>CM074744.1:6463912-7723540 GCA_037367245.1 Phrynocephalus guinanensis | reverse complement strand
CGTGGGATGGGGGTGCACTTATATTGTTTTTGTAGTTTTTTTTCTATTTTCATTTTCTTATGTCGTTGTATGTAGTTTAAAATTTAATAAAAAACATTAAAAAAAAATCTGTTTTCAATGCATTCCTTATGGGAAATTTCAATTCGTACAACGGAAAACTTGTATAACGTAATTTAATTTGGAACGAATTAATTACGTTATACAAGGTACTACTATTGGTACCTTAAGATTACGAACATCTTGCTATACAGAACACTTGTGATATGAAGGAATTCCACCTAGAAGTTAATGGACTTCCATCTGAAATAAACCTTGATGCAGTATATGGAAATTTCCATGGGACTTTCTTTCCCATGGTGCATTGCAAACCTACTGGAATTCATGAAATGAAATTTCATAAAGATCCCGTAGTGTCCTGAGGATCAAGTTGCTTTCGTATCATGAGTATCATTGAATGTGTTAACTTAGGATCATTTATAGTTTTTAACCTTTAAAGATTTGAGGTGGACTTGGCAGTTGTGTAGGAAATAATAGTGGCAGGAGATAACAGCATAAGTATTACATTTAGTAATGACTTAGGAAACCTAGGCTGATAAACCAATCCAATTTTTATGAGTATCCAATCATGTGTATACATTTCCTGAATAGTTTCCTTCTACATTCTTGATGTGTAAATGATTATTTTCTAAAGTAGGTCCCAGAAGTTCAAACATAAGTAAAATATGTGCTTTACCAGGAGGTTACTTTTCAAGTCCTTGGTTAGATGATGTTCTCAAAGTCCATGGCTAGGTGATGTTGCAGCCAGGGCTGGAGTCTTGTTAGAAGCAATATGGGCAGTTGTAAAAAGCTGCTGCTTAAGTCACACCCCTGTTCTTCAAACAAAGGAACATGGGCGACAAAAATGATTACTGGGCTGGGAGACCTCCCTTATGAGGAAAAGCTAAAACATTTGGGGCTCTTTAGTCTGGAAAAAGGCGCCTAAGGGGGGATATGATTGAGACGTACAAAATAATGCAGGGCATGAGTAAAGTGGGTAGAGGGAAGCTCTTCTCCCTCTCACAAAATACCAGAACTAGGGGACATCCACTCAAATTGAGGGCTGGGGGAGTAAGAACAGACAAAAGAAAATATTTTTTCACCCAGCACGTTATTAGTCTGTGGAACTCCCTGCCACAGGATGTGGTGATGGCATCTGGCCTGGATGCCTTCAAAGGGGGATTGGACAGATTCCTGGAGGAAATGTCCATCACAGGTTACAAACCATGAGGGAGATGTATCATCTCCAAGCTTTAAACCGGGGGATCTCAAGGACCAGAAGTAGGGGAGTGGTCTCAGGAGGCAGAGATCTAGTCTCATGCGCTCCCAGATGCATCTGGTGGGGCCACTGTAAGATACAGGAAGCTGGACTAGATGGGCCTTTGGCCTGATCCAGCATGGCTCTTATGTTCTTATGGGTCATATATCACCCCTACTCCTTTATCCAGCTCCATTTGGTACTACGAGACATACGAATCCCTTGGTTTAACCAGATTGAATTAAAGTTATATTACTTAGTGGTTACAGCCTTTCCCTTTGATGTTGAGAGTCCATGTACCTCTTTCCAGGTATCTGGGGGAATGCTGGCTCATTCTTGGTATCTTCACAATTCCATCAAAGCAAAGAAAGGGGGGATGAGCCGTGTGCCCATCACAAAACACATTGGCAAAAATAGGTTACAGGCGACACCTTTATAGGCCACTATTAAAAACAAAGTGACTTTCAGATCTTCTACAAAGTGTCCTGCTAGATTGAATTGGTTACTGACATGTTTTCAGTGTCTCAGTGGTTTAAACTGCTATACTGCAGTCATAGCTGTGCTGAAGACCCGAGGGTTCAGTCCCCCAGGTAGCAGGCTCATGGTTGACTCAGCCTTCCAACCTTCCGAGGTTGGGTAAAATGAGTACCCAGCTTAGGGGTGGGTGGTGGGTGGTGGTGGTGGGAATGTTTATCCTGCATAACTAAATTGTAAACTTGCCAGAGAATGCTTTAAGCATTTGATTGTGATTTGTGGTGTCTTCCAACTCTATGAGTCTATGATTCTATGTATCCAAATAGCACAAGAAAATAAAAATTTGATTTAGAAGAAAGCACATTGGAGAGAGATACAGCACAGTGAAAGATTGTGTGTCACAGAAATTAGTGAAACTTGAATATTGTACAATGATTTCAATTGTGCTGATTTGTTTACAAAACCGGTGCTTCCAGACAAGCTTGTAAGTCTGAGAGAAAAGCTTGGTCTAGTAATCAATTAAAAAGGGGTGTCAGATATTAGTTAGTGAACTATGTATTAGGCAGGTGTATAAATCAAGGGTCTTCTGTATGTATTTAATTGATTTCTAAGATGGAGTCTGCAAATGTGCAAAGTTATAGCAATTCAGTCTAAAGGTTTTTTTCTATTAGACGGCAGGTGTAAAGAATGGGCTTAAATGGGTTTGGCTGATGCAAGGTGCTGCAATAGCCATGATGCAATGTGTTACCTGATTGGACAGACACATGTATAGAAGTGCTCTGTTAATCAGTGTTCAATGGGCCTTTGTGAGTAAGGCACCCGATCTTGTCTCTCTATGCAATGTGCTAATTATGCATGCCATGTATGATGAAATGCTGGTATGTTGATTTGTCTCCATGTAACTTATCTGTGTATATATGTAATACAGCTGTCAGTTCTGACTTTGTCTGATTCTGCTTCTGTCTATGGAATTGTTCCATAACTTTTTTGCTTCCCCTCGCAGAACAAATGGCAAAATACTCTGGCACCCCCAAATGTTTCCAATTTTAAGGGGGTTCCCTGAAATCGCTTTCTGAAGGTACCCCTGCTACTTTGGAGTCCAAAGGTAAGTAAAATTTGATTGAATTTTTTTTTTTAAAAATAATACTCAAATGCATCTTTTTTTTACAAAATGCACTCAAAATTTGCCTACCATTGTTACCCTGCTTTTCTCCTTTAAAACAGATCCAGGGCAGCTGGGTGGTTTGGGCCTTGCTAGTCCATGAGGCCTAAAAAGAGGTTCTAGCTGGTTGTCATATAATTGTAATTGGATGAGGGCCCCTCTCCAAAGCCCATTTCCAGCCTCCTACATAGTTTGCTTCCTCGCCATCATGTCAGCTGCCCACATTGCTTTTGAGAGAGGAAGGCTGGGTCAGGGGAAAACCCTCTGCACATGGGCAGAGAGAGGGACAGGGGGCACAGGGTGCTGCTGCGGGACTAAGGGAGACCCTGGGCCCAAATGTTTTTGCTCAGCCAAAGAAAACTTGGGGAGGGAAGGAAGGGGGGGAGGTGTCCTAATTTAACATCTCCCCTGGTAAAAGAGGGTGGGAGGAATTCCTTCTAAATCCAGACCCAAAGGAGGGGGGGTCAGATCTCAAGAGGAGGGTTGTCTTGTCAGGGTTGGATGAGGGGTGGTCCCCCTTTTCTCCCTTCTCCCCCTGCAATAAACAAATAAATGTGGCACAGAGCGCGCTGCCGTTGCGTGTAGGTAAAGTGTTAGTAATGATATAAAGTATTGCAGAGCTCAGTAAACGGATAGACAAAGCAATGGATAGAGTAAAAACTCATATATTCCATATATACATAAAATATACAAACAGCATAACGCCAAGCAATATTTACAATACAACAAACAAACAGAGTGTGGGGTACTTCTCTCACCATAACAGTCCCAATCTAACATATGACAAGCTAGTGCTTATATACAATTTAGCACCCATCAGATATGACTCATTACTCATTACAATCTGATGCAATCCGATGCAACCATGATGTTATTATAAACTATTCCACCTGTGCTTAATCACTGAACATGCTGGTGATTACTTTATCCCTTGCACTTGTGGATAACATCATGAGACTGCAGAATCTAACTGCCTCCATTTTACAATTCTCTTTTCCCTATCTGTTAAATATACATTATACATTATATACATTTTGTCAACTTTTACATATCGTGATAGGTGCTTCCCTCCATACAGTGCAATTCAAGAAGGTGTGGGGAGGTTTATATATCCTTCTGGAGAGAAGCCCCCTCCCTCCCTCCCTCCCCTATGGAGTTTTATATTTCCTGCCACTCTAGGAAGCCATGACTCCAAAAACGCTCCCTAGGTGGGAGGGAGGAATGATCTACCCCTGGAGAAGGCCTGATTCTCTTTGGGGGATATCTGACATTCTCTCTCGCCCCCCCCCCCGCCAGTTCATTGTCCTGGTTTGTCCCTAAAAGCTGTTTCCTCTTACCTTTTTCCTTGCGGGGGGGGGTAAGGGAAGGAGAACATAAGAACAGCCTTGCTAGAAGAGGCTGCAGCCATTCCATCCCACCCCCCCACCCTTATCCTGTGCCCTTCTCTGACTCTTCTGGCTGAGCGGCACCAGGGATTTGAACCACTTTGCTGCCCGATCTTCCAGCAGACTGTTTCAGGAAGCCTAGCCCCCAAAAGCAGGCAGCAATGGATTGAGGAAAGGGGGGGGGGTTTCCACCTTCCTCCTCCTCGTGTCATAGTCAGGATCCGGACCTGAATCAGAGCCAAGGTTTGAGGGCATGGGGGGCAGACCTTCCTCCTCCTCTTCTTCCTCCTGATTACCCAGAAAACAGAGCCACCAACCCTTGCACCCCCCTCCTCCTCCTCTTCCTCTCTTTTATTTCTTCTCTACAGCATCTTACCTGCAAAATATAAGCAACCACAAAAATGAGTTTCAAACCAGTCACTACAACAATTCTAGATAAAACACCATATATATATATAGGCATCCTTCAGTCTCGAGAACCTATGGTTTGAGGGTACTGGGTTTGACCAGTCAACCTGCCCAGCAGAGCCCAAATAAGACGCTTCTTTCTTAGAACGAACTGAAGATCTATTTACTTCATCCCGGTCCCTGGAGTCACTCTCTTTAACAACAATTTCGACATGATCAATGTTAACAGTAAACGGATTGTTCTTAGAGTCCTTTGACAGGGTAAAGTCTGAAAAACTCAGTCCCCCTTCTGCTCCGGCAGGGAGGGGGAAGCACCACACGCTCCCAGAGGTCCCGAGTCCTGGGTCTGCATCAGCACCAGTACCCCAACCTCGGAGGTAGTTCTGCGTCCAGTTCTCCTTGTTTGCCAGTTCTTCAGCGGGAAGTCGTCCCATAAGGCTAACCCCCTCCCAGTGGTGTATTTCCCGGCACGCCGGTCCTCCTCCTTGACTTTCTCCAGCCATCTCTCGAACTCCAAGTCTTTTCTAATCTGTTTTAACTTGCAATTGTATTCCCGAGCAAGAAACCCGCTAGCAGTGGGGCCCACCATCCAATATGGGACTTTAAAAATTTAGGGGAGAGACAATCTTCCCCGGGGTCTTGTTAGACTGTAATGTTTGAATAATTGATACCATTTCTGCCGTCGAGACTGGGGGCCAGACGGGGAGATCTTTGAAAGACACTGTTTCTTGTATAGGGATTTGAGTATGATCTTGGATTGGAGCAGCAAATAAATTTTCATAGAACTCCTCCCAGTTTGCAGCAGGGATAGGAGAATCACATTGGACTCTACATACCTTCAAAAGGCCTAAGACCATATTCCAAAATAGTACAGTTTTTTCCCTTTGGCTTGCAGTTCCAAATCAGCCCATATTTTGGCTTTACAGTATATGAAACTTTTTTCTTAAATAAGAGTTTTTTGTATGAGCGTCTTTAACTTTAACATTTCATTATGACTTTCTGCTGAAGGGTGTTTCAAGGCATGACGCATTGCAGCTCTTAAATGTCTTCTACTCTTATAACAGTCCGAGTCAAACCCAATGCAACCTATGATTTGGGTGGTTCCTGCACTGTAGATTATCTGTTAAAAATTGAGCTTTTAGAAAATGATAAAGCTCAGCATAATAGGGTAATACTATATCAGAATTGTATATGTATGAGGCAATTACAGTTTTCAATGCCTTAGCCTGCTCAATGTTTAAAAAATTGGATATGGCCTCCGTATTCAGCTTAGCCCAGCAAATTATCCTATTTTGCCTTACTTCTACATTATTAGCTATAGCTTTATCACGTGGAGTGGCAGATCTAGTGTCTGAGTTGCCCAAACACTGTACCATAATTGGTTGATGGTCACTGTCTTCCTTCGCTAATATTTGAAAATTTGAGAATAGGTTTGTTTTATCATAGGAAACACAGATATAGTCCACCACACTGCTGTGGGTTACTAGCATGGTAAGTAAAAGGATGGATAAAGCCCGTATCATTTCCACCTAAAATAAATGTTACATTTATATAACAAAGAGACCAGTTGTGCACTGGCTGCATTTCTTTTAGCATCCCTTGATTGCCACAATACTTGATTCGATAGATACTCCACTGGGATTACACCCCACTGAACATAGTCCAATGATGATGGACCAACTCTGGCATTAAAATCTCCTACTAAGATCACTAAAGCTTTGGGAAAAGATAAATTTATCTTAACTAAGCAATTTTCCAAATCAGCCCACATATGTGATAGTAAAAAGATGAGTAGAGTGGTATGTACACATTCACAATTATCCAGAGGGAGGTGTTAAAAGCAAACGTGTGTGTGTGTGTGTGTGTGTGTGTGTGTGTGTGTGTGTGTGCTGTGTCATTACAGTCATGACCGACTCTTCGTGACTCCATATCCATGGAGTTTTCTTGGCAGGAATACAGTGGTACCTCGGATAACGACGGTAATTCGTTCCCCGACGTTCCTCGTTATCCGAAGTTCCTTGTTATCCGAAGCACTGTTTCCCATTGAAATGAATGGGAAACCATTTTCATCCATTCCAGAGGTCCGGAAAAAGGCAAAAAAGAAAAAAAGAAAAAAGAAAAGCCTTTTCCCCCAGACCTCTTTAAAGTGCACTTTCAAAGTGCACTCCTCCCCCTTCCTCTGCCCGTCCCGCCTCTCTTCCTTTGCTGGTGCCGGGCAACAAACACCTGGGAGGCGGGCAGGCCAGGGGAAGACTGCGAGGCCTCCCCCCCCACTCCCAGACCCCATGGGCCAGGGGAAGACGCGCACCACTCACGTGGCCTTCCCCACCCACTCCCGGCTTCCAACTTTTTTTTCTTCTCCTCCTTGTTCTCCACCTTGGGCTGAGCGGCAGCTGGCGCTTCCCCCCACCACAGAAACCCACCTTTTCCCCTCCTCTTTCTCCAGGCGTTCGGCCGAGCGGCGGCTGGCACTTCCCACCCACCCTCCCCACCCTAGAAACCCACCTTTCCCCCTCCTCCTCCTCCTCTTCCGCTGCCGCCGGCCGGGCATTCAGGCCAAGCAGTGGTTGGCAATTCCCCCCCACCCCCCAAACCCACCTTTTCCCCTCCTCCTCCTCCTCCACTGCCGCCGGGCGCTCGGGCCAAGCGGCAGCTGGCGATTCCCCCCACCCCAGAAACCCACCTTCCCCTCCTTCTCCTCTTCTGCCGCCGCCGCTGTGTGTTTGGGGCCAAGCGGCGACTGGCGATTCCCCCCTACCCCAGAAACCCACCTTTTCCCCTCCTGTAGGGATTCCTTCTCTGGGATATTGTGAGATATGATTAATCTCCCTTAACCAGCTGAGAGATTAATAGTGAAGGAATGATGAGATGTCGAACAACACAGGGATCTTTTGGTGCTTAGCATCATGCAGGACGATCAGGGAGGCTTGTCGATGGTATGAGCTCCCTCCCCTCCTGAGCTAGACACTTTTATTAGTCATCACAAATTACATACACGTCATCAGAGACCATCCAATCAACATACAGCTTATATCTTCTGAGCATGCTCTGTAGAATAGCACTGTCTAATAACCTTTGGAATGCAGCCTCCCCCAGTTTTCCAGGGGCCATCTTTAACAGAGGCCTGTATTAAGCTCTTATCGGTCAGCCTATTACCCAATAATACAGTGTTATTATTGTTATGTAAGACCCATGCTGTTTGTCTGAGACCATGCATAGCTAGACTGACAAAGCATCACAATTAAATCCCCACACCCTCCTCCTCCTCCTCCTATTCCGCTGCCGCCGCCGGGCGTTCGGGCCAAGCGGTGGCTGGCGATTTCCCCCCACCCCAAACCCACATTTCCTCCTCCTCCTCCGTCGCCACGTGAGAGAGAGAGACGGCCCTGGTTCTCCCCCCCCCCGCCCCACCTCTGCTTGTTGCCTCCCCCACAGGTCAGTTAAAGACAAATGTGGAAGGAGGCTGGGGCTGTGGGCTGTGTGGCGGGGATAAAAATTACACATCATTATCCGAATTATCCAGGACAGTCATTATCCGAGGTACCACTGTACTGGAGTGGTTTGTCAGTTCCTACTCCAGGTGCCTACAGCACCTGGTATTCCTTGGTGGTCTCCCATCCAAGTACTAACCAGGGCCGACCCTGCTTAGCTTCCAAAATTAGGCAAGATCGGATATGCTTAGGGCATCTAGGCAGCAAAAGCTAACTTAATTGCTATATAAGAGGAAGCATCATCCCTCTTGAGTTCCTGTCCCTGCCAGCCCAGTTCGGCTTTGACGAGGATGGACAGCCCTGCCGAGGCCCAGCATCTGGACCTTAGTTTTAGTGCCAGCGATTACCAAGATATAAAACCTGGTATCTGGATCGCCTCTTCCTTGGACAGCCAGGTCTCCTGCAAAGCTATAAGATCAAAGGTGGACAGAAATTCCCGTACGATCGGGTCTGACAAGTGCTGCCTCCAACCCGCAATATTCCACAACAGCAACCGAATTTAGCCGGTGCTAGTAGCTTTGGTGCTTATTTGCGCGGGAGAATTAGAGGAGTTGGCTAGTCCAGTGTTTTTCAACCACTATTCCTGGTGTGCCGTTGGAAAAATTGAAAAATTCGAAATTTGACTTTCCCGCCCTCCGGCCCCCCTCTTCGACCACCTACACCTTCCCCCCCCACGCTAACCCAATTCCCTCCTTTCCTGGCTAAAGCAGCCGATCCCCGGGGGACGCAATGCCTAACGAGTCCTCTTTCAACAAGCTGTCGGCTCCCTCGGAGCCTAACGGCCAAGGAGGGGGTAAGATGGGCCCTTTTGGAAAGTCCGCCGGCCTGGCCGCTCTGCAGGGGTGGGAAGTCACATGGCCAGCTTAGCCCAAAGCCCGGCGGCGGCAGCGGCTGCTGGTGCCTCCGGTGCTGCCGCCGCCACGTTGGGGAAGAAGTCCCCGCGGCTCCCCAAATGTGTGCGGTGTCGGAACCACGGCTATTCCTCGCCCCTGAAAGGGCACAAGCGGTTCTGCATGTGGAGGGATTGTCAGTGCAAAAAATGCAGCTTGATCGCCGAGAGGCAGAGGGTAATGGCCGCCCAGGTGAGCCACCAAAAAGTGGAAGCAAACGGGTGCAAAGTAGCGGGTGCAAAACAGCCCTGGGGGGGGGGGTGGCAGCGAGAGGTAGAGACCCTTCCAACCTCCCCCACTCTCGATTCTAGATTGCTTCGTGAAGGTCAGTGCCTGCTTAGCCCTGCCACTCGAGGTTCGAAACAGTTGGGTGCCAAAGAAATATATGTAGTCCTCTTATTCCGACCCAAGCACATAGGCTGTTAGATTCCTTAATGGTGGTGTGCCTCGTGATTTTTTTCATGAAACAAGTGTGCCTTTGCCCAAAAAAGGTTGAAAAACACTGGGCTAGTGAGTTCTCAGGAGAAATACTGTCCAGAGCTGCTTTCATATCGAGGAATACAGATGGATTTGGCCTGCCATGTTTTCCTCCAGAATTCTGCTGCAATATGGGCTCTGCTTGGCTCTGCTGGAGGGAGCTGGGAGATATGAGAGCTTTGTATAAAGGACCCGCAGGTATTGTCATTGAGGTGATCCTCATCAAAGGAATGGTTAATAGTGCCCTTCCACCCCCCCCCGGTTGAACGTCTGCAAGGAGTTTAGCAGCATTGCGGGTTCGTTTTAATAGATGTGATATCTCATCTACTCCCTTTAGAATAGCCGGATGTACACTGTCATTCCCCAAGTTAGGAGATTTGGAAATATCAACTGATGATCCAATGTGAAAATTAACACTAGTGGGCTTTGTCAGCTTCTTCTTCCGATCAGAAAAGCTCATTAACGGGGTGACCTTTGTGTCCTGAACAACCCGCAAAGGGAAGATCTCAAACGTGCGCAGGAAAGGCCTAATTTTGCACAGCATACTAGTGATAAGAATAAAATTTATCTAAAAAATTGGTATTGGTTTGTTTTCTTTGTAAGTTGCCAATGCACCATTATAAATTGTCAATGCATCATTGGTGGTTCATCAAAATTGCCACGCTGAGTTAGTTATATAGCAAAAGGTTTATTAAAGACAAATAGAAATGCATCATAGTCAGTACAGAACATAGACCGTACAAAGAGTGGGTTAGTTTAGGATCCGAGCACAGCATGGCCTGACGGCCTTGCTGCTCTCTGGACTCTTACAGTACAGAAGGTAGGTTAGTTTAAGGGATCCTAGGAGCAGCACGGCCAGGGGCCTTGCTGTCCAGGACACCGAGTGATGGTTTTCCGTGGTCTTTTATACTCTTTTGCATGATGTGGTGACGTATTTTAGTACGCATACAAGTGTTTGTTTATGTTGGCCTATGCCCATCTGGCTACAAACACCAGAATGACTTCATTCTATTTCGTTTGATTTCAGTTTGGTTCCTTATAACTGGCTAACTGCCATATATTATTTGTTAGCTAGCCGACTTTCTGGTGCCATGGGATAATGTCAACAGTCCTAGGTGGTGGGCTATCTTATCTCTTGTAAGGAGATCTTCGCCCACGGGTGCCAAATTCCCAGCTATGATGGCAAGTTTGCTGGTTCAATTTGACCTTATGCCCTGTGAGCTCATTTGGGTCTACTTTTGATTTTGAGGCATGTTAACCCGTTCTTATCACTAGGGAAAAATAGGCTGACTGAAAGTCAGCAGGACACATGGAGACGTATTGGTGGGTGGAAGCCAGTCAATGTTGAGTAAGTCCAACTTGTTGCTCTCACAGCGGAGGAGGCCACTTAGAGCTGCTACAACTGCACTCTTGGAGTTCCATCTTCTAAAATTCATGTTATTATTTAGAATTTGGAGGGCGATCTGGTTACACTATAAACAGCAATTAGGAGACGTATGAGTCTCTTGTTTCTGTCAGCTCCCATGCGAATGTTTTGAAGCTGTTTGTAAGGTAGATCAGGTCTCCTTAGTAAGATCTTTTATACTTGCAGTTGGGGAGAGGGCTCCGTGGAGATGTAATGAGCTTCCATCGCTCAGGGTGGTAGACTGACTGGTAATAAACCTATTTATAAGAGCTTTCAAAGAGCCCAATTTGCAGTTTATCTTGGCCAGAAGGTTGAAAATTACCGAGACAATTTGTGCAGTCAGCAAGCTCTGTTTAGATACCAGGCCCACAAATTTTGATTTTGATAAACCTTCGGCCCCTAAGAGGGAGACCTTGGGGGACCCAGAGCAGCTGTCAATAGTTAAAGGCTCCGGCAGCTCAGAGGGCAAACCCTCACTTATCTTAGGGGCTGTGGTCTCTAAAGCACCATGACTTTTAGACTCCACTAACAGGTCAATTCTGTTGTGCAAGATAAGTCTCTGAGGGTTTCTTTTTAGGATTACTGATGGTTGAACCTTTACTCTCCAGAAAAACCATGCACCTTAAGATGTTTGGATGGAATAGAACAGTGAAGGCGAACCTTTTAGAGACCGAGTGCCCAAACTGTAATTCAAAACCCACTTTTTTTTTTGCAAAGTGCCAATACAGTACAGCCATTTAACCTGAGTACCGGTAGCTGTGAAGGGGCAATGTTGGGTGCCCACAGAAAGGGCTCCAGGTGCCACCTTTGGCACCCGTGCCATAGTTTTTCATCAATCCTGGAATAGATGATGACTATGGCTCTGGGAGAGATTGACGTCTTCTCTTGCATTTCACCATGCTTCATCCAAACAGTTCACAAAAATAGGGCAGTACCACCCACTAATAGGGAAAAATATTTCTCCAGTCCAAGGTCACTATATAGATAAATCCTCGCGTAGGCAGGTTAGCTGGTATTCTTTGCGAAGACCAGCTATCAAGGGGAGTATCCATGTGGGGAATTAAGATAGTGTGGAATGAGCCGGCTCGACGCAGAGACTTTGTTGTCGATTCTTCCAGCCACCACTACCCTAACAAGGTCTCAGATACAATTTAAAAATAGAACTAAAAGAAACTAAAACAAATCAATAATCTCTGTGCAATAAAAATGTTAAAATGGGAGTGGAGCTCTGTACGCCACCGCCAGCTGGACATCCACCATCTTCCTCTACTAGTCTGGTAATTAACAAAATCACTTATGGCAATGTGGAGATCTCACGTATAAGCAGAGTTAGGAAGTGCAGGAATAGAACTTAAATGTATCACCCAGAGAGAGACAGTATACGTATGACAATGTATTTGAAATTCAGTTGCAATATATACAAAGCATCCAACACAGAATTACATCAGCAAGACTGTTTAACATGGTAACAGACAGAGTAAAATGATTTGACTTACAACAGATAAACTTCACTTGTAACATCTCCCTTGTATACAACTTTTGCAGCAATTACAGAATACGTTACACCATTGGACATTACATCGTTACACTAGAATATATCAGCTGTAACAAATTGTATCATTAAGAACATAAGAACATAAGAAGAGCCATGCTGGATCAGGCCAACGGCCCATCTAGTCCAGCTTCCTGTATCACACACAGTGGCCCCACCAGATGCGTCTGGGAGTGAACGAGACTAGATATCTGTTTCGTGATACCACTCCCCTGCATCTGGCCCTTGAAGTACCCCGGTTTTAAGACTGGAGATTACACATCTCCATCATGGTTTGTAACCTGTGATGGATTTTTCCTCCAGGAATCTGTCCAATCCCCTTTTGAAGGCATCCAGGCCAGATGCCATCACATCCTGTGGCAGGGAGTTCCACAGACTAACAACACGCTGGGTGAAAAAATATTTTCTTTTGTCTGTCTTTTCTTACTTTCCCAGCCCCCAGTTTGAGTGTATGTCCCCTAGTTCTGGTATTTTGGGAGAGGGAGAAGAGCTTCCCTCTATCCACTTTAATCATGCCCTGCATTATTTTGTACGTCTCATTCATATCCCCCCTCAGGCGCCTTTTTTCCAGACTAAAGAGCCCCAAATGTTTTAGCCTTTCCTCATAAGGGAGGTGCCCCAGCCCAGTAATCATTTTAGTCGCTCTCTTCTGCACCTTTTCCAGTTCTACTATGTCTTTCTTGAGATGCGGTGACCAGAATTGTAAACAATACTCCAGGTGGGGCCTTACTATTGTTTTGTACAATGGCATTATAATGTTGGCTGTTTTATTTTCAATCCCCTTTTTGATAATCCCTAGCATGGAATTGGCCTTCTTCACCGCTGCCATACATTGGGAAGACACCTTCATGGAGCTGTCCACCAACACTCCAAGATCTCTTTCCTGATCCGTCACGGATAACTCAGAGCCCATGAGTTGGTATATAAAGTTTTGATTTTTTGCCCCAATATGCATTACTTTACATTTGGCTACATTAAATCACATTTGCCATTTTGCGGCCCATTCCCCCACTTTGGAGAGATCCTTCTGGAGTTTCTTCACAATCTTCTCTGGTTTTTACCACACGGAAAAGTTTTGTGTCATCCACAAACTTCGCCACCTCATTGTTTATCCCTGTCTCCAGGTCATTTATGAACAGATTGAAAAGCACCGGTCCCAGGACAGAGCCCTGGGGCACACACCTTTTCACTTCTCTCCATTGTGATAATTTCCCATTGACACCTACTCTTTGTTTCCTGGATCTCAACCAGTTCTCAATCCATAAGAGGACTTGTCCTCTTATCCCCTGACTGTGCAATTTTCTCAGCAGCCTTTGGTGAGGGACTGTGTCAAAAGCCTTTTGAAAATCCAGATAGACTATATCCACCGGTTCACCCAAATCCACATGCCTGCTGACCTTTTCAAAAAATTCTAAAAGATTTGTCAGACAAGACTTTACCCTTACAGAAGCCATGCTGATTTTCTCTCAGCAAGGTTTGTTCTTCTATGTGTTTTAAGATTTTCTCTTGGATGAGGCTTTCCACCATCTTCCCTGGGACAGATGTAAGGCTAACCAGCCTGTAGTTTCCTGGGTCCCCCCCCCTCCTTCCTATTTAAAAAATTGGTGTGACATCTGCTATCCCCCAGTCCTCCGGCACTGTGGCCGTTTTAAGAGACAAGTTGCATATAACCGTTAAGAGATCTGCAATTTCATTTCTTAGTTCCCTAATAACCCTTGGGTGGATGCCATCTGGGCCTGGTGACTTGTTAATCTTCAATTTATCAATTAGACCTAAAACATCCTCCTTTTAAACCTGTATTTGATTTAATTCTTTAGTCAAGAGGGGCCGTTCAGGCAGCGGAATCTGCTTGAGGTCTTCTGTTGTGAAGACAGGTGCAAACTCATTTAATTTCTCTGCAGTTTGCAAGTCCTCCTTAACCTCCCCCTTTTCCTCCCTCACCATCCAGAGGGCCAACTGGTTTTTTGGCAGGTTTTCTACTTCTAACATATTTAAAGAAGCTTTTATTATTACCCTTTATATTGCTAGCCATGCATTCCTCAAAATCTTTCTTTGCCTCTCTTATCATCTTCTTATGTTTCTTTTGCTAGAGTTTGCGTTCCTTTTTATTTTCCTCATTTGGGGAGGATTTCCATTTATAGAAAGACCTCTCCTTGTGCTTTAGAGCCTGTCTAACTCCACTTGTTAACCATGCTGGCACCCTCTTGGACTTAGAGGAGCTCTTCTTTCTTTGTGGTATGCACTTGTGCTGGGCCTCTATTATTGTTGTTTTAAACAGGCTCCATGCACTCTGAAGAGATTGGATTCTTCCAACCTTCCCCTTAAATTATACAAGATGTTTGTGAAGATACTCAGTCAACGAGGTGAGTTTATCTGGAAGTTGAGTCTTGGCAACTGGACTTTTTTCTTGAGAGATAGAAACATTTCGCTGCTCATCCAAACAGCTTCATCAGTCTGAATACAGCTAGTGCGAGACCTCAGGCTTATAGTCAGATTTGACCTCTTGTCACCCTGGTCTGAAATAGGTTCATAAGATGAGCAATGACCTGAATAGGCTCTTTAGGTAGACAACAGTATCCACAGCCTTAAGGTGAACAATGGCCTACGGTGCTGAAACCTATAAAGTATCTGTTGTTAGCTGAGGCCTTGGTGGTGAAGGCTTTTTGATTTGTCTGGGTACTTTGGAAAGCACACCCTGATAAGTAGCAGATGGACTATTCCTGAGACTCCCACTTCTGTTGAGAGAGGGGGTTTCAATGCTCACATGAATGGTTTCCCTGACTCCTCTGTCAAACCACCTATCTTCTCTGTCTAATATGTGTACAACCTCATCTTTGAATGCATGCCCTTTGTCCTTCTAATGGAGGTGTGCTGCTGATTCTGATCCTGAGCGGTTACCCCTCCTATGTTGGGCCATCCTTCTGTTTAATGGCTGCTAGCACAGATGCCCTAACAATGGTAAAGAGAAGATTAAGAGAAGACAGCACCCTCACCTCCAGAAGCAGCCTCAAACCAGAACAGATATGCCTGCTCCTCGACTTGTGTCTGAACACCTTATATTTCATGTACAGAGGGGATTTCTACAGATAGAAGCATGGTTGTGCCATGGGGTCCCCACTGTCACCAATTGTTGCCAACCTATACATGGAAGAAGTGGAGAAGAAGGCACTCAATGCCTTCCCAGGGACAACATCACCCCAATGGTACACGTATGTAGATGGTATCTGGGTGAAAAGCAAGACTCAGGAAGTACAGGCTTTTACAGACCACATCAATGCGGTGGACCCTAATATTAAGTTCACTAGGGAAGGCACCCAAGACAACGGGCTGGCTTTCCTGGATTGTGAAGTCATCGTCAGACCCAACCGTAGTTTGGGAGTAGAAGTTTACAGGAAACCCATCCACATAGATAAGTACTTACTGTTTGACTCCCATCATCAATTACAGCACAAATTAGGAGTCATTGGGTCCCTAAGCCACAGAGCAGAGAGCATCCCCACCTCCACAGAAGCCAAGAAGAAGGAAGACAGGCACCTGAAGACGGCACTTAAGGCCTATGGATATCCAAAGCGGGCCTTCAACAAAGCAGTGGGCCATCCCAGAAGAACAAGGGATCAGTCTGAGACCCAGACCCGACGGAAGAACCTGGTCGTTCCCTACATGGTGGGAGTGTCTGAGAAGTTTAAAAAGATTTTTGGCAAACATCGCGTCCCTGATTATTTCAAACCCACAAACAAACTAAGGCAGAGATATTTACAGCCAAATGACCTGATACCAAAACAAAAAAGGGGCAAAGTAGTATATGTGGTCCAATGCAGTGAGGAGTGTGCAGACTTCTACATTGGAGAAACTAAACAGCCATTAAACAGAAGGATGGCCCAACATGGGCTGGGTAACAGCTCAGGACCAGACTCAGCGGTACACCTCCACTTGAAGGACAAAGGGCACTCATTCAAACATGAGGATGTATATTAAGCAGTGAAGAAAGGAGAAAGGAGTTTGAGAAAGGAGTCAGGGAAGCCATTCATGTGAGCATTGAAACCCCCTCTCTCAACAAATGTGGGGGCCTCAGGCATATTCTATCTGCTACTTATCAGAGTGTGCTTTCAACAACACCCAGACAAATAAAAAATCCTTCATCACCAAGGCCACAGCTAATGACTCATACTTTATAGGTCTCAGTACCTTAGGTCAGGCATGTCCAAACTTTGGCCCTGCAGAGAGAGAGAATATAAGTAAACATCTTATGACAGTGTATTAGAAATTCAGTTGCAATATACACAAAGCATAAAACACATTATTACATCAGCAAGACATGGCAACAGAATAAAGTGATCTAATTAACATCAGATAAACTACACTTGTAATATCCCTGTTGTATACAGCTCTTGCAGCAGTCACAGAATACGTTACAGCATTGGATATTACATCAGGTTATATTCTCAGGCTGTGTGGGTTCTTGCCTGTGTGGGTTCTGTGATGACTAGCAAGGTTTCCAGAGTGACTGAACCTCTTTCCACACTCCAGATATTCAAATGGCTTCTCGCCTGTGTGGGTCCTGTGATGCTTAGCAAGGTTTCCAGAGTGACTGAATCTCTTTCCACACTCCAGACATTCAAATGGCTTCCTACCTGTGTGGGTTCTGTTATGATTAATAAAGCTTCGAGAATCACTGAACGTCTTTCCACACTCCAGAAATTCAAATGGCTTCTCGCCTGTATGTGTCCTGTGATGGCTAGCAAGTATTCCAGATTCACTGAACGTCTTTCCACACTCCAGACATTCAAATGGTTTCTCACTTGTGTGAATCCTGTGATGGCTAGCAAGGTGTCCAGCTTGACTGAACCTCTTTCCACACTCCAGACATTCAAATGGCTTCTCGCCTGTGTGTGTCCTGGCTCGCAAGTTTTACAGATTCACTGAATGTCTTTCCACACTCCAGGCATTCAAATGGCTTCTCGACTGTGTGGGTTCTGTGATGGCTAGCAAGGATTCCAGAGTGACTGAACCTCTTTCCATGCTCCAGTCATTTAAATGGCTTCTGACCTGCGTGGGTTCTGTGATGCTTAGCAAGGCTTCCAGATTGACTGAACCTCTTTCCACACTCCAGACATTCAAACTGCTTCTCGCCTGTGTGGGTTCTGTGATGCCTAGCAAGGATTCCAGATTGACTGAACGTCTTTCCACAGTTCAGACATTCAAATGGCTTGTCGCCTGTGTGGGTTCTGTGATGCCTAGCAAGGCTTCCAGAGTGACTGAACCGCTTTCCACACTCCAGACATTCAAATGGCTTATCGCCTGTGTGGGTTCTGTGATGCCTAGCAAGGCTTCCAGATTCACTGAACGTCTTTCCACACTCCAGACATTCAAATGGCTTCTCGCCTGTGTGGGTTCTGTGATGGCTAGCAAGGCTTCCAGATTCACTGAACCTCTTTCCACACTCCAGACATTCAAAAAATGGTTTCTCACCTGTGTGAATCCTGTGATGGCTAGCAAGGTTTCCAGAGTGACTGAACCGCTTTCCACACTCCAGGCATTCAAATGGCTTCTCACCTGTGTGAATCCTACGATGGCTAGCAAGGTTTCCAGCTTGACTGAACCTCTTTCCACACTCCAGGCATGCCAATTGGTTCTCCCCCTGCTGAATTTTTTTATCGGAACAAGTTGTTGAGGTCCTAGTAAAAGATTTTCCACACTTGGTATTTTCATTCCTGTCCTCTCCTTTAGATGTTTTCGGAACCACTTGATCTTTGTCCTGACAAGTAATAGTTTTGTCCATCTTTAAGCTTCGTCCTTCTGGTTTGATTCTCAACACCCTGTTTTGCATCTGAATATTCAACCTATTCCTCTGACACTTGGTGTCCTCCTCTTTTATTGCTTCTCTACAGCGTCTTACCTGCAAGATATAAGTGACAACAAAAACCGAGCTTCAAATCAAGTAACAAATCCAATGCACTGCCATGGAGGAGGCAGGAGAATGAAGCACAGCTCCAGGGTGGACCCACCTCCACCAACATCAGTGAGGAGGCCCATTGTGGCACCAGTAAATATCCTGAGGAAAACCATGGGATTTAATCACACTCTTCCTGTGAGGAAATGGTTCCTTTCTGTGCTGGTTAAGTCTAGGGAGGTCCAGGGTATGAACTGGATCCAAATTGTTCCATAGCCTTAATATAACATTTCTATATTATTTTAGATCTAACTCACAGAAAGTTGCCTTGGCTGATCATACCTCTTCCATATGAATTCATGGTGCTAATGATCACCTCCAAAGCAGCCACTCAGACAGCTTGGTTATAGAGATGGGCACGACTTAGCGGAATTCCCGTTTCCGTTTCCGTTACTCGTTTCCGTTACGCAACGGAAACGGTAATGGGAATTACTCCGCCAGAATTCGAACTCGAACCGACTAAAGAATAATTGGGTCTGATTTGTCGTGGTCGTTCCTGGCATCGTGCGATCACGCGATGCCAAGCAGCACGGAAAAAAAGTTTTTAAAAGTTAAAAAAAAACCCGATTCCCGGCCAAAAAAGCAGGCGAAAACTGTCTGAGGGCACCTACCAGGCCAGAAGGGTGTTTTATTTGGGGGGGGGTTCCCCACCCCCCCTCCTTGGCTACTAGTGCTACTGCTGCGCTGCTGGTACCAGGCCGGGGGGGGGGCATCGTCTCTTCGGCCTTTGCCATGCGGTGTGCGGGTGGGGGGGATCCAAAATGGCGACCGCAATATTTTTTTTGAAATCGTGGCCCCAAAACCCACCAAAGCACCACAGAAAAATGCGAAAATTAGCTATTTTAAACGCTTGAATTTTTACAGGAGCAGCAGTGGGTTTGTCTTGCCAAAAGACGTCTCCGTTGATTTTATTTTATTTTTTTCTTAATTTATTTTTTTACAGCTGCGCAATGATGGGCTGGCCATGGGATGGGACCATGCAAATTTTTGGAGCCATTCCACCAATCGCATGGCCAGGTTTTGACTGACAGTTCTGGATGTGCAAGAGGGCATAAAAAGGCGAGGCAGTCCCAGTCCGTCGCAGTCTGGGCTTGGATCTTGGTGGAGGAGGGTGGTCAGGGCTGGATTGCTGCGCTCAGTCTAGTTTCGATTTCGCGGTTGCGGTCTCGGTCTCGTTAGGCAGGGAGGGAATTGAATTGAATTTTTCGGAAAAAAATATAATTTCTTTCATTCCCTGTGGGGAATAGCAACGCAGCGTTTATTCTTTTTTGTGTTCTGCATTTTGGAGGAAGATTTCCTTTTTTCATTTGCTTATATTTGCTTCAAGGGGGAGGGAAGGTTTGAGTGGGAGCGGGAGGGGAGGGGAGGGGAGGTGCTGCAGATTTATTTTGAAAATATATTATTTTATACTACCATACCATTTATTTTCTATCCCAATTTCCCACCAAGTTCACATTTACTTGGCCAAGGTCCTTTTACCTTGCGCCTACAGCTTTGCTGCTGTGGCGATTGGGGTTTGGGAAGGGAATCAATCAAGCAACCCTACCCTACCCTAGTAGCAGTTTATACTTTTATAATCCTACCATTTATTTTCTATTTTCTAAAGTTTATTAGCAATTGGCAAGCAACAGCCAAGGTCCAGTACTAGTGCTTAGAAGGGGAGGTTGGAGGGTGTGGATTAAATTATTTTTAAAAATATACAGACAGAGTACAGACAGAGTAGGCAGAGTTCCCCTCGCCAGCCAGTGCACTCAAAGTTCTCAAACACATTTGTTGGCAACAAGCCAAGGGCACCCTCCTCTATAGAAAATTTTACAATTACATTTTACTTACTTATACGTACTCTTTCACTTGTCCAACACCTCATTCATTTATTTGCAGTCAGGCACTCAAACAAACATATTTGTTGAAGGGCACCCACCCACCTCTATAGAATATTTTTTTACAATTCCATCTTTGAAGAAGTTACAGTTCTCTTAGTTACACTTGCCCTGTGCAGTGCATTGTGAAAGTTGGGTGCTGCCACCAGATTTGGCACACCCCTAGCTTGCTTCTATAACCCAACCCTCTCTAACCGCTAAATGACCAGCAGGGTTGCATTGGCTTTGGCTTAATTGCTTGTCCTTAAGTGTGTGTGACTGTGAAGCCAGAAGGACCTTGGAGATGGGGGGCCAATTTGAGAGGAGTAGAGTAGACCCCTCATCCAGATTTGGGGAGGAAACAGAATGTCTGTTTCTTCTGCTGCCTCTCAGAGAGGTGGAGGGGAGATGGGATGGATTCAAAACCAAACAACAAAAAAGTATAACAAACAGGCACGTCAGCCAGACCAAGTAGG
The DNA here is from genome assembly GCA_037367245.1 of Phrynocephalus guinanensis. Classification (NCBI taxonomy): domain Eukaryota; kingdom Metazoa; phylum Chordata; class Lepidosauria; order Squamata; family Agamidae; genus Phrynocephalus; species Phrynocephalus guinanensis. Next base: position 7,702,717 of record CM074744.1, on the reverse strand, counting down.
TTGGCTGGCCGGTTCAGCATCAGCACAGCAGATTCCTCAGCAGCAGACCAAGAGAAAAATAAAGAACCCACTAGCCTTGTTGTGCAGCAGCAAGTCAATCAACCAGGCCAGTTTAACTGTTTTTCACCTGCTCATTTGCGGGACTCGCGCCCGCGCGCCCGCCCGCACACCCGCCTCTCCCCCCTGCCACAGCCGCCGCCCACCCATGGACCCCCGCCACCGCCGCCCGTGCTGCGCCCACAGCTCCCCGCCCCCGCAAGTCTCGGTCGGAAGTCAAAAGAAATGACAAACGAAAAAACGAAAACCGAAACGACTAATTTTTGCGAATTTTCGCGAAAAACGGAAACGAGCCGAAACGGACCTGCCCCGACAAACGACAACTCGAAAAAAAAATTCCTAGTCGTGCCCATCTCTACTTGGTTATTTTAAGGGAACATTGCTCTTCATTGGCAGGAAATAACAGATGGACATATTTAATTTGATATACAGACAATCAAATTAAGAATCTGAGGACAAGAAACAGTCCTGTCCTCAGATAAAATGCAAGAAAGCAAAGTGGTTGTCCAACGAGGCCCTACAAACAGCAGAAGATAGAAGGGACGCAAAATGCAAGGGAGAAAGGGAACGATACAGAAAATTGAATGCAGACTTCCAAAGAATAGCAAGGAGAGACAGGGCGGCCTTCTGGAATGAACAGTGCAAAGAAGTTGAGGAAAACAACAGAAAATGAAAAACCAGAGATTTATTCAAGAAAATTGGAGATATTAAAGGGGCATTTTGTGCAAAGATTGATATGATAAAGGACAAAAATGGTAGGGGCCTAACTGAAGCAGAAGAGATCAAGAAGAGATGGCAAGAATATACAGAAGAATTATATCAGAAAGATCTGGATGTCCCTGATAACCAAGATAGCGTAGTTGCTGACCTGGAGCCAGACATCCCTGAAAATGAAGTCAAGTGGGCCTCAGAAAGCATTGCAAACAACAAAGCCAGTGGAGGTGATGGCATTCTAATTGAACTCTTTAAAATCTTAAAAGAGGATGCTATAAAGGTGCTGCACACAATATTCCAGCAAATTTGGAAAACACAGCAATGACCAGAGGGCTGGAAAAGATCGGTCTACATCCCAATCCAAAAAAAAGGAAACGCCAAAGAACGTTCCAACTATCGCACAATTACACTCATTTTACACACTAGCAAGGTTATGCTCAAAATTCTACAAGGCAGGCAGATGGACATGTTTAATTTGATATACAGAGGGCTTCAAATCAATAACAGACAAGAAACAGAATGTGTTGTTTATATACTGTTCCATAATGCTTAAAGCACTCTCTGGGCAGTTTCCAATTTAATTAGGCAGGCTACGCACTGCCTCACCACCAAACGAGCTGGGTGATCATTTTTCTGTTCTCAGATAAATCTACAAGAAAACCAGAAGAACAAAAAGTCTTATTTTCTCTAACCACTCAAAAGAGGCTCTCCCTCTGCAGTCGCCCCATAGCAGAAGAAGATGTTTTCTAAAATTCGTATTTGAGCATGGAGAGTGGTACAGAAGAACATCTTCCCTGGATAATTGACTCGTCATATTGATTATCATTTAATTTTTTATGCCACTGTTTATGGCTGGGTGGGGTGAGGTGCCTTAACCACACTGTAAGTGATTCAGAGCAGTCACAGTATATGAATGCATAAAAAGCTTTCTTCATGACACATGCTGAGGATCCTTACCTGAACAGATTTTGTTCCCAGAATCTCAAAGGGATCTTCTCATACAGAGATCTCCAGCCTGGATTGAGAAGATCCCACGCGCTGTGTGCAAAATACGGGGTCACCTCCGCAGAGGACACCGACAGCTGAAAATAGAAACCAAAATTTAAAATGAAAGCCACTTTGTATGTCTCAGGACTTTTCTAACTGTAGGAACATTGTCAGCTACTACTACAGTATCTTCATGCCTCCTTAAGGGCTTTTCCACAAACAGGACAGCTGAAAACCTTTTGTGAAGCGAATGGCCCTCAATTGTGTATCCTGGACCAAACCACCTGCCTTGCCGCAGACAGAACAGGCAGGAAGTTCCTGCTTCTTTGGGGATCTGTTTCTGACTCTGCTGAAAAACATCAGCTTTGTGTGTTCCTTCCTTCCTTTCAGGAAACACCATGTGGGAAAGGAACACCAGAGAGACTCTCCTGAGGGAGGCAGGGAGGAAATTGCCCCAACTCTCCTGCAGTCTATTTCCCCCAAACTATTTAATTATTTCAAATATTGCGGCCCTGCTTTTCTCCTTAAAAATACACGCAGGGTGGCTCAACTCTGCTTAGTGGTTTGGGCTTCACTTATTCAGGAGGCATAAAAATACTATATAACTGATTTCATATTTTGTGTGGCAGGGACTGTAATTCCAAAATGCCCATCTCTCCAACCTTCTCCTTTGTTGCTTCCTCACCTGTCATTTCTCGGATGGGGCAAGAGAGGGATTTGGGGGGGGCATCAGGTCAACTGCCCAAGTTGCTTCTGAGCAGTCACAGTCTATGAATGCATAAAATAAATCAAGAAAGTAAAAAGTCTTCTTCATGACACATGATGAGGATCCTTACCTGGACAGATTTTGTTCCCAGAATCTCAAAGGGATCTCTTCACGCAGAGTTCTCCAGCCTGGACTGAGAATATCCCACTCGCTGTGGGCAAAATACGGGGTCACCTCCGCAGAGGACACCGACAGCTGAAAATAGAAATCAAATTTAAAATGAAAGGCACTTTGTATGTCTCAGGACTTTTCTAACTGTAGGAACATTGTCAGCTACTGCTACAGTATCTTCACGCCCCCTTAAGGGCTTTCCCACTAACAGGAGAGCTGAAAATGGGGGCAGAAAGTTGGGTTTCTAAGAACTGATAAGGAACCAGCCTTTTGTAAAGCAAATGGCCCTGAATTGTGTATCCTGGACCAAACCACCTGCAGCAGAGAGAACATGCAGGAAGACCCTGCTTCTTTTGGGGATCTGTTTCTTACTCTGCTGAAAAACATCAGCTTTGTGTGTGCCTTCCTTCCTTTCAGAAAACACCATGTGGGAAAGGAATACCACAGAGATTATCCTGAGGGAGGCAGGGAGAAAATTGTCCCAGCCCTCCTGCAGTCTATTCCCCCAAACTATTTATTTATTTCAAATATTGCTGCCCTGCTTTTCTCCTTAAAAATACACCTAGGGTGGCTGAACTCTGCTTAATGGTTTGGGCGTCACTTAGTCAGGAGGCATAAAAATACTATATAACTAATTTCATGTTTTGTCTGGCGAAGGATTGCAATTCCAAAATGCCTGTCTCTCCAACCTTCTCCTTTGTTGCTTCCTCACCCGTCAGTTTTCGAATGGGGGAAAAGAGAGGCATTTGGGGGGGCATGAAGTCAACTGCCCACGTTGCTTCTGAGAGAAGGGCTGGAGAGAGAGAGAGAGAGAGAGAGAGAGAGAAAGAGAGAGAGAGAGAGAGAGAGAAGCTCCCTGGGGGGGGGGTAAGAAAAGCCCTCTGTCCATGGGCAGAGAAGCAGGGGACACAGAGAGAGCTGCCGTGGGACCCAGGAGAATCTGGGCTCAGAGTTTTGCCCAGGAGAAGGAAACCTGGGCGTGGAAGAACTTTAATCCCTTTCCTTCTTTGCCATCTCCCCCTACACGGGGGGGGAGCCCCTTCTGTCCCCCCACTCCTTCCCTATAATATAGCTTCGTTTTTTCCTGCCACTCTAGGAAGCCCCACTCGCTGCCTTTCTCCCCCCAAAATGCCAATCTGCCCCTGGATTTGATCTTTTGGGGGTCAGTTGCCTTCTCTCCCACCACCACCATTCCCTGTGCTGGTTCGGCCTTAAAAGCTTCACCCTCCCTCCTTTTTCCTTGCGGGGGGGGAAGAGAAAGGGAAGGAGGAGGAGTTTTTCCCCCCTGGATCGGACCCCAATTACCCTTTGCTTCTTCTCCCTCCTCCTTCCAAATTAAAAGGGGGGGGAGAAAGAAAAGGAGGGCGCATATTTCCCCAATTGTTTCTCCAACGCCCCCTCCTCCTCACTTGCAACCTCTGCCCCCATTGCACTCCCCCAAATAATCCCCCCAATGCAGAACGCACCTCTTCCTCCTCCTCCTGGGGGGGGGGGTCTCTTTCCTCTCCTTCCAGGAACCATAGAGAGCCTCTTGGAGGGGGGGGGTTGGAAGGCCACGCGGAGAACAGATTCCCCCCTCCCTTGGAGCCTTCGTTTCCTGCCTCTCTAGGAAGGCGAACTCGTTGCCTGCGAGGAATCCCAATGCCCCCCCCTTTCTCTGCCTTCTGGTCTCCCCCCCCCGCGGCCACCGGACATACATGCTAGTCTCCGTTTTCAAGCCGAAGAGCCAGTGTTGTGCAAGTCCGGGGCCACGTGGCCGGCATGGCTGCAAGGAAACACTGTCTGCCTTCTGGCTTTTAAACGGGGGTTTTCCCTATTCATCTGCTTGCATTTTTACAGGCTTTCGAACTAGGCTTACTTAGGCAAGAGCTGGGGTTTAACCGCAGGAGATCACTCCGCTAAGCGGCAGCACCCGGGATTCGAACCGCTTAGCTGCCTGAGTTTGCAGTGGACGCGTTCAGGGAGCCCAGCCCAAAAGGCAGGCAGGGATAGAGGGAGGGAGGGAAGGGGGAGGTTCGCCTTCCTCCTCCTCCTCTTCCTCCCCAGGACCCAGAAAGGGAAGCCGCCAACCCTTGCACCCCCTCCTCGTGCCCCGTCCTTCCTCCTCCTCCTCTTCCTCTCCTTTGATTTCACCCCCCTCCTGCCCCATTTGAGTGGGGAGGAGGGAATCCCTTCCCTTGGAGCCCTCCTTCCCTCCCTTCTGAATCCGCACCTTAGATGGAAGGATGCCTGGGGGTCTCCTCTCATCCTCCCCCTCCCCCCTCCAATCATCCTTCTGGTCCCACCGCCCATCATCCCAAGAGGAAGCAGGGAGGAAGCCAAGGGGGAAGGGAGAAGCTGGAGCCTGGGAAATCTTCCTTCCAGCCGGGATTCCACCCCAAATGGCTCTTCAGGGGGCGGAGGGCCAGGAGACCAAGCCCAGCCACCAGCAGCCAAGCAGGACGGTTGCTTCTTGGGCAACTGGGGAGGTCAAGGCAGATGGGAGGCCTTCTCTGCCATGAGTGCCCTCTGGCTCAAGCCCTCGATTACAGGGCAGCTGGGGACCCTCAGGGCGCCCCCTCCATGAAAGGGGAAAGAGAAAGGACTTGCAGGTGTAAATGTGGAAACCATGCGGGTGACAGAGAAGAAATCAGAACAATCATCCCAGGAAGGAAACTCAGAGACTGAGCAGATTGGTTCAAAGAGGAAGGCTGGGGAAGGGGTTAGGAGGAGGAGGAGGAGGATAAAAGGGTGGTCGAAGGATCCTACCTCCCTTGTTGAGAATGGATCTGGTTAGAGTAACCCTGGACACCCAAATCGGGAGTACTCACGGCGCCCAACAAGGAGGCAGGTAAGAGGAGGCGGATAGAGAATTCGGGTGAAAGAGAGACTCAAGAGGAGGAAGATCGGAGGAGAAAGGTGATGAGTGGAGAGAGGACAGAGAGAAAGAGCAGAATGGATCTGGTACCAGAAGATGGGTCAGAGAGAAAGGGGGTGGGTTGGGAGTGGACAGAATCTGGGATGAATCTGGTCCCCTTGCTATAGTTGCCACCATTGACTGATTGATATTATTTTGTTTTAATTAGAGTGTTTTCTTCCGCCTTTCTCTTTCAGTAAGGACCCAACGTGCCTTAGAGTAATGAGGGACAATATTTAGTCCAGTACACTTAAGACATATTCAAGTTTGAGAACAGGGAAGTGAGGGGCATCTAACAGCAATAAAAGACAATATTAATACTACAAGAGACCGCAGCAGCTGAGAGGGCCCTTTCATGTGTACCCGTGAGACCCACCTGTGAGGGTGGCAGGATGGAGAGAAGGGCCTCTCCTGATGACCACCGTAACACCCGAGTCAGTTCATCTTGTGAGATTCGAACCTTGCAGCTGGGACCCAGGTCACAGTGCTTTGTACTTCAAGGTCAGCACTTTGAATTGTGCCCGATAGCTGACTGGCAGCCAGTGGAGCTGCTTTCGTAGGGGGTGTAATGTGACCTCTGTAAGCTGCCCCAGTCAGCAATCTGGCTCCTTTACACCATGGATGGGTGCAAAGGAGGTCACGGATACTAGAAACCCAGAGGGTGTACAGTACTTGGGAGCTCAGGGTGTTCTACGGGAGTTACAAGTTGGAACCCGTTTATTAACAGGGATGACACAGCTGTGAAGTTGAACGTTCCTGTTGACCTCTCTGAAAAAAGACAACCAGTTGTGTTTCATTTATTTATTTAATTTATATACCGACCCATCTTCCAAAACGGAACTCTGGGTGTTTTTAAAATCAGCACTTGAACCCTCACATGGCAACCAGTCCAGGTGTTGTAGCTTTAATGTAATGTTGTAATGCTGTAAGATGTCCCTCAATTCCCTGCTCTCAGGACTTGAATATGTCTTAATTGTATTGGACTGTACATTGTTCCCTCAATACTGTCAGCTGCCTTGGGTCCTTTTCCAAGGAGAATGGTGGGGTAAAAATACTCTTAAAATAAACAAATATTTCCCTAAAGTATTTTTATTTATTATTTCAGAGTATTTTTACCCAACCTTTCTCCTTGGAAAAGGACCCCAGGTGGCTTACCGTAATGAGGGACAACATAGAGTCCAGTACAATTAAGACATGTTCAAGTGAATGAGAGCAGCTACTTGGTCATGTAAGGTTGATTCACCTCTGTTGTGTAAGGACCTCAGGCTGACCTTGGTGCTCCTGCTGCTGTTCCCTTTCCTGGCTGTGAAGAGGAGAGAGGTTGGAATCTCTTGTGATTATCCCTTTCACCTCTGTTGTAAAAGGTCATCTTGGCTTCCTAATGATGATGATGATAATAATAATAATAATAATAATAATAATAATAATAATAATAATAATAATAATAATAATAATAATAATAATAATAATAGCCTCCAGCTCCCTAATGTTGCAAATATTGGTAACACAGGCCTCTAGATGCCTGACTGGACTCAATTCTCTCTGCATTAAATCACATATTTTCATGAATGAACTCATTGTTAATACACCACCATATCTTGCCATCCGTCGGGATTCCTGTGATGGGGGTTCCTGCATGGCAGGGGATTGGCCTGGACGGCCCTTGAGGTCCCTTCCAACTCTTTGATTCTATGAGATCTCAATTGCAGGCTCTTCCCTCTTCTGATGATTCCAATGTGAGTAATCCCTGGTTATTCATATATTTGAAGCTTTGTGGTGTAGTGGACAAAGTGATAAACCAGGACATGGGAGAACAGAGTTCAAATCCCTTCTTGGCCATGGATGCTCACTTCAGGGGGAGTGGAAGGGGTAAAACCACTCCTGAAGTATCTCAGTTCCATCGAAAGCCCTGCTGAGGTTATGATAACTTGGTCCCAACACAACTTTGGCTTGAGGGCCCATCTTTCTTAGGGAGCCAGCATAGGGTGTGTAAAGAGCCCCTTGCCTCCACCAGGTGGGTTTTTTGTGTTCTTGCTTGGTTCCTTTCTGCAGTGAGGTGTATCGTTTTAAAGGAAGAGGATGGGGGAGGTGTATCGTTTTAAAGGAAGAGGACAGGGGAGGACGGGGTGTAGTTGGGGTGGGCTTTTCGACATTGTAAAGGTTCGGTTCTGTCTACCTGCGGTTCCAATCCAGTAAATAGTCGAGAATCATATTTTTGCTGAACATCAAACAGGTTTTTATTTTCAACATTAACAGCAGGTAATTCTGCAAACATTGGATCACAAAAACCAATATGAATATGTCTTTTCTCTTGTTCCTCTGAGCTTAGGAAAAATGGTGAGTGGTCGATCCCCTGCCCATACATTGGGTGCTGCAACAAAGGTGTTAGGCCCATTGGGCTACCGGATTGTCCAACCTCCCTTTCCTCCATTCTGGATTAAACCGATCTAAATACCCGGGCCATCTCATAGATTTAAACTGAACGGACCATCGGAACTAGTCCACAGTGGACTTTTTGGTTTTCCAAGGTAGACAGTCATTAATTTTATCCAGTCGTATCTGCCCCCGATGCTTCTCCTTTTGTCTGGACAAACGAGTTCAATGCCCCCTTTTCTCTGCCAAGGTTCCTTCTTTTTGCAGCACAAGCAAGTTCAAAAGTCCTTCCTCCCTTTTTGCTTTTTGCTGGTGGTTTTAATGATCATCAAGGGATCCATTTCCTGAGGCCTTCTCTCTGCACTTTAGTTCCAATGGGGAATGGGGTTTTAGTTTCGAGCAGCTCTTTCTCCCGAAGATGGATACCAGGGATGGGCACAAAATGGAAAAATAACATTTCGTTTTGTGTTCATCCCATTTTGTTTTGTTTCTTTTTTAATGATTTTTTTTTAAAAAATTCATATGAAATGAAACGAATCAAAACAGCTCTCCTGGGTCCTAGAGGCATCAGATTTTGTGCCCATGAGCCATTTTTAAAGGGCTCCTGCTGAGCTGTTATCAGCTGGACCCCTTTAAAACTGGCCCAGTTGGCACCAGGGGATCCCCTGGTACTGACTGGGCCAGGTTTAAAGGGGTCCAGCCATTAACAGCTTGGCAGGACCCCTCAGGAAATGGTGCCGAGGGTGGTACCTGCAATCACGCTGCCAGGTTTAAAGGGGTCCAGCCATTGGCAGATTAGCAAGAGCCCTCTGAAAACTATGAAATGAAATGAAATGAAAACTTCATTTCCATGTAAAACGGCCGTTTTGTTTCATCTACAACAAAATGTTCCTTGTTTCATTTCGTTACATAATGAAACGACAAAACAGCATTTCGGTTTTTGTTTCTTGCCCATCCCTAATGGATACCCCTTGGCTCATCACCTTGTGGGCCACACACTTTCTCACATGTGTCATTGTGAGGATGAAAGTAAAACGACTACGTTGAGGACCAGTGAGCCGTCTGAAGGAGTGAAGCAGGACAAAGAAGAAAAGAATAATAATGAGAAAGATGTTACAGGGGTGTCTCATGTAGGAGAGAGAGAAGGAAAAGATGAAGGGATTAAGACGGAGGAGATATGTTGGGCATTGGATGATGTAGAAGATGAGTGGTTGGAGCAAGAGACAAAGGAGGCGCGCGACGACGTGAGTCAGGGGGCGCGAGATACGGGAGGGAAGGGAGTAGAAGGAAAAAAGTGGTTGGTGACAGTTGGCACTCAGACCAAGGAGGTGATAGGAGGAAAGGAGGCAGACAGGGCTAGATCACGCAAAGATGAAGAATTTGTGTGGTCTGTTAGCGTGAAACCGTTGAGATGGCCCGAAACGTCTGAGCGATATCAAAGAGAATGGAAGAGGGAGAAGGGAACTGGCCCCGTAGCCCAATGGGCCAGGCATCCTTGTTGCGGGACCCAATGCTGGGGTCGGGGGACGAGGATGCCAACACCTTTCTAGAACGTGCCAAGTTGGACTTTAATCCTGTTAATGTTATTTATGAGGAACCTGTGTTAGTTGAAGATGTTAAGAAACCGTTGACACCGTTGTCGATTGTTATAAGTGAAAGAACCTACAGTGACTGTCAAACTGTAAGCAATAAAAATCCATTCAATTTTTTGGATAAACCAGATGCTCAGTTTATTTATGGAACGGAACCTCGGATACTACAAACCGAACCCTCACAGTCATACAGTCGAGGGTCTGAACTGCCTAGAGCTGCATGTCATCAGCATACTGCTGACCTCAACCAGCAACCTCATAGAGATGTTAAATAGCATCAGGGTTATCAAAGACCCCTGGGGCACCCCACAAGAGAGCGTCCAAGGGCCGGCAATTCTTCCCCAAGCATAACATACTGGGCATGGCCTCCTAAGAAAGAGCAGAGCTAGCTAAATGCTGGATCTCCAAGGTGTCAAATAAATAAGAGGAAGCACTTTTTCACCCACAGGACCACTGGTCTATGGAACTCCCTGCCAGAAGAAAGGGTAACAGCTGCCAGCCTTGACAGATTTAAGAAAGGATTAGACAAGGTCTTAGAGAACAAGGGTATCAGTGGCTATCATTATGGATGCCGAAGGACAATCTCCGGGTTGGAGAGCTAGCCAGGATATCTCTCAGTGCCATTTGTGGGGAATCACAAGCAGGTGAGGACATCTGCTTGGGAATGCCCTGAAGCAAATGGTCAGCCACTGTGTGAGGCATAATGCTGGACTGGATGGGCTGTGGCCCGTTCCAGCAGGGCTGTTCTTATGTGGCTCATTCAGTGTCTATTAAGAGAACTGCTCTGATTGAAGCTCTTCCCACATTCCAATCATGTAAATGGCTTCGCTCCAGAGTTGGTGGAGATGGAATATGACCAGAGGAAAGCAGGCAGCATGGAGACCATGCCCTGTGAGCAAGACAGTGATTGATGTGGTGTGTGTGCTCTGAAAATGAAAAGACTAAGAGATAACATGGCAGCTACCTTCAAATTACCAGATGGACCATCGTGTGGAAGGTAGAAGAAATTTATCTCAGGGCTGACCCTGAGAAGAATCCTTGGCAGATGCCAATGTTCACTTCTCATGGTTAAAGGGTTAAATCCTTGGACTACTGAGGACGTGCTTCCCAAAGAGCTTCACTCAGGAGGGAGAGAAGGGCCTTTGCCTCCTCCTTCTGCCCCTCCCCACTGTGCTCCTGCCCAGGAGAGGGTAGGGAGTGTTTTAATCCAGGGCCACCCCTGCACCCCTGCTGCCTCTCAAACAATCACTGTTAAATATTTTGAATTCTGTTACAGATTTACATATAAAAACACTTTATAAAGTGTTTCCCTGCTACACAAGGCAATAGGGAAACACAGAGTACTGAATAAATGCCATTCAATAGCATTGTTTAAAAGTGTCAGAAAGGATGAAATGAGAACAGAGGGAAAAGGGGATCCTGCCCAGATGGAGTCAGGAAGGAGTGTCAGGAAGAGAAAGGAAGACCTCTCTCCTATATTTATTTGTTTATTTATTTTTGCACTTGTATACCGCTCTCATTTCCCCAAAGGGACTCTGGATGGTTCACACAAGAGTTTAAAACAATAGCATCAGTAAATTAACAATTTAAAAAGATACTGGGCAAGAGGCAAAACTAAAGGGTAGAAATAAAGATAAGCCTTGGTACAACCCTAGCAGTTGCCAAAGGCATCCCTGAATAGCCAGGTCTTGACAGCTCTTCTAAAGGACGGCAACGATGGGGCCTGGCATAGCTCACTCGACAACGAGTTCTAGATTGCTGTGCCAGCCACCGAGAAGGCCCGTTTGTGAGTAACCACCTTACGGGACTCCTTAGGGGTGGCGACCCGGAGCGAGAGCACCATAGAGGATTGGGTGGGCTGGGCCAGCTCTGATTGTCGGGAAATACACTCTGCCAGATAATCAGGACCCAAGCCATGGAGGGTTTTGTAAACCAAAACCAACACCTTGAACCTTATTCGGGAGGCAACAGGCAACCAATGCAGGCAAGGGAGGATGGGGGTGATGCGGTCAAACCTGCCCGCACCAACCACCAATCTGGCCACCGCATTCTGTACCCGCTGCAATCAGCAGACAAGGTTCAAGGGAAGCCCCATGTCGAGAGCGTTACAGTAATCTATCCTCGATATGACCAGCGCCTGCACCACTGTCCTCAGGGAGTCCCCATCAAGGTACGGGCGAATCTGGGCGATGAGCCTAAGATGGTAAAAGGCCACCCTGGTCACGGCTGCCACCTGGGATTCCAGGGACAGGTCCAGGTCCAGGACAACGCCCAGACTCCTCACTCTTTGCGCCAGCTGGAGGGCGGACCAACCCAGACCAGGAAGAGGGCCACTGTACCCATTCAGGCCTCCCCGAAGAACAGAACCTCAGTCTTTCCAGGGTTGAGCTTGAGCCTGTGAGCCCTGGTTCAGTCCAATACTGCAGCCTGGCAGCAATCAAGGGTCTGGACGGCCTCCACTGCAGGGGTGGAAAAGGAGAGATAGAGCTGCGTGTCATCAGCCAGGGGTTCTAAGATGTGTTCTCTCCTCATACATTTTCCCACACTCCAGGCATTTGGAAAGCTTCTTCCCTGTGGAGGCCATTGTTGAGATTTATCACCTCCACACTTATGACAATGTGGGGATCTCACATATCAGCAAAGTTAGGAAGTGCAGGAACATAACTTAAAATATATCACAGAGAAAGAGTGAGAGAATATACGTAAACATCTTATGACAGTGTATTAGAAATTCAGTTGCAATATATACAAACCATAAAACACATTATTACAGACAGAGTAAAGTGATCTGACAGCAGATAAACTACACTTGTATTTTTTTCTATAAAATTCTATTATAAAATTGCAAACATACAAACATACAATTTACAATAATACCATCAAACACTACAAAGTGCACCCCCACCCCCCGGGACCATCCAGTGTTCTTGAATCTTCTCTTCCTTCATCTTTTTTTTCTAGTTGGCTTCTTAAGGTCCTTTTCTCCAGAACTGTGTTGGATTATACGTCGGTTGTATCCCTTTCCCTTTTAGTAGTACATACTCTATAAATTTCCCCCAAAGATCATAAAAAATATCCTTTCTCATTTCCCCTCGCAAAACTTTTATATTGCAGGACAATTTATCATTTAAAGCTATATCCCACACTTCCTTATACCAGTCAGCAATTTTAAGATCTAATTTCAGTTTCCAATTTTTAGCTATAATCAGTCTTGCTGCTGTCATAAGATTTGCAATTAATTCTTTTGCTTTCATATCATATTCATTAATAGGTGGTAATGATAACAATGCAATTTCCGGTTCACATTTAATATCAGTTTGTAGTATTTCTCTTGTCTCACCGAAAATCTGTTGCCAAAACTTTTGAACTATTTCACATTCCCACCAAAGATGAATATAGGTACCTATCTTTTTCTCACATTTCCAGCAGAGCTTAGAATATCTTGGGTTTATTCTATTCAGTCTGACTGGTGTCATGTACCATCTTAAAACTAGTTTAAAGTAATTTTCTTTTATTCTGACTGATAATGATTGTAAAATCCTCAAATTCCAAATTCTTTTCCATTCATCTTTATTTATTTCTTTATCTATGTCTTGTTTCCAAACCTCTCTTACTATGCCTAGCTCCCTTTCCTCAAGTGAATCCTGGATTATTTTGTATATTTCACCTACTGCTCCTTTCCCTGTATTTCCTTTCTCTGGTTCATATGTTAACAAGAATTGCTCAAACTTTGTATATTGTCTGAGTTGTATATTTCTCCTTGTCCATTCTTTCGTCCAATTTTCTAATTGGGCATAATTCAACCAAGATAAATCCTTGGCTTGCAGTAAGCGCTTAATTTCCTGCTTTGTTCTCATCTTTTTAATCCACTCTTTTAATCTTGCCACTTTCATTGTTTTAAATAATTCTCCATATTTCTTCATATTCGTGGGGAAATTTATCTGATCTATCACCAAACCGAGAGGGGATCCTTCTGGTGCCAATTTCCTTCCATACTTTTCCCAAGTCGTTAATAGGGAACTCAGGAGCGGGTTTTTAATTGGATATCTTTTTTGGGGGAAACTGAACAAGTATTTATTTATATCTCCATTTAACTCCTCTGATTCAAGTTCCCACCATATTAATTTTTCGGGTTTAAATAATACTTCCCCCACACAACTAAGCTGGTTAGCTGTATAATAGATTCTAAAGTTAGGTATACCTATGCCTTGGGGCGGGTTGGAGGAGGAGTGGCCATCTATGTCAAAGAAAGCATAAAATCCAGCAGAATGGAGATTGACAGAGGGTCTGACTCCGCCATAGAATCACTGTGGGTTAAACTACCAGGTCCAAAGAGTGATGTGATAGTTGGAGTATTCTATCGTCCACCAGATCAAAAACTTGAGGGGGACCTTGAAATGAGGAGAGAAATCATGGAGGTGGCTAAGAGGGATAGGATAGTAATCATGGGGGACTTTAATTATCCCCACATTGACTGGGCCAATGCGAGCTCTGGGCAAGAAAGAGAAACTGGGTTTCTCGACTTGCTGAATGACTGTGCCTTAGAGCAACTTGTCATGGAGCCCACCCGAGAACAGGCAACTCTAGATCTAATATTATGTGATACTCAGGACCTCGTCAGGGATGTGAATGTCACTGAGCCTCTGGGGAACAGTGACCATGCTGCAATTACCTTTGCCATGCATGTCGGAGGAAGAGTGTCAACCAAATCAGACATAAAAACCCTTGATTTTCGAAGGGCAAACTTCCCTCAGATGAGGAAACTAGTTAGAGAGAAACTGAAGGGGAGGGTTAGAAGAATCCAATCTCTTCAGAGTGCATGGAACCTGTTTAAAACAACAATAATAGAGGCCCAGCACAAGTGCATACCACAAAGAAAGAAGAGCTCATTTAAGTCCAAGAGGACACCGGCATGGTTAACAAGTGGAGTTAGAGAGGCTCTAAAGCACAAGGAGAGGTCCTTCTGTAAATGGAAATCCTCCCCAAATGAGGAAAATAAAAAGGAACACAAACTCTGGCAAAAGAAATGTAAAAAGATGATAAGGGAGGCAAAAGAAAGACTTTGAGGAACGCATGGCTAGCAATATAAAGGGTAATAATAAAAGCTTCTTTAAATATGTTAGAAGTAGAAAACCTGCCAGAGAACCAATTGGGCCTCTGGATGGTGAGGGAGGAAAAGGGGAGGTTAAGGAGGACTTGGACATTGCAGAGAAATTGAACGAGTTCTTTGCGTCTGTCTTCACGACAGAGGACCTTGAGCGGATTCCGCTGCCTGAGCCGCCCCTCTTGACTAAAGAATTAAATCAAATACAGGTTAAAAGAGAGGATGTTTTAGGACTAATTGATAAATTGAGGATTAACAAGTCACCGGGCCCAGATGGCATCCACCCAAGGGTTATTAGGGAACTGAGAAATGAAATTGCAGATCTCTTAACGGTTATATGCAACTTGTCTCTTAAAACTGCCACAGTGCCGGAGGACTGGAGGATAGCAGATGTCACACCAATTTTTAAAAAAGGAAGGAGGGGGGACCCAGGAAACTACAGGCCGGTTAGCCTTACATCTGTCCCAGGGAAGATGGTGGAAAGCCTCATCCAAGAGAAAATCTTAAAACACATAAAAGAACAAACCTTGCTGAGAGAAAATCAGCATGGCTTCTGTAAGGGTAAATCTTGTCTTACAAATCTTTTAGAATTTTTTGAAAAGGTCAACAGGCACGTGGATTTGGGTGAACCGGTGGATATAGTCTATCTGGATTTTCAAAAGGCTTTTGACACAGTCCCTCACCAAAGGCTGCTGAGAAAATTGCATAGTCAGGGGATAAGAGGGCAGGTCCTCTTATGGATTGAGAACTGGTTGAGATCCCGGAAACAAAGAGTAGGTGTCAATGGGAAATTTTCACAATGGAGAGAAGTGAAAAGCGGTGTGCCCCAGGGCTCGGTCCTGGGACCGGTGCTTTTCAATCTGTTCATAAATGACCTGGAGACAGGGATAAACAGTGAGGTGGCCAAGTTTGCAGATGACACAAAACTTTTCCATGTGGTAAAAACCAGAGAAGATTGTGAAGAGCTCCAGAAGGATCTCTCCAAACTGGGGGAGTGGGCTGAGAAATGGCAAATGCGTTTTAATGTAACCAAATGTAAAGTAATGCATATTGGGGCAAAAAATCCAAACTTCATCTATCAACTCATGGGCTCTGAGTTATCCGTGACGGATCAGGAAAGAGATCTTGGTGTGTTGGTGGACAGCTCCATGAAGGTGTCTCCCCAATGTGTGGCAGCAGTGAAGAAGGCCAATTCCATGCTAGGGATTATCAAAAAGGGGATTGAAAATAAAACAGCCAACATTATAATGCCGTTATATAAAACAATAGTAAGGCCCCACCTGGAGTATTGTGTACAATTCTGGTCACCGCATCTCAAGAAAGACATAGTGGAACTGGAAAAGGTGCAGAAGAGAGCGACTAAAATGATTACTGGGCTGGGGCACCTCCCTTATGAAGAAAGGCTAAAACAATTGGGCCTCTTTAGTCTGGAAAAAAGGCGCTTGAGGGGGGATATGATTGAGACATACAAAATAATGCAGGGTATGAGTAAAGTGGATAGAGGGAAGCTCTTCTCCCTCTCTCAAAATACCAGAACTAGGGGACATACACTCAAATTGAGTGCTGGGAGAGTAAGAACTGACAAAAGAAAATATTTTTTCACCCAGCGTGTTGTAAGTCTATGGAACTCCCTGCCACAGGATGTGGTGATGGCATCTGGCCTGGATGCCTTCAAAAGGGGATTGGACAGATTCCTAGAGGAAAAGTCCATCACGGGTTACAAACCATGATGGAGATGTGTAATCTCTAGGCTTTAAACCAGGGTACTTCAAGGGCCAGATGCAGGGGAGTGGTATCAGGAGACAGATATCTAGTCTCATGCGCTCCCAAATGCATCTGGTGGGGCCGCTGTGAGATACAGGAAGCTGGACTAGATGGGCCTTTGGCCTGATCCAGCATGGCTCTTCTTATGTTCTTATGTTCTCTATTCTTTTGAGATCTATACCAAAAGCTTTTACTTATTCTTGCTTTTTTCCCACCATTACAATATCTATCAATAAGATCTTGATAAGCTTTAATTTCAGTTTCTGTATACTGAATGGGTAGCATTCTAAAAAGGAAGTTAATTTTAGGAAGTATCTTCATTTTTACCATTGATATTCTACGAAACCATGATAAATTTAATTTGGAGTAATTTTGTCATTTATTTCTGATCTCTTCCTTTAATTTGATATAGTTCCGTTCTTTGGTCTTAAGCATATCCTTGTCTAGAAGTATCCCTAAATATTTCATATATTTGCAAACTTTCAACCCATAGTTGGAAATCTCCTCCATATCTTGTTTATCATGATTAAACAGCATAATTTCTGATTTTTGCCAATTTACACATAACCCAGTTGTTTCGCCAAATTCCTTTAAATGTGATTTTATTCTTGGTATATTTTCTGATGGATTTTTTATTGTTAACAAGGCATCATCCGCAAATAAACTAATTTTAATCTTCCCCTCGTTCCCCATACCTTTGATTAGTTGATCGTCCCTTATTGCATTTGCAAATAGCTCTATAACTATGCAAAACAGAACTGGTGACAAAGGACATCCCTGTCTTGTTCCTCGGCCTAAAGTAATCTGTTCTGTCATCCCATCATTAACTATAATTGACGAAGTACTATCTGAGTAAAGTTGATTTATTACACCTAAATTTCCCCCCCCCCCAAACCCAATTTCTTTAATAGAAGTTTTAACACAGACCACTGAACACAATCGAAAGCTTTAAATCTAAGGATAGAATACATGCTTTATCTTGTGCTCTTCCCATCTCATGAAGAACATTCAAAGTTCTTCTTATAGTGTTCGACATTTGTCTGCCCTTAATGAAACCAGTTTGATCTTCTTTAATATATTTATCTATAAAAGTGTACATTCTTTTGGCTAAAATTGCTGTGATAATCTTTGCATCTTGATTTATAAGCGATATGTTGGATCCTTGTTAGGCTTGAGAATTAAAATAGTTAATGAGTTTTTCCAGGAGATAGGGGCTTGCTCTCCTTCTATTATCTCATTGCAAAGCTTCTTTAACTTAGGTATTAACATTGATTTAAATATCTTATAAAATTCTGGTCCCAATCCATCAGCTCCTGGAGTTTTAGCATTCTTTAATTTGTTTATCACTTCTATCTCCTCCTCTTTAATAGATTTCTCCATTTCAAGCCTGTCTTCCTCTGCTAATCTTGATTTTAGGTTTTTACAAATGTATTGTTCCATAACTTCCTTCCTGTTGTTGTTAGATGTGTATACATTTTGGTAAAATTCTTGGGTAGCTTTTAATTTTTCCTTCATTTGTTTACAGTTATTACCTCTTAAGTCTTTTATCCTTCCTATCATACTTTTTTTCTTTTCTTTTCTGTGCTATCTTGGCTAGCATCTTCGAATTTTTATTACTATATTCAAAAAGTTTCTTTTCAAATATAGTAAATTTCTTTGAGTTTGTTATAATTCTGTATCTTCTAGTTCCCTTTTCCTAGCCTCAATCTGAGTTAAGATTTTTTCGTCTTTACTTTAAAAAATTGAGATTCAAGGTCTGCTATTATAACTTCTACATTTTTCTTGTTTACCTCCTCACGGTTTTTTATTATAGAATTTTCTCTTATTATGTAGCCTCTGGCCACAGCTTTCAAAGTGTCCCAAATAACTCCTATTTGTCCACCGCCTTCTTCATTAATGTTCCAAGTTTCTAACCATTCTTTTTGTATTCTTTCTACTGAATCCGGGAATTGGAAAATTCTAGAATTTATTATCCACCTTCTAGCTTCTCTATAATTCTTCTTGTTTTCTATTTCAACAAGCATGGTTGGAATTTTTTATCACCTCTATGTTTGGGTTTGCAATTTTAGGTAATAAGCTTTGTGAGACAAAAATAAAATCTATTCTAGAGTAAGCTTTGTGGACTGGGGAGTAAAATGTATATTTTCTTTCATCTCCCTTCAATTCTTTCCAAACGTGCTTTAAACCTGTATTTGCTATGAATTTTGTTAGAGTTGTGTGTCTAACCCTCCAGTCCGCATTCTTATTGTTTTGTCTTTAATATTATCCATGACCATATTAAAATCTCCTGCCATAATTACATGTCCCTTCTGTACCTTTTCTATCTGCTCCCAAACCTCTTTGTAAAACAGGTTTTGATTAGCATTTGGTGCATAAACATTTATCAATATATATTGTTCTGTACCGATTTTGCCCTGAAGAATTATATATCTACCTTCCATATCTTTCACAGTTTTTTCAACAATACAGTCACAATGCTTTGAAATTAAGATAGACACCCCCCTTGCTTTAGATGAACCAAAACTTTTCTCATATGTGTTGAAATTGGGTAATTTCAGTTCATTTAGTCCTTCTTTCATTTGGTGTGTTTCTTGAAGGAAAACGATGTCCGGTTTATTCCACTTGATTAATGACTCTATTCTCTTTCTCTTCAACACAGAACCTAGGCCCCTTGCATTCAGTGTAGCTAATTTTAAAAATTTACCCATAGTTTCTATTGTTCATCTGGCACGGTCCCACTGTGCAACTATTCAAACAAACACCACTTGTAATAAAAACTATATTAACCCAAGCCCTACCACCTACACTTATTTTCTGTTCTCCCACCCTTTTGGCCCTAATACACATCTTGTATGTGCCCTTACAGGGTGGGAGGGGGAAAGCACCCATCCACATGATGGCTAATAAAGGATCCAGAAGCTCTAGATCAGGGGTGGCGAACAAGTTCGACAAAAAGAGCAAAAATTTTAAACTGTGAGAGTCAGAGAGCCACACCACGCAGTGACCTGCCAAAACAGACAAACACTCACACAAAAGCATATAATTTTAACAATAATATATTAAACACATAATATAACATGCTCAGTGAGGTGTTTTTTGTTACTATATTTTCGTTATCATATTTTCGTTTAGCTTTGCATTTTGCCATTTTGAGTGAGGGTGAAAATCCTGCAGTGATGGTTAGGGTGTGCTGCGTCCTCCACACTAAGAACTAATGGCAAGATGTGACACAACATGTGACACACGGGTCCCCCCGCTCTCTGGCTCGTGCAGTTGTTTCCGGGGGATGGGAGACGTGATGATGCAGCCTGGGGGCGGGACTACGCGCTCGGAGATCTCTCCTCAGAGGTCCCTCCTCAGAAGCAGCATAACAAAATCCAAACTTGGCAAAGAGCCACAGTATACAAAATAATAAGAGGCAAAGAGCCGCATTCATTTTGGCCGGGAGCCGCATGCGGCTCGAGAGCCTCGTGTTCGCCACCCCTGCTCTAGATTAAGCCTTAACACTGTCTATCTTTGCTTTAAAATAAGAAAATGGAAATTAAAAAAAAAAAAGAAAAAGAAAAGCATAACAACAAAAATTTCACTCTTATCTTCCTTCTATTCTTCCTCCCTCCCTCTCAACCCCAAGGGGAAGAAAAAACACCCTCATGGGAAGGGAAGAGGAAGGTGTAAGGAGGGGGGAAGAAAAGGGAAGGGGGAAGGGATGGGAGTGCGGGAAGGCATAGGGAAAATATAGGGAAGAAAAAGAAAAAGAGAAAAAAGAGAGAAATACAGAGAGAGAGAGAGAGAGAGAAAGAAGAAGAAGAAGAAGAAGAAGAAGAAGAAGAAGAAGAAGAAGAAGAAGAAGAAGAAGAAGAAGAAGAAGAAGAAGAAGAAGAGAGCGATGTCTTCAGCACCCGTATCTGCTCGATTTAATCTTCGGATTTAATTGTCAGTTGAGACTGGTGAGGATCTAGCAGCCAGTCTTGGAGGAGTCTACTTTTCAAGTTGAATATTCCATGCCTTCAAAGTTGTTCACCTTCTTCCAACGAATAGGTTTTATGCAAAGTTGGGCCTTTCCATACTTTAAGGAAGATCGGGAATCCCCAATTATATTTGAAGTTGTGCTTTCTCAGAGTGCTTGTCACAGGTTTCATTGTTTTCCTCCATTCAAAGCTCTCTCTGGAGATGTCCTGATAGACTTGCACAATTCTGTCACCTCGTTTCAACAGCTCAGGTTTTGCTCTGATAGTAGACATGTTGTTCTTTAATGGCATATGAGGTAAATCTGATCAAAATTGGTCTTGAGATTCCTCCTTTTGCATTGCCTAAATAATGCACCCTTTCAATATCTCTCTCCGCAAGCTGTTGGGGGGAGAATAGAATTAAGCCAAGCGAGAATTTCTTTTTTCATTTCACTTCTGTTTTGAACCTCAAAGTTGATTAGTTTCAGATTGGAGCTTCTCGAATAATCTTCCATGTAGATAACCTTTCTTTGCAAAGAGTCTATTTCCTCTTCGTGGGTGGCGATATCCTTCTCATTTTTGGTGGCTAGTATTTGAACATGTTTGACCTCATCTGTTAGTTTTTTCAGCTCTGTTCCATTTTTAGAAACTTCTGCTTGAACCTTTTGGATCTCATGTGATAAATCTTTCTTTAAATCTTTGTTTTGAGTAGATAGAGAATGGAAACGATCCTCAATGGTAGAGGCAATATCTTTCAAGGCTAGTTTCAAAAGATTAGCAAATTCCATTTTCATATCTTTGAGTTCCTTAAGAAAATCCGGCTGTTGTCCTGGCAATTTGCCAGAATCAGATGCCATTGTGTCCACTGCAGGAGCAGTTTCCACCCTTTCCAGAGACACTTGCTGGTACGTGGAATCTGAAGGTTTCCAAGCCCACCTTCTAATTGTGAAGGTTGGAGCTTTTTTCTAACCTGGCATGCAGAAAAGCAAGGTGATATGTCTCTCTTTTTCTTCCTAGCCCCAAAAGAAAACAACAGCACTAACTCTGTCCGATTAGCAGCATCGCCGCTTCGGCATAAAACGAAAGTAATTTAGTGCTCCAATATTTCATGTTTATCTCTCTTTCAAAGCACACAGTTTTCGACCTATCCTCCCCAGTAATGTATGGCTCATTTACTCATGAGTCCAGAGTCTTTTAGAGACAGTATTTCAAGTTTTCTCTTCTTATGATCGGAGCTACGGAATCCGAGCAGCCATCGCGCCTGTGGGCAGAAGTGCCCAATTGTAACATCTCTGTTGTATACAACTCTTGCAGCAGCCACAGAATACAATACAGCATTGGATATTACATCAGGTTATATTAGAATATATCAGCTGTAGCAAAATGTATAATTATACAGGACATCTGTGAAGATTCTCAGTCATCCAGGTGAGTTTATCTGGAATTTGAGTCTTGGCAACTGGACTTTTTTCTTGAGAGATAGAAACATTTTGCTGCTCATCCAAACAGCTTCATCAGTCTGAATACAGCTAGTGTGAGTCCTCGAGCTTATAGTCAGATTTGACCTCTTGTCACCCTGGTCTGAAATAGGTTCATAAGATCAGCAATGACCTGAATGGGCTCCTTAGACAGACAATGGTATCCGTAGCCTTAAGGTGAACAATAGCCTACGGTGCTGAAACCTATAAAGTATAGGTTGTTAGCTGAGGTCTTGGTGGTGAAGGCTTTTTGATTTGTCTGGGTACTTTGGAGAGCACACCCTGATAAGTAGCAGATGGACTACGCCTGAGCCTCCCACTTCTATTGAAAGAGGGGGTTTCAATGCTCACATTAATAGTTTCCCTGACTCCTCTCTCAAACCAACTATCTTCTCTGTCTAATACATGTATGTGTACAACCTCATCTTTGAATGCATGCCCTTTGTCCTTCTAATGGAGGTGTGCTGCTGATTCTGGTACACGTATGTAGATGATATCTGGGTGAAAAGCAAGACTCAGGAAGTACAGGCTTTTACAGACCACATCAATGCAGTGGACCCTAATAGAGATGGGCACGACTTAGCGAAATTTTTGTTTTCGTTTTCGTTTTTTGTTTTCGTTACGGAACGAAATGAAAAACGAAAATTGGCCCCGAAATGAAACGAAAACGAAAACGAAACGACAAATTTTGAGCCGTTTTTCATTTTCGTTACAGCAAAAGCATTGAATTGCGCTAGATGGTAACGAAACACAAATTGTTCATTTTCGTTTTTCATTACGAAACGAAACGAAAACAAATGTTTTTGCGAAAAACCTAACGAAAACAAAAACGAAACGAACGCCCTAAACGAAAAATGAAAAACCATTTTCTTTGAGTCGTGCCCATCTCTAGACCCTAATATTAAGTTCACTAGGGAAAACACCCAAGTAAACAGGCTGGCTTTCCTGGATTGTGCAGTCATAGTCAGACCCGTTCGTGGACTGGGAGTAGAAGTTTACCCACATAGATAAGTCCTGACTATTTGACTCCCATCATCCATTACAGCACAAATTAGGACTCATCAGGACACTTAGCCACAGAACACAGTGCATCCCCACCTCCAGAGAACCATTCGCGGTTCATCTACTGCGGTCCCACTATATTGCAGGGCCGCAGTATATTAAAAAAGGCCCTCTGGATTAAAGGTTAAGGCCTATTTCAGGCCTCCTGTACTTGCCTCAAGGCCTGTTTCAGACCTCCTGTACTTACCCCAGAACTGGCCTGCAAGGGCCTTCCCAGGCCTTCTGGAGCCTCAAAAACGGCTTCCCTATGAACCTGAAGTGATGTCTGGTTTTCTGGAAATCACTTTGAGTTCACAGGGACGCCCTTTAGCGACCTCCAGAAGGCCCGGGAGGGCCTTTGCACGTCCATTTGGGGCAGCACAGTTGGGGGGGGGTAATTACAAGACTCCCCATTGGCCCACCAAGCCCGACACAACCTGCATCCGCATTTTGTGGATTTTCAATTATCGAGGGTCGGGTTGGGTCCCTAACACCCACAACAGGCATGGAGGTCACCGTAACTGAAATTTTCCCAACACTCCACATATTTCAAAGCCTCCTGGAATGAATGGGTCCTAAGATGTGAAAGAAAGGCAACGAGAATGACAGAATCTGGCACTTCAGTACTGACATTCAAATGGCTTTCCGCCTGTGTGGGTTCTGTGATGCGCATAAAGGTTTCCAGCTTGACTGAACCTCTTTCCGCACTCCAGACATTCAAAGGGCTTCTCACCTGTGTGGGTTTTGTGATGCTTAGCAAGGCCTCCAGAATCAATGAACCTCTTTCCACATTCAAAACATTCAAATGGCTTCTCGCCTGTGTGGGTTCTGTGATGCTTAGCAAGCCCTCCAGCTTGACTGAACCTCTTTCCACACTCCACACATTCAAACGGCTTCTCGCCTGTGTGGGTTCTGTGATGCGCAGAAAGGTGTCCAGCTTTACTGAACCTCTTACTGCACTCTAGACATTCAAATGGCTTCTCGCCTGTGTGGGTTCTGTTATGGTTAGCAAGGTTTCCAGAGTGACTGAACGTCTTTCCACACTCCAGACATTCAAATGGCTTCTGACCTGTGTGGTTTCTGCGATGGCGTGCAAGGTATCCCGAGTGACTGAACCTCTTTCCACACTCCAGACATTCAAATGGCTTCTCACCTGTGTGGGTTCTTTGATGCTTAGCAAGCCTTCCAGAATGACTGAACCTCTTTCCACACACCAGACATTCAAAGGGCTTCTCGCCTGTGTGGGTTCTGTCATGGCTAGCAAGGTTTCCAGACTGACTGAACGTCTTTCCACACTCCAGACATTCAAAGGGCTTCTCGCCTGTGTGGGTTCTGTGATGCGCAGAAAGGTGTCCAGCTTTACCGAACCTCTTTCCGCACTCCAGACATTCAAATGGCTTCTCACCTGTGTGGGTTCTGTGATGGCTAGCAAGGCTGCTAGAGTGACTGTACCTCTTTCCGCACTCCAGACATTCAAATGGCTTCTCACCTGTGTGGGTTCTGTGATGGCTAGCAAGGCTGTTAGAGTGACTGAACCTCTTTCCACACTCCAGACATTCAAATGGCTTCTCGCCTGTGTGGGTTTTCTTATGGCTAGAAAGGTGTCCAGCTTGACTGAACCTCTTTCCACAGTCCAGACATTCAAATGGCTTCTCACCTGTGTGGGTTCTGTGATGCTTAACAAGGCTTCCAGAGTCACTCAACCTCTTTCCACACTCCAGACATTCAAAGGGCTTCTCGCCTGTGTGGGTTCTGTGATGGCTAGCAAGTCTTCCAGAATCACTCAACCTCTTTCCACACTCGAGACATTCAAAGGGCTTCTCGCCTGTGTGGGTTCTCTGATGCGCAGAAAGGTGTCCAGCTTGACTGAACCTCTTTCCACACTCCAGACATTCAAATGGCTTCTCACCCGTGTGGGTTCTGTGATGCTTAACAAGGCTTCCAGAATCACTCAACCTCTTTCCACACTCCAGACATTGAAAGGGCTTCTCACCTGTGTGGGTTCTGTGATGGCTAGCAAGGTGCCCAGAATCACTCAATCTCTTTCCACACTCCAGACATTCAAAGGGCTTCTCGCCTGTGTGGGTTCTGTGATGGCTAGCAAGGCGCCCAGAGTGACTGAATCTCTTTCCACACTCGAGACATTCAAACGGCTTCTCGCCTGTGTGGATTCTGTGATGCTTAGAAAGGTTTCCAGAATCATTGAACCTCTTTCCACACTCCAGACATTCAAAGGGCTTCTCGCCTGTTTGTGTCCTGTGATGTCTATTAAGGTGTCTAGCTTGACTGAACCTCTTTCCACACTCCAGGCATGTCAATGGGTTCTCTCCCTGCTGAATTTTTTTATGGGAACAAGTTGTTGAGGTGCTGGGAATAGATTTTCCACAGTTGCCATGCTCATTCCTGTCCTCTCCTTGGATGTTTTCGGATCCGCTTGATCTTTTTCCTGACAATGTAATAGAGTTGTCCATGTTTACATCTATCTGTTCTCCACTAAGCTTCGTCGTTCTTGTTTGATTTTCAACAACCTCTTTTGCATCTGAGTGTTCAGCATCTTTCTCTGACGCTTGGTGTCCTCCTCTTTTAGTACTTCTCTACAGTGTCTTACCTGCAAAATATAAGTGATCACAAAAAACGGAGTTTCAAATCAAGTAACCAATCCAATGCACTGCCATGGAGGATTCAGGAGAATAAAAAACACAGCTCCAGGGTGGACCCACCTCCCCCAACATCAATGAAGAGGCCCATTGTGGCACCAGTGAATATTCTGAGGAAAATAACCGGTTACTTACCTGTAAAGGTGGTTCTTCGAGTGAACCTTCGTGAAGCCACACAGATGGGTTTCCCAGGCGCCCATGCGCCGGAGGTCGGCCTTCCCTAGCAAAGGAAGTTCGTTAGTCTCCGCCCCCGGCCCGCGCGCCTGCGCAAGGTCCTTCCCGCCCAAATCTCAGTTCCTCTTTACCGCCATCAGACAGGTGAGCACCAGTCCAGGCGTGACAGTCCGAGGGGAGGTGGGTGGGTGCTGTGTGGCTTCACGAAGGTCCACTCAAAGAACCACCTTTACAGGTAAGTAACCGGTTCTTCTCCCTCGTGGCCTTCGTGAAGCCACACAGATGGGTGATTGCAAGCAGTACTCACAGGCTGGTGGGGAGTCACGCCGTTACATAGGAAAGCACGGCTCTCCCGAAGGCCGCAGAAGATCTCATCCAGGCATCCAGCCTGTAATGGTTCACGAAGGTCTCTGGCGTGGCCCATGTGGCGGCCTGGCATATGTTGTCCAGGGAGACGCCCTTGAGGAATGCCGCTGAGGAGGCCATGGCCCTGGTTGAGTGGGCTCTGACGGGGCCAGGGAGAGGCTTCCGCACCAGCTCGTAGGCCAGAGTAATGGTTTGAGTGATCCAGCGTGCGAAACGCTGGGAGGAGACCAGACGTTCCGCGGCCGCGGGGTCATGGCAGATAAATAGTCTCTGGGAGGATCTCAGAGACTTAGTTCTGGAAACGTAGAAGGCAAGGGCCCTTCTGATGTCCAGGGAGTGCATCTCTCTTTCCTCTCTGGTCGTAGGGTTCGGGAAGTAGACCAGGAGGATGATGGGCTGAGAGATGTGGAAGGAGGACACCACCTTGGGTAGGAAGGAGATGTCAGGGTAGGCGATCACCTTATCCGGGTAAAATTGAAGGTAGGGTGGATCGCAGCGGAGCGCGCAGAGCTCGCTGGCCCTGCGGGCAGAAACAATGGCTACCAGGAAAGCTGTTTTCAGGGAGAGTAGCCGAAGGTCGACGGTGGCCAGGGGCCCGAAGGGTGGTCTCTGAAGCGCTCGGAGTACGAGGGAAAGAGACCACTGAGGTGGGATGGGTCGCCTATCTGGGAACGTGTTGTTGAGGCCCCGCAGGAAGAGCTTTAATCTTGGGTGTCGGAAGAAGCTGGCCGCTGGCGACAAGGAGGGCTGATGGGCCACAATGGCCGAGAGATGCACCCGGAGAGATGACATTGTGAGTCCCAATCTTTTAAGATGGAGCAAGTATCGTAAGACCCAAGTCAGATGAGGGTTTACTGGGGTGAATCCTCTTTGGTTTGCGAAGGTGGTAAACCTGCGCCATTTATAGGCGTACTGAGAAGTTGTGGACGGCTTACGGCAGGCGTTGAGGATAGTTTCTAAGAGTTCTGAATCCTCCATGCCGTCAACTGGAGGCGAGGGAGATCGGGATGCAGCACCTGCCCATTGTCTTGGGACAAGAGGTCCGGTGTCTGAGGTAGTCTGAAGTAGGACCAGGCCATTCGGAGAAGGGGGGCGAACCAAGGTTGCCTGGGCCACCAAGGTGCCACGAGGATGAGGTCGGGAGCTTCCTGGGCGGTCTTGGTCATGACCTTGTGGAGAAGGGGGATAGGGGGAAATGCGTACAGGTGCATCGCTACCGGGTGGATCTTGTGACAGATGCACCAGTCCCAGCAGCGCATCGTGAGTTCGAGAAGACGCCTGGAATGAGTGCCGCCCTGCTTGTTGATGTAGTACATGGCAGTCGTGTTGTCTGTGACTGTCAGCACTACATTGCCGGAGAGGTGACGGCGGAATGCCCGACAGGCCTTGAAGATTGCCAGAAGCTCTAGTTCGTTGATGTGGAGCCGGCGCTCCTGAGGAGTCCAGGAGTCGTGTATCTGGTGAGAGAGGCAGACCGCGCCCCAGCTGGTGGTGCTTGCGTCTGTGGTGAGTTGAATTGTCGGGAAGGGGTCCCTGAAGGGTCTGCCGGAGAGGATGTTGTGACGGCAGGTCCACCAGGCCAGGTGCGTTGGGAGGCTCTGAGGAACTGTCAGAACCTTGGAGGGTGGATCATGTATGGGGTCGAAATGAGCCAGAAACCAAGTCTGCAGAGGTCTGAGTCGCAGCCTCGCGTGTTGGAGGACGGAGGTCATGGAGGCCATATATCCCAGGAGCTTTTGCACCTGGATGGCTTTTATCGGGCGCCCTGGGGCAAACTGGTGAATCAGTGCCATGGTCTCGCGGATCCTGTCTCGCGGCGGATAGGCCATGGCCCGAGTGGAGTCTAGTATGGCTCCAATGAACTTTGCGACCTGGCAAGGTTGCAGTCGACTTTTTTCGAGGTTGACCTGCAGGCCCAAGGAGTTCAAGGTTGACAGAACCGTGGTGATGTCAGACTCGGCCTTGGCCTCGGAGTCCGCGACGACCAGCCAGTCATCGAGGTAAGGAAAAACGATGATCCCCCGAGTTCTGAGGTAGGCAGCGACCGGAGCCATGCACTTCGTGAATACTCTGGGCGCCGTGGCGAGGCCGAAGGGTAAGGCTGAGTACTCGTAGACCTGGTCACCAATGGCGAAGCGGAGGAGGTGCCGGTGGGCTGGGTGGATGGAGATGTGGAAGTAGGTATCTTTTAGATCCACAACTCCAAACCAATCTCCTCTGCGAAGCAAGGGAATGATCTTTTCTAGAGTCACCATGCGGAATTTCTTGTAAATGAGAAATGTGTTGAGCACCCGGAGGTCCAGAATAGGTCGGAGTCCTCCGTCCTTTTTTGGGACTGTAAAGTAGCGGGAGAAGAGGCCCGCTGCGTGCTTGTGTGGTACCCGGCGGATGGCGCGCTTCCGGAGAAGAGAGGCGACTTCGTCCAGGAGACAAGGTGAAGGGGGGGTACAGAGGACGTTTCCAAGAGGGGGTAGGGATGAGAGTTCTAGATAATACCCATTCCTCACCACTGAGAGGACCCAGCGGTCGGAGGTGATGTTTTCCCAGGCGGTGAGGAAGGGTCGGAGTCGGACAGAGTCCGAGTCAGTAATCGTCTCAGTGCCTCCTCTCTCTGGACTTAGAGGGAGGGGCGGAGGGCTTGGACTTTCTGGGCTTTGGTCCAAGGGAGGCGAACGGGGATGGCTTGGACGATTTATCACGGTGTCCTCTGGACGTGGACGGCTGGGCTGGTGGCCAATACCTTCGTCTGTGTTGGGCGCAAAAGGAGTGAGGCGCCTTGGAGGGGATGACATTCAGCTTTTTGGCCGTGTCATGTCTCTTATGCTTTTCCTCCATTAGGTCATCCGTCGTGGAGTGGAAGAGACCGGAGCCGTCAAATGGCTGAGCTTCAATCTGGGCCTTATGATTGTCAGTTAGGCCGGTCGTACGCAGCCAAGCGTGCCTTCTCAGGGTGATCGCAGTATTGACCACCTTGGATGCGCAGTCGAAGGTGTGTTTGGCTGCCCTCATCTGCTGCCCAGCGAGGGCCATGGATTCGTCATAAAGGGCGAGGGCTTCCGCTCGGTGGTCCTCTGGGATCTTTTCGAGGAACGGATGCAGGTGGGTGAGGAGGTCTCTTTGATAGGCTCCCATGGCTCCCTGGTAATTGCACGCCTTGTGGATGAGGGTTGAGCAGGAGTAGAGGTGCCTGCCAATGGTGTCCAATTTGCAGCCTTCTTTAGAGGGTGGAATGGGCGTCTGATTGGTCCTGGACTGGACCTGTGAGTCGGCCACGACCACCGAATTCGGGGGTGGGTGTTTGTCCAAGTAAGGGGCACTCTCATCGTGCACCCTATAGAGTGCCTCTAGCCTTCTGGAGACGCAAGTGGCCGCTGGGTTGAGGAAGGTGTCTTCAGCCATCGTAAGGAACGATGGGATCATGGTAAGATGCACGGGTGCCGTCTCTTCCGCTGACAATCGGCCGAAGATGTGGCACGGCCTCTTGGGCTTTGGCTGACGGATCGGCAGATCAATGATGTTTGCCATCTGTACCACGAATGCGGTATAGTTCCGCATGGACTCTGACGAGGATGGTGGTAGCTTTTCCTCCAGGTCAGAGGAAGGCGACGTCACGAAATGGATCGAATCCGAAGTCTCGGATTCGACGTCGGAGTCGCCGGAGTCGTCGGAGGAGGCAGGCGGAGTGTTAGGTTAGCGCTCCTGTTGCTCCTCGGAGTCGGCCGTCTGGACGGACCATTGCCTCCCATCGAACTTGAGGGAGAATGCCGGGATCGGTGGGAGAGACATTGCCGGACCCGCGGGCGCGTCGGATTCGGCATGGCACCTTTTAGCCGGAGGCTGCTGTTTCTTCGGTGGTGTTAGAGCCTCGGCCACCGCGGCCGCCATTGGCAGGGTCGAACCCGAAGGGGCATCCGGGACCGGCATGGAGGACTCCTTGCTGGGAGGCAGGTTGGCCTTGTCTACCGCGTGGCGCGAACCCGATGGGGATCGGTGGCGCTTACGGTGTTTGCCGGTCTTCTTCCCCGGTTTGGGAGGCTTCTCCTCGGTCTTCCGTACCGGCGGGTTCAAAGGTGCTGCGGTCGGAGCTGAAGGCTGCGGCTGTGTAACGGCCGGTCCCAATTTCTCGTTGGTTTCGGCGGCTGGGGAGGCGCGTCTTGCCGGCGGGGCGGTCGGCGGCGGGAGAGCCGTACGCCCTGGGGACCGACGGGTCCCGGGTTCGGAGGAGGACCAACGGGTCCCAGAGTCCGATGGCTTCTTAGACTCCCTACCGAACAGGGCAGAGCTGGTTGCCTCGTCGTAGTCATCGTCGGATGACTGCCCGGATTCGTCAGACCGGAGCAACGGGTCGAATTCGGGACAGGACGAGAGATGGAGCCCGGATCCGGAAAACTCCGTTTCCACCGTGAGTGCCCCCGAGGTCACAGAGCCCTGCGAGGTTGCCGTTTTTAGCGGCTTCGCTGTCTTGGTGGGCTTTGGGGAGGGCGACTGAGAAGCTCTGTGCTTCGAGATGGCCTGGAGTACTGGGATTTTCTTCGATGTTCCCTCCCGCTCAGGGACCTCGGACTTACGGGGCTGCTCAGCGGCGGCGGCTTTCTCCATGGGTTGAGGGTGAAGAGACTTCTCCAGCAGGTAGGAAGCCAGCCGGTTGCAGCGGTTTTTCAGTGCCTGCGTGCTAAATCCCCGGGAAAAGGCGCAGGCCTCGGGGCGGTGTCCTTCGGCGAGGCACAGCAAGCACTTTTCGTGGCTGTCGGAGTGCGGAACCTTCGCTCCGCAATCAGAACAATTTTTAAAGGGTTGGGCAAAAGGCATGAGTCAAGCGATCCGAGTCCAAAATCCGTTGAAATCCAATAAAAATACAAGAAACGCAGGAGACTAACGATGGCGAACCTCTAGCCAAAGGCGGTAAAGAGGAACTGAGGTTTGGGCGGGAAGGGCCTCGCGCAGGCGCGCGGGGCGGGGGCGGAGACTAATGAACTTCCTTTGCTAGGGAAGGCCGACCTCCGGCGCGTGGGCGCCTGGGAAACCCATCTGTGTGGCTTCACGAAGGCCACGAGGGAGAACCAGGGGATTTAATCACACTCTTCCTGTGCCTAAATGGTTCCTTTCCTTACTGGTTAAAGTCTAGTGAAGTCCGGGGTAGGAAATGGCTCCAACTTCTTCCATAGCCTTAATATAATATTTATACAGTGGACCCTCATATAACATATGGCTCGTATTGCAGAAAATCCATACAACGGAAAAACTTTCCATCACCACTCCCCCTCCCCCTCCCTCTCCAACATGGGAGGAGGAAGTCTCTGGGGCTCTTTACCAAAGATGCAAGCTGGCCATGGAGGAGGAGGAGGAGGAGGCGGAGGAGGAGGAGGCGGCCCTGGCCAGCCCGGCTGGGCAGCCACGGCAGTGGTGGCTTTGGCAGCGATGGAGGAGGAGGGCTAAGTCAGCCTGCTTGGCTTGGCTGGGCACCCACCGCAAAGCTTCCTCAGGGATGCCCACTCGTCTCTTTTCCTTCCCCCTTTCCAACTCTCTTTCTCTCCCCCTTGAGCCCGAGCCATGCAGCGTAAGAGAGCCCAGGCCACCCGATGGTGCTGTGGATCAGCACTGCCGGAGCTGGCGCCGGCAGAGGAGGTGGTGGCACGCAGGCAGGTTCCCTTTCCCCGTGAGCAGCAGCAGCAGGAGAAGCGCCTCTGCCATCCCTTCCTCCTTTGTCTCTCTCCCAGCCCCTCATTCATGAGTTGGAGCTTCTGCTCCAAGGGTTCAACTCGCCTGTTCCTCTCCCTGGCTGGCCTTCGGAGCCCCAGCACCATGCTCGGGCCAGGCTCTGTGTGTGTGTCTGTGTCTATGTGTGTGTGCGTGCGTGCGTGCGTGCATGGAAGGAGGATACGATAGAGGATGCTCCCTGGCTGCAATGCAACACCTCCCTGTGGTGCTTGTGCAGTGGTACGAGCCAGAATATTTGGATGCCTTTCTTACATCCTCCTGCTCTTCCTCCTCTCGCGAGCCCAGAAGAATTAACCTTTGTGCTGCCACATTCCGCCCGAAATCAGTGTGTGGGGGTGGGTGCCTGTTTGCATTTTTGCATTTCTCTTCCCCAAAATTATACCTGTACTGTAGTTAGTGTCATTTTTCTCTGCATTGGAACAGATGACTCCATTTTCAATGCATTCCTATGGGAAATTGCAATTTGTATAAAGGAAAATTTAACATAATTTCATTTGCAATGAATTAATTCCTTTATACAAGGTACCACTGTATATTATGTTGGATCTAACTCACAGAAAGTTGCCTTGGCTGACCATACCTCTTCCATATGAATTTATGGTGCTTATGATCACCTTTAAAGCAGCCACTCAGACAGGTTGGTTATTTTAAGGGAACATAGCTCTACATTGGCAGAAAAAAACTGATGGACATATGTAATTTGATATACAGAGAGCTTCAAAGCAATAAGAGACAAGAAACAGAATATGCTGTTTATATACTGCCCCTTAATGCTTAAAACACTCTCTGGGCAGTTTCCAATTTAATTATGCAGGCTACGCACTGCCTCACCACCAAACAAGCTGGGTAATCATTTTTCTGTCCTCAGATAAGTCTACAAGACAACCAGAAGAGCAAAAAGTCTCATTTTCTCTAACCACTCAAAAGAGGCTCCCCCTGTGCAGTCACCCCATAGGAGAAGAAGATATTTTCTAAAATTTGTATTGTGAGCATGGAGGGTGGTACAGGAGAACATCTTCCCTGGATAATTGACTCATCACATTGATTATCATTTTATTTTTATGCCACTGTTTATGGCTGGGTGGGGTGAGATGCCTTAACTCCTGTAAGTGAATCAGAGCAGTCACAGTATATGAATGCATAAAATAAATCAAGAAAGTAAAAAGCCTTCTTCATGACACATGCTGAGGATCCTTACCTGGACAGATTTTGTTCCCAGAATGTCAAAGAGATCTCCTCACGCAGAGATATCCAGCCTGGAATGAGAAGATCCCACTCGCTGTGGGCAAAAGAGGGGGTCACCTCCACAAAGGACACCGACAGCTGAAAATAGAAATCGAATTTAAAACGAAAGGCACGGTGCATGTCTCAGGACTTTTCTAACTGGAGGAACATTGTCAGCTACTACTACAGTCTCTTCCAACCTTCATCCTCCTTAAGGGCTTCCTTTTCCACTAAAAGGAGAGCTGAAATGGGAGCAGAAACATGAATTTTTAAATACTGGTAAGGAACCAGCCTTTTGTAAAGCAAATGGCCCTGAATTGTGTTTCCTGGACCAAACCACCTGTCTTGCAGCAGAGAGAACATGCAGGAAGATCCCGCTTCTTTGGGGATCTGTTTCTAACTCTGCTGAAAAACATCAGCTTTGTGTGTGCCTTCCTTCCTTTCAGAAAACACCATGTGGGAAAGGAATACCACAGAGATTCCCCTGAGAGAGGCAGGGAGGAAATTGTCCCAACTCTCCTGCAGTCTATTCCCCCGAACTATTTATTTATTTCAAATATTCCTGCCCTGCTTTTCTCCTTAAAAGGAGACCCAGCGTGGCTCAACTCTGCTTAGTGGTTTGGGCCTCACTTATTCAGGAGGCACAAAAATACTGTATAATTGCTTTCATGTTTTGTGTGGTGAGGGATTGTAATTCCAAAATGTCCATCTCTCTAGCCTTCTTTGTTGCTTCCTCACCCTTCAGTTTTCAAATGGGGGAAAGAGAGGCATTTGGGGGGGGGGGTCATCAGGTCAACTGCTCACCTTGCTTCTGACAGAAGGGCTGGAGAGAGAGAGAGAGAGAGAGAGAGAGAGAGAGAGAGAGAGAGAGAGAGAGAAGGGCCCGGGGGGGGGGGGTAAGAAAAGCCCTCTGTCCATGGGCAGAGAAGCAGGGGACACAGAGAGAGCTGCTGTGGGACCCAGGAGACTCTGGGCTCAGAGTTTTGCTCAGGAGAAGGAGACCTAGAAGTGGAGGAACGTTTAATTCCTTTCCCTTCTTTGCCTTCTCCTCCTTCATTGGGGGGGCGGGGTGATTCCTTCGAAATCATGACCCAAAGGAGGGAGAATCCCTTCTGTTCCCCCCCTTCCCTATATATAGCTTTTTTTCCTGCCACTCTAGGAAGCCGCACTTCCTGCCTTTCTCCCCCCCCCATGTGACCCCCCCTGCAATTCCCCCAAAATACTGATCTGCCCCTTGAGTTGTTCTTTTGGGGGTCAGTTCTCCCTCCTGCCCGTTTCCTGTCCTGATTCGGCCTTAAAAGGTTCACCGTCCTTCCTTTTTGTTTGCGCGCGAGGGGGAGGAGGAGAAGGGAAAGGATGAGGGTTGCCTGGATCGGACCCGCAATTCCTCCAAAAGGGGGAAGGTCAGTTTTTCTCCCTCTCCTTCTCCTCCCTCCTCCTTCCAAATTAAAGGTGGGGAGAGAGAAAGGGGGGGCAGATTTTCCCCATTGCATCTCCAACGGCCCCCTCCTCCTCACTTGCAACCTCTTCCCCCATTGCACTCCCCCCCCAATATCATCCCCCCCCCAATTGCACAACGCACCTCCTCCTCCTCCTGGGGGGTCTCTTTCCTCTCCTTCTAGGAACCATAGAGAGCCTTGGGGGGGTTGCTCCCCCCTCCCGGGTAGCCTTCGTTTCCTGCCACTCTAGGAAGCGGAACTCGCTGCCTGGGAGGAATCCGAATTGCCCCCCCCCCGTTTCTCTGCCTCCCTTCTGGCTCTGCGAGGGAGGGGGAGGGGCAAGTAAAGGTAAAGGTCCCCTGTTCCCCCCCCCCCGCGGCCTCCGCACATGCATACTAGTCTCTGTTTCCAAACCGAAGAGCCACCCGGGATTCGAACCGCTGAGCTGTCGGACTTTGCAGCCAAGGGGTTCAGGGAGCCCAGCCCCAAAAGGCAGGGAGGGATGGAGGAAGGGAAGGGGGAGATCCGCCTTCCTCGTCCTTCTCAATTCCCTGCTCTCAGTACTTAAATATGTCTATATTGTATTGGACTGAATATTGTCCCTTATTACTGTAAGCTGCCATGGGTCCTTTTGCAAGGAGAAAGGCGGGGTAAGAATACACTAAAATAAAATAAAGAAATCTCCCCCTTATTTTATTTATTTATTTATTTATTTATTTATTTATTTATTTACAATAATAATCAAAGAACAATTGAAACAACAATAGTAACATAAAATGGTATATATAAAAATGAATTCACTATTCTAAACTGATAAATAAAATAAAATAAAATACTCGGCAAGGTGGCGGAATAGAATAAATGGGAAAAAAATTGAAGGTCACCAAATGCCTCACGAAAAAGCCAGGTCTTCAAGGCCTTTTAGAAGGCAGGCAGGGACTAGGCTAGGCGCAGCTCACTCGGGAGATGGTTCCAAAGCCAAGGGCCAAACACAGAGAAGGCTTGGTTGCGGGTTACCGCTTTCCTATCCTCCCTGGGCATGAGCACCTGGAGTGAGAGCGACCGCAGCAAGTAGGTCGGACCTCAGTCAATCTCTGGAAGGTCCGCTCCACCTGCAGCATTTTGTACCCATTGAAGTCTACAAATAAGAATCAAGGGCAACCCCATGTAGAGAGTGTTGCAGTAATCTATCCTCGAGATCACAAGCGCCTGCACAACTGACCTCAGGGACTCCCCGTCCGGATACAGGCAAATCTGGAAAAAAGCAGTCCTGGAAATGGCAGCCACCTGAACCTCCAAGGATAGCGCCGGATCCAGGACCCAGATTTTTGACTCTATCCGCCAGCAGGAGGGTAGTACCCAGCAAACTGGGGAGAGGGCCACTGTATCCGGAGGATGGCGCCCCAAACAACATAACCTCGGTCTTCTCCAGGTTGAGCTTAAGTCTGTTGGTCCTGGTCCATTCCATGACCGCATCCAGGCACAAGTCAAGGGTCTGTCTGCACCGCCTCCACTGCAGAGGTGGAAAAGAAGAGAGAGAGCTGCATGTCATCCGCATACTGATGACAGCAGACTCTAAATCCCCTAATGACCTCAGCCAGAGGCCTCATATAGATGTTGAACAGCATGGGGGAGAGTGCAAACCCTTTGGGAACCCCACATGGGAGCAGTCCTGGAAATGGCAGGCCCTCCCCCCAAATCTGCACATGCTGGGGACGGCCTCCCAGGAAGGACCAGAGCCAGCTAAATGCTTTACCTCCAATCACCACCTTGGAGAGTAGGCCCAGCAGGATATTGTGGTTGATGGTATCAAAGGCCGCTGACAGATCGAGGAGTACCAACAAGGTTGAACAAACCTTGTCAGCCCCCCTGAGAAGGTCATCTTACAGCGCAACCAAGGCGGTCTCAGTCCTCTGACATGCCCTCACCCTGGACTGGACTGGATCCAGGACATGTTCTTCCTCCAGGAACGACTGGAGATGGACAGTGGCCACCCTCTCAATCACCTTGACCAGGAAGGGAACGTTGGCAATTGGCTAAGTTGTCCGATGCCAAGCCAGGTTTCTTTAGAGTGGGCGTCACCACTGTCTCCTTCAGGCGAGAGGGGAAAATCCCTTCCCTGAAGGAGGCGGTGGAAATAGCGGAAGCCCACTCTGGCACGCTCCGTGTGGAAGATTTGGTAAGGGGCCGCCGGCCTACAATGAGCCAGTCCCCTGGAGGCCTCAACTGAGGAAAAAGGCCCAAACTCAACTAGGCGAGGAGACTGAGGGTGTGTGGTGCCAGCGATACTCGAGGAGGGTCTACAGCAACCGGAATCTGGTTGGATGGCCTCAATTTTACTTCTAAAAAAGGCTGCAAAAGACTCGCCAGTGAAATCACTAGGAGGAGGCCTAGGCTGAACAAGATTGGTGAGGTCTCGAACCACATGGAACAATTCTGCCTGGAGGTTCGAGGCCACACCAATTCTTAGGGAGGCATTAGGATTGTTTGGCCTCCCTGACCGCACGAATATAGCGCCTGGTGAAAACACAGACTGAAGCCCGGTTACCTACTGACCAGTCCTTTCTCGATCTGCTCTCAAAAGCCTTCTTCGTTATTGCTTCATCACTCTCAACTCTGCCGTGAACCACGGTGAGGAGCGAGCTCCACAGCGAAGAAGACCCTTAGGGGCGACCCGGCCAACAGCCTAAGTGGTATCCTCATACCACCTTTCTACCATGGCATCCACCGGATCGTCAGCCAGACGGTCAAGAAGCTCCCCAAAGGCCTCCAGAAACCTTTCGGGGTCCAGAAGCCTTTGGGGGTGGGCCCAACCCAGGGGCTGAGGCTCCCCACGGAGTGGGGCAGCGATCTACAAGGGGAAAAGACAGCAGATGATGGTCTGACCATGACACAGGCAGGGGAACAATTTCCCCAACCCTCAGATTATAATCCGCCGACGTTGGGGTAAAAACCAAGTCCAGACTATGCCCGGATCTATGAGTGGGACAAACAACATGCTGGGTCAGATTCATGGAGGCCATGGACTCCATGAAATCCAGAGCCACTCCTGAAAGCCCATCTTTGGCATGGACAATAAAGTCCCCTACCACCACCAGAACACATGGGACCTCAATAGAGCCACTGAGAAGAACTCAGTGAGCTCTGGTAGGGATTGTGCAGGGTTGCGGGGATCACGGTACCCTATCACAATGCCAAACCTGTCCCGCTGACCCACCAATAGAAAGAGGCATTCTCACCCAGGACTCACCAACGCCGCGGCTCTGCTGATAGAGATTCCCTGTAAACGATGGCCACCCCACCCCCTCCGTTATTTTAGAGTATGTTTATCCCGCCTTTCTCCTTGGAAAAGGACCCAAGGTGGCTTACAGTAATGAGGGACAATATACAGCCCAGTACACATAAGACAGGTTCAAGTAAATGAGAGCAGTTACCTGATCGTGTACGGTAGATTCATACAAAAGTCACCTAAACCCCCAATAAAAGCCCAGGCCAAAACCTGGCAGCTTTGTTCTCAAAAAGGAAGGGCCGTGTGCTCAGCTCAACAGGAACGGTGTCAGTGTGTGTGTGTCCTGATGCCTGCAGAGAACTATAGGGTGACAGGCTGGAGCTGCAGAAATTGGATTTAATTCCTCGGGCAGAGGTTCAAGTGGAAACTGAGAGATTTTGTTCCTTCCAAAGACATTAAAATGGCCCAGCTGTCTGACCCTTCTGATCACGCACCTTGAGGGCCAGCTGATAAAAAGGTCTTGCCCTTAGAGTCAGGCCAAGAGACCGCAATGTTGTTATTGACCCCAAATGTACTGTACCTTGGTTGTCGAGCATAATTTGTTCTGGAAACTTGCTTGTAAACCAAAATATTGTAAACCCAAAAGAAATTTCCCCATAAGAAATAATAGAAAATTACCTGATTTGTTCTGGGCCTTCTTGTCACAGCCACACCTGCTGACACTGTCTCCCCACCCCCTGACCCTGTGGCAATGGAAAGGCATGTGTCTGAGCCTCTTAGCTGGCAGGTATACTCCAAAAGACACGGGCCTTCTCTAAATTGCTCTCCCTCTCAGTGCCTAGACTCAT
Organism: Phrynocephalus guinanensis; assembly: GCA_037367245.1. Taxonomy (NCBI): domain Eukaryota; kingdom Metazoa; phylum Chordata; class Lepidosauria; order Squamata; family Agamidae; genus Phrynocephalus; species Phrynocephalus guinanensis. The sequence continues at coordinate 7,664,232 of CM074744.1, read as the reverse complement.
TGCCCACCAGCATGTTTTGGGCAGCCAGAAGGTCTTCTGTTGGAATGGCTGGCCCGCGGAGGTGGGGTAGGATGGGTGGCACAACTGTTGTGGTGGCAGCCAGTGGTTTTAATTGTAATTGTAATGTGACACTGGGCCCTCTCCAAAGCCCATTTCCAGCCTCCTCCATAGTTTGCTTTCTCGCCATCATGTCAGCTGCCCACATTGCTGTTGAGAGGAGGGCTGAGGGGAAAAACCCTCTGCACATGGGCAGAGGGACAGGAGACACAGGGTGCTGCTGCGGGACCAAGGAGACTTGCGGCTCAAATGTTTTTGCTCGGCCAATGAAAACTTGGGGAGGGAAAGAAGAGGCGGAAAGGTGTCCTAATTTAACATCACCCCCGGTAAAAAACAGTGGGAGGAATTCCTTCTAAATACAGACCCAATGGAGGGGGGGTCAGATCTCAAGGGGGGGGTTGGATGGAGGGGGTCCCCCCTTTTCTCCCTTCTCACCCTGCAAGATGGTGCTTCCCTCTATGCAATGCAATGCAATTCGAGAAGGTGTGGGGAGGTTTATATATCCTCATGGATAGAAGCCCCATCCCTCCCTCCCTCCCCTTTGGAGTTTCATTTCCTGCCAGTCTAGGAAGCTGCGCTCGCTGCCTTTCCTCCTCATGGATCCTGGAGAACATTTTGGGACAAGCCAAACCTGTTCAGGAGGGATGGGTTGCACTTGAATCATGATGGGACCAGATTGCTGGCACTCAACCTCAAAAAGGCAGCAGAGGAGCTTTTAAACTGATAACTGGGGGAAAGCCGACAGGAGCTGAGTGGCATCCGGTTCGGAACACCTCATCCTCGGGGAATGAGGTTGGAGAGGGTAGAGAATCACATAGAGAAGACATAGCAGGTATTAGCACTGGGAGAATAACGGGATGTGACAGTTTGTCTACTGAAAATAAAAGCTGTGGGGGGGGGGGGAAGAACAAGGCAGCAGCTGTTGTTGCGGGACCCACTGTACAGGTGCTTCTACGCCAATGCTCGAAGTCTCCGAGCAAAGATGGGAGAACTTGAACATTTGGCAGCTAGGGATAACATAGATATAATAGCCATAACGGAAACCTGGTGGAATGTGGAGAACCAGTGGGATACAGCAATCCCAGGCTATAAACTCTATAGAAGGGATAGAGAGGGGCGGGTTGGAGGAAGAGTGGCCATCTATGTCAAAAAAGGGGTAAAATCCAGCAGAATGGAGATTGACAGAGGGTCTGACTCCACCATAGAATCACTGTGGGTTAAACTACCAGGTCCAAGGAGTGATGTGATCGTTGGAGTATTCTATCGTCCACCAGATCAAAAAGTTGAGGGGGACCTTGAAATGAGGAGAGAAATCATGGAGGTGGCTAAGAGGGATAGGATAGTAATCATGGGGGACTTCAATTATCCCCACATTGACTGGGCCAATGCGAGCTCCGGGCAAGAAAGAGAAACTGGGTTTCTCAACTTGCTGAATGACTGTGCCTTAGAGCAACTTGTCATGGAGCCCACCCGAGAACAGGCAACTCTGGATCTAATACTGTGTGATACTCAGGACATGGTCAGGGATGTGAATGTCACTGAGCCTCTGGGGAACAGTGACCATGCTGCAATTTCCTTTGCCATGCATGTCAGAGGAAGAGTGTCAACCAAATCAGACATAAAAACCCTTGATTTTCGAAGGGCAAACTTCCCTCAGATGAGGAAACTAGTTAGAGAGAAACTGAAGGGGAAGGTTAGAAGAATCCAATCTCTTCAGAGTGCATGGAGCCTGTTTAAAACAACGATAATAGAGGCCCAGCACAACTGCATACCACAAAGAAAGAAGAGCTCATATAAGTCCAAGAGGACACCGGCATTGTTAACGAGTGGAGTTAGAGAGGCTCTAAAGCACAAGGAGAGGTCTTTCTGTAAATGATAATCCTCCCCAAATGAGGAAAATAAAAAGGAACACAAACTCTGGCAAAAGAAATGTAAGAAGATGATAAGGGAGGAAAGAAAGATTTTGAGGAACGCATGGCTACCAATATAAAGGTTAATAATAAAAGCTTCTTTAAATATGTTAGAAGTAGAAAACCTGCCAGAGAACCAGGTGGCCCCCTGGATAGTGAGGGAGGAAAAGGGGAGGTTAAGGAGGACTTGGACATTGGAGAGAAATTGAATGACTTCTTTGCTTTTTTTTTTTTTTTTTTAAATTTTATTTATAATTTTAAAGACAAAATAACAATAATAAACAATTAAAAAAAAAACAGTAATAGACAATAGACAATCATAAACAATACATAAACAATACAAAGTGCCCCCCACCCCCAAGAAACCGTCCGGTATTCTTGCATCTTCTCTTTCTTCTTCATCTTCTTCCAATAGGCTTCTTAAGGCCCTTTACGCCAGAACTGTGTTGGGTTATAAGTTGGTTGTATCCCTTTCCCTTTTAATAATACATGATCTATAAATTTCCCCCAAACATCATAGAAAATATCCTTTTTTATTTCACCTCTCAAAACTTTTATATTACAAGATAGTTTATCATTTAACGCTATGTCCCACACTTCCTTATACCATTCAGCAATTTTTAGGTCTGATTTCAATTTCCAGTTCCTAGCAATAATCAGTCTAGCTCCTGTCATAAGATTTGCTATTAATTCTTTAGTTTTCACATCATATTCATTAATAGGTGGTAATGATAACAAAGCAATTTCCGGTACACATTTAATATCAGTTTGTATTATTTCTCTTATCTCCTCAATAATCTCATTGCCAAAACTTTTGAACTATTTCACATTCCCACCATAAATGAAAATAAGTACCTGTCTTTTTTTCGCATTTCCAGCAGAGCTTAGAATATTTGGGATTCATTCTATTCATTCTGACTGGAGTCATATACCATCTTAAAACTAGTTTGAAGTAGTTTTCTTTTATTCTGACTGATAATGACCGTAGAATCCTCAAATTCCAAATTCTTTTCCACTCGTCATTATTTATTTCTTTCTCTATGTCTTGTTTCCATAGCTCTCTTATTGTGTCCTGTTCCCTATTCTCAAATGAATCTTGAATTATTTTATATAATTTACCAACTGTTCCTTTCCCTGTATTTCCTTTCTCTAATTCATATGTTAACAGAAATTGCTCAAATTTTGTATATATCCTCTAAGTTGTGTATTTCTCCTAATCCATTCTTTCGTCCAGCTTTCTAACTGAGCGTAATTCAACCAGGACAATTCCTGAGTTTGCAGAATACGTTTAATTTCTTGTTTTGATGTCATCTTTTTAATCCAATCTTTTAGTCTTGCCACTTTCCTTAATTTAAATAAGTCTCCCAATTTCTTCATGTTCGTGGGGAAATTTATCTGATCGATCACCGCGCCAAGTGGGGAGCCTTCCTGTATCAATTTCTTTCCATATTTTTTCCAAGTGAGCAATAGGGAACTTAGAAGAGGGTTTTTGATTGGGTAACTTTTCCTTTTTGGGGGGAAACTAAACACATATTTATTTATGTCTTCATTTAGTTCCTCTGATTGAAGTTCCCACCATATTAGTTTCTGAGGTTTAAATAGTATTTCCCCCAGGGAACTAAGCTGATTAGCTATGTAATATATTCTAAGATTAGGTATGCCTATACCTCCCTCTTTTTGAGATCTGTACCATAAGCTTTTATTTAATCTTGCTTTTTTTCCACCATTGCAGAATTTATTTATAAGATCTTGATAGACTTTAATTTCAATTTCTGTGTATTGAATAGGTAACATTCTAAAAAGAAAATTAATTTTAGGAAGTATTTTCATTTTTACCATTACTATTCTACCAAACCATGATAAAGTTTAATTTGGAGTAATTTTGTAATTTATTTCTAATCTCTTCCTTTATTTTTGTGTAATTTCGTTCTTTCGTTTTGCTAATGTCTTTATCTAAAAGTATCCCTAGGTATTTTATAGATTTACAAATTTTCAGTTCGTAATTGGAGATCTCTTCCATGTCTCGATTTTCCTGATTGAAAAGCATGATTTCTGATTTCTGCCAGTTGACACATAATCCGGTTGTTTCACCAAATTCCTTTAGATGTACTTTTATTCTTAATATATTTTCTACCGGGATTTTTTATTGTTAACAAAGCGTCATCCGCAAATAAACTGATTTTTATCTTGCCTTCCTTACCCATACCTTTAATAAGTTGGTCCTCCCTTATTGCATTAGCTAGTAGCTCGATTACTATGCAAAACAGAACTGGCGATAAAGGACATCCCTGTCTTGTTCCTCGGCCTAGGGTAATTTTTTCTGTCATCCCATCATTGACAATGATTGATGAGGTACTATGAGAATAGAGTTGGTTTATTACACTTAGAAATTTTTCGCCAAATCCCCATTTCACTAATAAAAGTTTTAACGCAGGCCATTGGACACAATCAAAGGCTTTAAATAAATCTAGAGACAAAATGCATGCTTTATCCTGTGATCTTCCCATCTCATAAAGAACATTCAAGACTCTTCTTATAGTGTCTGACATTTGTCTGCCTTTGATAAAGCCTGTTTGGTCTTCTTTAATATATTTGTCTATAAATGTGTACATTCTTTTGGCTAGAATTGCTGTAAAAATCTTGGCATCTTGATTTATAAGTGATATTGGTCTATAGGATCCAACATCTGTTGGATCTTTATTAGGCTTGAGAATTAAAATAGTTAAGGTATGTTTCCAGGAGGGAGGAACTTGCTCGCCCTCCAATATCTCATTATAAAGTTTCTTTAACTTAGGAATTAACATTGATTTGAATACCTTGTAAAATTCTGGTCCCAATCCGTCATCTCCTGGAGTTTTGGCATTCTTTAGCTTGTTTATAACATCGTCTATCTCCTCCTCTTTAATAGCTTTTTCCATTACAAGCCTATCTTCTTCCGCTAGTCTTACTTTTAAATTTTTGTCAATATATTGTTCCATAACTTCCTTACTACTTCTATTGGCTGTATATAAGTTTTGATAAAATTCTTGAATAGCTTTTAATTTTTCTTTCATTTGAGTAAAAATATTGCCGCTTAAATCCTTTATCCTTCCTATCATGCTTTTTTCTTTCCTTTTCTGTGCTAGTTTTGCTAGCATCTTAGAGTTTTTATTACTGTATTCGAAAAAGTTTCTTTTCAAATATAGTAGATTTCTTTGGGTTTGTTGTAGATCTATATCTTCTAATTCCCTTTTCCTGGCCTCAACCTGAATTAAAAATTTTTTTTGTCTTTGGTTAGAAAAAATTGAGATTCAAGGTCTGCTATAGTAGCCTCCAATTTTTTTTTATTTTGCTGATCTCGACTTTTAATAATAGCACTTTCTTTTATTATGTAACCTCTAGCCGCTGCCTTCAGAGTGTCCCAGATAACTCCTATTTGACCACCACCTTCTTCATTGATATTCCAGGTTTCTAGCCATTCTCTTTGTATTTTTTTGTACTGTATCTGGGGTTTGAAAAATTCTAGGGTTTATTGTCCACCTTCTTGCTTCCTTATAATTCTTCTTATTTTCTATTTCAATAGACATTAAAGCATGATCAGAAATTTTTTATCAATTCTATATTTGTATTTACAACTTTAGATAGCAAACTTTGTGAGATAAATATAAAATCTATTCTTGAATAAGCTTTATGGGCTGATGAATAAAAAGTAAATTTCCTTTCATCGCCCTTTAATTCTCTCCAAACATCCTTTAGTCCTGTATTTGCGATGAATTTTGTTAAGATTGTATGTCTAGCCCTGAAGTCTACCTTCCTAGTCATTGTTTTATCTTTTATTTTGTCCATAACCATGTTGAAATCTCCTGCCAAAAATCACATGTCCTTTCTGTACCTTTTCTATCTGCTCCCATACCTCTTTGTAAAACAGGTTGTGATTAGCATTTGGTGCATAAACATTTATCAATGTATATTGTTCTAGTCCAATTGTGGCCTGAAGAATAATATATCTACCTTCCAAGTCTTTCACAGTTTTTTCGACAATACAATCACAGTGCTTTGATATTAAGATTGCCACCCCCCCCTTGCTTTAGATGTACCAAAACTTTTTTCATAGATGTTGATGTTGGGTAGTTTCAGTTCGTTTTGGCCATCTTTCGCTTGGTGTGTTTCTTGAAGAAAGACGATGTCCGGTTTATTCTTCTTAATTAATGACTCTATTCTTTTTCTCTTCGTGACAGTTCCTAGACCCTTGGCATTCAATGTAACTAATTTTAACAGTCTACCCATATTTTCATTCTATTATCGATCTGGAACGGTCTCTTTGTGCACATATTCAAACAAACATTACATATAATAAAAAAAAGGCAATGATTAACCAAACCCTACCACCTACATTTATTTTCTGTTCTCCCATCCTCTTGGCTCTCACACACATTCTGTGTGCGCCCTTATAGGAGGGAGGGGGAAAGCACCCGTACACTTCCCGATGGCTAAATAATGATTCAGAAGCTCTAAGTTAACGTTAGCACTGTCTAATCTTGTTTACAGTTATATACGTGAAAAGTTGAAAACAAAGAATGTATTGAAAGAGATAACATAATAGTATAAATTTTAAGATCCTTCTATTCACCTCCTTTCCTCCCTCAGTCCCCTCCCCCCCCCCAAAAAAAAAAAAAAAAAAAAAAACAAAAAAAAAAACAATAAATAAAAATAAAAATAAGAATAAAAAAAATAGAGAAAAAATAAGGGGGGAAAGGAAAAATATACTGGGAAAGAATAAAGGATAAGGAACAGGATGAGAGTGGAGAATTAAGGGACGGGCAAGTCCAAATATAACCAAAATAAAACAAAATGGGCTGAAAAAAAAAAAAAAAAGGGGGGGGAATATAAAAAAACGGGAGGGAAGGGAAGGGAGAGACAGGAAAAGAGAGAAAAGAGAGAAAAGGAGGGCTGTCTTCTGTAGTGCAATACTCTTCAAATCGGTCTCCATTTTGTTTGCCCATTGACAGATTTAAAGAGTTAAAGGGTGACAGTGTCTTCACTGCAGATGCTGAATTTGGAGTTCTCTATTCTTCTTCGATTTGAATGTTCCATGCCTTAAGAAGTTGTTCGCCTTCTTCCAAAGAATAGATTTTGTGTAGAGTTGGACCCTTCCACACCTTGAGAAAGAATGACTTCTTTGCATCTGTCTTCACGACAGAGGACCTTGAGCGGATTCCGCTGCCTGAGCCGCCCCTCTTAACTAAAGAATTAAATCAAATACAGGTTAAAAGAGAGGAGTTTTAGGACTAATTGACAAATTGAGGATTAACAAGTCACCGGGCCCAGATGGCATCCACCCAAGGGTTATTAGGGAACTGAGAAATGAAATTGCAGATCTCCTAACAGTTATATGCAACTTGTCTCTTAAAACGGCCACAGTGCCGGAGGACTGGAGGATAGCAGATGTCACACCAATTTTTTAAAAAGGAAGGAGGGGGAACTGGGAAACTACAGGCCAGTTAGCCTTACATCTGTCCCAGGGAAGATGGTGGAAAGCCTCGTCCAAGAGAAAATCTTAAAACACATAAAAAAACAAACCTTGCTGAGAGAAAATAAGCATGGCTTCTGTAAGGGTAAATCTTGTCTGACAAACCTTTTAGAATTTTTTGAAAAGGTCAACAGGCACGTGGATTTGGGTGAACCGGTGGATATAGTCTATCTGGATTTTCAAAAGGCTTTTGACACAGTCCCTCACCAAAGGCTGCTGAGAAAATTGCACAGTCAGGGGATAAGAGGGCAGGTCCTCTTATGGATCGAGAACTGGTTGAGATCCCGGAAACAAAGAGTAGGTGTCAATGGGAAAATTTTCACAATGGAGAGAAGTGAAAAGCGGTGTGCCCCAGGGCTCTGTCCTGGGACCGGTGCTTTTCAATCTGTTCATAAATGACCTGGAGACAGGGATAAGCAGTGAGGTGGCCAAGTTTGCAGATGACACAAAACTTTTCCGTGTGGTAAAAACCAGAGAAGATTGTGAAGAGCTCCAGAAGGATCTCTCCAAACTGGGGGAATGGGCTGAGAAATGGCAAATGCGTTTTAATGTAACCAAATGTAAAGTAATGCATATTGGGGCAAAAAATCCAAACTTCATCTATCAACTCATGGGCTCTGAGTTATCCGTGACAGATCAGGAAAGAGATCTTGGTGTGTTGGTGGACAGCTCCATGAAGGTGTCTCCCCAATATGTGGCAGCGGTGAAGAAGGCCAATTCCATGCTAGGGATTATCAAAAAGGGGATAGAAAATAAAACAGCCAACATTATAATGCCATTATACAAAGAAACAGTAAGGCCCCACCTGGCGTATTGTGTACAATTCTGGTCACCGCATCTCAAGAAAGACATAGTGGAACTGGAAAAGGTGCAGAAGAGAGCGACTAAAATGATTACTGGCCTGGGGCACCTCCCTTATGAAGAAAGGCTAAAACATTTGGGCCTCTTTAGTCTGGAAAAAAGGCGATTGAGGGGGGATATGATTGAGACATACAAAATAATGCAGGACATGAATCAAGTGGATAGAGGGAAGCTCTTCTCTCTCTCCCAAAATACCAGAACTAGGGGACATACACTCAAATTGAGGGCTGGGAGAGTAAGAACTGACAAAAGAAAATATTTTTTTCACCCAGCGCGTTGTAAGTCTATGGAACTCCCTGCCACAGGATGTGGTGATGGCATCTGGCCTGGATGCCTTCAAAAGGGGATTGGACAGATTCCTGGAGGAAAAGTCCATCACAGGTTACAAACCATGATGGAGATGTGTAGTCTCCAGGCTTTAAACCGGGATACTTCAAGGGCCAGATGCAGGGGAGTGGTATCAGGAGACAGATATCTAGTTCCATGCACTCCCAAATGCATCTGGTGGGGCCGCTGTGAGATACAGGAAGCTGGACTAGATGGGCCTTTGGCCTGATCCAGCATGGCTCTTCTTATGTTCTTATGTTCTTAACAGTTTTATATTGTGCCTTTAATATCTCACTTTTAAGGAACTCCCATCCATCTTGGACTCCCTCCTCTTTCAGTGTTTCAGTCCATGGAATCACAGCCAATAAATCCCTAAATTTACAAAAATTGGCTTTCTTAAAATCCAGGATTCTTGTCTGACTATACTTAGCTTCACCTTCCAACTGTATAAAAAATTCCAGAAGGGCATGGTCACTTTTACCTAATGATTTCACCACTTCGATCCCATTTACAAGGTCCTCCTTATTGGTTAAGACCAGATCTAAAATGGTTTTGCCTCTTGTTGCCTCCTCTACCTTCTGGACCATGAAATTGTCTGCAAGGGCAGTAAGGAATTTGTTAGACATTGCATTCCTAGCTGAGTAGGACTGCCAGCATATATCAGGATAGTTAAAATTTCCCATTAGTACTACATCTCTCCCTTTTGACTGTGTGGCCATCTGTTGACAGAAGGCATCATCCCACTCTTCCGGCTGGCTTGGGGGTCTATAATGTACCCCCACAGTGACATCCCTCCTAGTTTTTTTACCCCTGATTTTAACCCAAATACTCTCAACATGGTTCCCCTGCTGTTTATCTTGTATTTCTTCAGCAGTATACATGTCCTTAATATATAAAGCTACACCTCCTCCTTTCTTACTTGGCCTGTTCATTTGAAACAGGTTATACCCTCCAATAACTACATTCCAATCATACGTCTCATCCCATGTTTCAGTGATTCCAATATTTGTTTTGCTGTATTAGGAGTTCCAGCTCCTCTTATTTGTTCCCCATGCTCTGTGCATTGGTGTAGAGACATTTTAGGCTGTGTGTGCTTCTCGCATGTCCTTTGCTTAACCTGTTTTTTCTTGCACTGATGGTCTGCACTACTTCTTGTCCTGCTCCTATTTCAACATTTGGTCTAGTCTCCACAACCCCTTCTGGATCTCTACCGTTAAGAGAATTTTCTCCCTCCCCCTGCAAACTCAGTTTAAAGCTCTCCTTATTAAATCTGCAATCCTCTTGGCAAAAAGATTCCTCCAGGCAGTGGTGAGGTGCACCCCATCCTGGCCCAATATGCCATCTAAATCAAAAAGCAAACCATGGTCCAAGAATCTGAATCGTTCCTGCCGACACCATCTCCGAAGCCAATTGTTCACCTCCACTATTGTTCTTTCCCTTCGTGGGCCACGTCCTTCTACAGGGAGGAGAGATGAGATTACCACCTGTCCACCCAGGACCTTCAGCTTCCTACCCATCTCTTCATATGCCTTTGTGATATCTGGAAAGCTGCATTTTGAAGTATCATTAGTTCCTACATGGACCAAAACAAATGGGTTAGAATCAGTGGGCTTGATGGGTCTCGTCAGACTCTCTGTTGCATCCCGAATCTTCGCTCCAGGGAGACAGCAGACCTCTCGATAGAGAAACGCAGAGCCCTGAATAAATACCCTTCAATAGCATTTTTAAAAAGTGTTGGAAAGGATGAAATGAGAACAGAGAGAAAAGGGTATTCTGCACAGATTGACTCAGGTAGGAGTAACGCCAGGGAGAGAAAGGAAGACCTCTGTCATGCTAGGGTTTTTAAGATGTGTTCTCTCCCCAAACCTTTTCCCACACTCCAGGCATTCAGAAGGCTTCTTCCCTGTGAGGGCCATTGTTGAGATTTATCACCTCCACACTTATGACAATGTGGTGACCTCACGTATAAGCAGATTTAGGAAGAGCAGGAATAGAACTTAAATATCTCTCTCACAAAGAGAGAGTATACATAAAATTCTTATGGCAGTGTATTAGAAATTCAGTTCCAATGGATACAAAGTATCCAACATAGAATTACATCAGCAAGACTGTATAACATGGCAACAGACTGAGTAAAATGATCTGACTTACAGCAGATAAGCTACACTTGTAACATCTCCCTTGTATACAACTCTGAAACCTAAAAAGTATGGGTCATTACCTATGGCCTTGGTGTGAAGGCTTTTTGATTTGTCTGAATATTGTTGAAAGCACACCCTGATAAGTAGCAGATGGACTATGCCTGACGCCCCCACTTCTGTTGAGAGAGGGGGTTTCAAGGCTCACATGAATGGTTTTCCTGACTCCTCTCTCAAACCACCTATCTTCTCTAATATGTGTACAATCTCTTATTTGAATGTGTGCCCTTTGTCCTGCTAATGCAGGTGTACTACTGATTCTGGTCTTGAACTGTTACCTCTCCTATGTTGGGCCATCCTTCTGTTTAATGACTGTTAGCACTGATGCCCTAACAATGGTAAAGAGAAGATTAAGAGAAGGCAGCACCCTCACCTCCAGAAGCAGCCTCAAACCAGGACAGATATGCCTGCTCCTGGACCTGTGTCTGAACACCATATATTTCATGTACAGAGGGGATTTCTACAGATAGAAGCATGGTTGCGCCATGGGGTCCCCACTGTCACCAATTGTTGCCAACCTACACATGGAAGAAGCAGAGAAGAAGGCACTGAATGCCTTCCTAGGGACAACAACACCCAATGGTAATGTATGTAGATGGTATCTGGGTGAATAGCAAGACTCAGGAAGTACAGGCTTTTACAGACCACATCAATGCGGTGGACCCTAATATTAAGTTCACTAGGGAAGGCACCCAAGACAACAGGCTGGCTTTTCGGGATTGCGAAGTCATTGTTAGACCCAACCGTGGTCTAGGAGTAGAAGTTTACAGGAAACCCATCCAAATAGATAACTACTTACCATTTGACTCCCATCAGCAATTACAGCACAAATTACGAGTCATTGGGACCCTAAGCCACAGAGCAGAGAACATCCCCACCTCCACAGAACCCAAGAAGAAGGAAGACAGGCACCTGAAGACAGCACTTAAGGCCTGTGGATATCCCAAAGTGAGCCTTCAACAAAGCAGGGTGCTTAGCCAGAAGAAGAAGGGATCAGCTTGAGACCCAAACCCTCTGGAAGAACCAAGTCATTCCCTACAAGGCTGGAGTGTCTGAGACGCTTAAAAGGATGTTTGGCAAACATCGCGTCCCTGATTATTTCAAACCCACAAACAAACTAAGGCAGAGATATTTCTAGCCAAAGGACCTGATACCAAAACAAAAAAGGGGCAATGTAGTGTATGTGGTCCAATGTAGTGAGGAGTGTGCAGACATCTACATTGGAGAAACTAAACAGCCATTAAACAGAAGGATGGCCCAACATAGGAAGGGTAACAGCTCAGGACCAGAATCAGCAGTACACCTCCATTTGAAGGACAAGGGGCATGCGTTCAAACATTAGGATGTACACATATTAGACAGAGAAGATAGGTGGTTTGAGAGAGGAGTCAGGGAAGCCATTCATGTGAGCACTGAAACCCCCTCTCTCAACAAAGGTGGGGGCCTCAGACATAGTCTATCTGCTACTTATCAGGGTGTGCTTTCAACAATACCCAGACAAATAAAAAAGCCTTCACCACCAAGGCCATAGCTAATGACCCATACTTTATAGGTTTAATTACCTTACGCCAGGCTTGCCCAAATTTTGGCCCTCCAGATGTTTTGGACCACAACTCCCACAGTCCTTTGTCATTGGCAATCTAAGCTTAGAATTCTGGGAGCTGTTGTGATCCAAAACATCAGGACGGCCGAAGTTTGGATATGCCTGTCTTAGGCCACTGTTCACCTTAAGGATATGGATACTATTGTCTATCTAACAAGACTTTTCAGGTCAGTGTTCAGCTTATGAGCCTATTTCAGACCAGGGTGACAAGAGGTCAAAGCTGACTATAAGATGGAAGACCTGCACTAGCTGCATTCAGACTGATGAAGCTGTTTGAAGCAGAGAAACGTTTCTATCTCTGAAGAAAAAGAAGTCCAGTTGCCATGACTCAACTTCCAGACACTATACAAGACATTATATCAGACAAACACACGTATCCAATCATTAATCAGTATCTACTAGGTGTCCAAAATATCAATTACCTCAGAGAAAATGTCCTTGGCTCAAAACAGGCGGCGGGGGGGGGGGGGAGTCACTGTAACTGACGTTTTTCCAACACTCCAGAATTTTCAAAGGCGTCTTGAATGAGTGGGTCCTAAGATGTGAAAGAAAGGCAACCAGAATGACAGAAACTGGCCCCTCTGTACTGACATTCAAATGGCTTCTTGCCTGTGTGCGTTCTGTGATGCTTAATACAGCTTCGAGAATCACTGAACGTCTTTCCACACTCCAGACATTCAAATGGCTTCTTGCCTGTGTGGGTTCTGTGATGGCTAGCAAGGTATCCAGAGTGACTTAACCTCTTTCCACACTCTAGACATTCAAATGGCTTCTCGCCTGTGTGGGTTCTGTGATGGCTAGCAAGGCTTCCAGATTGACGGAACCTCTTTCCACACTCCAGACATTCAAATGGCTTCTCACCTGTGTGGGTTCTGTGATGCTTAGCAAGGCTTCCAGATTCACTGAATGTCTTTCCACACTCCAGACATTCAAAAGGCTTCTCGCCTGTGTGGGTTCTATGATGCTTAGCAAGGCTTCCAGATTCACTGAACGTCTTTCCACACTCCAGACATTCAAATGGCTTCTTGCCTGTGTGGGTTCTGTGATGCTTAGCAAGGCTTCCAGAATCACTGAACATCTTTCCACACTCCAGACATTCAAATGGTTTCTCGCCTGTGTGGGTTCTGTTATGGCTAGCAAGGTTTCCAGAGTGACTGAACCTCTTTCCACACTCCAGACATTCAAAAGGCTTCTCTCCTGTGTGGGTTCTGTGATGTATAGCAAGGCTTCCAGAATCACTAAATGTCTTTCCACACTCCAGACATTCAAATGGCTTCTCACCTGTGTGGGTTCTGTTATGGCTAGCAAGGTTTCCAGAGTGACTGAACCTCTTTCCACACTCCACACATTCAAATGGCTTCTCGCCTGTGTGGGTTCTATGATGCTTAGCAAGGCTTCCAGATTTACTGAACGTCTTTCCACACTCCAGACATTCAAATGGCTTCTTGCCTGTATGGGTTCTGTGATGGCTAGCAAGGCATCCAGAGTGACTGAACCTCTTTCCACACTCTAGACATTCAAATGGCTTCTCGCCTGTGTGGGTTCTGTGATGGCTAGCAAGGCTTCCAGATTGACAGAATCTCTTTCCACACTCCAGACATTCAAATGGCTTCTCACCTGTGTGGGTTCTGTGATGGCTAGCAAGGCTGTTAGAGTGACTGAACCTCTTTCCGCACTCCAGACATTCAAAGGGCTTCTCGCCTGTGTGGGTTCTGTGATGGCTAGCAAGGTTTCCAGAGTGACTGAACCTCTTTCCACACTCCAGACATTCAAAAGGCTTCTCGCCTGTGTGGGTTCTGTGATGCTTAGCAAGGCTTCCAGATTCACTGAACGTCTTTCCACACTCCAGACATTCAAATGGCTTCTTGCCTGTGTGGGTTCTGTGATGCTTAGGAAGGCTTCCAGAATCACTGAACGTCTTCCCACACTCCAGACATTCAAATGGCTTCTCGCCTGTGTGGGTTCTGTTATGGCTAGCAAGGTTTCCAGAGTGACTGAACCTCTTTCCACACTCCAGACATTCAAAAGGCTTCTCTCCTGTGTGGGTTCTGTGATGTATAGCAAGGCTTCCAGATTCATTGAATGTCTTTCCACACTCCAGACATTCAAATGGCTTCTCGCCTGTGTGGGTTCTGTTATGGCTAGCAAGGTTTCCAGAGTGACTGAACCTCTTTCCACACTCCAGACATTCAAATGGCTTCTCGCCTGTGTGGGTTCTGTGATGCTTAGCAAGGCTTCCAGATTCACTGAACGTCTTTCCACACTCCAGACATTCAAATGGCTTCTCGCCTGTGTGGGTTCTGTGATGCTTAGCAAGGCTTCCAGATTCACTGAACGTCTTTCCACACTCCAGACATACAAATGGCTTCTCGCCTGTGTGGGTTCTCCTATGGCTAGCAAGGTTTCCAGAGTGACTGAACCTCTTTCCACACTCCAGACATTCAAACGGCTTCTCACCTGTGTGAATCCTGTGATGGCTAGCAAGGCTTCCAGAATCACTGAACGTCTTTCCACACTCCATACATTCAAATGGCTTCTCGCCTGTGTGGGTTCTGCGATGCCTAGCAAGGTGTCCAGCTTGACTGAACCTCTTTCCACACTCCAGGCATGCCAATTGGTTCTCCCCCTGATGAATTTTTTTATCAGAACAAGTTGTTGAGGTGCTAATAAAAGATTTTCCACTCTTGGTATGCTCATTCCTGTCCTCTCCTTTAGATGTTTTCAGAACCATTTGATCTTTGTCCTGACAAGTAATAGTTATGGCCATCTTTACATCTATCTGTTCTCTTTTAATCTTCGTCCTTCTGGTTTGTTTCTCAACACCCTCTTTTGCATCTGAATATTCAACCTCTTCCTCTGACGCTTGGTGTCCTCCTCTTTTATTGCTTCTCTACAGTGTCTTACCTGCAAAATATAAGTGACCACAAAAAATGGAGCTTCAAATCAAGTAGCTAATCCAAGGCACTGCCATGGAGGAGGCAGGAGAATTAAACACAGCTCCAGGGTGGACCCACCTCCACCAACACTCAGACAGCTTGGTTATTTTAAGGGAACATTGCTCTTCATTGGCAGGAAAAAACAGATGGACATATTTAATTTTATATACAGAGAGCTTCAAATCAATAACAGACAAGAAACAGTCCTGTCCTTAGATAAAATGCAAGAAAGCAAAGTGGTTGTCCAACGAGGCCCTACAAACAGCAGAGGAGAGAAGGGACGCAAAATGCACGGGAGAAAGGGAACGATACAGAAAATTGAATGCAGACTTCCAAAGAATAGCAAGGAGAGACAGGGCGGCCTTCTGGAATGAACAGTGCAAAGAAGTTGAGGAAAACAACAGAAAAGGAAATACCAGATATCTATTCAAGAAAATTGGAGATATTAAAGGGGCATTTTGTGCAAAGATGGATATGATAAAGGACAAAAATGGTAGGGACCTAACTGAAGCAGAAGAGATCAAGAAGAGATGGCAAGAATATACAGAAGAATTATATCAGAAAGATCTGGATGTCCCTGATAACCAAGATAGCGTAGTTGCTGATCTGGAGCCAGACATCCTGGAAAGTGAAGTCAAGTGGGCCTTAGAAAGCATTGCAAAAAACAAGGCCAGTGGAGGTGATGGCATTCCAATTGAACTCTTTAAAATCTTAAAAGAGGATGCTGTAAAGGTGCTGCATGCAATATGCCAGCAAATTTGGAAAACCCAGCAGTGGCCAGAGGGCTGGAAAAGATCGGTCTACATCCCAATCCCAAAAAAAGGAAACGCCAAAGAATGTTCCAACTATCGCACAATTACACTCATTTTACACGCTAGCAAGGTTATGCTCAAAATTCTACAAGGCAGGCAGGTGGACAAGTTTAATTTGATATACAGAGGGCTTGAAATCAATAACAGACAAGAAACAGAATGTGTTGTTTATATACTGTTCCATAATGCTTAAAGCACTACTCTCTGGGCAGTTTCCAATTTAATTAGGCAGGCTACGCACTGCCTCACCACCAAACGAGCTGGGTGATCATTTTTCTGTTCTCAGATAAATCTACAAGAAAACCAGAAGAACAAAAAGTCTTATTTTCTCTAACCACTCAAAAGAGGCTCTCCCTCTGCAGTCACCCCATAACAGAAGATGATGTTTTCTAAAATTTGTATTGTGAGCATGGAGAGTGGTACAGAAGAACATCTTCCCTGGATAATTGACTCGTCATATTGATTATCATTTTATTTTTATGCCACTGTTTATGGCTGGGTGGGGTGAGGTGCCTTAACCACACTGTAAGTGATTCAGAGCAGTCACAGTATATGAATGCATAAAAAGCTTTCTTCATGACACATGCTGAGGATCCTTACCTGAACAGATTTTGTTCCCAGAATCTCAAAGGGATCTTCTCACACAGAGATCTGCAGCCTGGATTGAGAAGATCCCACGCGCTGTGTGCAAAATATGGGGTCACTTCCGTAGAGGACACCGACAGCTGAAAATAGAAACCAAATTTAAAATGAAAGCCACTTTGTATGTCTCAGGACTTTTCTAACTGTAGGAACATTGTCAGCTACTACTACAGTATCTTCATGCCTCCTTAAGGGCTTTTCCACGAACAGGACAGCTGAAAACCTTTTGTGAAGCGAATGGCCCTCAATTGGGTATCCTGGACCAAACCACCTGCCTTGCCGCAGAGAGAACAGGCAGGAAGTTCCTGCTTCTTTGGGGATCTGTTTCTGACTCTGCTGAAAAACTTCAGCTTTGTGTGTTCCTTCCTTCCTTTCAGGAAACACCATGTGGGAAAGGAACACCAAAGAGATTCTCCTGAGGGAGGCAGGGAGGAAATTGACCCAACTCTCCTGCAGTCTATTCCCCCAAACTATTTAATTATTTCAAATATTGCTGCCCTGCTTTTCTCCTTAAAAATACACGCAGGGTGGCTCAACTCTGCTTAGTGCTTTGGGCTTCACTTATTCAGGAGGCATAAAAATACTATATAACTGATTTCATATTTTGTGTGGCAGGGACTGTAATTCCAAAATGCCCATCTCTCCAACCTTCTCCTTTGTTGCTTCCTCAACTGTCATTTCTCGGATGGGGCAAGAGAGGGATTTGGGGGGGGCATCAGGTCAACTGCCCAAGTTGCTTCTGAGCAGTCACAGTCTATGAATGCATAAAATAAATCAAGAAAGTAAAAAGTCTTCTTCATGACACATGATAAGGATCCTTACCTGGACAGATTTTGTTCCCAGAATCTCAAAGGGATCTCTTCCCGCAGAGATCTCCAGCCTGGACTGAGAAGATCCCACTCCCTGTGGGCAAAATACGGGGTCACCTCCGCAGAGGACACCGACAGCTGAAAATAGAAATCAAATTTAAAATGAAAGGCACTTTGTATGTCTCAGGACTTTTCTAACTGTAGGAACATTGTCAGCTACTGCTACAGTATCTTCACGCCCCCTTAAGGGCTTTCCCACTAACAGGAGAGCTGAAAATGGGGGCAGAAAGTTGGGTTTCTAAGAACTGATAAGGAACCAGCCTTTTGTAAAGCAAATGGCCCTGAATTGTGTATCCTGGACCAAACCACCTGCCTTGCAGCAGAGAGAACATGCAGGAAGACCCTGCTTCTTTTGGGGATCTGTTTCTAACTGTGCTGAAAAACATCAGCTTTGTGTGTGCCTTCCTTCCTTTCAGAAAACACCATGTGGGAAAGGAACACCACAGAGATTATCCTGTGGGAGGCAGGGAGGAAATTGTCCCAGCCCTCCTGCAGTTTATTCCCCCAAACTATTTATTTATTTCAAATATTGCTGCCCTGCTTTTCTCCTGAAAAATACACCTACAGTGGCTCAACTCTGCTTAGTGGTTTGGGCCTCACTTATTCAGGAGGCATAAAAATACTATATAACTAATTTCATGTTTTGTTTGGCGAAGGATTGCAATTCCAAAATGCCTGTCTCTCCAACCTTCTCCTTTGTTGCTTCCTCGCCCGTCAGTTTTCGAATGGGGGAAGAGAGAGGCATTTGGGGGGGGCATAAAGTCAACTGCCCACGTTGCTTCTGAGAGAAGGGCTGGAGAGGGAGAGAGAGAGAGAGAGGGACCTTGGGGGGGGGGTAAGAAAAGCCCTCTGTCCATGGGCAGAGAAGCAGGGGACACAGAGAGAGCTGCCGTGGGACCCAGGAGAATCTGGGCTCAGAGTTTTGCCCAGGAGAAGGAAACCTGGGCGTGGAAGAACTTTAATCCCTTTCCTTCTTTGCCATCTCCCCCTACACGGGGGGAGGGGGAGAGAATTCCTTCGAAATCCTGACCCAAAAGAGGGGGAGCACCTTCTGTCCCCCCACTCCTTCCCTATAATATAGCTTCGTTTTTTCCTGCCACTCTAGGAAGCCCCACTCGCTGCCTTTCTCCCCCCAAAATGCCAATCTGCCCCTGGATTTGATCTTTTGGGGGTCAGTTGCCTTCTCTCCCACCACCACCATTCCCTGTGCTGGTTCGGCCTTAAAAGCTTCACCCTCCCTCCTTTTTCCTTGCGGGGGGGGGGAAGAGAAAGGGAAGGAGGAGTTTTTCCCCCCTGGATCGGACCCCCAATTACCCTCTGCTTCTCCTCCCTCCTCCTTCCAAATTAAAAGGGGGGGGAGAAAAGGAGGGCGCAGATTTCCCCCATTGTTTCTCCAATGCCCCCTCCTCCTCACTTGCAACCTCTCCCCCCATTGCACTCCCCCAAATAATCCCCCCAATGCACAACGCACCTCCTCCTCCTCCTCCTCCTCCTGGGGGGGTCTCTTTCCTCTCCTTCCAGGAACCACAGAGAGCCTCTTGGGGGGAGGGGTGGAAGGCCACGCGGAGAACAGACCCCCCCTCCCTTGGAGCCTTCGTTTCCTGCCTCTCTAGGAAGCCGAACTCGTTGCCTGCGAGGAATCCCAATGCCCCCCCCTTTCTCTGCCACCCTTCTGGTTCCCCGCCCCCCGCGGCCTCCGCACATGCATGCTAGTCTCCGTTTTCAAGCGGAAGAGCCAGTGTTGTGCAAGTCCGGGGCCACGTGGCCGGCATGGCTGCAAGGAAACACTGTTCTGCCTTCGGGCTTTTAAACGGGGGTTTTCCCTATTCACCTGCTTGCATTTTTACAGGCTTTCGAACTAGGCTTACTTAGGCAAGACCTGGGGTTTATCCGCAGGAGATCACTCCGCTAAGCGGCAGCACCCGGGATTCGAACCGCTGAGCTGCCTGACTTTGCAGCGGACGCGTTCAGGATACAGGGAGGGAAGGGGGAAGTTCGCCTTCCTCCTCCTCCTCCTCTTCCTGGGGGTCTCCTCTCATCCTCCCCCTCCCCCCTCCAATCATCCTTCTGGTCCCACCGCCCATCATCCCAAGAGGAAGCAGGGAGGAAGCCAAGGGGGAAGGGAGAAGCTGGAGCCTGGGAAATCTTCCTTCCAGCCGGGATTCCACCCCAAATGGCTCTTCAGGGGGCGGAGGGCCAGGAGACCAAGCCCAGCCACCAGCAGCCAAGCAGGACGGTTGCTTCTTGGGCAACTGGGGAGGTCCAGGCAGGTTGGAGGCATTCTCTGCCATGAGTGCCCTCTGGCTCAAGCCCTCGATTACAGGGCAGCTGGGGACCCTTACTGGGTGTCCCCTCCATGAAAGGGGAAAGAGAAAGGAGTTGCAGGCATGCATGTGGAAACCATGTGGGTGACAGAGAAGAAATCAGAACAATCATCCCAGGAAGGGAACTCAGAGACTGAGCAGATTGGTTCAAAGAGGAAGGCTGGGGAAGGGGTTAGGAGGAGGAGGAGGAGGATAAAAGGGTGGTGGAAGGGTCCAACCTCCCTTGTTGCGAATGGATCTTGTTAGAGTAACCCTGGACACCCAGATCAGAAATACGGCGCCCAACAAGGAGGCAGGTAAGAGGAGGCGGATAGAGAATTGGGGTGAAAGAGAGACTCAAGAGGAGGAAGATCGGAGGAGAAAGGTGATGAGTGGAGAGAGAACGGAGAGAAAGAGCAGAATGGATTTGGTAAAAGAAGATCGGTCAGAGAGAAAGGGGTGGTGGTGGGAGTGGACAGAATCTGGGATGAATCTGGTCCCCTTGCTATAGTTGCCACCATTGATTGATTGATTGATTGATTGATTTTATTTTATTTTAGAGTATTTTTCTCTGCCTTTCTCCTTGGAAAAGGACCCAAGGTGGCTTACAGTAATGAGGGACAATATTCAGTCCAATACACTTAAGACATGTTCAAGTTTGAGAACATGGAATTGAGGGACATCTAACAGCATTAAAAGACAATATTAATGCTACAAGAGCATGCAGCACCTGAGAGGGTTCTTTCATGTGTTCCCACAAGGCGCACCTGTAAAGGTGGCAGGATGGAGGGAAGGGCCTCTCCTGATGACCGTTAACACCTGAGTCGGTTCATCCTGTGAGATTCGAACCTTGCAGCTGGGACCCAGGCTGTACAGTGCTTTGTAAGTTAAGGTCAGCACTTTGAATTGTGCCTGATAGCTGACTGGCAGCCATTCGAGTTGCTTTAGTAGGGGGTGCAATGTGATCTCTGTAACCTGCCCCAGTCAGCAATGTGGCTCCTTTACACCATGGATTAGTGCAAAGGAGGACACGGATACTAGAAACCCAGCGGATGTACAATACTTGGGAGCTTAGGGCCTTTTTACACGACCCCTAAGATCCGCTGGTCCTTTAAATTCGGACCAGAGATCTTGAGGGTTCCTTGCTGTTCCTCCTTCCCCACCCGCTCCGCACTTCCTTGTTCTGTCTGCGTGAGGGGAAGGAGGAAAAAAAGCCTTCAACAGGGACAAAATAAATAAACCTTACCTCCCAGTGCCAGTGGAAATTGCTCCGACCTCCGTTTACTTCCTGGTTTCTCTTAAAGGGGCGGGAGGCAAAAGAAAAACAACAAGAAGCGAGGAGAGCTCAGGCACTTTCCGCATCAAATATTTTTCACCCCCCCCAAAAGCAGGTACTTGAAAGGTGCACTGGGTCGCGCTTAGGTGGGCGGGGTCGCACTTAATTGTCTACAAACTCCGGAGCTGGTGGGGAAACATTTTTAAGCTCCGGACCTTGCACCAATTTGCAGCGGAGCTTAGGGGTCGTGTATAAACGCCCTTAGAGCGTTCTACGGGAGTTACAAGTTGGAACCTGTTTATTAACAGCGATGACACAGCTGTGAAGTTGAATGTTCCTGTTGACCTATCTGAAAAAAGACAAGCAGTTGTATTTTATTTATTTATTTATTACATTTATATACCGCCCCATCTTCCAAAACGGAACTCTGGGCTGTTTTAAAATCAGCACCTGAACCCTCCCTCACATGGCAACCAGTCCGGGCATTGTAGCTTTAATGTAATGTTGTAATGCTGTAAGATGTCCCTCAGTTCCCTGCTCTCAGTACTTGAATATGTCTTAATTGTATTAGACTGTATATTGTTCCCTCAATACTGTATGCTTCCTTGGGTCCTTTTCCAAGGAGAATGGTGGGGTAAAAATACTCTTAAAATAAAATAAAATATTTCCCTAAATTATTTTTATTTATTATTTCAGAGTATTTTTACCCAACCTTTCTCCTTGGAAAAGGACCCCAGGCGGCTTACCGTAATGAGGGACAACCTAGAGTCCAGTACAATTAAGACATGTTCAAGTAAATGAGAGCAGTTACTTGGTCATGTAAGGTCGATTCACCTCTGTTGTGTAAGGACTGCAGGCTGACCTCGCTGCTCCTGCTGCTGTTCCCTTTCCTGGCTGTGAAGAGGAGAGAGGTTGGAATCTCTTGTGCAGCTGCAAACCCTCTGCCTGGTCCCTAATTCTTCTCTTTCTGAATGTGACCTTCCTTCCAGCGTCTGTCTCCTCTGTCTGTGAACTCCCCTCGTCCTGAGTGTGATTATCCCTTTCACCTCTGTTGTAAAAGGTAATCTTGGCTTCTTCATCATCATCATCATCATCATCATCATCATCATCATCATCATCATCATCATCATCATCATAATACTAATACTAATAATAATAATAATAATAATAATAATAGCCTCCTGCTCCCTAATGTTGCAAATATTGGTAACACAGGCCTCTAGATGCCTGACTGGACTCAATTCTCTCTGCATTAAATCACATATTTTCATGAATGAACTCATTGTTAATATACCACCATATCTTGCCAGAGGCTGGGTGGCCATCTGTCGGGATTCCTGTGATGGAGGTTCCTGCATGGCAGGGGATTGGGCTGGACGGCCCTTGAGGTCTCTTCCAACTCTTTGATTCTGTGAGATCTCAGTTGCAGGCTCTTCCGTCTTCTGATGATTCCAATGTGAGTAATCCCTGGTTATTGATATATTTGAAGCTTTGTGGTGTAGTGGACAAAGTGATAAAGCAGGACACGGGAGAACAGAGTTCAAATCCCTGCTTGGCCATGAATGCTCACTCCAGGGGGAGTGGAAAGGGGTAAAACCACTCTGAAAATACCTCAGTTCCGTCGAAAGCCCTGCTGAGGTTGCGATAACTTGGTCCCGACACAACTTTGGCTTGAGGGCCCATCTTTCTTAGGGAGCCAGCATAGGGTGTGTAAAGAGCCCCTTGCCTCCACCAGGTGGGTCTTTTGTGTTCTTGCTTGGTTCCTTTCTGCAGTGAGGTGTATCATTTTAAAGGAAGAGGACAGGGGAGGTGCATCGTTTTAAAAGAAGAGGACAGGGGAGGACAGGGGAGGACAAGCCTCAATGCGTGGATGAGGCGATGGTGTCGAGAGGAGGGCTTTAGATTTGTCAGGAACTGGAGAACATTTTGGGACAAGCCAAACCTGTTCAGGAGGGATGGGTTGCACTTGAATCATGATGGGACCAGATTGCTGGCACTCAACCTCAAAAAGGCAGCAGAGCAGCTTTTAAACTGATAACTGGGGGAAAGCCGACAGGAGCTGAGTGGCATCCGGTTCGGAACACCTCATCCTCGGGGAACGAGGTTGGAGAGGGTAGAGAATCACATAGAGATGACATAGCAGGTATAGGTATTAGCACCGGGAGAATAACGGAATGTGACAGTTCATCTGCTGAAAATAAAAGCTGTGGGGCGAATAGAACAAGGCAGCAGCTGTTGTTGTGGGACCCACTGTACAGGTGCTTCTACGCCAATGCTCGAAGCCTCCGAGCAAAGATGGGAGAACCTGAACATTTGGCAGCTAGGGATAACATTGATATAATAGCCATAACAGAAACCTGGTGGAATGCAGAGAACCAGTGGGATACAGCAATCCCAGGCTATAAACTCTATAGAAGAGATAGAGTGGGGCGGGTTGGAGGAGGAGTGGCCATCTATGTCAAAGAAGGGGTAAAATCCAGCAGAATGGAGATTGACAGAGGGTCTGACTCCACCATAGAATCACTGTGGGTTAAACTACCAGGTCCAAGGAGTGATGTGATCGTTGGAGTATTCTATCGTCCACCAGATCAGAAACTTGAGGGGGACCTTGAAATGAGGAGAGAAATCATGGAAGTGGCTAAAAGGGATAGGATAGTAATCATGGGGGACTTCAATTATCCTCACATTGACTGGGCCAATGCGAGCTCCGGGCAAGAAAGAGAAACTGGGTTTCTCGACTTGCTGAATGACTGTGCCTTAGAGCAACTTGTCACGGAGCCCACCCGAGAACAGGCAACTCTGGATCTAATATTGTGTGATACTCAGGACCTGGTCAGAGGTGTGAATGTCACTGAGCTTCTGGGGAACAGTGACCATGCTGCTATTACCTTTGCCATGCATGTTGGAGGAAGAGTGTCAACCAAATCAGACATAAAAACCCTTGATTTTCGAAGGGCAAACTTCCCTCAGATGAGAAAACTAGTTAGAGAGAAACTGAAGGGGAAGGTTAGAAGAATCCAATCTCTTCAGAGTGCATGGAGCCTGTTTAAAACAACAATAATAGAGGCCCAGCACAAATGCATACCACAAAGAAAGAAGAGCTCATTTACGTCCAAGAGGACACCGGCATGGTTAACGAGTGGAGTTAGAGAGGCTCTAAAGCGCAAGGAGAGGTCCTTCTGTAAATGGAAATCCTCCCCAAATGAGGAAAATAAAAAGGATCACAAACTCTGGCAAAAGAAATGTAAGAAGATGATAAGGGAGGCAAAGAAAGACTTTGAGGAACGAATGGCTGGCAATATAAAGGGTAATAATAAAAGCTTCTTTAAAGATGTTAGAAGTAGAAAACCTGCCAGAGAACCAGTTGGCCCTCTGGATGGTGAGGGAGGAAAAGGGGAGGTTAAGGAAAATTTGGATATTGCAGAGAAATTGAATGAGTTCTTTGCGTCTGTCTTCACGACAGAGGACCTTGAGCGGATTCCGCTGCCTGAGCCGCCCCTCTTGACTAAAGAATTAAATCAAATACAGGTTAAAAGAGAGGAGGTTTTAGGACTAATTGATAAATTGAGGATTAACAAGTCACCTGGCCCAGATGGCATCCACCCAAGGGTTATTAGGGAACTGAGAAATGAAATTGCAGATCTCTTAACGGTTATATGCAACTTGTCTCTTCAAACGGCCACAGTGCCGGAGGACTGGAGGATAGCAGATGTCACACCAATTTTTAAAAAAGGAAGGAGGGGAGACCCAGGAAACTACAGGCCGGTTAGCCTTACATCTGTCCCAGGGAAGATGGTGGAAAGCCTCATCCAAGAGAAAATCTTAAAACACATAGAAGAACAAACCTTTCTGAGAGAAAATCAGCATGGCTTCTGTAAGGGTAAATCTTGTCTGACAAACCTCTTAGAATTTTTTGAAAAGGTCAAGAGGCACGTGGATTTGGGTGAACCGGTTGATATAGTCTATCTGGATTTTCAAAAGGCTTTTGACACAGTCCCTCACCAAAGGCTGCTGAGAAAATTGCACAGTCAGGGGATAAGAGGGCAGGTCCTCTTATGGATTGAGAACTGGTTGAGATCGCGGAAACAAAGAGTAGGTGTCAATGGGAAATTTTCACAATGGAGAGAAGTGAAAAGCGGTGTGCCCCAGGGCTCTGTCCTGGGACCGGTGCTTTTCAATCTGTTCATAAATGACCTGGAGACAGGGATAAACAGTGAGGTGGCCAAGTTTGCCGATGACACAAAACTTTTCCGTGTGGTAAAAACCAGAGAAGATTGTGAAGAGCTCCAGAAGGATCTCTCCAAACTGGGGGAATGGGCTGAGAAATGGCAAATGCGTTTTAATGTAACCAAATGTAAAGTAATGCATATTGGGGCAAAAAATCCAAACTTCATCTATCAACTCATGGGCTCTGAGTTATCCGTGACGGATCAGGAAAGAGATCTTGGTGTGTTGGTGGACTGCTCCATGAAGGTGTCTCTCCGATGTGTGGCAGCGGTGAAGAAGGCCAATTCCATGCTAGGGATTATCAAAAAGGGGATTGAAAATAAAACAGCCAACATTATAATGCCATTATACAAAACAATAGTAAGGCCCCACCTGGAGTATTGTGTACAATTCTGGTCACCGCATCTCAAGAAAGACATAGTGGGACTGGAAAAGGTGCAGAAGAGAGCGACTAAAATGATTACTGGGCTGGGGCACCTCCCTTATGAAGAAAGGCTAAAACATTTGGGCGTCTTTAGTCTGGAAAAAAGGCGCTTGAGGGGGGGGATATGATTGAGACATACAAAATAATGCAGGGTATGAGTAAAGTGGAGAGAGGGAAGCTCTCTTCTCCCTCTCCCAAAATACCAGAACTAGGGGACATCCACTCAAATTGAGGGCTGGGAGAGTAAGAACTGACAAAAGAAAATATTTTTTCACCCAGCGCGTTGTAAGTCTATGGAACTCCCTGCCACACAATGTGGTGATGGCATCTGACCTGGATGCCTTCAAAAGGGGTTTGGACAGATTCCTGGAGGAAAAGTCCATCACAGGTTACAAACCATGATGGAGATGTGTAACCTCCAGGCTTAAAACCGGGGTACTTCAAGGACCAGATGCAGGAGAGTGGTATCAGGAGACAGATATCTAGTCTCATGCGCTCCCAAACACATCTGGTGGGGCCGCTGTGAGATACAGGAAGCTGGACTAGATGGGCCTTTGGCCTGATCCAGCATGGCTCTTCTTATGTTCTTATGTTCTTATGTTATGTAGGGTGTAGTTGGGGTGGGCTTTTGGACATTGTAAAGGTTCGGTTCTGTCTACCTGACTTTCCAATCCAGTAAATAGATAGTCGAGAATCATATTTTTGCTGAACATCAAACAGGTTTTTATTTTCAACATTAACAGATAAGGAATAAGTTCCATTTTCAGGCACTTGAGAGATTGGAGTAAACATTTTAACAGGTAATTCTGCAAACACTGGATCACAAAAACCAGTATTAATATGTCTCTTCTCTTGTTCCTCTGAGCTTAGGAATAACGGTGAGCGGTCGATCCCCTGCCCATACATTGGGTGCTGCAACAAAGGTGTTAGGCCCATTGGGCTACCGGATTGTCCAACCTGCCTTTCCTCCATTCCGGATTAAACCAATCTAAATACCCAGGCCACCTCATAGGTTTAAACTGAACGGACCATCGGAACTAGTCCACAGTGGACTTTGAGGTTTTCCAAGGTAGACAGCCATTAATTTTATCCAGTCGTATCTGCCCCCGATGCTTCTCCTTTTGTCTGGACATGAAAGGAATGATGTACAGCTGTTTACAATAGCTGTAGCTTGGGTCCTTTGCCGGCAAGAAAAGAAGGGCTATGCAGTTGCAATAAGCAGTCTGGGTCTTCAGGAAAGTGATGATTTATTGGTTGTCAACCAAGGGAATTCTCACTCAACACAGATCGAATGACAATTCCACCGGACAAAGAGAAAGCATCAGTTCTTATAGAATTACATTTCTTCTCCTTCCCCCTCCCATCTGCATCTTACGTCATATGCATCGGTTACACACATCAAACATTAATTGGTACTCTTGGTCATTATTTTGCACTTTTTGGCAACAACTAAATATCTTAATTGGAGTGTTTGTTTGAACTGACTAGCACAGAGCTACACGGAGCTGCAAGCGTTTTATGACCCTGGAGTTTGACAAGTGATGGATGGCAGCTGCTGCTGCCTCGGCTGAGTGCAGAGATAAGACTTTCTTGGCTGGCTCAGCTATGTGCAATTAACTGTGCAAGGCTTCAAAGCTACATAGAAAAATAATTAGACCTTTGAGTCTTATCGCTGCTTTCTCGGCCAATTTTATAACAGGGGCCCTTTCTCTTTCTCTTAAGGCTTGACCAAAGTTTGCAGGAATAAAGAATACATGTGTGAATAATAATATAAAGGAAATATATATATGTATGCTTATTAACATCAATACCTCTAAATATATAATTTGTGTGGCTTATACTTTGCAGGGCATAGCCTGAAATATCCCACATTATGCAGGGTACAGCTTGGGATATATATTGCCATGAGGTTTGTCTATATTATGCCAGGCATGGCTTGGGATATATATATTGCTATGAGGCCTGTCAATATGCAAGGCACAGCTTGGGAAATATATTGCTATGAGGCCTGTCAATGCCTGTGGGTTACTAATACAGATATATGCTTGATCCATAGCCTTCACTCCCCCCTGAACGAGTTTTGGGAATTTACGGCAGTAAATTACCCAAAGGCAGTTGTTCTCGACTTCTGTCATAGTCTTGCAACAGCGCAAGCATTTCTGGTGCAGCGCGCTTTGCCACCATGCGAAGGATAGAAGTTTGAAGGAACTTGATCAAGCAAGGAGCGAGTAAACATATCAAAAGCAGAATACATAATGGGGCAACTACCATACCAATGATGGCTTTAAGCCAACCTCCCGGAAGGAGGTCTTGCAACCAGCCTAACTGCAACCCTTTCCATTCCTGAGCAGGGTTAACTGTGAGTTGTTTGATTTCTGTGGTAAGTTGGTTTATGACGTCACCTACCGGGTCAATCTCGAGACAGCAGTTCGTCATGTTCCATTTACCACACACTCCGTTTTCCGCTGCTAACAGATAGTCGAGAGCGAGCCTATTTTGATAGACTGCTGTCCGCAATTTGTCAGTGGCAACGGCTAACGCGGTCAGCGCTGAAGAGATGCGCTGCCCTGCCAAATCTAAAACTGCTTGTAATCTGATAATTCGATTAAGCATGTAAATAGGGGTCCTATATCCCCAGCTCCCATCTGCGGCCCAGGTGGCAGGGCCGTAAACACAGATGATGCGTTCCGAATCCCATGTGTCCCCATGGTACTGATCCGGATGCTTACAGTCAAAACCTTCAAAAGGTGTTCCCTCCCGCTTTAAGCTTCCCTGCTTCTCTCTGGACAAGGGGCCATACACGGGAGCGGCAAGGGATTGTTGTGGTGCTGTAGGAATTAGGAAAAATGAGGGTTTTATGAACCCTAGGACACAGGAGCCAGACCAGCCGGCCGGCAGCATTTCATAAGCAAAGCTGCCACATATCCAGTATAAATTTAAGGGAGCTTCCCAAGGCACGGGAAGGCCTGAATAAATGTAGGACAGGAGCGCACCGGTCAGTTTTGCAGGTGGCGGCATACCTGAGGGTGACTTCCAGGCACCTTTTTCCCAAGTCCCTAGGCAAGCCAAGGAACCTACAGGGATGGTGCCCTCCTGTGAGAAGCACACTTGACCAACCAACTCAGTGGAAATAGTCCACACTAACTTTTGGGGATAATCCCTTGTGGTGAAATTTCCCATCCGGGACAAATTATTGAACAGCTCTGGATTGATTTCCATAGCTTCCCATGGCCAAGCTTGGCCCATGTTGGTACCGCCACAAACATAACAATCTGAGACTCCCAATTCTGTGGCTATTGATTGGGCCAATCCAACAAAAGAATTTTTTGCAATGTCTGGGATTTCAAGGGAATCATCCTGCAATCTGTCTAAGGCGCTACCACCTTCAGTCCAGGTGTGATTCCTCTTATTCCCTTCTCGCAGAGTAGTGCGAGTAACCGTAATGTACCCCTTTGGGTCATACCCAGAAGCAGCTATGCCAAACCCATAGACTTCAATGGAAGGATGTGTTCTATTGATGCCCAGGATCACAGTGTTGTCGTCACCCCTGCGGAAAAATGCTATGTGTGCACAGGGTTTAAAGGGTTGAAGCTGACTCCGTCCCGTGTGTTCACATACACATGTCCAGCTTCCGCAAGCGGTCCTCGCTTCGCAGGGTGTCCACTTTTCAGGATTCCCAAATTTCCATCCTCTATGGGGTTGGCATATGTATTTGGCTTTTGAGTTATAGTAATTGCTAGATGTATGACACCACGGTCCTAGACCAAAATCAGTCACTGTGCAAGCTTTAAACACAAGTTGAACTTGCTCAGTGCTTTGCTTCAAAACTACCATAGAATTCAAGTAAAGGAGACGTCCCCCACCATCTGGGTTTCTCCTTGGGGGAACTGTGGTTTTTGCCATACCTGCCCACACAGAATAATTATAACGAATCGGGACCTCAGGTCTATAACAGTGGGAGGTGCCTGAAGTATCATTGCAAAGGTGATACACCATGCCTTTACTTTGACAGATGGTCCCTGCGTGTTCACACTCTGGGGGCTGCTGGGTACTGAAAATCAGAGTGCTTGTCACTTTACCATCTTTCGTGGTGTTCACTATGCAAGGGGCACATGTTTTCACCTGAGGTTGGACTGGTGCTGTAAGGCAAACAGGTATTATAAGCAGAATAACTAGGGTCCCTTCTATTCTAGGGAATCCCCATAGTCTTCGTTTCCAGTGGCAAAGTATGATTACCATACAAATTATAAAGGCAGGAGGTGCCACGATCCATACCCAGAAGGGCGCTTCTGAAAACATTGTGATAACAAACAACACAAACTATCAATAGCATAAACAGTAATCAGTAATTAGTGTCTCTCTGCAAGGCTTCAAAGGCTGCAGAATATTCTCTCGCCACTTGCCGGACTAGGTGTTGAGACCAGGAAATAGGGTGATATGAGTCAGCTCTATAGCCCACAGTGCGCAGATAAGCGCCGATCTGTCCTGGTGAGTGTCGGGGGCTGGTGTGTGTGTGAGGCAAGACGAGCTCTTCTGGTTCGTCACTCAAGAAAAATATGTGCAAACACCCACAAGTGTACAGTCTCGCACACGTTGGCGTCTGCCAGGGGCTTAAAACAGTGATGATGTCACCAGATTCAAAAACAGCTAGTTCTCTGTTCTGGCGAAAAGGGTATAAAGGGTGAAGTTGCTGGTCTGTCAGCCTCACTTCAAAGTAAAAGTCAGGTGCTGGCAAAGCTCCCTCTCCCCCCATAAAACAACAGAGAGAAAAAGAGAAAAAGAGGCAGGAAGACAGGATTTTAATCTGTCAACCTGAGGTGCAAGGAGAATCAGCAGATGGCGTTGGGATTCTCCAAAGTGTCAGACGCAGGGCGTCCTCAGGATCAGGGTGTGACGACCACAGGGCAGGGTCACTGGGTTGTCCTCCTTCCTGGGCGATGTCATCTAGGTTGATGTCATCTGGGTTGATGTCATCTGGGTTGATGTCATCTGGGTTGATGTCATCTGGGTCAGCTGCTGGCGGGACGGCACCGGTCCGGTCCCTCTCGGGTGCAGGATCGTCTTCGGGTTGGACCTCCTCGTCTGCTGGCTCTGGAACTGCCAACTTAACACGGGTATGATGAATCCAAGGGGTGATTTCGGCCACTTTCACTGCCGTGGGGGTCTGCAGAAGAATCACGAATGGGCCCCTCCACTTCGGACGAAGAGAAAGGTGCTGCCAATCTTTCACCCAAACCGAATCTCCCACTTGAAACTTGTGGACGGGTTCTTGCAACAGGATGGGAAGTTTCTCCAGAGTCCATCTGTGTAGAGAGGAGAGACACTGGCCAAGCAACTGAAGATATCTAGCATGTGTCAAGGAAGCTACTCTTTCTGGACGTATTCCATATGAAATAGGAACAGGCCGTCCGTAGACGAGCTCAAAAGGGGAAATGCCAATGTGTTTCAAAGGGGTAGTTCTTGACCTGAACAAGGCAAGTGGAAGCATTTCCACCCAGCCTTTCCCTGTTTCCTGAACCAATTTAGACAAATGAGACTTCAAAGTTCTGTTCATTCTCTCGACCCGACCTGAACTTTGGGGTCGGTATGCAGTGTGAAGGTTCCACTTAATCTGTAGGGCTTCTGCCAACCCCTGTAGAACCTTGTGAACAAAGGCCGGTCCATTGTCTGAGCCCAACGAGTAGGGTATCCCGTGCCGGCAAAGGTGATCTCTCAAAAGCCATCTAATGACTTCACTAGCCTGCTCTGTCTTTGTTGGTGTTGCCTCAGCCCATCCTGTGAATGTACAAACTGCCACTAACAAATAACGAAATTGTCCACACTGAGGCAATTCAGCAAAGTCTATCTGTAGATCCTGAAAGGGTTCTCTTCCATAGTGTTGGATTCCAGGCTGGGGCAGTGGTCCCACGCGTGGATTATTTTTCTGGCAAAGGACACATCGCTTGGATACATTGGCAGCAATTTGACGTAGCCGGGCGATGTACAGATAGGGGCTGAGGTGATGATAAGCTACATCCGGTCCTTGGTGTATGCCCTCATGGTGGTTTTGTATGACCTTACAAGCTAGACTTTCAGGCACCCACAATTGTCCATCTGGCATGACATACCAGCCTTCCTCATTTCGTGACAAGTCCTGTTCCCTAGCAAACTGCTCCTCTGGCCGGGAATAGACTGGGGAACTGGGTGGCAAAATGTCCAGGGGAATTAAACTGAGTTCAAATAACAGATCACTTTGTGCTGCTTGCTTGGCAATCCTATCTGCCAGCCTGTTTCCCCTAGCTTCGAGGCTAAGGCCAGCCGTGTGTCCCTTGCAATGTATCACAGACACTCTTCTGGGCTTCCAGACCGCATCAAGAAGCCTTAGCAAAATATCAGGGTGTGCTACTGAATTTCCTTCCGATGTAAGAAGTCCCCTCTCCTTCCACAATGCACCATGTGCATGTAAAGTCAAAAAGGCATATTTAGAGTCAGTAAAAATGTTGATGTCCCTTCCCTCTGACAGTTCAAGCGCCCGAGTTAGAGCAATCAATTCTGCCAGCTGGGCAGATGTCCCTGGGGGAAGCTGTTGTGCCTCAATTACAGTGTCATCCAATTCTACAATGGCATAGCCCGCTCTCCTTGTCCCCTCTATTATGGAACTACTGCCATCAACGAACCAATTTTTCCAGTTGGGATTTGGGGTGTCTTTGAGATCAGGGCGAGATGAGTAAATTTCATCCATGGTCTGAATGCAGTCATGAGCTGCAGGCTGATTGCTAATTGGCAACAAAGTTGCTGGATTCAGACCCTCAGTAGTTTGGAAAGTCAGTCCTGCTCTGGAGAATAGTTTCTGACATTTAATCATAGCGGCCTGGGAAAGATGGTATCCCCCTTTGGCGTCTAGCAATGGCAAGACGGCATGGCGGGTGATACAATGAGTCGGCTGGCCGAAAGTGAATTTATCTGCTTTCTTTAGAAGCGCTGCCAGAGCTACAACTCCTCTCATACAAAATGGAAGCCCTTGTTCTGTTGGGGTTAATTTTTCAGACAGATATGCCACAGGCTGCTGCCAACTGCCTAATTTCTGACACAAAACTCCTTTCGCCATGCCTTCCTCCTCATCGGAAAACAGGTAAAATGGCTTAGATGGGTCTGGGAGACCTAGCGCTGGGGCCTCTACCAAAGCTCTTTTGATGGCCAAAAAGCTTTCTTGCTGTTCAGGGCCCCAAACAAAAGGATCCGTTTCGGGTCCTCGCGTGGACAAATGCAGTGGTTTAGCCATGAGGCTGAAATTTGGTATCCAGATTCTACAGAAACCCGCAGCTCCTAGAAATCCGCGGAGCTCCCTTCTTGTGGTTGGCGTCGGAATTTGTACTATAGATTGTTTCCGCTCCTCGCGGAGCTGGCGCTTCTGGCGGGAAATATCAAACCCTAAGTAACGAACAGTCTCTTGACAAATTTGGGCTTTCTTTTGAGAAACCCGGTACCCTGCGTCTGCCAAATGATTGAGGAGATCTATAGTGAGCTGCTGGCAATCAGCTTTAGTCTCTGCTCCTGCCAGAATGTCATCTACATATTGTAATATCACTTGTCCCTTCTTCTTGGGGAAGGAGGCCAAATCTGAAGCTAGGGCTACCCCAAACAATGTAGGGGAATTTTTGAAACCTTGGGCTAAGCGGGTCCAACAGAATTGGCCTTTTGTCCCTGTGTGGGGGTCCTCCCATTGAAAGGCAAAAAGGTGCTGACTTTGTGGTGCTACGCGGCAGCAAAAATAGCCATCTTTTAAGTCCAAGACGGTGAAAAATGCTGCTTCTGGTGGCACTAAGCTCAGAAGAGTATAAGGGTTCGGTACCGAGGGAAAAATGGTCTCCACGGCCTGGTTCACCAATCTGAGGTCCTGAACCGGACGATAGGACCCATCCTCCTTCTTCACAGGCAAAAGGGGAGTGTTCCATTCGGACTGGCATGGAACAAGAATGCCATATTTGATCAGTCTCTCTAAATGGACCCAAATACCCTCTGCCGCTGCTCTTCCAATAGGATACTGTGGGACAGAAACTGGGGTGGCCATGGGCTTTAGTTGAACCACAAACGGTGGGATATTCCTTGCCATCCCGGGAGGGTTTCCCTCAGCCCAAACTTGTGGGTTTACTTGGTCTAGAATTTCACGTGGAATTTGGCTTGGCTCCTCTTTCACCAGTAACAATCGCCATCTCTCTTTCAAGGGATATTCTACACATAGTTCACCAGAGGGCTCAGTGGGGTTTGTTGTCAAATGAATTTCTCCCTTTGGGGTAAAAGTGATTTGGGCTCCTAATTTGAAAAGCAGATCACGTCCCAAAAGGGGAAGGGGACAGTTTGGCATGTGCAGGAATTTATGCTGGACAGTATGGCCACCCAATTTGCATTCGATGGGCTTCATGAAGTAAGCCCGCTGCGCCTTTCCTGTGGCTCCCATTATAGTAACTGAACGTGTCCGATCCAGGGAGTTAACAAGGTTTGGAATCACGGAGTAGCTGGCTCCGGTATCTACCAAAAATTGGGTAGTGGCGCTCCCTATCAACATGCTGACAGTAGGTTCGCGGGAGCCCGAACCTTGTCGCCTTCAATATTGATCTTCCTCCTCTTCCAAAGCCATCATGCCTTGGAAAGGTGGAGTCCATGCAGGTCCCTGTCCTCTCTGTGGTCTAGGGAGCGTCTGGGACATCTGGGCTCCTTGTTGGAATGGGGGCTGTTGTTGGAACTGGGCTTGCCCTGCTTGCTGAGCTGGGTTTTGCATCAGATCTTGCTGGTATGGGGCAGGCTGATTATATCGTGGGGGTCCCTGCATCGAATGCCTATAGCCGGGCTGGTGGCTGGGCGAATTGACGATGGGATATCTAGCAGGTGCTTGTGGCTGCCAGGATTGGCGGAATGCTCCCCTTTTGAAATTCCCCTGGTTTCGGTTCTCTGGGTTTCGATAACAGTCTTTGGCCCAATGCCCTACCTTGCCACATATTCTGCAAGTGTCCCGTGTTAAGGGTCTCCATCTAGGCTCAGGGGCTGGATTTAAAGCCATGACTTTCTTCACTGCAGTTTTACTTTTCTGGGAGCCCTGTTCTTCTTCTCTATTATTAAATGTACTTTGCGCGGACTGCAGCAACCACGATAGGGATTGCCCCATGAAATTCTCTGTGTTTTGAATTTTACGACGTATGTCAGGGGCAGATTGAGCTATAAAAACAGTTTTAACAATATTCTCCATCCCTGCGTCTCCGGGATCAATTGGAGTGAACTTCCTGAATGCTAGGTATAAACGATCCAGAAATTCCCCTGGCGGTTCATCTGCTTTCTGAACGATGTCATTCACTTTTGACATATTAATCTTTTTCTGCCCCGCTGCTCTGACCCCCTGGAGGATTGCTGCCTGATATCTTTTCAAAGAGGCTATTCCCCCGTCAGTATTATAGTCCCAATCAGGCACAGTGGTGGGAATGGTTGCATTCACCTGTCCTGGGTCATCTCCTTGGGCAGTGCGATATTTTCTAGCTGCATCTATGATTTTCCTCGTCTGTTCCGCGGTGAAAAGCCCACGGAGCAGATGTTGAATATCCTCAAAAGTTGGGGTGTAAACACTAAACACACTATCTAATGTGCTGAACACCCGATCTGGGTCATCGTCCAGGCTGGGGAGGGTATTTTTCCAGTTTATGATGTCTGAGCTTGTGAAAGGCACATGTTGCATGGTGGAGGTGCGGGGGGCATTTTGGCCTGGGGTGACAGGGTCATAAACTCGCCTGAGGGGCATCACATTGGCATGAGCCCCTTCCGTCATGGCCAGGCGGTTAGCTGCATCAAGTGCCCTCAAAAGGTGCCTCTGCCTCTTCTTCCAGTCCTTTTCCCCTGCTGCCCCCAAAACGTGATCTGAGACTTCAAATTTATCCTTATATTTGCCCAACAAGTCCTCCACTCTTCCATGTTCCTCTTCTGTCCACTCTCTGTCTCCTCTCAATCGCCTGTAAAAGGCGGACACATCTTCCCATTCTCCTTCATCTCCTTCACTGTCTCTGCTGGGGCTTCGCCCGCATTCACCTCCTCTTCCTCTCTCTCTTTTTCTCTCTCTTGACTTCCCTGGCTCCCCTTCTCTCTCTCTCCTTGTCTCTCACCTTTCCTCCTGCTGCTGCCAATTCTCTGCCCATGGGTGAGTCAGGCTGCGACTCTGGCTTTGGGTCAACATCTGCTGGGCGCCCTGACGGGAGTGCTGGGTTACCCACTGGGTTGAGAGGGGGATTCGGCGCTGGTACAGCTCCGGGGGCATATGGGGGGAGGCAGGGGGTCATATTCTTCTTGTTCACAAGCTAAAACTGGCTTGTCCTTTTTGAGGGCTAGAATCTTAGCTTGGGGTGGAAGGTTTCTGCATGCTTTTAACCAGGATGGGTTCCGTTTTACATTTCCTCTCCACATTTCAATGTATGGAATATGCTCTGGGAAATCTTTGAGAATGATCAGCCAGAGCTGACGGATGATCTGTTCATCAAAGGTCCCATGCGCTGGCCAACCCGAGTGGAGTATTGGCCACTCCACTCTGCATAGAGTTAGCATACGCTCTTTCCTCATAGTGACACCAAAGTCATAGTTTCTAGTGGCGGATTTCCAATTTGCCACAAAGCACATCAAGGGGGTGCTTGGTTTGCTGTGTTCTGCTCCCATTTTATATGTCTTAATTGTGTGCCTACAAATTCTCCCACATAACGCCAAACGGAATCGCACCTAAACAATGCACATCATACACACAACACGCGATACTGACGTGACTCAAGTAGGTCGCCCTGGCTTGAGACTTGCACGCCCACACGCACTTCGCCAAGGGGTATGTACTAGTGCGCACCCCGACCCATTC
Source organism: Phrynocephalus guinanensis (assembly GCA_037367245.1). Taxonomy (NCBI): domain Eukaryota; kingdom Metazoa; phylum Chordata; class Lepidosauria; order Squamata; family Agamidae; genus Phrynocephalus; species Phrynocephalus guinanensis. The sequence goes on along the minus strand of CM074744.1, from coordinate 7,627,420 downwards.
ACCAGACAATCACTGATTCCGTTCGACCACACAAATCGCCCACAATATGTCCCCCCCCAACCTGACTACCCCCACTGCCTAGGGGTAAAGCTTATTATCTTCTCTAAAATCAAACGGAGATGGTGGAACTCCGTTGGTAGTAGTGTGGGGCAAAGATTGCCAGTCTTTGCCCCTGCTTAGACACAGGGAATGGCCACTTCCCTGTGGTTACCAAAAAGAATTCAACTTAACACCCACACATATATTCAAACATTAATAAATCCTCTGAGGAAGCCAGAGCAGTGCTCTCCTCCTCTTTCTTTTATTTTTCAAACACTGGGGGCGAACCCTAGGGATGTTGGATCTTGCAAAAATCCTCTCCTCCCTTGGGGATTTCAGGGTCTTATTGTCCTTTAATGTCCCCTGGTTCTTGGGATGTTAAGGTCATATCCGACCCTCCTCCTCCCTGTACCCCCCCCGGGGATGTTGGACCCGCAATCCTCTCCTCTCCGTAGAGATGTTGGACTCGAATCCTCTCCTCCCCCACCACAACCGGTTGCTTTCTCTTACCAGATTCCTTGTGTTCCGCGGTCTGTTTCCCCCTCTCCGGCCGGTCTCAGTTTCCTCCGGCGATGATGGATGGTCTGGCACTGACCTGAATGCTTTCCCCCTCACAAGCGGTGAAGTGTCGACTGGAAGTGATTCATTTCAGCACGGACCTAACATCATGGCCTAGCCAGACTCTGCAAGCCCTTTTAATTGCGGCCAAGTCCCCGGCATCTCCACCAAATGAAAGGAATGATGTACAGCTGTTTACAATAGCTGTAGCTTGGGTCCTTTGCCGGCAAGAAAAGAAGGGCTATGCAGTTGCAATAAGCAGTCTGGGTCTTCAGGAAAGTGATGATTTATTGGTTGTCAACCAAGGGAATTCTCACTCAACACAGATCGAATGACAATTCCACCGGACAAAGAGAAAGCATCAGTTCTTATAGAATTACATTTCTCCTCCTTCCCCCTCCCATCTGCATCTTACGTCATATGCATCGGTTACACACATCAAACATTAATTGGTACTCTTAGTCATTATTTTGCACTTTTTGGCAACAACTAAATATCTTAATTGGAGTGTTTGTTTGAACTGACTAGCACAGAGCTACACGGAGCTGCAAGCGTTTTATGACCCTGGAGTTTGACAAGTGATGGATGGCAGCTGCTGCTGCCTCGGCTGAGTGCAGAGATAAGACTTTCTTGGCTGGCTCAGCTATGTGCAATTAACTGTGCAAGGCTTCAAAGCTACATAGAAAAATAATTAGACCTTTGAGTCTTATCGCTGCTTGCTCGGCCAATTTTATAACAGGGGCCCTTTCTCTTTCTCTTAAGGCTTGACCAAAGTTTGCAGGAATAAAGAATACATGTGTGAATAATAATATAAAGGAAATATATATATGTATGCTTATTAACATCATTACCTCTAAATATATAATTTGTGTGGCTTATACTTTGCAGGGCATAGCCTGAAATATCCCACATTATGCAGGGTACAGCTTGGGATATATATTGCCATGAGGTTTGTCTATATTATGCCAGGCATGGCTTGGGATATATATATTGCTATGAGGCCTGTCAATATGCAAGGCACAGCTTGGGAAATATATTGCTATGAGGCCTGTCAATGCCTGTGGGTTACTAATACAGATATATGCTTGATCCATAGCCTTCAGACAAACGAGTTCAATGCCCCCTTTTCTCTGCCAAGGTTCCTTCTTTTTGCAGCACAAGCAAGTTCAAAAGTCCTTCCTCCCTTTTTGCTTTTTGCTGGTGGTTTTAATGATCATCAAGGTATCCATTTCCTGAGGCCTTCTCTCTGCACTTTAGTTCCAATGGGGAATGGGGTTTCAGTTTCGAGCAGCCCTTTCTCCCGAAGATGGATACCTGCCTTCCAGCAGAGACAACATGCAGGAAGTTCCTGCTTCTTTGGGGATCTGTTTCTAACTCTGCTGAAAAACAACATGTGGGAAAGGAACAACACACAGATTCTCCTGAGGGGGGCCAGGGAGGAAATTGACCCGAACTTTCCTGCAGTTTATCCCCCAAAACTATTTATTTATTTCAAATATTGCTGCCCTGGTTTTCTCCTTAAAAAGAGACCCAGGGTGGCTCAACTCTGCTTAGTGGTTTGGGCTTAACTTATTCAGGAAGCATAAAAACACTATACAGTGGAACCTTGACTTACGCCATTAATCCGTTCCAGTGGTCTAGACTTAAGTCAAACATGACTTAAGTCAAACAAACTTTTCCCATAGAAAGTAATGGGAAAGTGGATTAATCCGTTCCAGATGATGAAAAAGACCCCGGAAAACAGCAATTTAACACAAATTTGACTGGGATAGGAGATTCCTTCTGGGGATGTAAATGAAATGTCTCTTCAAAGAGAGGAGGAGGCAGTGGAATTATAGTCCACAAGTTATATGCCTCCACTTTTTAATGTTCATAGCAACAATGTCTAACATTTAAGTTTTACTGATTTTAACCTGATGTTCCAAGTTCTGAACAACTCTATGCTTACCATTAGAGTCCCACAATTGTACAGCTCCCCAACTAAAATGTTTCCATTGTGGACCAGACTTCGGCAGCCAGATTTTTTACGAGACTGAGCCGACTGTCTAACCAGCGAGGCCAGCCCCAAGTTCCCGGCCCTTTTTCTCCTCCGGCAGCAGTGGCGGCTTTGGTGAGGCCGAGGACCAGCTCCAGGTGCTCTGAGCTGGCCTCGCCGAAGCCGCCGCTGCCGGAGGAGAGGAAGAAGGCAGAAGCAGTTTGGAGGCGGCAGCCGTGATGCTGGGTTGTGGCTGCCGCCCGATTCTGGTGCCTTGCACCACGGCTCCGAGATGTAAGTCAAAGCCTGCAACTCAAGTCAAACAGGCCCCTTCTTGCTGCAAGTCAAATATGCTGCAAGTCAAGCAGTATGTAAGTCAAGGTTCCACTGTATAACTGATTTCACGCTTTGTGTGGCGAGGGATTGCAATTCCAAAATGTCCATCTCTCCATCCTTCTCCTTTGTTGCTTCCTCGCCCGTCAGTTCTCGGATGGGGCAAGAGAGGCATTTGGGGGGGGGGGATCAGGTCAACTGCTCACGTTGCTTCTGAGAGAAGGGCTGGAGAGAGAGAGAGAGAGAGAGAAGGGCCCTAAGGGGGGGGATAAGAAAAACCCTCTGTCCATGGGCAGAGAAGCAGGGGACACAGAGAGAGTTGCCGTGGGACCCAGGATGTAAGGTTCGGCGCACATGCGGGGCAGTGATCGAGCGGGCTGTGCCACCGGCACTGCTGGGAAGCTTGAGCGGCTGGGCGGTTTGCCACCACCGGCACCTCAGTGGAATGTGTGGGGGTGGGCAGGCCAGTGGGCCTCTGCCACCGCCAAGGAGCTTTGGGGTGGGCTGGCGGGTGAGCCGTCGCCACCGCTGCGGAGCTTGGGGGGTTGCAATGTCGCACAGATCGCCTCTTCCAAGGGGCAACCTGTAGCCACGGCTCCCTGTGCTTCCTTTGGTCCCCACCTTCCTTCTTTTCTCCCTCCCTTTGTACCCACCTCCCTCCCTTGGTCCCCGCCTTCCTTCCTGTGGGTGGGGCTTATGGGTCAGTGGATGGGGCTTGCAGTGGGGTGGCAGAGTCGGGGAGTAGGCTGTAGGCTGTTCAGCAAAAGAGATGGTGGAGCAACAGCTTTAAAAGACCCAGGGTCAAAAGACTGGAAGAACATTGGAGCAATTCTGTTGGCACATGAGAGGAGTACTCTCCAGCTATACAGTTACCAGGCATGGAGAGAACTTGAGTTGCGCTTACAGAAAGGAAAAACAATTGATAATATCAACCAACAGAAAATAAGGGAAGAACAATAATATTGGCGACAAGTCTTGGAACACTTGATTGCTGCGGTCAGATTTCTTGGCATGCAAAGCATGGCATTTCGTGGTACAACTGAAAAGTTGTACAATGAGAACAATGGAAATTTCTTGACGCTTGTTGAATTTTTGGCTCTTTTTGACCCTGTCATGTCTGAACATGTGCGCATAGTTAAAGATGAAGAAACTATGGTTCACTACTCAGGGAAAGAGATTCAAAATGAGCTTATAGAGCTTCTAGCAACTTCCATAAAAACAGAACATTTTAGCACATATAAACTCTGCCAAATACTACTCAGTTATGTTGGACTGTACACCTGATGTTAGTTATACTGAACAAATGACTATGATTGTTCGTTTTGTCAATGTAATCATGGCATCAGATACTGAAACATCTGATCCTGAGGTTACAATAAAAGAACATTTCTTGGGATTTGTTCCTCTAAAGAAGACTACTGGTGCCTTTATGGCAGAAACTCTTCTTGGGCTGCTTGAGCAAATGGGATTACCACTTGAGAATCTGTGTGGTCAAGGTTATGATAATGGGAGTAACATGAGAGGTAAAGAACATGGAGTACAAAAGAGAGTCCTTGATATAAATCCATGTGCCTTTTTCGTGTCCTGCAGTGCACACTCTCTCAATTTGGTTGTCAATGATGCTGCTAAGAGTTGCCGGGAAGCAACAGGGTTCTTCATGTTGGTTCAACAGATCTATAATTATTTATCTGCATCAACTAATCATTGGCAAATACTAACTAGCCATGTACCTACCCTAACAGTTAAGCCTTTGAGTCAAACAAGATGGGAGAGTCGGATTGATGCTTTGAAACCACTGAGATATCATCTTGGTAGCATATATGATGCTTTAATGGAGATCTTTAATGAACCACACTCACATAAAACAACAAGTGAATCTCTTGTTGAAGCTAAGGGTCTTGCTGAAGGCATTAGTAAGTTCAAGTTTGTAGTATCCCTTGCTGTATGGTACAACATGCTTTTTGAAATAAATCTGACAAGCAAACTACTACAAAAGAAGGAAACTGATTTATGTTCAGCTACAAGTCAATTACAAGTAACCAAGAATTATCTTGTGGGCTGTAGGTGTGATGATAGTTTTGAACAAGTTTTGATAGATGCTAGTGTGATTGCAAAGGAGTTAGATTTATTACCAAACTTTGAGACAGAACAATTTAGACAAAGGAGAAAGAAAAAACAGTTTGGGTATGAGGCTCCAGATGAGGCACCACAAGATCCAAAGCAAAAATTCAAAGTGGATTTCTATTATGCGGTCAACTTCGGCCCGTCCAACTAGGTTGTCGCGGGCGCACATGCTGCGCGTGGCCACGCCCAGGGAGGCTCGGAGAACTTCCACCCGCTCCCGAGCCTTCTCTGTGGCTGGCCCGACGCTGTGGAACCACCTACCAGCAGAAGTGCGCCTAGCAGAGTCCCTGCCTGCCTTCCGGAAGGCTCTTAAAACCCTTCTCTTCCGGGAGGCATTTGGTTGAATTTTTTTTCCCTCTCCAGCCATCGCCATCTCCTGCACTTTGCTGTTTTATCTGTTTAGTTTTTTATTACATTGTGGTATCTGTTGTTTTTAATATGCTGTAAACCGCCCGGAGTTCCCCACCAGGAAGACGGGCGGTATATAAGTCCCATAATAAATAAATAAATAAATATGCTATTTTAGATATGGCCGTTCAATCTGTCAAAGAGAGATTCCAACAACTACGGCACTATAATTCTGTATTTGGCTTCCTGTATGATATATACAGCATCAACAAAAAATGTACTGAAGATGTACGAAAGGCCTGTAAGACTTTGGAGCGGTCATTGACACACAATGAAAACAAAGATATTGATGCTGAAGATCTGTGTTGTGAACTTCAAGCAGTTGCTCGAAGGCTTCCAGAGTCTATGCCACCGCAAAGTACTTCTCTTCATACTACAACACAAAATCCAGAATAGTGCGTCTAGTGTTTTTGTTTCTCTTAGGATCCTTCTCACACTTCCAGTGTCAGTGGCAAGTGGTGAACACAATTTTTCAAAACTCAAACTTATAAAAACTATGCTCCAAAAGAGACTAGTTGGTTTGGCAACTATATCAACCGAACATGCTGAAGCATCAGCACTTGACCTAAAGGAACTGTTAACAAAATTTGCAAAGGAAAAGGCATGTAAAATAAGATTTTGATTTGCCTGAAACTGAAACATCAAAGAGACTTAAATCTCAGTATCACATTTAACATTTTTCAAAGTGATTTCTGTGCAAAAACTGTATTCTGTTTTAGAAAATAAATTAGAAATTGTTTTATGACTTGTTTTCACAATTTTTACAAAATCAATAATTTCAAAATCTGTGCTTTTCATTCTTCCAATAATACGTCTGTGTTTGAATATGATTGACGGGGGGGGGGGGGGGAGAAGGTGATCTTGCCTAGGGCGCAAAAAACCCTAGCACCGGCCCTGGTCATTGAGGTGATCCTCATGAAAGGAATGGTTAATAGTGCCCTTTTTTCCCCAGTTGAACAATGTCTGCAAGGGGTTTAGCAGCATTGCGGGTTAGTTTTAATAGATGCAATATCTCATCTACTCCCTTTAGAATAGCCAGATGTACACTGCCATTCCCCAAGTTAGGAGATTTGGAAATACAGTATCAACTGATGATCCAATGTACAAATTAACACTGGTGGGTTTTGTCAGCTTCTTCTTTCAATCAGAAAAGCTCATTAAAGGAGTGACTTTGTGTCCTGAAGATCTCAAACGTGCGCAAAGGGAAGATCTCAAAGTGCGCAGGAAAGGCCTCATTTTGCACAGCATACTAGGAAAAATAGGCTGACTGAAAGTCAGAAGGACAAGTGGAGACCTGTGGGTGGGTGGAAGCCAGTCAACGTTAAGTAAGTCCAACTTGTTGCTCTCACAGCGAAGGTGGCCACTTAGAGCTGCTACAACTGCACTCTTGGGAGTTCCATCTTCTAAAATTCATGTTGTTACTTAGAATTAGGAGGGCGATCTGGTTACACTGTAAATGGCAATTAGGAGACGTATGAGTTTCTTGTTTCTGTCAGCTCCCATGCGAATGTTTTGAAGCTGTTTATAAGGTAGATCAGGTCGCCTTAGTAAGATCTTTTAGACTTGCAGTTGGAGAGAGGGCTCTGTGGAGATCTAATGAGCTTCCATCGCTCAGGGTGGTAGACTGACTGGTAATAAACCTATTTATAAGAGTTTTCAAAGAGTCCACTTTGCAGTTTATCTCGGCAGGTTAAAAATTACTGAGACACTTTGTGCAATCAGCAAGCTCTGTTTAAATACCAGGCCCACATATTCGGCCCCTAAGAGGAAGGCCTTGGAGGACCCAGAGCAGCTGCCAATAGTTAAAGGCTCCGGCAGCTCAGAGGGCAAACCCTCACTTATCTTAGGGGCTGTGGTCGCTAAAGCACCATGACTTTTAGACTCCACTAACAGGTCAAATCTGTTGTGCATGATAGTCTCTGAGGGTTTCTTTTTAGGAGATGTTTGGATGGAATAAGACAGTGATGGCGAACCTTTTAGAGACCGAGTGCCCAAACTGTGATTCAAAACCCACTAATTTTTTTTTTTGCAAAGTGCCTATACAGTACAGCCATTTAACCTGAGTACAGGTAGCTATGAAGGGGCAATGTCGGGTGCCCACAGAAAGGGCTCCAGGTGCCACCTTTGGCACCCGTGCCATAGGTTCGCCAACCCTGGAATATGAGATGATGACTGTGGCTCTGGAAGATATTGCTGTTTTCTTTTGCATTTCACCATGCTTCAGCCAAACAGTTGACAAAAATAGGGCAGTACCAAGCACTAATAGGAAAAAATATTTCTCCAGTCCAAGATCACTATATAGATAAGCAACTGTAAATCCTCTTGTAGGGAGGTTAGCCGGTATTCTTCACTAAGACCAGCTGTCGAGGGGAGTATCCATGTGGGGAATTAAGATAGTGTGGAATGAGCCGGCCCGGCGCAGAGACTTTGTTGTCAGTTCTTCCAGCCACCACTACCCTAACAAGGTCTCAGATACAATTTAAAATTAGAACTAAAAGAAACTAAAACAAATCAATAATCTCTGCACAATGAAAATGTTAAAACGGGAGTGGAGCTCTGTACGCCACCACTAGCTGGACATCCACCATCTTCCTCTACTTGTCCGGCAACTAACAAAATCACTTATGGCAATGTGGAGATCTTACGAATAAGCAGAGTTAGGAAGTGCAGGAATAGAACTTAAATATATCACACACAGAGAGACAGTAAACGTATGACAATGTATTTGAAATTCAGTTGCAATATATACAAAGCATCCAACACAGAATTATATCAGCAAGACTGTTTAACATGGTAACAGACAGAGTAAAATGATCTGACTTACGACAGATAAACTTCACTTGTAACATCTCCCTTGTATACAACTTTTGCAGCAATCACAGAATATATTAGAGCATTGGACATTACATCGTTAAATTAGAATATATCAGCTGTAGCAAATTGTATCATTATACAAGATGTTTGTGAAGATACTCATTCAACCAGGTGCGTTTATCTGGAAGTTGAGTCTTGGCAACTGGACTTTTTTCTTGAGAGATAGAAACATTTCACTGCTCATCCAAACAGCTTCATCAGTCTGAATACAGCTAGTCCGAGTCCTCGAGCTTATAGTCAGATTTGCCCTTTGTCACCCTGGTCTGAAATAGGTTCATAAGATGAACAATGACCTGAATACGCTCTTTAGGTAGACAATAGTGTCCATAGCCTTAAGGTGAACAATGGCCTACGGTGCTGAAACCTATAAAGTATCTGTTGTTAGCTGAGGCCTTGGTGGTGAAGGCTTTTTGATTTGTCTGGGTACTTTGGAAAACACACCCTGATAAGTAGCAGATGGACTGTGCCTGAGGCTCCCACTTCTGTTGAGAGAGGGGGTTTCAATGCTCATATGAATGGTTTCCCTGACTCCTCTCTCAAACCCCCTATCTTCTCTGTCTAATATGTGTACAACCTCATCTTTGAATGCATGGCCTTTGTCCTTATTTATTTTATTTATTTTTGTATTTATATCCCGCTTATCTACTACATCAAGTACTCTAAGCCAGTGCTCCCCAACCTTTTTGTCCCCGCGGCCCGGGAAATTTTTGATAATTTTTCTGTGGCCCGGGGGTGGGGATGGGGGTGGGGAGGGGGGGGAGAATGCGAAAGGGGGGTCCGGCGGGGAGGCAAAAGGGGGGGGTGAAAGCAAAGGATGGGAGGGAAGGAGGAGGGGGAGGCACGAGAGCGGCGGCGGCGGCGGCACTCACCGGCCTGGGGCGGCGGGCGTGCCACTCCCCCCCACACACACAGGCGGGGTGGGGGGAACCCGGGGCTCCTGGGCAGGCGGGCCCCCGCCTCCTCCTCCGGCGCCGGGGCCGAGAGCCGCGCGCGGGTCTCGCTGCTGGCGCCCCGCTTCCTCCTGCTGCTGCCGCCGCCCTGGGCCTCCTCCTCCGCCGGGGAAAGCAAGCGGGGCGCCAGCAGCGAGACCCACGTGCAGCTCCCGGCCCCGGCGCCCTGCGCGCGGCACCCGCCCGGCCGCGCCGGGAAGCGCCCTCGCGGCACCGACGAGCCGCCCTCCTCCTCCTCCTCTGGTTCCTCCTCCTCCTCCTCCTCCTCCTCCTCCTCCTCCTCCCGCCGCCGCCGCCGGAGGTGCAGCAGCAGCCACCCCTCCGCAATTGCGCCCCGCCGCCACCGCAATCGCCCCCGTCCCGCCGCCGCCGCTACCCCCCGCAATCGCCCCCCCGCCCCGCCGCAATCGCCCCCATCCCGCCGCCGCCGCCGCCACCCCTCCGCAATCGCCCCCCCCGCCCCGCCGCAATCGCCCCCATCCCGCCGCCGCCACCCCTCCGCAATTGCCCCCCGCCCCGCCGCAATCGCCCCCATCCCGCTGCCGCCGCCACCCCCTCCGCAATCGCCCCCCGCCCCGCCGCAATCGCCCCCATCCCGCCGCCGCCGCCACCCCTCCGCAATCGCCCCCCGCCCCGCCGCAATCGCCCCCATCCCGCCGCCGCCGCCACCCCTCCGCAATCGCCCCCCGCCCCGCCGCAATCGCCCCCATCCCGCCGCCGCCGCCACCCCTCCGCAATCGCCCCCCGCCCCGCCGCAATCGCCCCCATCCCGCCGCCGCCGCCACCCCTCCGCAATCGCCCCCCGCCCCGCCGCAAATCGCCCCCATCCCGCCGCCGCCGCCACCCCTCCGCAATCGCCCCCCCGCCCCGCCGCAATCGCCCCCATCCCGCCGCCGCCGCCACCCCTCCCGCAATCGCCCCCCCGCAGCCGCCGCAATTGCCCCCCCGCCGCCGCCGCAATCGCCCCCATCCCGTCGCCCCCCCCCCCCGCCGCCGCAACTTGCCCCCCCGCCACCGCCGCAATCGCCCCCGTCCCGCCGCCGCCGCCGCCACCCCTCCACAATTGCCCTCGCTGCTGCTGCTGCTGCTCCTTCGGCGGCGGCGGCGGGAGGAGGAGGAGGAGGAGGAACCGGAGCAGGAGGAGGCGGCGGCGGCTCGTCGGTGCCGCGAGGGCGCTTCCCGGCGCGGTCAGGCGGGTGCCGCGCGCGGGGCGCCGGGGCCGGGAGGGGAGGAGGGAGGCAAAGGCAAAGGCAAAGGCGGCGGCTCCTCCTGCGCTCCTCCAGCCTTCCTCCTCCACCGGCCGCCCGCGGGAGAGAAGAGGAGGAGGAGGAGGGCGGCGGAGGAAAAGGGGAGGAGCCTCCCCGGCCTCCCCAGGCGGCCCGGTGCCGACCGGTCCGCGGACCGGCACCGGTCCGCGGACCGGGGGTTGGGGACCACCGCTCTAAGCAGCTAACAAGGGCAATTAATGCAAAATCAAATACAATAAAATACATGGAAAACATCACATATAAAGGAAAAATAACATATAACAATAGGACAACATACCATGTAAATACCTACTGCATCCCAGCATGCAGAGGAACAAATCCTAACAAATAAAATTAAAATTAACGCTCCTTAAAACAGTCCTTCTAATGGAGGTGTGCTGCTGATTCTGGTCTTGAACTGTTACCCCTCCTATGTTGGGCCATCCTTCTGTTTAATGACTGTTAGCACTGATGCCCTAACAATGCTAAAGAGAAGATTAAGAGAAGGCAGCACCCTCACCTCCAGACGCAGCCTCAAACCAAGACAGATATGCCTGCTCCTGGACCTGTGTCTGAACACCATATATTTCATGTACAGAGGGGATTTCTACAGATAGAAGCATGGTTGCGCCATGGGGTCCCCACTGTCACCAATTGTTGCCAACCTATACATGGAAGAAGTAGAGAAGAAGGCACTCAATGCCTTCCCAGGGACAACATCACCCCAATGGTACACGTATGTAGATGGTATCTGGGTGAAAAGCAAGACTCAGGAAGTACAGGCTTTTACAGACCACATCAATGCGGTGGACCCTAATATTAAGTTCACTAGGGAAGGCACCCAAGACAAGAGCCTGGCTTTCCTGGATTGTGAAGTCATCGTCAGACCCAACCGTGGTCTGGGAGTAGAAGTTGACAGGAAACCCATCCACATAGATAAGTACTTACCGTTTGACTCCCATCATCAATTACAGCACAAATTAGGAGTCATTGGGACCCTAAGCTACAGAGCAGAGAGCATCCCCACCTCCACAGAAGCCAAGAAGGAAGACAGGCACCTGAAGAGGGCACTTAAGGCCTGTGGATATCCAAAGTGAGCCTTCAACAAAACAGGGTGCTTAGCCAGAAGAACAAGGGATCAGCTTGAGACCCAGATCCTCTGGAAGAACCTAGTCATTCCCTACGTGGCTGGAGTGTCTGAAAAGCTAAAAAGGATGTTTGGCAAACATCGTCTCCCTGATTATTTCAAACCCACAAACAAACTAAGGCAGAGATATTTCCAGCCAAAGGACCCAATACCAAAACAAAAAAGGAGCAATGTAGTATATGTGGTCCAATGCAGTGAGGAGTGTGCAGACCTCTACATTGGAGAAACTAAACAGCCATTAAACAGAAATGGCCCAACATGGGCTGGGTAACAGCTCAGGACCAGACTCAGCGGTATACCTCCACTTGAAGGACAAAGGGCACTCATTCAAACATGAGGATGTATATTAAGCAGTGAAAATAGGTGGTTTGAGAAAGGAGTCAGGGAAGCCATTCATGTGAGTATTGAAACCCCCTCTCTCAACAAAGGTGGGGGCCTCAGGCATAGTCTACCTGCTACTTATCAGGGTGTGCTTTCAAAAATACCCAGACAAATAAAAAAGTCTTCACCACCAAGGCCATAGCTAATGACCCATACTTTATAGGTTTAATTACCTTACGCCAGGCTTGCCCAAACTTTGGCCCTCCAGATGTTTTGGACCACAACTCCCACAGTTCTTTGTCATTGGCAATCTAAGCTTAGAGTTCTGGAAGTTGTCAACCAAAACATCAGGACGGCCAAAATTTGGACATGCCTGCCTTAGGCCACTGTTCACCTTAAGGCTATGGATACTATTGTCTATCTAACAAGACTTTTCAGGTCAGTGTTCAGCTTATGAGCCTATTTCAGACCAGGTTGACAAGAGGTCAAAGCTATAAGATGGAAGACCTACACTAGCTGCATTCAGACTGATGAAGCTGTTTGGAGCAGATAAACGTTTCTATCTCTCAAGAAAAAGAAGTCCAGTTGTCCACTTGCAGATATTAAACAAGACATTATATCAGAGCAACTCACATGTGTTCATTCATTAATCAGTATCTACTAGGTGTCCAAAATATCAATTACCTCAGAGAAATTGTCCTTGGCTCAGAACGTTTGAGCCCACTTAAAATATTACATTTTAACATGTACATGCATAGTATGAACTCAAGATTTGTGTGGTACAGTGGTCCCCTGCCCGTTCACAGTTCCTGCAGTACACTGTATTGCGGGACCGCAGTATATATATAAAAAAAGGCCCTGTGGGAGTAATAGTGAAGGCCTGTTTCATACCTCTTGTACTTACTTACCCCAGAACTGGCCTGAAAGGGCCTTCCCGGGCTTTCTGGAGCCCCGAAAATGGCTTCCCAATGAACACAGACCATTCGGGGCAATGCAGTCAGGAAGGTAAGTACAAGAGCCCACAGTTAGGCCCAGAAGCCCGAACCAATCTGCCTCCGCATGATGAGGATTTTCAATTATCAAGGGTCAGGTTGGATCCCTAACTCCCACAACAGGCGGCGGGGGGGGGGGGCATGTCACTGTAACTGAAGTTTTTCCAAAACTCCATAATTTTCAAAGGCTTCTCAAATGAGTGGGTCCTAAGATGTGAAAGAAAGGCAACAACAATGAGAGAAACTGGCCCCTCAGTACTGACATTCAAATGGCTTCTAGCCTGTGTGGGTTCTGTGATGCCTAGAAAGGTGTCCTGCTTGACTAAACCTCTTTCCACACTCCAGACATTCAAATGGCTTCTCGCCTGTGTGGGTTCTGCGATGAATAGCAAGGATTCCAGCTTGACTGAACCCCTTTCCACACTCCAGACATACAAACGGCTTCTCACCTCTGTGAATCCTGTGATGGCTAGCAAGGTTTCCAGAAGTACTGAACCTCTTTCCACACTCCAGACATTCAAATGGCTTCTCGCCTGTGTGGGTTCTGTGATGGCTAGCAAGGTTTCCAGAGTGACTGAACCTCTTTCCACACTCCAGACATTCAAATGGCTTCTCACCTCTGTGAATCCTGTGATGGCTAGCAAGGTTTCCAGAAGTACTGAACCTCTTTCCACACTCCAGACATTCAAATGGCTTCTCGCCTGTGTGGGTTCTGTGATGGCTAGCAAGGTTTCCAGAGTGACTGCACCTCTTTCCACACTCCAGACATTCAAATGGCTTCTCGTCTGTGTGGGTTCTGTTATGGCTTGTAAGATTTCCAGATTGACTGAACCTCTTTCCACACTCCAGACATTCAAACGGCTTCTCGCCTGTGTGGATTATGTGATGCTTAGAAAGGTTTCCAGAATCATTGAAACTCTTTCCACACTCCAGACATTCAAATGGCTTCTTGTCTGTGTGGGTTCTGTTATGGCTAGCAAGGCTTCCAGCTTGATTGAACCTCTTTCCACACTCCAGACATTCAAATGGCTTCTCACCTGTGTGGGTTCTGTGATGCCTAACAAGGCTTCCAGAATCACTGAACCTCTTTCCACACTCAAAACATTCAAATGGCTTTTTGCCTGTGTGTGTCCTGTGATGTATATTAAGGTGTCCAGATTGACTGAACCTCTTTCCACACTCCAGACATTCAAATGGCTTCTCTCCTGTGTGGGTTCTCTTATGGCTAGCAAGGTTTCCAGAGTGACTGAACCTCTTTCCACACTCCAGACATTCAAATGGCTTCTCGCCTGTGTGGGTTCTGTGATGGCTAGCAAGTTTTCCAGATTCACTGAATGTCTTTCCACACTCCAGACATTCAAATGGCTTCTCACCTGTGTGAATCCTGTGATGGCTAGCGAGGTTTCCACAGTAACTGAACCTCTTTCCACACTCCAGGCATGTCAATTGGTTCTCCCTCTGCTGAATTTTTTTATCGGAACAAGTTGTTGAGGTGCTAGTAAAAGATTTTCCACACTTGGTATGTTCATTCCTGTCCTCTCCTTTAGATGTTTTCGGAACCACTTGATCTTTGTCCTGACAAGTAATAGTTTTGTCCATCTTTAACCTTCGTCCTTCTGGTTTGATTCTCAACACCCTGTTTTGCATCTGAATATTCAACCTATTCATCTGACACTTGGTGTCCTCCTCTTTTATTGCTTCTCTACAGCGTCTTACCTGCAAAATATAAGTGACCACAAAAAACCGAGCTTGAAATCAAGTAACAAATCCAATGCACTGCCATGGAGGAGGCAGGAGAATGAAGCACAGCTCCAGGGTGGACCCACCTCCACCAACATCAGTGAGGAGGCCCATTGTGGCACCAGTAAAGTAAAGTGTTCTGCTTATAAAGCAAAGTGTTCTGCTTATATACCGTCCCATACTACTACAAGTAGTCTCTGGGCGGTTTACAATTTTAATTACAGAGTGCAGGCTACACATTGCCCCCCTAGCAAGCTGGGTACTCATTTTACCGACCTCGGAAGGATGGAAGGCTGAGTGAACCTTGAGCCTGCTACTGGGGATTGAACCCAGGTCGTGAGCACAGTTTTACCTGCAGTACAGGCATTTAACCACTGCGCCACGAGTAAATATCCTGAGGGAAACCATGGGATTTAATCACACTCTTCCTGTGAGGAAAGGGTTCCTTTCTATGCTGGTTAAGTCTAGGGAGGTCCAGGGTAAGAACTGGATCCAAATTGTTCCATAGCCTTAATATAACATTTCTATATTATTTTAGATCTAACTCACAGAAAGTTGCCTTGGCTGATCATACCTCTTCCATATGAATTTATGGTGCTTATGATCACCTCCAAAGTAGCCACTCAGACAGCCTGGTAATTTTAAGGGAACATTGCTCTTCATTGGCAGGAAAAAAACAGATGCACATATTTAATTTGATATACAGACAATCAAATTAAGAATCTGAGGACAAGAAACATTCCTGTCCTCAGATAAATTGCAAGAAAGCAAAGTGGTTGTCCAACAAGGCCCTACAAACAGCGGAAGAGAGAAGGGACGCAAAATGCAAGGGAGAAAGGGAACGATACAGAAAATTGAATGCAGACTTCCAAAGAATAGCAAGGAGAGACAGGGCGGCCTTCTGGAATGAACAGTGCAAAGAAGTTGAGGAAAACAACAGAAAATGAAAAACCAGAGATTTATTCAAGAAAATTGGAGATATTAAAGGGGCATTTTGTGCAAAGATTGATATGATAAAGGACAAAAATGGTAGGGGCCTAACTGAAGCAGAAGAGATCAAGAAGATATGGCAAGAATATACAGAAGAATTATATCAGAAAGATCTGGATGTCCCTGATAAACAAGATAGCTTAGTTGCTGACCTGGAGCCAGACATCCCTGAAAATGAAGTCAAGTGGGCATTAGAAAGCATTGCAAACAACAAAGCCAGTGGAGGTGATGGCATTCCAATTGAACTCTTTAAAATCTTAAAAGAGGATGCTGTAAAGGTGCTGCACACAATATGCCAGCAAATTTGGAAAACCCAGCACTGGCCAGAGGGCTGGAAAAGATCAGTCTACATCCCAATCCCAAAAAAAGGAAACGCCAAAGAACGTTCCAACTATTGCACAATTACACTCATTTTACACGCTAGCAAGGTTATGCTCAAAATTCTACAAGGCAGGCAGATGGACATGTTTAATTTGATATACAGAGGGCTTCAAATCAATAACAGACAAGAAACAGAATGTGTTGTTTATATACTGTCCCATAATGCTTAAAGCACTCTCTGGGCAGTTTCCAATTTAATTAGGCAGGCTACGCACTGCCTCACCACCAAACGAGCTGGGTGATCATTTTTCTGTTCTCAGATAAATCTACAAGAAAACCAGAAGAACAAAAAGTCTTATTTTCTCTAACCACTCAAAAGAGGCTCTCCCTCTGCAGTCGCCCCATAGCAGAAGATGTTTTCTAAAATTCGTATTGTGAGCATGGAGAGTGGTACAGAAGAACATCTTCCCTGGATAATTGACTCATCATATTGATTATCATTTTATTTTTATGCCACTGTTTATGGCTGGGTGGGGTGAGGTGCCTTAACCACACTGTAAGTGATTCAGAGCAGTCACAGTATATGAATGCATAAAAAGCTTTCTTCATGACACATGCTGAGGATCCTTACCTGAACAGATTTTATTCCCAGAATCTCAAAGGGATCTTCTCACACAGAGATCTCCAGCCTGGATTGAGAAGATCCCACTCGCTGTGTGCAAAATACGGGGTCACTTCCGTAGAGGACACCGACAGATGAAAATAGAAACCAAATTTAAAATGAAAGCCACTTTGTATGTCTCAGGACTTTTCTAGCTGTAGGAACATTGTCAGCTACTACTACAGTATCTTCAGGCCTCCTTAAGGGCTTTTCCACGAACAGGACAGCTGAAAACCTTTTGTGAAGCGAATGGCCCTCAATTGTGTATCCTGGACCAAACCACCTGCCTTGCCGCAGAGAGAACAGGCAGGAAGATCCTGCTTCTTTGGGGATCTGTTTCTGACTCTGCTGAAAAATTTCAGCTTTGTGTGTTCCTTCCTTCCTTTCTTTCAGGAAACACCATGTGGGAAAGGAACACCAGAGAGATTCTCCTGAGGGAGGCAGGGAGGAAATTGCCCCAACTCTCCTGCAGTCTATTCCCCCAAACTATTTATTTATTTCAAATATTGCTGCCCTGCTTTTCTCCTTAAAAATACATGCAGGGTGGCTCAACTCTGCTTAGTGGTTTGGGCTTCACTTATTCAGGAGGCATAAAAATACTATATAACTGATTTCATATTTTGTGTGGCAGGGACTGTAATTCCAAAATGCCCATCTCTCCAACCTTCTCCTTTGTTGCTTCCTCACCTGTCATTTCTCGGATGGGGCAAGAGAGGGATTTGGGGGGGGGCATCAGGTCAACTGCCCAAGTTGCTTCTGAGCAGTCACAGTCTATGAATGCATAAAATAAATCAAGAAAGTAAAAAGTCTTCTTCATGACACATGATGAGGATCCTTACCTGGACAGATTTTGTTCCCAGAATCTCAAAGGGATCTCTTCACGCAGAGATCTCCAGCCTGGACTGAGAAGATCCCACTCCCTGTGGGCAAAACTACGGGGTCACCTCCGCAGAGGACACCGACAGCTGAAAATAGAAATCAAATTTAAAATGAAAGGCACTTTGTATGTCTCAGGACTTTTCTAACTGTAGGAACATTGTCAGCTACTGCTACAGTATCTTCACGCCCCCTTAACGGCTTTCCCACTAACAGGAGAGCTGAAAATGGGGGCAGAACGTTGGGTTTCTAAGAGCTGATAAGGAACCAGCCTTTTGTAAAGCAAATGGCCCTGAATTGTGTATCCTGGACCAAACCACCTGCCTTGCAGCAGAGAGAACATGCAGGAAGACCCTGCTTCTTTTGGGGATCTGTTTCTAACTGTGCTGAAAAACATCAGCTTTGTGTGTGCCTTCCTTCCTTTCAGAAAACACCATGTGGGAAAGGAACACCACAGAGATTATCCTGTGGGAGGCAGGGAGGAAATTGTCCCAGCCCTCCTGCAGTTTATTCCCCCAAACTATTTATTTATTTCAAATATTGCTGCCCTGCTTTTCTCCTGAAAAATACACCTACGGTGGCTCAACTCTGCTTAGTGGTTTGGGCCTCACTTATTCAGGAGGCATAAAAATACTATATAACTAATTTCATGTTTTGTTTGGCGAAGGATTGCAATTCCAAAATGCCTGTCTCTCCAACCTTCTCCTTTGTTGCTTCCTCGCCCGTCAGTTTTCGAATGGGGGAAAAGAGAGGCATTTGGGGGGGGGGGGCATAAAGTCAACTGCCCACGTTGCTTCTGAGAGAAGGGCTGGAGAGGAGAGAGAGAGAGAGAGAGAGAGAAGGGATCTTAAGGGGTAAAGAAAAGCCCTCTGTCCATGGGCAGAGAAGCAGGGGACACAGAGAGAGCTGCCGTGGGACCCAGGAGAATCTGGGCTCAGAGTTTTGCCCAGGAGAAGGAAACCTGGGCGTGGAAGAACTTTAATCCCTTTCCTTCTTTGCCATCTCCCCCTACACGGGGGGGGGACCCCTTCTGTCCCCCCACTCCTTCCCTATAATATAGCTTCGTTTTTTCCTGCCACTCTAGGAAGCCCCACTCGCTGCCTTTCTCCCCCCAAAATGCCAATCTGCCCCTGGATTTGATCTTTTGGGGGTCAGTTGCCTTCTCTCCCACCACCACCATTCCCTGTGCTGGTTCGGCCTTAAAAGCTTCACCCTCCCTCCTTTTTCCTTGCGGGGGGGGGGAGAGAAAGGGAAGGAGGAGGAGTTTTTCCCCCCTGGATCGGACCCACAATTACCCTCTGCTTCTTCTCCCTCCTCCTTCCAAATTAAAAGGGGGGGGAGAGAAAGGGAAGGAGGGGGCAGATTTCCTCCATTGTTTCTCCAACGCCCCCTCCTCCTCATTTGCAACCTCTCCCACCATTGCACTCCCCCCAAATAATCATCCCATTGCACAACGCACCTCCTCCTCCTCCTCCTGGGGGTGGGTCTCTTTCCTCTCCTTCCAGGAACCACAGAGAGCCTCTTGGAGGGGGGGGTGGAAGGCCACGCGGAGAACAGACCCCCCCTCCCTTGGAGCCTTCGTTTCCTGCCTCTCTAGGAAGGCGAACTCGTCTGGGAGCAATCCCAATGCCCCCCCCCCCCTTTCTCTGCCTCCCTTCTGGTCTCCCCCCCCTGCGGCCACCGGACATACATGCTAGTCTCCGTTTTCAAGCCGAAGAGCCAGCGTTGTGCAAGTCCGGGGCCACGTGGCCGGCATGGCTGCAAGGAAACACTGTTCTGCCTTCCGGCTTTTAAACGGGGGTTTTCCCTATTCACCTGCTTGCATTTTTACAGGCTTTCGAACTAGGCTTACTTAGGCAAGACCTGGGGTTTATCCGCAGGAGATCTCTCCGCTAAACGGCAGCACCCGGGATTCGAACCGCTGAGCTGCCTGACTTTGCAGTGAACGCGTTCAGGGAGCCCAGCCCAAAAGGCAGACAGGGATAGAGGGAGGGAGGGAAGGGGGGGTTCGCCTTCCTCCTCCTCCTCTTCCTCCCCAGGACCCAGAAAGGGAAGCCGCCATCCCTTGCACGCCCTCCTCGTGCCCCGTCCTTCCTCCTCCTCCTCTTCCTCTCCTTTGATTCCACCCCCCCCTCCTGCCCCATTTGAGTGGGGAGGAGGGAATCCCTTCCCTTGGAGCCCTCCTTCCCTCCCTTCTGAATCCGCACCTTAGATGGAAGAATGCCTGGGGGTCTCCTCTCATCCTCCCCCTCCCCCCTCCAATCATCCTTCTGGTCCCACCGCCCATCATCCCAAGAGGAAGCAGGGGGGAAACCAAGGGGGAATGGAGAAGCTGGAACCTGGGAAATCTTCCTTCCAACTGGGATTCCACCCCAAATGGCTCTTCAGGGGACGGAGGGCCAGGAGACCAAGCCTAGCCACCAGCAGCCAAGCAGGACGGTTGCTTCTTGGGCAACTGGGGAGGTCAAGGCAGATTTGAGGACTTCTCCGGGCTGGACTCTGGACTCTCTATTACAGGGGTGCCCAAACTTTTTGTAAGGAGGGCCAGATTTGGTGGCTGAGAATGTGTCAGGGGCCGGTTGCTCCCCGACCCTGCCACCCCACTGCAAGCCCCACCCACTGACCCCTTGCAACCCCACACACAGGAAGGAAGGCAGGAACCAAGGGAGGGAGGGAAGAAGGTGGAAACCAAAAGAGGAAGGAAGGAAGGTGGGGAACAAGGAAGGGAGGGAGGGAGGGAGGTGGGGACCGAGGGAGGGAGGAAGGAAGGAAGGTGGGGACCAAAGGAAGCACAGGGAGCCGTGGCCACAGGTTGCCCCTTGGAAGAGGCGATCTGTGCGAACCCCCCCCAAGCTCTCCAGCGGTGGCGATGGCTCGCCCGCCAGCCCACCCCAAATCTCCTTGGCGGTGGCAGAGGCCCGCTGGCCTGCCCACCCCCCACACATTCCCCTGCAGTGCCGGTGGCAGAGGCCCGCCCAGCCGCCCAAGCTTCCCAGCGGTGTCAGTGTTGGCAGAAGATTTTAAAAAAAAATAATAATGGGGCAAAGTAGGGGGAGGGAGGGGTGGGCCAGCCAGCCACGGGCCACTCAGAATGGCCTGATGGGCCGGATTTGGCCCCCGGGCTGAACTTTGGGCATGCCTGCTGTAAGATGTCCCTCAATTCCCTGCTCTCAGTACTTGAATATGTCTTAAGTGTATTGGACTGTATATACTCACTCCTTACTCTAAGCTGCCTTAGGTCATTTTCCAAGGAGAACGGGTAAAAATACTCTAAAATAAAATAAACAAATCTTCCCCTAAATTATTATTTATTATTTTAGAGTATTTTTACCGCACCTTTCTCCATAAAAAAGGACCCACAGGCAGCTTACAATATACAGGCCAGTACACCTAAGATATGTTCAAGTAACTGAGAGCGGTTTCCTGGTCATGTATGGTAGATTCGTATAAAAGTCACCTAAACCCCAAATAAAAGCCCAGCCCAAAACCCGGAAGCTTTGTGCTCAAAGAGGAAGGGCCGTGTGCTCAGCTCAACAGGGACGGTGTCTGTGTGTGTGTGTGTCCTGGTGCCTTCAGAGAGCTATAGGGTGACAGGGTGGAGCTGCAGAAACTGGATTTAATGCCACGGGCACAGGTTCAAGTGGAATATGTCTTAATAGGGGCGATTGGGTCAACACCCCAGGTGGTATCCTCATACCACCTTTCTAGCAGGGCATCCACCGGACTGTCAGCCAGACTGTCAAGAAGCACCCCGAAGGCCTCCAGAAACCTTTTGGGGTCCAGAAGCCTTTGGGGGTGGGCCCAACCCAGGGGCTGAGGCTCCCCACGGAGCGATCTACAAGGGGAAAAGACAGCAGATGATGGTCTGACCATGACACAGGCAGGGGAACAATTTCCCCAACCCTCAGATTATAATCCGCCGACGTTGAGGTAAAAACCAAGTCCAGGGTATGCCCATCTCTATGGGTGGGACAAACAATATGCTGAGTCATATTCATGGAGGCCATGGATTCCATGAAATCCAGAGCCACTCCTGAAAGCCCATCTTTGGCATGGACAATAAAGTCCCCTACCACCACCAGAACACCGGGGGGGGGGGGGGGGGAGAGAGTTGAACTCAGTGAGCTCTGGTAGGGATTGTGCAGGGTTGCGGGGATGACGGTACCCTATCACAATGCCAAACCTGTCCCACTAACCCACCAATAGAAAGAGGCATTCTCACCCAGGACTCACCAATGCCGTGGCTCTGCTGATAGAGATTCCCTGTAAACGATGGCCACCCCACTCCCCTCTATTATTTTAGAGTATGTTTATCCCACCTTTCTCCTTTGAAAAGGACCCAAGGTGGCTTACAGTAATGAGGGACAATATACAGCCCAGTACACTTAAGACAGGTTCAAGTAAATGAGAGCAGTTACCTGATTGTGTACAGTGGATTAATATAAAACCCCAAATAAAAGCCCGTGTGTGTGTGTGTGTGTGTGTGTGTGTGTGTGTGTGTGTGCTGATGAGTACAGAGATTTATAGAGTGACAGGCTGGAGCTGCAGAAATTGGATTTATTGAGCTGGGCAGAGGTCCAAGCGGGAACTGTGAGATTTTTTCCCCTTCCAAAGACATTAAAATGGATGAGCTCTCTGATCCTTCTGACCACACACCTTGAGGGCCCGCGGAGGGGAGGGAAGGAAGGGGTGGGAAGGTGACCTAATTTAGCATCTCCCCTGGTAAAAGAATTCCAGGAATTCCTTCTAAATCCAGACCCAATGGAGGGGGGGTCAGATCTCAAGGTGGTGGGTTGTCTTGTGGGGGGTGGACAGAGGGGGGTCCCCCTTTTTCTCCTTTCTCCTCCTGCAAGATGGAGCTTCTCTCAATTCAATGCAATGCAATTCGAGAAAGTGTGGGGATAGATGGATAGAAGCCCCATCTCTCCCTCCCCTATGGAGTTTCATTTCCTACCACTCTGGGAAGCTGCGCTCGCTGCCTTTCCTCCCCATGGAACCCCACACACTTCCCTCCCAAAATGCCCCCTAGGTGCCCTTCTCTGACTCCCTTCTGGCTGAGTGCCTCCTGGGATCCGAACCGCTGAGCTCCCCAACTTTGCAGCAGGGAATTTCCGGGAGCCCAGCCACAAATGGCAGAGAGGGAGGGATTGAGGAAAGGGGGTTTCCTCCCTCCTCCTCCTCCTTGTGGCATTGGCAGGATCCGGCCCTGAATCAGAGCCAGATGCCCCTTCTGGGAAACTCAAAGGTTGAGGGAATATGGGGGGCAGGCCTTCCTCCTCCTCCTCCTTCCCAGTACCAAGAAAAGGAAGCCCCCAACCCTTGCTAACCCCACCTCCTGCCCCCGCCTTACTCTTCCTCTCCTATTTTATTTCTTCTCTACATCGCCTTACCTGCAAAGTATAAGCAACCACTCTCAGAACTCTATTGGTTAGAATCTGCTAAGTATTTGGACTGCCACTGTGTCTGAGAGAAAGTGTACTTTTCTAGCTTATGACGTTAAAATGAAAGAGGCCTAATTTATAAAGGAAAGATATCCAGTGTGTTAGAAAAAAATGAGACAAATTTATATCATAACCTGGACATTATCATGGATATCGGAGATTTAAAAGGAGTTGGAGAAGGGGAAGTACATCCAGAGGAAAGCCACCAGCATGGAGACCAAGCCCTGCGACGAAGATAGTGATTGAGGTGGGTGTGTTTAATCTGAAAATGAAAAGACTAAGAGGTGACGTGGGAGATACCTTCAAATCACTGGATGGACCATCATGTGGAAGGTGGAAGAAAATTTACGTCAGGGCTGGCCCCCGAGAAGAATCCTTGGCAGATGCCAATGTTCGCTGGTATGTACTACAGCCTAGTTCCTGCATTTTATCACAATTGTCTTCCACCTTTGTCGCATACATTTTATACAAATAGATAGAATTGTTTCAAGCCTTTCTGCTTCTTGGGTGCCTCTTTCCAACTCCTCCCTTCCTCTTCTAAAGGGTTAAATCCTTGGCCTATTTAGAATCTGCCTCCCAAAGAGCTTCACTCAGGAGGGAGAGAAGCACCTTTGCTGGTTCTCTTCCTCCACTCCCCGCTGCACTCCTGCCCAGGAGAGGGTACAGGTGCTTCTATTGGGGGCCTCCCCTTGTGACAGAGGACAGATAGGACCGTCCGCAGAGAAGACAGAAGGTGTTGAAATGGAAGGAAAAGGGACAGAAGTTAAATCTCGAGAGACAGATGTCAACAATCAAGGGGAAGTTGCGGAGAAGTGTCACAAGGGAGCAGATGGAGTAGATGACAGGCAGGCAGAATGTTTCTTTGTGAGAGTTAAGATAGGGACGCAGGTGGAAGGGAACGGAAGCGAGGAGGAGAGGGCAGTTGAAAAACGGCAGTTGAGGCGAGGAGTCCAGAGGGTGAAGGACAGGGAAACCCAGACAGAAGGAGGGTCGGTGGGAAAGAGGGAAACGAGGTTGCCTTTACCCACATCGGGAACTTAGCGGTTCATCTTCACCCCATCTGGGAGAGCTGTAAGACTGCCTGGCAAAGCCCAACCCAAAGGACCTCCAGGACGGATCCCGGGTTGGGGGTGGGAACCACAGGGTGTGGTTTGCCACCATTGCTGTGGTACCCAGTGCGCGGGTCCCATAGTGAATCCCGTGCCACCACTCCACAAATAAGCAACAACCCGTTTGGGCAAGATATTTTGTCAGACAGTTTAATGTTGCCAAACGTCAGTTATCACCCGTTGAATTCCTCTAATGTTATTGAACCTCCGAGAGAAGTACAAGAGCCTGTCATTTTTAAAGAGTTTAATAAAAGTTCATTTAATTTTGGAGAAAATGCCATCCAGAGTCATCTGTTATCAAGGGAACCCAGGTTGGCTGGCACTGAACCCTTACACCCCTGCAACCCTGTTGTCTTTCAAACAATTACAATTAAAGATTTCAAATTCTGTTACACATCTACATATAAAAACACCTCATAAAATATTTGCCTGCTACATAAGACAATAGAGAAACACAGAGCACTGAATAAACACCCTTCAATAGCATTTTTAAAAAGTGTGAGAAACGATGAAATGAGAACAGAGAGAAAAGGGAATTCTGCCCAGATTGACTCAGGAAGGAGTAACGGCAGGCAGAGAAAGGAAGACCTTTGTCCTGCCAGGGTTTGTAACATGTGTTCTCTCCCCCAAACCTTTTCCTACACTCCAGGCATTTGGAAGGCTTCTTCCCTGTGAGGGCCACTGTTGAGATTTATCACCTCCACACTTATGACAATGTGGAGATCTCATGTATAAGCAGAGTTAAGAAGTGCAGGAATAGAACTTAAATATCTCTCTCACACACAGAATATACGTAAAATTCTTATGACAGTGTATTAGAAATTCAGTTGCAATATATACAAAGCATCCAACATAGAATTACATCAGCAAGACTGTTTAACATGGTTAACAGACAGAGTAAAATGATCTGACTTACAGCAGATAAACTTCACTTGTAACATCTCCCTTGTATACAACTCTGAAACCTATAAAGTATGGGTTGTTAGCTATGGCCTTGGTGGTGAAGGCTTTTTGATTTGTCTGGGTATTGTTGAAAGCACACCCTGATAAGTAGCAGATGGACTGTGCCTGAGGCCCCTACGTCTGTTGAGAGAGGGGGTTTCAATGCTCACATGAATGGTTTCCCTGACTCCTCTTTCAAACCACCTATCTTCTCTGTCTAATATGTGTACAACCTCATCTTTTAATGTGTGCCCTTTGTCCTGCTAATCTGCTAATGCAGGTGTACTGCTGATTCTGGTCTTGAACTGTTACCCCTCCTATCTTGGGCCATCCTTCTGTTTAATGGCTGTTAGCACTGATGCCCTAACAATGGTAAAGAGAAGATAAAGACAGCACCCTCACCTCCAGACCACAACCCAGACCAGATATGCCTGCTCCCGGACCTGTGTCTGAAACCCGCATATTTCATGTACAGAGGGGATTTCTACAGATAGAAGCATGGTTGTGCCATGGGGTCCCCACTGTCACCAATTGTCAGCCTATACCTGGAAGAAGTGAAGAAGGCACTCAACACCTTCCCAGGGACAACACCATCCCAATGGTTCAGGAATGTAGATGTTATCTGGGTCAAAATCAAAACTCAGGAAGTACAGGCCTTTAGAGACCACTTCAATGCGGTGAACCCTAATGTTAAGTTCACTAGGGGAGACACCCAAGACAACAGGCTGGCTTTCCTGGATTGTGCAGTCATAGTCAATCACGACCGTGGCCTGGGAGTAGAAGTTTATAGGAAACCCACCCACATAGATAAGTAGTTACTGTTTGACTCCCATCATCCATAACAGCACAAATTAGAAGTCATCAGGACACTAAGCCACAGACAGGCACGTGAAAACAGCACTTAAGGCCTGTGGATATCCAAAGTGGGCTTTCAACAAAGCAGTGTCCCAACCCAGAAGAATAAGGGATCAGATTGAGACCCATACCGACGGAAGAACCTGGTCATTCCCTACATGGGTGGAGTGTCTGAGAAGCTTAAAAAGATTTTCGACAAACTCCACATTCCTGATTATTTCAAACCCACAAACAAACTAAGGCAGAGATTTGTCCACCCAAAGGACCCGATAACTAAACAAAAAAAGGAGTAATATAGTATATGTGGTCCAATGCAGTGAGGAGTGTGCAGGCCTCTACATTGGAGAAACTAATCAGCCATTAAACAGAAGGGTGGCCCAACATAGGAGGGGCAACATCTCAGGACCAGAATCAGCAGTACACCTCCATTTGAAGGACAAAATAATCTGAAATAGGCTCATAAATTGAACAATGACCTGAATAGGCTTGTTAGGGAGACAATAGTATCCACAGCCTTAAGGTGAACAATGGCCTAAGGCAGGCATGTCCAAACTTCGGCCCTCCAGATGTTATGGACCACAACTCCCACAGTCATTTGTCACTGGCAATCTAAGCTTAGAGTTCTGGGAGTTGTGATCCAAAACATCAGGATGGCTGAAGTTTGGACATGCCTGCCTTAGGCCATTGTTCACATTAAGGCTATTGATACTATTGTCTCCCTAACAAGCCTATTCAGGTAGGTCATTGTTCAATTTATGAGCCTATTTCAGATTAGGGTGACAAGAGGTCAAAGCTGACTATAAGTTGGAGGACTTGCACTGGCAGCATTCAGACTGATGAAGCTATTTGGAGCAGAGAAATGTTTCTATCTCTCAAGAAAAAGAAGTCCAGTTGCTATGACTCAACTTCCAGACGTTATACAAGACATTATATCAGATCAACTCACATGTGTCCAATCATTAAGCAGTATCTACTAGGTGTTCAAAATCTATAATTAATTATCTCAGAGAAATTGTCCTTGGCTCAGAACCTTTGAGGCAATTTTATATATTACATTTTAACATGTACAGCATAGTATGAAGTTTTTTAACACGGATGGTCTAACAAGGTTTGTGTGGTACAGTGGTCCCCTGCACATTCAGGGTTAATATACTGCAGTCCCACTTTATTGCAACACCGCAATAAAGTGCCCCCCCCCCGGATTAAAGCTGAAGGCCTGTTTCAGACCTCCTGTACTTACCACAGAACTGGCCTGCAAGGGTCTTCCCGGGCCTTCTGGCTTCCCTATGAAGTCACTTTGAGTTTGGGGAACTCCAGAAGGCCCGGGAAGGCTCTCGCAGGCCCATTTGGGGGCAGCGCCATGGGGGGGGGGGTAAGTACAAGAGGAGCCCCAAGCCTGACCCAACCTGCATCTGCATATCGCGGATTTTCAATTATCAAGGGTCAAGGTAGGTCCCTAAACCCACTGACAGGCGTGGGGTGGGTCACTGTAACTGAAGTTTTTCCAACAGATTTTTCAAAGGCTTTTGGAATGAATGGGTCCTAAGATGTGAAAGAAAGGCAACCAGAAAGACAGAAACTGGCACATCAGTACTGACATTCAAATGGCTTCTTGCCTATGGGGTCTTGTGATGCTTAGCAAGGTTTCCATGGCTTCAGAGACTAGGACTCGGGGCAATGGTTTCAAACTATAGGAAAAGAGATTCCATTTGAACATTAGGAAGAACTTCATGACAGTGAGAGCTGTTCGGCAGTGGAATACTGTATGCTGCCACGAAGGGTGGTGGACTCTCCTTCTTTGGAAGTTTTTAAGCAGAGGCTGGATGGCCATCTGTCGGAAATATTGTGATGGGGTTCCTGCATGGCAGGGGGTTTGGACCCAATGGCAGTTGAGGTCTCTTCCAACTCTATGATTCTATGTTTCCTGAATAATGGAACCTCTTTCCACACTACAGACATTCAAATGGCTTTTTGCCTGTGTGGGTTCTGTGATGCCTAGCAAGGCTTCCAGACGCACTGAACCTTTTCCCACACTCCAGACATTCAAATGGCTTCTCGCCTGTGTGGGTTCTGTGATGCGCTGAAAGGTTTCCAGCTTGACTGAACCTCTTTCCACATTCCAAGCATTCAAATGGCTTCTGGCCCGTGTGGGTTCTTTGATGCCTAGCAAGACTTCCAGACTCACTGAACCTTTTCCCACACTCCAGACATTCAAATAGTTTCTCACCTGTGTGTGTCCTGTGATGCTTAGCAAGGTATCCAGAATATCTGAACGTCTTTCCACACTCCAGACATTCAAATGACTTCTCGCCTGTGTGGGTTCTGTGATGCATAGCTAGGTTTCCAGCTTGACTGAACCTCTTTCCACAGTTCAGACATTCAAATGGCTTCTCGCCTGTGTGAGTTCTGTGATGATTAGCAAGGCTTCCAGATGCACAGAACCTTTTCCCACACTCCAGACATTCAAATGCCATCTCACCTGTGTGGGTTCTGAGATGCGTACGAAGGCTTCCAGATTCACTGAACCTTTTCCCACACTCAAGACATTCAAATGGCTTCTCACCTGTGTGTGTCCTGTGATGCTTAGCAAGGCTTCCAGAATCACTGAACCTCTTTCCACACTCCAGACATTCAAATGGCTTCTCGCCTGTGTGGGTTCTGTGATGCGTTGATAGGTTTCCAGCTTGACTGAACGTCTTTCCACACTCCAGACATTCAAATGACTTCTCGCCTGTGTGGGTTCTGTGATGCCTAAATAGGTTTCCAGCTTGAATGAACCTCTTTCCACACTCCAGACATTCAAATGGCTTCTCGCCTGTGTGGGTTCTGTGATGCTTAGCAAGGCTTCCTGAATCACAGAACCTTTTCCCACATTCCAGACATTCAAATGGCTTCTCGCCTGTGTGGGTTCTGTGATGCTTAGCAAGGCTTCCAGAATCACTGAACCTTTTTCCACACTCCAGACATTCAAAATGGTTTTTTGCCCGTGTGGCTTCTGTGATGGCTAGCAAGGTGTCCAGACTGACTGAACCTCTTTCCACACTCCAGACATTCAAATGGCTTCTCACCTGTGTGGCTTCTGTGATGGCTAGCAAGGTATCCAGACTGACTGAATCTCTTACTACACTCCAGACATTCAAATGGCTTCTTGCCTGTGTGTGTCCTCTGATGCTTAGCAAGGCTTCCAGCTCGACTAAACCTCTTTCCACACTCCAGACATTCAAATGGCTTCTCGCCTGTGTGGGTTCTGTGATGTGTAGATAGGTTTCCAGCTTGACTGAACCTCTTTCTACACTCCAGACATTCAAATGACTTCTCACCTGTGTGTGTCCTGTGATGCTTAGCAAGGCTTCCAGAATCACAGAACCTCTTTCCACACTCCAGACATTCAAATGGCTTCTCGCCTGTGTGGCTTCTGTGGTGTGTTGATAGGTTTCCAGCTTGACTGAACCTCTTTCCACACGCCAGACATTCAAATGACTTCTCGCCTGTGTGGGTTCTGTGATGCCTAGATAGGTTTCCAGCTTGACTGAACCTCTTTCCACACTCCAGACATTCAAATGGCATCTCACCTGTGTGGGTTCTGTGATGCTTAGGAAGGCTTCCTGAATCACAGAACCTTTTCCCACACTCCAGACATTCAAATGGCTTCTCACCTGTGTGGATCCTGTGATGGTTAGCAAGGTGTCCAGAGTATCTGAAACTCTTTCCACACTCCAGACATTCAAATGGCTTTTTGCCTGTGTGGGTTTTGTAATGCCTAGAAAGGTTTCCAGCTTGACTGAATCTCTTTCCACATTCCAGACATTCAAATGGCTTCTTGCCTGTGTGGATTCTGTGATGAGTCGTAAGGCTTCCAGAATCGCTGAACATCTTTCCACACTCCAGACATTCAAATGGCTTCTCACCTGTGTGGGTTCTGTGATGCTTAGCAAGGCTTCCAGATTCACTGAACGTCTTTCCACACTCCAGACATTCAAATGGCTTCTCGCCTGTGTGGGTTCTGCGATGGCTAGCAAGGCTTCCAGAATCACTGAACCTCTTTCCACACTCCAGACATTCAAATGGCTTCTCGCCTGTGTGGGTTCTGCGATGCCTAGCAAAGTGTCCAGCTTGATTGAACCTCTTTCCACACTCCAGGCATGTCAATTGGTTCTCCCTCTGCTGAATTTTTTTATCGGAACAAGTTGTTGAGGTGCTAGTAAAAGATTTTCCACACTTGGTATGCTCATTTCTGTCCTCTCCATTAGATGTTTTCGGAACCACTTGATCTTTCTCCTGAAAAGTAATACTTTTGACCATCTTTACATCTATCTGTTCTCTTTTAAGCTTCTTCCTTCTGGTTTGATCTCAACACCCTGTTTTGCATCTGAATGTTCAACCTCTTCCTCTGACGCTTGGTGTCCTCCTCTTTTATTGCTTCTCTACAGTGTCTTACCTGCAAAATATAAGTGACCACAAAAACGGAATTTCAAATCAAGTAACCAATCCAATGCACTGCCATGGAGGATTCAGGAGAATGAAACACAGCTCCAGGGTGGACTTGCCTCCACCAACACCAGTGAGGAAGCCCATTGTGGCACCAGGGAATATCCTGAGGAAAACCAGCAGATTTATCACACTCTTCCTGTGAGAAAATGGTTCCTTTCCCTACTGGTTAAAGTCTAGTGAGGTCGAGGATAAGAAATGGATCCCAATTTTTCCATAGCCTTAATATAATATTTCTATATTATTTTAGATCTAACTCACAGAAAGTTGCCTTGGCTGATCATACCTCTTCCATATGAATTTATGGTGTTTATGGTCACCTCCAAAGCAGCCACTCAGACAGCTTGGTTATTTTAAGGGACCATTGCTCTTCATTGGCAGGAAAAAACAGATGGACATATTTAATTTGATATACAGAGAGCTTCAAATCAATAAAAGACAAGAAACAGAATGTACTGCTTATATAATGCCCCATAATGCTTAAAGCACTGTCTGGGCAGTTTCCAATTTAATTAGGCAGGCTACGCACTGCCCCACCACCACACGAGCTGGGTAATTATTTTTCTGTCCTCAGATAAATCTACAAGAAAACCAGAAGAACAAAAAGTCTTATTTTTTCTAACCATTTAAAAGAGGCTCTCCCTCTGCAGTCGCCCCATAGCAGAAGAGGATTTTTTCTAAAATTCGTATTGTGAGCATGGAGGGTGGTACAGAAGAACATCTTCCCTGGATAATTGACTCGTCACATTGATTATCATTTCATTTTTATGCCACTGTTTGTGGCTGGGTGGGTGACATGCCTTGACTCTTGTAAGTGACTCCGAGCAGTCACAGTCTATGAATGCATAAAATAAATCAAGAAAGTAAAAAGCCTTCTTCATGACACATGCTGAGGATCCTTACCTGGACAGATTTTGTTCCCAGAATCTCAAAGGGATCTTCTCACGCAGAGATCTCCAGCCTGGACTGAGAAGATCCCACTCGCTGTGGGCAAAATACGGGGTCACCTCCACAGAGGACACCGACAGCTGAAAATAGAAATCAAATTTAAAACGAAAGGCACTTTGTATGTCTCAGGACTTTTCTAACTGTAGGAACATTGTCAGCTACTGCTACAGTATCTTTACGCCTCCTTAAGGGCTTTCCCACTAACAGGAGAGCTGAAAATGGGGGCAGAAAGTTGGGTTTCTAAGAACTGATAAGGAACCAGCCTTTTGTAAAGCAAATGGCCCTGAATTGTGTATCCTGGACTAAACCACCTGCCTTGCAGCAGAGAGAACATGCAGGAAGACCCTGCTTCTTTTGGGGATCTGTTTCTAACTGTGCTGAAAAACATCAGCTTTGTGAGTGCCTTCCTTCCTTCCTTTCAGAAAACACCATGTGGGAAAGGAATACCACAGAGATTCCCCTGAGGGAGGCAGGGAGGAAATTGTCCCAACTCTCCTGCAGTTTATTCCCCCAATCCATTTATTTATTTCAAATATTGCTGCCCTGCTTTTCTCCCTAAAACGAGACCCAGGGTGGCTCAACTCTGCTTAGTGGTTTGGGCCTCACTTATTCAGGAGGCATAAAAATGATATATAACTGCTTTCACGCTTTGTGTGGTGAGGGATTGTACAGTAATTCCAAAATGTCCATCTCTCCAACCTTCTCATTTGTTGCTTCCTCGCCCGTCAGTTCTCGGATGGGGGCAAGACAGGCATTTAAGGGGGGGCATAAAGTCAACTGCCCACTTGCTTCTGAGAGAAGGGCTGGAGAGAGAGAGAGAGAGAGAGAGAGAGAGAGAGAGAAGGGATCTTAAGGGGTAAAGAAAAGCCCTCTGTCCATGGGCAGAGAAGCAGGGGACACCGAGAGAGCTGCCGTCGGACCCAGGAGACTTTGGGCTCAGAGTTTTGCTCAGGATAAGGAAACCTGGGAGTGGAGGAACTTTAATCCATTTCCTTTCTTTGACTTCTCCCCCTACACTGGTGGGGGGGGGGGAGAGAGAATCCCTTCCAAATCCTGACGCAAAGGAGTGGGAGCCCCTTCTGTCCCCCCCACTCCTTCCCTATATATAGCTTCTTTTTTTCCTGCCACTCGCTGTCTTTCTCCCCCCAAAATGCCGATCTGCCCCTGGAGTTGTTCTTTTGGGGGTCAGCTGCCTTCTCTTCTCTCCCCCCTACCATTCCCTGTCCTGTTTTGGCCTTAAAAGCTTCACCCTCCCTCCTTTTTCCTTGGGGGGGGGGGGGAGAGAAAGGGAAGGAGGAGTTTTTCCCCCCTGGATCGGATCCCCAATTGCCCTCTGCTTCTTCTCCCTCCTCCTTCCAAATTAAAAGAGGGGGGGAGAGAAAGGGAAGGAGGGGGCAGATTTCCCCCATTGTTTCTCCAACGACCCCCCCTCTCCTCACTTGAAACCTCTGCCCCCATTGCACTCCCCCAAATAATCCCCCCACTGCACAACGCACCTCCTCCTCCTCCTCCTCCTCCTCCTCCTCCTGGGGGGGGGTCTTTTTCCTCTCCTTCCAGGAACCACAGAGAGCCTCTTGGAGGGGGGGGTGGAAAGCCACGCAGATAGCTGATCCCCCCTCCCTTGGAGCCTTCGTTTCCTGCCTCTCTAGGAAGCCGAACTCGTTGCCTGGGAGGAATCCCAATGCCCCCCCCCTTTCTCTGCCTCCCTTCTGGTCTCCCCCCCCCCCCACGGCCACCGGACATACGTGCTAGTCTCAGTTTTCAAGCCGAAGAGCCAGTGTTGTGCAAGTCCGGGGCCACGTGGCCGGCATGGCTGCAAGGAAACACTGTTCTGCCTTCCGGCTTTTAAACGGGGGTTTTCCCTATTCACCTGCTTGCATTTTTACAGGCTTTTGAACTAGGCTTACTTAGGCAAGAGCTGGGGTTTAACCGCTAAGCGGCAGCACCCGGGATTCGAACCGCTGAGCTGCCTGACTTTGCAGCGGACGCGTTCAGGATACAGGGAGGGAAGGGGGAAGTTCGCCTTCCTCCTCCTCCTCCTCTTCCTGGGGGTCTCCTCTCATCCTCCCCCTCCCCCCTCCAATCATCCTTCTGGTCCCACCGCCCATCATCCCAAGAGGAAGCAGGGAGGAAGCCAAGGGGGAAGGGAGAAGCTGGAGCCTGGGAAATCTTCCTTCCAGCCGGGATTTCCCCCCAAATGGCTCTTCAGGGGGCGGAGGGCCAGGAGACCAAGCCCAACCACCAGCAGCCAAGCAGGACGGTTGCTTCTTGGGCAACTGGGGAGGTCCAGGCAAGTTGGAGGCCTTCTCTGCCCTGAGTGCCCTCTGGCTCAAGTCCTCTTTTACAGGGCACCTGGGGACCCTCAGGGCGTCCCCTCCATAAAAGGGGAAAGAGAAAGGAGTTGCAGGCATGCATGTGGAAACCATGTGGGTGACAGAGAAGAAATCAGAACAATCATCCCAGGAAGGAAACTCAGAGACTGAGCAGATTGGTTCAAAGACAAAGGCTGGGGAAGGGGTTAGGAGGAGGAGGAGGAGGAGGAGGATAAAAGGGTGGTGGAAGGGTCCAACCTCCCTTGTTGCGAATGGATCTTGTTAGAGTAACCCTGGACACCCAGATCAGAAATACGGCGCCCAACAAGGAGGCAGGTAAGAGGAGGCGGATAGAGAATTGGGGTGAAAGAGAGACTCAAGAGGAGGAAGATCGGAGGAGAAAGGTGATGAGTGGAGAGAGAACGGAGAGAAAGAGCAGAATGGATTTGGTAAAAGAAGATCGGTCAGAGAGAAAGGGGTAGTGGTGGGAGTGGACAGAATCTGGGATGAATCTGGTCCCCTTGCTATAGTTGCCACCATTGATTGATTGATTGATTGATTTTATTTTATTTTATTTTAGAGTATTTTTCTCTGCCTTTCTCCTTGGAAAAGGACCCAAGGTGGCTTACAGTAATGAGGGACAATATTCAGTCCAATACACTTAAGACATGTTCAAGTTTGAGAACATGGAATTGAGGGACATCTAACAGCATTAAAAGACAATATTAATGCTACAAGAGCATGCAGCACCTGAGAGGGTTCTTTCATGTGTTCCCACAAGGCACACCTGTAAAGGTGGCAGGATGGAGGGAAGGGCCTCTCCTGATGACCGTTAACACCTGAGTCGGTTCATCCTGTGAGATTCGAACCTTGCAGCTGGGACCCAGGCTGTACAGTGCTTTGTAACTTAAGGTCAGCACTTTGAATTGTGCCTGATAGCTGACTGGCAGCCATTCGAGTTGCTTTAGTAGGGGGGTGCAATGTGATCTCTGTAACCTGCCCCAGTCAGCAATGTGGCTCCTTTACACCATGGATGGGTGCAAAGGAGGACACGGATACTAGAAACCCAGCGGTTGTACAATACTTGGGAGCTTAGGGCCTTTTTACACGACCCCTAAGATCTGCTGGTCCCTTAAATTCGGACCAGAGATCTTGAGGGTTCCTTGCTGTTCCTCCTTCCCCACCCGCTCCGCACTTCCTTGTTCTGTCTGCGTGATGGGAGGGAGGAAAAAAAAGCCTTCAACAGGGACAAAATAAATAAACCTTACCTCCCAGTGCCAGTGGAAATTGCTCCGACCTCCGTTTACTTCCTGGTTCCTCTTAAAGGGGCGGGAGGCAAAAGAAAAAACAACAAGAAGCGAGGAGAGCTCAGGCACTCTCCGCATCAAATATTTTTCACCCCCCCCCCAAAAGCAGGTACTTGAAAGGTGCACTGAGTCGCGCTTAGGTGGGCGGGGTCGCACTTAATTGTCTACAAACTCCGGAGCTGGTGGGGAAACATTTTTAAGCTCCGGACCTTGCACCAATTTGCAGCGGAACTTAGGGGTTGTGTATAAACGCCCTTAGAGCGTTCTACGGGAGTTACAAGGTGGAACCTGTTTATTAACAGCGATGACACAGCTGTGAAGTTGAATGTTCCTGTTGACCTATCTGAAAAAAGACAAGCAGTTGTATTTTATTTATTTATTTATTACATTTATATACCGCCCCATCTTCCAAAAACGGAACTCTGGGCTGTTTTAAAATCAGCACCTGAACCCTCCCACACATGGCAACCAGTCCAGGCGTTGTAGCTTTAATGTAATGTTGTAATGCTGTAAGATGTCCCTCAGTTCCCTGCTCTCAGTACTTGAATATGTCTTAATTGTATTAGATTGTATATTGTTCCCTCAATACTGTATGCTTCCTTGGGTCCTTTTCCAAGGAGAATGGTGGGGTAAAAATACTCTTAAAATAAAATAAACAAATATTTCCCTAAATTATTTTTATTTATTATTTCAGAGTATTTTTACCCAACCTTTCTCCTTGGAAAAGGACCCCAGGCGGCTTACCGTAATGAGGGACAACCTAGAGTCCAGTACAATTAAGACATGTTCAAGTAAATGAGAGCAGTTACTTGGTCATGTATGGTCAATTCACCTCTGTTGTGTAAGGACCTCAGGCTGACCTCGCTGCTCCTGCTGCTGTTCCCTTTCCTGGCTGTGAAGAGGAGAGAGGTTGGAATCTCTTGTGCAGCTGCAAACCCTCTGCCTGGTCCCTAATTCTTCTCTTTCTGAATGTGACCTTCCTTCCAGCGTCTGTCTCCTCTGTCTGTGAACTCCCCTCGTCCTGACTGTGATTATCCTTTTCACCTCTGTTGTAAAAGGTCATCTTGGCTTCCTGATGATGATGATGATAATAATAATAATAATAATAATAATAATAATAATAATAATAATAATAATAATAATAATAGCCTCCTGCTCCCTAATGTTGCAAATATTGGTAACACAGGCCTCTAGATGCCTGACTGGACTCAATTCTCTCTGCATTAAATCACATATTTTCATGAATGAACTCATTGTTAATAATATACCACCATATCTTGCCAGAGGCTGGGTGGCCATCTGTCGGGATTCCTGTGATGGGGGTTCCTGCATGGCAGGGGATTGGGCTGGACGGCCCTTGAGGTCTCTTCCAACTCTTTGATTCTGTGAGATCTCAGTTGGAGGCTCTTCCGTCTTCTGATGATTCCAATGTGAGTAATCCCTGGTTATTGATATATTTGAAGCTTTGTGGTGTAGTGGACAAAGTGATAAAGCAGGACACGGGAGAACAGAGTTCAAATCCCTGCTTGGCCATGAATGCTCACTCCAGGGGGAGTGGAAAGGGGTAAAACCACTCCGAAAATACCTCAGTTCCATCTGAGATTGACAGAGGGTCTGACTCCACCATAGAATCACTGTGGGTTAAACTACCAGGTCCAAGGAGTGATGTGATCGTTGGAGTATTCTATCGTCCACCAGATCAGAAACTTGAGGGGGACCTTGAAATGAGGAGAGAAATTATGGAAGTGGCTAAAAGGGATAGGATAGTAATCATGGGGGACTTCAATTATCCTCACATTGACTGGGCCAATGCGAGCTCCAGGCAAGAAAGAGAAACTGGGTTTCTCGACTTGCTGAATGACTGTGCCTTAGAGCAACTTGTCACGGAGCCCACCCGAGAACAGGCAACTCTGGATCTAATATTGTGTGATACTCAGGACCTGGTCAGAGGTGTGAATGTCACTGAGCCTCTGGGGAACAGTGACCATGCTGCTATTACCTTTGCCATGCATGTCGGAGGAAGAGTGTCAACCAAATCAGACATAAAAACCCTTGATTTTCGAAGGGCAAACTTCCCTCAGATGAGGAAACTAGTTAGAGAGAAACTGAAGGGGAAGGTTAGAAGAATCCAATCTCTTCAGAGTGCATGGAGCCTGTTTAAAAACAACAATAATAGAGGCCCAGCACAAATGCATACCACAAAGAAAGAGGAGCTCATTTAAGTCCAAGAGGACACCGGCATGGTTAACGAGTGGAGTTAGAGAGGCTCTAAAGCGCAAGGAGAGGTCCTTCTGTAAATGGAAATCCTCCCCAAATGAGGAAAATAAAAAGGATCACAAACTGTGGCAAAAGAAATGTAAGAAGATGATAAGGGAGGCAAAGAAAGACTTTGAGGAACGAATGGCTGGCAATATAAAGGGTAATAATAAAAGCTTCTTTAAATATGTTAGAAGTAGAAAACCTGCCAGAGAACCAGTTGGCCCTCTGGATGGTGAGGGAGGAAAAAAGGGGAGGTTAAGGAAGATTTGGATATTGCAGAGAAATTGAATGAGTTCTTTGCGTCTGTCTTCACGACAGAGGACCTTGAGCGGATTCCGCTGCCTGAGCCGCCCCTCTTGACTAAAGAATTAAATCAAATACAGGTTAAAAGAGAGGAGGTTTTAGGACTAATTGATAAATTGAGGATTAACAAGTCACCTGGCCCAGATGGCATCCACCCAAGGGTTATTAGGGAACTGAGAAATGAAATTGCAGATCTCTTAACGGTTATATGCAACTTGTCTCTTAAAACGGCCACAGTGCCGGAGGACTGGAGGATAGCAGATGTCACACCAATTTTAAAAAAGGAAGGAGGGGAGACCCAGGAAACTACAGGCCGGTTAGCCTTACATCTGTCCCAGGGAAGATGGTGGAAAGCCTCATCCAAGAGAAAATCTTAAAAACACATAAAAAGAACAAACCTTTCTGAGAGAAAATCAGCATGGCTTCTGTAAGGGTAAATCTTGTCTGACAAACCTCTTATAATTTTTTGAAAAGGTCAAGAGGCACGTGGATTTGGGTGAACCGGTTGATATAGTCTATCTGGATTTTCAAAAGGCTTTTGACACAGTCCCTCACCAAAGGTTGCTGAGAAAATTGCACAGTCAGGGGATAAGAGGGCAGGTCCTCTTATGGATTAAGAACTGGTTGAGATCCCGGAAACAAAGAGTAGGTGTCAATGGGAAATTTTCACAATGGAGAGAAGTGAAAAGCGGTGTGCCCCAGGGCTCTGTCCTGGGACCGGTGCTTTTCAATCTGTTCATAAATGACCTGGAGACAGGGATAAACAGTGAGGTGGCCAAGTTTGCCGATGACACAAAACTTTTCCGTGTGGTAAAAACCAGAGAAGATTGTGAAGAGCTCCAGAAGGATCTCTCCAAACTGGGGGAATGGGCTGAGAAATGGCAAATGCGTTTTAATGTAACCAAATGTAAAGTAATGCATATTGGGGCAAAAAATCCAAACTTCATCTATCAACTCATGGGCTCTGAGTTATCCGTGACGGATCAGGAAAGAGATCTTGGTGTGTTGGTGGACAGCTGCATGAAGGTGTCTCCCCAATGTGTGGCAGCGGTGAAGAAGGCCAATTCCATGCTAGGGATTATCAAAAAGGGGATTGAAAAATAAAACAGCCAACATTATAATGCCATTATACAAAACAATAGTAAGGCCCCACCTGGAGTATTGTGTACAATTCTGGTCACCGCA
Organism: Phrynocephalus guinanensis; assembly: GCA_037367245.1. Taxonomy (NCBI): domain Eukaryota; kingdom Metazoa; phylum Chordata; class Lepidosauria; order Squamata; family Agamidae; genus Phrynocephalus; species Phrynocephalus guinanensis. Next base: position 7,588,715 of record CM074744.1, on the reverse strand, counting down.
TCTCAAGAAAGACATAGTGGAACTGGAAAAGGTGCAGAAGAGAGCGACTAAAATGATTACTGGGCTGGGGCACCTCCCTTATGAAGAAAGGCTAAAACATTTGGGCGTCTTTCGTCTGGAAAAAAGGCGCTTGAGGGGGGATATGATTGAGACATACAAAATAATGCAGGGTATGAGTAAAGTGGATAGAGGGAAGCTCTTCTCCCTCTCCCAAAATACCAGAACTAGGGGACATACACTCAAATTGAGGGCTGGGAGAGTAAGAACTGACAAAAGAAAATATTTTTTCACCCAGCACGTTGTAAGTCTATGGAACTCCCTGCCACACAATGTGGTGATGGCATCTGACCTGGATGCCTTCAAAAGGGGCTTGGACAGATTCCTGGAGGAAAAGTCCATCACAGGTTACAAACCATGATGGAGATGTGTAACCTCCAGGGTTTAAACCAGGGTACTTCAAGGGCCAGATGCAGGGGAGTGGGATCAGGAGACAGACATCTAGTCTCATGCGCTCCCAAACACATCTGGTGGGGCCGCTGTGAGATACAGGAAGCTGGACTAGATGGGCCTTTGGCCTGATCCAGCATGGCTCTTCTTATGTTCTTATGTTATGTAGGGTGTAGTTGGGGTGGGCTTTTGGACATTGTAAAGGTTCGGTTCTGTCTACCTGACTTTCCAATCCAGTAAATAGTCGAGAATCATATTTTTGCTGAACATCAAACAGGTTTTTATTTTCAACATTAACAGATAAGGAATAAGTTCCATTTTCAGGCACTTGAGAGATTGGAGTAAACATTTTAACAGGTAATTCTGCAAAACACTGGATCACAAAAACCAGTATTAATATGTCTCTTCTCTTGTTCCTCTGAGCTTAGGAATAACGGTGAGCGGTCGATCCCCTGCCCATACATTGGGTGCTGCAACAAAGGTGTTAGGCCCATTGGGCTACCGGATTGTCCAACCTGCCTTTCCTCCATTCCGGATTAAACCAATCTAAATACCCAGGCCACCTCATAGGTTTAAACTGAACGGACCATCGGAACTAGTCCACAGTGGACTTTGATGTTTTCCAAGGTAGACAGCCATTAATTTTATCCAGTCGTATCTGCCCCTGATGCTTCTCCTTTTGTCTGGACAAACGAGTTCAATGCCCCCCTTTTCTCTGCCAAGGTTCCTTCTTTTGCCACACAAGCAGGTTCAAAAGTCCTTCCTCCCTTTTTGCTTTTTGCTGGTGGTTTTAATGATCATCAAGGTATCCATTTCCTGAGGCCTTCTCTCTGCACTTTAGTTCCAATGGGGAATGGGGTTTCAGTTTCGAGCAACTCTTTCTCCTGAAGATGGATACCTGCCTTCCAGCAGAGACAACATGCAGGAAGTTCCTGCTTCTTTGGGGATCTGTTTCTAACTCTGCTGAAAAACAACATGTGGGAAAGGAACAACACACAGATTCTCCTGAGGGGGGCCAGGGAGGAAATTGACCCGAACTTTCCTGCAGTTTATCCCCCAAAACTATTTATTTATTTCAAATATTGCTGCCCTGGTTTTCTCCTTAAAAAGAGACCCAGGGTGGCTCAATTCTGCTTAGTGGTTTGGGCTTAACTTATTCAGGAAGCATAAAAACACTATACAGTGGAACCTTGACTTACACCATTAATCCGTTCCAGTGGTCTAGACTTAAGTCAAACATGACTTAAGTCAAACAAACTTTTCCCATAGAAAGTAATGGGAAAGTGGATTAATCCGTTCCAGATGATGAAAAAGACCCCGGAAAACAGCAATTTAACACAAATTTGACTGGGATAGGAGATTCCTTCTGGGGATGTAAATGAAATGTCTCTTCAAAGAGAGGAGGAGGCAGTGGAATTATAGTCCACAAGTTATATGCCTCCACTTTTTAATGTTCATAGCAACAATGTCTAAGATTTAAGTTTTACTGATTTTAACCTGACGTTCCAAGTTCTGAACAACTCTATGCTTACCATTAGAGTCCCACAATTGTACAGCTCCCCAACTAAAATGTTTCCATTGTGGACCAGACTTCGGCAGCCAGATTTTTTACGAGACTGAGCCGACTGTCTAACCAGCGAGGCCAGCCCCAAGTTCCCGGCCCTTCTTCTCCTCCGGCAGCAGTGGCTGCTTTGGTGAGGCCGAGGACCAGCTCCAGGTGCTCTGAGCTGGCCTTGCCGAAGTCGCCGCTGCCGGAGGAGAGGAAGAAGGCAGAAGCAGTTTGGAGGCGGCAGCCGTGATGCTGGGTTGTGGCTGCCGCCCGATTCTGGTGCCTTGCACCACGGCTCTGAGATGTAAGTCAAAGCCTGCAACTCAAGTCAAACAGGCCCCTTCTTGCTGCAAGTCAAATATGCTGCAAGTCAAGCAGTATGTAAGTCAAGGTTCCACTGTATAACTGATTTCACGCTTTGTGTGGCGAGGGGATTGCAATTCCAAAATGTCCATCTCTCCATCCTTCTCCTTTGTTGCTTCCTCGCCCGTCAGTTCTCGGATGGGGCAAGAGAGGCATTTGGGGGGGGATCAGGTCAACTGCTCACGTTGCTTCTGAGAGAAGGGCTGGAGAGAGAGAGAGAGAGAGAGAGAGAGAGAGAGAAGGGCCCTAAGGGGGGGGGATAAGAAAAACCCTCTGTCCATGGGCAGAGAAGCAGGGGACACAGAGAGAGTTGCCGTGGGACCCAGGATGTAAGGTTCGGCGCACATGCGGGGCAGTGATCGAGCGGGCTGTGCCACCGGCACTGCTGGGAAGCTTGAGCGGCTGGGCGGTTTGCCACCACCGGCACCTCAGTGGAATGTGTGGGGGTGGGCAGGCCAGTGGGCCTCTGCCACCGCCAAGGAGCTTTGGGGTGGGCTGGCGGGTGAGCCGTCGCCACCGCTGCGGAGCTTGGGGGGTTGCAATGTCGCACAGATCGCCTCTTCCAAGGGGCAACCTGTAGCCACGGCTCCCTGTGCTTCCTTTGGTCCCCCCACCTTCCTTCTTTTCTCCCTCCCTTTGTACCCACCTCCCTCCCTTGGTCCCCGCCTTCCTTCCTGTGGGTGGGGCTTATGGGTCAGTGGATGGGGCTTGCAGTGGGGTGGCAGGGTCGGGGAGTAGGCTGTAGGCTGTTCAGCAAAAGAGATGGTGGAGCAACAGCTTTAAAAGACCCAGGGTCAAAAGACTGGAAGAACATTGGAGCAATTCTGTTGGCACATGAGAGGAGTACTCTCCAGCTATACAGTTACCAGGCATGGAGAGAACTTGAGTTGTGCTTACAGAAAGGAAAAACAATTGATAATATCAACCAACAGAAAATAAGGGAAGAACAATAATATTGGCGACAAGTCTTGGAACACTTGATTGCTGCGGTCAGATTTTCTTGGCATGCAAAGCATGGCATTTCGTGGTACAACTGAAAAGTTGTACAATGAGAACAATGGAAATTTCTTGACGCTTGTTGAATTTTTGGCTCTTTTTGACCCTGTCAAAAGAGATTCAAAATGAGCTTATAGAGCTTCTAGCAACTTCCATAAAACAGAACATTTTAGCACATATAAACTCTGCCAAATACTACTCAGTTATGTTGGACTGTACACCTGATGTTAGTTATACTGAACAAATGACTATGATTGTTCGTTTTGTCAATGTAATCATGGCATCAGATACTGAAACATCTGATCCTGAGGTTACAATAAAAGAACATTTCTTGGGATTTGTTCCTCTAAAGAAGACTACTGGTGCCTTTATGGCAGAAACTCTTCTTGGGCTGCTTGAGCAAATGGGATTACCACTTGAGAATCTGTGTGGTCAAGGTTATGATAATGGGAGTAACATGAGAGGTAAAGAACATGGAGTACAAAAGAGAGTCCTTGATATAAATCCATGTGCCTTTTTTGTGTCCTGCAGTGCACTCTCTCTCAATTTGGTTGTCAATGATGCTGCTAAGAGTTGCCGGGAAGCAACAGGGTTCTTCATGTTGGTTCAACAGATCTATAATTATTTATCTGCATCAACTAATCATTGGCAAATACTAACTAGCCATGTACCTACCCTAACAGTTAAGCCTTTGAGTCAAACAAGATGGGAGAGTCGGATTGATGCTTTGAAACCACTGAGATATCATCTTGGTAGCATATATGATGCTTTAATGGAGATCTATAATGAACCACACTCACATAAAACAACAAGTGAATCTCTTGTTGAAGCTAAGGGTCTTGCTGAAGGCATTAGTAAGTTCAAGTTTGTAGTATCCCTTGCTGTATGGTACAACATGCTTTTTGAAATAAATCTGACAAGCAAACTACTACAAAAGAAGGAAACTGATTTATGTTCAGCTACAAGTCAATTACAAGTAACCAAGAATTATCTTGTGGGCTGTAGGTGTGATGATAGTTTTGAACAAGTTTTGATAGATGCTAGTGTGATTGCAAAGGAGTTAGATTTATTACCAAACTTTGAGACAGAACAATTTAGACAAAGGAGAAAGAAAAAACAGTTTGGGTATGAGGCTCCAGATGAGGCACCACAAGATCCAAAGCAAAAATTCAAAGTGGATTTCTATTATGCGGTCAACTTCGGCCCGTCCAACTAGGTTGTCGCGGGCGCACATGCTGCGCGTGGCCACGCCCAGGGAGGCTCGGAGAACTTCCACCCGCTCCCGAGCCTTCTCTGTGGCTGGCCCGACGCTGTGGAACCACCTACCAGCAGAAGTGCGCCTAGCAGAGTCCCTGCCTGCCTTCCGGAAGGCTCTTAAAACCCTTCTCTTCCGGGAGGCATTTGGTTGATTTTTTTTTCCCCTCTCCAGCCATCGCCATCTCCTGCACTTTGCTGTTTTATCTGTTTAGTTTTTTATTACATTGTGGTATCTGTTGTTTTTAATATGCTGTAAACCGCCCGGAGTTCCCCACCAGGAAGACGGGCGGTATATAAGTCCCATAATAAATAAATAAATAAATATGCTATTTTAGATATGGCCGTTCAATCTGTCAAAGAGAGATTCCAACAACTACGGCACTATAATTCTGTATTTGGCTTCCTGTATGATATATACAGCATCAACAAAAAATGTACTGAAGATGTACGAAAGGCCTGCAAGACTTTGGAGCGGTCATTGACACACAATGAAAACAAAGATATTGATGCTGAAGATCTGTGTTGTGAACTTCAAGCAGTTGCTCAAAGGCTTCCAGAGTCTATGCCACCGCAAAGTACTTCTCTTCATACTACAACACAAAATCCAGAATAGTGCGTCTAGTGTTTTTGTTTCTCTTAGGATCCTTCTCACACTTCCAGTGTCAGTGGCAAGTGGTGAACACAATTTTTCAAAACTCAAACTTATAAAAACTATGCTCCAAAAGAGACTAGTTTGGTTTGGCAACTATATCAACCGAACATGCTGAAGCATCAGCACTTGACCTAAAGGAACTGTTAACAAAATTTGCAAAGGAAAAGGCATGTAAAATAAGATTTTGATTTGCCTGAAACTGAAACATCAAAGAGACTTAAATCTCAGCATCACATTTAACATTTTTCAAAGTGATTTCTGTGCAAAAACTGTATTCTGTTTTAGAAAATAAAATAGAAATTGTTTTATGACTTGTTTTCACAATTTTTACAAAATCATTAATAATTTCAAAATCTGTGCTTTTCATTCTTCCAATAATACGTCTGTGTTTGAATATGATTGACGGGGGGGGGGGGGGCAGAAGGTGATCTTGCCTAGGGCGCAAAAAACCCTAGCACCGGCCCTGGTCATTGAGGTGATCCTCATGAAAGGAATGGTTAATAGTGCCCTTTTTTCCCCAGTTGAACAATGTCTGCAAGGGGTTTAGCAGCATTGCGGGTTAGTTTTAATAGATGCAATATCTCATCTACTCCCTTTAGAATAGCCAGATGTACACTGCCATTCCCCAAGTTAGGAGATTTGGAAATACAGTATCAACTGATGATCCAATGTACAAATTAACACTAGTGGGTTTTGTCAGCTTCTTCTTCCAATCAGAAAAGCTCATTAAAGGAGTGACTTTGTGTCCTGAAGATCTCAAACGTGCGCAAAGGGAAGATCTCAAAGGTGCGCAGGAAAGGCCTCATTTTGCACAGCATACTAGGAAAAATAGGCTGAGTGAAAGTCAGAAGGACAAGTGGAGACCTGTGGGTGGGTGGAAGCCAGTCAACGTTAAGTAAGTCCAACTTGTTGCTCTCACAGCGAAGGTGGCCACTTAGAGCTGCTACAACTGCACTCTTGGGAGTTCCATCTTCTAAAATTCATGTTATTACTTAGAATTAGGAGGGCGATCTGGTTACACTGTAAATGGCAATTAGGAGACGTATGAGTTTCTTGTTTCTGTCAGCTCCCATGCGAATGTTTTGAAGCTGTTTATAAGGTAGATCAGGTCGCCTTAGTAAGATCTTTTAGACTTGCAGTTGGAGAGAGGGCTCTGTGGAGATCTAATGAGCTTCCATCGCTCAGGGTGGTAGACTGACTGGTAATAAACCTATTTATAAGAGTTTTCAAAGAGTCCACTTTGCAGTTTATCTCGGCAGGTTAAAAATTACTGAGACACTTTGTGCAATCAGCAAGCTCTGTTTAAAAATACCAGGCCCACATATTCGGCCCCTAAGAGGAAGGCCTTGGAGGACCCAGAGCAGCTGCCAATAGTTAAAGGCTCCGGCAGCTCAGAGGGCAAACCCTCACTTATCTTAGGGGCTGTGGTCGCTAAAGCACCATGACTTTTAGACTCCACTAACAGGTCAAATCTGTTGTGCAAGATAGTCTCTGAGGGTTTCTTTTTAGGAGATGTTTGGATGGAATAAGACAGTGATGGCGAACCTTTTAGAGACCGAGTGCCCAAACTGTGATCCAAAACTCACTAATTTTTTTTTTTGCAAAGTGCCTATACAGTACAGCCATTTAACCTGAGTACACGTAGCTATGAAGGGGCAATGTCGGGTGCCCACAGAAAGGGCTCCAGGTGCCACCTTTGGCACCCGTGCCATAGGTTCGCCAACCCTGGAATATGAGATGATGACTGTGGCTCTGGGAGATATTGCTGTTTTCTTTTGCATTTCACCATGCTTCAGCCAAACAGTTGACAAAAATAGGGCAGTACCAAGCACTAATAGGAAAAAAATATTTCTCCAGTCCAAGATCACTATATAGATAAGCAACTGTAAATCCTCTTGTAGGGAGGTTAGCCGGTATTCTTCACTAAGACCAGCTGTCGAGGGGAGTATCCATGTGGGGACTTAAGATAGTGTGGAATGGGCCGGCCCGGCGCAGAGACTTTGTTGTCAGTTCTTCCAGCCACCACTACCCTAACAAGGTCTCAGATACAATTTAAAATTAGAACTAAAAGAAACTAAAACAAATCAATAATCTCTGCACAATGAAAATGTTAAAACGGGAGTGGAGCTCTGTACGCCACCACTAGCTGGACATCCACCATCTTCCTCTACTTGTCCGGCAACTAACAAAATCACTTATGGCAATGTGGAGATCTTACGAATAAGCAGAGTTAGGAAGTGCAGGAATAGAACTTAAAGATATCACACAGAGAGAGACAGTAAACGTATGACAATGTATTTGAAATTCAGTTGCAATATATACAAAGCATCCAACACAGAATTATATCAGCAAGACTGTTTAACATGGTAACAGACAGAGTAAAATGATCTGACTTACGACAGATAAACTTCACTTGTAACATCTCCCTTGTATACAACTTTTGCAGCAATTACAGAATACGTTACACCATTGGACATTACATCGTTACATTAGAATATATCAGCTGTAGCAAATTGTATCATTATACAAGATGTTTGTGAAGATACTCATTCAACCAGGTGCGTTTTATCTGGAAGTCGAGTCTTGGCAACTGGACTTTTTTCTTGAGAGATAGAAACATTTCACTGCTCATCCAAACAGCTTCATCAGTCTGAATACAGCTACTCCGAGTCCTCGAGCTTATAGTCAGATTTGCCCTTTGTCACCCTGGTCTGAAATAGGTTCATAAGATGAACAATGACCTGAATACGCCCTTTAGGTAGACAATAGTGTCCATAGCCTTAAGGTGAACAATGGCCTATGGTGCTTAAACCTATAAAGTATCTGTTGTTAGCTGAGGCCTTGGTGGTGAAGGCTTTTTGATTTGTCTGGGTACTTTGGAAAGCACACCCTGATAAGTAGCAGATGGACTGTGCCTGAGGCTCCCACTTCTGTTGAGAGAGGGGGTTTCAATGCTCATATGAATGGTTTCCCTGACTCCTCTCTCAAACCCCCTATCTTCTCTGTCTAATATGTGTACAACCTCATCTTTGAATGCATGGCCTTTGTCCTTATTTATTTTATTTATTTTTGTATTTATATCCCGCTTATCTACTACATCAAGTACTCTAAGCGGCTAACAAGGGCAATTAATGCAAAATCAAATACAATAAAATACATGGAAAACATCACATATAAAGCAAAAATAACATATAACAATAGGACAACATACCATGTAAATACCTACTGCATCCCAGCATGCAGAGGAACAAATCCTAACAAATAAAATTAAAATTAACGCTCCTTAAAACAGTCCTTCTAATGGAGGTGTGCTGCTGATTCTGGTCTTGAACTGTTACCCCTCCTATGTTGGGCCATCCTTCTGTTTAATGACTGTTAGCACTGATGCCCTAACAATGCTAAAGAGAAGATTAAGAGAAGGCAGCACCCTCACCTCCAGAATCAGCCTCAAACCAGGACAGATATGCCTGCTCCTGGACCTGTGTCTGAACACCATATATTTCATGTACAGAGGGGATTTCTACAGATAGAAGCATGGTTGCGCCATGTGGTCCCCACTGTCACCAATTGTTGCCAACCTATACATGGAAGAAGTAGAGAAGAAGGCACTCAATGCCTTCCCAGGGACAACATCACCCCAATGGTACACGTATGTAGATAGTATCTGGGTGAAAAACAAGACTCAGGAAGTACAGGCTTTTACAGACCACATCAATGCGGTGGACCCTAATATTAAGTTCACTAGGGAAGGCACCCAAGACAAGAGCCTGGCTTTCCTGGATTGTGAAGTCATCGTCAGACCCAACCGTGGTCTGGGAGTAGAAGTTTACAGGAAACCCATCCACATAGATAAGTACTTACCGTTTGACTCCCATCATCAATTACAGCACAAATTAGGAGTCATTGGGACCCTAAGCTACAGAGCAGAGAGCATCCCCACCTCCACAGAAGCCAAGAAGGAAGACAGGCACCTGAAGAGGGCACTTAAGGCCTGTGGATATCCAAAGTGAGCCTTCAACAAAACAGGGTGCTTAGCCAGAAGAACAAGGGATCAGCTTGAGACCCAGATCCTCTGGAAGAACCTAGTCATTCCCTACGTGGCTGGAGTGTCTGAAAAGCTTAAAAGGATTTTTGGCAAACATCGTCTCCCTGATTATTTCAAACCCACAAACAAACTAAGGCAGAGATATTTCCAGCCAAAGGACCCAATACCAAAACAAAAAAGGAGCAATGTAGTATATGTGGTCCAATGCAGTGAGGAGTGTGCAGACCTCTACATTGGAGAAACTAAACAGCCATTAAACAGAAATGGCCCAACATGGGCTGGGTAACAGCTCAGGACCAGACTCAGCGGTATAACTCCACTTGGACAAAGGGCACGCATTCAAACATGAGGATGTATATTAAGCAGTGAAAATAGGTGGTTTGAGAAAGGAGTCAGGGAAGCCATTCGTTTGAGTATTGAAACCCCCTCTCTCAACAAAGGTGGGGGCCTCAGGCATAGTCTACCTGCTACTTATCAGGGTGTGCTTTCAAAAATACCCAGACAAATAAAAAAGTCTTCACCACCAAGGCCATAGCTAATGACCCATACTTTATAGGTTTAATTACCTTACGCCAGGCTTGCCCAAACTTTGGCCCTCCAGATGTTTTGGACCACAACTCCCACAGTTCTTTGTCATTGGCAATCTAAGCTTAGAGTTCTGGAAGTTGTCAACCAAAACATCAGGACGGCCAAAATTTGGACATGCCTGCCTTAGGCCACTGTTCACCTTAAGGCTATGGATACTATTGTCTATCTAACAAGACTTTTCAGGTCAGTGTTCAGCTTATGAGCCTATTTCAGACCAGGTTGACAAGAGGTCAAAGCTATAAGATGGAAGACCTACACTAGCTGCATTCAGACTGATGAAGCTGTTTGGAGCAGATAAACGTTTCTATCTCTCAAGAAAAAGAAGTCCAGTTGTCCACTTGCAGATATTAAACAAGACATTATATCAGATCAACTCACATGTGTTCATTCATTAATCAGTATCTACCAGGTGTCCAAAATATCAATTACCTCAGAGAAATTGTCCTTGGCTCAGAACGTTTGAGCCCACTTAAAATATTACATTTTAACATGTACATGCATAGTATGAACTCAAGATTTGTGTGGTACAGTGGTCCCCTGCCCGTTCGCAGTTCCTGCAGTACACTGTATTGCGGGACCGCAGTATATATATAAAAAAAGGCCCTGTGGGAGTAATAGTGAAGGCCTGTTTCATACCTCTTGTACTTACTTACCCCAGAACTGGCCTGAAAGGGCCTTCCCGGGCTTTCTGGAGCCCCGAAAATGGCTTCCCAATGAACACAGACCATTTGGGGCAATGTAGTCGGGAAGGTAAGTACAAGAGCCCACAGTTAGGCCCCAGAAGCCCGAACCAATCTGCCTCCGCATGATGAGGATTTTCAATTATCAAGGGTCAGGTTGGATCCCTAACTCCCACAACAGGGGGCGGTGGGGGGCATGTCAGTGTAACTGAAGTTTTTCCAATACTCCAGAATTTTCAAAGGCTTCTCGAATGAGTGGGTCCTAAGATGTGAAAGAAAGGCAACAACAATGAGAGAAACTGGCCCCTCAGTACTGACATTCAAATGGCTTCTAGCCTGTGTGGGTTCTGTGATGCCTAGAAAGGTGTCCTGCTTGACTAAACCTCTTTCCATACTCCAGACATTCAAATGGCTTCTCGCCTGTGTGGGTTCTGCGATGAAGAGCAAGGATTCCAGCTTGACTGAACCCCTTTCCACACTCCAGACATTCAAACGGCTTCTCACATCTGTGAATCCTGTGATGGCTAGCAAGGTTTCCAGAAGTACTGAACCTCTTTCCACACTCCAGACATTCAAATGGCTTCTCGCCTGTGTGGGTTCTGTGATGGCTAGCAAGGTTTCCAGAGTGCCTGAACCTCTTTCCACACTCCAGACATTCAAATGGCTTCTCGTCTGTGTGGGTTCTGTTATGGCTAGCAAGATTTCCAGATTGACTGAACCTCTTTCCACACTCCAGACATTCAAACGGCTTCTCGCCTGTGTGGATTATGTGATGCTTAGAAAGGTTTCCAGAATCATTGAAACTCTTTCCACACTCCAGACATTCAAATGGCTTCTCGCCTGTGTGGGTTCTGTGATGCGTAGCAAGGTGTCCAGAGTGACTGAACCTCTTTCCACACTCCAGACATTCAAATGGCTTCTCGTCTGTGTGGGTTCTGTTATGGCTAGCAAGGCTTCCAGCTTGACTGAACCTCTTTCCACACTCCAGACATTCAAATGGTTTCTCACCTGTGTGAATCCTGTGATGGCTAGCAAGGTATCCAGCTTGACTGAACCACTTTCCACACTCCAGACATTCAAATCGCTTCTCGCCTGTGTGTGTCCTGTGATGGCTAGCAAGTTTTCCAGATTCACTGAATGTCTTTCCACACTCCAGACATTCAAATGGCTTCTCGCCTGTGTGGGTTCTGTTATGCCTAGCGAGACTTTCAGATTCACTGAACCTCTTTCCACACTCCAGACATTCAAATGGCTTCTCGCCTGTGTGGGTTCTGTGATGGCTAGCAAGGTATCCAGAGTGACTGAACCTCTTTCCACACTCCAGACATTCAAATGGCTTCTCGCCTGTGTGGGTTCTGTGATGGCTAGTAAGTTTTCCAGATTCACTGAACGTCTTTCCACACTCCAGACATTCAAATGGCCTCTCACCTGTGTGGGTTCTGTGATGCCTAACAAGGCTTCCAGAATCACTGAACCTCTTTCCACACTCAAAACATTCAAATGGCTTTTTGCCTGTGTGTGTCCTGTGATGTATATTAAGGTGTCCAGATTGACTGAACCTCTTTCCACACTCCAGACATTCAAATGGCTTCTCTCCTGTGTGGGTTCTCTTATGGCTAGCAAGGTTTCCAGAGTGACTGAACCTCTTTCCACACTGCAGACATTCAAATGGCTTCTCGCCTGTGTGGGTTCTGTGATGGCTAGCAAGTTTTCCAGATTCACTGAATGTCTTTCCACACTCCAGACATTCAAATGGCTTCTCACCTGTGTGAATCCTGTGATGGCTAGCGAGGTTTCCACAGTAACTGAACCTCTTTCCACACTCCAGGCATGTCAATTGGTTCTCCCTCTGCTGAATTTTTTTATCGGAACAAGTTGTTGAGGTGCTAGTAAAAGATTTTCCACACTTGGTATGTTCATTCCTGTCCTCTCCTTTAGATGTTTTCGGAACCACTTGATCTTTGTCCTGACAAGTAATAGTTTTGTCCATCTTTAACCTTCGTCCTTCTGGTTTGATTCTCAACACCCTGTTTTGCATCTGAATATTCAACCTATTCATCTGACACTTGGTGTCCTCCTCTTTTATTGCTTCTCTACAGTGTCTTACCTGCAAAATATAAGTGACCACAAAAAACCGAGCTTGAAATCAAGTAACAAATCCAATGCACTGCCATGGAGGAGGCAGGAGAATGAAGCACAGCTCCAGGGTGGACCCACCTCCACCAACATCAGTGAGGAGGCCCATTGTGGCACCAGTAAAGCAAAGTGTTCTGCTTATATACCGTCCCATACTACTACAAGTAGTCTCTGGGCGGTTTACAATTTTAATTACAGAGTGCAGGCTACACATTGCCCCCCTAGCAAGCTGGGTACTCATTTTACCGACCTCGGAAGGATGGAAGGCTGAGTGAACCTTGAGCCTGCTACTGGGGATTGAACCCAGGTCGTGAGCACAGTTTTACCTGTAGTACAGGCATTTAACCACTGCGCCACGAGTAAATATCCTGAGGGAAACCATGGGATTTAATCACACTCTTCCTGTGAGGAAAGGGTTCCTTTCTATGCTGGTTAAGTCTAGGGAGGTCCAGGGTAAGAACTGGATCCAAATTGTTCCATAGCCTTAATATAACATTTCTATATTATTTTAGATCTAACTCACAGAAAGTTGCCTTGGCTGATCATACCTCTTCCATATGAATTTATGGTGCTTATGATCACCTCCAAAGTAGCCACTCAGACAGCCTGGTAATTTTAAGGGAACATTGCTCTTCATTGGCAGGAAAAAACAGATGGACATATTTAATTTGATATACAGACAATCAAATTAAGAATCTGAGGACAAGAAACATTCCTGTCCTCAGATAAATTGCAAGAAAGCAAAGTGGTTGTCCAACAAGGCCCTACAAACAGCGGAAGAGAGAAGGGACGCAAAATGCAAGGGAGAAAGGGAACGATACAGAAAATTGAATGCAGACTTCCAAAGAATAGCAAGGAGAGACAGGGCGGCCTTCTGGAATGAACAGTGCAAAGAAGTTGAGGAAAACAACAGAAAATGAAAAACCAGAGATTTATTCAAGAAAATTGGAGATATTAAAGGGGCATTTTGTGCAAAGATTGATATGATAAAGGACAAAAATGGTAGGGGCCTAACTGAAGCAGAAGAGATCAAGAAGAGATGGCAAGAATATACAGAAGAATTATATCAGAAAGATCTGGATGTCCCTGATAACCAAGATAGCTTAATTGCTGACCTGGAGCCAGACATCCCTGAAAATGAAGTCAAGTGGGCATTAGAAAGCATTGCAAACAACAAAGCCAGTGGAGGTGATGGCATTCGAATTGAACTCTTTAAAATCTTAAAAGAGGATGCTGTAAAGGTGCTGCACGCAATATGCCAGCAAATTTGGAAAACCCAGCACTGGCCAGAGGGCTGGAAAAGATCGGTCTACATCCCAATCCCAAAAAAAGGAAATCGGTCTACATCCCAATCCCAAAAAAACTATGCCAAAGAACAGTTTCCAATTTAATTAGGCAGGCTACACACTGCCTCACCACCAAACGAGCTGGGTGATCATTTTTCTGTTCTCAGATAAATCTACAAGAAAACCAGAAGAACAAAAAGTCTTATTTTCTCTAACCACTCAAAAGAGGCTCTCCCTCTGCAGTCGCCCCATAGCAGAAGAAGATGTTTTCTAAAATTCGTATTGTGAGCATGGAGGGTGGTACAGAAAAACATCTTCCCTGGATAATTGACTCGTCATATTGATTACCATTTTATTTTTACGCCACTGTTTATGGCTGGGTGGGGTGGGGTGCCTTAACCACACTGTAAGTGATTCAGAGCAGTCACAGTATATGAATGCATAAAAAGCTTTCTTCATGATACATGCTGAGGATCCTTACCTGAACAGATTTTATTCCCAGAATCTGAAAGGGATCTTCTCACACAGAGATCTCCAGCCTGGATTGAGAAGATCCCACTCGCTGTGTGCAAAATACGGGGTCACTTCCGTAGAGGACACCGACAGATGAAAATAGAAAACCAAATTTAAAATGAAAGCCACTTTGTATGTCTCAGGACTTTTCTAACTGTAGGAACATTGTCAGCTACTACTACAGTATCTTCAGGCCTCCTTAAGGGCTTTTCCATGAACAGGACAGCTGAAAACCTTTTGTGAAGCGAATGGCCCTCAATTGGGTATCCTGGACCAAACCACCTGCCTTGCCGCAGAGAGAACAGGCAGGAAGTTCCTGCTTCTTTGGGGATCTGTTTCTGACTCTGCTGAAAAATTTCAGCTTTGTGTGTTCCTTCCTTCCTTTCAGGAAACACCATGTGGGAAAGGAACACCAGAGAGACTCTCCTGAGAGAGGCAGGGAGGAAATTGACCCAACTCTCCTGCAATTTATCCCCCAAACAGTTTAGTTATTGCAAATATTCCTAGTCCTGCTTTTCTCCTTAAAAAGAGACCCAGGGTGGCTCAACTCTGCTTAGTGGTTTGGGCTTCACTTATTCAGGAGGCATAAAAATACTATATAACTGATTTCATATTTTGTGTGGCAGGGACTGTAATTCCAAAATGCCCATCTCTCCAACCTTCTCCTTTGTTGCTTCCTCACCTGTCATTTCTCGGATGGGGCAAGAGAGGGATTTGGGGGGGGGCATCAGGTCAACTGCCCAAGTTGCTTCTGAGCAGTCACAGTCTATGAATGCATAAAATAAATCAAGAAAGTAAAAAGTCTTCTTCATGACACATGATGAGGATCCTTACCTGGACAGATTTTGTTCCCAGAATCTCAAAGGGATCTCTTCACGCAGAGTTCTCCAGCCTGGACTGAGAATATCCCACTCGCTGTGGGCAAAATACGGGGTCACCTCCGCAGAGGACACCGACAGCTGAAAATAGAAATCAAATTTAAAATGAAAGGCACTTTGTATGTCTCAGGACTTTTCTAACTGTAGGAACATTGTCAGCTACTGCTACAGTATCTTCACGCCCCCTTAAGGGCTTTCCCACTAACAGGAGAGCTGAAAATGGGGGCAGAAAGTTGGGTTTCTAAGAACTGATAAGGAACCAGCCTTTTGTAAAGCAAATGGCCCTGAATTGTGTATCCTGGACCAAACCACCTGCCTTGCAGCAGAGAGAACAGGCAGGAAGATCCTGCTTCTTTGGGGATCTGTTTCTGACTCTGCTGAAAAACATCAGCTTTGTGTGTTCCTTCCTTCCTTTCAGGAAACACCATGTGGGAAAGGAATACCACAGAGATTATCCTGAGAGAGGCAGGGAGAAAATTGTCCCAGCCCTCCTGCAGTCTATTCCCCCAAACTATTTATTTATTTCAAATATTGCTGCCCTACTTTTCTCCTTAAAAAATACACCTAGGGTGGCTGAACTCTGCTTAGTGGTTTGGGCGTCACTTAGTCAGGAGGCATAAAAATACTATATAACTAATTTCATGTTTTGTCTGGCGAAGGATTGCAATTCCAAAATGCCTGTCTCTCCAACCTTCTCCTTTGTTGCTTCCTCACCCGTCAGTTTTCGAATGGGGGAAAAGAGAGGCATTTGGGGGGGGCATGAAGTCAACTGCCCACGTTGCTTCTGAGAGAAGGGCTGGAGAGAGAGAGAGAGAGAGAGAGAGAGAGAAAGAGAGAGAGAGAGAAGCTCCCTGGGGGGGGGGGGTAAGAAAAGCCCTCTGTCCATGGGCAGAGAAGCAGGGGACACAGAGAGAGCTGCCGTGGGACCCAGGAGAATCTGGGCTCAGAGTTTTGCCCAGGAGAAGGAAACCTGGGCGTGGAAGAACTTTAATCCATTTCCTTCTTTGCCATCTCCCCCTTCATTGGGGAAAAAAAAAGAGAATTCCTTCGAAATCCTGACCCAAAAGAGGGGGAGCCCCTTCTGTCCCCCCACTCCTTCCCTATAATATAGCTTCGTTTTTTCCTGCCACTCTAGGAAGCCCCACTCGCTGCCTTTCTCCCCCCAAAATGCCAATCTGCCCCTGGATTTGATCTTTTGGGGGTCAGTTGCCTTCTCTCCCACCACCACCATTCCCTGTGCTGGTTCGGCCTTAAAAGCTTCACCCTCCCTCCTTTTTCCTTGCGGGGGGGGGGGAGAGAAAGGGAAGGAGGAGGAGTTTTTCCCCCCTGGATCGGATCCCCAATTACCCTTTGCTTCTTCTCCCTCCTCCTTCCAAATTAAAAGGGGGGGGAGAAAGAAAAGGAGGGCGCAGATTTCCCCCATTGTTGCTCCAACGCCCCCTCCTCCTCACTTGCAACCTCTGCCCCCATTGCACTCCCCCAAATAATCCCCCCAATGCACAACGCACCTCCTCCTCCTCCTCCTCCTGGGGGGGTCTTTTTCCTCTCCTTCCAGGAACCACAGAGAGCCTCTTGGGGGGGGGGTTGGAAGGCCACGCGGAGAACAGATCCCCCCTCCCTTGGAGCCTTCGTTTCCTGCCTCTCTAGGAAGGCGAACTCGTTGTCTGGGAGCAATCCCAATGCCCCCCTTTCTCTGCCTCCCTTCTGGTTCTCCCCCGGCCACCGGACATACATGCTAGTCTCCGTTTTCAAGCCGAAGAGCCAGTGTTGTGCAAGTCCGGGGCCACGTGGCCGGCATGGCTGCAAGGAAACACTGTTCTGCCTTCCGGCTTTTGAACGGGGGTTTTCCCTATTCATCTGCTTGCATTTTTTACAGGCTTTCGAACTAGGCTTACTTAGGCAAGAGTTGGGGTTTAACCGCAGGAGATCACTCCGCTAAGTGGCAGCACCCGGGATTCGAACCGCTTAGCTGCCTGACTTTGCAGTGGACGCGTTCAGGGAGCCCAGCCCAAAAGGCAGGCAGGGATAGAGGGAGGGAGGGAAGGGGGAGGTTCGCCTTCCTCCTCCTCCTCTTCCTCCCCAGGACCCAGAAAGGGAAGCCGCCATCCCTTGCACTCCCTCCTCCTGTTCCCACCTTCCTCCTCCCTCCTCCTCCTCCTCCCCCTCCTCCTGGCCCAGGCAGGATCCGGCCCTGAATGAGAGCCATTGACGCCCCTTCTGGGAAACTGTGAAAGGGGAGCCGCCAACCCTTGCACCCCCTCCTCTGCCCCATCCTTCCTCCTCCTTTTCTTCCTCTCCTTTGATTCCCCCCCCCTTCTGCCCCATTTGAGTGGGGAAGGGGGAATCCCTTCCCTTCCCTTGGAGCCCTCCTTCCCTCCCTTCTGAATCCGCACCTTAGATGGAAGGATGCCTGGGGGTCTCCTCTCATCCTCCCCCTCCCCCCTCCAATCATCGTTCTGGTCCCACCGCCCATCATCCCAAGAGGAAGCAGGGAGGAAGCCAAGGGGGAAGGGAGAAGCTGGAGCCTGGGAAATCTTCCTTCCAGCCGGGATTCCACCCCAAATGGCTCTTCAGGGGGTGGAGGGCCAGGAGACCAAGCCCAGCCACCAGCAGCCAAGCAGGACTGTTGCTTCTTGGGCAACTGGGGAGGTCCAGGCAGGTTGGAGGCCTTCTCTGCCATGAGTGCCCTCTGGCTCAAGTCCTCTTTTACAGGGCACCTGGGGACCCTCAGGGCGTCCCCTCCATGAAAGGGGAAAGAGAAAGGACTTGCAGGTGTGAATGTGGAAACCATGCGGGTGACAGAGAAGAAATCAGAACAATCATCCCAGGAAGGAAACTCAGAGACTGAGCAGATTGGTTCAAAGAGGAAGGCTGGGGACGGGGTTAGGAGGAGGAGGAGGAGGAGGAGGAGGAGGATAAAAGGGTGGTTGAAGGATCATACGTCCCTTGTTGGGAATGGATCTGGTTAGAGAAACCCTGGACACCCAAATTGGAAGTACTCACTGCACCCAACAAGGAGGCAGGTAAGAGGAGGTAGATAGGGAATTGGTGTGAAAAGAGGAGGAAGATCAGAGGAGAAAGGTGATGAGTGGAGAGAGAATGGAAAGAGCAGAAGGGAATCTGGTACCAGAAGATGGGTCAGAGAGAAAGGGGGGTTGGGAATGCACAGAAGTTAGCCTGGGATGATTCTGGTCCCCTTGCTATAGTTGCCACCATTGACTGATTGATATTATTTTGTTTTAATTAGAGTATTTTCTTCCGCCTTTCTCCTTCAGTAAGGACCCAACGTGCCTTACAGTAATGAGGGACAATATTTAGTCCAGTACACTTAAGACATATTCAAGTTTGAGAACAGGGAACTGAGGGGCATCTAACAGCAATAAAAGACAATATTAATACTACAAGAGAATGCAGCAGCTGAGAGGGCCCTTTCATGTGCACCCGTGAGACCCACCTGTGAGGGTGGCAGGATGGAGAGAAGGGCCTCTCCTGATGACCATAACACCTGAGTCAGTTCATCTTGCGAGATTCGAACCTTGCAGCTGGGACCCAGGTCACAGTGCTTTGTACTTCAAGGTCAGCACTTTGAATTGTGCCCGATAGTGATTGGCAGCCAGTGGAGCTGCTTTAGTAGGGGGTGTAATGTGATCTCTGTAACCTGCCCCAGTCAGCAATCTGGCTCCTTTACACCATGGATGGGTGCAAAGGAGGACACGGATACTAGAAACCCAGAGGATGTACAGTACTTGGGAGCTCAGGGTGTTCTACGGGAGTTACAAGTTGGAACCCATTTATTAACAGGGATGACACAGCTGTGAAGTTGAATGTTCCTTGTAGACCTATCTGCTTTTGAAGATGGTGTACCAATAATAGACAACCTGTTGTGTTTTAAAGTTGGAACCTGAACCCTCCCATGGTAAACAGTCCAGGTGTTGTAGCTTTAATGTAATGTTGTCTTTTAATGCTGTAAGACGGGGTGCCTAAACTTTTTGTAAGGAGGGCCAGATTTGTTGGCTGAGAATGTGTCAGGGGCCGGTGGCTCCCCGACCCTGCCACCCCACTGCAAGCCCCACCCACTGACCCCTTGCAACCCCACACACAGGAAGGAAGGCAGGAACCAAGGGAGGGAGGGAAGAAGGTGGAAACCAAAAGAGGAAGGAAGGAAGGTGGGGAACAAGGAAGGGAGGGAGGGAGGGAGGTGGGGACCGAGGGAGGGAGGAAGGAAGGAAGGTGGGGACCAAAGGAAGCACAGGGAGCCGTGGCCACAGGTTGCCCCTTGGAAGAGGCGATCTGTGCGAACTCCCCCCCCCAAGCTCTCCAGCAGTGGCGATGGCTCGCCCGCCAGCCCACCCCAAATCTCCTTGGCGGTGGCAGAGGCCCGCTGGCCTGCCCACCCCCCACACATTCCCCTGCAGTGCCGGTGGCGGCAGACCGCCTCTCCGCCCAGCCGCCCAAGCTTCCCAGCGGTGTCAGTGTTGGCAGAAGATTTTTTTTAAAAAAATAATGGGGCAAAGTAGGGGGAGGGAGGGGTGGGCCAGCCAGCCACGGGCCACTCAGAATGGCCTGATGGGCCGGATTTGGCCCCCAGGCTGAACTTTGGGCATGCCTGCTGTAAGATGTCCCTCAATTCCCTGCTCTCGGTACTTGAATATGTCTTAAGTGTATTGGACTGTATATTCTCACTCCTTACTCTAAGCTGCCTTAGGTCGTTTTCCAAGGAGAACGGGTAAAAATACTCTAAAATAAAATAAACAAATCTTCCCCTAAATTATTATTATTTATTATTTTAGAGTATTTTTACCGCACCTTTCTCCATAAAAAAGGACCCACAGGCAGCTTACAATATACAGGCCAGTACACCTAAGATATGTTCAAGTAACTGAGAGCGGTTTCCTGGTCATGTATGGTAGATTTGTATAAAAGTCACCTAAACCCCAAATAAAAGCCCAGCCCAAAACCCGGCAGCTTTGTGCTCAAAGAGGAAGGGCCGTGTGCTCAGCTCAACAGGGACGGTGTCTGTGTATGTGTGTGTGTCCTGGTGCCTTCAGAGAGCTATAGGGTGACAGGGTGGAGCTGTAGAAACTGGACTTAATGCCTCGGGCACAGGTTCAAGTGGAATATGTCTTAATAGGGGCGATTGGGTCAACACCCCTGGTGGTATCCTCATACCACCTTTCTACCAGGGCATCCACCGGACTGTCAGCCAGACTGTCAAGAAGCACCCCGAAGGCCTCCAGAAACCTTTTGGGATCCAGAAGCCTTTGGGGGTGGGCCCAACCCAGGGGCTGAGGCTCCCCACAGAGCGATCTACAAGGGGAAAAGACAGCAGATGATGGTCTGACCATGACACAGGCAGGGGAACAATGTCCCCAACCCTCAGATTATAATCCGCCGACGTTGGGGTAAAAACCAAGTCCAAGACTATGCCCGGATCTATGAGTGGGACAAACAACATGCTGGGTCAGATTCATGGAGGCCATGGACTCCATGAAATCCAGAGCCACTCCTGAAAGCCCATCTTTGGCATGGACAATAAAGTCCCCTACCACCACCAGAACACGGGGGGACCTCAACAGAACCACTAAGAAGAACTCAGTGAGCTCTGGTAGGGATTGTGCAGGGTTGCGGGGATCACGGTACCCTATCACAATGCCAAACCTGTCCCACTAACCCACCAATAGAAAGAGGCATTCTCACCCAGGACTCACCAATGCCGTGGCTCTGCTGATAGAGATTCCCTGTAAACGATGGCCACCCCACTCCCCTCTATTATTTTAGAGTATGTTTATCCCACCTTTCTCCTTTGAAAAGGACCTAAGGTGGCTTACAGTAATGAGGGACAATATACAGCCCAGTACACTTAAGACATGTTCAAGTAAATGAGAGCAGTTACCTGATTGTGTACAGTGGATTAATATAAAACCCCAAATAAAAGCCTGTGTGTGTGTGTGTGTGTGTGTGTGTGTGTGTGTGTGTGTGTGTGTGTGTGTTGATGAGTACAGAGATCTATAGAGTGACAGGCTGGAGCTGCAGAAATTGGATTTATTGAGCTGGGCAGAGGTCCAAGCGGGAACTGTGAGATTTTTTTCCCCTTTAAAATGGATGAGCTCTATGATCCTTCTGACCACACACCTTGAGGGCCAGCGGAGGGGAGGGAAGGAAGGGGTGGGAAGGTGACCTAATTTAGCATCTCCCCTGGTAAAAGAGGGTGGGAGGAATTCCTTCTAAATCCAGACCCAATGGAGGGGGGGGTCAGATCTCAAGGTGGGGGGTTGTCTTGTGGGGGGTGGACAGAGGGGGGTCCCCCTTTTTCTCCTCTCTCCTCCTGCAAGATGGAGCTTCTCTCAATGCAATGCAATGCAATTCGAGAAAGTGTGGGGATAGATGGATAGAAGCCCCATCTCTCCCTCCCCTATGGAGTTTCATTTCCTGCCACTCTAGGAAGCTGCGTTCGCTGCCTTTCCTCCCCATGGAACCCCACACACTTCCCTCCCAAAATGCCCCCTAGGCGCCCTTCTCTGGCTCCCTTCTGGCTGAGTGCCTCCTGGGATCCGAACCGCTGAGCTCCCCAACTTTGCAGCAGGCAATTTCAGGGAGCCCAGCCACAAATGGCAGAGAGGGAGGGATTGAGGAAAGGGGGTTTCCTCCCTCCTCCTCCTCCTAGTGGCATTGGCAGGATCCGGCCCTGAATCAGAGCCAGATGCCCCTTCTGGGAAACTCAAAGGTTGAGGGAATACAGTACGGGGGCAGGCCTTCCTCCTCCTCCTCCTTCCCAGTACCAAGAAAAGGAAGCCCCCAACCCTTGCTAAACCCACCTCCTGCCCCCGCCTTCCTCCTCCTCTTCCTCTCCTCTTTTATTTATTCTCTACATCGCCTTACCTGCAAAGTATAAGCAAACACTCTCAGAACTCTATTGGTTAGAATCTGCTAAGTATTTGGACTGCCACTGTGTCTGAGAGAAAGTGTACTTTTCTAGCTTATGACGTTAAAACGAAAGAGGCCTAATTTATAAAGGAAAGATATCCAGTGTGTTAGAAAAAAAAGGAGACAAATTTATATCATAACCTGGCCATTATCATGGATATCGGAGATTTAAAAGGAGTTGGAGAAGGGGAAGTACATCCAGAGGAAAGCAACCATCATGGAGACAAGCCCTGCGACGAAGATAGTGATTGAGGTGGGTGCGTTTAATCTGAAAATGAAAAGACTAAGAGGTGACATGGGAGATACCTTCAAATCATTGGATGGACCATCATGTGGAAGGTGGAAGAAAATTTACGTCAGGGCTGCCCCCCGAAAAGAATCCTTGGCAGATACCAATGTTTGCTGGTATGTACTACAGCCTAGTTCCAGCATTTTATCACAATTGTCTTCCACCTTTGTCACATACATTTTATACAAATAGATAGAATTGTTTCAAGCTTTTCTGCTTCTCAGGTGCCTCTTTCCAACTCCTCATCGGGAGTTTCCAACAACTCATCGGGAACTTAGCGGTTCATCTTCACCCCATCTGGGAGAGCTGTAAGACTGCCTGGCAAAGCCCAACCCAAAGGACCTCCAGGATGGATCCCGGGTTGGGGGTGGGAACCACAGGGTGTGGTTTGCCACCATTGCTGTGGTACCCAATGGTCGGGTCCCATAGTGAATCCGGTGCCGCCACTCCACAAATAAGCAACAACCCGTTTGTGCAAGATATTTTGTCAGACAGTTTAATGTTGCCAAACATCAGTTATCACCCGTTGAATTCCTCTAATGTTATTGAACCTCCGAGAGAAGTACAAGAGCCTGTCATTTTTAAAGAGTTTAATAAAAGTTCATTTAATTTTGGAGAAAATGCCATCCAGAGTCATCTGTCATCAAGGGAACCCAAGTTGGCTGGCAGTGAACCCTTACACCCCTGCAACCCTGTTGTCTTTCAAACAATTACAATTAAAGATTTCAAATTCTGTTACACATCTACATATAAAAACACCTCATAAAATGTTTGCCTGCTACATAAGACAATAGAGAAACACAGAGCACTGAATAAACACCCTTCAATAGCATTTTTAAAAAGTGTCAGAAAGGATGAAATGAGAACAGACTGAAAAGGGGATTCTGCCCAGATTGACTGAGGAAGGAGTAACGGCAGGCAGAGATAGGAAAACCTCTGTCCTGCCAGGGATTGTAACGTGTTCTCTCCCCAAAGCTTTTCCTACACTCCAGGCATTTGGAAGGCTTCTTCCCTGTGAGGGCCATTGTTGAGATTTATCACCTCCACACTTATGACAATGTGGAGATCTCACGTATAAGCAGAGTTAAGAAGTGCAGGAATAGAACTTAAATATCTCTCTCACACACAGAGAGTATACGTAAAATTCTTATGGCAGTGTATTAGAAATTCAGTTGCAATATATACAAAGCATCCAACATAGAATTACATCAGCAAGACTGTTTAACATGGTAACAGACAGAGTAAAATGATCTGACTTACAGCAGATAAACTTCACTTGTAACATCTCCCTTGTATACAACTCTGAAACCTATAAAGTATGGGTTGTTAGCTATGGCCTTGGTGGTGAAGGCTTTTTGATTTGTCTGGGTATTGTTGAAGCACACCCTGATAAGTAGCAGATGGACTGTGCCTGAGGCCCCTACGTCTGTTGAGAGAGGGGGTTTCAATGCTCACATGAATGGTTTCCCTGACTCCTCTCTCAAACCATCTATCTTCTCTGTCTAATATGTGTACAACCTCATCTTTTAATGTGTGCCCTTTGACCTGCTAATCTGCTAAGGTCTTGAACTGTTACCCCTCCTATCTTGGGCCATCCTTCTGTTTAATGGCTGTTAGCACTGATGCCCTAACAATGGTAAAGAGAAGATAAAGACAGCACCCTCACCTCCAGACCACAACCCAGACCAGATATGCCTGCTCCCGGACCTGTGTCTGAAACCCGCATATTTCATGTACAGAGGGGATTTCTACAGATAGAAGCATGGTTGTGCCATGGGGTCCCCACTGTCACCAATTGTCAGCCTATACCTGGAAGAAGTGAAGAAGGCACTCAACACCTTCCCAGGGACAACACCATCCCAATGGTTCAGGAATGTAGATGTTATCTGGGTTAAAATCAAAACTCAGGAAGTACAGGCCTTTAGAGACCACTTCAATGCGGTGAACCCTAATATTAAGTTCACTAGGGGAGACACCCAAGACAACAGGCTGGCTTTCCTGGATTGTGCAGTCATAGTCAATCACGACCGTGGCCTGGGAGTAGAAGTTTATAGGAAACCCACCCACGTAGATAAGTAGTTACTGTTTGACTCCCATCATCCATAACAGCACAAATTAGAAGTCATCAGGACACTAAGCCACAGACAGGCACGTGAAAACAGCACTTAAGGCCTGTGGATATCCAAAGTGGGCTTTCAACAAAGCAGTGTCCCAACCCAGAAGAATAAGGGATCAGATTGAGATCCATACCGACGGAAGAACCTGGTCATTCCCTACATGGGTGGAGTGTCTGAGAAGCTTAAAAAGATTTTCGACAAACTCCACATTCCTGATTATTTCAAACCCACAAACAAACTAAGGCAGAGATTTGTCCACCCAAAGGACCCGATAACTAAACAAAAAAGGAGTAATATAGTATATGTGGTCCAATGCAGTGAGGAGTGTGCAGGCCTCTACATTGGAGAAACTAATCAGCCATTAAACAGAAGGATGGCCCAACATAGGAGGGGCAACAGCTCAGGACCAGAATCAGCAGTACACCTCCATTTGAAGGACAAAATAATCTGAAATAGGCTCAAAAATTGAACAATGACCTGAATAGGCTTGTTAGGGAGACAATAGTATCCATAGCCTTAAGGTGAACAATGGCCTAAGGCAGGCATGTCCAAACTTCGGCCCTCCAGATGTTATGGACCACAACTCCCACAGTCATTTGTCACTGGCAATCTAAGCTTAGAGTTCTGGGAGTTGTGATCCAAAACATCAGGATGGCTGAAGTTTGGACATGCCTGCCTTAGGCCATTGTTCACATTAAGGCTATTGATACTATTGTCTCCCTAACAAGCCTATTCAGGTAGGTCATTGTTCAATTTATGAGCCTATTTCAGATTAGGGTAACAAGAGGTCAAAGCTGACTATAAGTTGGAGGACTTGCACTGGCAGGATTCAGACTGATGAAGCTGTTTGGAGCAGAGAAATGTTTCTATCTCTCAAGAAAAAGAAGTCCAGCTTCTATGACTCAACTTCCAGACGTTATACAAGACATTATATCAGATCAACTCACATGTGTCCAATCATTAATCAGTATCTACTAGGTGTTCAAAATCTATAATTAATTATCTCAGAGAAATTGTCCTTGGCTCAGAACCTTTGAGGCAACTTTATATATTACATTTTAACATGTACAGCATAGCATGAAGTTTTAACACAGATGGTCTAAAAAGGTTTCTGTGGTACAGTGGTCCCCTGCCCGTTCGCGGTTAATATACTGCAGTCCCACTTTATTGCAGGACCGCAGTATATAAAAAAGGCCATTTGGATTAAAGGTGAAGGCCTGTTTCAGACCTCCTGTACTTACCACAGAACTGGCCTGCAAGGGCCTTCCCGGGCCTTCTGGCTTCCCTATTTATTTATTTATTTATTTATTTATTATTTACGCTTATATACCGCTCTATTTCCCACAAAAGGACTCAGGGCGGTTTACAACAATAATAACAAAACAACAAGTCAATACAATAACTAGGAACAATAGTTTCCAAGAATAAATAAATCGGCGGGGTATTAATAATAAAGGAAGAGAGAAGTCACTTTGAGTTTGGGGAACTCCAGAAGGCCCGGGAAGGCTCTCGCAGGCCCATTTGTGGGCACCGCCATGGGGGGGGGGGTAAGTACAAGAGGAGCCCCAAGCCTGACCCAACCTGCATCTGCATATCGCGGATTTTCAATTATCAAGGGTCAAGGTAGGTCCCTAAACCCACTGACAGGCGTGCGGTGGGTCACTGTAACTGAAGTTTTTCCAACAGATTTTTCAAAGGCTTTTGGAATGAATGGGTCCTAAGATGTGAAAGAAAGGCAACCAGAAAGACAGAAACTGGCACATCAGTACTGACATTCAAATGGCTTCTTGCCTATGGGGTCTTGTGATGCTTAGCAAGGTTTCCATGGCTTCAGAGACTAGGACTCGGGGCAATGGTTTCAAACTATAGGAAAAGAGATTCCATTTGAACATTAGGAAGAACTTCATGACAGTGAGAGCTGTTCGGCAGTGGAATACTGTATGCTGCCACGAAGGGTGGTGGACTCTCCTTCTTTGGAAGTTTTTAAGCAGAGGCTGGATGGCCATCTGTCGGAAATATTGTGATGGGGTTCCTGCATGGCAGGGGGTTGGACCCAATGGCAGTTGAGGTCTCTTCCAACTCTATGATTCTATGTTTCCTGAATAATGGAACCTCTTTCCACACTACAGACATTCAAATGGCTTTTTGCCTGTGTGGGTTCTGTGATGCCTAGCAAGGCTTCCAGACGCACTGAACCTTTTCCCACACTCCAGACATTCAAATGGCTTCTCGCCTGTGTGGGTTCTGTGATGCGCTGAAAGGTTTCCAGCTTGACTGAACCTCTTTCCGCATTCCAAGCATTCAAATGACTTCTGGCCCGTGTGGGTTCTGTGATGCCTAGCAAGGCTTCCAGACTCACTGAACCTTTTCCCACACTCCAGACATTCAAATGGTTTCTCACCTGTGTGTGTCCTGTGATGCTTAGCAAGGTATCCAGAATATCTGAACGTCTTTCCACACTCCAGACATTCAAATGACTTCTCGCCTGTGTGGGTTCTGTGATGCATAGCTAGGTTTCCAGCTTGACTGAACCTCTTTCCACAGTTCAGACATTCAAATGGCTTCTCGCCTGTGTGGGTTCTGTGATGATTAGCAAGGCTTCCAGATGCACAGAACCTTTTCCCACACTTCAGACATTCAAATGGCTTCTCACCTGTGTGGGTTCTGTGATGAGTACGAAGGCTTCCAGATTCACTGAACCTTTTCCCACACTCCAGACATTCAAATGGCTTCTCACCTGTGTGTGTCCTGTGATGCTTAGCAAGGCTTCCAGAATCACTGAACCTCTTTCCACACTCCAGACATTCAAATGGCTTCTCGCCTGTGTGGCTTCTGTGATGCGTTGATAGGTTTCCAGCTTGACTGAACGTCTTTCCGCACTCCAGACATTCAAATGACTTCTCGCCTGTGTGGGTTCTGTGATGCCTAAATAGGTTTCCAGCTTGAATGAACCTCTTTCCACACTCCAGACATTCAAATGGCTTCTCGCCTGTGTGGGTTCTGTGATGCTTAGCAAGGCTTCCTGAATCACAGAACCTTTTCCCACATTCCAGACATTCAAATGGCTTCTCACCTGTGTGGGTTCTGTGATGCTTAGCAAGGCTTCCAGAATCACTGAACCTTTTTCCACACTCCAGACATTCAAATGGTTTTTTGCCCGTGTGGCTTCTGTGATGGCTAGCAAGGTATCCAGACTGACTGAACCTCTTTCCACACTCCAGACATTCAAATGGCTTCTCACCTGTGTGGCTTCTGTGATGGCTAGCAAGGTATCCAGACTGACTGAATCTCTTCCTACACTCCAGACATTCAAATGGCTTCTCGCCTGTGTGTGTCCTCTGATGCTTAGCAAGGCTTCCAGCTCGACTAAACCTCTTTCCACACTCCAGACATTCAAATGGCTTCTCGCCTGTGTGGGTTCTGTGATGTGTAGATAGGTTTCCAGC
The DNA here is from genome assembly GCA_037367245.1 of Phrynocephalus guinanensis. Taxonomy (NCBI): domain Eukaryota; kingdom Metazoa; phylum Chordata; class Lepidosauria; order Squamata; family Agamidae; genus Phrynocephalus; species Phrynocephalus guinanensis. The sequence continues at coordinate 7,560,549 of CM074744.1, read as the reverse complement.
TTGACTGAACCTCTTTCTACACTCCAGACATTCAAATGACTTCTCACCTGTGTGTGTCCTGTGATGCTTAGCAAGGCTTCCAGAATCACAGAACCTCTTTCCACACTCCAGACATTCAAATGGCTTCTCGCCTGTGTGGCTTCTGTGGTGTGTTGATAGGTTTCCAGCTTGACTGAACCTCTTTCCACACGCCAGACATTCAAATGACTTCTCGCCTGTGTGGGTTCTGTGATGCCTAGATAGGTTTCCAGTTTGACTGAACCTCTTTCCACACTCCAGACATTCAAATGGCATCTCACCTGTGTGGGTTCTGTGATGCTTAGCAAGGCTTCCAGAATCACAGAACCTTTTCCCACACTCCAGACATTCAAATGGCTTCTCACCTGTGTGGATCCTGTGATGGTTAGCAAGGTGTCCAGAGTATCTGAAACTCTTTCCACACTCCAGACATTCAAATGGCTTTTTGCCTGTGTGGGTTTTGTAATGCCTAGAAAGGTTTCCAGCTTGACTGAATTTCTTTCCACATTCCAGACATTCAAATGGCTTCTTGCCTGTGTGGGTTCTGCGATGGCTAGCAAGGCTTCCAGAATCGCTGAACCTCTTTCCACACTCCAGACATTCAAATGGCTTCTCGCCTGTGTGGGTTCTGCGATGCCTAGCAAAGTGTCCAGCTTGATTGAACCTCTTTCCACACTCCAGGCATGTCAATTGGTTCTCCCTCTGCTGAATTTTTTTATCGGAACAAGTTGTTGAGGTGCTAGTAAAAGATTTTCCACACTTGGTATGCTGATTTCTGTCCTCTCCATCAGATGTTTTCGGAACCACTTGATCTTTCTCCTGACAAGTAATACTTTTGACCATCTTTACATCTATCTGTTCTCTTTTAAGCTTCTTCCTTCTGGTTTGATCTCAACACCCTGTTTTGCATCTGAATGTTCAACCTCTTCCTCTGACGCTTGGTGTCCTTCTCTTTTATTGCTTCTCTACAGTGTCTTACCTGCAAAATATAAGTGACCACAAAAAACGGAGTTTCAAATCAAGTAACCAATCCAATGCACTGCCATGGAGGATTCAGGAGAATGAAACACAGCTCCAGGGTGGACTTGCCTCCACCAACACCAGTGAGGAAGCCCATTGTGGCACCAGGGAATATCCTGAGGAAAACCAGCAGATTTATCACACTCTTCCTGTGAGAAAATGGTTCCTTTCCATACTGGTTAAAGTCTAGTGAGGTCGAGGATAAGAAATGGATCCCAATTTTTCCATAGCCTTAATATAATATTTCTATATTATTTTAGATCTAACTCACAGAAAGTTGCCTTAGCTGATCATACCTCTTCCATATGAATTTATGGTGCTTATGGTCACCTCCAAAGCAGCCACTCAGACAGCTTGGTTATTTTAAGGGACCATTGCTCTTCATTGGCAGGAAAAAACAGATGGACATATTTAATTTGATATACAGAGAGCTTCAAATCAATAAAATACAAGAAACAGAATGTACTGCTTATATAATGCCCCATAATGCTTAAAGCACTGTCTGGGCAGTTTCCAATTTAATTAGGCAGGCTACGCACTGCCCCACCACCACACGAGCTGGGTAATTATTTTTCTGTCCTCAGATAAATCTACAAGAAAACCAGAAGAACAAAAAGTCTTATTTTTTCTAACCATTCAAAAGAGGCTCTCCCTCTGCAGTCGCCCCATAGCAGAAGAGGATTTTTTCTAAAATTCGTATTGTGAGCATGGAGGGTGGTACAGAAGAACATCTTCCCTGGATAATTGACTCGTCACATTGATTATCATTTCATTTTTATGCCACTGTTTGTGGCTGGGCAGGGTGACATGCCTTGACTCCTGTAAGTGACTCCGAGCAGTCACAGTCTATGAATGCATAAAATAAATCAAGAAAGTAAAAAGCCTTCTTCATGACACATGCTGAGGATCCTTACCTGGACAGATTTTGTTCCCAGAATCTCAAAGGAATCTTATCACGCAGAGATCTCCAGCCTGGACTGAGAAGATCCCACTCGCTGTGGGCAAAATACGGGGTCACCTCCGCAGAGGACACCGACAGCTGAAAATAGAAATCAAATTTAAAACGAAAGGCACTTTGTATGTCTCAGGACTTTTCTAACTGTAGGAACATTGTCAGCTACTGCTACAGTATCTTTACGCCTCTTTAAGGGCTTTCCCACTAACAGGAGAGCTGAAAATGGGGGCAGAAAGTTGGGTTTCTAAGAACTGATAAGGAACCAGCCTTTTGTAAAGCAAATGGCCCTGAATTGTGTATCCTGGACTAAACCACCTGCCTTGCAGCAGAGAGAACATGCAGGAAGACCCTGCTTCTTTTGGGGATCTGTTTCTAACTGTGCTGAAAAACATCAGCTTTGTGTGTGCCTTCCTTCCTTTCAGAAAACACCATGTGGGAAAGGAATACCACAGAGATTCCCCTGAGGGAGGCAGGGAGGAAATTGTCCCAACTCTCCTGCAGTTTATTCCCCCAATCCATTTATTTATTTCAAATATTGCTGCCCTGCTTTTCTCCCTAAAACGAGACCCAGGGTGGCTCAACTCTGCTTAGTGGTTTGGGCCTCACTTATTCAGGAGGCATAAAAATGATATATAACTGCTTTCACGCTTTGTGTGGTGAGGGATTGTAATTCCAAAATGTCCATCTCTCCAACCTTCTCATTTGTTGCTTCCTCGCCCGTCAGTTCTCGGATGGGGGCAAGAGAGGCATTTAAGGGGGGGGCATAAAGTCAACTGCTCACGTTGCTTCTGAGAGAAGGGCTGGAGAGAGAGAGAGAGAGAGAGAGAGAGAGAGAGAGAGAGAGAGAGAGAGAGAGAGAGAGAGAGAAGGGATCTTAAGGGGTAAAGAAAAGCCCTCTGTCCATGGGCAGAGAAGCAGGGGACACCGAGATAGCTGCCGTCGGACCCAGGAGACTTTGGGCTCAGAGTTTTGCTCAGGAGAAGGAAACCTGGGCGTGGAGGAACTTTAATCCATTTCCTTTCTTTGACTTCTCCCCCTACACTGGTGGGGTGGGGGAGAGAATCCTTTCCAAATCCTGACGCAAAGGAGTGGGAGCCCCTTCTGTCCCCCCACTCCTTCCCTATATATAGCTTCATTTTTTCCTGCCACTCGCTGCCTTTCTCCCCCCAAAATGCCGATCTGCCCCTGGAGTTGTTCTTTTGGGGGTCAGCTGCCTTCTCTTCTCCCCCCCCCACCATTCCCTGTCCTGTTTTGGCCTTAAAAGCTTCACCCTCCCTCCGTTTTCCTTGGGGGGGGGGGAAGATAAAGGGAAGGAGGAGGAGTTTTCCCCCCCTGGATCGGATCCCCAATTGCCCTATGCTTCTTCTCCCTCCTCCTTCCAAATTAAAAGGGGGGGGGGAGAGAAAGGGAAGGAGGGGGCAGATTTCCCCTATTGTTTCTCCAACGACCCCCTCTCCTCACTTGCAACCTCTGCCCCCATTGCACTCCCCCAAATAATCTCCCCAATGCACAACGCACCTCCTCCTCCTCCTCCTCCTCCTCCTGGGGGGGTCTCTTTCCTCTCCTTCCAGGAACCACAGAGAGCCTCTTGGAGGGGGGGTGGAAGGCCACTCGGAGAACAGATTCCCCCTCCCTTGGAGCCTTCGTTTCCTGCCTCTCTAGGAAGCCGAACTCGTTGCCTGCGAGGAATCCCAATGCCCCCCCTTTCTCTGCTTCCCTTCTGGTCTCCCCCCCCCCCCCCCCCGCGGCCACCGGACATGCGTGCTAGTCTCAGTTTTCAAGCCGAAGAGCCAGTGTTGTGCAAGTCCGGGGCCACGTGGCCGGCATGGCTGCAAGGAAACACTGTTCTGCCTTCGGGCTTTTTAACGGCGGTTTTCCCTATTCATCTGCTTCTATTTTTACAGGCTTTCGAACTAGGCTTACTTAGGCAAGACCTGAGGTTTATCCGCAGGAGATCACTCCGCTAAGCGGCAGCACCCGCGATTCGAACCGCTGAGCTGCCTGACTTTGTAGCCGACCTGTTCAGGGAGTCCAGCCCAAAAGCAGGCAGGGATGGAGGGAAGGGGGAGGTTCGCCTTCCTCCTCCTCCTCTTCCTCCCCAGGACCCAGAAAGGGAAGCCGCCATCCCTTGCACCCCCCCCTCGTGCCCCATCCTCCCTCCTCCCTCCCCCTCCTCCTCCTCGTGGCCCAGGCAGGATCCGGCCCTGAATCAGAGCCATTGACGCCCCTTCTGAGAAACTGTGAAAGGGGAGCCGCCAACCCTTGCACCCCCTCCTCGTGCCCCGTCCTTCCTCCTCCTTTTCTTCCTCTCCTTTGATTCCCCCCCCTCCTGCCCCATTTGAGTGGGGAGGAGGGAATCCCTTCCGTTCCCTTGGAGCCCTCCTTCCCTCCCTTCTTCTGAATCCGTACCTTAGATGGAAGAATGCCTGGGTGTCTCTCCTCCTTCTCCTTTTCCCTTCAATCATCCTTCTGGTCCCACCGCCCATCATCCCAAGAGGAAGCAGGGAGGACGCCAAGGGGGAATGGAGGAACTGGAGCCTGGGAAGTCTTCCTTCCAGCCAGGATTTCCCCCCAAATGGCTCTTCAGGGGGCGGAGGGCCAGGAGACTAAGCCCAGCCACCAGCAGCCAAGCAGGACTGTTGCTTCTTGGGCAACTGGGGAGGTCCAGGCAAGTTGGAGGCCTTCTCTGCCCTGAGTGCCCTCTGGCTCAAGTCCTCTTTTACAGGGCACCTGGGGACCCTCACCAGGCGCCCCCTCCATGAAAGGGGAAAGAGAAAGGACTTGCAGGCGTAAATGTGGAAACCATGCGGGTGACAGAGAAGAAATCAGAACAATCGTCCCAGGAAGGAAACTCAGAGACTGAGCAGATTGGTTCGAAGAGGAAGGCTGGGGAAGGGGTTAGGAGGAGGAGGAGGAGGATAAAAGGGTGGTTGAAGGATCCTACCTCCCTTGTTGAGAATGGATCTGGTTAGAGTAACCCTGGACACCCAAATCGGGAGTACTCACGGCGCCCAACAAGGAGCCAGGTAAGAGGAGGCGGATAGAGAATTCGGGTGAAAGAGAGACTCAAGAGGAGGAAGATCGGAGGAGAAAGGTGATGAGTGGAGAGAGGACAGAGAGAAAGAGCAGAATGGATCTGGTACCAGAAGATGGGTCAGAGAGAAAGGGGGTGGGTTGGGAGTGGACAGAATCTGGGATGAATCTGGTCCCCTTGCTATAGTTGCCACCATTGACTGATTGATATTATTTTGTTTTAATTAGAGTGTTTTCTTCCGCCTTTCTCTTTCAGTAAGGACCCAACGTGCCTTACAGTAATGAGGGACAATATTTAGTCCAGTACACTTAAGACATATTCAAGTTTGAGAACAGGGAACTGAGGGGCATCTAACAGCAATAAAAGACAATATTAACGCTACAAGAGAACGCAGCAGCTGAGAGGGCCCTTTCATGTGTACCCGTGAGACCCACCTGTGAGGGTGGCAGGATGGAGAGAAGGGCCTCTCCTGATGACCGTAACACCCGAGTCAGTTCATCTTGTGAGATTCGAACCTTGCAGCTGGGACCCAGGTCACAGTGCTTTGTACTTCAAGGTCAGCACTTTGAATTGTGTCCGATAGTGACTGGCAGCCAGTGGAGCTGCTTTAGTAGGGGGGTGTAATGTGATCTCTGTAACCTGCCCCAGTCAGCAATCTGGCTCCTTTAAACCATGGATGGGTGCAAAGGACGACACGGATACTAGAAACCCAGAGGATGTACAGTACTTGGGAGCTCAGGGTGTTCTACGGGAGTTACAAGTTGGAACCCGTTTATTAACAGGGATGACACAGCTGTGAAGTTGAATGTTCCTGTTGACCTATCTGAAAAAAGACAACCAGTTGTATTTAATTTATTTATTTAATTTAGATACCGACCCATCTTCCGAAACGGAACTCTGGGTGTTTTTAAAATCAGCACCTGAACCCTCACATGGCAACCAGTCCAGGTGTTGTAGCTTTAATGTAATGTTGTAATGCTGTAAGATGTCCCTCAATTCCCTGCTCTCAGTACTTGAATATGTCTTAATTGTATTGGACTGTATATTGTTCCCTCAATACTGTAAGCTGCCTTGGGTCCTTTTCCAAGGAGAATGGTGGGGTAAAAATACTCTTAAAATAAACAAATATTTCCCTAAAGTATTTTTATTTATTATTTCAGAGTATTTTTACCCAACCTTTCTCCTTGGAAAAGGACCCCAGGCGGCTTACCGTAATGAGGGACAACATAGAGTCCAGTACAATTAAGACATGTTCAAGTAAATGAGAGCAGTTACTTGGTCATGTAAAGTCGATTCACCTCTGTTGTGTAAGGACCTCAGGCTGACCTTGCTGCTCCTGCTGCTGTTCCCTTCCCTGGTTGTGAAGAGGAGAGAGGTTGGAATCTCTTGTGATTATCCCTTTCACCTCTGTTGTAAAAGGTCATCTTGGCTTCCTAATGATGATGATGATGATGATGATGATGATGATGATGATGATGACGACGACGATGACGATGATGATAATGATGATAATAATAATAATAATAATAATAATAATAATAATAATAATAATAATAATAATAATAATAATAATAATAATAATAATAATAATAATAATAATAATAATAGCCTCCAGCTCCCTAATGTTGCAAATATTGGTAACACAGTCCTCTAGATGCCTGACTGGACTCAATTCTCTCTGCATTAAATCACATATTTTCATGAATGAACTCATTGTTAATACACCACCATATCTTGCCATCTGTCGGGATTCCTGTGATGGGGGTTCCTGCATGGCAGGGGATTGGCCTGGACGGCCCTTGAGGTCTCTTCCAACTCTTTGATTCTATGAGATCTCAATTGCAGGCTCTTCCGTCTTCTGATGATTCCAGTGTGAGTAATCCCTGGTTATTCATATATTTGAAGCTTTGTGGTGTAGTGGACAAAGTGATAAACCAGGACATGGGAGAACAGAGTTCAAATCCCTGCTTAGCCATGGATGCTCACTTCAGGGGGAGTAGAAGGGGTAAAACCACTCCTAAAGTATCTCAGTTCCATCGAAAGCCCTGCTGAGGTTATGATAACTTGGTCCCAACACAACTTTGGCTTGAGGGCCCATCTTTCTTAGGGAGCCAGCATAGGGTGTGTAAAGAGCCCCTTGCCTCCACCAGGTGGGTCTTTTGTGTTCTTGCTTGGTTCCTTTCTGCAGTGAGGTGTATCGTTTTAAAGGAAGAGGACGGGGGAGGTGTATCGTTTTAAAGGAAGAGGACAGGGGAGGACAGGGGGTGTAGTTGGGGTGGGCTTTTCGACATTGTAAAGGTTCGGTTCTGTCTACCTGCGGTTCCAATCCAGTAAATAGTCGAGAATCATATTTTTGCTGAACATCAAACAGGTTTTTATTTTCAACATTAACAGATAAGGAATAAGTTCCATTTTCAGGCACTTGAGAGATTGGAGTAAACATTTTAACAGGTAATTCTGCAAACATTGGATCACAAAAACCAATATTAATATGTCTATTCTCTTGTTCCTCTGAGCTTAGGAAAAATGGTGAGCGGTCGATCCCCTGCCCATACATTGGGTGCTGCAACAAAGGTGTTAGGCCCATTGGGCTACCGGATTGTCCAACCTCCCTTTCCTCCATTCTGGATTAAACCGATCTAAATACCCGGGCCATCTCATAGATTTAAACTGAACGGACCATCGGAACTAGTCTACAGTGGACTTTTTGGTTTTCCAAGGTAGACAGCCATTAATTTTATCCAGTCGTATCTGCCCCCGATGCTTCTCCTTTTGTCTGGACAAACGAGTTCAATGCCCCCTTTTCTCTGCCAAGGTTCCTTCTTTTGCCGCACAAGCAGGTTCAAAAGTCCTTCCTCCCTTTTTGCTTTTTGCTGGTGGTTTTAATGATCATCAAGGGATCCATTTCCTGAGGCCTTCTCTCTGCACTTTAGTTCCAATGGGGAATGGGGTTTCAGTTTCGAGCAGCTCTTTCTCCCGAAGATGGATACCAGGGATGGGCACAATGGAAAAATAACATTTCGTTTTGTGTTCATCCCATTTTGTTTTGTTTCTTTTTAATGAATTTTTTTTAAAAAATTCATATGAAATTAAACGAATCAAAACAGCTCTCCTGGGTCCTAGAGGCATCAGACTTTGTGCCCAAATTTTTCTCCAAATCCCCATTTCACTAATAAAAGTTTTAACGCAGGCCACTGGACACAATCAAAGGCTTTAAATAAATCTAGAGACAAAATGCATGCTTTGTCCTGTGATCTTCCCATCTCATAAAGAACATTCAAGACTCTTCTTACAGTGTCTGACATTTGTCTGCCTTTGATAAAGCCCGTTTGGTCTTCTTTAATATATTTGTCTATAAATGTGTACATTCTTTTGGCTAGAATTGCTGTAAAAATCTTGGCGTCTTGATTTATAAGTGATAGTGGTCTGTAAGAGCCAACATCTATTGGATCTTTATTAGGATTGAGAATTAAAATAGTTAAGGTATGTTTCCAGGAGGAAGGAACTTGCTCGCCCTCCAATATCTCGTTATAAAGCTTCTTTAACTTAGGAATTAACATTGATTTGAATACCTTGTAAAATTCTGGTCCCAATCCGTCATCTCCTGGAGTTTTGGCATTCTTTAGCTTATTTATAACATCCTCTATCCCCTCCTCTTTAATAGCTTTTTCCATTACAAGCCTGTCTTCCTCCGCTAGTCTTACTTTTAAGTTTTTGTCAATATATTGTTCCATAACTTCCTTGCTACTTCTATTGGCTGTATATAAGTTTTGACAGAATTCTTGAATAGCTTTTAATTTTCCTTTCATTTGAGTAGAGATATTACTGCTTAAATCCTTTATCCTTCCTACCATGCTTTTTTCTTTCCTTTTCTGTGCTAATTTTGCTAGCATCTTGGAGTTTTTATTACTGTATTCGAAAAAGTTTCTTTTCAAATATAGTAAATTTCTTTGGGTTTGTTGTAGATCTATATCTTCTAATTCTCTTTTCCTGGCCTCAACCTGAATTAAGATTTTTTTTGTCTTTAGTTAGAAAGAATTGAGATTCAAGGTCTGCTATAGTAGCCTCCAATTTTTTTTTATTTTGCTGATCTCGACTTTTTATAATAGCATTTTCTTTTATTATGTAACCTCTGGCCGCTGCCTTCAGAGTGTCCCAAATAACTCCTATTTGACCACCACCTTCTTCATTCCCTTTGTATTTTTTGTACTGTATCTGGGGATTGAAAAATTCTAGGGTTTATTGTCCACCTTCTAGCTTCCTTATAATTCTTCTTATTTTCTATTTCAACAGACATTAGAGCATGATCAGAAGTTTTTATCAATTCTATATTTGTATTTACAACTTTAGATAACAAACTTTGTGAGACAAATATAAAATCTATTCTCGAGTAAGCTTTGTGGGCTGATGAGTAAAAAGTAAATTTTCTTTCATCGCCCTTTAATTCTCTCCAAACATCCTTTAATCCTGTATTTGCGATGAGTTTTGTTAAGATTGTATGTCTAGCCCTCCAGTCTACCTTCCTAGTCATTGTTTTATCTTTTATTTTGTCCATAACCATGTTAAAATCTCCTGCCAAAATCACATGTCCTTTCTGTACCTTTTCTATCTGCTCCCATACCTCTTTGTAAAACAGGTTATGATTAGCATTCGGTGCATAAACATTTATCAGTGTAAACTGTTCTAGACCAATTGTGGCCTGAAGAATAATATATCTACCTTCCAAATCTTTCACAGTTTTTTCAACAATACAATCACAGTGCTTTGATATTAAGATTGCTACCCCCCTTGCTTTAGATGTACCAAAACTTTTCTCATAAATGTTGATGTTGGGTAGTTTCAGTTCGTTTTGAGCATCTTTCGCTTGGTGTGTTTCTTGAAGAAAGACGATGTCCGGTTTATTCTTCTTAATTAATGACTCTATTCTGTTTCTCTTCGTGACAGTACCTAGACCCTTAGCATTCAGTGTAGCTAATTTCAACAGTCTACCCATATTTTCATTCTATTATCGATCTGGAACGGTCTCTTTGTGCATATATACAAACAGACATTACATATAATAAAGAGAAAAACAATAATTACCCAAACCCTACCACCTACATTTATTTTCTGTTCTCCCGTCCTCTTGGCTCTCATACACTTGTATGCGCCCTTATAGGAGGGAGGGGGAAGGCACCCGTACACTTCCCGATGGCTAATAATGATTCAGAAGCTCTAATTTAGCGTTGGCACTGTCTAGTCTTGCTTACAATTATATACGTGAAAAGTTGAAAAGAAAGAATGCAATAAAAAGATAACATATTAATGTGAATCTGGAGAAAAATTTTTAAATGTAATAAACCAACTCTATTCTCATAGCACCTCATCAATCATTGTCAATGATGGGATGACAGGAAAAATTACCCTAGGCCGAGGAACAAGACAGAGATGTCCTTTATCGCCAGTTCTGTTTTGCATAGTGATAGAGCTACTAGCTAACGCAATAAGGGAGGACCAACTTATTAAAGGTATGGGTAAGGAAGGTAAGATAAAAATCAGTTTATTTGCGGACGGCGCTTTGTTAACAATAAAAAATCCGGTAGAAAATATATTAAGAATAAAAGCACATCTAAAGGAATTCGGTGAAACAACCGGATTATGTGTCAACTGGCAGAAATCAGAAATTATGCTCTTCAATCAGGATAATCGAGACATGGAGGAGATCTCCAATTACGAACTGAAAGTTTGTAAATGCATAAAATACCTAGGGATACTTTTAGATAAAGACTTCAGCAAAATGAAAGAACGAAATTACACAAAAATAAAGGAAGAGATTAGAAATAAATTACAAAATTACTCCAAATTAAACTTATCATGGTTTGGTAGAATAGCAATGGTAAAAATGAAAATACTTCCTAAAATTAATTTTCTTTTTAGAATGTTACCTATTCAATACACAGAAACTGAAATTAAAGTCTACCAAGATCGTATAAATAAATTCTGCAATGGTGGAAAAAAAGCAAGAATAAATAAAAGCTTATGGTACAGATCTCAAAAAGAGGGAGGTATAGGCATACCTAATCTTAGAATTTATTACATAGCTAATCAGCTTAGTTCCCTGGGGGAAATACTATTTAAACCTCAAAAACTAATATGGTGGGAACTTCAATCAGAGGAGCTAAATGAAGATATAAATAAATATGTGTTTAGTTTCCCCCGAAAAAGGAAAAGTTACCCAATTAAAAACCCTCTTCTAAGTTCCCTATTGCTCACTTGGAAAAAGTATGGAAAGAAATTGATACAGGAAGGTTCCCCGCTTGGTGCGGTGATCGATCAGATAAATTTCCCCACGAACATGAAGAAATTGGGAGACTTATTTAAATTAAGGAAAGTGGCAAGATTAAAAGATTGGATTAAAAAGATGACATCAAAACAAGAAATTAAACGCATTCTGCAAACTCCGGAATTGTCCTGGTTGAATTACGCTCAGTTAGAAAGCTGGACGAAAGAATGGACTAGGAGAAATATACAACTTAGAGGATATACAAAATTGGAGCAATTTCTGACAACATATGAATCAGAGAAAGGAAATACAGGGAAAGGAGCAGTTGGTAAATTATATAAAATAATTCAAGATTCATTTGAGAATAGGGAACAGGACACAATAAGAGAGTTATGGAAACAAGACATAGAGAAATAAATAAATAATGATGAATGGAAAAGAATTTGGAATTTGAGGATTTTACGGTCATTATCAGTCAGAATAAAAGAAAACTACTTCAAACTAGTTTTAAGATGGTATATGACTCCAGTCAGAATGAATAGAATGAATCCAAAATATTCTAAGCTCTGCTGGAAATGCGAAAAAAAGATAGGTACTTATTTTCACTTGTGGTGGGAATGTGAAATAGTTCAAAAGTTTTGGCAAGAGATTATTGAGGAGATAAGAGAAATACTACAAACTGATATTAAATGTGTACCTGAAATTGCTTTGTTATCATTACCATCTATTAATGAATATGATGTGAAAACTAAAGAATTAATAGCAAATCTTATGACAGGAGCTAGACTGATTATTGCTAGGAACTGGAAACTGAAATCAGACCTTAAAATTGCTGAATGGTATAAGGAAGTGTGGGACATAGCACTAAATGATAAACCATCTTGTAATATAAAAGTTTTGCGAGGTGAAATAAAAAAAGATATCTTCTATGATGTTTGGGGGAAATTTATAGATCATGTACTATTAAAAGGGAAAGGGATACAACCAAGTTATAACCCAACACAGTTCTGGCGTAAAGGACCTTAAGAAGCCTATTAAAAAGAAAGAAAAAAAGATGAAGAAGAAAGAAAAGATGCAAGAATACTGGACGGTTTCTTGGGGGTGGGGGGCACTTTGTATTGTTTATGATTGTCTATTACTGTTTTTTATATATAATTGTTTTTCATTGTTATTTTGTCTTTCTTTATGTTCAATAAAAAGTTTAAAATAAAAAAAAGACTTTGTGCCCATGAGCCATTTTTAAAGGGCTCCTGCTGAGCTGTTATCAGCTGGACCCATTTAAAACTGGCCCAGTTGGCACCAGGGGATCCCCTGGTACTGACTGGGCCAGGTTTAAAGGCGTCTAGCCACTAAGAGCTTGGCAGGACCCCTCAGGAAATGGTGGGGAGGGCGGTACCTGCAATCATGGGGCCAGGTTTAAAGGGGTCCAGCCATCCAAAGATGGAGCTTCTTTCTGCCAAGTAAATCCCGTGTTCAAACAGCCAAGATTGAAATTTATGACCATGGGAGGTGTGGAGCTACCAAGACCAGATGGTCATTTACTCATTTGGAGGATGTTTGGAACTCTCTGACCACTGTGCAAGCTAGAAACGGCTGTAAGTTGAACCGGGCTTGTGTTAAATTACCGCATGCTTTCTTTATGACCTTATTGCTACATATTATTGTCTTCTAAAACATGGCTTTCTAAAAGATGGATAATTTACAGTCTATTGTCTAATCTTCAAAGGTACTTCAGAAACTGAGATAATACTTTAGGGGCAAGTTTTTCTATCTTGCAATGAGACTTTGACTTGGGAAAAATACAGCTTGTTAATCATTGCAGCTGATGTTCATCTCCTCATCCTGCAATAAAATCTCTATTAATTAAAAAAAAAAAAGAATCTGAACTGCCTAGAGCTGCGTGTCATCAGCATACTGCTGACCTCAACCAGCGGCCTCATAGAGATGTTAAATAGCATCAGGGAGATTGAAGACCCCTGGGGCACCCCACAAGAGAGCGTCCAAGGGCCAGCAATTCTTCCCCAAGCATAACATACTGGGCACGGCCTCCAAAGAAAGAGCAGAGCTAGCTAAACACTGGATCTCCAAGGTCTCAAATAAATAAGAGGAAGCACTTTTTCACCCAGAGGACCACTGGTCTATGGAACTCCCTGCTAGAAGAAGGGGTGACAGCTGCCAGCCTTGACAGATTTAAGAAAGGATTAGACTACTTCTTGGAGAACAAGGGTATCAGTGGCTATCATTATGGATGCCGAAGGACAATCTCCGGTTTGGAGAGGTAGCCAGGATATCTCTCAATGCCATTTGCGGGGAATCATAAGCAGGTGAGGACATCTGCTTGGGAATGCCCTGAAGCAAATGGTGGGCCACTGTGTGAGGCATAATGCTGGACTGGATGGGCTGTGGCCTCTTCCAGCAGGGCTGTTCTTATGTGACTCCTTCAGTGTCTATTAAGAGCACTGCTCTGATTGAAGCTCTTCCCACATTCCAGTCATGTAAATGGCTTCGCTCCAGAGTTGGTGGAGATGGAATATGACCAGAGGAAAGGAGGCAGCATGGAGACCATGCCCTGCGAGCAAGACTGTGATTGATGTGGTGTGTATGCTCTGAAAATGAAAAGACTAAGAGATAACATGGCAGCTACCTTCAAATTACCAGATGGACCATCGTGTGGAAGGTAGAAGAAATTTATCTCAGGGCTGACCTCGAGAAGAATCCTTGGCAGGTGCCAATGTTCACTTCTCAGGGTTAAAGGGTTAAATCCTTGGACTACTGAGGACGTGCCTCCCAAAGAGCTTCACTCAGGAGGGAGAGAAGGGCCCTTGCCGCCGCCTCTTCCTCTTCCGCCCCTCCCCACTGTGCTCCTGCCCAGGACAGGGTAGGGTTTTTTTCATCCAGGGCCACCCCTGCAACCCTGCTGCCTTTCAAACAATCACTATTAAATATTTTGAATTCTGTTACACATCTACATATAAAAACACCTCATAAAATGTTTGCCTGCTGCATAAGACAATAGAGAAACACAGAGCACTGAATAAACACCCTTCAATAGCATTTTTAAAAAGTGTCAGAAAGGATGAAATGAGAACAGAGAGAAAAGGGGATTCTGCCCAGATTGACTCAGGAAGGAGTAACACCAGGGAGAGAAAGGAAGACCTCTGTCCTGCCAGGGTTTCTAAGATGTGTTCTCTCCCCAAACCTTTTCCCACACTCCAGGCATTTGGAAGGTTTCTTCCCTGTGAGGGCCATTGTGGAGATCTCACGTATAAGCAGAGTTAGGAAGTGCATGAACAGAACTTAAAATATATCACAGAGAAAGAGTGAGAGAGAATATACGTAACCATCTTATGACAGTGTATTAGAAACTCAGTTGCAATATATACAAAGCATATAACACATTATTACATCAGCAAGACTGTTTAACATGGCAACAGACAGAGTAAAGTGATAAACAGAGTAAAGCAGATAAACCTCACTTGTAATATCTCCCCTGTATACAACTCTTGCAGCAGTCACAGAATACATTGCAGCATTGGATATTATATCAGGTTATATTAGAATATATCAGCTGTAGCAAATTGTATCATTACACAAGAAATCTGTGAAAATTCTCAGTCATCCAGGTAAGTTTATCTGGAAGCTGAGTCTTGGCAAGTGGACTTTTTCTTGAGAGATTGAAACGTTTCGCTGCTCATCCAAACAGCTTCATCAGTCTGAATACAGCTAGTGCAAGTCCTCCAGCTTATAATCAGATTTGACCTCTTGTCACCCTGGTCTGAACTAGGTTCATAAGATGAACATTGACCTGAATAGGCTCCTTAGGTAGACAATAGTATCCATAGCCTTAAGGTGAACAATGGGCTAAGGTGCGGAAACCTATCAAGTATGGGTTGTTTTTAGCTGTGGCCTTGGTAGTGAAGGCTTTTTGATTTGTCTGGGTATTGTTGAAAGCACACCCAGATAAGTAGCAGATGGACTATCCCTGAGGCCCCCACCACTGTTGAGAGAGGGGGGGGGTTCAATGCTCACATGAATCGTTTCCCTGATTCCTCTCTCAAACCACCTATCTTCTCTGTCTAAAACGTGTACAGCCTCATCCTTGAATGCGTGCCCTTTGTCCTTCTAATGGAGGTGTACTGCTGATTCTGGTCCTGAGCTGTTACCCTTCCTATGTTGGGCCATCACTTATTTCATGTACAGAGGGGATTTCTACAGATAGAAGCATGGTTGTGCCATGGGGTTCCCAGTGTCACCAATTCTTGCCAACCTATACATGGAAGACGTGGAGAAGAAGGCACTCAACGCCTTCCCAGGGACAACACCATCCCAATGGTTCAGGTATCTAGGTGATACCAGGGTGAAAATCAAGACCAGTACAGGCCTTTCCAGACCACATCAATGCAGTGTACCCTAATATTAAGTTTACTAGGAAAGACACCCAAGACAACAGGCTGGCTTTCCTGGATTGTGCAGTCATTGTCAGACCTGTCCGTGGCCTGTGAGTAGAAGTTTACAGGAAACCCACCCACATAGATAAGTCCTGACTATTTGATGACCATCATCCATTACAGCACAAATTAGGAGTCATCAGGACTCTTAGCCACAGAACACAGCGCATTCCCACCTCCACAGAAGCCACGGAGGAAGAAGAGAGGCATCTGAAGACAGCATTTAAGGCCTGTAAGTGGTCCCCGGCCCATTCGTGGTTCATACACTGCAGTCCCACTATATTGCAGGACTGAAGTATATTAAAAAAGGCCCACCGGATTAAAGGTTAAGGCTTGTTCCAGGCGTCCTGTACTTACCTCAAGGCCTGTTTCTGACCTCCTGTACTTAACCCACAACTGGCCTGCAAGGGTCTTTCCGGGCCTTCTGGAGCCTCAAAAATGGCATCTGGTTTTCCAGAAATCACTTTAAGTTCACAGGGACACCCTTTGGGGACCACCAGAATGCCCGGGAAGGCCTTTGCCGGGCCATTTGGGGCAGAGCCATTGGGGGGGTTATTATACGAGCACCCATTAGGCCCACCAAGCTCAACACAACCTACATCCGCATTTTGCGGATTTTCAAATATCGAGGGTCAGGTTGGGTCCCTAACGCCCGCAATAGGTGTGTGTGGGGGGGTCACAGTAACTGAAGTTTTTCCAACACTCTGGATATTTCAAAGGCTTCCGGAATGAATGGGTCCTAAGATGTGAAAGAAAGGCCACCAGAATGACAGAAACTGGCCCCTCAGTACTGACATTCAAATGGCTTCTTGCCTGTGTGGGTTCTGTGATGGCTAGCAAGGCGTCCAGAGTGACTGAACCTCTTTCCACACTCCAGACATTCAAATGGCTTCTCACCTGTGTGGGTTCTGTGATGGCTAGCAAGGTTTCCAGCTTGACTGAACCTCTTTCCACACTCCAGACATTCAAATGGCTTCTTGCCTGTGTGGGTTCTGTCATGGATAGCAAGGTGTCCAGAGTGACTGAACCTCTTTCCACACTCCAGACATTCAAATGGCTTCTCACCTGTGTGGGTTCTGTGATGGCTAGCAAGGTGTCCAGAGTGACTGAACCTCTTTCCACACTCCAGACATTCAAATGGCTTCTCACCTGTGTGGGTTCTGTTATGGCTAGCAAGGTTTACAGCTTGACTGAACCTCTTTCCACACTGCAGACATTCAAATGGCTTCTCACCTGTGTGGGTTCTGTTATGGCTAGCAAGGTGTCCAGCTTTACTGAACGTCTTTCCACACTGCAGACATTCAAATGGCTTCTCACCTGTGTGGGTTCTGTTATGGCTAGCAAGGCTTCCAGCTTGACTGAACCTCTTTCCACACTGCAGACATTCAAATGGCTTCTCACCTGTGTGGGTTTTGTTATGGCTAGCAAGGCTTCCAGCTTGACTGAACCTCTTTCCACACTGCAGACATTCAAATGGCTTCTCACCTGTGTGGGTTCTGTTATGGCTAGCAAGGCTTCCAGATTCACTGAACCTCTTTCTACACTGCAGACATTCAAAGGGCTTCTCACCTGTGTGGGTTCTGTTATGGCTAGCAAGGCTTCCAGATTCACTGAATGTCTTTCCACACTCCAGACATTCAAACGGCTTCTCACCTGTGTGGGTTCTGTGATGGCTAGCAAGGTGTCCAGAGTGACTGAACCTCTTTCCACACTCCAGACATTCAAATGGCTTCTCACCTGTGTGGGTTCTGTTATGGCTAGCAAGGTTTCCAGCTTGACTGAACCTCTTTCCACACTGCAGACATTCAAATGGCTTCTCACCTGTGTGGGTTCTGTTATGGCTAGCAAGGTGTCCAGCTTTACTGAACCTCTTTCCACACTGCAGACATTCAAATGGCTTCTCACCTGTGTGGGTTCTGTTATGGCTAGCAAGGCTTCCAGCTTTACTGAACCTCTTTCCACACTGCAGACATTCAAATGGCTTCTCACCTGTGTGGGTTCTGTTATGGCTAGCAAGGCTTCCAGATTCACTGAACCTCTTTCTACACTGCAGACATTCAAATGGCTTCTCACCTGTGTGGGTTCTGTTATGGCTAGCAAGGCTTCCAGATTCACTGAATGTCTTTCCACACTGCAGACATTCAAATGGCTTCTCACCTGTGTGGGTTCTGTGATGGCTAGCAAGGCTGCTAGAGTGACTGGACCTCTTTCCGCACTGCAGACATTCAAATGGCTTCTCACCTGTGTAGGTTCTGTGATGGCTAGCAAGGCTGCTAGAGTGACTGGACCTCTTTCCGCACTCCAGACATTCAAATGGCTTCTCACCTGTGTGGGTTCTGTGATGGCTAGCAAGGCTTCCAGAGCGACTGAATCTCCTTCCACATTCCAAACATTCAAACGGCTTCTCGCCTGTATGGGTTCTGTGATGAGTAACAAGGTTTCGAGAATGACTGAACCTTTTCCCACACTCCAGACATTCAAATGGCTTCTCACCGGTGTGGGTTCTGTAATGCTTAGCAAGGCTTCCAGAATCATTGAACATCTTTCCACACTCAAAACATTCAAATGGCTTCTCGCCTCTGTGTGTCCTGTGATGTATAGCAAGGTGTCCAGCTTGACTGAACCTCTTTCCACACTCCAGGCATGTCAATGGGTTCTCCGCCTGCTGAATTTTTTTATCGGAACAAGTTGTTGAGGTGCTAGTAAAAGATTTTCCACACTTGGCATCCTGATTCCTGTCCTCTCCTTTAGATGTTTTCGGAACGGCTTGATCTTTTTCCTGACAAGTAATAGATTTGTCCATCTTTAGATCTATGTGTTCTCCTCTAAGCTTCGTCCTTCTGGTTTGATTCTCAACAACCTTATTTGCATATGAATGTTCAACCTCTTCCTCTGACGCTGGGTATCCTCTTTTATTGCTTCTCTACAGCGTCTTACCTGCAAAATATAAGTGACCACAAAATACAGAGTTTCAAATCAAGTAACAAATCCAATGCACTGCCAGGGAGGATACAGGAGAATGAGACACAGCTCCAGGGTGTACCCATCTCCAACAACAGCAGTGAAGAAGCTCATTGTGGCACCAGTGAATATCCTGAGGAAAACCAGGGGATTTATCACACTCTTCCTGTGAGGAAATGGTTCCTTTCCATACTGGTTAAAGTCTAGTGAGGTCCAGGGTAAGAAATGGATCCAACTTGTTCCATAGTCTTAATATAATATTTATACAGTGAATCCTCGTATAACGTTAGGCTCGTATTGTGGAAAACCCGTACAATGGAAAAAATTTCCATCACCACTCCCCTCCCCCTCCCCCTCCCCCTCCAACATGGGAGCAGGCAGTCTCTGGGGCTCTTTACCGAAGATGCAAGCTGGCCATGGAGGAGGAGGAGGAGGAGGAGGAGGAGGAGGAGGCCCAGGCCAGCCCGCTCAGCCCGGCAGGACACCCACGGCAGCAGTGGCTTTGGCAGCAATGGAGGAGGAGGAGGGCTAGGTCAGCCCACTCAGCTTGGCTGGGCACCCACTGCAAAGCTTCCTCAGGATGCCTGCTCGTCTCTTTTCCTTCCCCCTTTCCTTCTCTCTTTCTCTTCCCCCTTCCCACAATTGCATCTCATCCCCTCCCACACCACCCGCTGCCCGGAGGCCGCGCCCCGTGAGCCCGAGCTGTGTAGCACAAGAGAGCCAAGGTCACCCAATGGTGCTGTGGATCAGCACTGCCGGAGCTGGCAGTGGCAGAGGAGGTGGTGGCACGCTCCCCTGGAGGGCGGCGCAGTCTGCAGCTGTTGTTGGCCACGCCCGGGCCACTATGCACTGCTGCATCATGCTCAGCCCTGCAGGCGGGTTCCCTTTCCCCCTGAGCAGCAGCAGCAGCAGCAGAAGCGCCTCTGCCATCCCTTCCTCCTTTGTCTCTCTCCCAGCCCCTCATTCATGAGTTGGAGCTTCTGCTCCGCAGGGTTCAACTCGCCCGTTCCTCTCCCTGGCTGGCCTTCGGAGCCACGGCACCATGCTCAGGCCAGGCGTGTGTGTGTGTGTGTGTGTGTGTGTGTGTGTGTGTGTGTGTGTGTGTGTGCGTGTGACGATACAGGATGGTTCCAAGGCTCGGCCTGCTCCCTGGCTGCTGTGCAACACCTCCCTGCACTGCTTCTGCAGTGGTATGAGCCAGAATATTTGGATGCCTCTCTTACATCCTCCTCCTCCTCTCCCGGGCCCGGAAGAATTAACCCCGGTGCTGCCGCAGTCTGCCCAAAATCAGTGTGTGGGGGTGGGTGCCTGTTTGCAGTTTTGCATTTCTGTTCCCCACAATTATACCTGTACTGTAGTTTGTGTCATTTTTCTCTGCATGGGAATAGCTGACTCCATTTTCAATGCATTCCTATGGAAAATTGCAGTTTGTATAAAGGAAAATTTAAAATAATTTCATTTGGAACGAATTAATTCCTTTATACAAGGTACCACTGTATATTATTTATATCTAACTCACAGAAAGTTGTCTTGGCTGACTATACCTCTTCCATATGAATTTATGGTGCTTATGATCACCTTCAAAGCAGCCACTCAGACAGCTTGGTTATTTTAAGGGAACATTGCTCTACACTGGCAGAAAAAACTGATGGACATATTTAGTTTGATATACAGAGAATTTCAAAGCAATAGCAGACAAGAAACAGAATGCTCTGTTTATATACTGCCCCTTAATGCTTAACGCACTCTCTGGGCAGTTTCCAATTTAAGTAGGCAGGCTACGCACTGCCCCACCACCAAACGAGCTGGGTAATCATTTTTCTCTCCTCAGATAAACCTATAAGAAAACCAGAAGAGCAAAAAGTCTTATTTTCTCTAACCACTCCAAAGAGGCTCCCCCTGTGCAGTCGCCCCATAGGAGAAGAAGATATTTTCTAAAATTTGTATTGTGAGCATGAAGGGTGGTACAGAAGAACATCTTCCCTGGATAATTGATTCATCACATTGATTATTATTTTATTTTTATGCCACTGTTTATGGCTGGGTGGGGTGAGATGCCTTAACTCCTTTAAGTGAATCAGAGCTGTGACAGTATATGAATGCATAAAATAAATCAAGAAAGTAAAAAGCTTTCTTCATGACACATGCTGAGGATCCTTACCTGGACAGATTTTGTTCCCAGAATCTCAAAGGGATCTTCTCACGCAGAGATCTCCAGCCTGGACTGAGAAGATCCCACTCTCTGTGGGCAAAATATGGGGTCACCTCCACAGAGGACACCGACACCTGAAAATAGAAATCGAATTTAAAACGAAAAGGCATGGTTCATGTCTCAGGACTTTTCTAACTGTAGGAACATTATCAGCTACTACTACAGTATCTTCACACCTTCAATCTCCTTAAGGGCTTCCTTTTCCACTAACAGGAGAGCTGAAAATGGGGGCAGAAAAATGAATTTTTAAATACTGATAAGGAACCAGCCTTTTGTAAAGCGAATGGCCCTGAATTGTGTATCCTGGACCAAACCAACTGTCTTGCAGCAGAGAGAACAGCCAGGAAGATCCTGCTTCTTTGGGGATCTGTTTCTAACTCTGCCAGTACATCAGCTGTGTGTGTGCTTTTGTTACTTTCAGAAAACACCATGTGGGAAAGGAACACCTCAGACATTCACCGGAGAGAGGCAGGGACGAAATTGACCCCAACTCTCCTGCAGTTTATTCCCCCAAACTATTTATTTTAAATATTGCTGCCCTGCTTTTCTCCTTAAAAAGAGACCCAGGGTGGCTCAACTCTGCTTAGTGGTTTGGGCCTCACTTATTCAGGAGGCATAAAAATACTATATAACTGCTTTCACGTTTTGTGTGGCGAGGGATTGTACTTCCAAAATGTCCATCTCTCCAACCTTCTCCTTTGTTGCTTCCTCTCCTGTCAGTTTTCGAATGGGGGAAAGAGAGGCATTTTGTGAGGGGGCATCAGGTCAACTGCCCACGTTGCTTCTGAGAGAAGGGCTGGAGAGAGAGAGAGAGAGAGAGAGAGAGAGAGAGAGAGGGACCTTGGGGGGGGGGTAAGAAAAGCCCTCTGTCCATGGGCAGAGAAGCAGGGGACACAGAGAGAGCTGCCGTGGGACCCAGGAGACTCTGGGCTCAGGAAACCTGGGCGTGGAGGAACGTTTAATCCCTTTCCTTCTTTGCCATCTCCCCCTACACTGGGGGGGGGGGAAGGGGGGGAGAGAAAGAAAGCACACACACAGTTGATGTTTTTTCAGCAGAGATAAATAATTCCTTCGAAATCCTGATCCAAAGGATGGGGAGTCCCTTCTGTCCCTCCACTCCTTACCTATATATAGCTTCGTTTTTTTCCTGCCACTATAGGAAGCCCTACTCGCTGCCTTTCCCTTCCCCCCCCCCCCATGGGACCCCCCTCCCATTACCCCAAAATGCCGATCTGCCCCTGGAGTTGTTCTTTTGGGGGTCAGTTGCCTTCTCTCTGCCCCCCCCCCACCATTCCCTGTCCTGGTTCAGCCTTAAAAGCTTCACCCTCCGTTTTCCTTGCGGGGGGGGGGGG
The DNA here is from genome assembly GCA_037367245.1 of Phrynocephalus guinanensis. NCBI lineage: Eukaryota > Metazoa > Chordata > Lepidosauria > Squamata > Agamidae > Phrynocephalus > Phrynocephalus guinanensis. The sequence goes on along the minus strand of CM074744.1, from coordinate 7,538,287 downwards.
AGAGAAAGGTAAGGAGGAGGAGGGTTTTCTCCCTGGATCAGACCCCCAACTTCTCCAAAAGGGGGGGTTCAGTTGTCCCCCTCTCCTCCTCCCAAATTAAACGGGGGGGGGAGAAAGGGAAGGAGGTGGCAGATTTTCCCCATTGCATCTCCAACGGGCCCCTCCTCATTTCCAACCTCTCCCCCCATTGAACTCCCCCCCAAATAATCCCCCCCCCCAACTGCACAACGCACCTCCTCCTCCTTGTTGTCTGGGGTGTGTGCGACTCTTTCCTCTCCTTCCAGGAACCATAGAGAGCCTTTTGGGGGGGTGGAAAGCCACGTGGAGAGTAGATTTCCCCCCCTCCCGGGTAGCCTTCGTTTCCTGCCACTCTAGGAAGCGGAACTCACTGCCGGGGAGGAATCCGAATGCCCCCCCTTCCTCTGCCTCCCTTCTGTCTCTGCAAGGGAGGGGGAGGGGCAAGTAAAGGTAAAGGTCCCCCCCCCCCCCCCCGCCGCGGCCTCCGCACATGCGTGCTGGACTCCGCTTTCAAGCGGAAGAGCCACCTGGGAATCGAACCGCTGAGCTGTCCGACTTTGCAGCCAAGGGGTTCAGAGAGCCCAGCCCCCAAAGGCAGGGAGGGATGGAGGAAGAGAAGGGGGAGATCTGCCTTCCTCCTCCTCCTCAATTCCCTGCTCTCAGTACTTGAATATGTCTTAAATGTATTGAACTGAATATTGTCCCTTATTACTGTAAGCTGACATGGGTCCTTTTCCAAGGAGAAAGGCGGGGTAAAAACACTCTAAAATAAAATAATCTCCCACTTTGTATGTATGTATGTATGTATGTATGTATGTATGTATGTATGTATGTATGTATGTATGTATGTAAACATTTTTATACCACCCTTTTTCCAAGGGAACTTCGGGCGGTTAACAATAACAAAGAACAATTAAAATGAAAAAACAACAATAATATAATTAAAAGATATATACAGTGGACCCTTGTATAACAAACAGCTTGTATAACATAAATTTTGTACAACATAAAAATTCCGGAGATAGGGGAAATTTGCTTAACATAATCGTCTATGGGGAAAATCCGTACAACATAAAAATGGGATTACTCCATTTTCAATGCATTTCTATGGGGATTTGTATAAAGGAAAAATTGTTTAACATAATTTCATTTGGAACGAATTAATTCCTTTGTACAAGGTACCACTGTAAATGGGGAAAAAAATTAAAGGTCACCAAATGCCTCACGAAAAAGCCAGGTCTTCAAGGCCTTTTTGAAGGCAGGCAAGGACTAGGCTAGGCGCAGCTCACTCGGGAGATGGTTCCAAAGCCAAGAGCCAACCACAGAGGAGGCTTGGTTGCGGGTTACCGCTTTCCTATCCTCCCTGGGCATGAGCACCTGGAGTGAGAGCAACCGCAGCAAGTAGGTCGGACCTCAGTCAATCTCTGGAAGGTCCGCTCCACCTGCAGCATTTTGTACCCATTGAGGTCTACGAATAAGAATCAAGGGCAACCCCATGTAGAGAGTGTTGCAGTAATCTATCCTCGAGATCACAAGCGCCTGCACAACTGACCTCAGGGACTCCCCGTCCAGATACTGCAAATCTGGAATAAAGTACTCCTGGAAACGGCAGCCACCTGAACCTCCAAGGATAGCGCTGGATCCAGGACCCAGATTTTTGCCTCTATCCGCTAGCAGGAGGGTAGTACCCACCAAACTGGGGAGAGGGCCACTGTATCCGGAGGATGGCGCCCCAAAGAACATAACCCCGGTCTTCTCCGGGTTGAGCTTAAGTCTGTTGGTCCATGACCGCATCCAGGCACAAGTCAAGGGTCTGCGCTGCCTCCACTGCAGAGGTGGAAAAGGAGAGATAAAGCTGCATGTCATCCCCATACTGATGACAGCAGACTCTAAGTCCCCTAATGACCTCCGCCAGAGGCCTCATACAGATATTGAACAGCATGGGGGAGAGTGCAAACTCTTTGGGAACCCCACATGGGAGCGTCCAAGGGGCTGACAAGCCTCCCCCCAAATCTGCACATGCTGGGGACGGCCTCCCAGGAAGGACCAGAGCCAGCTAAATGCTGTACTTCCAATCACCACCTTGGAGAGTCGGCCCAGCAGGATACTGTGGTTGATGGTATCAAAGGCCGCTGACAGATCGAGGAGGACAAACAAGGTTGAGCAAACCTAGTCAGCCCCCCTGAGAAGGTCATCTTACAGCGGGACCAAGGTAGTCTCAGTCCCCCGACATGCCCTGAACCTGGACTGGAATGGATGCAGAATATGTTCTTCCTCCAGGAACGACTGGAGACGGACAGTGGCCACCCTCTCAATCACCTTGACCATGAAGGGAACGTTGGCAATCGGACGATAATTGGCCAAGTTGTCCGATGCCAAGCCAGGTTTCTTTAGAGTGGGCTTCAGCACTGTCTCCTTCAGGCGAGAGGGAAAAATCCCTTCCCTGAAGGAGGCAGTGGAAATAGCGGAAGCCCACTCCGGCATGCTCCGTGTGGAAGATTTGGTAAGGGGCCGCCGGCCTACAATGAGCCAGTGCCCTGGAGGCCTCAACTGAAGACTGACGGTGTGTGGTGCCAGGGATACTCGAGGAGGGGCTACAGCAACCGGAGTCCAGACAGTTTTGGATGGCCTCAATTTTACTTCTAAAAAAGGCTGCAAAAGACTCACCAGTGAAATCACTAGGAGGAGGCCTAGGCTGACCAAGATTGGTGAGGTCTTGAACCACATGGAACAATTCTACCTGGAGGTTCGAGGCCACACCAATTCTTAGGGAGGCATTAGGATTGTTTGGCCTCCCTGACCGCACGAATATAGCGCCTGGTGAAAACACAGACTGAAGCCCGGTTACCTACTGACCAGTCCTTTCTCGATCTGCTCTCAAAAGCCTTCTTCGTTATTGCTTCATCACTCTCAACTCTGCCGTGAACCACGGTGAGGAGCGAGCTCCACAGCGAAGAAGACCCTTAGGGGCGACCCGGCCAACAGCCTAAGTGGTATCCTCATACCACCTTTCTAGCAGGGCATCCACCGGATCGTCAGCCAGACTGTCAAGAAGCTCCGCAAAGGCCTCCTGAAACCTTTCGGGGTCCAGAAGCCTTTGGGGGTGCGCCCAACCCAGGTGCTGAGGCTCCCCACAGAGTGGGGCAGCGATCTACAAGGGGAAAAGACAGCAGATGATGGTCTGACCATGACACAGGCAGGGGAACAATTTCCCCAACCCTCAGATTATAATCCGCCGACGTTGAGGTAAAAACCAAGTCCAGACTATGCCCGTCTCTATGGGTGGGACAAACAATATGCTGAGTCATATTCATGGAGGCCATGGATTCCATGAAATCCAGAGCCACTCCTGAAAGCCCATCTTTGGCATGGACAATAAAGTCCCCTACCACCACCAGAACACTGGGGGACCTCAACAGAACCACTGAGAAGAACTCAGTGAGCTCTGGTAGGGATTGTGCAGGGTTGCGGGGATCACGGTACCCTATCACAATGCCAAGCCTGTCCCGCTGACCCACCAATAGAAAGAGGCATTCTCACCCAGGACTCATCAACGCCGCAGCTCTGCTGATAGAGATTCCCTGTAAACGATGGCCACTCCACCCCCCTCTATTATTTTAGAGTATGTTTATCCCGCCTTTCTCCTTGGAAAAGGACCCAAGGCGGCTTACAGTAATGAGGGACAATATACAGCCCAGTACACTTAAGACAGGTTCAAGTAAATGAGAGCACTTACCTGATTGTGTACGGTAGATTCATATAAATGTCACCTAAACCCCCAATAAAAGCCCAGGCCAAAACCCGGCAGCTTTGTGCTCAAAGAGGAAGGGCCGTGTGCTCAGCTCAACAGGAACGGTGTCAGTGTGTGTGTGTGTGTCCTGATGCCTGCAGAGAACTATAGGGTGACAGGCTGGAGCTGCAGAAATTGGATTTAATCCCTCGGGCAGAGGTTCAAGTGGAAACTGAGAGATTTTATTCCTTCCAAAGACATTAAAATGGCCCAGCTGTCTGACCCTTCTGATCACGCACCTTGAGGGCCAGCTGATAAAAAGGTCTTGCCCTTAGAGTCAGGCCAAGAGACCGCAATGTTGTTATTGACCCCAAATGTACTGTACCTTGGTTGTCGAGCATAATTTGTTCTGGAAACTTGCTTGTAAACCAAAATATTGTAAACCCAAAAGAAATTTCCCCATAAGAAATAATGGAAAATTACCTGATTTGTTCTGGGCCTTCTTGTCACAGCCACACCTGCTGACACTGTCTCCCCACCCCCCGACCCTGTGGCAATGGAAAGGCATGTGTCTGAGCCTCTTAGCTGGCAGGTATACTCCAAAAGACACGGGCCTTCTCTAAATTGCTCTCCCTCTCAGTGCCTAGACTCGTTGCCCACCAGCATGTTTTGGGCAGCCAGAAGGTCTTCTGTCGGAATGGCTGGCCCGCGGAGGTGGGGTAGGATGGGTGGCACAACTGTTGTGGTGGCAGCCAGTGGTTTTAATTGTAATTGTAATGTGACACTGGGCCCTCTCCAAAGCCCATTTCCAGCCTCCTCCATAGTTTGCTTTCTCGCCATCATGTCAGCTGCCCACATTGCTGTTGAGAGGAGGGCTGGGGAGGGGAAAAACCCTCTGCACATGGGCAGAGGGACAGGAGACACAGGGTGCTGCTGCGGGACCAAGGAGACTTGCGGCTCAAATGTTTTTGTTCGGCCAAAGAAAACTTGGGGAGGGAAAGAAGAGGCGGAAAGGTGTCCTAATTTAACATCACCCCCGGTAAAAAACAGTGGGAGGAATTCCTTCTAAATACAGACCCAATGGAGGGGGGGTCAGATCTCAAGGGGGGGGTTGGATGGAGGGGGGTCCCCCCTTTTCTCCCTTCTCACCCTGCAAGATGGTGCTTCCCTCTATGCAATGCAATGCAATTCGAGAAGGTGTGGGGAGGTTTATATATCCTCATGGATAGAAGCCCCATCCCTCCCTCCCTCCCCTTTGGAGTTTCATTTCCTGCCAGTCTAGGAAGCTGCGCTCGCTGCCTTTCCTCCTCATGGATCCTGGAGAACATTTTGGGACAAGCCAAACCTGTTCAGGAGGGATGGGTTGCACTTGAATCATGATGGGACCAGATTGCTGGCACTCAACCTCAAAAAGGCAGCAGAGCAGCTTTTAAACTGATAACTGGGGGAAAGCCGACAGGAGCTGAGTGGCATCCGGTTCGGAACACCTCATCCTCGGGGAATGAGGTTGGAGAGGGTAGAGAATCACATAGAGAAGACATAGCAGGTATTAGCACTGGGAGAATAACGGGATGTGACAGTTTGTCTACTGAAAATAAAAGCTGTGGGGGGGGGGAGAACAAGGCAGCAGCTGTTGTTGCGGGACCCACTGTACAGGTGCTTCTACGCCAATGCTCGAAGTCTCCGAGCAAAGATGGGAGAACTTGAACATTTGGCAGCTAGGGATAACATAGATATAATAGCCATAACGGAAACCTGGTGGAATGTGGAGAACCAGTGGGATACAGCAATCCCAGGCTATAAACTCTATAGAAGGGATAGAGAGGGGCGGGTTGGAGGAGGAGTGGCCATCTATGTCAAAGAAGGGGTAAAATCCAGCAGAATGGAGATTGACAGAGGGTCTGACTCCACCATAGAATCACTGTGGGTTAAACTACCAGGTCCAAGGAGTGATGTGATCGTTGGAGTATTCTATCGTCCACCAGATCAAAAAGTTGAGGGGGACCTTGAAATGAGGAGAGAAATCATGCAGGTGGCTAAGAGGGATAGGATAGTAATCATGGGGGACTTCAATTATCCCCACATTGACTGGGCCAATGCGAGCTCCGGGCAAGAAAGAGAAACTGGGTTTCTCAACTTGCTGAATGACTGTGCCTTAGAGCAACTTGTCATGGAGCCCACCCGAGAACAGGCAACTCTGGATCTAATACTGTGTGATACTCAGGACATGGTCAGGGATGTGAATGTCACTGAGCCTCTGGGGAACAGTGACCATGCTGCAATTTCCTTTGCCATGCATGTCAGAGGAAGAGTGTCAACCAAATCAGACATAAAAACCCTTGGTTTTCGAAGGGCAAACTTCCCTCAGATGAGGAAACTAGTTAGAGAGAAACTGAAGGGGAAGGTTAGAAGAATCCAATCTCTTCAGAGTGCATGGAGCCTGTTTAAAACAACGGTAATAGAGGCCCAGCACAACTGCATACCACAAAGAAAGAAGAGCTCATATAAGTCCAAGAGGACACCGGCATTGTTAACGAGTGGAGTTAGAGAGGCTCTAAAGCACAAGGAGAGGTCTTTCTGTAAATGATAATCCTCCCCAAATGAGGAAAATAAAAAGGAACACAAACTCTGGCAAAAGAAATGTAAGAAGATGATAAGGGAGGAAAGAAAGATTTTGAGGAATGCATGGCTACCAATATAAAGGTTAATAATAAAAGCTTCTTTAAATATGTTAGAAGTAGAAAACCTGCCAGAGAACCAGTTGGCCCCCTGGATAGTGAGGGAGGAAAAGGGGAGGTTAAGGAGGACTTGGACATTGGAGAGAAATTGAATGACTTCTTTGCATCTGTCTTCACGACAGAGGACCTTGAGCGGATTCCGCTGCCTGAGCCGCCCCTCTTAACTAAAGAATTAAATCAAATACAGGTTAAAAGAGAGGAGTTTTAGGACTAATTGACAAATTGAGGATTAACAAGTCACCAGGCCCAGATGGCATCCACCCAAGGGTTATTAGGGAACTGAGAAATGAAATTACAGATCTCCTAACAGTTATATGCAACTTGTCTCTTAAAACGGCCACAGTGCCGGAGGACTAGAGGATAGCAGATGTCACACCAATTTTTTAAAAAGGAAGGAGGGGGAACCGGGAAACTACAGGCCAGTTAGCCTTACATCTGTCCCAGGGAAGATGGTGGAAAGCCTCGTCCAAGAGAAAATCTTAAAACACATAAAAAAACAAACCTTGCTGAGAGAAAATAAGCATGGCTTCTGTAAGGGTAAATCTTGTCTGACAAACCTTTTAGAATTTTTTGAAAAGGTCAACAGGCACGTGGATTTGGGTGAACCGGTGGATATAGTCTATCTGGATTTTCAAAAGGCTTTTGACACAGTCCCTCACCAAAGGCTGCTGAGAAAATTGCACAGTCAGGGGATAAGAGGGCAGGTCCTCTTACGGATCGAGAACTGGTTGAGATCCCGGAAACAAAGAGTAGGTGTCAATGGGAAATTTTCACAATGGAGAGAAGTGAAAAGCGGTGTGCCCCAGGGCTCTCTCCTGGGACCGGTGCTTTTCAATCTGTTCATAAATGACCTGGAGACAGGGATAAGCAGTGAGGTGGCCAAGTTTGCAGATGACACAAAACTTTTCCGTGTGGTAAAAACCAGAGAAGATTGTGAAGAGCTCCAGAAGGATCTCTCCAAACTGGGGGAATGGGCTGAGAAATGGCAAATGCGTTTTAATGTAACCAAATGTAAAGTAATGCATATTGGGGCAAAAAATCCAAACTTCATCTATCAACTCATGGGCTCTGAGTTATCCGTGACGGATCAGGAAAGAGATCTTGGTGTGTTGGTGGACAGCTCCATGAAGGTGTCTCCCCAATATGTGGCAGCGGTGAAGAAGGCCAATTCCATGCTAGGGATTATCAAAAAGGGGACAGAAAATAAAAGAGCCAACATTATAATGCCATTATACAAAGAAACAGTAAGGCCCCACCTGGCGTATTGTGTACAATTCTGGTCACCGCATCTCAAGAAAGACATAGTGGAACTGGAAAAGGTGCAGAAGAGAGCGACTAAAATGATTACTGGCCTGGGGCACCTCCCTTATGAAGAAAGGCTAAAACATTTGGGCCTCTTTAGTCTGGAAAAAAGGCGCTTGAGGGGGGATATGATTGAGACATACAAAATAATGCAGGACATGAATCAAGTGGATAGAGGGAAGCTCTTCTCTCTCTCCCAAAATACCAGAACTAGGGGACATACACTCAAATTGAGGGCTGGGAGAGTAAGAACTGACAAAAGAAAATATTTTTTTCACCCAGCGCGTTGTAAGTCTATGGAACTCCCTGCCACAGGATGTGGTGATGGCATCTGGCCTGGATGCCTTCAAAAGGGGATTGGACAGATTCCTGGAGGAAAACTCCATCACAGGTTACAAACCATGATGGAGATGTGTAGTCTCCAGGCTTTAAACCGGGATACTTCAAGGGCCAGATGCAGGGGAGTGGTATCAGGAGACAGATATCTAGTTCCATGCACTCCCAAATGCATCTGGTGGGGCCGCTGTGAGATACAGGAAGCTGGACTAGATGGGCCTTTGGCCTGATCCAGCATGGCTCTTCTTATGTTCTTATGTTCTTAACAGTTTTATATTGTGCCTTTAATATCTCACTTTTAAGGAACTCCCATCCATCTTGGACTCCCTCCTCTTTCAGTGTTTCAGTCCATGGAATCACAGCCAATAAATCCCTAAATTTACAAAAATTGGCTTTCTTAAAATCCAGGATTCTTGTCTGACTATACTTAGCTTCACCTTCCAACTGTATAAAAAATTCCAGAAGGGCATGGTCACTTTTACCTAATGATTTCACCACTTCGATCCCATTTACAAGGTCCTCCTTATTGGTTAAGACCAGATCTAAAATGGTTTTGCCTCTTGTGGCAGTAAGGAATTTGTTAGACCTTGCATTCCTAGCTGAGTAGGACTGCCAGCATATATCAGGATAGTTAAAATCTCCCATTAGTACTACATCTCTCCCTTTTGACTGTGTGGCCATCTGTTGACAGAAGGCATCATCCCATTCTTCCGGCTGGCTTGGGGGTCTATAATATACCCCCACAGTGACATCCCTCCTAGTTTTTTTACCCCTGATTTTAACCCAAATACTCTCAACATGGTTCCCCTGCTGTTTATCTTGTATTTCTTCAGCAGTATACATGTCCTTAATATATAAAGCTACACCTCCACCTTTCTTACTTGGCCTGTTCATTTGAAACAGGTTATACCCTCCAACAACTACATTCCAATCATACGACTCATCCCATGTTTCAGTGATTCCAATTATGTCATCTTTGTTTTGCTGTATTAGGAGTTCCAGCTCCTCTTATTTGTTCCCCATGCTCTGTGCATTGGTGTAGAGACATTTTAGGCTGTGTGTGCTTCTCGCATGTCCTTTGCGTAACCTGTTTTTTCTTGCACTGATGGTCTGCGCTACTTCTTGTCCTGCTCCTATTTCAACATTTGGTCTAGTCTCCACAACCCCTTCTGGATCTCTACCGTTAAGAGAATTTTCTCCCTCCCCCTGCAAACTCAGTTTAAAGCTCTCCTTATTAAATCTGCAATCCTCTTGGCAAAAAGATTCCTCCAGGCAGTGGTGAGGTGCACCCCATCCTGGCCCAATATGCCATCTAAATCAAAAAGCAAACCATGGTCCAAGAATCTGAATCGTTCCTGCCGACACCATCTCCGAAGCCAATTGTTCACCTCCACTATTGTTCTTTCCCTTCGTGGGCCACGTCCTTCTACAGGGAGGAGAGATGAGATTACCACCTGTCCACCCAGGACCTTCATCTTCCTACCCATCTCTTCATATGCCTTTGTGATATCTGGAAAGCTGCATTTTGAAGTATCATTAGTTCCTACATGGACCAAAACAAATGGGTTAGAATCAGTGGGCTTGATGGGTCTCGTCAGACTCTCTGTTGCATCCCGAATCTTGGCTCCAGGGAGACAGCAGACCTCTCGATAGAGAAACAAAGAGCACTGAATAAATACCCTTCAATAGCATTTTTAAAAAGTGTTGGAAAGGATGAAATGAGAACAGAGAGAAAAGGGGATTCTGCACAGATTGACTCAGGTAGGAGTAACGCCAGGGAGAGAAAGGAAGACCTCTGTCATGCTAGGGTTTTTAAGATGTGTTCTCTCCCCAAACCTTTTCCCACACTCCAGGCATTCAGAAGGCTTCTTCCCTGTGAGGGCCATTGTTGAGATTTATCACCTCCACACTTATGACAATGTGGTGACCTCACGTATAAGCAGATTTAGGAAGTGCAGGAATAGAACTTAAATATCTCTCTCACAAAGAGAGAGTATACGTAAAATTCTTATGGCAGTGTATTAGAAATTCAGTTCCAATAGATACAAAGTATCCAACATAGAATTACATCAGCAAGACTGTTTAACACGTCAACAGATTGAGTAAAAGGATCTGACTTACAGCAGATAAACTACACATGTAACATCTCCCTTGTATACAACTCTGAAACCTAAAAAGTATGGGTCGTTACCTATGGCCTTGGTGTGAAGGCATTTTGATTTGTCTGGATATTGTTGAAAGCACACCCTGATAAGTAGCAGATGGACTGTGCCTGAGGCCCCTACGTCTGTTGAGAGAGGGGGTTTCAAGGCTCACATGAATGGTTTTCCTGACTCCTCTCTCAAACCACCTATCTTCTCTAATATGTGTACAATCTCTTATTTGAATGTGTGCCCTTTGTCCTGCTAATGCAGGTGTCCTACTGATTCTGGTCTTGAACTGTTACCTCTCCTATGTTGGGCCATCCTTCTGTTTAATGACTGTTAGCACTGATGCCCTAACAATGGTTTCATTACCTTACGCCAGGCATGCCCAAATTTTGGCCCTCCAGATGTTTTGGACCACAACTCCCACAGTCCTTTGTCATTGGCAATCTAAGCTTAGAGTTCTGGAAGTTGTGATCCAAAACATCAGGACGGCCGAAGTTTGGATATGCCTGTCTTAGGCCACTGTTCACCTTAAGGATATGGATACTATTGTCTATCCAACAAGACTTTTCAGGTCAGTGTTCAGCTTATGAGCCTATTTCAGACCAGGGTGACAAGAGGTCAAAGCTGACTATAAGATGGAAGACCTGCACTAGCTGCATTCAGACTGATGAAGCTGTTTGAAGCAGAGAAACGTTTCTATCTCTGAAGAAAAAGAAGTCCAGTTGCCATGACTCAACTTCCAGACACTATACAAGACATTATATCAGACAAACACACGTATCCAATCATTAATCAGTATCTACTAGGTGTCCAAAATATCAATTACCTCAGAGAAATTGTCCTTGGCTCAAAACAGGCGGCGGGGGGGGGGGAGTCACTGTAACTGACGTTTTTCCAACAGTCCAGAATTTTCAAAGGCGTCTTGAATGAGTGGGTCCTAAGATGTGAAAGAAAGGCAACCAGAATGACAGAAACTGGCCCCTCTGTACTGACATTGAAATGGCTTCTTGCCTGTGTGGGTTCTGTGATGCTTAATAAAGCTTCGAGAATCACTGAACGTCTTTCCACACTCCAGACATTCAAATGGCTTCTTGCCTGTGTGGGTTCTGTGATGGCTAGCAAGGTATCCAGAGTGACTGAACCTCTTTCCACACTCTAGACATTCAAATGGCTTCTCGCCTGTGTGGGTTCTGTGATGGCTAGCAAGGCTTCCAGATTGACGGAACCTCTTTCCACACTCCAGACATTCAAATGGCTTCTCGCCTGTGTGGGTTCTGTGATGCTTAGCAAGGCTTCCAGATTCACTGAATGTCTTTCCACACTCCAGACATTCAAAAGGCTTCTCGCCTGTGTGGGTTCTATGATGCTTAGCAAGGCTTCCAGATTCACTGAACGTCTTTCCACACTCCAGACATTCAAATGGCTTCTTGCCTGTGTGGGTTCTGTGATGCTTAGCAAGGCTTCCAGAATCACTGAACGTCTTTCCACACTCCAGACATTCAAATGGTTTCTCGCCTGTGTGGGTTCTGTTATGGCTAGCAAGGTTTCCAGAGTGACTGAACCTCTTTCCACACTCCAGACATTCAAAAGGCTTCTCTCCTGTGTGGGTTCTGTGATGTATAGCAAGGCTTCCAGATTCACTAAATGTCTTTCCACACTCCAGACATTCAAATGGCTTCTCACCTGTGTGGGTTCTGTTATGGCTAGCAAGGTTTCCAGAGCGACTGAACCTCTTTCCACACTCCAGACATTCAAATGGCTTCTCGCCTGTGTGGGTTTTGTGATGCTTAGCAAGGCTTCCAGATTTACTGAACGTCTTTCCACACTCCAGACATTCAAATGGCTTCTTGCCCGTGTGGGTTCTGTGATGGCTAGCAAGGCATCCAGAGTGACTGAACCTCTTTCCACACTCTAGACATTCAAATGGCTTCTCGCCTGTGTGGGTTCTGTGATGGCTAGCAAGGCTTCCAGATTGACAGAACCTCTTTCCACACTCCAGACATTCAAATGGCTTCTCACCTGTGTGGGTTCTGTGATGGCTAGCAAGGCTCTTAGAGTGACTGAACCTCTTTCCGCACTCCAGACATTCAAAGGGCTTCTCGCCTGTGTGGGTTCTGTGATGGCTAGCAAGGTTTCCAGAGTGACTGAACCTCTTTCCACACTCCAGACATTCAAAAGGCTTCTCGCCTGTGTGGGTTCTGTGATGCTTAGCAAGGTTTCCAGATTCACTGAACGTCTTTCCACACTCCAGACATTCAAATGGCTTCTTGCCTGTGTGGGTTCTGTGATGCTTAGCAAGGCTTCCAGAATCACTGAACGTCTTCCCACACTCCAGACATTCAAATGGTTTCTCGCCTGTGTGGGTTCTGTTATGGCTAGCAAGGTTTCCAGAGTGACTGAACCTCTTTCCACACTCCAGACATTCAAAAGGCTTCTCTCCTGTGTGGGTTCTGTGATGTATAGCAAGGCTTCCAGATTCATTGAATGTCTTTCCACACTCCAGACATTCAAATGGCTTCTTGCCTGTGTGGGTTCTGTTATGGCTAGCAAGGTTTCCAGAGTGACTGAACCTCTTTCCACACTCCAGACATTCAAATGGCTTCTCGCCTGTGTGGGTTCTGTGATGCTTAGCAAGGCTTCCAGATTCACTGAACGTCTTTCCACACTCCAGACATTCAAATGGCTTCTCGCCTGTGTGGGTTCTGTGATGCTTAGCAAGGCTTCCAGAATCACTGAACGTCTTTCCACACTCCAGACATTCAAATGGCTTCTCGCCTGTGTGGGTTCTCCTATGGCTAGCAAGGTTTCCAGAGTGACTGAACCTCTTTCCACACTCCAGACATTCAAACGGCTTCTCACCTGTGTGAATCCTGTGATGGCTAGCAAGGCTTCCAGAATCACTGAACGTCTTTCCACACTCCATACATTCAAATGGCTTCTCGCCTGTGTGGGTTCTGCGATGCCTAGCAAGGTGTCCAGCTTGACTGAACCTCTTTCCACACTCCAGGCATTCCAATTGGTTCTCCCCCTGATGAATTTTTTTATCAGAACAAGTTGTTGAGGTGCTAATAAAAGATTTTCCACTCTTGGTATGCTCATTCCTGTCCTCTCCTTTAGATGTTTTCAGAACCATTTTATCTTTGTCCTGACAAGTAATAGTTATGGCCATCTTTACATCTATCTGTTCTCTTTTAATCTTCGTCCTTCTGGTTTGTTTCTCAACACCATCTTTTGCATCTGAATATTCAACCTCTTCGTCTGACGCTTGGTGTCCTCCTCTTTTATTGCTTCTCTACAGTGTCTTACCTGCAAAATATAAGTGACCACAAAAAATGGAGCTTCAAATCAAGTAGCTAATCCAATGCACTGCCATGGAGGAGGCAGGAGAATTAAACACAGCTCCAGGGTGGACCCACCTCCACCAACACTCAGACAGCTTGGTTATTTTAAGGGAACATTGCTCTTCATTGGCAGGAAAAAACAGATGGACATATTTAATTTTATATACAGAGAGCTTCAAATCAATAACAGACAAGAAACAGTCCTGTCCTTAGATAAAATGCAAGAAAGCAAAGTGGTTGTCCAACGAGGCCCTACAAACAGCAGAGGAGAGAAGGGACGCAAAATGCACGGGAGAAAGGGAACGATACAGAAAATTGAATGCAGACTTCCAAAGAATAGCAAGGAGAGACAGGGCGGCCTTCTGGAATGAACAGTGCAAAGAAGTTGAGGAAAACAACAGAAAAGGAAATACCAGATATCTATTCAAGAAAATTGGAGATATTAAAGGGGCATTTTGTGCAAAGCATAGCCTGAAATATCCCACATTATGCAGGGTACAGCTTGGGATATATATTGCCATGAGGTTTGTCTATATTATGCCAGGCATGGCTTGGGATATATATATTGCTATGAGGCCTGTCAATATGCAAGGCACAGCTTGGGAAATATATTGCTATGAGGCCTGTCAATGCCTGTGGGTTACTAATACAGATATATGCTTGATCCATAGCCTTCAGACAAACGAGTTCAATGCCCCCTTTTCTCTGCCAAGGTTCCTTCTTTTTGCAGCACAAGCAAGTTCAAAAGTCCTTCCTCCCTTTTTGCTTTTTGCTGGTGGTTTTAATGATCATCAAGGGATCCATTTCCTGAGGCCTTCTCTCTGCACTTTAGTTCCAATGGGGAATGGGGTTTCAGTTTCGAGCAGCTCTTTCTCCCGAAGATGGATACCTGCCTTCCAGCAGAGACAACATGCAGGAAGTTCCTGCTTCTTTGGGGATCTGTTTCTAACTCTGCTGAAAAACAACATGTGGGAAAGGAACAACACACAGATTCTCCTGAGGGGGGCCAGGGAGGAAATTGACCCGAACTTTCCTGCAGTTTATCCCCCAAAACTATTTATTTATTTCAAATATTGCTGCCCTGGTTTTCTCCTTAAAAAGAGACCCAGGGTGGCTCAATTCTGCTTAGTGGTTTGGGCTTAACTTATTCAGGAAGCATAAAAACACTATACAGTGGAACCTTGACTTACACCATTAATCCGTTCCAGTGGTCTAGACTTAAGTCAAACAAACTTTTCCCATAGAAAGTAATGGGAAAGTGGATTAATCCGTTCCAGATGATGAAAAAGACCCCGGAAAACAGCAATTTAACACAAATTTGACTGGGATAGGAGATTCCTTCTGGGGATGTAAATGAAATGTCTCTTCAAAGAGAGGAGGAGGCAGTGGAATTATAGTCCACAAGTTATATGCCTCCACTTTTTAATGTTCATAGCAACAATGTCTAACATTTAAGTTTTACTGATTTTAACCTGACGTTCCAAGTTCTGAACAACTCTATGCTTACCATTAGAGTCCCACAATTGTACAGCTCCCCAACTAAAATGTTTCCATTGTGGACCAGACTTCGGCAGCCAGATTTTTTACGAGACTGAGCCGACTGTCTAACCAGCGAGGCCAGCCCCAAGTTCCCGGCCCTTCTTCTCCTCCGGCAGCAGTGGCTGCTTTGGTGAGGCCGAGGACCAGCTCCAGGTGCTCTGAGCTGGCCTTGCCGAAGCCGCCGCTGCCGGAGGAGAGGAAGAAGGCAGAAGCAGTTTGGAGGTGGCAGCCGTGATGCTGGGTTGTGGCTGCCGCCCGATTCTGGTGCCTTGCACCACGGCTCCGAGATGTAAGTCAAAGCCTGCAACTCAAGTCAAACAGGCCCCTTCTTGCTGCAAGTCAAATATGCTGCAAGTCAAGCAGTATGTAAGTCAAGGTTCCACTGTATAACTGATTTCACGCTTTGTGTGGCGAGGGATTGCAATTCCAAAATGTCCATCTCTCCATCCTTCTCCTTTGTTGCTTCCTCGCCCGTCAGTTCTCGGATGGGGCAAGAGAGGCATTTGGGGGGGGATCAGGTCAACTGCTCACGTTGCTTCTGAGAGAAGGGCTGGAGAGAGAGAGAGAGAGAGAGAGAGAGAGAAGGGCCCTAAGGGGGGGATAAGAAAAACCCTCTGTCCATGGGCAGAGAAGCAGGGGACACAGAGAGAGTTGCCGTGGGACCCAGGATGTAAGGTTCGGCGCACATGCGGGGCAGTGATCGAGCGGGCTGTGCCACCGGCACTGCTGGGAAGCTTGAGCGGCTGGGCGGCTGGGCGGTCTGCCACCACCGGCACCTCAGTGGAATGTGTGGGGGTGGGCAGGCCAGTGGGCCTCTGCCACCGCCAAGGAGCTTTGGGGTGGGCTGGCGGGTGAGCCGTCGCCACCGCTGCGGAGCTTGGGGGGTTGCAATGTCGCACAGATCGCCTCTTCCAAGGGGCAACCTGTAGCCACGGCTCCCTGTGCTTCCTTTGGTCCCCACCTTCCTTCTTTTCTCCCTCCCTTTGTACCCACCTCCCTCCCTTGGTCCCCGCCTTCCTTCCTGTGGGTGGGGCTTATGGGTCAGTGGATGGGGCTTGCAGTGGGGTGGCAGGGTCGGGGAGTAGGCTGTAGGCTGTTCAGCAAAAGAGATGGTGGAGCAACAGCTTTAAAAGACCCAGGGTCAAAAGACTGGAAGAACATTGGAGCAATTCTGTTGGCACATGAGAGGAGTACTCTCCAGCTATACAGTTACCAGGCATGGAGAGAACTTGAGTTGCGCTTACAGAAAGGAAAAACAATTGATAATATCAACCAACAGAAAATAAGGGAAGAACAATAATATTGGCGACAAGTGTTGGAACACTTGATTGCTGCGGTCAGATTTCTTGGCATGCAAAGCATGGCATTTCGTGGTACAACTGAAAAGTTGTACAATGAGAACAATGGAAATTTCTTGACGCTTGTTGAATTTTTGGCTCTTTTTGACCCTGTCATGTCTGAACATGTGCGCAGAGTTAAAGATGAAGAAACTATGGTTCACGACTTAGGGAAAGAGATTCAAAATGAGCTTATAGAGCTTCTAGCAACTTCCATAAAACAGAACATTTTAGCACATATAAACTCTGCCAAATACTACTCAGTTATGTTGGACTGTACACCTGATGTTAGTTATACTGAACAAATGACTATGATTGTTCGTTTTGTCAATGTAATCATGGCATCAGATACTGAAACATCTGATCCTGAGGTTACAATAAAAGAACATTTCTTGGGATTTGTTCCTCTAAAGAAGACTACTGGTGCCTTTATGGCAGAAACTCTTCTTGGGCTGCTTGAGCAAATGGGATTACCACTTGAGAATCTGTGTGGTCAAGGTTATGATAATGGGAGTAACATGAGAGGTAAAGAACATGGAGTACAAAAGAGAGTCCTTGATATAAATCCATGTGCCTTTTTTGTGTCCTGCAGTGCACTCTCTCTCAATTTGGTTGTCAATGATGCTGCTAAGAGTTGCCGGGAAGCAACAGGGTTCTTCATGTTGGTTCAACAGATCTATAATTATTTATCTGCATCAACTAATCATTGGCAAATACTAACTAGCTATGTACCTACCCTAACAGTTAAGCCTTTGAGTCAAACAAGATGGGAGAGTCGGATTGATGCTTTGAAACCACTGAGATATCATCTTGGTAGCATATATGATGCTTTAATGGAGATCTATAATGAACCACACTCACATAAAACAACAAGTGAATCTCTTGTTGAAGCTAAGGGTCTTGCTGAAGGCATTAGTAAGTTCAAGTTTGTAGTATCCCTTGCTGTATGGTACAACATGCTTTTTGAAATAAATCTGACAAGCAAACTACTACAAAAGAAGGAAACTGATTTATGTTCAGCTACAAGTCAATTACAAGTAACCAAGAATTATCTTGTGGGCTGTAGGTGTGATGATAGTTTTGAACAAGTTTTGATAGATGCTAGTGTGATTGCAAAGGAGTTAGAATTATTACCAAACTTTGAGACAGAACAATTTAGACAAAGGAGAAAGAAAAAACAGTTTGGGTATGAGGCTCCAGATGAGGCACCACAAGATCCAAAGCAAAAATTCAAAGTGGATTTCTATTATGCGGTCAACTTCGGCCCGTCCAACTAGGTTGTCGCGGGCGCACATGCTGCACGTGGCCACGCCCAGGGAGCCTCGGAGAACTTCCACCCACTCCCGAGCCTTCTCTGTGGCTGGCCCGACGCTGTGGAACCACCTACCAGCAGAAGTGCGCCTAGCAGAGTCCCTGCCTGCCTTCCGGAAGGCTCTTAAAACCCTTCTCTTCCGGGAGGCATTTGGTTGATTTTTTTTCCCCTCTCCAGCCATCGCCATCTCCTGCACTTTGCTGTTTTATCTGTTTAGTTTTTTATTACATTGTGGTATCTGTTGTTTTTAATATGCTGTAAACCGCCCGGAGTTCCCCACCAGGAAGACGGGCGGTATATAAGTCCCACAATAAATAAATAAATAAATATGCTATTTTAGATATGGCCGTTCAATCTGTCGAAGAGAGATTCCAACAACTACGGCACTATAATTCTGTATTTGGCTTCCTGTATGATATATACAGCATCAACAAAAAATGTACTGAAGATGTACGAAAGGCCTGCAAGACTTTGGAGCGGTCATTGACACACAATGAAAACAAAGATATTGATGCTGAAGATCTGTGTTGTGAACTTCAAGCAGTTGCTCGAAGGCTTCCAGAGTCTATGCCACCGCAAAGTACTTCTCTTCATACTACAACACAAAATCCAGAATAGTGCGTCTAGTGTTTTTGTTTCTCTTAGGATCCTTCTCACACTTCCAGTGTCAGTGGCAAGTGGTGAACACAATTTTTCAAAACTCAAACTTATAAAAACTATGCTCCAAAAGAGACTAGTTGGTTGGGCAACTATATCAACCGAACATGCTGAAGCATCAGCACTTGACCTAAAGGAACTGTTAACAAAATTTGCAAAGGAAAAGGCATGTAAAATAAGATTTTGATTTGCCTGAAACTGAAACATCAAAGAGACTTAAATCTCAGCATCACATTTAACATTTTTCAAAGTGATTTCTGTGCAAAAACTGTATTCTGTTTTAGAAAATAAATTAGAAATTGTTTTATGACTTGTTTTCACAATTTTTACAAAAATCATTAATAATTTCAAAATCTGTGCTTTTCATTCTTCCAATAATACGTCTGTGTTTGAATATGATTGACGGGGGGGGGGCAGAAGGTGATCTTGCCTAGGGCGCAAAAAACCCTAGCACCGGCCCTGGTCATTGAGGTGATCCTCATGAAAGGAATGGTTAATAGTGCCCTTTTTCCCCCAGTTGAACAATGTCTGCAAGGGGTTTAGCAGCATTGCGGGTTAGTTTTAATAGATGCAATATCTCATCTACTCCCTTTAGAATAGCCAGATGTACACTGCCATTCCCCAAGTTAGGAGATTTGGAAATACAGTATCAACTGATGATCCAATGTACAAATTAACACTAGTGGGTTTTGTCAGCTTCTTCTTCCAATCAGAAAAGCTCATTAAAGGAGTGACTTTGTGTCCTGAAGATCTCAAACGTGCGCAAAGGGAAGATCTCAAAGGTGCGCAGGAAAGGCCTCATTTTGCACAGCATACTAGGAAAAATAGGCTGACTGAAAGTCAGAAGGACAAGTGGAGACCTGTGGGTGGGTGGAAGCCAGTCAACGTTAAGTAAGTCCAACTTGTTGCTCTCACAGCGAAGGTGGCCACTTAGAGCTGCTACAACTGCACTCTTGGGAGTTCCATCTTCTAAAATTCATGTTATTACTTAGAATTAGGAGGGCGATCTGGTTACACTGTAAATGGCAATTAGGAGACGTATGAGTTTCTTGTTTCTGTCAGCTCCCATGCGAATGTTTTGAAGCTGTTTATAAGGTAGATCAGGTCGCCTTAGTAAGATCTTTTAGACTTGCAGTTGGAGAGAGGGCTCTGTGGAGATCTAATGAGCTTCCATCGCTCAGGGTGGTAGACTGACTGGTAATAAACCTATTTATAAGAGTTTTCAAAGAGTCCACTTTGCAGTTTATCTCGGCAGGTTAAAAATTACTGAGACACTTTGTGCAATCAGCAAGCTCTGTTTAAATACCAGGCCCACATATTCGGCCCCTAAGAGGAAGGCCTTGGAGGACCCAGAGCAGCTGCCAATAGTTAAAGGCTCCGGCAGCTCAGAGGGCAAACCCTCACTTATCTTAGGGGCTGTGGTCGCTAAAGCACCATGACTTTTAGACTCCACTAACAGGTCAAATCTGTTGTGCAAGATAGTCTCTGAGGGTTTCTTTTTAGGAGATGTTTGGATGGAATAAGACAGTGATGGCGAACCTTTTAGAGACCGAGTGCCCAAACTGAGATTCAAAACTCACTAATTTTTTTTTTGCAAAGTGCCTATACAGTACAGCCATTTAACCTGAGTACACGTAGCTATGAAGGGGCAATGTCGGGTGCCCACAGAAAGGGCTCCAGGTGCCACCTTTGGCACCCGTGCCATAGGTTCGCCAACCCTGGAATATGAGATGATGACTGTGGCTCTGGGAGATATTGCTGTTTTCTTTTGCATTTCACCATGCTTCAGCCAAACAGTTGACAAAAATAGGGCAGTACCAAGCACTAATAGGAAAAAATATTTCTCCAGTCCAAGATCACTATATAGATAAGCAACTGTAAATCCTCTTGTAGGGAGGTTAGCCGGTATTCTTCACTAAGACCAGCTGTCGAGGGGAGTATCCATGTGGGGACTTAAGATAGTGTGCAATGGGCCGGCCCGGCGCAGAGACTTTGTTGTCAGTTCTTCCAGCCACCACTACCCTAACAAGGTCTCAGATACAATTTAAAATTAGAACTAAAAGAAACTAAAACAAATCAATAATCTCTGCACAATGAAAATGTTAAAACGGGAGTGGAGCTCTGTACGCCACCACTAGCTGGACATCCACCATCTTCCTCTACTTGTCCGGCAACTAACAAAATCACTTATGGCAATGTGGAGATCTTACGAATAAGCAGAGTTAGGAAGTGCAGGAATAGAACTTAAAGATATCACACAGAGAGAGACAGTAAACGTATGACAATGTATTTGAAATTCAGTTGCAATATATACAAAGCATCCAACACAGAATTATATCAGCAAGACTGTTTAACATGGTAACAGACAGAGTAAAATGATCTGACTTACGACAGATAAACTTCACTTGTAACATCTCCCTTGTATACAACTTTTGCAGCAATTACAGAATACGTTACACCATTGGACATTACATCGTTACATTAGAATATATCAGCTGTAGCAAATTGTATCATTATACAAGATGTTTGTGAAGATACTCATTCAACCAGGTGCGTTTATCTGGAAGTCGAGTCTTGGCAACTGGACTTTTTTCTTGAGAGATAGAAACATTTCACTGCTCATCCAAACAGCTTCATCAGTCTGAATACAGCTAGTCCGAGTCCTTGAGCTTATAGTCAGATTTGCCCTTTGTCACCCTGGTCTGAAATAGGTTCATAAGATGAACAATGACCTGAATACGCCCTTTAGGTAGACAATAGTGTCCATAGCCTTAAGGTGAACAATGGCCTATGGTGCTTAAACCTATAAAGTATCTGTTGTTAGCTGAGGCCTTGGTGGTGAAGGCTTTTTGATTTGTCTGGGTACTTTGGAAAGCACACCCTGATAAGTAGCAGATGGACTGTGCCTGAGGCTCCCACTTCTGTTGAGAGAGGGGGTTTCAATGCTCATATGAATGGTTTCCCTGACTCCTCTCTCAAACCCCCTATCTTCTCTGTCTAATATGTGTACAACCTCATCTTTGAATGCATGGCCTTTGTCCTTATTTATTTTATTTATTTTTGTATTTATATCCCGCTTATCTACTACATCAAGTACTCTAAGCGGCTAACAAGGGCAATTAATGCAAAATCAAATACAATAAAATACATGGAAAACATCACATATAAAGCAAAAATAACATATAACAATAGGACAACATACCATGTAAAAACCTACTGCATCCCAGCATGCAGAGGAACAAATCCTAACAAATAAAATTAAAATTAACGCTCCTTAAAACAGTCCTTCTAATGGAGGTGTGCTGCTGATTCTGGTCTTGAACTGTTACCCCTCCTATGTTGAGCCATCCTTCTGTTTAATGACTGTTAGCACTGATGCCCTAACAATGCTAAAGAGAAGATTAAGAGAAGACAGCACCCTCACCTCCAGAATCAGCCTCAAACCAGGACAGATATGCCTGCTCCTGGACCTGTGTCTGAACACCATATATTTCATGTACAGAGGGGATTTCTACAGATAGAAGCATGGTTGCGCCATGGGGTCCCCACTGTCACCAATTGTTGCCAACCTATACATGGAAGAAGTAGAGAAGAAGGCACTCAATGCCTTCCCAGGGACAACATCACCCCAATGGTACACGTATGTAGATGGTATCTGGGTGAAAAACAAGACTCAGGAAGTACAGGCTTTTACAGACCACATCAATGCGGTGGACCCTAATATTAAGTTCACTAGGGAAGGCACCCAAGACAAGAGCCTGGCTTTCCTGGATTGTGAAGTCATCGTCAGACCCAACCGTGGTCTGGGAGTAGAGGTTTACAGGAAACCCATCCACATAGATAAGTACTTACCGTTTGACTCCCATCATCAATTACAGCACAAATTAGGAGTCATTGGGACCCTAAGCTACAGAGCAGAGAGCATCCCCACCTCCACAGAAGCCAAGAAGGAAGACAGGCACCTGAAGAGGGCACTTAAGGCCTGTGGATATCCAAAGTGAGCCTTCAACAAAACAGGGTGCTTAGCCAGAAGAACAAGGGATCAGCTTGAGACCCAGATCCTCTGGAAGAACCTAGTCATTCCCTACGTGGCTGGAGTGTCTGAAAAGCTTAAAAGGATTTTTGGCAAACATCGTCTCCCTGATTATTTCAAACCCACAAACAAACTAAGGCAGAGATATTTCCAGCCAAAGGACCTAATACCAAAACAAAAAAGGAGCAATGTAGTATATGTGGTCCAATGCAGTGAGGAGTGTGCAGACCTCTACATTGGAGAAACTAAACAGCCATTAAACAGAAATGGCCCAACATGGGCTGGGTAACAGCTCAGGACCAGACTCAGCGGTACAACTCCACTTGGACAAAGGGCACTCATTCAAACATGAGGATGTATATTAAGCAGTGAAAATAGGTGGTTTGAGAAAGGAGTCAGGGAAGCCATTCGTTTGAGTATTGAAACCCCCTCTCTCAACAAAGGTGGGGGCCTCAGGCATAGTCTACCTGCTACTTATCAGGGTGTGCTTTCAAAAATACCCAGACAAATAAAAAAGTCTTCACCACCAAGGCCATAGCTAATGACCCATACTTTATAGGTTTAATTACCTTACGCCAGGCTTGCCCAAACTTTGGCCCTCCAGATGTTTTGGACCACAACTCCCACAGTTCTTTGTCATTGGCAATCTAAGCTTAGAGTTCTGGAAGTTGTCAACCAAAACATCAGGACGGCCAAAATTTGGACATGCCTGCCTTAGGCCACTGTTCACCTTAAGGCTATGGATACTATTGTCTATCTAACAAGACTTTTCAGGTCAGTGTTCAGCTTATGAGCCTATTTCAGACCAGGTTGACAAGAGGTCAAAGCTATAAGATGGAAGACCTACACTAGCTGCATTCAGACTGATGAAGCTGTTTGGAGCAGATAAACGTTTCTATCTCTCAAGAAAAAGAAGTCCAGTTGTCCACTTGCAGATATTAAACAAGACATTATATCAGATCAACTCACATGTGTTCATTCATTAATCAGTATCTACCAGGTGTCCAAAATATCAATTACCTCAGAGAAATTGTCCTTGGCTCAGAACGTTTGAGCCCACTTAAAATATTACATTTTAACATGTACATGCATAGTATGAACTCAAGATTTGTGTGGTACAGTGGTCCCCTGCCTGTTCGCAGTTCCTGCAGTACAATGTATTGCGGGACCGCAGTATATATATAAAAAAGGCCCTGTGGGAGTAATAGTGAAGGCCTGTTTCATACCTCTTGTACTTACTTATCCCAGAACTGGCCTGAAAGGGCCTTCCCGGGCTTTCTGGAGCCCCGAAAATGGCTTCCCAATGAACACAGACCATTTGGGGCAATGCAGTCGGGAAGGTAAGTACAAGAGCCCACAGTTAGGCCCCAGAAGCCCGAACCAATCTGCCTCCGCATGATGAGGATTTTCAATTATCAAGGGTCAGGTTGGATCCCTAACTCCCACAACAGGCGGCGGGGGGGGGGGGGCGTGTCACTGTAACTGAAGTTTTTCCAATACTCCAGAATTTTCAAAGGCTTCTCGAATGAGTGGGTCCTAAGATGTGAAAGAAAGGCAACAACAATGAGAGAAACTGGCCCCTCAGTACTGACATTCAAATGGCTTCTAGCCTGTGTGGGTTCTGTGATGCCTAGAAAGGTGTCCTGCTTGACTAAACCTCTTTCCACACTCCAGACATTCAAATGGCTTCTCGCCTGTGTGGGTTCTGCGATGAATAGCAAGGATTCCAGCTTGACTGAACCCCTTTCCACACTCCAGACATTCAAACGGCTTCTCACCTCTGTGAATCCTGTGATGGCTAGCAAGGTTTCCAGAAGTACTGAACCTCTTTCCACACTCCAGACATTCAAATGGCTTCTCGCCTGTGTGGGTTCTGTGATGGCTAGCAAGGTTTCCAGAGTGCCTGAACCTCTTTCCACACTCCAGACATTCAAATGGCTTCTCGTCTGTGTGGGTTCTGTTATGGCTAGCAAGATTTCCAGATTGACTGAACCTCTTTCCACACTCCAGACATTCAAACGGCTTCTCGCCTGTGTGGATTATGTGATGCTTAGAAAGGTTTCCAGAATCATTGAAACTCTTTCCACACTCCAGACATTCAAATGGCTTCTCGCCTGTGTGGGTTCTGTGATGCGTAGCAAGGTGTCCAGAGTGACTGAACCTCTTTCCACACTCCAGACATTCAAATGGCTTCTCGTCTGTGTGGGTTCTGTTATGGCTAGCAAGGCTTCCAGCTTGACTGAACCTCTTTCCACACTCCAGACATTCAAATGGTTTCTCACCTGTGTGAATCCTGTGATGGCTAGCAAGGTATCCAGCTTGACTGAACCACTTTCCACACTCCAGACATTCAAATCGCTTCTCGCCTGTGTGTGTCCTGTGATGGCTAGCAAGTTTTCCAGATTCACTGAATGTCTTTCCACACTCCAGACATTCAAATGGCTTCTCGCCTGTGTGGGTTCTGTTATGCCTAGCGAGACTTTCAGATTCACTGAACCTCTTTCCACACTCCAGACATTCAAATGGCTTCTCGCCTGTGTGGGTTCTGTGATGGCTAGCAAGGTATCCAGAGTGACTGAACCTCTTTCCACACTCCAGACATTCAAATGGCTTCTCGCCTGTGTGGGTTCTGTGATGGCTAGTAAGTTTTCCAGATTCACTGAACGTCTTTCCACACTCCAGACATTCAAATGGCTTCTCACCTGTGTGGGTTCTGTGATGCCTAACAAGGCTTCCAGAATCACTGAACCTCTTTCCACACTCAAAACATTCAAATGGCTTCTTGCCTGTGTGTGTCCTGTGATGTATATTAAGGTGTCCAGATTGACTGAACCTCTTTCCACACTCCAGACATTCAAATGGCTTCTCTCCTGTGTGGGTTCTCTTATGGCTAGCAAGGTTTCCAGAGTGACTGAAACTCTTTCCACACTGCAGACATTCAAATGGCTTCTCGCCTGTGTGGGTTCTGTGATGGCTAGCAAGTTTTCCAGATTCACTGAATGTCTTTCCACACTCCAGACATTCAAATGGCTTCTCACCTGTGTGAATCCTGTGATGGCTAGCGAGGTTTCCACAGTAACTGAACCTCTTTCCACACTCCAGGCATGTCAATTGGTTCTCCCTCTGCTGAATTTTTTTATCGGAACAAGTTGTTGAGGTGCTAGTAAAAGATTTTCCACACTTGGTATGTTCATTCCTGTCCTCTCCTTTAGATGTTTTCGGAACCACTTGATCTTTGTCCTGACAAGTAATAGTTTTGTCCATCTTTAACCTTCGTCCTTCTGGTTTGATTCTCAACACCCTGTTTTGCATCTGAATATTCAACCTATTCATCTGACACTTGGTGTCCTCCTCTTTTATTGCTTCTCTACAGTGTCTTACCTGCAAAATATAAGTGACCACAAAAAACCGAGCTTGAAATCAAGTAACAAATCCAATGCACTGCCATGGAGGAGGCAGGAGAATGAAGCACAGCTCCAGGGTGGACCCACCTCCACCAACATCAGTGAGGAGGCCCATTGTGGCACCAGTAAAGCAAAGTGTTCTGCTTATATACCGTCCCATACTACTACAAGTAGTCTCTGGGCGGTTTACAATTTTAATTACAGAGTGCAGGCTACACATTGCCCCCCTAGCAAGCTGGGTACTCATTTTACCGACCTCGGAAGGATGGAAGGCTGAGTGAACCTTGAGCCTGCTACTGGGGATTGAACCCAGGTCGTGAGCAGTTTTACCTGCAGTACAGGCATTTAACCACTGCGCCACGAGTAAATATCCTGAGGGAAACCATGGGATTTAATCACACTCTTCCTGTGAGGAAAGGGTTCCTTTCTATGCTGGTTAAGTCTAGGGAGGTCCAGGGTAAGAACTGGATCCAAATTGTTCCATAGCCTTAATATAACATTTCTATATTATTTTAGATCTAACTCACAGAAAGTTGCCTTGGCTGATCATACCTCTTCCATATGAATTTATGGTGCTTATGATCACCTCCAAAGTAGCCACTCAGACAGCCTGGTAATTTTAAGGGAACATTGCTCTTCATTGGCAGGAAAAAACAGATGGACATATTTAATTTGATATACAGACAATCAAATTAAGAATCTGAGGACAAGAAACATTCCTGTCCTCAGATAAATTGCAAGAAAGCAAAGTGGTTGTCCAACAAGGCCCTACAAACAGCGGAAGAGAGAAGGGACGCAAAATGCAAGGGAGAAAGGGAACGATACAGAAAATTGAATGCAGACTTCCAAAGAATAGCAAGGAGAGACAGGGCGGCCTTCTGGAATGAACAGTGCAAAGAAGTTGAGGAAAACAACAGAAAATGAAAAACCAGAGATTTATTCAAGAAAATTGGAGATATTAAAGGGGCATTTTGTGCAAAGATTGATATGATAAAGGACAAAAATGGTAGGGGCCTAACTGAAGCAGAAGAGATCAAGAAGAGATGGCAAGAATATACAGAAGAATTATATCAGAAAGATCTGGATGTCCCTGATAAACAAGATAGCTTAGTTGCTGACCTGGAGCCAGACATCCCTGAAAATGAAGTCAAGTGGGCATTAGAAAGCATTGCAAACAACAAAGCCAGTGGAGGTGATGGCATTCGAATTGAACTCTTTAAAATCTTAAAAGAGGATGCTGTAAAGGTGCTGCACGCAATATGCCAGCAAATTTGGAAAACCCAGCACTGGCCAGAGGGCTGGAAAAGATCAGTCTACATCCCAATCCCAAAAAAAGGAAACGCCAAAGAACGTTCCAACTATCGCACAATTACACTCATTTTACACGCTAGCAAGGTTATGCTCAAAATTCTACAAGGCAGGCAGATGGACAAGTTTAATTTGATATACAGAGGGCTTCAAATCAATAACAGAAAAGAAACAGAATGTGTTGTTTATATACTGTTCCATAACGCTTAAAGCACTCTCTGGGCAGTTTCCAATTTAATTAGGCAGGCTACACACTGCCTCACCACCAAACAAGCTGGGTGATCATTTTTCTGTTCTCAGATAAATCTACAAGAAAACCAGAAGAACAAAAAGTCTTATTTTCTCTAACCACTCAAAAGAGGCTCTCCCTCTGCAGTCGCCCCATAGCAGAAGAAGATGTTTTCTAAAATTCGTATTGTGAGCATGGAGGGTGGTACAGAAGAACATCTTCCCTGGATAATTGACTCGTCATATTGATTACCATTTTATTTTTACGCCACTGTTTATGGCTGGGTGGGGTGGGGTGCCTTAACCACACTGTAAGTGATTCAGAGCAGTCACAGTATATGAATGCATAAAAAGCTTTCTTCATGGCACATGCTGAGGATCCTTACCTGAACAGATTTTATTCCCAGAATCTGAAAGGGATCTTCTCACACAGAGATCTCCAGCCTGGATTGAGAAGATCCCACTCGCTGTGTGCAAAATACGGGGTCACTTCCGTAGAGGACACCGACAGATGAAAATAGAAATCAAATTTAAAATGAAAGCCACTTTGTATGTCTCAGGACTTTTCTAACTGTAGGAACATTGTCAGCTACTACTACAGTATCTTCAGGCCTCCTTAAGGGCTTTTCCACGAACAGGACAGCTGAAAACCTTTTGTGAAGCGAATGGCCCTCAATTGGGTATCCTGGACCAAACCACCTGCCTTGCCGCAGAGAGAACAGGCAGGAAGTTCCTGCTTCTTTGGGGATCTGTTTCTGACTCTGCTGAAAAATTTCAGCTTTGTGTGTTCCTTCCTTCCTTTCAGGAAACACCATGTGGGAAAGGAACACCAGAGAGACTCTCCTGAGAGAGGCAGGGAGGAAATTGACCCAACTCTCCTGCAATTTATCCCCCAAACAGTTTAGTTATTGCAAATATTCCTAGTCCTGCTTTTCTCCTTAAAAAGAGACCCAGGGTGGCTCAACTCTGCTTAGTGGTTTGGGCTTCACTTATTCAGGAGGCATAAAAATACTATATAACTGATTTCATATTTTGTGTGGCAGGGACTGTAATTCCAAAATGCCCATCTCTCCAACCTTCTCCTTTGTTGCTTCCTCACCTGTCATTTCTCGGATGGGGCAAGAGAGGGATTTGGGGGGGGCATCAGGTCAACTGCCCAAGTTGCTTCTGAGCAGTCACAGTCTATGAATGCATAAAATAAATCAAGAAAGTAAAAAGTCTTCTTCATGACACATGATGAGGATCCTTA
This sequence comes from Phrynocephalus guinanensis, assembly GCA_037367245.1. Taxonomy (NCBI): domain Eukaryota; kingdom Metazoa; phylum Chordata; class Lepidosauria; order Squamata; family Agamidae; genus Phrynocephalus; species Phrynocephalus guinanensis. The sequence goes on along the minus strand of CM074744.1, from coordinate 7,509,605 downwards.
CCTGGACAGATTTTGTTCCCAGAATCTCAAAGGGATCTCTTCACGCAGAGTTCTCCAGCCTGGACTGAGAATATCCCACTCGCTGTGGGCAAAATACGGGGTCACCTCCGCAGAGGACACCGACAGCTGAAAATAGAAATCAAATTTAAAATGAAAGGCACTTTGTATGTCTCAGGACTTTTCTAACTGTAGGAACATTGTCAGCTACTGCTACAGTATCTTCACACCCCCTTAAGGGCTTTCCCACTAACAGGAGAGCTGAAAATGGGGGCAGAAAGTTGGGTTTCTAAGAACTGATAAGGAACCAGCCTTTTGTAAAGCAAATGGCCCTGAATTGTGTATCCTGGACCAAACCACCTGCCTTGCAGCAGAGAGAACAGGCAGGAAGATCCTGCTTCTTTGGGGATCTGTTTCTGACTCTGCTGAAAAACATCAGCTTTGTGTGTTCCTTCCTTCCTTTCAGGAAACACCATGTGGGAAAGGAACACCAGAGAGACTCTCCTGAGAGAGGCAGGGAGGAAATTGACCCAACTCTCCTGCAATTTATCCCCCAAACAGTTTAGTTATTGCAAATATTCCTAGTCCTGCTTTTCTCCTTAAAAAGAGACCCAGGGTGGCTCAACTCTGCTTAGTGGTTTGGGCTTCACTTATTCAGGAGGCATAAAAATACTATATAACTGATTTCATATTTTGTGTGGCAGGGACTGTAATTCCAAAATGCCCATCTCTCCAACCTTCTCCTTTGTTGCTTCCTCACCTGTCATTTCTCGGATGGGGCAAGAGAGGGATTTGGGGGGGGGCATCAGGTCAACTGCCCAAGTTGCTTCTGAGCAGTCACAGTCTATGAATGCATAAAATAAATCAAGAAAGTAAAAAGTCTTCTTCATGACACATGATGAGGATCCTTACCTGGACAGATTTTTTTCCCAGAATCTCAAAGGGATCTCTTCACGCAGAGTTCTCCAGCCTGGACTGAGAATATCCCACTCGCTGTGGGCAAAATACGGGGTCACCTCCGCAGAGGACACCGACAGCTGAAAATAGAAATCAAATTTAAAATGAAAGGCACTTTGTATGTCTCAGGACTTTTCTAACTGTAGGAACATTGTCAGCTACTGCTACAGTATCTTCACGCCCCCTTAAGGGCTTTCCCACTAACAGGAGAGCTGAAAATGGGGGCAGAAAGTTGGGTTTCTAAGAACTGATAAGGAACCAGCCTTTTGTAAAGCAAATGGCCCTGAATTGTGTATCCTGGACCAAACCACCTGCAGCAGAGAGAACATGCAGGAAGACCCTGCTTCTTTTGGGGATCTGTTTCTTACTCTGCTGAAAAACATCAGCTTTGTGTGTGCCTTCCTTCCTTTCAGAAAACACCATGTGGGAAAGGAATACCACAGAGATTATCCTGAGGGAGGCAGGGAGAAAATTGTCCCAGCCCTCCTGCAGTCTATTCCCCCAAACTATTTATTTATTTCAAATATTGCTGCCCTGCTTTTCTCCTTAAAAATACACCTAGGGTGGCTGAACTCTGCTTAGTGGTTTGGGCGTCACTTAGTCAGGAGGCATAAAAATACTATATAACTAATTTCATGTTTTGTCTGGCGAAGGATTGCAATTCCAAAATGCCTGTCTCTCCAACCTTCTCCTTTGTTGCTTCCTCACCCGTCAGTTTTCGAATGGGGGAAAAGAGAGGCATTTGGGGGGGCATGAAGTCAAGTGCCCACGTTGCTTCTGAGAGAAGGGCTGGAAAGGGAGAGAGAGAGAGAGAGAGAGAGAGAGAGAGAGAGAGAGAGAGAGAGAGAGAGAGAGAGAGAGAGAAGCTCCCTGGGGGGGGGGGGTAAGAAAAGCCCTCTGTCCATGGGCAGAGAAGCAGGGGACACAGAGAGAGCTGCCGTGGGACCCAGGAGACTCTGGGCTCAGAGTTTTGCCCAGGAGAAGGAAACCTGGGCGTGGAAGAACTTTAATCCATTTCCTTCTTTGCCATCTCCCCCTTCATTGGGGAAAAAAAGAGAATTCCTTCGAAATCCTGACCCAAAAGAGGGGGAGCCCCTTCTGTCCCCCCACTCCTTCCCTATAATATAGCTTCGTTTTTTCCTGCCACTCTAGGAAGCCCCACTCGCTGCCTTTCTCCCCCCAAAATGCCAATCTGCCCCTGGATTTGATCTTTTGGGGGTCAGTTGCCTTCTCTCCCACCACCACCATTCCCTGTGCTGGTTCGGCCTTAAAAGCTTCACCCTCCCTCCTTTTTCCTTGCGGGGGGGGAAGAGAAAGGGAAGGAGGAGGAGTTTTTCCCCCCTGGATCGGACCCCAATTACCCTTTGCTTCTTCTCCCTCCTCCTTCCAAATTAAAAGGGGGGGGGAGAAAGAAAAGGAGGGCGCAGATTTCCTCCATTGTTTCTCCAACGCCCCCTCCTCCTCACTTGCAACCTCTGCCCCCATTGCACTCCCCCAAATAATCCCCCCAATGCACAACGCACCTCCTCCTCCTCCTCCTCCTGGGGGGGTCTTTTTCCTCTCCTTCCAGGAACCACAGAGAGCCTCTTGGGGGGGGGGTTGGAAGGCCACGCGGAGAACAGATCCCCCCTCCCTTGGAGCCTTCGTTTCCTGCCTCTCTAGGAAGCCGAACTCGTTGCCTGCGAGGAATCCCAATGCCCCTCCTTTCTCTGCCTCCCTTCTGGTTCCCCGCCCCCCGCGGCCACCGGACATACATGCTAGTCTCCGTTTTCAAGCCGAAGAGCCAGTGTTGTGCAAGTCCGAGGCCACGTGGCCGGCATGGCTGCAAGGAAACACTGTTCTGCCTTCCGGCTTTTGAACGGGGGTTTTCCCTATTCATCTGCTTGCATTTTTACAGGCTTTCGAACTAGGCTTACTTAGGCAAGAGTTGGGGTTTAACCGCAGGAGATCACTCCGCTAAGCGGCAGCACCCGGGATTCGAACCGCTTAGCTGCCTGACTTTGCAGTGGACGCGTTCAGGGAGCCCAGCCCAAAAGGCAGGCAGGGATAGAGGGAGGGAGGGAAGGGGGAGGTTCGCCTTCCTCCTCCTCCTCTTCCTCCCCAGGACCCAGAAAGGGAAGCCGCCATCCCTTGCACCCCCTCCTCTGCCCCATCCTTCCTCCTCCTCCTCTTCCTCTCCTTTGATTCCCCCCTTCTGCCCCATTTGAGTGGGGAAGGGGGAATCCCTTCCCTTCCCTTGGAGCCCTCCTTCCCTCCCTTCTGAATCCGCACCTTAGATGGAAGGATGCCTGGGGGTCTCCTCTCATCCTCCCCCTCCCCCCTCCAATCATCCTTCTGGTCCCACCGCCCATCATCCCAAGAGGAAGCAGGGAGGAAGCCAAGGGGGAAGGGAGAAGCTGGAGCCTGGGAAATCTTCCTTCCAGCCGGGATTTCCCCCCAAATGGCTCTTCAGGGGGCGGAGGGCCAGGAGACCAAGCCTAGCCACCAGCAGCCAAGCAGGACTGTTGCTTCTTGGGCAACTGGGGAGGTCCAGGCAGGTTGGAGGCCTTCTCTGCCATGAGTGCCCTCTGGCTCAAGTCCTCTTTTACAGGGCACCTGGGGACCCTCAGGGCGTCCCCTCCATGAAAGGGGAAAGAGAAAGGACTTGCAGGTGTGAATGTGGAAACCATGCGGGTGACAGAGAAGAAATCAGAACAATCATCCCAGGAAGGAAACTCAGAGACTGAGCAGATTGGTTCAAAGAGGAAGGCTGGGGACGGGGTTAGGAGGAGGAGGAGGAGGAGGAGGAGGATAAAAGGGTGGTTGAAGGATCCTACGTCCCTTGTTGGGAATGGATCTGGTTAGAGAAACCCTGGACACCCAAATTGGAAGTACTCACTGCACCCAACAAGGAGGCAGGTAAGAGGAGGCAGATAGGGAATTGGTGTGAAAAGAGGAGGAAGATCAGAGGAGAAAGGTGATGAGTGGAGAGAGAATGGAAAGAGCAGAAGGGAATCTGGTACCAGAAGATGGGTCAGAGAGAAAGGGGGGTTGGGAATGCACAGAACTTAGCCTGGGATGATTCTGGTCCCCTTGCTATAGTTGCCACCATTGACTGATTGATATTATTTTGTTTTAATTACAGTATTTTCTTCCGCCTTTCTCCTTCAGTAAGGACCCAACGTGCCTTACAGTAATGAGGGACAATATTTAGTCCAGTACACTTAAGACATATTCAAGTTTGAGAACAGGGAACTGAGGGGCATCTAACAGCAATAAAAGACAATATTAATACTACAAGAGAATGCAGCAGCTGAGAGGGGCCTTTCATGTGCACCCGTGAGACCCACCTGTGAGGGTGGCAGGATGGAGAGAAGGGCCTCTCCTGATGACCATAACACCTGAGTCAGTTCATCTTGCGAGATTCGAACCTTGCAGCTGGGACCCAGGTCACAGTGCTTTGTACTTCAAGGTCAGCACTTTGAATTGTGCCCGATAGTGACTGGCAGCCAGTGGAGCTGCTTTCGTAGGGGGTGTAATGTGATCTCTGTAACCTGCCCCAGTCAGCAATCTGGCTCCTTTACACCATGGATGGGTGCAAAGGAGGACACGGATACTAGAAACCCAGAGGATGTACAGTACTTGGGAGCTCAGGGTGTTCTACGGGAGTTACAAGTTGGAACCCATTTATTAACAGGGATGACACAGCTGTGAAGTTGAATGTTCCTTGTAGACCTATCTGCTTTTGAAGATGGTGTACCAATAATAGACAACCTGTTGTGTTTTAAAGTTGGAACCTGAACCCTCCCATGGTAAACAGTCCAGGTGTTGTAGCTTTAATGTAATGTTGTCTTTTAATGCTGTAAGACGGTGTGCCTAAACTTTTTGTAAGGAGGGCCAGATTTGGTGGCTGAGAATGTGTCAGGGGCCGGTGGCTCCCCGACCCTGCCACCCCACTGCAAGCCCCACCCACTGACCCCTTGCAACCCCACACACAGGAAGGAAGGCAGGAACCAAGGGAGGGAGGGAAGAAGGTGGAAACCAAAAGAGGAAGGAAGGAAGGTGGGGAACAAGGAAGGGAGGGAGGGAGGGAGGTGGGGACCGAGGGAGGGAGGAAGGAAGGAAGGTGGGGACCAAAGGAAGCACAGGGAGCCGTGGCCACAGGTTGCCCCTTGGAAGAGGCGATCTGTGCGAACTCCCCCCCCCAAGCTCTCCAGCAGTGGCGATGGCTCGCCCGCCAGCCCACCCCAAATCTCCTTGGCGGTGGCAGAGGCCCGCTGGCCTGCCCACCCCCCACACATTCCCCTGCAGTGCCGGTGGCGGCAGACCGCCTCTCCGCCCAGCCGCCCAAGCTTCCCAGCGGTGTCAGTGTTGGCAGAAGATTTTTTTTAAAAAAATAATGGGGCAAAGTAGGGGGAGGGAGGGGTGGGCCAGCCAGCCACGGGCCACTCAGAATGGCCTGATGGGCCGGATTTGGCCCCCAGGCTGAACTTTGGGCATGCCTGCTGTAAGATGTCCCTCAATTCCCTGCTCTCGGTACTTGAATATGTCTTAAGTGTATTGGACTGTATATTCTCACTCCTTTCTCTAAGCTGCCTTAGGTCGTTTTCCAAGGAGAACGGATAAAAATACTCTAAAATAAAATAAACAAATCTTCCCCTAAATTATTATTATTTATTATTTTACAGTATTTTTACCGCACCTTTCTCCATAAAAAAGGACCCACAGGCAGCTTACAATATACAGGCCAGTACACCTAAGATATGTTCAAGTAACTGAGAGCGGTTTCCTGGTCATGTATGGTAGATTCGTATAAAAGTCACCTAAACCCCAAATAAAAGCCCAGCCCAAAACCCGGCAGCTTTGTGCTCAAAGAGGAAGGGCCGTGTGCTCAGCTCAACAGGGACGGTGTCTGTGTGTGTGTGTGTCCTGGTGCCTTCAGAGAGCTATAGGGTGACAGGGTGGAGCTGCAGAAACTGGACTTAATGCCTCGGGCACAGGTTCAAGTGGAATATGTCTTAATAGGGGCGATTGGGTCAACACCCCAGGTGGTATCCTCATAACACCTTTCTAGCAGGGCATCCACCGGACTGTCAGCCAGACTGTCAAGAAGCACCCCGAAGGCCTCCAGAAACCTTTTGGGGTCCAGAAGCCTTTGGGGGTGGGCCCAACCCAGGGGCTGAGGCTCCCCACAGAGCGATCTACAAGGGGAAAAGACAGCAGATGATGGTCTGACCATGACACAGGCAGGGGAACAATGTCCCCAACCCTCAGATTATAATCCGCCGACGTTGAGGTAAAAACCAAGTCCAGGGTATGCCCGTCTCTATGGGTGGGACAAACAATATGCTGAGTCATATTCATGGAGGCCATGGATTCCATGAAATCCAGAGCCACTCCTGAAAGCCCATCTTTGGCATGGACAATAAAGTCCCCTACCACCACCAGAACAGCGGGGGGGGGGGAGTTGAACTCAGTGAGCTCTGGTAGGGATTGTGCAGGGTTGCGGGGATCACGGTACCCTATCACAATGCCAAACCTGTCCCACTAACCCACCAATAGAAAGAGGCATTCTCACCCAGGACTCACCAACGCCGTGGCTCTGCTGATAGAGATTCCCTGTAAATGATGGCCACCCCACTCCCCTCTATTATTTTAGAGTATGTTTATCCCACCTTTCTCCTTTGAAAAGGACCCAAGGCGGCTTACAGTAATGAGGGACAATATACAGCCCAGTACACTTAAGACAGGTTCAAGTAAATGAGAGCAGTTACCTGATTGTGTACAGTGGATTAATATAAAACCCCAAATAAAAGCCCGTGTGTGTGTGTGTGTGTGTGTGTGTGTGTGTGTGTGTGTGTGTGTGTGTGTGTGTGTGTGTGTGTGTGTGTGTGCTGATGAGTACAGAGATTTATAGAGTGACAGGCTGGAGCTGCAGAAATTGGATTTATTGAGCTGGGCAGAGGTCCAAGCGGGAACGGTGAGATTTTTTCCCCTTCCAAAGACATTAAAATGGATGAGCTCTCTGATCCTTCTGACCACACACCTTGAGGGCCCGCGGAGGGGAGGGAAGGAAGGGGTGGGAAGGTGACCTAATTTAGCATCTCCCCTGGTAAAAGAATTCCAGGAATTCCTTCTAAATCCAGACCCAATGGAGGGGGGGGGTCAGATCTCAAGGTGGTGGGTTGTCTTGTGGGGGGTGGACAGAGGGGGGTCCCCCTTTTTCTCCTTTCTCCTCCTGCAAGATGGAGCTTCTCTCAATTCAATGCAATGCAATTCGAGAAAGTGTGGGGATAGATGGATAGAAGCCCCATCTCTCCCTCCCCTATGGAGTTTCATTTCCTACCACTCTGGGAAGCTGCGCTCGCTGCCTTTCCTCCCCATGGAACCCCACACACTTCCCTCCCAAAATGCCCCCTAGGCGCCCTTCTCTGGCTCCCTTCTGGCTGAGTGCCTCCTCGGATCCGAACCGCTGAGCTCCCCAACTTTGCAGCAGGCAATTTCAGGGAGCCCAGCCACAAATGGCAGAGAGGGAGGGATTGAGGAAAGTGGGTTTCCTCCCTCCTCCTCCTCCTAGTGGCATTGGCAGGATACGGCCCTGAATCAGAGCCAGATGCCCCTTCTGGGAAACTCAAACGTTGAGGGAATATGGGGGGCAGGCCTTCCTCCTCCTCCTCCTTCCCAGTACCAAGAAAAGGAAGGCCCCAACCCTTGCTAAACCCACCTCCTGCCCCCGCCTTCCTCCTCCTCTTCCTCTCCTCTTTTATTTCCCCTCTACATCGCCTTACCTGCAAAGTATAAGCAACCACTCTCAGAACTCTATTGGTTAGAATCTGCTAAGTATTTGGACTGCCACTGTGTCTGAGAGAAAGTGTACTTTTCTAGCTTATGACGTTAAAACGAAAGAGGCCTAATTTATAAAGGAAAGATATCCAGTGTGTTAGAAAAAAAGGAGACAAATTTATATCATAACCTGGTCATTATCATGGATATTGGAGATTTAAAAGGAGTTGGAGAAGGGGGAGTACATCCAGAGGAAAGCAACCAGCATGGAGACCAAGCCCTGCAACGAAGATAGTGATTGAGGTGGGTGTGGTTAATCTGAAAATGAAAAGACTAAGAGGTGACATGGGAGATACCTTCAAATCCCTGGATGGACCATCATGTAGAAGGTGGAAGAAAATTTACGTCAGGGCTGGCCCCCGAAAAGAATCCTTGGCAGATGCCAATGTTCCCTGGTATGTACTACAGCCTAGTTCCAGCATTTTATCACAACTGTCTTCCACCTTTGTCGCATATATTTTATACAAATAGATAGAACTGTTTCAAGCTTTTCTGCTTCTCAGGTGCCTCTTTCCAACTCCTCCCTTCCTCTTCTAAAGAGTTAAATCCTTGGCCTATTTAGAATCTGCCTCCAAAATTGCTTCACTCAGGAGGGAGAGAAACACCTTTGCTCCCCTCCCCGTTGCACTCCTGCCCAGGAGAGGGTACAGGTGCTTCTATTGGGGGCCTCTCCTTGTGACAGACGACAGATAGGACCGTCCGCAGAGAAGACAGAAGGCGTTGAAATGGAAGGAAAAGGGACAAGAGTTAAATCTTGAGAGACAGATGTCAACAATCAAGGGGAAGTTGCGGAGAAGTGTCACAAGGGAGCAGATGGAGTAGATGACAGCCAGAAGAGAATGTTTCTTTGTGAGAGTTAAGATAGGGACGCAGGTGGAAGGGAATGGAAGCGAGGAGGAGAGGACAGTTGAAAAACGGCAGTTGAGGCGAGGAGTCCAGAGAGTGAAGGACAGGGAAACCCAGACAGAAGGAGGGTCGGTGGAAAAGAGGGAAACGGGGTTGCCTTTACCCACATCGGGAACTTAGCGGTTCATCTTCACCCCATCTGGGAGAGCTGTAAGACTGCCTGGCAAAGCCCAACCCAAAGGACCTCCAGGATGGATCCTGGGTTGGGGGTGGGAACCACAGGGTGTGGTTTGCCACCATTGCTGTGGTACCCAGTGTGCGGGTCCCATAGTGAATCCGGTGCCACCACTCCACAAATAAGCAACAACCCGTTTGTGCAAGATATTTTGTTAGACAGTTTAATGTTGCCAAACGTCAGATATCACCCGTTGAATTCCTCTAATGTTATTGAACCTCCGAGAGAAGTACAAGAGCCTGTCATTTTTAAAGAGTTTAATAAAAGTTCATTTAATTTTGGAGAAAATGCCATCCAGAGTCATCTGTCATCAAGGGAACCCAGGTTGGCTGGCACTGAACCCTTACACCCCTGCAACCCTGTTGTCTTTCAAACAATTACAATTAAAGATTTCAAATTCTGTTACACATCTACATATAAAAACACCTCATAAAATGTTTGCCTGCTACGTAAGACAATAGAGAAACACAGAGCACTGAATAAACACCCTTCAATAGCATTTTTAAAAAGTGTCAGAAAGGATGAAATGAGAACAGACTGAAAAGGGGATTCTGCCCAGATTGACTCAGGAAGGAGTAACGGCAGGCAGAGAAAGGAAAACCTCTGTCCTGCCAGGGATTGTAACGTGTTCTCTCCCCAAACCTTTTCCTACACTCCAGGCATTTGGAAGGATTCTTCCCTGTGAGGGCCATTGTTGAGATTTATCACCTCCACACTTATGCCAATGTGGAGATCTCACGTATAAGCAGAGTTAAGAAGCGCAGGAATAGAACTTAAATATCTCTCTCACACACAGAATATACGTAAAATTCTTATGACAGTGTATTAGAAATTCAGTTGCAATATATACAAAGCATCCAACATAGAATTACATCAGCAAGACTGTTTAACATGGTAACAGACAGAGTAAAATGATCTGACTTACAGCAGATAAACTTGTAACATCTCCCTTGTATACAACTCTGAAACCTATAAAGTATGGGTTGTTAGCTATGGCCTTGGTGGTGAAGGCTTTTTGATTTGTCTGGGTATTGTTGAAAGCACACCCTGATAAATAGCAGATGGACTATGCCTGAGGCCCCCACTTCTGTTGAGAGAGGGGGTTTCAATGCTCACATGAATGGTTTCCCTGACTCCTCTCTCAAACCATCTATCTTCTCTGTCTAATATGTGTACAACCTCATCTTTTAATGTGTGCCCTTTGTCCTGCTAATCTGCTAATGCAGGTGTACTGCTGATTCTGGTCTTGAACTGTTACCCCTCCTATGTTGGGCCATCCTTCTGTTTAATGGCTGTTAGCACTGATGCCCTAACAATGGTAAAGAGAAGATAAAGACAGCACCCTCACCTCCAGACCACAACCCAGACCAGATATGCCTGCTCCCGGACCTGTGTCTGAAACTCGCATATTTCATGTACAGAGGGGATTTCTACAGATAGAAGCATGGTTGTGCCATGGGGTCCCCACTGTCACCAATTGTCAGCCTATACCTGGAAGAAGTGAAGAAGGCACTCAACACCTTCCCAGGGACAACACCATCCCAATGGTTCAGGAATGCAGATGTTATCTGGGTCAAAATCAAAACTCAGGAAGTACAGGCCTTTAGAGACCACTTCAATGCGGTGAACCCTAATATTAAGTTCACTAGGGGAGACACCCAAGACAACAGGATGGCTTTCCTGGATTGTGCAGTCATAGTCAATCACGACCATGGCCTGGGAGTAGAAGTTTATAGGAAACCCACCCACATAGATAAGTAGTTACTGTTTGACTCCCATCATCCATAACAGCACAAATTAGAAGTCATCAGGACACTAAGCCACAGACAGGCACGTGAAAACAGCACTTAAGGCCTGTGGATATCCAAAGTGGGCTTTCAACAAAGCAGTGTCCCAACCCAGAAGAATAAGGGATCAGATTGAGACCCATACTGACGGAAGAACCTGGTCATTCCCTACATGGGTGGAGTGTCTGAGAAGCTTAAAAAGATTTTCGACAAACTCCACATTCCTGATTATTTCAAACCCACAAACAAACTAAGGCAGACTCTTGTCCACCCAAAGGACCCGATAACTAAACAAAAAAGGAGTAATATAGTATATGTGGTCCAATGCAGTGAGGAGTGTGCAGGCCTCTACATTGGAGAAACTAATCATCCATTAAACAGAAGGATGGCCCAACATAGGAGGGGCAACAGCTCAGGACCAGAATCAGCAGTACACCTCCATTTGAAGGACAAAATAATCTGAAATAGGCTCATAAATTGAACAATGACCTGAATAGGCTTGTTAGGGAGACAATAGTATCCATAGCCTTAAGGTGAACAATGGCCTAAGGCAGGCATGTCCAAACTTTGGCCCTCCAGATGTTATGCACCACAACTCCCACAGTCATTTGTCACTGGCAATCTAAGCTTAGAGTTCTGGGAGTTGTGATCCAAAACATCAGGATGGCTGAAGTTTGGACATGCCTGCCTTAGGCCATTGTTCACATTAAGGCTATTGATACTATTGTCTCCCTAACAAGCCTATTCAGGTAGGTCATTGTTCAATTTATGAGCCTATTTCATATTAGGGTGATAAGAGGTCAAAGCTGACTATAAGTTGGAGGACTTGCACTGGCAGCATTCAGACTGATGAAGCTGTTTGGAGCAGAGAAATGTTTCTATCTCTCAAGAAAAAGAAGTCCAGTTGCTATGACTCAACTTCCAGACGTTATACAAGACATTATATCAGATCAACTCACATGTGTCCAATCATTAATCAGTATCTACTAGGTGTTCAAAATCTATAATTAATTATCTCAGAGAAATTGTCCTTGGCTCAGAACCTTTGAGGCAACTTTATATATTACATTTTAACATGTACAGCATAGCATGAAGTTTTAACACAGATGGTCGAAAAAGGTTTGTGTGGTACAGTGGTCCCCTGCCCGTTCGCGGTTAATATACTGCAGTCCCACTTTATTGCAGGACCGCAGTATATAAAAAAGGCCATTTGGATTAAAGGTGAAGGCCTGTTTCAGACCTCCTGTACTTACCACAGAACTGGCCTGCAAGGGTCTTCCCGGGCCTTCTGGCTTCCCTATGAAGTCACTTTGAGTTTGGGGAACTCCAGAAGGCCCGGGAAGGCTCTCGCAGGCCCATTTGGGGCAGCGCCATGGGGGGGGGGAAGAACAAGAGGAGCCCCAAGCCTGACCCAACCTGCATCTGCATATCGCGGATTTTCAATTATCAAGGGTCAAGGTAGGTCCCTAAACCCACTGACAGGCGTGGGGTGGGTCACTGTAACTGAAGTTTTTCCAACAGATTTTTCAAAGGCTTTTGGAATGAATGGGTCCTAAGATGTGAAAGAAAGGCAACCAGAAAGACAGAAACTGGCACATCAGTACTGACATTCAAATGGCTTCTTGCCTATGGGGTCTTGTGATGCTTAGCAAGGTTTCCATGGCTTCAGAGACTAGGACTCGGGGCAATGGTTTCAAACTATAGGAAAAGAGATTCCATTTGAACATTAGGAAGAACTTCATGACAGTGAGAGCTGTTCGGCAGTGGAAGATGCTGCCACGAAGGGTGGTGGACTCTCCTTCTTTGGAAGTTTTAAGCAGAGCCTGGATGGCCATCTGTTGGAAATATTGTGATGCGGTTCCTGCATGGCAGGGGGTTGGACCCAATGGCAGTTGAGGTCTCTTCCAACTCTATGATTCTATGTTTCCTGAATAATGGAACCTCTTTCCACACTACAGACATTCAAATGGCTTTTTGCCTGTGTGGGTTCTGTGATGCCTAGCAAGGCTTCCAGACGCACTGAACCTTTTCCCACACTCCAAACATTCAAATGGCTTCTCGCCTGTGTGGGTTCTGTGATGCGCTGAAAGGTTTCCAGCTTGACTGAACCTCTTTCCACATTCCAAGCATTCAAATGGCTTCTGGCCCGTGTGGGTTCTGTGATGCCTAGCAAGGCTTCCAGACTCACTGAACCTTTTCCCACACTCCAGACATTCAAATGGTTTCTCACCTGTGTGTGTCCTGTGATGCTTAGCAAGGTATCCAGAATATCTGAACGTCTTTCCACACTCCAGACATTCAAATGACTTCTCGCCTGTGTGGGTTCTGTGATGCATAGCTAGGTTTCCAGCTTGACTGAACCTCTTTCCACAGTTCAGACATTCAAATGGCTTCTCGCCTGTGTGGGTTCTGTGATGATTAGCAAGGCTTCCAGATGCACAGAACCTTTTCCCACACTCCAGACATTCAAATGGCTTCTCACCTGTGTGGGTTCTGTGATGCGTACGAAGGCTTCCAGATTCACTGAACCTTTTCCCACACTCCAGACATTCAAATGGCTTCTCACCTGTGTGTGTCCTGTGATGCTTAGCAAGGCTTCCAGAATCACTGAACCTCTTTCCACACTCCAGACATTCAAATGGCTTCTCGCCTGTGTGGCTTCTGTGATGCGTTGATAGGTTTCCAGCTTGACTGAACGTCTTTCCACACTCCAGACATTCAAATGACTTCTCGCCTGTGTGGGTTCTGTGATGCCTAAATAGGTTTCCAGCTTGAATGAACCTCTTTCCACACTCCAGACATTCAAATGGCTTCTCGCCTGTGTGGGTTCTGTGATGCTTAGCAAGGCTTCCTGAATCACAGAACCTTTTCCCACATTCCAGACATTCAAATGGCTTCTCGCCTGTGTGGGTTCTGTGATGCTTAGCAAGGCTTCCAGAATCACTGAACCCTTTTCCACACTCCAGACATTCAAATGGTTTTTTGCCCGTGTGGCTTCTGTGATGGCTAGCAAGGTATCCAGACTGACTGAACCTCTTTCCACACTCCAGACATTCAAATGGCTTCTCACCTGTGTGGCTTCTGTGATGGCTAGCAAGGTATCCAGACTGACTGAATCTCTTACTACACTCCAGACATTCAAATGGCTTCTTGCCTGTGTGTGTCCTCTGATGCTTAGCAAGGCTTCCAGCTCGACTAAACCTCTTTCCACACTCCAGACATTCAAATGGCTTCTCGCCTGTGTGGGTTCTGTGATGTGTAGATAGGTTTCCAGCTTGACTGAACCTCTTTCTACACTCCAGACATTCAAATGACTTCTCACCTGTGTGTGTCCTGTGATGCTTAGCAAGGCTTCCAGAATCACAGAACCTCTTTCCACACTCCAGACATTCAAATGGCTTCTCGCCTGTGTGGCTTCTGTGGTGTGTTGATAGGTTTCCAGCTTGACTGAACCTCTTTCCACACGCCAGACATTCAAATGACTTCTCGCCTGTGTGGGTTCTGTGATGCCTAGATAGGTTTCCAGCTTGACTGAACCTCTTTCCACACTCCAGACATTCAAATGGCATCTCACCTGTGTGGGTTCTGTGATGCTTAGCAAGGCTTCCAGAATCACAGAACCTTTTCCCACACTCCAGACATTCAAATGGCTTCTCACCTGTGTGGATCCTGTGATGGTTAGCAAGGTGTCCAGAGTATCTGAAACTCTTTCCACACTCCAGACATTCAAATGGCTTTTTGCCTGTGTGGGTTTTGTAATGCCTAGAAAGGTTTCCAGCTTGACTGAATCTATTTCCACACTCCAGACATTCAAATGGCTTCTCGCCTGTGTGGGTTCTGCGATGGCTAGCAAGGATTCCAGAATCACTGAACCTCTTTCCACACTCCAGACATTCAAATGGCTTCTCGCCTGTGTGGGTTCTGCGATGCCTAGCAAAGTGTCCAGCTTGATTGAACCTCTTTCCACACTCCAGGCATGTCAATTGGTTCTCCCTCTGCTGAATTTTTTTATCGGAACAAGTTGTTGACGTGCTAGTAAAAGATTTTCCACACTTGGTATGCTCATTTCTGTCCTCTCCATTAGATGTTTTCGGAACCACTTGATCTTTCTCCTGACAAGTAATAGTTTTGACCATCTTTACATCTATCTGTTCTCTTTTAAGCTTCTTCCTTCTGGTTTGATCTCAACACCCTGTTTTGCATCTGAATGTTCAACCTCTTCCTCTGACGCTTGGTGTCCTCCTCTTTTATTGCTTCTCTACAGTGTCTTACCTGCAAAATATAAGTGACCACAAAAACGGAGTTTCAAATCAAGTAACCAATCCAATGCACTGCCATGGAGGATTCAGGAGAATGAAACACAGCTCCAGGGTGGACTTGCCTCCACCAACACCAGTGAGGAAGCCCATTGTGGCACCAGGGAATATCCTGAGGAAAACCAGCAAATTTATCACACTCTTCCTGTGAGAAAATGGTTCCTTTCCATACTGGTTAAAGTCTAGTGAGGTCGAGGATAAGAAATGGATCCCAATTTTTCCATAGCCTTAATATAATATTTCTATATTATTTTAGATCTAACTCACAGAAAGTTGCCTTGGCTGATCATACCTCTTCCATATGAATTTATGGTGCTTATGGTCACCTCCAAAGCAGCCACTCAGACAGCTTGGTTATTTTAAGGGAACATTGCTCTTCATTGGCAGGAAAAAACAGATGGACATATTTAATTTGATATACAGAGAGCTTCAAATCAATAAAAGACAAGAAACAGAATGTACTGCTTATATAATGCCCCATAATGCTTAAAGCACTGTCTGGGCAGTTTCCAATTTAATTAGGCAGGCTACGCACTGCCCCACCACCACACGAGCTGGGTAATTATTTTTCTGTCCTCAGATAAATCTACAAGAAAACCAGAAGAACAAAAAGTCTTATTTTTTCTAACCATTCAAAAGAGGCTCTCCCTCTGCAGTCACCCCATAGCAGAAGAGGATTTTTTTTTCTAAAATTCGTATTGTGAGCATGGAGGGTGGTACAGAAGAACATCTTCCCTGGATAACTGACTCGTCACATTGATTATCATTTCATTTTTATGCCACTGTTTGTGGCTGGGCAGGGTGACATGCCTTGACTCCTGTATGAATGCATAAAATAAATCAAGAAAGTAAAAAGCCTTCTTCATGACACATGCTGAGGATCCTTACCTGGACAGATTTTGTTCCCAGAATCTCAAAGGGATCTTCTCACGCAGAGATTTCCAGCCTGGACTGAGAAGATCCCACTCGCTATGGGCAAAATACGGGGTCACCTCTGCAGAGGACACCGACAGCTGAAAATAAAAATCAAATTTAAAACGAAAGACACTTTGTATGTCTCAGGACTTTTTTAACTGTAGGAACATTGTCAGCTACTGCTACAGTATCTTTACACCTCCTTAAGGGCTTTTCCACTAACAGGAGAGCTGAAAATCTGGGCAGAAAGTTGGGTTTCTAAGAACTGATAAGGAACCAGCCTTTTGTAAAGCAAATGGCCCTGAATTGTGTATCCTGGACTAAACCACCTGCCTTGCAGCAGAGAGAACATGCAGGAAGACCCTGCTTCTTTTGGGGATCTGTTTCTAACTCTGCTGAAAAACATCAGCTTTGTGTGTGCCTTCCTTCCTTTCAGAAAGCACCATGTGGGAAAGGAATACCACAGAGATTCCCCTGAGGGAGGCAGGGAGGAAATTGTCCCAACTCTCCTGCAGTTTATTCCCCCAAACTATTTATCTATTTCAAATATTGCTGCCCTGCTTTTCTCCTGAAAAATACACCTACGGTGGCTCAACTCTGCTTAGTGGTCTGGGCCTCACTTATTCAGGAGGCATACAAATACTATATAACTAATTTCATGTTTTGTCTGGCGAAGGATTGCAATTCCAAAATGCCTGTCTCTCCAACCTTCTCCTTTGTTGCTTCCTCCCCCGTCAGTTTTCGAATGGGGGAAAAGAGAGGCATTTGGGGGGGGGCATAAAGTCAACTGCCCACATTGCTTCTGAGAGAAGGGCTGGAAAGGGAGAGAGAGAGGGGGGGGGACCTTGGGGGGGGGGTAAGAAAAGCCCTCTGTCCATGGGCAGAGAAGCAGGGGACACAGAGAGAGCTGCTGTGGGACCCAGCAGAATCTGGGCTCAGAGTTTTGCCCAGGAGAAGGAAACCTGGGCGTGGAGGAACTTTAATCCCTTTCCTTCTTTGCCATCTCCCCCTACACGGGGGGGGGAGCCCCTTCTGCCCCCCCACTCCTTCCCTATAATATAGCTTCGTTTTTTCCTGCCACTCTAGGAAGCCCCACTCGCTGCCTTTCTCCCCCCAAAATGCCAATCTGCCCCTGGATTTGATATTTTGGGGGTCAGTTGCCTTCTCTCCCACCCAACCCCCATTCCCTGTGCTGGTTCGGCCTTAAAAGCTTCACCCTCCCTCCTTTTTCCTTGTGGGGGGGGGGAGAGAAAGGGAAGGAGGAGGAGTTTTTCCCCCCTGGATCGGACCCCCAATTACCCTTTGCTTCTCCTCCCTCCTCCTTCCAAATTAAAAGGGGGGGGAGAAAAGGAGGGCGCAGATTTCCCCCATTGTTTCTCCAACGACCCCCTCTCCTCACTTGAAACCTCTGCCCCATTGCACTCCCCCAAATAATCCCCCCACTGCACAACGCACCTCCTCCTCCTCCACCTCCTGGGGGGGGTCTCTTTCCTCTCCTTCCAGGAACCACAGAGAGCCTCTTGGAGGGGGGGGGTGGAAAGCCACGCGGAGAACAGATCCCCCATCCCTTGGAGCCTTCGTTTCCTGCCTCTCTAGGAAGCCAAACTCATTGCCTGGGAGGAGTCCCAATCCCCCCCCCTTTCTCTGCCACCCTTCTGGCTCTGCGGGGGAGGGGAAGGGGCAAGTCAAGGTAAAGCCCCCCCCCCGCATCAGCGCTAATCTCCGTTTTGAAGCGGAAGAGCAAGTGTTGTGCAAGTCCGGGGCCACGTGGCCGGCATGGCTGCAAGGAAACACTGTTCTGCCTTCGGGCTTTTTAACGGCGGTTTCCCTATTCACCTGCTTCTATTTTTACAGGCTTTCGAACTAGGCTTACTTAGGCAAGACCTGGGGTTTATCCGCAGGAGATCACTCCGCTAAGCGGCAGCACCCGAGATTCGAACCGCTGAGCTGCCTGACTTTGTAGCCGACCTGTTCAGGGAGTCCAGCCCAAAAGCAGGCAGGGAAGGAGGGAAGGGGGAAGTTTGCCTTCCTCCTCCTCCTCTTCCTCCCCAGGACCAAGAAAGGGAAGCCGCCATCCCTTGCACCCCCTCCTCCTGTTCCCACCTTCCTCCTCCCTCCCCCTCCTCCCCCTCCTCCTCCTGGCCCAGGCAGGATCCGGCCCTGAATCAAAGCCATTGACGCCCCTTCTGAGAAACTCTGAAAGCGGAGCCGCCAACCCTTGCACCCCCTCCTCGTGCCCCGTCCTTCCTCCTCCTTTTCTTCCTCTCCTTTGATTCCCCCCCCCCTTCTGCCCCATTTGAGTGGGGAGGAGGGAATCCCTTCCGTTCCCTTGGAGCCCTCCTTCCCTCCCTTCTTCTGAATCCGTACCTTAGATGGAAGGATGCCTGGGTGTCTCTCCTCCTTCTCCTTTTCCCTTCAATCATCCTTCTGGTCCCACCGCCCATCATCCCAAGAGGAAGCAGGGAGGACGCCAAGGGGGAATGGAGGAACTGGAGCCTGGGAAGTCTTCCTTCCAGCCAGGATTTCCCCCCAAATGGCTCTTCAGGGGGCGGAGGGCCAGGAGACCAAGCCCAGCCACCAGCAGCCAAGCAGGACTGTTGCTTCTTGGGCAACTGGGGAGGTCCAGGCAGGTTGGAGGCCTTCTCTGCCATGAGTGCCCTCTGGCTCAAGCCCTCGATTACAGGGCACCTGGGGACCCTCAGGGCGTCCCCTCCATGAAAGGGGAAAGAGAAAGGACTTGCAGGTGTGAATGTGGAAACCATGCGGGTGACAGAGAAGAAATCAGAACAATCGTCCCAGGAAGGAAACTCAGAGACTGAGCAGATTGGTTCGAAGAGGAAGGCTGGGGAAGGGGTTAGGAGGAGGAGGAGGATAAAAGGGTGGTTGAAGGATCCTACCTCCCTTGTTGAGAATGGATCTGGTTAGAGTAATCCTGGACACCCAAATCCGGAGTACTCACGGTGCCCAACAAGGAGGCAGGTAAGAGGAGGCGGATAGAGAATTGGGGTTAAAGAGAGACTCAAGAGGAGGAAGATCGGAGGAGAAAGGTGATGAGTGGAGAGAGGACAGAGAGAAAGAGCAGAATGGATCTGGTACCAGAAGATGGGTCAGAGAGAATGGGGGTGGGTTGGGAGTGGACAGAATCTGGGATGAATCTGGTCCCCTTGCTATAGTTGCCACCATTGACTGATTGATATTATTTTGTTTTAATTAGAGTGTTTTCTTCCGCCTTTCTCTTTCAGTAAGGACCCAACGTGCCTTACAGTAATGAGGGACAATATTTAGTCCAGTACACTTAAGACATATTCAAGTTTGAGAACAGGGAACTGAGGGGCATCTAACAGCAATATAAGATAATATTAATACTACAAGAGAACGCAGCACCTGAGAGGGCCCTTTCATGTGAACCCATGGGACCCACCTGTGAGGGTGGCAGGATGGAGAGAAGGGCCTCTCCTGATGACCGTAACACCCGAGTCAGTTCATCTTGTGAGATTCGAACCTTGCAGCTGCGACCCAGGTCACAGCGCTTTGTACTTCAAGGTCAGCACTTTGAATTGTGCCCGATAGTGACTGGCAGCCAGTGGAGCTGCTTTCGTAGGGGGTGTAATGTGATCTCTGTAACCTGCCCCAGTCAGCAATCTGGCTCCTTTACACCATGGATGGGTGCAAAGGAGGTCACGGATACTAGAAACCCAGAGGATGTACAGTACTTGGGAGCTCAGGGTGTTCTACGGGAGTTACAAGTTGGAACCCGTTTATTAACAGGGATGACACAGCTGTGAAGTTGAACGTTCCTGTTGACCTCTCTGAAAAAAGACAACCAGTTGTGTTTCATTTATTTATTTATTTATTACATTTATATACCGACCCATCTTCCGAAACGGAACTCTGGGTGTTTTTAAAATCAGCACCTGAACCCTCACATGGCAACCAGTCCAGGTGTTGTAGCTTTAATGTAATGTTGTAATGCTGTAAGATGTCCCTCAATTCCCTGCTCTCAGGACTTGAATGTGTCTTAATTGTATTGGACTGTATATTGTTCCCTCAATACTGTAAGCTGCCTTGGGTCCTTTTCCAAGGAGAATGGTGGGGTAAAAATATTCTTAAAATAAACAAATATTTCCCTAAAGTATTTTTATTTATTATTTCAGAGTATTTTTACCCAACCTTTCTCCTTGGAAAAGGACCCCAGGCGGCTTACCGTAATGAGGGACAACATTGAGTCCAGTACAATTAAGACATGTTCAAGTAAATGAGAGCAGTTACTTGGTCATGTAAGGTCGATTCACCTCTGTTGTGTAAGGACCTCAGGCTGACCTTGCTGCTCCTGCTGCTGTTCCCTTTCCTGGTTGTGAAGAGGAGAGAGGTTGGAATCTCTTGTGATTATCCCTTTCACCTCTGTTGTAAAAGGTCATCTTGGCTTCCTGATGATGATGATGATGATGATGATGATGATGATAATGATAATAATAATAATAATAATAATAATAATAATAATAATAATAATAATAATAATAATAATAATAATAATAATAATAATAATAATAATAGCCTCCAGCTCCCTAATGTTGCAAATATTGGTAACACAGGCCTCTAGATGCCTGACTGGACTCAATTCTCTCTGCATTAAATCACATATTTTCATGAATGAACTCATTGTTAATACACCACCATATCTTGCCATCTGTCGGGATTCCTGTGATGGGGGTTCCTGCATGGCAGGGGATTGGCCTGGACGGCCCTTGAGGTCCCTTCCAACTCTTTGATTCTATGAGATCTCAATTGCAGGCTCTTCCGTCTTCTGATGATTCCAATGTGAGTAATCCCTGGTTATTCATATATTTGAAGCTTTGTGGTGTAGTGGACAAAGTGATAAACCAGGACATGGGAGAACAGAGTTCAAATCCCTTCTTGGCCATGGATGCTCACTTCAGGGGGAGTGGAAGGGGTAAAACCACTCCTGAAGTATCTCAGTTCCATCGAAAGCCCTGCTGAGGTTATGATAACTTGGTCCCAACACAACTTTGGCTTGAGGGCCCATCTTTCTTAGGGAGCCAGCATAGGGTGTGTAAAGAGCCCCTTGCCTCCACCAGGTGGGTTTTTTGTGTTCTTGCTTGGTTCCTTTCTGCAGTGAGGTGTATCGTTTTAAAGGAAGAGGATGGGGGAGGTGTATCGTTTTAAAGGAAGAGGACAGGGGAGGACGGGGTGTAGTTGGGGTGGGCTTTTCGACATTGTAAAGGTTCGGTTCTGTCTACCTGCGGTTCCAATCCAGTAAATAGTCGAGAATCATATTTTTGCTGAACATCAAACAGGTTTTTATTTTCAACATTAACAGCAGGTAATTCTGCAAACATTGGATCACAAAAACCAATATGAATATGTCTTTTCTCTTGTTCCTCTGAGCTTAGGAAAAATGGTGAGCGGTCGATCCCCTGCCCATACATTGGGTGCTGCAACAAAGGTGTTAGGCCCATTGGGCTACCGGATTGTCCAACCTCCCTTTCCTCCATTCTGGATTAAACCGATCTAAATACCCCGGGCCATCTCATAGATTTAAACTGAACGGACCATCGGAACTAGTCCACAGTGGACTTTTTGGTTTTCCAAGGTAGACAGTCATTAATTTTATCCAGTTGTATCTGCCCCCGATGCTTCTCCTTTTGTCTGGACAAACGAGTTCAATGCCCCCTTTTCTCTGCCAAGGTTCCTTCTTTTTGCAGCACAAGCAAGTTCAAAAGTCCCTTCCTCCCTTTTTGCTTTTTGCTGGTGGTTTTAATGATCATCAAGGGATCCATTTCCTGAGGCCTTCTCTCTGCACTTTAGTTCCAATGGGGAATGGGGTTTTAGTTTCGAGCAGCTCTTTCTCCCGAAGATGGATACCAGGGATGGGCACAAAATGGAAAAATAACATTTCGTTTTGTGTTCATCCCATTTTGTTTTGTTTCTTTTTTAATGTTTTTTTTTTAAAAAAAATTCATATGAAATGAAACGAATCAAAACAGCTCTCCTGGGTCCTAGAGGCATCAGATTTTGTGCCCATGAGCCATTTTTAAAGGGCTCCTGCTGAGCTGTTATCAGCTGGACCCCTTTAAAACTGGCCCAGTTGGCACCAGGGGATCCCCTGGTACTGACTGGGCCAGGTTTAAAGGGGTCCAGCCATTAACAGCTTGGCAGGACCCCTCAGGAAATGGTGCCGAGGGCAGTACCTGCAATCACGCTGCCAGGTTTAAAGGGGTCCAGCCATTGGCAGATTAGCAAGAGCCCTCTGAAAACTATGAAATGAAATGAAATGAAAACTTCATTTCCATGTAAAACGGCCGTTTTGTTTCATCTACAACAAAATGTTCCTTGTTTCATTTCGTTACATAATGAAACGACAAAACAGCATTTCGGTTTTTGTTTCTTGCCCATCCCTAATGGATACCCCTTGGCTCATCACCTTGTGGGCCACACACTTTCTCACATGTGTCATTGTGAGGATGAAAGTAAAACGACTACGTTGAGGACCAGTGAGCCGTCTGAAGGAGTGAAGCAGGACAAAGAAGAAAAGAATAATAATGAGAAAGATGTTACAGGGGTGTCTCATGTAGGAGAGAGAGAAGGAAAAGATGAAGGGATTAAGACGGAGGAGATATGTTGGGCATTGGATGATGTAGAAGATGAGTGGTTGGAGCAAGAGACAAAGGAGGCGCGCGACGACGTGAGTCAGGGGGCGCGAGATACGGGAGGGAAGGGAGTAGAAGGAAAAAAGCGGTTGGTGACAGTTGGCACTCAGACCAAGGAGGTGATAGGAGGAAAGGAGGCAGACAGGGCTAGATCACGCAAAGATGAAGAATTTGTGTGGTCTGTTAGCGTGAAACCGTTGAGATGGCCCGAAACGTCTGAGCGATATCAAAGAGAATGGAAGAGGGAGAAGGGAACTGGCCCCGTAGCCCAATGGGCCAGGCATCCTTGTTGCGGGACCCAATGCTGGGGTCGGGGGACGAGGATGCCAACACCTTTCTAGAATGTGCCAAGTTGGACTTTAATCCTGTTAATGTTATTTATGAGGAACCTGTGTTAGTTGAAGATGTTAAGAAACCGTTGACACCGTTGTCGATTGTTATAAGTGAAAGAACCTACAGTGACTGTCAAACTGTAAGCAATAAAAATCCATTCAATTTTTTGGATAAACCAGATGCTCAGTTTATTTATGGAACGGAACCTCGGATACTACAAACCGAACCCTCACAGTCATACAGTCGAGGGTCTGAACTGCCTAGAGCTGCATGTCATCAGCATACTGCTGACCTCAACCAGCAACCTCATAGAGATGTTAAATAGCATCAGGGTTATCAAAGACCCCTGGGGCACCCCACAAGAGAGCGTCCAAGGGCCGGCAATTCTTCCCCAAGCATAACATACTGGGCATGGCCTCCTAAGAAAGAGCAGAGCTAGCTAAATGCTGGATCTCCAAGGTGTCAAATAAATAAGAGGAAGCACTTTTTCACCCACAGGACCACTGGTCTATGGAACTCCCTGCCAGAAGAAAGGGTAACAGCTGCCAGCCTTGACAGATTTAAGAAAGGATTAGACAAGGTCTTAGAGAACAAGGGTATCAGTGGCTATCATTATGGATGCCGAAGGACAATCTCCGGGTTGGAGAGCTAGCCAGGATATCTCTCAGTGCCATTTGTGGGGAATCACAAGCAGGTGAGGACATCTGCTTGGGAATGCCCTGAAGCAAATGGTCAGCCACTGTGTGAGGCATAATGCTGGACTGGATGGGCTGTGGCCCCGTTCCAGCAGGGCTGTTCTTATGTGGCTCATTCAGTGTCTATTAAGAGAACTGCTCTGATTGAAGCTCTTCCCACATTCCAATCATGTAAATGGCTTCGCTCCAGAGTTGGTGGAGATGGAATATGACCAGAGGAAAGCAGGCAGCATGGAGACCATGCCCTGTGAGCAAGACAGTGATTGATGTGGTGTGTGTGCTCTGAAAATGAAAAGACTAAGAGATAACATGGCAGCTACCTTCAAATTACCAGATGGACCATCGTGTGGAAGGTAGAAGAAATTTATCTCAGGGCTGACCCTGAGAAGAATCCTTGGCAGATGCCAATGTTCACTTCTCATGGTTAAAGGGTTAAATCCTTGGACTACTGAGGACGTGCTTCCCAAAGAGCTTCACTCAGGAGGGAGAGAAGGGCCTTTGCCTCCTCCTTCCGCCCCTCCCCACTGTGCTCCTGCCCAGGAGAGGGTAGGGAGTGTTTTAATCCAGGGCCACCCCTGCACCCCTGCTGCCTCTCAAACAATCACTGTTAAATATTTTGAATTCTGTTACAGATTTACATATAAAAACACTTTATAAAGTGTTTCCCTGCTACACAAGGCAATAGGGAAACACAGAGTACTGAATAAATGCCATTCAATAGCATTGTTTAAAAGTGTCAGAAAGGATGAAATGAGAACAGAGGGAAAAGGGGATCCTGCCCAGATGGAGTCAGGAAGGAGTAACGTCAGGAAGAGAAAGGAAGACCTCTCTCCTATATTTATTTGTTTATTTATTTTTGCACTTGTATACCGCTCTCATTTCCCCAAAGGGACTCTGGATGGTTCACACAAAAGTTTAAAACAATAACATCAGTAAATTAACAATTTAAAAAGATACTGGGCAAGAGGCAAAACTAAAGGGTAGAAATAAAGATAAGCCTTGGTACAACCCTAGCAGTTGCCAAAGGCATCCCTGAATAGCCAGGTCTTGACAGCTCTTCTAAAGGACGGCAACGATGGGGCCTGGCATAGCTCACTCGACAACGAGTTCTAGATTGCTGTGCCAGCCACCGAGAAGGCCCGTTTGTGAGTAACCACCTTACGGGACTCCTTAGGGGTGGCGACCCGGAGCGAGAGCACCATAGAGGATTGGGTGGGCTGGGCCAGCTCTGATTGTCGGGAAATACACTCTGCCAGATAATCAGGACCCAAGCCATGGAGGGTTTTGTAAACCAAAACCAACACCTTGAACCTTATTCGGGAGGCAACAGGCAACCAATGCAGGCAAGGGAGGATGGGGGTGATGCGGTCAAACCTGCCCGCACCAACCACCAACCTGGCCACCGCATTCTGTACCCGCTGCAATCAGCGGACAAGGTTCAAGGGAAGACCCATGTCGAGAGCGTTACAGTAATCTATCCTCGATATGACCAGCGCCTGCACCACTGTCCTCAGGGAGTCCCCATCAAGGTACGGGCGAATCTGGGCGATGAGCCTAAGATGGTAAAAGGCCACCCTGGTCACGGCTGCCACCTGGGATTCCAGGGACAGGTCCAGGTCCAGGACAACGCCCAGACTCCTCACTCTTTGCGCCAGCTGGAGGGCGGACCAACCCAGACCAGGAAGAGGGCCACTGTACCCATTCAGGCCTCCCCGAAGAACAGAACCTCAGTCTTTCCAGGGTTGAGCTTGAGCCTGTGAGCCCTGGTTCAGTCCAATACTGCAGCCTGGCAGCAATCAAGGGTCTGGACGGCCTCCACTGCAGGGGTGGAAAAGGAGAGATAGAGCTGCGTGTCATCAGCCAGGGGTTCTAAGATGTGTTCTCTCCTCATACATTTTCCCACACTCCAGGCATTTGGAAAGCTTCTTCCCTGTGGAGGCCATTGTTGAGATTTATCACCTCCACACTTATGACAATGTGGGGATCTCACATATCAGCAAAGTTAGGAAGTGCAGGAACATAACTTAAAATATATCACAGAGAAAGAGTGAGAGAATATACGTAAACATCTTATGACAGTGTATTAGAAATTCAGTTGCAATATATACAAACCATAAAACACATTATTACAGACAGAGTAAAGTGATCTGACAGCAGATAAACTACACTTGTATTTTTTTCTATAAAATTTTATTATAAAATTGCAAACATACAAACATACATTTTACAATAATACCATCAAACACTACAAAGTGCACCCCCACCCCCCGGGACCATCCAGTGTTCTTGAATCTTCTCTTCCTTCATCTTTTTTTTCTAGTTGGCTTCTTAAGGTCCTTTTCTCCAGAACTGTGTTGGATTATACGTCGGTTGTATCCCTTTCCCTTTTAGTAGTACATACTCTATAAATTTCCCCCAAAGATCATAAAAAATATCCTTTCTCATTTCCCCTCGCAAAACTTTTATATTGCAGGACAATTTATCATTTAAAGCTATATCCCACACTTCCTTATACCAGTCAGCAATTTTAAGATCTAATTTCAGTTTCCAATTTTTAGCTATAATCAGTCTTGCTGCTGTCATAAGATTTGCAATTAATTCTTCTGCTTTCATATCATATTCATTAATAGGTGGTAATGATAACAATGCAATTTCCGGTTCACATTTAATATCAGTTTGTAGTATTTCTCTTGTCTCACCGAAAATCTGTTGCCAAAACTTTTGAACTATTTCACATTCCCACCAAAGATGAATATAGGTACCTATCTTTTTCTCACATTTCCAGCAGAGCTTAGAATATCTTGGGTTTATTCTATTCAGTCTGACTGGTGTCATGTACCATCTTAAAACTAGTTTAAAGTAATTTTCTTTTATTCTGACTGATAATGATTGTAAAATCCTCAAATTCCAAATTCTTTTCCATTCATCTTTATTTATTTCTTTATCTATGTCTTGTTTCCAAACCTCTCTTACTATGCCTAGCTCCCTTTCCTCAAGTGAATCCTGGATTATTTTGTATATTTTACCTACTGCTCCTTTCCCTGTATTTCCTTTCTCTGGTTCATATGTTAACAAGAATTGCTCAAACTTTGTATATTGTCTGAGTTGTATATTTCTCCTTGTCCATTCTTTCGTCCAATTTTCTAATTGGGCATAATTCAACCAAGATAAATCCTTGGCTTGCAGTAAGCGCTTAATTTCCTGCTTTGTTCTCATCTTTTTAATCCACTCTTTTAATCTTGCCACTTTCATTGTTTTAAATAATTCTCCATATTTCTTCATATTCGTGGGGAAATTTATCTGATCTATCACCAAACCGAGAGGGGATCCTTCTGGTGCCAATTTCCTTCCATACTTTTCCCAAGTCGTTAATAGGGAACTCAGGAGCGGGTTTTTAATTGGATATCTTTTTTGGGGGAAACTGAACAAGTATTTATTTATATCTCCGTTTAACTCCTCTGATTCAAGTTCCCACCATATTAATTTTTCGGGTTTAAATAATACTTCCCCCACACAACTAAGCTGGTTAGCTGTATAATAGATTCTAAAGTTAGGTATACCTATGCCTCTATTCTTTTGAGATCTATACCAAAAGCTTTTACTTATTCTTGCTTTTTTCCCACCATTACAATATCTATCAATAAGATCTTGATAAGCTTTAATTTCAGTTTCTGTATACTGAATGGGTAGCATTCTAAAAAGGAAGTTAATTTTAGGAAGTATCTTCATTTTTACCATTGATATTCTACGAAACCATGATAAATTTAATTTGGAGTAATTTTGTCATTTATTTCTGATCTCTTCCTTTAATTTGATATAGTTCCGTTCTTTGGTCTTAAGCATATCCTTGTCTAGAAGTATCCCTAAATATTTCATATATTTGCAAACTTTCAACCCATAGTTGGAAATCTCCTCCATATCTTGTTTATCATGATTAAACAGCATAATTTCTGATTTTTGCCAATTTACACATAACCCAGTTGTTTCGCCAAATTCCTTTAAATGTGATTTTATTCTTGGTATATTTTCTGATGGATTTTTTTTATTGTTAACAAGGCATCATCCGCAAATAAACTAATTTTAATCTTCCCCTCGTTCCCCATACCTTTGATTAGTTGATCGTCCCTTATTGCATTTGCAAATAGCTCTATAACTATGCAAAACAGAACTGGTGACAAAGGACATCCCTGTCTTGTTCCTCGGCCTAAAGTAATCTGTTCTGTCATCCCATCATTAACTATAATTGACGAAGTACTATCTGAGTAAAGTTGATTTATTACACCTAAATTCCCCCCCCCAAACCCAATTTCTTTAATAGAAGTTTTAACACAGACCACTGAACACAATCGAAAGCTTTAAATCTAAGGATAGAATACATGCTTTATCTTGTGCTCTTCCCATCTCATGAAGAACATTCAAAGTTCTTCTTATAGTGTTCGACATTTGTCTGCCCTTAATGAAACCAGTTTGATCTTCTTTAATATATTTATCTATAAAAGTGTACATTCTTTTGGCTAAAATTGCTGTGAAAATGTTTGCATCTTGATTTATAAGCGATATGTTGGATCCTTGTTAGGCTTGAGAATTAAAATAGTTAACGAGTTTTTCCAGGAGATAGGGGCTTGCTCTCCTTCTATTATCTCATTGCAAAGCTTCTTTAACTTAGGTATTAACATTGATTTAAATATCTTATAAAATTCTGGTCCCAATCCATCAGCTCCTGGAGTTTTAGCATTCTTTAATTTGTTTATCACTTCTATCTCCTCCTCTTTAATAGATTTCTCCATTTCAAGCCTGTCTTCCTCTGCTAATCTTGATTTTAGGTTTTTACAAATGTATTGTTCCATAACTTCCTTCCTGTTGTTGTTAGATGTGTATACATTTTGGTAAAATTCTTGGGTAGCTTTTAATTTTTCCTTCATTTGTTTACAGTTATTACCTCTTAAGTCTTTTATCCTTCCTATCATACTTTTTTCTTTTCTTTTCTGTGCTATCTTGGCTAGCATCTTCGAATTTTTATTACTATATTCAAAAAGTTTCTTTTCAAATATAGTAAATTTCTTTGAGTTTGTTATAATTCTGTATCTTCTAGTTCCCTTTTCCTAGCCTCAATCTGAGTTAAGATTTTTTCGTCTTTACTTTAAAAAATTGAGATTCAAGGTCTGCTATTATAACTTCTACATTTTTCTTGTTTACCTCCTCACGATTTTTTATTATTATAGAATTTTCTCTTATTATGTAGCCTCTGGCCACAGCTTTCAAAGTGTCCCAAATAACTCCTATTTGTCCACCGCCTTCTTCATTAATGTTCCAAGTTTCTAACCATTCTTTTTGTATTCTTTCTACTGAATCCGGGAATTGGAAAATTCTAGAATTTATTATCCACCTTCTAGCTTCTCTATAATTCTTCTTGTTTTCTATTTCAACAAGCATGGTTGGAATTTTTTATCACCTCTATGTTTGGGTTTGCAATTTTAGGTAATAAGCTTTGTGAGACAAAAATAAAATCTATTCTAGAGTAAGCTTTGTGGACTGGGGAGTAAAATGTATATTTTCTTTCATCTCCCTTCAATTCTTTCCAAACGTGCTTTAAACCTGTATTTGCTATGAATTTTGTTAGAGTTGTGTGTCTAACCCTCCAGTCCGCATTCTTATTGTTTTGTCTTTAATATTATCCATGACCATATTAAAATCTCCTGCCATAATTACATGTCCCTTCTGTACCTTTTCTATCTGCTCCCAAACCTCTTTGTAAAACAGGTTTTGATTAGCATTTGGTGCATAAACATTTATCAATATATATTGTTCTGTACCGATTTTGCCCTGAAGAATTATATATCTACCTTCCATATCTTTCACAGTTTTTTCAACAATACAGTCACAATGCTTTGAAATTAAGATAGACACCCCCCTTGCTTTAGATGAACCAAAACTTTTCTCATATGTGTTGAAATTGGGTAATTTCAGTTCATTTAGTCCTTCTTTCATTTGGTGTGTTTCTTGAAGGAAAACGATGTCCGGTTTATTCCACTTGATTAATGACTCTATTCTCTTTCTCTTCAACACAGAACCTAGGCCCCTTGCATTCAGTGTAGCTAATTTTAAAAATTTACCCATAGTTTCTTTCTATTGTTCATCTGGCACGGTCCCACTGTGCAACTATTCAAACAAACACCACTTGTAATAAAAACTATATTAACCCAAGCCCTACCACCTACACTTATTTTCTGTTCTCCCACCCTTTTGGCCCTAATACACATCTTGTATGTGCCCTTACAGGGTGGGAGGGGGAAAGCACCCATCCACATGATGGCTAATAAAGGATCCAGAAGCTCTAGATCAGGGGTGGCGAACAAGTTCGACAAAAAGAGCAAAAATTTTAAACTGTGAGAGTCAGAGAGCCACACCACGCAGTGACCTGCCAAAACAGACAAACACTCACACAAAAGCATATAATTTTAACAATAATATATTAAACACATAATATAACATGCTCAGTCAGGTGTTTTTTGTTACCATATTTTCGTTATCATATTTTCGTTTAGCTTTGCATTTTGCCATTTTGAGTGAGGGTGAAAATCCTGCAGTGATGGTTAGGGTGTGCTGCGTCCTCCACACTAAGAACTAATGGCAAGATGTGACACAACATGTGACACACACGGGTCCCCCCGCTCTCTGGCTCGTGCAGTTGTTTTCCGGGGGATGGGAGACGTGATGATGCAGCCTGGGGGCGGGACTACGCGCTCGGAGATCTCTCCTCAGAGGTCCCTCCTCAGAAGCAGCATAACAAAATCCAAACTTGGCAAAGAGCCACAGTATACAAAATAATGATAAGAGGCAAAGAGCCGCATTCATTTTGGCCGGGAGCCGCATGCGGCTCGAGAGCCTCGTGTTCGCCACCCCTGCTCTAGATTAAGCCTTAACACTGTCTATCTTTGCTTTAAAATAAGAAAATGGAAATTAAAAAAAAGAAAAAGAAAAGCATAACAACAAAAATTTCACTCTTATCTTCCTTCTATTCTTCCTCCCTCCCTCTCAACCCCAAGGGGAAGAAAAAACACCCTCATGGGAAGGGAAGAGGAAGGTGTAAGGAGGGGGGAAGAAAAGGGAAGGGGGAAGGGATGGGAGTGCGGGAAGGCATAGGGAAAATATAGGGAAGAAAAAGAAAAAGAGAAAAAAGAGAGAAATACAGAGAGAGAGAGAGAGAGAGAGAGAAGAAGAAGAAGAAGAAGAAGAAGAAGAAGAAGAAGAAGAAGAAGAAGAAGAAGAAGAAGAAGAAGAAGAAGAAGAAGAGAGCGATGTCTTCAGCACCCGTATCTGCTCGATTTAATCTTCGGATTTAATTGTCAGTTGAGACTGGTGAGGATCTAGCAGCCAGTCTTGGAGGAGTCTACTTTTCAAGTTGAATATTCCATGCCTTCAAAGTTGTTCACCTTCTTCCAACGAATAGGTTTTATGCAAAGTTGGGCCTTTCCATACTTTAAGGAAGATCGGGAATCCCCAATTATATTTGAAGTTGTGCTTTCTCAGAGTGCTTGTCACAGGTTTCATTGTTTTCCTCCATTCAAAGCTCTCTCTGGAGATGTCCTGATAGAGTTGCACAATTCTGTCACCTCGTTTCAACAGCTCAGGTTTTGCTCTGATAGTAGACATGTTGTTCTTTAATGGCATATGAGGTAAATCTGATCAAAATTGGTCTTGAGATTCCTCCTTTTGCATTGCCTAAATAATGCACCCTTTCAATATCTCTCTCCGCAAGCTGTTGGGGGGAGAATAGAATTAAGCCAAGCGAGAATTTCTTTTTTCATTTCACTTCTGTTTTGAACCTCAAAGTTGATTAGTTTCAGATTGGAGCTTCTCGAATAATCTTCCATGTAGATAACCTTTCTTTGCAAAGAGTCTATTTCCTCTTCGTGGGTGGCGATATCCTTCTCATTTTTGGTGGCTAGTATTTGAACATGTTTGACCTCATCTGTTAGTTTTTTCAGCTCTGTTCCATTTTTAGAAACTTCTGCTTGAACCTTTTGGATCTCATGTGATAAATCTTTCTTTAAATCTTTGTTTTGAGTAGATAGAGAATGGAAACGATCCTCAATGGTAGAGGCAATATCTTTCAAGGCTAGTTTCAAAAGATTAGCGAATTCCATTTTCATATCTTTGAGTTCCTTAAGAAAATCCGGCTGTTGTCCTGGCAATTTGCCAGAATCAGATGCCATTGTGTCCACTGCAGGAGCAGTTTCCACCCTTTCCAGAGACGCTTGCTGGTACGTGGAATCTGAAGGTTTCCAAGCCCACCTTCTAATTGTGAAGGTTGGAGCTTTTTTCTAACCTGGCATGCAGAAAAGCAAGGTGATATGTCTCTCTTTTTCTTCCTAGCCCCAAAAGAAAACAACAGCACTAACTCTGTCCGATTAGCAGCATCGCCGCTTCGGCATAAAACGAAAGTAATTTAGTGCTCCAATATTTCATGTTTATCTCTCTTTCAAAGCACACAGTTTTCGACCTATCCTCCCCAGTAATGTATGGCTCATTTACTCATGAGTCCAGAGTCTTTTAGAGACAGTATTTCAAGTTTTCTCTTCTTATGATCGGAGCTACGGAATCCGAGCAGCCATCGCGCCTGTGGGCAGAAGTGCCCAATTGTAACATCTCTGTTGTATACAACTCTTGCAGCAGCCACAGAATACAATACAGCATTGGATATTACATCAGGTTATATTAGAATATATCAGCTGTAGCAAAATGTATAATTATACAGGACATCTGTGAAGATTCTCAGTCATCCAGGTGAGTTTATCTGGAATTTGAGTCTTGGCAACTGGACTTTTTTCTTGAGAGATAGAAACATTTTGCTGCTCATCCAAACAGCTTCATCAGTCTGAATACAGCTAGTGTGAGTCCTCGAGCTTATAGTCAGATTTGACCTCTTGTCACCCTGGTCTGAAATAGGTTCATAAGATCAGCAATGACCTGAATGGGCTCCTTAGACAGACAATGG
Source organism: Phrynocephalus guinanensis (assembly GCA_037367245.1). Lineage (NCBI taxonomy): Eukaryota > Metazoa > Chordata > Lepidosauria > Squamata > Agamidae > Phrynocephalus > Phrynocephalus guinanensis. The sequence continues at coordinate 7,477,036 of CM074744.1, read as the reverse complement.
TATCCGTAGCCTTAAGGTGAACAATAGCCTACGGTGCTGAAAACTATAAAGTATAGGTTGTTAGCTGAGGTCTTGGTGGTGAAGGCTTTTTGATTTGTCTGGGTACTTTGGAGAGCACACCCTGATAAGTAGCAGATGGACTACGCCTGAGCCTCCCACTTCTATTGAAAGAGGGGGTTTCAATGCTCACATTAATAGTTTCCCTGACTCCTCTCTCAAACCAACTATCTTCTCTGTCTAATACATGTATGTGTACAACCTCATCTTTGAATGCATGCCCTTTGTCCTTCTAATGGAGGTGTGCTGCTGATTCTGGTACACGTATGTAGATGATATCTGGGTGAAAAGCAAGACTCAGGAAGTACAGGCTTTTACAGACCACATCAATGCGGTGGACCCTAATAGAGATGGGCACGACTTAGCAAAATTTTTGTTTTCGTTTTCGTTTTTTGTTTTCGTTACGGAACGAAATGAAAAACGAAAATTGCCCCCGAAATGAAACGAAAACGAAAACGAAACGACAAATTTTGAGCCGTTTTTCGTTTTCGTTACAGCAAAAGCATTGAATTGCGCTAGATGGTAACGAAACACAAATTGTTCATTTTCGTTTTTCATTACGAAACGAAACGAAAACAAATGTTTTTGCGAAAAACCTAACGAAAACAAAAACGAAACGAACCCCCTAAACGAAAAATGAAAAACCATTTTCTTTGAGTCGTGCCCATCTCTAGACCCTAATATTAAGTTCACTAGGGAAAACACCCAAGTAAACAGGCTGGCTTTCCTGGATTGTGCAGTCATAGTCAGACCCGTTCGTGGACTGGGAGTAGAAGTTTACCCACATAGATAAGTCCTGACTATTTGACTCCCATCATCCATTACAGCACAAATTAGGACTCATCAGGACACTTAGCCACAGAACACAGTGCATCCCCACCTCCAGAGAACCATTCGCGGTTCATCTACTGCGGTCCCACTATATTGCAGGGCCGCAGTATATTAAAAAAGGCCCTCTGGATTAAAGGTTAAGGCCTATTTCAGGCCTCCTGTACTTGCCTCAAGGCCTGTTTCAGACCTCCTGTACTTACCCCAGAACTGGCCTGCAAGGGCCTTCCCAGGCCTTCTGGAGCCTCAAAAACGGCTTCCCTATGAACCTGAAGTGATGTCTGGTTTTCCGGAAATCACTTTGAGTTCACAGGGACGCCCTTTAGGGACCTCCAGAAGGCCCGGGAGGGCCTTTGCACGTCCATTTGGGGCAGCACAGTTGGGGGGGGGGTAATTACAAGACTCCCCATTGGCCCACCAAGCCCGACACAACCTGCATCCGCATTTTGTGGATTTTCAATTATCGAGGGTCGGGTTGGGTCCCTAACACCCACAACAGGCATGGAGGTCACCGTAACTGAAATTTTCCCAACACTCCACATATTTCAAAGCCTCCTGGAATGAATGGGTCCTAAGATGTGAAAGAAAGGCAACGAGAATGACAGAATCTGGCACTTCAGTACTGACATTCAAATGGCTTTCCGCCTGTGTGGGTTCTGTGATGCGCATAAAGGTTTCCAGCTTGACTGAACCTCTTTCCGCACTCCAGACATTCAAAGGGCTTCTCACCTGTGTGGGTTTTGTGATGCTTAGCAAGGCCTCCAGAATCAATGAACCTCTTTCCACATTCAAAACATTCAAATGGCTTCTCGCCTGTGTGGGTTCTGTGATGCTTAGCAAGCCCTCCAGCTTGACTGAACCTCTTTCCACACTCCACACATTCAAACGGCTTCTTCTCGCCTGTGTGGGTTCTGTGATGCGCAGAAAGGTGTCCAGCTTTACTGAACCTCTTACTGCACTCTAGACATTCAAATGGCTTCTCGCCTGTGTGGGTTCTGTTATGGTTAGCAAGGTTTCCAGAGTGACTGAACGTCTTTCCACACTCCAGACATTCAAATGGCTTCTGACCTGTGTGGTTTCTGCGATGGCGTGCAAGGTATCCCGAGTGACTGAACCTCTTTCCACACTCCAGACATTCAAATGGCTTCTCACCTGTGTGGGTTCTGTGATGCTTAGCAAGCCTTCCAGAATGACTGAACCTCTTTCCACACACCAGACATTCAAAGGGCTTCTCGCCTGTGTGGGTTCTGTCATGGCTAGCAAGGTTTCCAGACTGACTGAACGTCTTTCCACACTCCAGACATTCAAAGGGCTTCTCGCCTGTGTGGGTCCTGTGATGCGCAGAAAGGTGTCCAGCTTTACCGAACCTCTTTCCGCACTCCAGACATTCAAATGGCTTCTCACCTGTGTGGGTTCTGTGATGGCTAGCAAGGCTGCTAGAGTGACTGAACCTCTTTCCGCACTCCAGACATTCAAATGGCTTCTCACCTGTGTGGGTTCTGTGATGGCTAGCAAGGCTGTTAGAGTGACTGAACCTCTTTCCACACTCCAGACATTCAAATGGCTTCTCGCCTGTGTGGGTTTTCTTATGGCTAGAAAGGTGTCCAGCTTGACTGAACCTCTTTCCACAGTCCAGACATTCAAATGGCTTCTCACCTGTGTGGGTTCTGTGATGCTTAACAAGGCTTCCAGAGTCACTCAACCTCTTTCCACACTCCAGACATTCAAAGGGCTTCTCGCATGTGTGGCTTCTGTGATGGCTAGCAAGGCTTCCAGAATCACTCAACCTCTTTCCACACTCGAGACATTCAAAGGGCTTCTCGCCTGTGTGGGTTCTCTGATGCGCAGAAAGGTGTCCAGCTTGACTGAACCTCTTTCCACACTCCAGACATTCAAATGGCTTCTCACCCGTGTGGGTTCTGTGATGCTTAACAAGGCTTCCAGAATCACTCAACCTCTTTCCACACTCCAGACATTGAAAGGGCTTCTCACCTGTGTGGGTTCTGTGATGGCTAGCAAGGTGCCCAGAATCACTCAATCTCTTTCCACACTCCAGACATTCAAAGGGCTTCTCGCCTGTGTGGGTTCTGTGATGGCTAGCAAGGCGCCCAGAGTGACTGAATCTCTTTCCACACTCGAGACATTCAAACGGCTTCTCGCCTGTGTGGATTCTGTGATGCTTATAAAGGTTTCCAGAATCATTGAACCTCTTTCCACACTCCAGACATTCAAAGGGCTTCTCGCCTGTTTGTGTCCTGTGATGTCTATTAAGGTGTCTAGCTTGACTGAACCTCTTTCCACACTCCAGGCATGTCAATGGGTTCTCTCCCTGCTGAATTTTTTTATGGGAACAAGTTGTTGAGGTGCTGGGAATAGATTTTCCACAGTTGCCATGCTCATTCCTGTCCTCTCCTTGGATGTTTTCGGATCCGCTTGATCTTTTTCCTGACAATGTAATAGATTTGTCCATGTTTACATCTATCTGTTCTCCACTAAGCTTCGTCGTTCTTGTTTGATTTTCAACAACCTCTTTTGCATCTGAGTGTTCAGCATCTTTCTCTGACACTTGGTGTCCTCCTCTTTTAGTACTTCTCTACAGTGTCTTACCTGCAAAATATAAGTGATCACAAAAAACGGAGTTTCAAATCAAGTAACCAATCCAATGCACTGCCATGGAGGATTCAGGAGAATAAAAAACACAGCTCCAGGGTGGACCCACCTCCCCCAACATCAATGAAGAGGCCCATTGTGGCACCAGTGAATATTCTGAGGAAAATAACCGGTTACTTACCTGTAAAGGTGGTTCTTCGAGTGAACCTTTGTGAAGCCACACAGATGGGTTTCCCAGGCGCCCACGCGCCGGCTGTCGGCCTTCCCTAGCAAAGGAAGTTCGTTAGTCTCCGCCCCCGCCCCGCGCGCCTGCGCAAGGTCCTTCCCGCCCAAATCTCAGTTCCTCTTTACCGCCATCAGACAGGTGAGCACCAGTCCAGGCGTGACAGTCCGAGGGGAGGTGGGTGGGTGCTGTGTGGCTTCATGAAGGTCCACTCAAAGAACCACCTTTACAGGTAAGTAACCGGTTCTTCTCCCTCGTGGCCTTCGTGAAGCCACACAGATGGGTGATTGCAAGCAGTACTCACAGGCTGGTGGGGAGTCACGCCGTTACATAGGAAAGCACGGCTCTCCCGAAGGCCGCAGAAGATCTCATCCAGGCATCCAGCCTGTAATGGTTCACGAAGGTCTCTGGCGTGGCCCATGTGGCGGCCTGGCATATGTTGTCCAGGGAGACGCCCTTGAGGAATGCCGCTGAGGAGGCCATGGCCCTGGTTGAGTGGGCTCTGACGGGGCCAGGGAGAGGCTTCCGCACCAGCTCGTAGGCCAGAGTAATGGTTTGAGTGATCCAGCGTGCGAAACGCTGGGAGGAGACCAGACGTTCCGCGGCCGCGGGGTCATGGCAGATAAATAGTCTCTGGGAGGATCTCAGAGACTTAGTTCTGGAAACGTAGAAGGCAAGGGCCCTTCTGATGTCCAGGGAGTGCATCTCTCTTTCCTCTCTGGTCGTAGGGTTCGGGAAGTAGACCAGGAGGATGATGGGCTGAGAGATGTGGAAGGACGACACCACCTTGGGTAGGAAGGAGATGTCAGGGTAGGCGATCACCTTATCCGGGTAAAATTGAAGGTAGGGTGGATCGCAGCGGAGCGCGCAGAGCTCGCTGGCCCTGCGGGCAGAAACAATGGCTACCAGGAAAGCTGTTTTCAGGGAGAGTAGCCGAAGGTCGACGGTGGCCAGGGGCCCGAAGGGTGGTCTCTGAAGCGCTCGGAGTACGAGGGAAAGAGACCACTGAGGTGGGATGGGTCGCCTATCTGGGAACGTGTTGTTGAGGCCCCGCAGGAAGAGCTTTAATCTCGGGTGTCGGAAGAAGCTGGCCGCTGGCGACAAGGAGGGCTGATGGGCCACAATGGCCGAGAGATGCACCCGGAGAGATGACATTGTGAGTCCCAATCTTTTAAGATGGAGCAAGTATCGTAAGACCCAAGTCAGATGAGGGTTTACTGGGGTGAATCCTCTTTGGTTTGCGAAGGTGGTAAACCTGCGCCATTTATAGGCGTACTGAGAAGTTGTGGACGGCTTACGGCAGGCGTTGAGGATAGTTTCTAAGAGTTCTGAATCCTCCATGCCATCAACTGGAGGCGAGGGAGATCGGGATGCAGCACCTGCCCATTGTCTTGGGACAAGAGGTCCGGTGTCTGAGGTAGTCTGAAGTAGGACCAGGCCATTCGGAGAAGGGGGGCGAACCAAGGTTGCCTGGGCCACCAAGGTGCCACGAGGATGAGGTCGGGAGCTTCCTGGGCGGTCTTGGTCATGACCTTGTGGAGAAGGGGGATAGGGGGAAATGCGTACAGGTGCATCGCTACCGGGTGGATCTTGTGACAGATGCACCAGTCCCAGCAGCGCATCGTGAGTTCGAGAAGACGCCTGGAATGAGTGCCGCCCTGCTTGTTGATGTAGTACATGGCAGTCGTGTTGTCTGTGACTGTCAGCACTACATTGCCGGAGAGGTGACGGCGGAATGCCCGACAGGCCTTGAAGATTGCCAGAAGCTCTAGTTCGTTGATGTGGAGCCGGCGCTCCTGAGGAGTCCAGGAGTCGTGTATCTGGTGAGAGAGGCAGACCGCGCCCCAGCTGGTGGTGCTTGCGTCTGTGGTGAGTTGAATTGTCGGGAAGGGGTCCCTGAAGGGTCTGCCGGAGAGGATGTTGTGACGGCAGGTCCACCAGGCCAGGTGCGTTGGGAGGCTCTGAGGAACTGTCAGAACCTTGGAGGGTGGATCATATATGGGGTCGAAATGAGCCAGAAACCAAGTCTGCAGAGGTCTGAGTTGCAGCCTCGCGTGTTGGAGGACGGAGGTCATGGAGGCCATATATCCCAGGAGCTTTTGCACCTGGATGGCTTTTATCGGGCGCCCTGGGGCAAACTGGTGAATCAGTGCCATGGTCTCACGGATCCTGTCTCGCGGCGGATAGGCCATGGCCCGAGTGGAGTCTAGTATGGCTCCAATGAACTTTGCGACCTGGCAAGGTTGCAGTCGACTTTTTTCGAGGTTGACCTGCAGGCCCAAGGAGTTCAAGGTTGACAGAACTGTGGTGATGTCGGACTCGGCCTTGGCCTCGGAGTCCGCGACGACCAGCCAGTCATCGAGGTAAGGAAAAACGATGATCCCCCGAGTTCTGAGGTAGGCAGCGACCGGAGCCATGCACTTCGTGAATACTCTGGGCGCCATGGCGAGGCCGAAGGGTAAGGCTGAGTACTCGTAGACCTGGTCGCTAATGGCGAAGCGGAGGAGGTGCCGGTGGGCTGGGTGGATGGAGATGTGGAAGTAGGTATCTTTTAGATCCACAACTCCAAACCAATCTCCTCTGCGAAGCAAGGGAATGATCTTTTCTAGAGTCACCATGCGGAATTTCTTGTAAATGAGAAATGTGTTGAGCACCCGGAGGTCCAGAATAGGTCGGAGTCCTCCGTCCTTTTTTGGGACTGTAAAGTAGCGGGAGAAGAGGCCCGCTGCGTGCTTGTGTGGTACCTGGCGGATGGCGCGCTTCCGGAGAAGAGAGGCGACTTCGTCCAGGAGACAAGGTGAAGGGGGGGTACAGAGGACGTTTCCAAGAGGGGGTAGGGATGAGAGTTCTAGATAATACCCATTCCTCACCACTGAGAGGACCCAGCGGTCGGAGGTGATGTTTTCCCAGGCGGTGAGGAAGGGTCGGAGTCGGACAGAGTCCGAGTCAGTAATTGTCTCAGTGCCTCCTCTCTCTGGACTTAGAGGGAGGGGCGGAGGGCTTGGACTTTCTGGGCTTTGGTCCAAGGGAGGCGAACGGGGATGGCTTGGACGATTTATCACGGTGTCCTCTGGACGTGGACGGCTGGGCTGGTGGCCAATACCTTCGTCTGTGTTGGGCGCGAAAGGAGTGAGGCGCCTTGGAGGGGATGACATTCAGCTTTTTGGCCGTGTCATGTCTCTTATGCTTTTCCTCCATTAGGTCATCCGTCGTGGAGTGGAAGAGACCGGAGCCGTCAAATGGCTGAGCTTCAATCTGGGCCTTATGATTGTCAGTTAGGCCGGTCGTACGCAGCCAAGCGTGCCTTCTCAGGGTGATCGCAGTATTGACCACCTTGGATGCGCAGTCGAAGGTGTGTTTGGCTGCCCTCATCTGCTGCCCAGCGAGGGCCATGGATTCGTCATAAAGGGCGAGGGCTTCCGCTCGGTGGTCCTCTGGGATCTTTTCGAGGAACGGATGCAGGTGGGTGAGGAGGTCTCTTTGATAGGCTCCCATGGCTCCCTGGTAATTGCACGCCTTGTGGATGAGGGTTGAGCAGGAGTAGAGGTGCCTGCCAATGGTGTCCAATTTGCAGCCTTCATTAGAGGGTGGAATGGGCGTCTGATTGGTCCTGGACTGGACCTGTGAGTCGGCCACGACCACCGAATTCGGGGGTGGGTGTTTGTCCAAGTAAGGGGCACTCTCATCGTGCACCCTATAGAGTGCCTCTAGCCTTCTGGAGACGCAAGTGGCCGTTGGGTTGAGGAAGGCGTCTTCAGCCATCGTAAGGAACGATGGGATCATGGTAAGATGAACGGGTGCCGTCTCTTCCGCTGACAATCGGCCGAAGATGTGGCACGGCCTCTTGGGCTTTGGCTGACGGATCGGCAGATCAATGATGTTTGCCATCTGTACCACAAATGCGGTATAGTTCCGCATGGACTCTGACGAGGATGGTGGTAGCTTTTCCTCCAGGTCAGAGGAAGGCGACGTCACGAAGTGGATCGAATCCGAAGTCTCGGATTCGATGTCGGAGTCGCCGGAGTCGTCGGAGTCGTCAGGCGGAGTGTTAGGTTAGCGCTCCTGTTGCTCCTCGGAGTCGGCCGTCTGGACGGACCATTGCCTCCCATCGAACTTGAGGGAGAATGCCGGGATCGGTGGGAGAGACATTGCCGGACCCGCGGGCGCGTCGGATTCGGCATGGCACCTTTTAGCCGGAGGCTGCTGTTTCTTCGGTGGTGTTAGAGCCTCGGCCACCGCGGCCGCCATTGGCAGGGTCGAACCCGAAGGGGCATCCGGGACCGGCATGGAGGACTCCTTACTGGGAGGCAGGTTGGCCTTGTCTACCGCGTGGCGCGAACCCGATGGGGATCGGTGGCGCTTACGGTGTTTGCCGGTCTTCTTCCCCGGTTTGGGAGGCTTCTCCTCGGTCTTCCGTACCGGCGGGTTCAAAGGTGCCGCGGTCGGAGCTGAAGGCTGCGGCTGTGTAACGGCCGGTCCCAATTTCTCGTTGGTTTCGGCGGCCGGGGAGGCGCGTCTTGCCGGCGGGGCGGTCGGCGGCGGGAGAGCCGTACGCCCTGGGGACCGACGGGTCCCGGGTTCGGAGGAGGACCAACGGGTCCCAGAGTCCGATGGCTTCTTAGACTCCCTATCGAACAGGGCAGAGCTGGTTGCCTCGTCGTAGTCATCGTCGGATGACTGCCCGGATTCGTCAGACCGGAGCAACGGGTCGAATTCGGGACAGGACGAGAGATGGAGCCCGGATCCGGAAAACTCCGTTTCCACCGTGAGTGCCCCCGAGGTCACAGAGCCCTGCGAGGTTGCCGTTTTTAGCGGCTTCGCTGTCTTGGTGGGCTTTGGGGAGGGCGACTGAGAAGCTCTGTGCTTCGAGATGGCCTGGAGTACTGGGATTTTCTTCGATGTTCCCTCCCGCTCAGGGACCTCGGACTTACGGGGCTGCTCAGCGGCGGCGGCTTTCTCCATGGGTTGAGGGTGAAGAGTCTTCTCCAGCAGGTAGGAAGCCAGCCGGTTGCAGCGGTTTTTCAGTGTCTGCGTGCTAAATCCCCGGCAAATGGCGCAGGCCTCGGGGCGGTGTCCTTCGGCGAGGCACAGCAAGCACTTTTCGTGGCTGTCGGAGTGCGGAACCTTCGCTCCGCAATCAGAACAATTTTTAAAGGGTTGGGCAAAAGGCATGAGTCAAGCAATCCGAGTCCAAAATCCGTTGAAATCCAATAAAAATACAAGAAACGCAGGAGACTAACGATGGCGAACCTCTAGCCAAAGGCGGTAAAGAGGAACTGAGGTTTGGGCGGGAAGGGCCTCGCGCAGGCGCGCGGGGCGGGGGCGGAGACTAACGAACTTCCTTTGCTAGGGAAGGCCGACCTCCGGCGCGTGGGCGCCTGGGAAACCCATCTGTGTGGCTTCACGAAGGCCACGAGGGAGAACCAGGGGATTTAATCACACTCTTCCTGTGCCTAAATGGTTCCTTTCCTTACTGGTTAAAGTCTAGTGAAGTCCGGGGTAGGAAATGGCTCCAACTTGTTCCATAGCCTTAATATAATATTTATACAGTGGACCCTCATATAACATATGGCTCGTATTGCAGAAAATCCATACAACGGAAAAACTTTCCATCACCACTCCCCCTCCCCCTCCCTCTCCAACATGGGAGGAGGAAGTCTCTGGGGCTCTTTACCAAAGATGCAAGCTGGCCATGGAGGAGGAGGAGGAGGAGGCGGAGGAGGAGGAGGCGGCCCTGGCCAGCCCGGCTGGGCAGCCACGGCAGTGGTGGCTTTGGCAGCAATGGAGGAGGAGGGCTAAGTCAGCCTGCTTGGCTTGGCTGGGCACCCACCGCAAAGCTTCCTCAGGGATGCCCGCTCGTCTCTTTTCCTTCCCCCTTTCCAACTCTCTTTCTCTCCCCCTTGAGCCCGAGCCATGCAGCGTAAGAGAGCCGAGGCCACCCGATGGTGCTGTGGATCAGCACTGCCGGAGCTGGCGCCGGCAGAGGAGGTGGTGGCACGCAGGCAGGTTCCCTTTCCCCGTGAGCAGCAGCAGCAGGAGAAGCGCCTCTGCCATCCCTTCCTCCTTTGTCTCTCTCCCAGCCCCTCATTCATGAGTTGGAGCTTCTGCTCCAAGGGTTCAACTCGCCTGTTCCTCTCCCTGGCTGGCCTTCGGAGCCCCAGCACCATGCTCAAGCCAGGCTCTGTGTGTGTGTCTGTGTCTATGTGTGTGTGCGTGCGTGCGTGCGTGCATGGAAGGAGGATACGATAGAGGATGCTCCCTGGCTGCAATGCAACACCTCCCTGTGGTGCTTGTGCAGTGGTACGAGCCAGAATATTTGGATGCCTTTCTTACATCCTCCTGCTCTTCCTCCTCTCGCGAGCCCAGAAGAATTAACCTTTGTGCTGCCACATTCCGCCCGAAATCAGTGTGTGGGGGTGGGTGCCTGTTTGCATTTTTGCATTTCTGTTCCCCAAAATTATACCTGTACTGTAGTTAGTGTCATTTTTCTCTGCATTGGAACAGATGACTCCATTTTCAATGCATTCCTATGGGAAATTGCAATTTGTATAAAGGAAAATTTAACATAATTTCATTTGCAATGAATTAATTCCTTTATACAAGGTACCACTGTATATTATGTTGGATCTAACTCACAGAAAGTTGCCTTGGCTGACCATACCTCTTCCATATGAATTTATGGTGCTTATGATCACCTTTAAAGCAGCCACTCAGACAGGTTGGTTATTTTAAGGGAACATAGCTCTACATTGGCAGAAAAAAACTGATGGACATATGTAATTTGATATACAGAGAGCTTCAAAGCAATAAGAGACAAGAAACAGAATATGCTGTTTATATACTGCCCCTTAATGCTTAAACACTCTCTGGGCAGTTTCCAATTTAATTATGCAGGCTACGCACTGCCTCACCACCAAACAAGCTGGGTAATCATTTTTCTGTCCTCAGATGTCTACAAGACAACCAGAAGAGCAAAAAGTCTCATTTTCTCTAACCACTCAAAAGAGGCTCCCGCTGTGCAGTCACCCCCATAGGAGAAGAAGATATTTTCTAAAATTTGCATTGTGAGCATGGAGGGTGGTACAGGAGAACATCTTCCCTGGATAATTGACTCATCACATTGATTATCATTTTATTTTTATGCCACTGTTTATGGCTGGGTGGGGTGAGATGCCTTAACTCCTGTAAGTGAATCAGAGCAGTCACAGTATATGAATGCATAAAATAAATCAAGAAAGTAAAAAGCCTTCTTCATGACACATGCTGAGGATCCTTACCTGGACAGATTTTGTTCCCAGAATGTCAAAGAGATCTCCTCACGCAGAGATATCCAGCCTGGAATGAGAAGATCCCACTCGCTGTGGGCAAAAGAGGGGGTCACCTCCACAAAGGACACCGACAGCTGAAAATAGAAATCGAATTTAAAACGAAAGGCACGGTGCATGTCTCAGGACTTTTCTAACTGGAGGAACATTGTCAGCTACTACTACAGTCTCTTCCAACCTTCATCCTCCTTAAGGGCTTCCTTTTCCACTAAAAGGAGAGCTGAAATGGGAGCAGAAACATGAATTTTTAAATACTGATAAGGAACCAGCCTTTTGTAAAGCAAATGGCCCTGAATTGTGTTTCCTGGACCAAACCACCTGTCTTGCAGCAGAGAGAACATGCAGGAAGATCCCGCTTCTTTGGGGATCTGTTTCTAACTCTGCTGAAAAACATCAGCTTTGTGTGTGCCTTCCTTCCTTTCAGAAAACACCATGTGGGAAAGGAATACCACAGAGATTCCCCTGAGAGAGGCAGGGAGGAAATTGTCCCAACTCTCCTGCAGTCTATTCCCCCGAACTATTTATTTATTTCAAATATTCCTGCCCTGCTTTTCTCCTTAAAAGGAGACCCAGCGTGGCTCAACTCTGCTTAGTGGTTTGGGCCTCACTTATTCAGGAGGCACAAAAATACTGTATAATTGCTTTCATGTTTTGTGTGGTGAGGGATTGTAATTCCAAAATGTCCATCTCTCTAGCCTTCTTTGTTGCTTCCTCACCCTTCAGTTTTCAAATGGGGGAAAGAGAGGCATTTTGGGGGGGGTCATCAGGTCAACTGCTCACCTTGCTTCTGACAGAAGGGCTGGAGAGAGAGAGAGAGAGAGAGAGAGAGAGAGAGAGAGAGAGAGAGAGAGAGAGAGAGAAGGGCCCTGGGGGGGGGGGGGGGGAAGAAAAGCCCTCTGTCCATGGGCAGAGAAGCAGGGGACACAGAGAGAGCTGCTGTGGGACCCAGGAGACTCTGGGCTCAGAGTTTTGCTCAGGAGAAGGAGACCTAGAAGTGGAGGAACGTTTAATTCCTTTCCCTTCTTTGCCTTCTCCTCCTTCATTGGGGGGGCGGGGTGATTCCTTCGAAATCATGACCCAAAGGAGGGAGAATCCCTTCTGTTCCCCCCCTTCCCTATATATAGCTTTTTTTCCTGCCACTCTAGGAAGCCGCACTTCCTGCCTTTCTCCCCCCCATGTGACCCCCCCCTGCAATTTCCCCAAAATACTGATCTGCCCCTTGAGTTGTTCTTTTGGGGGTCAGTTCTCCCTCCTGCCGGTTTCCTGTCCTGATTCGGCCTTAAAAGGTTCACCGTCCTTCCTTTTTGTTTGCGCGGGGGGGGGGGGGAGGAGGAGAAGGGAAAGGATGAGGGTTGCCTGGATCGGACCCGCAATTCCTCCAAAAGGGGGAAGGTCAGTTTTTCTCCCTCTCCTTCTCCTCCCTCCAAATTAAAGGTGGGGAGAGAGAAAGGGGGGGGCAGATTTTCCCCATTGCATCTCCAACGGCCCCCTCCTCCTCACTTGCAACCTCTCCCCCCATTGCACTCCCCCCCCAATATCATCCCCCCCCCCAATTGCACAACGCACCTCCTCCTCCTCCTGGGGGGTCTCTTTCCTCTCCTTCTAGGAACCATAAAGAGCCTTGGGGGGGTTGCTCCCCCCTCCCGGGTAGCCTTCGTTTCCTGCCACTCTAGGAAGCGGAACTCGCTGCCTGGGAGGAATCCGAATTGCCCCCCCCCCGTTTCTCTGCCTCCCTTCTGGCTCTGCGAGGGAGGGGGAGGGGCAAGTAAAGGTAAAGGTCCCCTGTTTCCCCTCCCGCTGCCTCCGCAGAGAGGCCAGCCTCAAAAGGCAGGGAGGGATGGAGGAAGGGAAGGGGGAGATCCGCCTTCCTCGTCCTTCTCAATTCCCTGCTCTCAGTACTTAAATATGTCTATATTGTATTGGACTGAATATTGTCCCTTATTACTGTAAGCTGCCATGGGTCCTTTTGCAAGGAGAAAGGCGGGGTAAGAATACACTAAAATAAAATAAAGAAATCTCCCCCTTATTTTATTTATTTATTTATTTATTTATTTATTTACAATAATAATCAAAGAACAATTGAAACAACAATTGTAACATAAAATGGTATATATAAAAATGAATTGACTATTCTAAACTGATAAATAAAATAAAATAAAATACTCGGCAAGGTGGCGGAATAGAATAAATGGGAAAAAAATTGAAGGTCACCAAATGCCTCACGAAAAAGCCAGGTCTTCAAGGCCTTTTTGAAGGCAGGCAGGGACTAAGCTAGGCGCAGCTCACTCGGGAGATGGTTCCAAAGCCAAGGGCCAAACACAGAGAAGGCTTGGTTGCGGGTTACCGCTTTCCTATCCTCCCTGGGCATGAGCACCTGGAGTGAGAGCGACCGCAGCAAGTAGGTCGGACCTCAGTCAATCTCTGGAAGGTCCGCTCCACCTGCAGCATTTTGTACCCATTGAAGTCTACAAATAAGAATCAAGGGCAACCCCATGTAGAGAGTGTTGCAGTAATCTATCCTCGAGATCACAAGCGCCTGCACAACTGACCTCAGGGACTCCCCGTCCGGATACAGGCAAATCTGGAAAAAAGCAGTCCTGGAAATGGCAGCCACCTGAACCTCCAAGGATAGCGCCGGATCCAGGACCCATATTTTTGACTCTATCCGCCAGCAGGAGGGTAGTACCCAGCAAACTGGGGAGAGGGCCACTGTATCCGGAGGATGGCGCCCCAAAGAACATAACCTCGGTCTTCTCCGGGTTGAGCTTAAGTCTGTTGGTCCTGGTCCATTCCATGACCGCATCCAGGCACAAGTCAAGGGTCTGTCTGCACCGCCTCCACTGCAGAGGTGGAAAAGAAGAGAGAGAGCTGCATGTCATCCGCATACTGATGACAGCAGACTCTAAATCCCCTAATGACCTCAGCCAGAGGCCTCATATAGATGTTGAACAGCATGGGGGAGAGTGCAAACCCTTTGGGAACCCCACATGGGAGCAGTCCTGGAAATGGCAGGCCCTCCCCCCAAATCTCCACATGCTGGGGACGGCCTCCCAGGAAGGACCAGAGCCAGCTAAATGCTTTACCTCCAATCACCACCTTGGAGAGTAGGCCCAGCAGGATATTGTGGTTGATGGTATCAAAGGCCGCTGACAGATCGAGGAGTACCAACAAGGTTGAACAAACCTTGTCAGCCCCCCTGAGAAGGTCATCTTACAGCGCAACCAAGGCGGTCTCAGTCCTCCGACATGCCCTCACCCTGGACTGGACTGGATCCAGGACATGTTCTTCCTCCAGGAACGACTGGAGATGGACAGTGGCCACCCTCTCAATCACCTTCACCAGGAAGGGAACGTTGGCAATTGGCTAAGTTGTCCGATGCCAAGCCAGGTTTCTTTAGAGTGGGCGTCACCACTGTCTCCTTCAGGCGAGAGGGGAAAATCCCTTCCCTGAAGGAGGCGGTGGAAATAGCGGAAGCCCACTCTGGCACGCTCCGTGTGGAAGATTTGGTAAGGGGCCGCCGGCCTACAATGAGCCAGTGCCCTGGAGGCCTCAACTGAGGAAAAAGGCCCAAACTCAACTAGGCGAGGAGACTGAGGGTGTGTGGTGCCAGCGATACTCGAGGAGGGTCTACAGCAACCGGAATCTGGTTGGATGGCCTCAATTTTACTTCTAAAAAAGGCTGCAAAAGACTCGCCAGTGAAATCACTAGGAGGAGGCCTAGGCTGAACAAGATTGGTGAGGTCTCGAACCACATGGAACAATTCTGCCTGGAGGTTCGAGGCCACACCAATTCTTAGGGAGGCATTAGGATTGTTTGGCCTCCCTGACCGCACGAATATAGCGCCTGGTGAAAACACAGACTGAAGCCCGGTTACCTACTGACCAGTCCTTTCTCGATCTGCTCTCAAAAGCCTTCTTCGTTATTGCTTCATCACTCTCAACTCTGCCGTGAACCACGGTGAGGAGCGAGCTCCACAGCGAAGAAGACCCTTAGGGGCGACCCGGCCAACAGCCTAAGTGGTATCCTCATACCACCTTTCTACCATGGCATCCACCGGATCGTCGGCCAGACGGTCAAGAAGCTCCCCAAAGGCCTCCAGAAACCTTTTGGGGTCCAGAAGCCTTTGGGGGTGGGCCCAACCCAGGGGCTGAGGCTCCCCACGGAGTGGGGCAGCGATCTACAAGGGGAAAAGACAGCAGATGATGGTCTGACCATGACACAGGCAGGGGAACAATTTCCCCAACCCTCAGATTATAATCCGCCGACGTTGAGTTAAAAACCAAGTCCAGGGTATGCCCGTCTCTATGGGTGGGACAAACAATATGCTGAGTCATATTCATGGAGGCCATGGATTCCATGAAATCCAGAGCCACTCCTGAAAGCCCATCTTTGGCATGGACAATAAAGTCCCCTTACCACCACCATAACACCGGGGGGACCTCAACAGAACCACTGAGAAGAACTCAGTGAGCTCTGGTAGGGATTGTGCAGGGTTGCGGGGATCACGGTACCCTATCACAATGCCAAGCCTGTCCCGCTGACCCACCAATAGAAAGAGGCATTCTCACCCAGGACTCACCAACGCCGCGGCTCTGCTGATAGAGATTCCCTGTAAACGATGGCCACTCCACCCCCCTCTATTATTTTAGAGTATGTTTATCCCGCCTTTCTCCTTGGAAAAGGACCCAAGGCGGCTTACAGTAATGAGGGACAATATACAGCCCAGTACACTTAAGACAGGTTCAAGTAAATGAGAGCACTTACCTGATTGTGTATGGTAGATTCATATAAAAGTCACCTAAACCCCCAATAAAAGCCCAGGCCAAAACCCGGCAGCTTTGTGCTCAAAGAGGAAGGGCCGTGTGCTTAGCTCAACAGGAACGGTGTCAGTGTGTGTGTATGTGTCCTGATGCCTGCAGAGAACTATAGGGTGACAGGCTGGAGCTGCAGAAATTGGATTTAATCCCTCGGGCAGAGGTTCAAGTGGAAACTGAGAGATTTTGTTCCTTCCAAAGACATTAAAATGGCCCAGCTGTCTGACCCTTCTGATCACACACCTTGAGGGCCAGCTGATAAAAAGGTCTTGCCCTTAGAGTCAGGCCAAGAGACCGCAATGTTGTTATTGACCTCGAATGTACTGTACCTTGGTTGACAAGCATAATTTGTTCTGGAAACTTGCTTATAAACCAAAATATTGTAAACCCAAAAGAAATTTCCCCATAAGAAATAATGGAAACTTACCTGATTTGTTCTGGGGCTTCTTGTCACAGCCACACCTGCTGACACTGTAATCCCACCCCCTGACCCTGTGGCAATGGAAAGGCATGTGCCTGAGCCTCTTAGCTGGCAGGTATACTCCAAAAGACATGGGCCTTCTCTAAATTGCTCTCCCTCTCAGTGCCTAGACCCGTTGCCCACCAGCATGTTTTGGGCAGCCAGGTCTTCTGTCGGAATGGCTGGCCTGCGGAGGTGGGGTAGGATGGGTGGCACAACTGTTGTGGTAGCAGCCAGTGGTTTTAATTGTAATTGTAATGCGACACCGGCCCCTCTCCAAAGCCCATTTCCGTGTTGTTTCCATGCTGCATGCAAAGCTGAAGTGGCCTCTTCACAGCACAAGACCTGAGTAGATTAATATGGAGGTTAAAAATGTTATCCAAGCAGCAAAAATCCCCTCTCCACTTCTCTGGTATAGTCTCGTGGAACAGCAGAGCCAATATGAATAGTTCCAGCTGCGTCACAGGAGTTACCAATGACATGATTGTACACAAATATGAACTGCCTCCATGATTCTAACTCTGGGATGTTGCCTCAAGGTTAACTCCTGAAGCATATTCCTAAAAATGCATATAGCCACAAGCCAATGGAGGTTTAAAATCAGAGTTTTTCTTCTGCTAAAAGATGGTTCTTTCAACCTATATAATATACAATAAAAACATAGCAAAGTGAAAATAATACAACTTAATAGTACCTACTGAAGGATAATTGAATCAATAGTTATATCAGTCACATCACTCATAAAGTCAAAGGTCAAGAGTAAGTTAAGAGGAAGTTGGGATGAATAATAGTGTTAGAAGCCAGGAATATCCAGCTACAAGATGGACCCCCAAACCCCATCTCGGCAAGCCTGCCCAGCAAGATACATGGTTGATGGTATCAAAGGCCGCAGACATCTCACGAAGAAACGACAATGTTGTCAGATATTAGTTGGTGAGATATATGTATTAGACAGCATGTTCTATATATATTTGATATGTATTTAATTGATTTAAAGATGGAATCTGTAAAAAGTGCAAAGTCACAATGACTCAATGTATAGTTTTTTTGTTCAAATGGAGTACAGAAGTTAAGAATTAACATCCTGAATTTTGGCTGATGCAGGTTGCAATAGCTATGAGGTAATGTCATTTATGATTGGACAGACATGAGTATAAAAATGTTCTGTAAATCACTATTAAGAGCCTCGTGGCACAGTGGTTAAATGCCTGTACTGCAGGTGAAACTGTGCTCACGACCTGGGGTTCAATCCCAGGTAGCAGGCTCAAGGTTCACTCATCCTTCCATCCTTCCGAGGTAGGTAAAATGAGTATCCAGCTTGCTGGGGGGGCAATGTGTAGCCTGCACACTGTAACTAAAATTATAAATCGCCCAGAGACTACTTGTAGTGGTATGGGGCGGTATATAAGCAGAACACTTTGCTTTGCTTTGCTTTAAACAGCAGGGGAACCATGTTGAGAGTATTTGGGTTAAAATCAGGGGTAAAAAAACTAGGAGGGATGTCACTGTGGGGGTATATTATAGACCCCCAAGCCAGCCGGAAGAGTGGGATGATGCCTTCTGTCAACAGATGGCCACACAGTCAAAAGGGAGAGATGTAGTGCTAATGGGAGATTTTAACTATCCTGATATATGCTGGCAGTCCTACTCAGCTAGGAATGCAAGGTCTAACAAATTCCTTACTGCCCTTGCAGACAATTTCATGGTTAAAAGGTAGAGGAGGCAACAAGAGGCAAAACCATTTTAGATCTGGTCTTAACCAATAAGGAGGACCTTGTAAATGGGATCGAAGTGGTGGGATCATTAGGTAAAAGTGACCATGCCCTTCTGGAATTTGTTATACAGTTGGAAGGCGAAGCTAAGTATAGTCAGACAAGAATCCTGGATTTTAAGAAAGCCAATTTTTGTAAACTTAGGGATTTATTGGCTGTGATTCCATGGACTGAAACACTGAAAGAGGAGGGAGTCCAAGATGGATGGGAGTTCCTTAAAAGTGAGATATTAAAGGCACAATATAAAACTGTTAAGAACATAAGAAGAGCCATGCTGGATCAGGCCAAAGGCCCATCTAGTCCAGCTTCCTGTATCTCACAGCGGCCCCACCAGATGCGTTTGGGAGTGCATGGGACTAGATATCTGTCTCCTGATACCACTCCCCTGCATCTGGCCCTTGAAGTACCCCGGTTTAAAGCCTGGAGACTACACATCTCCATCATGGTTTGTAACCTGTGATGGACTTTTCCTCCATGAATTTGTCCAATCCCCTTTTGAAGGCATCCAGGCCAGATGCCATCACCACATCCTGTGGCAGGGAGTTCCATATACTTACAACGCGCTGGGTGAAAAAATATTTTCTCTTGTCAGTTCTTACTCTCCCAGCCCTCAATTTGAGTGTATGTCCCCTAGTTCTGGTATTTTGGGAGAGAGAGAAGAGCTTCCCTCTATCCCCTTTACTCATACCCTGCATTATTTTGTATGTCTCAATCATATCCCCCCTCAAGTGACTTTTTTTCCAGACTAAAGAGGCCCAAATGTTTTAGCCTTTCTTCATATTTCTTCAGCAGTATACATGTCCTTAATATATAAAGCTACACCTCCTCCTTTCTTACTTGGCCTGTTCATTTGAAACAGGTTATACCCTCGAATAACTACATTCCAATCATACGTCTCATCCCATGTTTCAGTGATTCCAATTATGTCATATTTGTTTTGCTGTATTAGGAGTTCCAGCTCCTCTTATTTGTTCCCCATGCTCTGTGCATTGGTGTAGAGACATTTTAGGCTGTGTGTGCTTCTCGCATATCCTTTGCTTAACCTGTTTTTTCTTGCACTGATGGTCTGCACTACTTCTTGTCCTGCTCCTATTTCAACATTTGGTCTAGTCTCCACAACCCCTTCTGGATCTCTACCGTTAAGAGAATGTTCTCCCTCCCCCTGCAAACTCAGTTTAAAGCTCTCCTTATTAAATCTGCAATCCTCTTGGCAAAAAGATTCCTCCCAGCAGTGGTGAGGTGCACCCCATCCTGGCCCAATATCCCATTTAAATCAAAAAGCAAACCATGGTCCAAGAATCCAAATCGTTCCTGCCGGCACCATCTCCGAAGCCAATTGTTCACTTCCACTATTGTTCTTTCCCTTCGTGGGCCACATCCTTCTACATGGAGAAGAGATGAGATTACCACCTGTCCACCCAGGTCCTTCAGCTTCCTACCCATCTCTTCATATGCCTTTGTGATATCTGGAAAGCTGCATTTTGAAGTATCATTAGTTTCTACATGGACCAAAACAAATGGGTTAGAATCAGTGGGCTTGATGGGTCTCGTCAGACTCTCTCTTGCATCCCGAATCTTGGCTCCAGGGAGACAGCAGACCTCTCGATAGAGAAACACAGAGCACTGAATAAATGCCCTTCAATAGCATTTTTAAAAAGTGTTGGAAAGGATGAAATGAGAACAGAGAGAAAAGGGGATTCTGCCCAGATTGACTCAGGAAGAAGTAACGCCAGGGAGAGAAAGGAAGACCTCTGTCATGCTAGGGTTTTTAAGATGTGTTCTCTCCCCAAACCTTTTCCCACACTCCAGGCATTCGGAAGGCTTCTTCCCTGTGAGGGCCATTGTTGAGATTTATCACCTCCACACTTATGACAATGTTGTGATCTCACGTATAAGCTGATTTAGGAAGTGCAGGAATAGAACTTAAATATCTCTCTCACACAGAGAGAGTATACGTAAAATTCTTATGGCAGTGTATTAGAAATTCAGTTCCAATAGATACAAAGCATCCAACATAGAATTACATCAGCAAGACTGTTTAACACGGCAACAGACTGAGTAAAATGATCTGACTTACAGCAGATAAACTACACTTGTAACATCTCCCTTGTATACAACTCTGAAACCTAAAAAGTATGGGTCATTACCTATGGCCTTGGTGTGAAGGCTTTTTGATTTGTCTGGATATTGTTGAAAGCACACCCTGATAAGTAGCAGATGGACTATGCCTGACGCCCCCACTTCTGTTGAGAGAGGGGGTTTCAAGGCTCACATGAATGGTTTTCCTGACTCCTCTCTCAAACCACCTATCTTCTCTAATATGTGTACAATCTCTTATTTGAATGTGTGCCTTTTGTCCTGCTAATGCAGGTGTACTACTGATTCTGGTCTTGAACTGTTACCTCTCCTATGTTGGGCCATCCTTCTATTTAATGACTGTTAGCACTTATGCCCTAACAATGGTAAAGAGAAGATTAAGAGAAGGCAGCACCCTCACCTCCAGAAGCAGCCTCAAACCAGAACAGATATGCCTGCTCCTGGACCTGTGTCTGAACACCATATTATTTCAGGTACAGAGGGGATTTCTACAGATAGAAGCATGGTGGTGCCATGGGGTCCCCACTGTCACCAATTGTTGCCAACCTATACATGGAAGAAGTAGAGAAGAAGGCACTCAATGCCTTCCCAGGGACAACATCACCCCAATGGTACACGTATGTAGATGGTATCTGGGTGAAAAGCAAGACTCAGGAAGTACAGGCTTTTACAGACCACATCAATGCAGTGGACCCTAATATTTAGTTCACTAGGGAAGGCACCCAAGACAACAGGCTGGCTTTTCGGGATTGCGAAGTCATTGTTAGACCCAACCGTGGTCTAGGAGTAGAAGTTTACAGGAAACCCATCCAAATAGATAAGTACTTACCGTTTGACTCCCATCATCAATTACAGCACATATCAGGAGTCATTGGGACCCTAAGCCACAGAGCAGAGAACATCCCCACCTCCACAGAAGCCAAGAAGAAGGAAGACAGGCACGTGAAGACAGCACTTAAGGCCTGTGGATATCCAAAGTGAGCCTTCAACAAAGCAGGGTGCTTAGCCAAAAGAACAAGGGATCAGCTTGAGACCCAAACCCTCTGGAAGAACCTAGTCATTCCCTACATGGCTGGAGTGTCTGAGACGCTTAAAAGGATGTTTGGCAAACATCGCCTCCCTGATTATTTCAAACCCACAAACAAACTAAGGCAGAGATATTTCCAGCCAAAGGACCCGATACCAAAACAAAAAAGGGGCAATGTAGTGTATGTGGTCCAATGTAGTGAGGAGTGTGCAGACCTCTACATTGGAGAAACTAAACAGCCATTAAACAGAAGGATGGCCCAACATAGGAAGGGTAACAGCTCAGGACCCGAATCAGCAGTACACCTCCATTTGAAGGACAAAGGGCATGCGTTCAAACATGAGGATGTACACATATTAGACAGAGAAGATAGGTGGTTTGAGAGAGGAGTCAGGGAAGCCATTCATGTGAGCACTGAAACCCCCTCTCTCAACAAAGGTGGGGGCCTCAGGCATAGTCTATCTGCTACTTATCAGGGTGTGCTTTCAACAATACCCAGACAAATAAAAAAGCCTTCACCACCAAGGCCATAGCTAATGACCCATACTTTATAGGTTTCATTACCTTAGGCCAGGCATGCCCAAATTTTGGCCATCCAGATGTTTTGGACCACAACTCCCACAGTCCTTTGTCATTGGCAATCTAAGCTTAGAGTTCTGGGAGCTGTTGTGATCCAAAACATCACGACGGCCAAAGTTTGGATATGCCTGTCTTAGGCCACTGTTCATCTTAAGGATATGGATACTATTGTCTATCTAACAAGACTTTTCAGGTCAGTGTTCAGCTTATGAGCCTATTTCAGACCAGGGTGACAAGAGGTCAAAGCTGACTATAAGATGGAAGACCTGCACTAGCTGCATTCAGACTGATGAAGCTGTTTGAAGCAGAGAAACGTTTCTATCTCTCAAGAAAAACAAGTCCAGTTGCCATGACTCAACTTCCAGACACTATACAAGACATTATATCAGATAAACACACGTGTCCAATCATTAATCAGTATCTACTAGGTGTCCAAAATAGCAATTACCTCAGAGAAATTGTCCTTGGCTCAGAACAGGCGGGGGTGTGTGTCACTGTAACTGACGTTTTTCCAACACTCCAGAATTTTCAAAGGCGTCTTGAATGAATGGGTCCTAAGATGTGAAAGAAAGGCAACCAGAATGACAGAAACTGGCCCCTCTGTACTGACATTCAAATGGCTTCTTGCCTGTGTGGGTTCTGTGATGCTTAATAAAACTTCGAGAATCACTGAACGTCTTTCCACACTCCAGACATTCAAATAGCTTCTTGCCTGTGTGGGTTCTGTGATGGCTAGCAAGGTATCCAGAGTGACTGAACCTCTTTCCACACTCTAGACATTCAAATGGCTTCTCGCCTGTGTGGGTTCTGTGATGGCTAGCAAGGCTTCCAGATTGACGGAACCTCTTTCCACACTCCAGACATTCAAATGGCTTCTCACCTGTGTGGGTTCTGTGATGCTTAGCAAGGCTTCCAGATTCACTGAATGTCTTTCCACACTCCAGACATTCAAAAGGCTTCTCGCCTGTGTGGGTTCTGTGATGCTTAGCAAGGCTTCCAGATTCACTAAACGTCTTTCCACACTCCAGACATTCAAATGGCTTCTTGCCTGTGTGGGTTCTGTGATGCTTAGCAAGGCTTCCAGAATCACTAAACCTCTTTCCACACTCCAGACATTCAAATGGTTTCTCGCCTGTGTGGGTTCTGTTATGGCTAGCAAGGTTTCCAGAGTGACTGAACCTCTTTCCACACTCCAGACATTCAAAAGGCTTATCTCTTGTGTGGGTTCTGTGATGTATAGCAAGGCTTCCAGATTCACTAAATGTCTTTCCACACTCCAGACATTCAAATGGCTTCTCACCTGTGTGGGTTCTGTTATGGCTAGCAAGGTTTCCAGAGTGACTGAACCTCTTTCCACACTCCAGACATTCAAATGGCTTCTCGCCTGTGTGGGTTCTGTGATGCTTAGCAAGGCTTCCAGATTTACTGAACGTCTTTCCACACTCCAGACATTCAAATGGCTTCTTGCCTGTGTGGGTTCTGTGATGGCTAGCAAGGTATCCAGAGTGACTGAACCTCTTTCCACACTCTAGACATTCAAATGGCTTCTCGCCTGTGTGGGTTCTGTGATGGCTAGCAAGGCTTCCAGATTGACAGAACCTCTTTCCGCACTCCAGACATTCAAATGGCTTCTCACCTGTGTGGGTTCTGTGATGGCCAGCAAGGCTGTTAGAGTGACTGAACCTCTTTCCGCACTCCAGACATTCAAAGGGCTTCTCGCCTGTGTGGGTTCTGTGATGGATAGCAAGGTTTCCAGAGTGACTGAACCTCTTTCCACACTCCAGACATTCAAAAGGCTTCTCGCCTGTGTGGGTTCTGTGATGCTTAGCAAGGCTTCCAGATTCACTGAACGTCTTTCCACACTCCAGACATTCAAATGGCTTCTTGCCCGTGTGGGTTCTGTGATGCTTATCAAGGCTTCCAGAATCACTGAACGTCTTCCCACACTCCAGACATTCAAATGGTTTCTCGCCTGTGTGGGTTCTGTTATGGCTAGCAAGGTTTCCAGAGTGACTGAACCTCTTTCCACACTCCAGACATTCAAAAGGCTTCTCTCCTGTGTGGGTTCTGTGATGTATAGCAAGGCTTCCAGATTCACTGAATGTCTTTCCACACTCCAGACATTCAAATGGCTTCTCGCCTGTGTGGGTTCTGTTATGGCTAGCAAGGTTTCCAGAGTGACTGAACCTCTTTCCACACTCCAGACATTCAAATGGCTTCTCGCCTGTGTGGGTTCTGTGATGCTTAGCAAGGCTTCCAGATTCACTGAACGTCTTTCCACACTCCAGACATTCAAATGGCTTCTCGCCTGTGTGGGTTCTGTGATGCTTAGCAAGGCTTCCAGATTCACTGAACGTCTTTCCACACTCCAGACATTCAAATGGCTTCTCGCCTGTGTGGGTTCTCTTATGGCTAGCAAGGTTTCCAGAGTGACTGAACCTCTTTCCACACTCCAGACATTCAAACGGCTTCTCACCTGTGTGAATCCTGTGATGGCTAGCAAGGCTTCCAGAATCACTGAACGTCTTTCCACACTCCATACATTCAAATGGCTTCTCGCCTGTGTGGGTTCTGCGATGGCGAGCAAGGTGTCCAACTTGACTGAACCTCTTTCCACACTCCAGGCATGCCAATTGGTTCTCCCCCTGATGAATTTTTTTATCAGAACAAGTTGTTGAGGTGCTAATAAAAGATTTTCCACTCTTGGTATGCTCATTCCTGTCCTCTCCTTTAGATGTTTTCGGAACCACTTGATCTTTGTCCTGACAAGTAATAGTTATGGCCATCTTTACATCTATCTCTTCTCTTTTAAGCTTCGTCCTTCTGGTTTGATTCTCAACACCCTCTTTTGCATCTGAATATTCAACCTCTTCCTCTGACGCTTGGTGTCGTCCTCTTTTATTGCTTCTCTACAGTGTCTTACCTGCAAAATATAAGTGACCACAAAAAACGGAGCTTCAAATCAAGTAACTAATCCAATGCACTGCCATGGAGGAGGCAGGAGAATTAAACACAGCTCCAGGGTGGACCCACCTCCACCAACACTCAGACAGCTTGGTTATTTTAAGGGAACATTGCTCTTCATTGGCAGGAAAAACAGATGGACATATTTAATTTTATATACAGAGAGCTTCAAATCAATAACAGACAAGAAACAGTCCTGTCGTTAGATAAAATGCAAGAAAGCAAAGTGGTTGTCCAACGAGGCCCTACAAACAGCGGAGGAGAGAAGGGACGCAAAATGCACGGGAGAAAGGGAACGATACAGAAAATTGAATGCAGACTTCCAAAGAATAGCAAGGAGAGACAGGGCAGCCTTCTGGAATGAACAGTGCAAAGAAGTTGAGGAAAACAACAGAAAAGGAAAAACCAGATATCTATTCAAGAAAATTGGAGATATTAAAGGGGCATTTTGTGCAAAGGTGGATATGATAAAGGACAAAAATGGTAGGGACCTAACTGAAGCAGAAGAGATCAAGAAGAGATGGCAAGAATATACAGAAGAATTATATCAGAAAGATCTGGATGTCCCTGATAACCAAGATAGCGTAGTTGCTGACCTGGAGCCAGACATCCCTGAAAATGAAGTCAAGTGGGCCCTAGAAAGCATTGCAAACAACAAAGCCAGTGGAGGTGATGGCATTCCAATTGAACTCTTTAAAATCTTAAAAGAGGATGCTGTAAAGGTGCTGCATGCAATATGCCAGCAAATTTGGAAAACCCAGCAGTGGCCAGAGGGCTGGAAAAGATCGGTCTACATCCCAATCCCAAAAAAAGGAAACACCAAAGAATGTTCCAACTATCGCACAATTACACTAATTTTACACGCTAGCAGGGTTATGCTCAAAATTCTACAAGGCAGGCAGGTGGACAAGTTTAATTTGATATACAGAGGGCTTCAAATCAATAACAGACAAGAAACAGAATGTGTTGTTTATATACTGTTCCATAATGCTTAAAGCACTCTCTGGGCAGTTTCCAATTTAATTAGGCAGGCTACACACTGCCTCACCACCAAACGAGCTGGGTGATCATTTTTCTGTTCTCAGATAAATCTACAAGAAAACCAGAAGAACAAAAAGTCTTATTTTCTCTAACCACTCAAAAGAGGCTCTCCCTCTGCAGTCGCCCCATAGCAGAAGAAGATGTTTTCTAAAATTCGTATTGTGAGCATGGAGAGTGGTACAGAAGAACACCTTCCCTGGATAATTGACTCGTCATATTGATTATCATTTTATTTTTATGCCACTGTTTATGGCTGGGTGGGGTGAGGTGCCTTAACCACACTGTAAGTGATTCAGAGCAGTCACGGTATATGAATGCATAAAAAGCTTTCTTCATGACACATGCTGAGGATCCTTACCTGAACAGATTTTGTTCCCAGAATCTCAAAGGGATCTTCTCATACAGAGATCTCCAGCCTGGATTGAGAAGATCCCACGCGCTGTGTGCAAAATACGGGGTCACTTCCGTAGAGGACACCGACAGCTGAAAATAGAAACCAAATTTAAAATGAAAGCCACTTTGTATGTCTCAGGACTTTTCTAACTGTAGGAACATTGTCAGCTACTACTACAGTATCTTCATGCCTCCTTAAGGGCTTTTCCACAAACAGGACAGCTGAAAACCTTTTGTGAAGCGAATGGCCCTCAATTGTGTATCCTGGACCAAACCACCTGCCTTGCCGCAGACAGAACAGGCAGGAAGTTCCTGCTTCTTTGGGGATCTGTTTCTGACTCTGCTGAAAAACATCAGCTTTGTGTGTTCCTTCCTTCCTTTCAGGAAACACCATGTGGGAAAGGAACACCAGAGAGACTCTCCTGAGGGAGGCAGGGAGGAAATTGACCCAACTCTCCTGCAGTCTATTCCCCCAAACTATTTATTTATTTCAAATATTGCTGCCCTGCTTTTCTCCTTAAAAATACACGCAGGGTGGCTCAACTCTGCTTAGTGGTTTGGGCTTCACTTATTCAGGAGGCATAAAAATACTATATAACTGATTTCATATTTTGTGTGGCAGGGACTGTAATTCCAAAATGCCCATCTCTCCAACCTTCTCCTTTGTTGCTTCCTCACCTGTCATTTCTCGGATGGGGGAAAGAGAGGGATTTGGGGGGGGGCATCAGGTCAACTGCCCAAGTTGCTTCTGAGCAGTCACAGTCTATGAATGCATAAAATAAATCAAGAAAGTAAAAAGTCTTCTTCATGACACATGATGAGGATCCTTACCTGGACAGATTTTGTTCCCAGAATCTCAAAGGGATCTCTTCACGCAGAGTTCTCCAGCCTGGACTGAGAATATCCCACTCGCTGTGGGCAAAATACGGGGTCACCTCCGCAGAGGACACCGACAGCTGAAAATAGAAATCAAATTTAAAATGAAAGGCACTTTGTATGTCTCAGGACTTTTCTAACTGTAGGAACATTGTCAGCTACTGCTACAGTATCTTCACGCCCCCTTAAGGGCTTTCCCACTAACAGAAGAGCTGAAAATGGGGGCAGAAAGTTGGGTTTCTAAGAACTGATAAGGAACCAGCCTTTTGTAAAGCAAATGACCCTGAATTGTGTATCCTGGACCAAACCACCTGCCTTGCAGCAGAGAGAACATGCAGGAAGACCCTGCTTCTTTTGGGGATCTGTTTCTAACTGTGCTGAAAAACATCAGCTTTGTGTGTGCCTTCCTTCCTTTCAGAAAACACCATGTGGGAAAGGAACACCACAGAGATTATCCTGAGGGAGGCAGGGAGGAAATTGTCCCAGCCCTCCTGCAGTTTATTCCCCCAAACTATTTATTTATTTCAAATATTGCTGCCCTGCTTTTCTCCTTAAAAATACACGCAGGGTGGCTCAACTCTGCTTAGTGGTTTGGGCCTCACTTATTCAGGAGGCATAAAAATACTATATAACTAATTTCATGTTTTATTTGGCGAAGGATTGCAATTCCAAAATGCCTGTCTCTCCAACCTTCTCCTTTGTTGCTTCCTCGCCCGTCAGTTTTCGAAAGGGGGAAAAGAGAGGCATTTGGGGGGGCATGAAGTCAACTGCCCACGTTGCTTCTGAGAGAAGGGCTGGAGAGGGAGAGAGAGAGAGAGAGGGACATTTGGGGGGGGGGTAAGAAAAGCCCTCTGTCCATGGGCAGAGAAGCAGGGGACACAGAGAGAGCTGCCGTGGGACCCAGGAGAATCTGGGCTCAGAGTTTTGCCCAGGAGAAGGAAACCTGGGCGTGGAAGAACTTTAATCCCTTTCCTTCTTTGCCATCTCCCCCTACACGGGGGGAGGGGGAGAGAATTCCTTCGAAATCCTGACCCAAAAGAGGGGGAGCACCTTCTGTCCCCCCACTCCTTCCCTATAATATAGCTTCGTTTTTTCCTGCCACTCTAGGAAGCCCCACTCGCTGCCTTTCTCCCCCCAAAATGCCAATCTGCCCCTGGATTTGATCTTTTGGGGGTCAGTTGCCTTCTCTCCCACCACCACCATTCCCTGTGCTGGTTCGGCCTTAAAAGCTCTACCCTCCCTCCTTTTTCCTTGCGGGGGGGGGGAGAGAAAGGGAAGGAGGAGGAGTTTTTCCCCCCTGGATCGGACCCCCAATTACCCTCTGCTTCTCCTCCCTCCTCCTTCCAAATTAAAAGGGGGGGTGAGAAAAGGAGGGCGCAGATTTCCCCCATTGTTTCTCCAATGCCCCCTCCTCCTCACTTGCAACCTCTCCCCCCATTGCACTCCCCCAAATAATCCCCCCAATGCACAACGCACCTCCTCCTCCTCCTCCTCCTCCTCCTCCTCCTGGGGGGGTCTCTTTCCTCTCCTTCCAGGAACCACAGAGAGCCTCTTGGAGGGGGGGGTGGAAGGCCACGCGGAGAACAGACCCCCCCTCCCTTGGAGCCTTCGTTTCCTGCCTCTCTAGGAAGCCGAACTCGTTGCCTGCGAGGAATCCCAATGCCCCCCCCCCCTTTCTCTGCCTCCCTTCTGGTCTCCCCCCCCCCCCACGGCCACCGGACATACGTGCTAGTCTCAGTTTTCAAGCCGAAGAGCCAGTGTTGTGCAAGTCCGGGGCCACGTGGCCGGCATGGCTGCAAGGAAACACTGTTCTGCCTTCCGGCTTTTAAACGGGGGTTTTCCCTATTCACCTGCTTGCATTTTTACAGGCTTTTGAACTAGGCTTACTTAGGCAAGAGCTGGGGTTTAACCGCTAAGCGGCAGCACCCGGGATTCGAACCGCTGAGCTGCCTGACTTTGCAGCGGACGCGTTCAGGATACAGGGAGGGAAGGGGGAAGTTCGCCTTCCTCCTCCTCCTCCTCTTCCTGGGGGTCTCCTCTCATCCTCCCCCTCCCCCCTCCAATCATCCTTCTGGTCCCACCGCCCATCATCCCAAGAGGAAGCAGGGAGGAAGCCAAGGGGGAAGGGAGAAGCTGGAGCCTGGGAAATCTTCCTTCCAGCCGGGATTCCACCCCAAATGGCTCTTCAGGGGGCGGAGGGCCAGGAGACCAAGCCCAACCACCAGCAGCCAAGCAGGACGGTTGCTTCTTGGGCAACTGGGGAGGTCCAGGCAGATGGGAGGACTTCTCCGCCATGAGTGCCCACCTGGCTCAAGCCCTTGTTTACAGGGCAGCTGGGGACCCTCAATGGGTGTCCCCTCCATAAAAGGGGAAAGAGAAAGGAGTTGCAGGCATGCATGTGGAAACCATGTGGGTGACAGAGAAGAAATCAGAACAATCATCCCAGGAAGGAAACTCAGAGACTGAGCAGATTGGTTCAAAGACAAAGGCTGGGGAAGGGGTTAGGAGGAGGAGGAGGAGGAGGAGGATAAAAGGGTGGTGGAAGGGTCCAACCTCCCTTGTTGCGAATGGATCTTGTTAGAGTAACCCTGGACACCCAGATCAGAAATACGGCGCCCAACAAGGAGGCAGGTAAGAGGAGGCGGATAGAGAATTGGGGTGAAAGAGAGACTCAAGAGGAGGAAGATCGGAGGAGAAAGGTGATGAGTGGAGAGAGAACGGAGAGAAAGAGCAGAATGGATTTGGTAAAAGAAGATCGGTCAGAGAGAAAGGGGTAGTGGTGGGAGTGGACAGAATCTGGGATGAATCTGGTCCCCTTGCTATAGTTGCCACCATTGATTGATTGATTGATTGATTTTATTTTATTTTAGAGTATTTTTCTCTGCCTTTCTCCTTGGAAAAGGACCCAAGGTGGCTTACAGTAATGAGGGACAATATTCAGTCCAATACACTTAAGACATGTTCAAGTTTGAGAACATGGAATTGAGGGACATCTAACAGCATTAAAAGACAATATTAATGCTACAAGAGCATGCAGCACCTGAGAGGGTTCTTTCATGTGTTCCCACAAGGCACACCTGTAAAGGTGGCAGGATGGAGGGAAGGGCCTCTCCTGATGACCGTTAACACCTGAGTCGGTTCATCCTGTGAGATTCGAACCTTGCAGCTGGGACCCAGGCTGTACAGTGCTTTGTAACTTAAGGTCAGCACTTTGAATTGTGCCTGATAGCTGACTGGCAGCCATTCGAGTTGCTTTAGTAGGGGGTGCAATGTGATCTCTGTAACCTGCCCCAGTCAGCAATGTGGCTCCTTTACACCATGGATGGGTGCAAAGGAGGACACGGATACTAGAAACCCAGCGGTTGTACAATACTTGGGAGCTTAGGGCCTTTTTACACGACCCCTAAGATCTGCTGGTCCCTTAAATTCGGACCAGAGATCTTGAGGGTTCCTTGCTGTTCCTCCTTCCCCACCCGCTCCGCACTTCCTTGTTCTGTCTGCGTGAGGGGAGGGAGGAAAAAAAGCCTTCAACAGGGACAAAATAAATAAACCTTACCTCCCAGTGCCAGTGGAAATTGCTCCGACCTCCGTTTACTTCCTGGTTCCTCTTAAAGGGGCGGGAGGCAAAAGAAAAACAACAAGAAGCGAGGAGAGCTCAGGCACTCTCCGCATCAAATATTTTTCACCCCCCCCCAAAAGCAGGTACTTGAAAGGTGCACTGAGTCGCGCTTAGGTGGGCGGGGTCGCACTTAATTGTCTACAAACTCCGGAGCTGGTGGGGAAACATTTTTAAGCTCCGGACCTTGCACCAATTTCCAGCGGAGCTTAGGGGTTGTGTATAAACGCCCTTAGAGCGTTCTACGGGAGTTACAAGGTGGAACCTGTTTATTAACAGCGATGACACAGCTGTGAAGTTGAATGTTCCTGTTGACCTATCTGAAAAAAGACAAGCAGTTGTATTTTATTTATTTATTTATTACATTTATATACCGCCCCATCTTCCAAAACGGAACTCTGGGCTGTTTTAAAATCAGCACCTGAACCCTCCCTCACATGGCAACCAGTCCAGGCGTTGTAGCTTTAATGTAATGTTGTAATGCTGTAAGATGTCCCTCAGTTCCCTGCTCTCAGTACTTGAATATGTCTTAATTGTATTAGATTGTATATTGTTCCCTCAATACTGTATGCTTCCTTGGGTCCTTTTCCAAGGAGAATGGTGGGGTAAAAATACTCTTAAAATAAAATAAACAAATATTTCCCTAAATTATTTTTATTTATTATTTCAGAGTATTTTTACCCAACCTTTCTCCTTGGAAAAGGACCCCAGGCGGCTTACCGTAATGAGGGACAACCTAGAGTCCAGTACAATTAAGACATGTTCAAGTAAATGAGAGCAGTTACTTGGTCATGTATGGTCAATTCACCTCTGTTGTGTAAGGACCTCAGGCTGACCTCGCTGCTCCTGCTGCTGTTCCCTTTCCTGGCTGTGAAGAGGAGAGAGGTTGGAATCTCTTGTGCAGCTGCAAACCCTCTGCCTGGTCCCTAATTCTTCTCTTTCTGAATGTGACCTTCCTTCCAGCGTCTGTCTCCTCTGTCTGTGAACTCCCCTCGTCCTGACTGTGATTATCCTTTTCACCTCTGTTGTAAAAGGTCATCTTGGCTTCCTGATGATGATGATGATGATGATAATAATAATAATAATAATAATAATAATAATAATAATAATAATAATAATAATAATAATAATAATAATAATAATAGCCTCCTGCTCCCTAATGTTGCAAATATTGGTAACACAGGCCTCTAGATGCCTGACTGGACTCAATTCTCTCTGCATTAAATCACATATTTTCATGAATGAACTCATTGTTAATATACCACCATATCTTGCCAGAGGCTGGGTGGCCATCTGTCGGGATTCCTGTGATGGGGGTTCCTGCATGGCAGGGGATTGGGCTGGACGGCCCTTGAGGTCTCTTCCAACTCTTTGATTCTGTGAGATCTCAGTTGGAGGCTCTTCCGTCTTCTGATGATTCCAATGTGAGTAATCCCTGGTTATTGATATATTTGAAGCTTTGTGGTGTAGTGGACAAAGTGATAAAGCAGGACACGGGAGAACAGAGTTCAAATCCCTGCTTGGCCATGAATGCTCACTCCAGGGGGAGTGGAAAGGGGTAAAACCACTCCGAAAATACCTCAGTTCCATCTGAGATTGACAGAGGGTCTGACTCCACCATAGAATCACTGTGGGTTAAACTACCAGGTCCAAGGAGTGATGTGATCGTTGGAGTATTCTATCGTCCACCAGATCAGAAACTTGAGGGGGACCTTGAAATGAGGAGAGAAATTATGGAAGTGGCTAAAAGGGATAGGATAGTAATCATGGGGGACTTCAATTATCCTCACATTGACTGGGCCAATGCGAGCTCCGGGCAAGAAAGAGAAACTGGGTTTCTCGACTTGCTGAATGACTGTGCCTTAGAGCAACTTGTCACGGAGCCCACCCGAGAACAGGCAACTCTGGATCTAATATTGTGTGATACTCAGGACCTGGTCAGAGGTGTGAATGTCACTGAGCCTCTGGGGGAACAGTGACCATGCTGCTATTACCTTTGCCATGCATGTCGGAGGAAGAGTGTCAACCAAATCAGACATAAAAACCCTTGATTTTCGAAGGGCAAACTTCCCTCAGATGAGGAAACTAGTTAGAGAGAAACTGAAGGGGAAGGTTAGAAGAATCCAATCTCTTCAGAGTGCATGGAGCCTGTTTTAAAACAACAATAATAGAGGCCCAGCACAAATGCATACCACAAAGAAAGAGGAGCTCATTTAAGTCCAAGAGGACACCGGCATGGTTAACGAGTGGAGTTAGAGAGGCTCTAAAGCGCAAGGAGAGGTCCTTCTGTAAATGGAAATCCTCCCCAAATGAGGAAAATAAAAAGGATCACAAACTGTGGCAAAAGAAATGTAAGAAGATGATAAGGGAGGCAAAGAAAGACTTTGAGGAACGAATGGCTGGCAATATAAAGGGTAATAATAAAAGCTTCTTTAAATATGTTAGAAGTAGAAAACCTGCCAGAGAACCAGTTGGCCCTCTGGATGGTGAGGGAGGAAAAGGGGAGGTTAAGGAAGATTTGGATATTGCAGAGAAATTGAATGAGTTCTTTGCGTCTGTCTTCACGACAGAGGACCTTGAGCGGATTCCGCTGCCTGAGCCGCCCCTCTTGACTAAAGAATTAAATCAAATACAGGTTAAAAGAGAGGAGGTTTTAGGACTAATTGATAAATTGAGGATTAACAAGTCACCTGGCCCAGATGGCATCCACCCAAGGGTTATTAGGGAACTGAGAAATGAAATTGCAGATCTCTTAACGGTTATATGCAACTTGTCTCTTAAAACGGCCACAGTGCCGGAGGACTGGAGGATAGCAGATGTCACACCAATTTTTAAAAAAGGAAGGAGGGGAGACCCAGGAAACTACAGGCCGGTTAGCCTTACATCTGTCCCAGGGAAGATGGTGGAAAGCCTCATCCAAGAGAAAATCTTAAAACACATAAAAGAACAAACCTTTCTGAGAGAAAATCAGCATGGCTTCTGTAAGGGTAAATCTTGTCTGACAAACCTCTTAGAATTTTTTGAAAAGGTCAAGAGGCACGTGGATTTGGGTGAACCGGTTGATATAGTCTATCTGGATTTTCAAAAGGCTTTTGACACAGTCCCTCACCAAAGGTTGCTGAGAAAATTGCACAGTCAGGGGATAAGAGGGCAGGTCCTCTTATGGATTAAGAACTGGTTGAGATCCCGGAAACAAAGAGTAGGTGTCAATGGGAAATTTTCACAATGGAGAGAAGTGAAAAGCGGTGTGCCCCAGGGCTCTGTCCTGGGACCGGTGCTTTTCAATCTGTTCATAAATGACCTGGAGACAGGGATAAACAGTGAGGTGGCCAAGTTTGCCGATGACACAAAACTTTTCCGTGTGGTAAAAACCAGAGAAGATTGTGAAGAGCTCCAGAAGGATCTCTCCAAACTGGGGGAATGGGCTGAGAAATGGCAAATGCGTTTTAATGTAACCAAATGTAAAGTAATGCATATTGGGGCAAAAAATCCAAACTTCATCTATCAACTCATGGGCTCTGAGTTATCCGTGACGGATCAGGAAAGAGATCTTGGTGTGTTGGTGGACAGCTGCATGAAGGTGTCTCCCCAATGTGTGGCAGCGGTGAAGAAGGCCAATTCCATGCTAGGGATTATCAAAAAGGGGATTGAAAATAAAACAGCCAACATTATAATGCCATTATACAAAACAATAGTAAGGCCCCACCTGGAGTATTGTGTACAATTCTGGTCACCGCATCTCAAGAAAGACATAGTGGAACTGGAAAAGGTGCAGAAGAGAGCGACTAAAATGATTACTGGGCTGGGGCACCTCCCTTATGAAGAAAGGCTAAAACATTTGGGCGTCTTTCGTCTGGAAAAAAGGCGCTTGAGGGGGGATATGATTGAGACATACAAAATAATGCAGGGTATGAGTAAAGTGGATAGAGGGAAGCTCTTCTCCCTCTCCCAAAATACCAGAACTAGGGGACATACACTCAAATTGAGGGCTGGGAGAGTAAGAACTGACAAAAGAAAATATTTTTTCACCCAGCACGTTGTAAGTCTATGGAACTCCCTGCCACACAATGTGGTGATGGCATCTGACCTGGATGCCTTCAAAAGGGGCTTGGACAGATTCCTGGAGGAAAAGTCCATCACAGGTTACAAACCATGATGGAGATGTGTAACCTCCAGGGTTTAAACCAGGGTACTTCAAGGGCCAGATGCAGGGGAGTGGGATCAGGAGACAGACATCTAGTCTCATGCGCTCCCAAACACATCTGGTGGGGCCGCTGTGAGATACAGGAAGCTGGACTAGATGGGCCTTTGGCCTGATCCAGCATGGCTCTTCTTATGTTCTTATGTTATGTAGGGTGTAGTTGGGGTGGGCTTTTGGACATTGTAAAGGTTCGGTTCTGTCTACCTGACTTTCCAATCCAGTAAATAGTCGAGAATCATATTTTTGCTGAACATCAAACAGGTTTTTATTTTCAACATTAACAGATAAGGAATAAGTTCCATTTTCAGGCACTTGAGAGATTGGAGTAAACATTTTAACAGGTAATTCTGCAAACACTGGATCACAAAAACCAGTATTAATATGTCTCTTCTCTTGTTCCTCTGAGCTTAGGAATAACGGTGAGCGGTCGATCCCCTGCCCATACATTGGGTGCTGCAACAAAGGTGTTAGGCCCATTGGGCTACCGGATTGTCCAACCTGCCTTTCCTCCATTCTGGATTAAACCAATCTAAATACCCAGGCCACCTCATAGGTTTAAACTGAACGGACCATCGGAACTAGTCCACAGTGGACTTTGAGGTTTTCCAAGGTAGACAGCCATTAATTTTATCCAGTCGTATCTGCCCCTGATGCTTCTCCTTTTGTCTGGACAAACGAGTTCAATGCCCCCTTTTCTCTGCCAAGGTTCCTTCTTTTGCCACACAAGCAGGTTCAAAAGTCCTTCCTCCCTTTTTGCTTTTTGCTGGTGGTTTTAATGATCATCAAGGTATCCATTTCCTGAGGCCTTCTCTCTGCACTTTAGTTCCAATGGGGAATGGGGTTTCAGTTTCGAGCAACTCTTTCTCCTGAAGATGGATACCTGCCTTCCAGCAGAGACAACATGCAGGAAGTTCCTGCTTCTTTGGGGATCTGTTTCTAACTCTGCTGAAAAACAACATGTGGGAAAGGAACAACACACAGATTCTCCTGAGGGGGGCCAGGGAGGAAATTGACCCGAACTTTCCTGCAGTTTATCCCCCAAAACTATTTATTTATTTCAAATATTGCTGCCCTGGTTTTCTCCTTAAAAAGAGACCCAGGGTGGCTCAATTCTGCTTAGTGGTTTGGGCTTAACTTATTCAGGAAGCATAAAAACACTATACAGTGGAACCTTGACTTACACCATTAATCCGTTCCAGTGGTCTAGACTTAAGTCAAACATGACTTAAGTCAAACAAACTTTTCCCATAGAAAGTAATGGGAAAGTGGATTAATCCGTTCCAGATGATGAAAAAGACCCCGGAAAACAGCAATTTAACACAAATTTGACTGGGATAGGAGATTCCTTCTGGGGATGTAAATGAAATGTCTCTTCAAAGAGAGGAGGAGGCAGTGGAATTATAGTCCACAAGTTATATGCCTCCACTTTTTAATGTTCATAGCAACAATGTCTAACATTTAAGTTTTACTGATTTTAACCTGACGTTCCAAGTTCTGAACAACTCTATGCTTACCATTAGAGTCCCACAATTGTACAGCTCCCCAACTAAAATGTTTCCATTGTGGACCAGACTTCGGCAGCCAGATTTTTTACGAGACTGAGCCGACTGTCTAACCAGCGAGGCCAGCCCCAAGTTCCCGGCCCTTCTTCTCCTCCGGCAGCAGTGGCTGCTTTGGTGAGGCCGAGGACCAGCTCCAGGTGCTCTGAGCTGGCCTTGCCGAAGTCGCCGCTGCCGGAGGAGAGGAAGAAGGCAGAAGCAGTTTGGAGGCGGCAGCCGTGATGCTGGGTTGTGGCTGCCGCCCGATTCTGGTGCCTTGCACCACGGCTCCGAGATGTAAGTCAAAGCCTGCAACTCAAGTCAAACAGGCCCCTTCTTGCTGCAAGTCAAATATGCTGCAAGTCAAGCAGTATGTAAGTCAAGGTTCCACTGTATAACTGATTTCACGCTTTGTGTGGCGAGGGATTGCAATTCCAAAATGTCCATCTCTCCATCCTTCTCCTTTGTTGCTTCCTCGCCCGTCAGTTCTCGGATGGGGCAAGAGAGGCATTTGGGGGGGGGATCAGGTCAACTGCTCACGTTGCTTCTGAGAGAAGGGCTGGAGAGAGAGAGAGAGAGAGAGAGAGAGAGAGAAGGGCCCTAAGGGGGGGGATAAGAAAAACCCTCTGTCCATGGGCAGAGAAGCAGGGGACACAGAGAGAGTTGCCGTGGGACCCAGGATGTAAGGTTCGGCGCACATGCGGGGCAGTGATCGAGCGGGCTGTGCCACCGGCACTGCTGGGAAGCTTGAGCGGCTGGGCGGTTTGCCACCACCGGCACCTCAGTGGAATGTGTGGGGGTGGGCAGGCCAGTGGGCCTCTGCCACCGCCAAGGAGCTTTGGGGTGGGCTGGCGGGTGAGCCGTCGCCACCGCTGCGGAGCTTGGGGGGTTGCAATGTCGCACAGATCGCCTCTTCCAAGGGGCAACCTGTAGCCACGGCTCCCTGTGCTTCCTTTGGTCCCCACCTTCCTTCTTTTCTCCCTCCCTTTGTACCCACCTCCCTCCCTTGGTCCCCGCCTTCCTTCCTGTGGGTGGGGCTTATGGGTCAGTGGATGGGGCTTGCAGTGGGGTGGCAGGGTCGGGGAGTAGGCTGTAGGCTGTTCAGCAAAAGAGATGGTGGAGCAACAGCTTTAAAAGACCCAGGGTCAAAAGACTGGAAGAACATTGGAGCAATTCTGTTGGCACATGAGAGGAGTACTCTCCAGCTATACAGTTACCAGGCATGGAGAGAACTTGAGTTGTGCTTACAGAAAGGAAAAAAACAATTGATAATATCAACCAACAGAAAATAAGGGAAGAACAATAATATTGGCGACAAGTCTTGGAACACTTGATTGCTGCGGTCAGATTTCTTGGCATGCAAAGCATGGCATTTCGTGGTACAACTGAAAAGTTGTACAATGAGAACAATGGAAATTTCTTGACGCTTGTTGAATTTTTGGCTCTTTTTGACCCTGTCAAAAGAGATTCAAAATGAGCTTATAGAGCTTCTAGCAACTTCCATAAAACAGAACATTTTAGCACATATAAACTCTGCCAAATACTACTCAGTTATGTTGGACTGTACACCTGATGTTAGTTATACTGAACAAATGACTATGATTGTTCGTTTTGTCAATGTAATCATGGCATCAGATACTGAAACATCTGATCCTGAGGTTACAATAAAAGAACATTTCTTGGGATTTGTTCCTCTAAAGAAGACTACTGGTGCCTTTATGGCAGAAACTCTTCTTGGGCTGCTTGAGCAAATGGGATTACCACTTGAGAATCTGTGTGGTCAAGGTTATGATAATGGGAGTAACATGAGAGGTAAAGAACATGGAGTACAAAAGAGAGTCCTTGATATAAATCCATGTGCCTTTTTTGTGTCCTGCAGTGCACTCTCTCTCAATTTGGTTGTCAATGATGCTGCTAAGAGTTGCCGGGAAGCAACAGGGTTCTTCATGTTGGTTCAACAGATCTATAATTATTTATCTGCATCAACTAATCATTGGCAAATACTAACTAGCCATGTACCTACCCTAACAGTTAAGCCTTTGAGTCAAACAAGATGGGAGAGTCGGATTGATGCTTTGAAACCACTGAGATATCATCTTGGTAGCATATATGATGCTTTAATGGAGATCTATAATGAACCACACTCACATAAAACAACAAGTGAATCTCTTGTTGAAGCTAAGGGTCTTGCTGAAGGCATTAGTAAGTTCAAGTTTGTAGTATCCCTTGCTGTATGGTACAACATGCTTTTTGAAATAAATCTGACAAGCAAACTACTACAAAAGAAGGAAACTGATTTATGTTCAGCTACAAGTCAATTACAAGTAACCAAGAATTATCTTGTGGGCTGTAGGTGTGATGATAGTTTTGAACAAGTTTTGATAGATGCTAGTGTGATTGCAAAGGAGTTAGATTTATTACCAAACTTTGAGACAGAACAATTTAGACAAAGGAGAAAGAAAAAACAGTTTGGGTATGAGGCTCCAGATGAGGCACCACAAGATCCAAAGCAAAAATTCAAAGTGGATTTCTATTATGCGGTCAACTTCGGCCCGTCCAACTAGGTTGTCGCGGGCGCACATGCTGCGCGTGGCCACGCCCAGGGAGGCTCGGAGAACTTCCACCCGCTCCCGAGCCTTCTCTGTGGCTGGCCCGACGCTGTGGAACCACCTACCAGCAGAAGTGCGCCTAGCAGAGTCCCTGCCTGCCTTCCGGAAGGCTCTTAAAACCCTTCTCTTCCGGGAGGCATTTGGTTGATTTTTTTTCCCCTCTCCAGCCATCGCCATCTCCTGCACTTTGCTGTTTTATCTGTTTAGTTTTTTATTACATTGTGGTATCTGTTGTTTTTAATATGCTGTAAACCGCCCGGAGTTCCCCACCAGGAAGACGGGCGGTATATAAGTCCCATAATAAATAAATAAATAAATATGCTATTTTAGATATGGCCGTTCAATCTGTCAAAGAGAGATTCCAACAACTACGGCACTATAATTCTGTATTTGGCTTCCTGTATGATATATACAGCATCAACAAAAAATGTACTGAAGATGTACGAAAGGCCTGCAAGACTTTGGAGCGGTCATTGACACACAATGAAAACAAAGATATTGATGCTGAAGATCTGTGTTGTGAACTTCAAGCAGTTGCTCAAAGGCTTCCAGAGTCTATGCCACCGCAAAGTACTTCTCTTCATACTACAACACAAAATCCAGAATAGTGCGTCTAGTGTTTTTGTTTCTCTTAGGATCCTTCTCACACTTCCAGTGTCAGTGGCAAGTGGTGAACACAATTTTTTCAAAACTCAAACTTATAAAAACTATGCTCCAAAAGAGACTAGTTGGTTTGGCAACTATATCAACCGAACATGCTGAAGCATCAGCACTTGACCTAAAGGAACTGTTAACAAAATTTGCAAAGGAAAAGGCATGTAAAATAAGATTTTGATTTGCCTGAAACTGAAACATCAAAGAGACTTAAATCTCAGCATCACATTTAACATTTTTCAAAGTGATTTCTGTGCAAAAACTGTATTCTGTTTTAGAAAATAAAATAGAAATTGTTTTATGACTTGTTTTCACAATTTTTACAAAATCATTAATAATTTCAAAATCTGTGCTTTTCATTCTTCCAATAATACGTCTGTGTTTGAATATGATTGACGGGGGGGGGGCAGAAGGTGATCTTGCCTAGGGCGCAAAAAACCCTAGCACCGGCCCTGGTCATTGAGGTGATCCTCATGAAAGGAATGGTTAATAGTGCCCTTTTTTCCCCAGTTGAACAATGTCTGCAAGGGGTTTAGCAGCATTGCGGGTTAGTTTTAATAGATGCAATATCTCATCTACTCCCTTTAGAATAGCCAGATGTACACTGCCATTCCCCAAGTTAGGAGATTTGGAAATACAGTATCAACTGATGATCCAATGTACAAATTAACACTAGTGGGTTTTGTCAGCTTCTTCTTCCAATCAGAAAAGCTCATTAAAGGAGTGACTTTGTGTCCTGAAGATCTCAAACGTGCGCAAAGGGAAGATCTCAAAGGTGCGCAGGAAAGGCCTCATTTTGCACAGCATACTAGGAAAAATAGGCTGAGTGAAAGTCAGAAGGACAAGTGGAGACCTGTGGGTGGGTGGAAGCCAGTCAACGTTAAGTAAGTCCAACTTGTTGCTCTCACAGCGAAGGTGGCCACTTAGAGCTGCTACAACTGCACTCTTGGGAGTTCCATCTTCTAAAATTCATGTTATTACTTAGAATTAGGAGGGCGATCTGGTTACACTGTAAATGGCAATTAGGAGACGTATGAGTTTCTTGTTTCTGTCAGCTCCCATGCGAATGTTTTGAAGCTGTTTATAAGGTAGATCAGGTCGCCTTAGTAAGATCTTTTAGACTTGCAGTTGGAGAGAGGGCTCTGTGGAGATCTAATGAGCTTCCATCGCTCAGGGTGGTAGACTGACTGGTAATAAACCTATTTATAAAGAGTTTTCAAAGAGTCCACTTTGCAGTTTATCTCGGCAGGTTAAAAATTACTGAGACACTTTGTGCAATCAGCAAGCTCTGTTTAAATACCAGGCCCACATATTCGGCCCCTAAGAGGAAGGCCTTGGAGGACCCAGAGCAGCTGCCAATAGTTAAAGGCTCCGGCAGCTCAGAGGGCAAACCCTCACTTATCTTAGGGGCTGTGGTCGCTAAAGCACCATGACTTTTAGACTCCACTAACAGGTCAAATCTGTTGTGCAAGATAGTCTCTGAGGGTTTCTTTTTAGGAGATGTTTGGATGGAATAAGACAGTGATGGCGAACCTTTTAGAGACCGAGTGCCCAAACTGTGATCCAAAACTCACTAATTTTTTTTTTTTGCAAAGTGCCTATACAGTACAGCCATTTAACCTGAGTACACGTAGCTATGAAGGGGCAATGTCGGGTGCCCACAGAAAGGGCTCCAGGTGCCACCTTTGGCACCCGTGCCATAGGTTCGCCAACCCTGGAATATGAGATGATGACTGTGGCTCTGGGAGATATTGCTGTTTTCTTTTGCATTTCACCATGCTTCAGCCAAACAGTTGACAAAAATAGGGCAGTACCAAGCACTAATAGGAAAAAATATTTCTCCAGTCCAAGATCACTATATAGATAAGCAACTGTAAATCCTCTTGTAGGGAGGTTAGCCGGTATTCTTCACTAAGACCAGCTGTCGAGGGGAGTATCCATGTGGGGACTTAAGATAGTGTGGAATGGGCCGGCCCGGCGCAGAGACTTTGTTGTCAGTTCTTCCAGCCACCACTACCCTAACAAGGTCTCAGATACAATTTAAAATTAGAACTAAAAGAAACTAAAACAAATCAATAATCTCTGCACAATGAAAATGTTAAAACGGGAGTGGAGCTCTGTACGCCACCACTAGCTGGACATCCACCATCTTCCTCTACTTGTCCGGCAACTAACAAAATCACTTATGGCAATGTGGAGATCTTACGAATAAGCAGAGTTAGGAAGTGCAGGAATAGAACTTAAAGATATCACACAGAGAGAGACAGTAAACGTATGACAATGTATTTGAAATTCAGTTGCAATATATACAAAGCATCCAACACAGAATTATATCAGCAAGACTGTTTAACATGGTAACAGACAGAGTAAAATGATCTGACTTACGACAGATAAACTTCACTTGTAACATCTCCCTTGTATACAACTTTTGCAGCAATTACAGAATACGTTACACCATTGGACATTACATCGTTACATTAGAATATATCAGCTGTAGCAAATTGTATCATTATACAAGATGTTTGTGAAGATACTCATTCAACCAGGTGCGTTTATCTGGAAGTCGAGTCTTGGCAACTGGACTTTTTTCTTGAGAGATAGAAACATTTCACTGCTCATCCAAACAGCTTCATCAGTCTGAATACAGCTACTCCGAGTCCTCGAGCTTATAGTCAGATTTGCCCTTTGTCACCCTGGTCTGAAATAGGTTCATAAGATGAACAATGACCTGAATACGCCCTTTAGGTAGACAATAGTGTCCATAGCCTTAAGGTGAACAATGGCCTATGGTGCTTAAACCTATAAAGTATCTGTTGTTAGCTGAGGCCTTGGTGGTGAAGGCTTTTTGATTTGTCTGGGTACTTTGGAAAGCACACCCTGATAAGTAGCAGATGGACTGTGCC
The DNA here is from genome assembly GCA_037367245.1 of Phrynocephalus guinanensis. Lineage (NCBI taxonomy): Eukaryota > Metazoa > Chordata > Lepidosauria > Squamata > Agamidae > Phrynocephalus > Phrynocephalus guinanensis. Next base: position 7,434,448 of record CM074744.1, on the reverse strand, counting down.
TGAGGCTCCCACTTCTGTTGAGAGAGGGGGTTTCAATGCTCATATGAATGGTTTCCCTGACTCCTCTCTCAAACCCCCTATCTTCTCTGTCTAATATGTGTACAACCTCATCTTTGAATGCATGGCCTTTGTCCTTATTTATTTTATTTATTTTTGTATTTATATCCCGCTTATCTACTACATCAAGTACTCTAAGCGGCTAACAAGGGCAATTAATGCAAAATCAAATACAATAAAATACATGGAAAACATCACATATAAAGCAAAAAATAACATATAACAATAGGACAACATACCATGTAAATACCTACTGCATCCCAGCATGCAGAGGAACAAATCCTAACAAATAAAATTAAAATTAACGCTCCTTAAAACAGTCCTTCTAATGGAGGTGTGCTGCTGATTCTGGTCTTGAACTGTTACCCCTCCTATGTTGGGCCATCCTTCTGTTTAATGACTGTTAGCACTGATGCCCTAACAATGCTAAAGAGAAGATTAAGAGAAGGCAGCACCCTCACCTCCAGAATCAGCCTCAAACCAGGACAGATATGCCTGCTCCTGGACCTGTGTCTGAACACCATATATTTCATGTACAGAGGGGATTTCTACAGATAGAAGCATGGTTGCGCCATGGGGTCCCCACTGTCACCAATTGTTGCCAACCTATACATGGAAGAAGTAGAGAAGAAGGCACTCAATGCCTTCCCAGGGACAACATCACCCCAATGGTACACGTATGTAGATAGTATCTGGGTGAAAAACAAGACTCAGGAAGTACAGGCTTTTACAGACCACATCAATGCGGTGGACCCTAATATTAAGTTCACTAGGGAAGGCACCCAAGACAAGAGCCTGGCTTTCCTGGATTGTGAAGTCATCGTCAGACCCAACCGTGGTCTGGGAGTAGAAGTTTACAGGAAACCCATCCACATAGATAAGTACTTACCGTTTGACTCCCATCATCAATTACAGCACAAATTAGGAGTCATTGGGACCCTAAGCTACAGAGCAGAGAGCATCCCCACCTCCACAGAAGCCAAGAAGGAAGACAGGCACCTGAAGAGGGCACTTAAGGCCTGTGGATATCCAAAGTGAGCCTTCAACAAAACAGGGTGCTTAGCCAGAAGAACAAGGGATCAGCTTGAGACCCAGATCCTCTGGAAGAACCTAGTCATTCCCTACGTGGCTGGAGTGTCTGAAAAGCTTAAAAGGATTTTTGGCAAACATCGTCTCCCTGATTATTTCAAACCCACAAACAAACTAAGGCAGAGATATTTCCAGCCAAAGGACCCAATACCAAAACAAAAAAGGAGCAATGTAGTATATGTGGTCCAATGCAGTGAGGAGTGTGCAGACCTCTACATTGGAGAAACTAAACAGCCATTAAACAGAAATGGCCCAACATGGGCTGGGTAACAGCTCAGGACCAGACTCAGCGGTACACCTCCACTTGAAGGACAAAGGGCACTCATTCAAACATGAGGATGTATATTAAGCAGTGAAAATAGGTGGTTTGAGAAAGGAGTCAGGGAAGCCATTCGTTTGAGTATTGAAACCCCCTCTCTCAACAAAGGTGGGGGCCTCAGGCATAGTCTACCTGCTACTTATCAGGGTGTGCTTTCAAAAATACCCAGACAAATAAAAAAGTCTTCACCACCAAGGCCATAGCTAATGACCCATACTTTATAGGTTTAATTACCTTACGCCAGGCTTGCCCAAACTTTGGCCCTCCAGATGTTTTGGACCACAACTCCCACAGTTCTTTGTCATTGGCAATCTAAGCTTAGAGTTCTGGAAGTTGTCAACCAAAACATCAGGACGGCCAAAATTTGGACATGCCTGCCTTAGGCCACTGTTCACCTTAAGGCTATGGATACTATTGTCTATCTAACAAGACTTTTCAGGTCAGTGTTCAGCTTATGAGCCTATTTCAGACCAGGTTGACAAGAGGTCAAAGCTATAAGATGGAAGACCTACACTAGCTGCATTCAGACTGATGAAGCTGTTTGGAGCAGATAAACGTTTCTATCTCTCAAGAAAAAGAAGTCCAGTTGTCCACTTGCAGATATTAAACAAGACATTATATCAGATCAACTCACATGTGTTCATTCATTAATCAGTATCTACCAGGTGTCCAAAATATCAATTACCTCAGAGAAATTGTCCTTGGCTCAGAACGTTTGAGCCCACTTAAAATATTACATTTTAACATGTACATGCATAGTATGAACTCAAGATTTGTGTGGTACAGTGGTCCCCTGCCCGTTCGCAGTTCCTGCAGTACACTGTATTGCGGGACCGCAGTATATATATAAAAAAAGGCCCTGTGGGAGTAATAGTGAAGGCCTGTTTCATACCTCTTGTACTTACTTACCCCAGAACTGGCCTGAAAGGGCCTTCCCGGGCTTTCTGGAGCCCCGAAAATGGCTTCCCAATGAACACAGACCATTTGGGGCAATGTAGTCGGGAAGGTAAGTACAAGAGCCCACAGTTAGGCCCCAGAAGCCCGAACCAATCTGCCTCCGCATGATGAGGATTTTCAATTATCAAGGGTCAGGTTGGATCCCTAACTCCCACAACAGGGGGCGGTGGGGGGCATGTCAGTGTAACTGAAGTTTTTCCAATACTCCAGAATTTTCAAAGGCTTCTCGAATGAGTGGGTCCTAAGATGTGAAAGAAAGGCAACAACAATGAGAGAAACTGGCCCCTCAGTACTGACATTCAAATGGCTTCTAGCCTGTGTGGGTTCTGTGATGCCTAGAAAGGTGTCCTGCTTGACTAAACCTCTTTCCACACTCCAGACATTCAAATGGCTTCTCGCCTGTGTGGGTTCTGCGATGAATAGCAAGGATTCCAGCTTGACTGAACCCCTTTCCACACTCCAGACATTCAAACGGCTTCTCACATCTGTGAATCCTGTGATGGCTAGCAAGGTTTCCAGAAGTACTGAACCTCTTTCCACACTCCAGACATTCAAATGGCTTCTCGCCTGTGTGGGTTCTGTGATGGCTAGCAAGGTTTCCAGAGTGCCTGAACCTCTTTCCACACTCCAGACATTCAAATGGCTTCTCGTCTGTGTGGGTTCTGTTATGGCTAGCAAGATTTCCAGATTGACTGAACCTCTTTCCACACTCCAGACATTCAAACGGCTTCTCGCCTGTGTGGATTATGTGATGCTTAGAAAGGTTTCCAGAATCATTGAAACTCTTTCCACACTCCAGACATTCAAATGGCTTCTCGCCTGTGTGGGTTCTGTGATGCGTAGCAAGGTGTCCAGAGTGACTGAACCTCTTTCCACACTCCAGACATTCAAATGGCTTCTCGTCTGTGTGGGTTCTGTTATGGCTAGCAAGGCTTCCAGCTTGACTGAACCTCTTTCCACACTCCAGACATTCAAATGGTTTCTCACCTGTGTGAATCCTGTGATGGCTAGCAAGGTATCCAGCTTGACTGAACCACTTTCCACACTCCAGACATTCAAATCGCTTCTCGCCTGTGTGTGTCCTGTGATGGCTAGCAAGTTTTCCAGATTCACTGAATGTCTTTCCACACTCCAGACATTCAAATGGCTTCTCGCCTGTGTGGGTTCTGTTATGCCTAGCGAGACTTTCAGATTCACTGAACCTCTTTCCACACTCCAGACATTCAAATGGCTTCTCGCCTGTGTGGGTTCTGTGATGGCTAGCAAGGTATCCAGAGTGACTGAACCTCTTTCCACACTCCAGACATTCAAATGGCTTCTCGCCTGTGTGGGTTCTGTGATGGCTAGTAAGTTTTCCAGATTCACTGAACGTCTTTCCACACTCCAGACATTCAAATGGCCTCTCACCTGTGTGGGTTCTGTGATGCCTAACAAGGCTTCCAGAATCACTGAACCTCTTTCCACACTCAAAACATTCAAATGGCTTTTTGCCTGTGTGTGTCCTGTGATGTATATTAAGGTGTCCAGATTGACTGAACCTCTTTCCACACTCCAGACATTCAAATGGCTTCTCTCCTGTGTGGGTTCTCTTATGGCTAGCAAGGTTTCCAGAGTGACTGAACCTCTTTCCACACTGCAGACATTCAAATGGCTTCTCGCCTGTGTGGGTTCTGTGATGGCTAGCAAGTTTTCCAGATTCACTGAATGTCTTTCCACACTCCAGACATTTCAAATGGCTTCTCACCTGTGTGAATCCTGTGATGGCTAGCGAGGTTTCCACAGTAACTGAACCTCTTTCCACACTCCAGGCATGTCAATTGGTTCTCCCTCTGCTGAATTTTTTTATCGGAACAAGTTGTTGAGGTGCTAGTAAAAGATTTTCCACACTTGGTATGTTCATTCCTGTCCTCTCCTTTAGATGTTTTCGGAACCACTTGATCTTTGTCCTGACAAGTAATAGTTTTGTCCATCTTTAACCTTCGTCCTTCTGGTTTGATTCTCAACACCCTGTTTTGCATCTGAATATTCAACCTATTCATCTGACACTTGGTGTCCTCCTCTTTTATTGCTTCTCTACAGTGTCTTACCTGCAAAATATAAGTGACCACAAAAAACCGAGCTTGAAATCAAGTAACAAATCCAATGCACTGCCATGGAGGAGGCAGGAGAATGAAGCACAGCTCCAGGGTGGACCCACCTCCACCAACATCAGTGAGGAGGCCCATTGTGGCACCAGTAAAGCAAAGTGTTCTGCTTATATACCGTCCCATACTACTACAAGTAGTCTCTGGGCGGTTTACAATTTTAATTACAGAGTGCAGGCTACACATTGCCCCCCTAGCAAGCTGGGTACTCATTTTACCGACCTCGGAAGGATGGAAGGCTGAGTGAACCTTGAGCCTGCTACTGGGGATTGAACCCAGGTCGTGAGCACAGTTTTACCTGTAGTACAGGCATTTAACCACTGCGCCACGAGTAAATATCCTGAGGGAAACCATGGGATTTAATCACACTCTTCCTGTGAGGAAAGGGTTCCTTTCTATGCTGGTTAAGTCTAGGGAGGTCCAGGGTAAGAACTGGATCCAAATTGTTCCATAGCCTTAATATAACATTTCTATATTATTTTAGATCTAACTCACAGAAAGTTGCCTTGGCTGATCATACCTCTTCCATATGAATTTATGGTGCTTATGATCACCTCCAAAGTAGCCACTCAGACAGCCTGGTAATTTTAAGGGAACATTGCTCTTCATTGGCAGGAAAAAACAGATGGACATATTTAATTTGATATACAGACAATCAAATTAAGAATCTGAGGACAAGAAACATTCCTGTCCTCAGATAAATTGCAAGAAAGCAAAGTGGTTGTCCAACAAGGCCCTACAAACAGCGGAAGAGAGAAGGGACGCAAAATGCAAGGGAGAAAGGGAACGATACAGAAAATTGAATGCAGACTTCCAAAGAATAGCAAGGAGAGACAGGGCGGCCTTCTGGAATGAACAGTGCAAAGAAGTTGAGGAAAACAACAGAAAATGAAAAACCAGAGATTTATTCAAGAAAATTGGAGATATTAAAGGGGCATTTTGTGCAAAGTGATATGATAAAGGACAAAAATGGTAGGGGCCTAACTGAAGCAGAAGAGATCAAGAAGAGATGGCAAGAATATACAGAAGAATTATATCAGAAAGATCTGGATGTCCCTGATAACCAAGATAGCTTAATTGCTGACCTGGAGCCAGACATCCCTGAAAATGAAGTCAAGTGGGCATTAGAAAGCATTGCAAACAACAAAGCCAGTGGAGGTGATGGCATTCGAATTGAACTCTTTAAAATCTTAAAAGAGGATGCTGTAAAGGTGCTGCACGCAATATGCCAGCAAATTTGGAAAACCCAGCACTGGCCAGAGGGCTGGAAAAGATCGGTCTACATCCCAATCCCAAAAAAAGGAAATGCCAAAGAACAGTTTCCAATTTAATTAGGCAGGCTACACACTGCCTCACCACCAAACGAGCTGGGTGATCATTTTTCTGTTCTCAGATAAATCTACAAGAAAACCAGAAGAACAAAAAGTCTTATTTTCTCTAACCACTCAAAAGAGGCTCTCCCTCTGCAGTCGCCCCATAGCAGAAGAAGATGTTTTCTAAAATTCGTATTGTGAGCATGGAGGGTGGTACAGAAGAACATCTTCCCTGGATAATTGACTCGTCATATTGATTACCATTTTATTTTTACGCCACTGTTTATGGCTGGGTGGGGTGGGGTGCCTTAACCACACTGTAAGTGATTCAGAGCAGTCACAGTATATGAATGCATAAAAAGCTTTCTTCATGACACATGCTGAGGATCCTTACCTGAACAGATTTTATTCCCAGAATCTGAAAGGGATCTTCTCACACAGAGATCTCCAGCCTGGATTGAGAAGATCCCACTCGCTGTGTGCAAAATACGGGGTCACTTCCGTAGAGGACACCGACAGATGAAAATAGAAACCAAATTTAAAATGAAAGCCACTTTGTATGTCTCAGGACTTTTCTAACTGTAGGAACATTGTCAGCTACTACTACAGTATCTTCAGGCCTCCTTAAGGGCTTTTCCATGAACAGGACAGCTGAAAACCTTTTGTGAAGCGAATGGCCCTCAATTGGGTATCCTGGACCAAACCACCTGCCTTGCCGCAGAGAGAACAGGCAGGAAGTTCCTGCTTCTTTGGGGATCTGTTTCTGACTCTGCTGAAAAATTTCAGCTTTGTGTGTTCCTTCCTTCCTTTCAGGAAACACCATGTGGGAAAGGAACACCAGAGAGACTCTCCTGAGAGAGGCAGGGAGGAAATTGACCCAACTCTCCTGCAATTTATCCCCCAAACAGTTTAGTTATTGCAAATATTCCTAGTCCTGCTTTTCTCCTTAAAAAGAGACCCAGGGTGGCTCAACTCTGCTTAGTGGTTTGGGCTTCACTTATTCAGGAGGCATAAAAATACTATATAACTGATTTCATATTTTGTGTGGCAGGGACTGTAATTCCAAAATGCCCATCTCTCCAACCTTCTCCTTTGTTGCTTCCTCACCTGTCATTTCTCGGATGGGGCAAGAGAGGGATTTGGGGGGGGCATCAGGTCAACTGCCCAAGTTGCTTCTGAGCAGTCACAGTCTATGAATGCATAAAATAAATCAAGAAAGTAAAAAGTCTTCTTCATGACACATGATGAGGATCCTTACCTGGACAGATTTTGTTCCCAGAATCTCAAAGGGATCTCTTCACGCAGAGTTCTCCAGCCTGGACTGAGAATATCCCACTCGCTGTGGGCAAAATATACGGGTCACCTCCGCAGAGGACACCGACAGCTGAAAATAGAAATCAAATTTAAAATGAAAGGCACTTTGTATGTCTCAGGACTTTTCTAACTGTAGGAACATTGTCAGCTACTGCTACAGTATCTTCACGCCCCCTTAAGGGCTTTCCCACTAACAGGAGAGCTGAAAATGGGGGCAGAAAGTTGGGTTTCTAAGAACTGATAAGGAACCAGCCTTTTGTAAAGCAAATGGCCCTGAATTGTGTATCCTGGACCAAACCACCTGCCTTGCAGCAGAGAGAACAGGCAGGAAGATCCTGCTTCTTTGGGGATCTGTTTCTGACTCTGCTGAAAAACATCAGCTTTGTGTGTTCCTTCCTTCCTTTCAGGAAACACCATGTGGGAAAGGAATACCACAGAGATTATCCTGAGAGAGGCAGGGAGAAAATTGTCCCAGCCCTCCTGCAGTCTATTCCCCCAAACTATTTATTTATTTCAAATATTGCTGCCCTACTTTTCTCCTTAAAAATACACCTAGGGTGGCTGAACTCTGCTTAGTGGTTTGGGCGTCACTTAGTCAGGAGGCATAAAAATACTATATAACTAATTTCATGTTTTGTCTGGCGAAGGATTGCAATTCCAAAATGCCTGTCTCTCCAACCTTCTCCTTTGTTGCTTCCTCACCCGTCAGTTTTCGAATGGGGGAAAAGAGAGGCATTTGGGGGGGGCATGAAGTCAAGTGCCCACGTTGCTTCTGAGAGAAGGGCTGGAAAGGGAGAGAGAGAGAGAGAGAGAGAGAGAGAGAGAGAGAAGCTCCCTTGGGGGGGGGGGTAAGAAAAGCCCTCTGTCCATGGGCAGAGAAGCAGGGGACACAGAGAGAGCTGCCGTGGGACCCAGGAGAATCTGGGCTCAGAGTTTTGCCCAGGAGAAGGAAACCTGGGCGTGGAAGAACTTTAATCCATTTCCTTCTTTGCCATCTCCCCCTTCATTGGGGAAAAAAAGAGAATTCCTTCGAAATCCTGACCCAAAAGAGGGGGAGCCCCTTCTGTCCCCCCACTCCTTCCCTATAATATAGCTTCGTTTTTTCCTGCCACTCTAGGAAGCCCCACTCGCTGCCTTTCTCCCCCCAAAATGCCAATCTGCCCCTGGATTTGATCTTTTGGGGGTCAATTGCCTTCTCTCCCACCACCACCATTCCCTGTGCTGGTTCGGCCTTAAAAGCTTCACCCTCCCTCCTTTTTCCTTGCGGGGGGGGGGAGAAAGGGAAGGAGGAGGAGTTTTTCCCCCCTGGATCGGATCCCCAATTACCCTCTGCTTCTTCTCCCTCCTCCTTCCAAATTAAAAGAGGGGGGAGAAAGAAAAGGAGGGCGCAGATTTCCCCCATTGTTGCTCCAACGCCCCCTCCTCCTCACTTGCAACCTCTGCCCCCATTGCACTCCCCCAAATAATCCCCCCAATGCACAACGCACCTCCTCCTCCTCCTCCTCCTGGGGGGGTCTTTTTCCTCTCCTTCCAGGAACCACAGAGAGCCTCTTGGGGGGGGGGGGGGTTGGAAGGCCACGCGGAGAACAGATCCCCCATCCCTTGGAGCCTTCGTTTCCTGCCTCTCTAGGAAGCCGAACTCGTTGCCTGCGAGGAATCCCAATGCCCCCCTTTCTCTGCCTCCCTTCTGGTTCTCCCCCGGCCACCGGACATACATGCTAGTCTCCGTTTTCAAGCCGAAGAGCCAGTGTTGTGCAAGTCCGGGGCCACGTGGCCGGCATGGCTGCAAGGAAACACTGTTCTGCCTTCCGGCTTTTGAACGGGGGTTTTCCCTATTCATCTGCTTGCATTTTTTACAGGCTTTCGAACTAGGCTTACTTAGGCAAGAGTTGGGGTTTAACCGCAGGAGATCACTCCGCTAAACGGCAGCACCCGGGATTCGAACCGCTTAGCTGCCTGACTTTGCAGTGGACGCGTTCAGGGAGCCCAGCCAAAAAAGGCAGGCAGGGATAGAGGGAGGGAGGGAAGGGGGAGGTTCGCCTTCCTCCTCCTCCTCTTCCTCCCCAGGACCCAGAAAGGGAAGCCGCCAACCCTTGCACCCCCTCCTCTGCCCCATCCTTCCTCCTCCTCCTCTTCCTCTCCTTTGATTCCCCCCCTTCTGCCCCATTTGAGTGGGGAAGGGGGAATCCCTTCCCTTCCCTTGGAGCCCTCCTTCCCTCCCTTCTGAATCCGCACCTTAGATGGAAGGATGCCTGGGGGTCTCCTCTCATCCTCCCCCTCCCCCCTCCAATCATCCTTCTGGTCCCACCGCCCATCATCCCAAGAGGAAGCAGGGAGGAAGCCAAAGGGGAAGGGAGAAGCTGGAGCCTGGGAAATCTTCCTTCCAGCCGGGATTCCACCCCAAATGGCTCTTCAGGGGGCGGAGGGCCGGGAGACCAAGCCCAACCACCAGCAACCAAGCAGGACTGTTGCTTCTTGGGCAACTGGGGAGGTCCAGGCAGGTTGGAGGCCTTCTCTGCCATGAGTGCCCTCTGGCTCAAGCCCTCGATTACAGGGCACCTGGGGACCCTCAGGGCGTCCCCTCCATGAAAGGGGAAAGAGAAAGGACTTGCAGGTGTGAATGTGGAAACCATGCGGGTGACAGAGAAGAAATCAGAACAATCATCCCAGGAAGGAAACTCAGAGACTGAGCAGATTGGTTCAAAGAGGAAGGCTGGAGAAGGGGTTAGGAGGAGGAGGAGGAGGAGGAGGAGGAGGAGGAGGGTAAAAGGGTGGTGAAAGGATCCTACCTCCCTTGTTGGGAATGGATCTGGTTAGAGAAACCCTGGACACCCAAATTGGAAGTACTCACTGCACCCAACAAGGAGGCAGGTAAGAGGAGGCAGATAGGGAATTGGTGTGAAAAGAGGAGGAAGATCAGAGGAGAAAGGTGATGAGTGGAGAGAGAATGGAAAGAGGAGAAGGGAATCTGGTACCAGAAGATGGGTCAGAGAGAAAGGGGTTGGGAATGCACAGAAGTTAGCCTGGGATGATTCTGGTCCCCTTGCTATAGTTGCCACCATTGACTGATTGATATTATTTTGTTTTAATTACAGTATTTTCTTCCGCCTTTCTCCTTCAGTAAGGACCCAACGTGCCTTACAGTAATGAGGGACAATATTTAGTCTAGTACACTTAAGACATATTCAAGTTTGAGAACAGGGAACTGAGGGGCATCTAACAGCAATAAAAGACAATATTAATACTACAAGAGGGCCCTTTCATGTGCACCCGTGAGACCCACCTGTGAGGGTGGCAGGATGGAGAGAAGGGCCTCTCCTGATGACCATAACACCCGAGTCAGTTCATCTTGCGAGATTCGAACCTTGCAGCTGGGACCCAGGTCACAGTGCTTTGTACTTCAAGGTCAGCACTTTGAATTGTGCCCGATAGTGATTGGCAGCCAGTGGAGCTGCTTTAGTAGGGGGTGTAATGTGATCTCTGTAACCTGCCCCAGTCAGCAATCTGGCTCCTTTACACCATGGATGGGTGCAAAGGAGGTCACGGATACTAGAAACCCAGAGGATGTACAGTACTTGGGAGCTCAGGGTGTTCTACGGGAGTTACAAGTTGGAACCCGTTTATTAACAGGGATGACACAGCTGTGAAGTTGAATGTTCCTTGTAGACCTATCTGCTTTTGAAGATGGTGTACCAATAATAGACAACCTGTTGTGTTTTAAAGTTGGAACCTGAACCCTCCCATGGTAAACAGTCCAGGTGTTGTAGCTTTAATGTAATGTTGTCTTTTAATGCTGTAAGACGGGGTGCCTAAACTTTTTGTAAGGAGGGCCAGATTTGGTGGCTGAGAATGTGTCAGGGGCCGGTTGCTCCCCTACCCTGCCACCCCACTGCAAGCCCCACCCACTGACCCCTTGCAACCCCACACACAGGAAGGAAGGCAGGAACCAAGGGAGGGAGGGAAGAAGGTGGAAACCAAAAGAGGAAGTAAGGAAGGTGGGGAACAAGGAAGGGAGGGAGGGAGGGAGGTGGGAACAAGGGAGGGAAGAAAGAAGGAAGGTGGGGACTAAAGGAAGCACAGGGAGCCGTGGCCACAGGTTGCCCCTTGGAAGAGGCGATCTGTGCGAACTCCCCCCCCCCCAAGCTCTCCAGCAGGGGCAATGGATCGCCCGCCAGCCCACCCTAAATCTCCTTGGCGGTGGCAGAGGCCCGCTGGCCTGCCCACCCCCCACACATTCCCCTGCAGTGCCGGTGGCGGCAGACCGCCTCTCCGCCCAGCCGCCCAAGCTTCCCAGCGGTGTCAGTGTTGGCAGAAGATTTTTTTTTTAAAAAATAATGGGGCAAAGTAGGGGGGGAGGGAGGGGTGGGCCAGCCAGCCACTGGCCACTCAGAATGGCCTGATGGGCCGGATTTGGCCCCCGGGCTGAACTTTGGGCATGCCTGCTGTAAGATGTCCCTCAATTCCCTGCTCTCGGTACTTGAATATGTCTTAAGTGTATTGGACTGTATATTCTCACTCCTTACTCTAAGCTGCCTTAGGTCGTTTTCCAAGGAGAACGGGTAAAAATACTCTAAAATAAAATAAACAAATCTTCCCCTAAATTATTATTATTTATTATTTTAGAGTATTTTTACCGCACCTTTCTCCATAAAAAAGGACCCACAGGCAGCTTACAATATACAGGCCAGTACACCTAAGATATGTTCAAGTAACTGAGAGCGGTTTCCTGGTCATGTATGGTAGATTCGTATAAAAGTCACCTAAACCCCAAATAAAAGCCCAGCCCAAAACCCGGCAGCTTTGTGCTCAAAGAGGAAGGGCCGTGTGCTCAGCTCAACAGGGACGGTGTCTGTGTGTGTGTGTGTCCTGGTGCCTTCAGAGAGCTATAAGGTGACAGGGTGGAGCTGCAGAAACTGGATTTAATGCCACGGGCACAGGTTCAAGTGGAATATGTCTTAATAGGGGCGATTGGGTCAACACCCCAGGTGGTATCCTCATACCACCTTTCTAGCAGGGCATCCACCGGACTGTCAGCCAGACTGTCAAGAAGCACCCCGAAGGCCTCCAGAAACCTTTTGGGGTCCAGAAGCCTTTGGGGGTGGGCCCAACCCAGGGGCTGAGGCTCCCCACGGAGCGATCTACAAGGGGGAAAGACAGCAGATGATGGTCTGACCATGACACAGGCAGGGGAACAATGTCCCCAACCCTCAGATTATAATCCGCCGATGTACGGGTAAAAACCAAGTCCAGGGTATGCCCGTCTTTATGGGTGGGACAAACAATATGCTGAGTCATATTCATGGAGGCCATGGATTCCATGAAATCCAGAGCCACTCCTGAAAGCCCATCTTTGGCATGCACAATAAAGTCCCCTACCACCACCAGAACACGGGGGGACCTCAACAGAACCACTGAGAAGAACTCAGTGAGCTCTGGTAGGGATTGTGCAGGGTTGCGGGGATCATGGTACCCTAACACAATGCCAAACCTGTCCCACTAACCCACGAATAGAAAGAGGCATTCTAACCCAGGACTCACCAACGCCATGGCTCTGCTGATAGAGATTCCCTGTAAACGATGGCCATCCCACTCCGGCCTCTATTATTTTAGAGTATGTTTATCCAACGTTTCTCCTTTGAAAAGGACCCAAGGTGGCTTACAGTAATGAGGGACAATATACAGCCCAGTACACTTAAGACATGTTCAAGTAAATGAGAGCAGTTACCTGATTGTGTACAGTGGATTAATATAAAACCCCAAATAAAAGCCCGTGTGTGTGTGTGTGTGTGTGTGTGTGTGTGTGTGTGTGTGTGTGTGTGTGTACGCTGATGAGTACAGAGATGTATAGAGTGACAGGCTGGAGCTGCAGAAATTGGATTTATTGAGCTTGGCAGAGGTCCAAGCGGGAACTGTGAGATTTTTCCCCCTTCCAAAGACATTAAAATGGATGAGCTCTCTGATCCTTCTGACCACACACCTTGAGGGCCAGCGGAGGGGAGGGAAGGAAGGGGTGGGAAGGTGACCTAATTTACCATCTCCCCTGGTAAAAGAGGGTGGGAGGAATTCCTTCTAAATCCAGACCCAATGGAGGGGGGGTCAGATCTCAAGGTGGGGGGTTGTCTTGTGGGGGGTGGACAGAGGGGGGTCCCCCTTTTTCTCCTTTCTCCTCCTGCAAGATGGTGCTTCTCTCAATGCAATGCAATGCAATTCAGAAGGTGTGGGGAGGTTTATATACCCTCATGGATAGAAGCCCCATCTCTCCCTTCCCTATGGAGTTTCATTTCCTGCCACTCTGGGAAGCTGCGCTCGCTGCCTTTCCTCCCCATGGAACCCCACACACTTCCCTCCCAAAATGCCCCCTAGGTGCCCTTCTCTGACTCCCTTCTGGCTGAGCGGCTCCTGGGATCCGAACCGCTGAGCTCCCCAACTTTGCAGCAGGCAATTTCAGGGAGCCCAGCCACAAATGGCAGAGAGGGAGGGATTGAGGAACGGGGGTTTCCTCCCTCCCTCCTCCTCCTCCTAGTGGCATTGGCAGGATCCGGCCCTGAATCAGAGCCAGATGCCCCTTCTGGGAAACTCAAAGGTTGAGGGAATATGGGGGGCAGGCCTTCCTCCTCCTCCTCCTTCCCAGTACCAAGAAAAGGAAGCCCCCAACCCTTGCTAAACCCACCTCCTGCCCCCGCCTTCCTCCTCCTCTTCCTCTCCTCTTTTATTTCCCCTCTACATCGCCTTACCTGCAAAGTATAAGCAACCACTCTCAGAACTCTATTGGTTAGAATCTGCTAAGTATTTGGACTGCCACTGTGTCTGAGAGAAAGTGTACTTTTCTAGCTTATGACGTTAAAACGAAAGAGGCCTAATTTATAAAGGAAAGATATCCAGTGTGTTAGGGGGAAAAGGAGACAAATTTATATCATAACCTGGCCATTATCATGGATATTGGAGATTTAAAAGGACTTGGAGAAGGGGGAGTACATCCAGAGGAAAGCAACCATCATGGAGACCAAGCCCTGCGATGAAGATAGTGATTGAGGTGGGTGTGGTTAATCTGAAAATGAAAAGACTAACAGGTGACATGGGAGATACCTTCAAATCATTGGATGGACCATCATGTGGAAGGTGGAAGAAAATTTACGTCAGGGCTGGCCCCCGAGAAGAATCCTTGGCAGATGCCAATGTTCGCTGGTATGTACTACAGCCTAGTTCCAGCATTTTGTCACAATTGTCTTCCACGTTTGTCACATACATTTTATACAAATAGATAGAATTGTTTCAAGCTTTTCTGCTTCTCAGGTGCCTCTTTCCAACTCCTCCCTTCCTCTTCTAAAGGGTTAAATCCTTGGCCTATTTAGAATCTGCCTCCAAAATTGCTTCACTCAGGAGGGAGAGAAACACCTTGTTCTCTTCCAGGAGAGGGTACAGGTGCTTCTATTGGGGGCCTCCCCTTGTGACAGAGGACAGATAGGACCGTCCGCAGAGAAGACAGAAGGTGTTGAAATAGAAGGAAAAGGGAAAAGAGTTAAATCTCGAGAGACAGATGTCAACAATCAAGGGGAAGTTGCGGAGAAGTGTCACAAGGGAGCAGATGGAGTAGATGACAGCCAGGCAGAATGTTTCTTTGTGAGAGTTAAGATAGGGACGGAGGTGGAAGGGAACGAAATGTTGAGGGAGCGCGAGACAGGTTGGGGGGGGCGAGGAGGAGGAGAGGGCAGTTGAAAAACGGCAGTTGAGGCGAGGAGTCCAGAGAGTGAAGGACAGGGAAACCCAGACAGAAGGAGGGTCGGTGGAAAAGAGGGAAACGGGGTTGCCTTTACCCACATCGGGAACTTAGCGGTTCATCTTCACCCCATCTGGGAGAGCTGTAAGACTGCCTGGCAAAGCCCAACCCAAAGGACCTCCAGGATGGATCCCGGGTTGGGGGTGGGAACCACAGGGTGTGGTTTGCCACCATTGCTGTGGTACCCAATGGGCGGGTCCCATAGTGAATTCGGTGCCGCCACTCCACAAATAAGCAACAACCCGTTTGTGCAAGATATTTTGTTAGACAGTTTAATGTTGCCAAACATCAGTTATCACCCGTTGAATTCCTCTAATGTTATTGAACCTCCGAGAGAAGTACAAGAGCCTGTCATTTTTAAAGAGTTTAATAAAAGTTCATTTAATTTTGGAGAAAATGCCATCCAGAGTCATCTGTCATCAAGGGAACCCAGGTTGGCTGGCACTGAACCCTTATACCCCTGCAACCCTGTTGTCTTTCAAACAATTACAATTAAAGATTTCAAATTCTGTTACACATCTACATATAAAAACACCTCATAAAATGTTTGCCTGCTACATAAGACAATAGAGAAACACAGAGCACTGAATAAACACCCTTCAATAGCATTTTTAAAAAGTGTCAGAAAGGATGAAATGAGAACAGACTGAAAAGGGGATTCTGCCCAGATTGACTCAGGAAGGAGTAACGGCAGGCAGAGAAAGGAAAACCTCTGTCCTGCCAGGGATTGTAACGTGTTCTCTCCCCAAACCTTTTCCTACACTCCAGGCATTTGGAAGGCTTCTTCCCTGTGAGGGCCATTGTTGAGATTTATCACCTCCACACTTATGACAATGTGGAGATCTCACGTATAAGCAGAGTTAAGAAGCGCAGGAATAGAACTTAAATATCTCTCTCACACACAGAATATACGTAAAATTCTTATGACAGTGTATTAGAAATTCAGTTGCAATATATACAAAGCATCCAACATAGAATTATATCAGCAAGACTGTTTAACATGGTAACAGACTGAGTAAAATGATCTGACTTACAGCAGATAAACTTCACTTGTAACATCTCCCTTGTATACAACTCTGAAACCTATAAAGTATGGGTTGTTAGCTATGGCCTTGGTGGTGAAGGCTTTTTGATTTGTCTGGGTATTGTTGAAAGCACACCCTGATAAGTAGCAGATGGACTGTGCCTGAGGCCCCTACGTCTGTTGAGAGAGGGGGTTTCAATGCTCACATGAATGGTTTCCCTGACTCCTCTCTCAAACCATCTATCTCCTCTGTCTAATATGTGTACAACCTCATCTTTTAATGTGTGCCTTTGTCCTGCTAATCTGCTAATGCAGGTGTACTGCTGATTCTGGTCTTGAACTGTTACCCCTCCTATCTTGTGCCATCCTTCTGTTTAATGGCTGTTAGCACTGATGCCCTAACAATGGTAAAGAGAAGATAAAGACAGCACCCTCACCTCCAGACCACAACCCAGACCAGATATGCCTGCTCCCGGACCTGTGTCTGAAACCTGCATATTTCATGTACAGAGGGGATTTCTACAGATAGAAGCATGGTTGTGCCATGGGGTCCCCACTGTCACCAATTGTCAGCCTATACCTGGAAGAAGTGAAGAAGGCACTCAACACCTTCCCAGGGACAACACCATCCCAATGGTTCAGGAATGTAGATGTTATCTGGGTCAAAATCAAAACTCAGGAAGTACAGGCCTTTAGAGACCACTTCAATGCGGTGAACCCTAATATTAAGTTCACTAGGGGAGACACCCAAGACAACAGGCTGGCTTTCCTGGATTGTGCAGTCATAGTCAATCACGACTGTGCCCTGGGAGTAGAAGTTTATAGGAAACCCACCCACATAGATAAGTAGTTACTGTTTGACTCCCATCATCCATAACAGCACAAATTAGAAGTCATCAGGACACTAAGCCACAGACAGGCACGTGAAAACAGCACTTAAGGCCTGTGGATATCCAAAGTGGGCTTTCAACAAAGCAGTGTCCCAACCCAGAAGAATAAGGGATCAGATTGAGATCCATACCGACGGAAGAACCTGGTCATTCCCTACATGGGTGGAGTGTCTGAGAAGCTTAAAAAGATTTTCAACAAACTCCACATTCCTGATTATTTCAAACCCACAAACAAACTAAGGCAGAGATTTGTCCACCCAAAGGACCCGATAACTAAACAAAAAAGGAGTAATATAGTATATGTGGTCAATGCAGTGAGGAGTGTGCAGGCCTCTACATTGGAGAAACTAATCAGCCATTAAACAGAAGGATGGCCCAACATAGGAGGGGCAACAGCTCAGGACCAGAATCAGCAGTACACCTCCATTTGAAGGACAAAATAATCTGAAATAGGCTCATAAATTGAACAATGACCTGAATAGGCTTGTTAGGGAGACAATAGTATCCACAGCCTTAAGGTGAACAATGGCCTAAGGCAGGCATGTCCAAACTTCGGCCCTCCAGATGTTATGGACCACAACTCCCACAGTCATTTGTCACTGGCAATCTAAGCTTAGAGTTCTGGGAGTTGTGATCCAAAACATCAGGATGGCTGAAGTTTGGACATGCCTGCCTTAGGCCATTGTTCACATTAAGGCTATTGATACTATTGTCTCCCTAACAAGCCTATTCAGGTAGGTCATTGTTCAATTTATGAGCCTATTTCAGATTAGGGTGACAAGAGGTCAAAGCTGACTATAAGTTGGAGGACTTGCACTGGCAGCATTCAGACTGATGAAGCTGTTTGGAGCAGAGAAATGTTTCTATCTCTCAAGAAAAAGAAGTCCAGTTTCTATGACTCAACTTCCAGACGTTATACAAGACATTATATCAGATCAACTCACATGTGTCCAATCATTAATCAGTATCTACTAGGTGTTCAAAATCTATAATTAATTATCTCAGAGAAATTGTCCTTGGCTCAGAACCTTTGAGGCAACTTTATATATTACATTTTAACATGTACAGCATAGCATGAAGTTTTAACACAGATGGTCTAAAAAGGTTTGTGTGGTACAGTGGTCCCCTGCCCGTTCGCGGTTAATATACTGCAGTCCCACTTTATTGCAGGACCGCAGTATATAAAAAAGGCCATTTGGATTAAAGGTGAAGGCCTGTTTCAGACCTCCTGTACTTACCACAGAATTGGCCTGCAAGGGCCTTCCCGGGCCTTCTGGCTTCCCTATGAAGTCACTTTGAGTTTGGGGAACTCCAGAAGGCCCGGGAAGGCTCTCGCAGGCCCATTTGGGGGCACCGCCATGGGGGGGGTAAGTACAAGAGGAGCCCCAAGCCTGACCCAACCTGCATCTGCATATCGCGGATTTTCAATTATCAAGGGTCAAGGTAGGTCCCTAAACCCACTGACAGGCGTGCGGTGGGTCACTGTAACTGAAGTTTTTCCAACAGATTTTTCAAAGGCTTTTGGAATGAATGGGTCCTAAGATGTGAAAGAAAGGCAACCAGAAAGACAGAAACTGGCACATCAGTACTGACATTCAAATGGCTTCTTGCCTATGGGGTCTTGTGATGCTTAGCAAGGTTTCCATGGCTTCAGAGACTAGGACTCGGGGCAATGGTTTCAAACTATAGGAAAAGAGATTCCATTTGAACATTAGGAAGAACTTCATGACAGTGAGAGCTGTTCGGCAGTGGAATACTGTATGCTGCCACGAAGGGTGGTGGACTCTCCTTCTTTGGAAGTTTTTAAGCAGAGGCTGGATGGCCATCTGTCGGAAATACTGTGATGGGGTTCCTGCATGGCAGGGGGTTGGACCCAATGGCAGTTGAGGTCTCTTCCAACTCTATGATTCTATGTTTCCTGAATAATGGAACCTCTTTCCACACTACAGACATTCAAATGGCTTTTTGCCTGTGTGGGTTCTGTGATGCCTAGCAAGGCTTCCAGACGCACTGAACCTTTTCCCACACTCCAGACATTCAAATGGCTTCTCGCCTGTGTGGGTTCTGTGATGCGCTGAAAGGTTTCCAGCTTGACTGAACCTCTTTCCGCATTCCAAGCATTCAAATGGCTTCTGGCCCGTGTGGGTTCTGTGATGCCTAGCAAGGCTTCCAGACTCACTGAACTTTTTCCCACACTCCAGACATTCAAATGGTTTCTCACCTGTGTGTGTCCTGTGATGCTTAGCAAGGTATCCAGAATATCTGAACGTCTTTCCACACTCCAGACATTCAAATGACTTCTCGCCTGTGTGGGTTCTGTGATGCATAGCTAGGTTTCCAGCTTGACTGAACCTCTTTCCACAGTTCAGACATTCAAATGGCTTCTCGCCTGTGTGGGTTCTGTGATGATTAGCAAGGCTTCCAGATGCACAGAACCTTTTCCCACACTTCAGACATTCAAATGGCTTCTCACCTGTGTGGGTTCTGTGATGAGTACGAAGGCTTCCAGATTCACTGAACCTTTTCCCACACTCCAGACATTCAAATGGCTTCTCACCTGTGTGTGTCCTGTGATGCTTAGCAAGGCTTCCAGAATCACTGAACCTCTTTCCACACTCCAGACATTCAAATGGCTTCTCGCCTGTGTGGCTTCTGTGATGCGTTGATAGGTTTCCAGCTTGACTGAACGTCTTTCCACACTCCAGACATTCAAATGACTTCTCGCCTGTGTGGGTTCTGTGATGCCTAAATAGGTTTCCAGCTTGAATGAACCTCTTTCCACACTCCAGACATTCAAATGGCTTCTCGCCTGTGTGGGTTCTGTGATGCTTAGCAAGGCTTCCAGAATCACAGAACCTTTTCCCACACTCCAGACATTCAAATGGCTTCTCACCTGTGTGGGTTCTGTGATGCTTAGCAAGGCTTCCAGAATCACTGAACCTTTTCCCACACTCCAGACATTCAAATGGTTTTTTGCCCGTGTGGCTTCTGTGATGGCTAGCAAGGTATCCAGACTGACTGAACCTCTTTCCACACTCCAGACATTCAAATGGCTTCTCACCTGTGTGGCTTCTGTGATGGCTAGCAAGGTATCCAGACTGACTGAATCTCTTACTACACTCCAGACATTCAAATGGCTTCTCGCCTGTGTGTGTCCTCTGATGCTTAGCAAGGCTTCCAGCTCGACTAAACCTCTTTCCACACTCCAGACATTCAAATGGCTTCTCGCCTGTGTGGGTTCTGTGATGTGTAGATAGGTTTCCAGCTTGACTGAACCTCTTTCTACACTCCAGACATTCAAATGACTTCTCACCTGTGTGTGTCCTGTGATGCTTAGCAAGGCTTCCAGAATCACAGAACCTCTTTCCACACTCCAGACATTCAAATGGCTTCTCGCCTGTGTGGCTTCTGTGGTGTGTTGATAGGTTTCCAGCTTGACTGAACCTCTTTCCACACGCCAGACATTCAAATGACTTCTCGCCTGTGTGGGTTCTGTGATGCCTAGATAGGTTTCCAGCTTGACTGAACCTCTTTCCACACTCCAGACATTCAAATGGCATCTCACCTGTGTGGGTTCTGTGATGCTTAGCAAGGCTTCCAGAATCACAGAACCTTTTCCCACACTCCAGACATTCAAATGGCTTCTCACCTGTGTGGATCCTGTGATGGTTAGCAAGGTGTCCAGAGTATCTGAAACTCTTTCCACATTCCAGACATTCAAATGGCTTTTTGCCTGTGTGGGTTTTGTAATGCCTAGAAAGGTTTCCAGCTTGACTGAATCTCTTTCCACATTCGAGACATTCAAATGGCTTCTTGCCTGTGTGGATTCTGTGATGAGTCGTAAGGCTTCCAGAATCGCTGAACATCTTTCCACACTCCAGACATTCAAATGGCTTCTCACCTGTGTGGGTTCTGTGATGCTTAGCAAGGCTTCCAGATTCACTGAACGTCTTTCCACACTCCAGACATTCAAATGGCTTCTTGCCTGTGTGGGTTCTGAGATGGCTAGCAAGGCTTCCAGAATCACTGAACCTCTTTCCACACTCCAGACATTCAAATGGCTTCTCGCCTGTGTGGGTTCTGTGATGCCTAGCAAAGTGTCCAGCTTGATTGAACCTCTTTCCACACTCCAGGCATGTCAATTGGTTCTCCCTCTGCTGAATTTTTTTATCGTAACAAGTTGTTGAGGTGCTAGTAAAAGATTTTCCACACTTGGTATGCTGATTTCTGTCCTCTCCATCAGATGTTTTCGGAACCACTTGATCTTTCTGCTGACAAGTAATACTTTTGACCATCTTTACATCTATCTGTTCTCTTTTAAGCTTCTTCCTTCTGGTTTGATCTCAACACCCTGTTTTGCATCTGAATGTTCAACCTCTTCCTCTGACGCTTGGTGTCCTTCTCTTTTATTGCTTCTCTACAGTGTCTTACCTGCAAAATATAAGTGACCACAAAAACGGAGTTTCAAATCAAGTAACCAATCCAATGCACTGCCATGGAGGATTCAGGAGAATGAAACACAGCTCCAGGGTGGACTTGCCTCCACCAACACCAGTGAGGAAGCCCATTGTGGCACCAGGGAATATCCTGAGGAAAACCAGCAGATTTATCACACTCTTCCTGTGAGAAAATGGTTCCTTTCGATACTGGTCAAAGTCTAGTGAGGTCGAGGATAAGAAATGGATCCCAATTTTTCCATAGCCTTAATATAATATTTCTATATTGTTTTAGATCTAACTCACAGAAAGTTGCCTTAGCTGATCATACCTCTTCCATATGAATTTATGGTGCTTATGGTCACCTCCAAAGCAGCCACTCAGACAGCTTGGTTATTTTAAGGGACCATTGCTCTTCATTGGCAGGAAAAAACAGATGGACATATTTAATTTGATATACAGAGAGCTTCAAATCAATAAAAGACAAGAAACAGAATGTACTGCTTTATATAATGCCCCATAATGCTTAAAGCACTGTCTGGGCAGTTTCCAATTTAATTAGGCAGGCTACGCACTGCCCCACCACCACACGAGCTGGGTAATTATTTTTCTGTCCTCAGATAAATCTACAAGAAAACCAGAAGAACAAAAAGTCTTAATTTTTCTAACCATTCAAAAGAGGCTCTCCCTCTGCAGTCGCCCCATAGCAGAAGAGGATTTTTTCTAAAATTCGTATTGTGAGCATGGAGGGTGGTACAGAAGAATATCTTCCCTGGATAATTGACTCGTCACGTTGATTATCATTTCATTTTTATGCCACTGTTTGTGGCTGGGCAGGGTGACATGCCTTGACTCCTGTAAGTGACTCCGAGCAGTCACAGTCTATGAATGCATAAAATAAATCAAGAAAGTAAAAAGCCTTCTTCATGACACATGCTGAGGATCCTTACCTGGACAGATTTTGTTCCCAGAATCTCAAAGGGATCTTCTCACGCAGAGATCTCCAGCCTGGACTGAGAAGATCCCACTCGCTGTGGGCAAAATACGGGGTCACCTCTGCAGAGGACACCGACAGCTGAAAATAAAAATCTAATTTAAAACGAAAGGTACTTTGTATGTCTCAGGACTTTTTTAACTGTAGGAACATTGTCAGCTACTGCTACAGTATCTTTACACCTCCTTAAGGGCTTTTCCACTAACAGGAGAGCTGAAAATCGGGGCAGAAAGTTGGGTTTCTAAGAACTGATAAGGAACCAGCCTTTTGTAAAGCAAATGGCCCTGAATTGTGTATCCTGGACTAAACCACCTGCCTTGCAGCAGAGAGAACATGCAGGAAGACCCTGCTTCTTTTGGGGATCTGTTTCTAACTCTGCTGAAAAACATCAGCTTTGTGTGTGCCTTCCTTCCTTTCAGAAAACACCATGTGGGAAAGGAATACCACAGAGATTCCCCTGAGGGAGGCAGGGAGGAAATTGTCCCAACTCTCCTGCAGTTTATTCCCCCAAACTATTTATCTATTTCAAATATTGCTGCCCTGCTTTTCTCCTGAAAAATACACCTAGGGTGGCTGAACTCTGCTTAGTGGTCTGGGCCTCACTTATTCAGGAGGCATACAAATACTATATAACTAATTTCATGTTTTGTCTGGCGAAGGATTGCAATTCCAAAATGCCTGTCTCTCCAACCTTCTCCTTTGTTGCTTCCTCGCCCGTCAGTTTTCGAATGGGGGAAAAGAGAGGCATTTGGGGCGGGGGATAAAGTCAACTGCCCACGTTGCTTCTGAGAGAAGGGCTGGAAAGGGAGAGAGAGAGAGAGAGGGACCTTGGGGGGGGTAAGAAAAGCCCTCTGTCCATGGGCAGAGAAGCAGGGGACACAGAGAGAGCTGCTGTGGGACCCAGGAGAATCTGGGCTCAGAGTTTTGCCCAGGAGAAGGAAACCTGGTCGTGGAGGAACTTTAATCCCTTTCCTTCTTTGCCATCTCCCCCTACACGGGGGGGGGAGCCCCTTCTGCCCCCCCACTCCTTCCCTATAATATAGCTTCGTTTTTTCCTGCCACTCTAGGAAGCCCCACTCGCTGCCTTTCTCCCCCCAAAATGCCAATCTGCCCCTGGATTTGATATTTTGGGGGTCAGTTGCCTTCTCTCCCACCCCACCCCCATTCCCTGTGCTGGTTCGGCCTTAAAAGCTTCACCCTCCCTCCTTTTTCCTTGCGGGGGGGGGAAGAGAAAGGGAAGGAGGAGGAGTTTTTCCCCCCTGGATCGGACCCCCAATTACCCTCTGCTTCTCCTCCCTCCTCCTTCCAAATTAAAAGGGGGGGGGAGAAAAGGAGGGCGCAGATTTCCCCCATTGTTTCTCCAACGGCCCCTCCTCCTCATTTGCAACCTCTCCCCCCATTGCACGCCCCCAAATAATCCCCCCACTGCACAACGCACCTCCTCCTCCTCCTCCTCCTCCTCCTCCTGGGGGGGTCTCTTTCCTCTCCTTCCAGGAACCACAGAGAGCCTCTTGGAGGGGGGGGAAGGCCACGCGGAGAACAGATCCCCCCTCCCTTGGAGCCTTCGTTTCCTGCCTCTCTAGGAAGGCGAACTCGTTGTCTGGGAGGAATCCCAATGCCCCACCCTTTCTCTGCCACCCTTCTGGTCCCCCCCCCCCGCGGCCACCGGACACACATGCTAGTCTCAGTTTTCAAGTGGAAGAGCCAGTGTTGTGCAAGTCCGGGGCCACGTGGCCGGCATGGCTGCAAGGAAACACTGTTCTGCCTTCCGGCTTTTTAACGGCGGTTTTCCCTATTCATCTGCTTCTATTTTTACAGGCTTTCGAACTAGGCTTACTTAGGCAAGACCTGGGGTTTATCCGCAGGAGATCACTCCGCTAAGCGGCAGCACCCGAGATTCGAACCGCTGAGCTGCCTGACTTTGTAGCCGACCTGTTCAGGGAGTCCAGCCCAAAAGCAGGCAGGGAAGGAGGGAAGGGGGAAGTTTGCCTTCCTCCTCCTCCTCTTCCTCCCCAGGACCCAGAAAGGGAAGCCGCCATCCCTTGCACTCCCTCCTCCTGTTCCCACCTTCCTCCTCCCTCCCCCTCCTCCTCCTCCTCCTCGTGGCGCAGGCAGGATCCGGCCCTGAATCAGAGCCATTGACGCCCCTTCTGAGAAACTGTGAAAGGGGAGCGGCCAACCCTTGCACCCCCTCCTCGTGCCCCGTCCTTCCTCCTCCTTTTCTTCCTCTCCTTTGATTCCCCCCCCCCTTCTGCCCCATTTGAGTGGGGAGGAGGGAATCCCTTCCGTTCCCTTGGAGCCCTCCTTCCCTCCCTTCTTCTGAATCCGTACCTTAGATGGAAGAATGCCTGGGTGTCTCTCCTCCTTCTCCTTTTCCCTTCAATGGCCGTCACTTCACGAAGAACTTCTCTTCGCAGCGTGATTGCCTTCGCTATGAATTCGAAGGCGGTCACGTGGTAGTCACGTGGTCTCCATTCGCCCCCACCCCTCTTTCCGTGTCCTCACCGGGCGAGGTTTTAGGGTCGAATCCAGTAGTACTTCACGTGCTCCCTTCGCATTCGGAAGCTTACTTGCAACGTCCGGTTTCTGCTTTCTTTTATTTTTTTAAGAAAATTACCACGGCGTATCGATGCATCAATACCTGGCTGTCATTTGCGGTCAGAGGACTTGTGGGCGGCCATCGTGTTTCCCTGAAGCAGAGCTGCTGGGTTGGTTTTTTTGGGGGAGGAGCGGGGCGGGGAGAGGCTTCTCTCAGCTTCATCGCCCTGTGTGCCCCGCCGCCGCTCTCTGGGTGGGCGCGCGCGGGGGTGTCTTTGCGGCGGCGGCACCGACACCCCATCCCCCCTCCCTCTGCGCAGCCCTTCGCCATCCCTTGCCAGCGGAGGTGCTCTGCTCACGTCACCCGGGGACGCTTGCCCCCCCTCTGTTGCCCCTGCCCCGTTTACAGAAGGCAAGATCAAAAGAACGGGTTAACCGAAATATCTATGCATCGGCATTTCGGAGAAAAAGTAAGTTAAAAAATAAATAAATATACTTTTTAACTGGCCACACGTGAATTTGGATACGAAGCGGGATGCGAAGCGAGGGAGATTCCCGGCCTCCGGCAGGGGAATCTCTCGCCCCGCTTGGAGCACGGTTTAGGGGCGTGGTCGGGGCGTGGTTGGGGTGGCGCCGCATCAAAATGGAGGATCGTGCGGACAAAACCGACCGATTCGCGCAGAAATCATGGCTCGCCGCGCAGCGAGAGGTTCGTGAAGTAACGGCCAATCATCCTTCTGGTCCCACCGCCCATCATCCCAAGAGGAAGCAGGGAGGATGCCAAGGGGGAATGGAGGAACTGGAGCCTGGGAAGTCTTCCTTCCAGCCAGGATTTCCCCCCAAATGGCTCTTCAGGGGGCGGAGGGCCAGGAGACCAAGCCCAACCACCAGCAGCCAAGCAGGACTGTTGCTTCTTGCGCAACTGGGGAGGTCCAGGCAAGTTGGAGGCCTTCTCTGCCCTGAGTGCCCTCTGGCTCAAGTCCTCTTTTACAGGGCACCTGGGGACCCTCAGGGCGTCCCCTCCATGAAAGGGGAAAAAGAAAGGACTTGCAGGTGTGAATGTGGAAACCATGCGGGTGACAGAGAAGAAATCAGAACAATCGTCCCAGGAAGGAAACTCAGAGACTGAGCAGATTGGTTCGAAGAGGAAGGCTGGGGAAGGGGTTAGGAGGAGGAGGAGGAGGAGGAGGATAAAAGGGTGGTTGAAGGATCCTACCTCCGTTGTTGAGAATGGATCTGGTTAGAGTAACCCTGGACACCCAAATCGGGAGTACTCACGGCGCCCAACAAGGAGGCAGGTAAGAGGAGGCGGATAGAGAATTCGGGTGAAAGAGAGACTCAAGAGGAGGAAGATCGGAGGAGAAAGGTGATGAGTGGAGAGAGAATGGAGAGAAAGAGCAGAAGGCATCTGGTACCAGAAGATGGGTCAGAGAGAAAGGGAGTGGACAGAATCTGGGATGAATCTGGTCCCCTTGCTATAGTTGCCACCATTGACTGATTGATATTATTTTGTTTTAATTAGAGTGTTTTCTTCCGCCTTTCTCTTTCAGTAAGTACCCAACGTGCCTTACAGTAATGAGGGACAATATTTAGTTCAGTACACTTAAGACATATTCAAGTTTGAGAACAGGGAACTGAGGGGCATCTAACAGCAATAAAAGACAATATTAATACTACAAGAGAACGCAGCAGCTGAGAGGGCCCTTTCATGTGCACCCGTGAGACCCACCTGTGAGGGTGGCAGTATGGAGAGAAGGGCCTCTCCTGATGACCATAACACCCGAGTCAGTTCATCTTGTGAGATTCGAACCTTGCAGCTGGGACCCAGGTCACAGTGCTTTGTACTTCAAGGTCAGCACTTTGAATTGTGCCCGATAGTGATTGGCAGCCAGTGGAGCTGCGGGGGTGTAATTTGATCTCTGTAACCTGCCCCAGTCAGCAATCTGGCTCCTTTACACCATGGATGGGTGCAAAGGAGGTCACGGATACTAGAAACCCAGAGGATGTACAGTACTTGGGAGCTCAGGGTGTTCTACGGGAGTTACAAGTTGGAACCCGTTTATTAACAGGGATGACACAGCTGTGAAGTTGAACGTTCCTGTTGACCTCTCTGAAAAAAGACAACCAGTTGTGTTTCATTTATTTATTTATTTAATTTATATACCGACCCATCTTCCAAAACGGAACTCTGGGTGTTTTTAAAATCAGCACCTGAACCCTCACATGGCAACCAGTCCAGGTGTTGTAGCTTTAATGTAATGTTGTAATGCTGTAAGATGTCCCTCAATTCCCTGCTCTCAGGACTTGAATATGTCTTAATTGTATTGGACTGTACATTGTTCCCTCAATACTGTCAGCTGCCTTGGGTCCTTTTCCAAGGAGAATGGTGGGGTAAAAATACTCTTAAAATAAACAAATATTTCCCTAAAGTATTTTTATTTATTATTTCAGAGTATTTTTACCCAACCTTTCTCCTTGGAAAAGGACCCCAGGCGGCTTACCGTAATGAGGGAACAACATAGAGTCCAGTACAATTAAGACATGTTCAAGTGAATGAGAGCAGCTACTTGGTCATGTAAGGTCGATTCACCTCTGTTGTGTAAGGACCGCAGGCTGACCTTGCTGCTCCTGCTGCTGTTCCCTTTCCTGGTTGTGAAGAGGAGAGAGGTTGGAATCTCTTGTGATTATCCCTTTCACCTCTGTTGTAAAAGGTCATCTTGGCTTCCTGATGATGATGATGATGATGATGATGATGATGATGATGATGATAATAATAATAATAATAATAATAATAATAATAATAATAATAATAATAATAATAATAATAATAATAGCCTCCAGCTCCCTAATGTTGCAAATATTGGTAACACAGGCCTCTAGATGCCTGACTGGACTCAATTCTCTCTGCATTAAATCACATATTTTCATGAATGAACTCATTGTTAATACACCACCATATCTTGCCATCCGTCGGGATTCCTGTGATGGGGGTTCCTGCATGGCAGGGGATTGGCCTGGACGGCCCTTGAGGTCCCTTCCAACTCTTTGATTCTATGAGATCTCAGTTGCAGGCTCTTCCCTCTTCTGATGATTCCAATGTGAGTAATCCCTGGTTATTCATATATTTGAAGCTTTGTGGTGTAGTGGACAAAGTGATAAACCAGGACATGGGAGAACAGAGTTCAAATCCCTGCTTGGCCATGGATGCTCACTTCAGGGGGAGTGGAAGGGGTAAAACCACTCCTAAAGTATCTCAGTTCCATCGAAAGCCCTGCTGAGGCTGCAATAACTTGGTCCCGACGCAACTTTGGCTTGGGGGCCCATCTTTCTTAGGGAGCCAGCATAGGGTGTGTAAAGAGCCCCTTGCCTCCACCAGGTGGGTCTTTTGTGTTCTTGCTTGGTTCCTTTCTGCAGTGAGGTGTATCGTTTTAAAGGAAGAGGATGGGGGAGGTGTATCGTTTTAAAGGAAGAGGACAGGGGAGGACGGGGTGTAGTTGGGGTGGGCTTTTCGACATTGTAAAGGTTCAGTTCTGTCTACCTGCGGTTCCAATCCAGTAAATAGTCGAGAATCATATTTTTGCTGAACATCAAACAGGTTTTTATTTTCAACATTAACAGCAGGTAATTCTGCAAACATTGGATCACAAAAACCAATATTAATATGTCTTTTCTCTTGTTCCTCTGAGCTTAGGAAAAATGGTGAGTGGTCGATCCCCTGCCCATACATTGGGTGCTGCAACAAAGGTGTTAGGCCCATTGGGCTACCGGATTGTCCAACCTCCCTTTCCTCCATTCTGGATTAAACCGATCTAAATACCCGGGCCATCTCATAGATTTAAACTGAACGGACCATCGGAACTAGTTCACAGTGGACTTTTTGGTTTTCCAAGGTAGACAGTCATTAATTTTATCCAGTTGTATCTGCCCCCGATGCTTCTCCTTTTGTCTGGACAAACGAGTTCAATGCCCCCTTTTCTCTGCCAAGGTTCCTTCTTTTTGCAGCACAAGCAAGTTCAAAAGTCCTTCCTCCCTTTTTGCTTTTTGCTGGTGGTTTTAATGATCATCAAGGGATCCATTTCCTGAGGCCTTCTCTCTGCACTTTAGCTCCAATGGGGAATGGGGTTTTAGTTTCGAGCAGCTCTTTCTCCCGAAGATGGATACCAGGGATGGGCACAAAATGGAAAAATAACATTTCGTTTTGTGTTCATCCCATTTTGTTTTGTTTCTTTTTTAATGATTTTTTTAAAAAAAATTCATATGAAATGAAACGAATCAAAAACAGCTCTCCTGGGTCCTAGAGGCATCAGATTTTGTGCCCATGAGCCATTTTTAAAGGGCTCCTGCTGAGCTGTTATCAGCTGGACCCCTTTAAAACTGGCCCAGTTGGCACCAGGGGATCCCCTGGTACTGACTGGGCCAGGTTTAAAGGGGTCCAGCCATTAACAGCTTGGCAGGACCCCTCAGGAAATGGTGCCGAGGGTGGTACCTGCAATCACGCTGCCAGGTTTAAAGGGGTCCAGCCATTGGCAGATTAGCAAGAGCCCTCTGAAAACTATGAAATGAAATGAAATGAAAACTTCATTTCCATGTAAAACGGCCGTTTTGTTTCATCTACAACAAAATGTTCCTTGTTTCATTTCGTTACATAATGAAACGACAAAACAGCATTTCGGTTTTTGTTTCTTGCCCATCCCTAATGGATACCCCTTGGCTCATCACCTTGTGGGCCACACACTTTCTCACATGTGTCATTGTGAGGATGAAAGTAAAACGACTACGTTGAGGACCAGTGAGCCGTCTGAAGGAGTGAAGCAGGACAAAGAAGAAAAGAATAATAATGAGAAAGATGTTACAGGGGTGTCTCATGTAGGAGAGAGAGAAGGAAAAGATGAAGGGATTAAGACGGAGGAGATATGTTGGGCATTGGATGATGTAGAAGATGAGTGGTTGGACCAAGAGACAAAGGAGGCGCGCGACGACGTGAGTCAGGGGGCGCGAGATACGGGAGAGAAGGGAGTAGAAGGAAAAAAGCGGTTGGTGACAGTTGGCACTCAGACCAAGGAGGTGATAGGAGGAAAGGAGGCAGACAGGGCTAGATCACGCAAAGATGAAGAATTTGTGTGGTCTGTTAGCGTGAAACCGTTGAGATGGCCCGAAACGTCTGAGCGATATCAAAGAGAATGGAAGAGGGAGAAGGGAACTGGCCCCGTAGCCCAATGGGCCAGGCATCCTTGTTGCGGGACCCAATGCTGGGGTCGGGGGACGAGGATGCCAACACCTTTCTAGAACGTGCCAAGTTGGACTTTAATCCTGTTAATGTTATTTATGAGGAACCTGTGTTAGTTGAAGATGTTAAGAAACCGTTGACACCGTTGTCGATTGTTATAAGTGAAAGAACCTACAGTGACTGTCAAACTGTAAGCAATAAAAATCCATTCAATTTTTTGGATAAACCAGATGCTCAGTTTATTTATGGAACGGAACCTCGGATACTACAAACCGAACCCTCACAGTCATACAGTCGAGGGTCTGAACTGCCTAGAGCTGCATGTCATCAGCATACTGCTGACCTCAACCAGCAACCTCATAGAGATGTTAAATAGCATCAGGGTTATCAAAGACCCCTGGGGCACCCCACAAGAGAGCGTCCAAGGGCCGGCAATTCTTCCCCAAGCATAACATACTGGGCATGGCCTCCTAAGAAAGAGCAGAGCTAGCTAAATGCTGGATCTCCAAGGTGTCAAATAAATAAGAGGAAGCACTTTTTCACCCACAGGACCACTGGTCTATGGAACTCCCTGCCAGAAGAAAGGGTAACAGCTGCCAGCCTTGACAGATTTAAGAAAGGATTAGACAAGGTCTTAGAGAACAAGGGTATCAGTGGCTATCATTATGGATGCCGAAGGACAATCTCCGGGTTGGAGAGCTAGCCAGGATATCTCTCAGTGCCATTTGTGGGGAATCACAAGCAGGTGAGGACATCTGCTTGGGAATGCCCTGAAGCAAATGGTCAGCCACTGTGTGAGGCATAATGCTGGACTGGATGGGCTGTGGCCCGTTCCAGCAGGGCTGTTCTTATGTGGCTCATTCCGTGTCTATTAAGAGAACTGCTCTGATTGAAGCTCTTCCCACATTCCAATCATGTAAATGGCTTCGCTCCAGAGTTGGTGGAGATGGAATATGACCAGAGGAAAGCAGGCAGCATGGAGACCATGCCCTGTGAGCAAGACAGTGATTGATGTGGTGTGTGTGCTCTGAAAATGAAAAGACTAAGAGATAACATGGCAGCTACCTTCAAATTACCAGATGGACCATCGTGTGGAAGGTAGAAGAAATTTATCTCAGGGCTGACCCTGAGAAGAATCCTTGGCAGATGCCAATGTTCACTTCTCATGGGTTAAAGGGTTAAATCCTTGGACTACTGAGGACGTGCTTCCCAAAGAGCTTCACTCAGGAGGGAGAGAAGGGCCTTTGCCTCCTCCTTCCGCCCCTCCCCACTGTGCTCCTGCCCAGGAGAGGGTAGGGAGTGTTTTAATCCAGGGCCACCCCTGCACCCCTGCTGCCTCTCAAACAATCACTGTTAAATATTTTGAATTCTGTTACAGATTTACATATAAAAAACACTTTATAAAGTGTTTCCCTGCTACACAAGGCAATAGGGAAACACAGAGTACTGAATAAATGCCATTCAATAGCATTGTTTAAAAGTGTCAGAAAGGATGAAATGAGAACAGAGGGAAAAGGGGATCCTGCCCAGATGGAGTCAGGAAGGAGTAACGTCAGGAAGAGAAAGGAAGACCTCTCTCCTATATTTATTTGTTTATTTATTTTTGCACTTGTATACCGCTCTCATTTCCCCAAAGGGACTCTGGATGGTTCACACAAAAGTTTAAAACAATAACATCAGTAAATTAACAATTTAAAAAGATACTGGGCAAGAGGCAAAACTAAAGGGTAGAAATAAAGATAAGCCTTGGTACAACCCTAGCAGTTGCCAAAGGCATCCCTGAATAGCCAGGTCTTGACAGCTCTTCTAAAGGACGGCAACGATGGGGCCTGGCATAGCTCACTCGACAACGAGTTCTAGATTGCTGTGCCAGCCACCGAGAAGGCCCGTTTGTGAGTAACCACCTTACGGGACTCCTTAGGGGTGGCGACCCGGAGCGAGAGCACCATAGAGGATTGGGTGGGCTGGGCCAGCTCTGATTGTCGGGAAATACACTCTGCCAGATAATCAGGACCCAAGCCATGGAGGGTTTTGTAAACCAAAACCAACACCTTGAACCTTATTCGGGAGGCAACAGGCAACCAATGCAGGCAAGGGAGGATGGGGGTGATGCGGTCAAACCTGCCCGCACCAACCACCAACCTGGCCACCGCATTCTGTACCCGCTGCAATCAGCGGACAAGGTTCAAGGGAAGCCCCATGTCGAGAGCGTTACAGTAATCTATCCTCGATATGACCAGCGCCTGCACCACTGTCCTCAGGGAGTCCCCATCAAGGTACGGGCGAATCTGGGCGATGAGCCTAAGATGGTAAAAGGCCACCCTGGTCACGGCTGCCACCTGGGATTCCAGGGACAGGTCCAGGTCCAGGACAACGCCCAGACTCCTCACTCTTTGCGCCAGCTGGAGGGCGGACCAACCCAGACCAGGAAGAGGGCCACTGTACCCATTCAGGCCTCCCCGAAGAACAGAACCTCAGTCTTTCCAGGGTTGAGCTTGAGCCTGTGAGCCCTGGTTCAGTCCAATACTGCAGCCTGGCAGCAATCAAGGGTCTGGACGGCCTCCACTGCAGGGGTGGAAAAGGAGAGATAGAGCTGCGTGTCATCAGCCAGGGGTTCTAAGATGTGTTCTCATACATTTTCCCACACTCCAGGCATTTGGAAAGCTTCTTCCCTGTGGAGGCCATTGTTGAGATTTATCACCTCCACACTTATGACAATGTGGGGATCTCACATATCAGCAAAGTTAGGAAGTGCAGGAACATAACTTAAAATATATCACAGAGAAAGAGTGAGAGAATATATGTAAACATCTTATGACAGTGTATTAGAAATTCAGTTGCAATATATACAAACCATAAAACACATTATTACAGACAGAGTAAAGTGATCTGACAGCAGATAAACTACACTTGTATTTTTTTCTATAAAATTTTATTATAAAATTGCAAACATACAAACATACAATTTACAATAATACCATCAAACACTACAAAGTGCACCCCCACCCCCTGGGACCATCCAGTGTTCTTGAATCTTCTCTTCCTTCATCTTTTTTTTCTAGTTGGCTTCTTAAGGTCCTTTTCTCCAGAACTGTGTTGGATTATACGTCGGTTGTATCCCTTTCCCTTTTAGTAGTACATACTCTATAAATTTCCCTCTAAGATCATAAAAAATATCCTTTCTCATTTCCCCTCGCAAAACTTTTATATTGCAGGACAATTTATCATTTAAAGCTATATCCCACACTTCCTTATACCAGTCAGCAATTTTAAGATCTAATTTCAGTTTCCAATTTTTAGCTATAATCAGTCTTGCTGCTGTCATAAGATTTGCAATTAATTCTTTTGCTTTCATATCATATTCATTAATAGGTGGTAATGATAACAATGCAATTTCCGGTTCACATTTAATATCAGTTTGTAGTATTTCTCTTGTCTCACCGAAAATCTGTTGCCAAAACTTTTGAACTATTTCACATTCCCACCAAAGATGAATATAGGTACCTATCTTTTTCTCACATTTCCAGCAGAGCTTAGAATATCTTGGGTTTATTCTATTCAGTCTGACTGGTGTCATGTACCATCTTAAAACTAGTTTAAAGTAATTTTCTTTTATTCTGACTGATAATGATTGTAAAATCCTCAAATTCCAAATTCTTTTCCATTCATCTTTATTTATTTCTTTATCTATGTCTTGTTTCCAAACCTCTCTTACTATGCCTAGCTCCCTTTCCTCAAGTGAATCCTGGATTATTTTGTATATTTTACCTACTGCTCCTTTCCCTGTATTTCCTTTCTCTGGTTCATATGTTAACAAGAATTGCTCAAACTTTGTATATTGTCTGAGTTGTATATTTCTCCTTGTCCATTCTTTCGTCCAATTTTCTAATTGGGCATAATTCAACCAAGATAAATCCTTGGCTTGCAGTAAGCGCTTAATTTCCTGCTTTGTTCTCATCTTTTTAATCCACTCTTTTAATCTTGCCACTTTCATTGTTTTAAATAATTCTCCATATTTCTTCATATTCGTGGGGAAATTTATCTGATCTATCACCAAACCGAGAGGGGATCCTTCTGGTGCCAATTTCCTTCCATACTTTTCCCAAGTCGTTAATAGGGAACTCAGGAGCGGGTTTTTAATTGGATATCTTTTTTGGGGGAAACTGAACAAGTATTTATTTATATCTCCATTTAACTCCTCTGATTCAAGTTCCCACCATATTAATTTTTCGGGTTTAAATAATACTTCCCCCACACAACTAAGCTGGTTAGCTGTATAATAGATTCTAAAGTTAGGTATACCTATGCCTCTATTCTTTTGAGATCTATACCAAAAGCTTTTACTTATTCTTGCTTTTTTCCCACCATTACAATATCTATCAATAAGATCTTGATAAGCTTTAATTTCAGTTTCTGTATACTGAATGGGTAGCATTCTAAAAAGGAAGTTAATTTTAGGAAGTATCTTCATTTTTACCATTGATATTCTACGAAACCATGATAAATTTAATTTGGAGTAATTTTGTCATTTATTTCTGATCTCTTCCTTTAATTTGATATAGTTCCGTTCTTTGGTCTTAAGCATATCCTTGTCTAGAAGTATCCCTAAATATTTCATATATTTGCAAACTTTCAACCCATAGTTGGAAATCTCCTCCATATCTTGTTTATCATGATTAAACAGCATAATTTCTGATTTTTGCCAATTTACACATAACCCAGTTGTTTCGCCAAATTCCTTTAAATGTGATTTTATTCTTGGTATATTTTCTGATGGATTTTTTATTGTTAACAAGGCATCATCCGCAAATAAACTAATTTTAATCTTCCCCTCGTTCCCCATACCTTTGATTAGTTGATCGTCCCTTATTGCATTTGCAAATAGCTCTATAACTATGCAAAACAGAACTGGTGACAAAGGACATCCCTGTCTTGTTCCTCGGCCTAAAGTAATCTGTTCTGTCATCCCATCATTAACTATAATTGACGAAGTACTATCTGAGTAAAGTTGATTTATTACACCTAAATTCCCCCCCCAAACCCAATTTCTTTAATAGAAGTTTTAACACAGACCACTGAACACAATCGAAAGCTTTAAATCTAAGGATAGAATACATGCTTTATCTTGTGCTCTTCCCATCTCATGAAGAACATTCAAAGTTCTTATAGTGTTCGACATTTGTCTGCCCTTAATGAAACCAGTTTGATCTTCTTTAATATATTTATCTATAAAAGTGTACATTCTTTTGGCTAAAATTGCTGTGAAAATCTTTGCATCTTGATTTATAAGCGATATGTTGGATCCTTGTTAGGCTTGAGAATTAAAATAGTTAACGAGTTTTTCCAGGAGATAGGGGCTTGCTCTCCTTCTATTATCTCATTGCAAAGCTTCTTTAACTTAGGTATTAACATTGATTTAAATATCTTATAAAATTCTGGTCCCAATCCATCAGCTCCTGGAGTTTTAGCATTCTTTAATTTGTTTATCACTTCTATCTCCTCCTCTTTAATAGATTTCTCCATTTCAAGCCTGTCTTCCTCTGCTAATCTTGATTTTAGGTTTTTACAAATGTATTGTTCCCTAACTTCCTTCCTGTTGTTGTTAGATGTGTATACATTTTGGTAAAATTCTTGGGTAGCTTTTAATTTTTCCTTCATTTATTTACAGTTATTACCTCTTAAGTCTTTTATCCTTCCTATCATACTTTTTTCTTTTCTTTTCTGTGCTATCTTGGCTAGCATCTTCAAATTTTTATTACTATATTCAAAAAGTTTCTTTTCAAATATAGTAAATTTCTTTGAGTTTGTTATAATTCTGTATCTTCTAGTTCCCTTTTCCTAGCCTCAATCTGAGTTAAGATTTTTTCGTCTTTACTTTAAAAAATTGAGATTCAAGGTCTGCTATTATAACTTCTACATTTTTCTTGTTTACCGCCTCACGATTTTTTATTATAGAATTTTCTCTTATTATGTAGCCTCTGGCCACAGCTTTCAAAGAGTCCCAAATAACTCCTATTTGTCCACCGCCTTCTTCATTAATGTTCCAAGTTTCTAACCATTCTTTTTGTATTCTTTCTACTGAATCCGGGAATTGGAAAATTCTAGAATTTATTATCCACCTTCTAGCTTCTCTATAATTCTTCTTGTTTTCTATTTCAACAAGCATGGTTGGAATTTTTTATCACCTCTATGTTTGGGTTTGCAATTTTAGGTAATAAGCTTTGTGAGACAAAAATAAAATCTATTCTAGTGTAAGCTTTGTGGACTGGGGAGTAAAATGTATATTTTCTTTCATCTCCCTTCAATTCTTTCCAAACGTGCTTTAAACCTGTATTTGCTATGAATTTTGTTAGAGTTGTGTGTCTAACCCTCCAGTCCGCATTCTTATTGTTTTGTCTTTAATATTATCCATGACCATATTAAAATCTCCTGCCATAATTACATGTCCCTTCTGTACCTTTTCTATCTGCTCCCAAACCTCTTTGTAAAACAGGTTTTGATTAGCATTTGGTGCATAAACATTTATCAATATATATTGTTCTGTACCGATTTTGCCCTGAAGAATTATATATCTACCTTCCATATCTTTCACAGTTTTTTCAACAATACAGTCACAATGCTTTGAAATTAAGATAGACACCCCCCTTGCTTTAGATGAACCAAAACTTTTCTCATATGTGTTGAAATTGGGTAATTTCAGTTCATTTAGTCCTTCTTTCATTTGGTGTGTTTCTTGAAGGAAAACGATGTCCGGTTTATTCCACTTGATTAATGACTCTATTCTCTTTCTCTTCAACACAGAACCTAGGCCCCTTGCATTCAGTGTAGCTAATTTTAAAAATTTACCCATAGTTTCTATTGTTCATCTGGCACGGTCCCACTGTGCAACTATTCAAACAAACACCACTTGTAATAAAAACTATATTAACCCAAGCCCTACCACCTACACTTATTTTCTGTTCTCCCACCCTTTTGGCCCTAATACACATCTTGTATGTGCCCTTACAGGGTGGGAGGGGGAAAGCACCCATCCACATGATGGCTAATAAAAGATCCAGAAGCTCTAGATCAGGGGTGGCGAACAAGTTCGACAAAAAGAGCAAAAATTTTAAACTGTGAGAGTCAGAGAGCCACACCACGCAGTGACCTGCCAAAACAGACAAACACTCACACAAAAGCATATAATTTTAACAATAATATATTAAACACATAATATAACATGCTCAGTGAGGTGTTTTTTGTTACCATATTTTCGTTATCATATTTTCGTTTAGCTTTGCATTTTGCCATTTTGAGTGAGGGTGAAAATCCTGCAGTGATGGTTAGGGTGTGCTGCGTCCTCCACACTAAGAACTAATGGCAAGATGTGACACAACATGTGACACACGGGTCCCCCCGCTCTCTGGCTCGTGCAGTTGTTTCCGGGGGATGGGAGACGTGATGATGCAGCCTGGGGGCGGGACTACGCGCTCGGAGATCTCTCCTCAGAGGTCCCTCCTCAGAAGCAGCATAACAAAATCCAAACTTGGCAAAGAGCCACAGTATACAAAATAATGATAAGAGGCAAAGAGCCGCGTTCATTTTGGCCGGGAGCCGCATGCGGCTCGAGAGCCTCGTGTTCGCCACCCCTGCTCTAGATTAAGCCTTAACACTGTCTATCTTTGCTTTAAAATAAGAAAATGGAAATTTAAAAAAAAGAAAAAGAAAAGCATAACAACAAAAATTTCACTCTTATCTTCCTTCTATTCTTCCTCCCTCCCTCTCAACCCCAAGGGGAAGAAAAAACACCCTCATGGGAAGGGAAGAGGAAGGTGTAAGGAGGGGGGAAGAAAAGGGAAGAGGGAAGGGATGGGAGTGCGGGAAGGCATAGGGAAAATATAGGGAAGAAAAAGAAAAAGAGAAAAAAGAGAGAAATACAGAGAGAGAGAGAGAGAGAGAAGAAGAAGAAGAAGAAGAAGAAGAAGAAGAAGAAGAAGAAGAAGAAGAAGAAGAAGAAGAAGAAGAAGAAGAAGAAGAAGAAGAAGAGAGCGATGTCTTCAGCACCCGTATCTGCTCGATTTAATCTTCGGATTTAATTGTCAGTTGAGACTGGTGAGGATCTAGCAGCCAGTCTTGGAGGAGTCTACTTTTCAAGTTGAATATTCCATGCCTTCAAAGTTGTTCACCTTCTTCCAACGAATAGGTTTTATGCAAAGTTGGGCCTTTCCATACTTTAAGGAAGATCGGGAATCCCCAATTATATTTGAAGTTGTGCTTTCTCAGAGTGCTTGTCACAGGTTTCATTGTTTTCCTCCATTCAAAGCTCTCTCTGGAGATGTCCTGATAGACTTGCACAATTCTGTCACCTCGTTTCAACAGCTCAGGTTTTGCTCTGATAGTAGACATGTTGTTCTTTAATGGCATATGAGGTAAATCTGATCAAAATTGGTCTTGAGATTCCTCCTTTTGCATTGCCTAAATAATGCACCCTTTCAATATCTCTCTCCGCAAGCTGTTGGGGGGAGAATAGAATTAAGCCAAGCGAGAATTTCTTTTTTCATTTCACTTCTGTTTTGAACCTCAAAGTTGATTAGTTTCAGATTGGAGCTTCTCGAATAATCTTCCATGTAGATAACCTTTCTTTGCAAAGAGTCTATTTCCTCTTCGTGGGTGGCGATATCCTTCTCATTTTTGGTGGCTAGTATTTGAACATGTTTGACCTCATCTGTTAGTTTTTTCAGCTCTGTTCCATTTTTAGAAACTTCTGCTTGAACCTTTTGGATCTCATGTGATAAATCTTTCTTTAAATCTTTGTTTTGAGTAGATAGAGAATGGAAACGATCCTCAATGGTAGAGGCAATATCTTTCAAGGCTAGTTTCAAAAGATTAGCGAATTCCATTTTCATATCTTTGAGTTCCTTAAGAAAATCCGGCTGTTGTCCTGGCAATTTGCCAGAATCAGATGCCATTGTGTCCACTGCAGGAGCAGTTTCCACCCTTTCCAGAGACGCTTGCTGGTACGTGGAATCTGAAGGTTTCCAAGCCCACCTTCTAATTGTGAAGGTTGGAGCTTTTTTCTAACCTGGCATGCAGAAAAGCAAGGTGATATGTCTCTCTTTTTCTTCCTAGCCCCAAAAGAAAACAACAGCACTAACTCTGTCCGATTAGCAGCATCGCCGCTTCGGCATAAAACGAAAGTAATTTAGTGCTCCAATATTTCATGTTTATCTCTCTTTCAAAGCACACAGTTTTCGACCTATCCTCCCCAGTAATGTATGGCTCATTTACCCATGAGTCCAGAGTCTTTTAGAGACAGTATTTCAAGTTTTCTCTTCTTATGATCGGAGCTACGGAATCCGAGCAGCCATCGCGCCTGTGGGCAGAAGTGCCCAATTGTAACATCTCTGTTGTATACAACTCTTGCAGCAGCCACAGAATACAATACAGCATTGGATATTACATCAGGTTATACTAGAATATATCAGCTGTAGCAAAATGTATAATTATACAGGACATCTGTGAAGATTTTCAGTCATCCAGGTGAGTTTATCTGGAATTTGAGTCTTGGCAACTGGACTTTTTTCTTGAGAGATAGAAACATTTTGCTGCTCATCCAAACAGCTTCATCAGTCTGAATACAGCTAGTGTGAGTCCTCGAGCTTATAGTCAGATTTGACCTCTTGTCACCCTGGTCTGAAATAGGTTCATAAGATCAGCAATGACCTAAATGGGCTCCTTAGACAGACAATGGTATCCGTAGCCTTAAGGTGAACAATAGCCTATGGTGCTGAAACCTATAAAGTATAGGTTGTTAGCTGAGGTCTTGGTGGTGAAGGCTTTTTGATTTGTCTGGGTACTTTGGAGAGCACACCCTGATAAGTAGCAGATGGACTACGCCTGAGCCTCCCACTTCTATTGAAAGAGGGGGTTTCAATGCTCACATTAATAGTTTCCCTGACTCCTCTCTCAAACCAACTATCTTCTCTGTCTAATACATGTATGTGTACAACCTCATCTTTGAATGCATGCCCTTTGTCCTTCTAATGGAGGTGTGCTGCTGATTCTGGTACACGTATGTAGATGATATCTGGGTGAAAAGCAAGACTCAGGAAGTACAGGCTTTTACAGACCACATCAATGCGGTGGACCCTAATAGAGATGGGCACGACTTAGCGAAATTTTTGTTTTCGTTTTCGTTTTTTGTTTTCGTTACGGAACGAAATGAAAAACGAAAATTGGCCCCAAAATGAAACGAAAACGAAACGACAAATTTTGAGCCGTTTTTCGTTTTCGTTACAGCAAAAGCATTGAATTGCGCTAGATGGTAACGAAACACAAATTGTTCATTTTCGTTTTTCATTACGAAACGAAACGAAAACAAATGTTTTTGCGAAAAACCTAACGAAAACAAAAACGAAACGAACCCCCTAAACGAAAAATAAAAAACCATTTTCTTTGAGTCGTGCCCATCTCTAGACCCTAATATTAAGTTCACTAGGGAAAACACCCAAGTAAACAGGCTGGCTTTCCTGGATTGTGCAGTCATAGTCAGACCCGTTCGTGGACTGGGAGTAGAAGTTTACCCACATAGATAAGTCCTGACTATTTGACTCCCATCATCCATTACAGCACAAATTACGACTCATCAGGACACTTAGCCACAGAACACAGTGCATCCCCACCTCCAGAGAACCATTCGCGGTTCATCTACTGCGGTCCCACTATATTGCAGGGCCGCAGTATATTAAAAAAGGCCCTCTGGATTAAAGGTTAAGGCCTATTTCAGGCCTCCTGTACTTGCCTCAAGGCCTGTTTCAGACCTCCTGTACTTACCCCAGAACTGGCCTGCAAGGGCCTTCCCAGGCCTTCTGGAGCCTCAAAAACGGCTTCCCTATGAACCTGAAGTGATGTCTGGTTTTCCCGAAATCACTTTGAGTTCACAGGGACGCCCTTTAGGGACCTCCAGAAGGCCCGGGAGGGCCTTTGCACGTCCATTTGGGGCAGCACAGTTGGGGGGTGGGTAATTACAAGACTCCCCATTGGCCCACCAAGCCCGACACAACCTGCATCCGCATTTTGTGGATTTTCAATTATCGAGGGTCGGGTTGGGTCCCTAACACCCACAACAGGCATGGAGGTCACCGTAACTGAAATTTTCCCAACACTCCACATATTTCAAAGCCTCCTGGAATGAATGGGTCCTAAGATGTGAAAGAAAGGCAACGAGAATGACAGAATCTGGCACTTCAGTACTGACATTCAAATGGCTTTCCGCCTGTGTGGGTTCTGTGATGCGCATAAAGGTTTCCAGCTTGACTGAACCTCTTTCCGCACTCCAGACATTCAAAGGGCTTCTCACCTGTGTGGGTTTTGTGATGCTTAGCAAGGCCTCCAGAATCAATGAACCTCTTTCCACATTCAAAACATTCAAATGGCTTCTCGCCTGTGTGGGTTCTGTGATGCTTAGCAAGCCCTCCAGCTTGACTGAACCTCTTTCCACACTCCACACATTCAAACGGCTTCTCGCCTGTGTGGGTTCTGTGATGCGCAGAAAGGTGTCCAGCTTTACTGAACCTCTTACTGCACTCTAGACATTCAAATGGCTTCTCGCCTGTGTGGGTTCTGTTATGGTTAGCAAGGTTTCCAGAGTGACTGAACGTCTTTCCACACTCCAGACATTCAAATGGCTTCTGACCTGTGTGGTTTCTGCGATGGCGTGCAAGGTATCCCGAGTGACTGAACCTCTTTCCACACTCCAGACATTCAAATGGCTTCTCACCTGTGTGGGTTCTGTGATGCTTAGCAAGCCTTCCAGAATGACTGAACCTCTTTCCACACACCAGACATTCAAAGGGCTTCTCGCCTGTGTGGGTTCTGTCATGGCTAGCAAGGTTTCCAGACTGACTGAACGTCTTTCCACACTCCAGACATTCAAAGGGCTTCTCGCCTGTGTGGGTTCTGTGATGCGCAGAAAGGTGTCCAGCTTTACCGAACCTCTTTCCGCACTCCAGACATTCAAATGGCTTCTCACCTGTGTGGGTTCTGTGATGGCTAGCAAGGCTGCTAGAGTGACTGAACCTCTTTCCGCACTCCAGACATTCAAATGGCTTCTCACCTGTGTGGGTTCTGTGATGGCTAGCAAGGCTGTTAGAGTGACTGAACCTCTTTCCACAGTCCAGACATTCAAATGGCTTCTCGCCTGTGTGGGTTTTCTTATGGCTAGAAAGGTGTCCAGCTTGACTGAACCTCTTTCCACAGTCCAGACATTCAAATGGCTTCTCACCTGTGTGGGTTCTGTGATGCTTAACAAGGCTTCCAGAGTCACTCAACCTCTTTCCACACTCCAGACATTCAAAGGGCTTCTCGCCTGTGTGGCTTCTGTGATGGCTAGCAAGGCTTCCAGAATCACTCAACCTCTTTCCACACTCGAGACATTCAAAGGGCTTCTCGCCTGTGTGGGTTCTCTGATGCGCAGAAAGGTGTCCAGCTTGACTGAACCTCTTTCCACACTCCAGACATTCAAATGGCTTCTCACCCGTGTGGGTTCTGTGATGCTTAACAAGGCTTCCAGAATCACTCAACCTCTTTCCACACTCCAGACATTGAAAGGGCTTCTCACCTGTGTGGGTTCTGTGATGGCTAGCAAGGTGCCCAGAATCACTCAATCTCTTTCCACACTCCAGACATTCAAAGGGCTTCTCGCCTGTGTGGGTTCTGTGATGGCTAGCAAGGCGCCCAGAGTGACTGAATCTCTTTCCACACTCGAGACATTCAAACGGCTTCTCGCCTGTGTGGATTCTGTGATGCTTAGAAAGGTTTCCAGAATCATTGAACCTCTTTCCACACTCCAGACATTCAAAGGGCTTCTCGCCTGTTTGTGTCCTGTGATGTCTATTAAGGTGTCTAGCTTGACTGAACCTCTTTCCACACTCCAGGCATGTCAATGGGTTCTCTCCCTGCTGAATTTTTTTTATGGGAACAAGTTGTTGAGGTGCTGGGAATAGATTTTCCACAGTTGCCATGCTCATTCCTGTCCTCTCCTTGGATGTTTTCGGATATCCGCTTGATCTTTTTCCTGACAATGTAATAGAGTTGTCCATGTTTACATCTATCTGTTCTCCACTAAGCTTCGTCGTTCTTGTTTGATTTTCAACAACCTCTTTTGCATCTGAGTGTTCAGCATCTTTCTCTGACGCTTGGTGTCCTCCTCTTTTAGTACTTCTCTACAGTGTCTTACCTGCAAAATATAAGTGATCACAAAAAAAACGGAGTTTCAAATGAAGTAACCAATCCAATGCACTGCCATGGAGGATTCAGGAGAATAAAAAACACAGCTCCAGGGTGGACCCACCTCCCCCAACATCAATGAAGAGGCCCATTGTGGCACCAGTGAATATTCTGAGGAAAATAACCGGTTACTTACCTGTAAAGGTGGTTCTTCGAGTGAACCTTCGTGAAGCCACACAGATGGGTTTCCCAGGCGCCCACGCGCCGGAGGTCGGCCTTCCCTAGCAAAGGAAGTTCGTTAGTCTCCGCCCCCGCCCCGCGCGCCTGCGCAAGGTCCTTCCCGCCCAAATCTCAGTTCCTCTTTACCGCCATCAGACAGGTGAGCACCAGTCCAGGCGTGACAGTCCAAGGGGAGGTGGGTGGGTGCTGTGTGGCTTCACGAAGGTCCACTCAAAGAACCACCTTTACAGGTAAGTAACCGGTTCTTCTCCCTCGTG
Source organism: Phrynocephalus guinanensis (assembly GCA_037367245.1). NCBI lineage: Eukaryota > Metazoa > Chordata > Lepidosauria > Squamata > Agamidae > Phrynocephalus > Phrynocephalus guinanensis. The sequence continues at coordinate 7,390,666 of CM074744.1, read as the reverse complement.
GCCTTCGTGAAGCCACACAGATGGGTGATTGCAAGCAGTACTCACAGGCTGGTGGGGAGTCACGCCGTTACATAGGAAAGCACGGCTCTCCCGAAGGCCGCAGAAGATCTCATCCAGGCATCCAGCCTGTAATGGTTCACGAAGGTCTCTGGCGTGGCCCATGTGGCGGCCTGGCATATGTTGTCCAGGGAGACGCCCTTGAGGAATGCCGCTGAGGAGGCCATGGCCCTGGTTGAGTGGGCTCTGACGGGGCCAGGGAGAGGCTTCCGCACCAGCTCGTAGGCCAGAGTAATGGTTTGAGTGATCCAGCGTGCGAAACTCTGGGAGGAGACCAGACGTTCCGCGGCCGCGGGGTCATGGCAGATAAATAGTCTCTGGGAGGATCTCAGAGACTTAGTTCTGGAAACGTAGAAGGCAAGGGCCCTTCTGATGTCCAGGGAGTGCATCTCTCTTTCCTCTCTGGTCGTAGGGTTCGGGAAGTAGACCAGGAGGAGGATGGGCTGAGAGATGTGGAAGGAGGACACCACCTTGGGTAGGAAGAAGATGTCAGGGTAGGCGATCACCTTATCCGGGTAAAATTGAAGGTAGGGTGGATCGCAGCGGAGCGCGCAGAGCTCGCTGGCCCTGCGGGCAGAAACAATGGCTACCAGGAAAGCTGTTTTCAGGGAGAGTAGCCGAAGGTCGACGGTGGCCAGGGGCCCGAAGGGTGGTCTCTGAAGCGCTCGGAGTACGAGGGAAAGAGACCACTGAGGTGGGATGGGTCGCCTATCTGGGAACGTGTTGTTGAGGCCCCGCAGGAAGAGCTTTAATCTTGGGTGTCGGAAGAAGCTGGCCGCTGGCGACAAGCAGGGCTGATGGGCCACAATGGCCGAGAGGTGCACCCGGAGAGATGACATTGTGAGTCCCAATCTTTTAAGATGGAGCAAGTATCGTAAGACCCAAGTCAGATGAGGGTTTACTGGGGTGAATCCTCTTTGGTTTGCGAAGGTGGTAAACCTGCGCCATTTATAGGCGTACTGAGAAGTTGTGGACGGCTTACGGCAGGCGTTGAGGATAGTTTCTAAGAGTTCTGAATCCTCCATGCCGTCAACTGGAGGCGAGGGAGATCGGGATGCAGCACCTGCCCATTGTCTTGGGACAAGAGGTCCGGTGTCTGAGGTAGTCTGAAGTAGGACCAGGCCATTCGGAGAAGGGGGGCGAACCAAGGTTGCCTGGGCCACCAAGGTGCCACGAGGATGAGGTCGGGAGCTTCCTGGGCGGTCTTGGTCATGACCTTGTGGAGAAGGGGGATAGGGGGAAATGCGTACAGGTGCATCGCTACCGGGTGGATCTTGTGACAGATGCACCAGTCCCAGCAGCGCATCGTGAGTTCGAGAAGACGCCTGGAATGAGTGCCGCCCTGCTTGGTGATGTAGTACATGGCAGTCGTGTTGTCTGTGACTGTCAGCACTACATTGCCGGAGAGGTGACGGCGGAATGCCCGACAGGCCTTGAAGATTGCCAGAAGCTCTAGTTCGTTGATGTGGAGCCGGCGCTCCTGAGGAGTCAAGGAGTCGTGTATCTGGTGAGAGAGGCAGACCGCGCCCCAGCTGGTGGTGCTTGCGTCTGTGGTGAGTTGAATTGTCGGGAAGGGGTCCCTGAAGGGTCTGCCGGAGAGGATGTTGTGACGGCAGGTCCACCAGGCCAGGTGCGTTGGGAGGCTCTGAGGAACTGTCAGAACCTTGGAGGGTGGATCATGTATGGGGTCGAAATGAGCCAGAAACCAAGTCTGCAGAGGTCTGAGTCGCAGCCTCGCGTGTTGGAGGACGGAGGTCATGGAGGCCATATATCCCAGGAGCTTTTGCACCTGGATGGCTTTTATCGGGCGCCCTGGGGCAAACTGGTGAATCAGTGCCATGGTCTCGCGGATCCTGTCTCGCGGCGGATAGGCCATGGCCCGAGTGGAGTCTAGTATGGCTCCAATGAACTTTGCGACCTGGCAAGGTTGCAGTCGACTTTTTTCGAGGTTGACCTGCAGGCCCAAGGAGTTCAAGGTTGACAGAACCGTGGTGATGTCGGACTCGGCCTTGGCCTCGGAGTCCGCGACGACCAGCCAGTCATCGAGGTAAGGAAAAACGATGATCCCCCGAGTTCTGAGGTAGGCAGCGACCGGAGCCATGCACTTCGTGAATACTCTGGGCGCCGTGGCGAGGCCGAAGGGTAAGGCTGAGTACTCGTAGACCTGGTCGCCAATGGCAAAGCGGAGGAGGTGCCGGTGGGCTGGTTGGATGGAGATGTGGAAGTAGGTATCTTTTAGATCCACAACTCCAAACCAATCTCCTCTGCGAAGCAAGGGAATGATCTTTTCTAGAGTCAGCATGCGGAATTTCTTGTAAATGAGAAATGTGTTGAGCACCCGGAGGTCCAGAATAGGTCGGAGTCCTCCGTCCTTTTTTGGGACTGTAAAGTAGCGGGAGAAGAGGCCCGCTGCGTGCTTGTGTGGTACCCGGTGGATGGCGCGCTTCCGGAGAAGAGAGGCGACTTCGTCCAGGAGACAAGGTGAAGGGGGGGTACAGAGGACATTTCCAAGAGGGGGTAGGGATGAGAGTTCTAGATAATACCCATTCCTCACCACTGAGAGGACCCAGCGGTCGGAGGTGATGTTTTCCCAGGCGGTGAGGAAGGGTCGGAGTCGGACAGAGTCCGAGTCAGTAATCGTCTCAGTGCCTCCTCTCTCTGGACTTAGAGGGAGGGGCGGAGGGCTTGGACTTTCTGGGCTTTGGTCCAAGGGAGGCGAACGGGGATGGCTTGGACGATTTATCACGGTGTCCTCTGGACGTGGACGGCTGGGCTGGTGGCCAATACCTTCGTCTGTGTTGGGCGCGAAAGGAGTGAGGCGCCTTGGAGGGGATGACATTCAGCTTTTTGGCCGTGTCATGTCTCTTATGCTTTTCCTCCATTAGGTCATCCGTCGTGGAGTGGAAGAGACCGGAGCCGTCAAATGGCTGAGCTTCAATCTGGGCCTTATGATTGTCAGTTAGGCCGGTCGTACGCAGCCAAGCGTGCCTTCTCAGGGTGATCGCAGTATTGACCACCTTGGATGCGCAGTCGAAGGTGTGTTTGGCTGCCCTCATCTGCTGCCCAGCGAGGGCCATGGATTCGTCATAAAGGGCGAGGGCTTCCGCTCGGTGGTCCTCTGGGATCTTTTCGAGGAACGGATGCAGGTGGGTGAGGAGGTCTCTTTGATAGGCTCCCATGGCTCCCTGGTAATTGCACGCCTTGTGGATGAGGGTTGAGCAGGAGTAGAGGTGCCTGCCAATGGTGTCCAATTTGCAGCCTTCTTTAGAGGGTGGAATGGGCGTCTGATTGGTCCTGGACTGGACCTGTGAGTCGGCCACGACCACCGAATTCGGGGGTGGGTGTTTGTCCAAGTAAGGGGCACTCTCATCGTGCACCCTATAGAGTGCCTCTAGCCTTCTGGAGACGCAAGTGGCCGCTGGGTTGAGGAAGGCGTCTTCAGCCATCGTAAGGAACGATGGGATCATGGTAAGATGCACGGGTGCCGTCTCTTCCGCTGACAATCGGCCGAAGATGTGGCACGGCCTCTTGGGCTTTGGCTGACGGATCGGCAGATCAATGATGTTTGCCATCTGTACCACGAATGCGGTATAGTTCCGCATGGACTCTGACGAGGATGGTGGTAGCTTTTCCTCCAGGTCAGAGGAAGGCGACGTCACGAAGTGGATCGAATCCGAAGTCTCGGATTCGACGTCGGAGTCGCCGGAGTCGTCGTCGGAGGCAGGCGGAGTGTTAGGTTAGCGCTCCTGTTGCTCCTCGGAGTCGGCCGTCTGGACGGACCATTGCCTCCCATCGAACTTGAGGGAGAATGCCAGGATCGGTGGGAGAGACATTGCCGGACCCGCGGGCGCGTCGGATTCGGCATGGCACCTTTTAGCCGGAGGCTGCTGTTTCTTCGGTGGTGTTAGAGCCTCGGCCACCGCGGCCGCCATTGGCAGGGTCGAACCCGAAGGGGGCATCCGGGACCGGCATGGAGGACTCCTTGCTGGGAGGCAGGTTGGCCTTGTCTACCGCGTGGCGCGAACCCGATGGGGATCGGTGGCGCTTACGGTGTTTGCCGGTCTTCTTCCCCGGTTTGGGAGGCTTCTCCTCGGTCTTCCGTACCGGCGGGTTCAAAGGTGCCGCGGTCGGAGCTGAAGGCTGCGGCTGTGTAACGGCCGGTCCCAATTTCTCGTTGGTTTCGGCGGCCAGGGAGGCGCGTCTTGCCGGCGGGACGGTCGGCGGCGGGAGAGCCGTACGCCCTGGGGACCGACGGGTCCCGGGTTCGGAGAAGGACCAACGGGTCCCAGAGTCCGATGGCTTCTTAGACTCCCTACCGAACAGGGCAGAGCTGGTTGCCTCGTCGTAGTCATCGTCGGATGACTGCCCGGATTCGTCAGACCGGAGCAACGGGTCGAATTCGGGACAGGACGAGAGATGGAGCCCGGATCCGGAAAACTCCGTTTCCACCGTGAGTGCCCCCGAGGTCACAGAGCCCTGCGAGGTTGCCGTTTTTAGCGGCTTCGCTGTCTTGGTGGGCTTTGGGGAGGGCGACTGAGAAGCTCTGTGCTTCGAGATGGCCTGGAGTACTGGGATTTTCTTCGAAGTTCCCTCCCGCTCAGGGACCTCGGACTTACGGGGCTGCTCAGCGGCGGCGGCTTTCTCCATGGGTTGAGGGTGAAGAGACTTCTCCAGCAGGTAGGAAGCCAGCCGGTTGCAGCGGTTTTTCAGTGCCTGCGTGCTAAATCCCCGGCAAATGGCGCAGGCCTCGGGGCGGTGTCCTTCGGCGAGGCACAGCAAGCACTTTTCGTGGCTGTCGGAGTGCGGAACCTTCGCTCCGCAATCAGAACAATTTTTAAAGGGTTGGGCAAAAGGCATGAGTCAAGCAATCCGAGTCCAAAATCCGTTGAAATCCAATAAAAATACAAGAAACGCAGGAGACTAACGATGGCGAACCTCTAGCCAAAGGCGGTAAAGAGGAACTGAGGTTTGGGCGGGAAGGGCCTCGCGCAGGCGCGCGGGGCGGGGGCGGAGACTAATGAACTTCCTTTGCTAGGGAAGGCCGACCTCCGGCGCGTGGGCGCCTGGGAAACCCATCTGTGTGGCTTCACGAAGGCCACGAGGGAGAACCAGGGGATTTAATCACACTCTTCCTGTGCCTAAATGGTTCCTTTCCTTACTGGTTAAAGTCTAGTGAAGTCCGGGGTAGGAAATGGCTCCAACTTGTTCCATAGCCTTAATATAATATTTATACAGTGGACCCTCATATAACATATGGCTCGTATTGCAGAAAATCCATACAACGGAAAAACTTTCCATCACCACTCCCCCTCCCCCTCCCTCTCCAACATGGGAGGAGGAAGTCTCTGGGGCTCTTTACCAAAGATGCAAGCTGGCCATGGAGGAGGAGGAGGAGGAGGAGGAGGCGGAGGAGGAGGAGGAGGCCCTGGCCAGCCCGGCTGGGCAGCCACGGCAGTGGTGGCTTTGGCAGCGATGGAGGAGGAGGGCTAAGTCAGCCTGCTTGGCTTGGCTGGGCACCCACCGCAAAGCTTCCTCAGGGATGCCCACTCGTCTCTTTTCCTTCCCCCTTTCCAACTCTCTTTCTCTCCCCCTTGAGCCCGAGCCATGCAGCGTAAGAGAGCCGAGGCCACCCGATGGTGCTGTGGATCAGCACTGCCGGAGCTGGCGCCGGCAGAGGAGGTGGTGGCACGCAGGCAGGTTCCCTTTCCCCGTGAGCAGCAGCAGCAGGAGAAGCGCCTCTGCCATCCCTTCCTCCTTTGTCTCTATCCCAGCCCCTCATTCATGAGTTGGAGCTTCTGCTCCAAGGGTTCAACTCGCCTGTTCCTCTCCCTGGCTGGCCTTCGGAGCCCCAGCACCATGCTCGGGCCAGGCTCTGTGTGTGTGTCTGTGTCTATGTGTGTGTGCGTGCGTGCGTGCGTGCATGGAAGGAGGATACGATAGAGGATGCTCCCTGGCTGCAATGCAACACCTCCCTGTGGTGCTTGTGCAGTGGTACGAGACAGAATATTTGGATGCCTTTCTTACATCCTCCTGCTCTTCCTCCTCTCGCGAGCCCAGAAGAATTAACCTTTGTGCTGCCACATTCCGCCCGAAATCAGTGTGTGGGGGTGGGTGCCTGTTTGCATTTTTGCATTTCTGTTCCCCCCAAAATTATACCTGTACTGTAGTTAGTGTCATTTTTCTCTGCATTGGAACAGATGACTCCATTTTCAATGCATTCCTATGGGAAATTGCAATTTGTATAAAGGAAAATTTAACATAATTTCATTTGCAATGAATTAATTCCTTTATACAAGGTACCACTGTATATTATGTTGGATCTAACTCACAGAAAGTTGCCTTGGCTGACCATACCTCTTCCATATGAATTTATGGTGCTTATGATCACCTTTAAAGCAGCCACTCAGACAGGTTGGTTATTTTAAGGGAACATAGCTCTACATTGGCAGAAAAAAAACTGATGGACATATGTAATTTGATATACAGAGAGCTTCAAAGCAATAAGAGACAAGAAACAGAATATGCTGTTTATATACTGCCCCTTAATGCTTAAAACACTCTCTGGGCAGTTTCCAATTTAATTATGCAGGCTACGCACTGCCTCACCACCAAACAAGCTGGGTAATCATTTTTCTGTCCTCAGATAAGTCTACAAGACAACCAGAAGAGCAAAAAGTCTCATTTTCTCTAACCACTCAAAAGAGGCTCCCCCTGTGCAGTCACCCCATAGGAGAAGAAGATATTTTCTAAAATTTGTATTGTGAGCATGGAGGGTGGTACAGGAGAACATCTTCCCTGGATAATTGACTCATCACATTGATTATCATTTTATTTTTATGCCACTGTTTATGGCTGGGTGGGGTGAGATGCCTTAACTCCTGTAAGTGAATCAGAGCAGTCACAGTATATGAATGCATAAAATAAATCAAGAAAGTAAAAAGCCTTCTTCATGACACATGCTGAGGATCCTTACCTGGACAGATTTTGTTCCCAGAATGTCAAAGAGATCTCCTCACGCAGAGATATCCAGCCTGGAATGAGAAGATCCCACTCGCTGTGGGCAAAAGAGGGGGTCACCTCCACAAAGGACACCGACAGCTGAAAATAGAAATCGAATTTAAAACGAAAGGCACGGTGCATGTCTCAGGACTTTTCTAACTGGAGGAACATTGTCAGCTACTACTACAGTCTCTTCCAACCTTCATCCTCCTTAAGGGCTTCCTTTTCCACTAAAAGGAGAGCTGAAATGGGAGCAGAAACATGAATTTTTAAATACTGATAAGGAACCAGCCTTTTGTAAAGCAAATGGCCCTGAATTGTGTTTCCTGGACCAAACCACCTGTCTTGCAGCAGAGAGAACATGCAGGAAGATCCCGCTTCTTTGGGGATCTGTTTCTAACTCTGCTGAAAAACATCAGCTTTGTGTGTGCCTTCCTTCCTTTCAGAAAACACCATGTAGGAAAGGAATACCACAGAGATTCCCCTGAGAGAGGCAGGGAGGAAATTGTCCCAACTCTCCTGCAGTCTATTCCCCCGAACTATTTATTTATTTCAAATATTCCTGCCCTGTTTTTCTCCTTAAAAGGAGACCCAGCGTGGCTCAACTCTGCTTAGTGGTTTGGGCCTCACTTATTCAGGAGGCACAAAAATACTGTATAATTGCTTTCATGTTTTGTGTGGTGAGGGATTGTAATTCCAAAATGTCCATCTCTCTAGCCTTCTTTGTTGCTTCCTCACCCTTCAGTTTTTCAAATGGGGGAAAGAGAGGCATTTGGGGGGGGGGGGGGGTCATCAGGTCAACTGCTCACCTTGCTTCTGACAGAAGGGCTGGAGAGAGAGAGAGAGAGAGAGAGAGAGAGAGAGAGAAGGGCCCTGGGGGGGGGGGGGGGAAGAAAAGCCCTCTGTCCATGGGCAGAGAAGCAGGGGACACAGAGAGAGCTGCTGTGGGACCCAGGAGACTCTGGGCTCAGAGTTTTGCTCAGGAGAAGGAGACCTAGAAGTGGAGGAACGTTTAATTCCTTTCCCTTCTTTGCCTTCTCCTCCTTCATTGGGGGGGCGGGGTGATTCCTTCGAAATCATGACCCAAAGGAGGGGGAGTCCCTTCTGTTCCCCCCCTTCCCTATATATAGCTTTTTTTCCTGCCACTCTAGGAAGCCGCACTTCCTGCCTTTCTCCCCCCCATGTGACCCCCCCCTGCAATTCCCCCAAAATACTGATCTGCCCCTTGAGTTGTTCTTTTGGGGGTCAGTTCTCCCTCCTGCCCGTTTCCTGTCCTGATTCGGCCTTAAAAGGTTCACCGTCCTTCCTTTTTGTTTGCGCGGGGGGGGGGGGAGGAGGAGAAGGGAAAGGATGAGGGTTGCCTGGATCGGACCCGCAATTCCTCCAAAAGGGGGAAGGTCAGTTTTTCTCCCTCTCCTTCTCCTTCCTCCTCCTTCCAAATTAAAGGTGGGGAGAGAGAAAGGGGGGGCAGATTTTCCCCATTGCATCTCCAACGGCCCCCTCCTCCTCACTTGCAACCTCTTCCCCCATTGCACTCCCCCCCCAATATCATCCCCCCCCCCAATTGCACAACGCACCTCCTCCTCCTCCTGGGGGGTCTCTTTCCTCTCCTTCTAGGAACCATAGAGAGCCTTGGGGGGGGGGTTGCTCCCCCCTCCCGGGTAGCCTTCGTTTCCTGCCACTCTAGGAAGCGGAACTCGCTGCCTGGGAGGAATCCGAATTGCCCCCCCCCCCCCCGTTTCTCTGCCTCCCTTCTGGCTCTGCGAGGGAGGGGGAGGGGCAAGTAAAGGTAAAGGTCCCCTGTTCCCCCCCCCCCGCGGCCTCCGCACATGCATACTAGTCTCTGTTTCCAAACCGAAGAGCCACCCGGGATTCGAACCGCTGAGCTGTCGGACTTTGCAGCCAAGGGGTTCAGGGAGCCCAGCCCCAAAAGGCAGGGAGGGATGGAGGAAGGGAAGGGGGAGATCCGCCTTCCTCGTCCTTCTCAATTCCCTGCTCTCAGTACTTAAATATGTCTATATTGTATTGGACTGAATATTGTCCCTTATTACTGTAAGCTGCCATGGGTCCTTTTGCAAGGAGAAAGGCGGGGTAAGAATACACTAAAATAAAATAAAGAAATCTCCCCCTTATTTTATTTATTTATTTATTTATTTATTTATTTATTTACAATAATAATCAAAGAACAATTGAAACAACAATAGTAACATAAAATGGTATATATAAAAATGAATTGACTATTCTAAACTGATAAATAAAATAAAATAAAATAAAATACTCGGCAAGGTGGCGGAATAGAATAAATGGGAAAAAAATTGAAGGTCACCAAATGCCTCACGAAAAAGCCAGGTCTTCAAGGCCTTTTAGAAGGCAGGCAGGGACTAGGCTAGGCGCAGCTCACTCGGGAGATGGTTCCAAAGCCAAGGGCCAAACACAGAGAAGGCTTGGTTGCGGGTTACCGCTTTCCTATCCTCCCTGGGCATGAGCACCTGGAGTGAGAGCGACCGCAGCAAGTAGGTCGGACCTCAGTCAATCTCTGGAAGGTCCGCTCCACCTGCAGCATTTTGTACCCATTGAAGTCTACAAATAAGAATCAAGGGCAACCCCATGTAGAGAGTGTTGCAGTAATCTATCCTCGAGATCACAAGCGCCTGCACAACTGACCTCAGGGACTCCCCGTCCGGATACAGGCAAATCTGGAAAAAAGCAGTCCTGGAAACGGCAGCCACCTGAACCTCCAAGGATAGCGCCGGATCCAGGACCCAGATTTTTGACTCTATCCGCCAGCAGGAGGGTAGTACCCAGCAAACTGGGGAGAGGGCCACTGTATCCGGAGGATGGCGCCCCAAAGAACATAACCTCGGTCTTCTCCGGGTTGAGCTTAAGTCTGTTGGTCCTGGTCCATTCCATGACCGCATCCAGGCACAAGTCAAGGGTCTGTCTGCACTGCCTCCACTGCAGAGGTGGAAAAGAAGAGAGAGAGCTGCATGTCATCCGCATACTGATGACAGCAGACTCTAAATCCCCTAATGACCTCAGCCAGAGGCCTCATATAGATGTTGAACAGCATGGGGGAGAGTGCAAACCCTTTGGGAACCCCACATGGGAGCAGTCCTGGAAATGGCAGGCCCTCCCCCCAAATCTGCACATGCTGGGGACGGCCTCCCAGGAAGGACCAGAGCCAGCTAAATGCTTTACCTCCAATCACCACCTTGGAGAGTAGGCCCAGCAGGATATTGTGGTTGATGGTATCAAAGGCCGCTGACAGATCGAGGAGTACCAACAAGGTTGAACAAACCTTGTCAGCCCCCCTGAGAAGGTCATCTTACAGCGCAACCAAGGCGGTCTCAGTCCTCCGACATGCCCTCACCCTGGACTGGACTGGATCCAGGACATGTTCTTCCTCCAGGAATGACTGGAGATGGACAGTGGCCACCCTCTCAATCACCTTGACCAGGAAGGGAACGTTGGCAATTGGCTAAGTTGTCCGATGCCAAGCCAGGTTTCTTTAGAGTGGGCTTCACCACTGTCTCCTTCAGGCGAGAGGGGAAAATCCCTTCCCTGAAGGAGGCGGTGGAAATAGCGGAAGCCCACTCTGGCACGCTCCGTGTGGAAGATTTGGTAAGGGGCCGCCGGCCTACAATGAGCCAGTGCCCTGGAGGCCTCAACTGAGGAAAAAGGCCCAAACTCAACTAGGCGAGGAGACTGAGGGTGTGTGGTGCCAGCGATACTCGAGGAGGGTCTACAGCAACCGGAATCCAGACACTTTTGGATGGCCTCAATTTTACTTCTAAAAAAGGCTGCAAAAGACTCGCCAGTGAAATCACTAGGAGGAGGCCTAGGCTGAACAAGATTGGTGAGGTCTCGAACCACATGGAACAATTCTACCTGGAGGTTCGAGGCCACACCAATTCTTAGGGAGGCATTAGGATTGTTTGGCCTCCCTGACCGCACGAATATAGCGCCTGGTGAAAACACAGACTGAAGCCCGGTTACCTACTGACCAGTCCTTTCTCGATCTGCTCTCAAAAGCCTTCTTCGTTATTGCTTCATCACTCTCAACTCTGCCGTGAACCACGGTGAGGAGCGAGCTCCACAGCGAAGAAGACCCTTAGGGGCGACCCGGCCAACAGCCTAAGTGGTATCCTCATACCACCTTTCTACCATGGCATCCACCGGATCGTCAGCCAGACGGTCAAGAAGCTCCCCAAAGGCCTCCAGAAACCTTTCGGGGTCCAGAAGCCTTTGGGGGTGGGCCCAACCCAGGGGCTGAGGCTCCCCACGGAGTGGGGCAGCGATCTACAAGGGGAAAAGACAGCAGATGATGGTCTGACCATGACACAGGCAGGGGAACAATTTCCCCAACCCTCAGATTATAATCCGCCGACGTTGGGGTAAAAACCAAGTCCAGACTATGCCCGGATCTATGAGTGGGACAAACAACATGCTGGGTCAGATTCATGGAGGCCATGGACTCCATGAAATCCAGAGCCACTCCTGAAAGCCCATCTTTGGCATGGACAATAAAGTCCCCTACCACCACCAGAACACCGGGGGGGGGGGACCTCAACAGAACCACTGAGAAGAACTCAGTGAGCTCTGGTAGGGATTGTGCAGGGTTGCGGGAATCACGGTACCCTATCACAATGCCAAACCTGTCCCGCTGACCCACCAATAGAAAGAGGCATTCTCACCCAGGACTCACCAATGCCGCGGCTCTGCTGATAGAGATTCCCTGTTAACGATGGCCACCCCACCCCCTCCGTTATTTTAGAGTATGTTTATCCCACCTTTCGCCTAGGAAAAGGACCCAAGGTGGCTTACAGTAATGAGGGACAATATACAGCCCATTACACATAAGACAGGTTCAAGTAAATGAGAGCAGTTACCTGATCGTGTACGGTAGATTCATACAAAAGTCACCTAAACCCCCAATAAAAGCCCAGGCCAAAACCCGGCAGGTTTGTGCTCAAAGAGGAAGGGCCGTGTGCTTAGCTCAACAGGAACGGTGTCAGTGTGTGTGTGTGTGTGTCCTGATGCCTGCAGAGAACTATAGGGTGACAGGCTGGAGCTGCAGAAATTGGATTTAATCCCTCGGGCAGAGGTTCAAGTGGAAACTGAGAGATTTTGTTCCTTCCAAAGACATTAAAATGGCCCAGCTGTCTGACCCTTCTGATCACGCACCTTGAGGGCCAGCTGATAAAAAGGTCTTGCCCTTAGAGTCAGGCCAAGAGACCGCAATGTTGTTATTGACCCCAAATGTACTGTACCTTGGTTGTCGAGCATAATTTGTTCTGGAAACTTGCTTGTAAACCAAAATATTGTAAACCCAAAAGAAATTTCCCCATAAGAAATAATGGAAAATTACCTGATTTGTTCTGGGCCTTCTTGTCACAGCCACACCTGCTGACACTGTCTCCCCACCCCCTGACCCTGTGGCAATGGAAAGGCACGTGTCTGAGCCTCTTAGCTGGCAGGTATACTCCAAAAGACACGGGCCTTCTCTAAATTGCTCTCCCTCTCAGTGCCTAGACTCGTTGCCCACCAGCATGTTTTGGGCAGCCAGAAGGTCTTCTGTCGGAATGGCTGGCCCGCGGAGGTGGGGTAGGATGGGTGGCACAACTGTTGTGGTGGCAGCCAGTGGTTTTAATTGTAATTGTAATGCGACACCGGCCCCTCTCCAAAACCCATTTCCAGCCTCCTCCATGGTTTGCTTTCTCGCCATCATGTCAGCTGCCCACATTGCTTTTGAGAGAGGAGGGCTGGGGAGGGAGAAAACACTCTGCACATGGGCAGAGGGACAGGGGACACAGGGTGCTGCTGCGGGACTAAGGGAGACCCTGGGCTCAAATGTTTTTGCTCAGTCAAAGAAAACTTGGGGAGGGAAGGAAGGGGTGGGAAGGTGACCTAATTTAGCATCTCACCTGGTAAAAGAGGGTGGGAGGAATTCCTTCTAAATCCAGACCCAAAGGAGGGGGGTCAGATCTCAAGATGGGGGTTGTCTTGTGGGGGGTGGACGGAGGGGGGGTCCCCCATTTTCTCCCTTCTCCCCTGCAAGATGGAGCCTCCCTCCATGCAATGCAATGCAGTTTGAGAAGGTGGGGGCAGGGTTATAGACCCTCATGGATAGAAGCTCCCGTCCCTCCTTTCCTAATGGAGTTTCATTTCCTGCCATTCTAGGAAGCTGCACTCGTTGCCTTTCCTCCCATGGAACCCCACACAGCTCCCTCCCAAAATGCCCCCTAGGTGGGAGGGGAGAATGATCTACTCCTTGAGAAGAAGGCCTGGTTCTTTTGGAGGAGCGAGTCTGGCTCTCCCCCCCCCCCACCATTCTTTGTCCTGGTTTAGTGCTAAAAGCTGCTTCCACTCCCCTTTTTTCTTGCAAGGCAGACAGAAAGGGAGCATAAGAACAGCCTTGCTGGATCAGGCTGCGGCCCGTCCAACCCCCCCAACCCCCACACCCTTCTCTGCCTCCCTTCTGGCTGAGCGGCAGCTGGGATTCAAACCGCTGAGCTGCCCGACTTTGGAGCAGACCGTTTCAGGGAGCCCAGCCAAATACTGACATTTTATCTGCACGCTACTTCTGCACTGCTCTGTGCCAAACACATTTAAATATTATATTTTTTGCTTAATTGCTGATAGTGTTATGGGCCCAGCTGGGTCAGCTGCCTGATAGGTTTTGTTGTACCTGTATAGATAAAGTGTGTGTTGTATAAAGTTGTGTTTTTGCAGAGGAAAAACGGTTTGGAGTTGGAACGGAGACAAAGCGGAGCTGCAAAAGTTTTTCTCTCTGAGGCTTGGAAGCGAACAGGAGAAAGCAGCTGATAAGATAAGCCAAGCAAAACAGAGTGTTTATGAATGAAAGCCTCCTCTGCTGAAGGCTGAATGCTGAAGGCTGAAGAAATATTTGCTCAAGCTGAAACAAGTGTTGCAGAAAACGGCGGAGTGAAGCCGGCACTATCAGCGAAGATGGCAAGTATTAATTTATCTTCAATACCTCTAGTTAAGCTGTCTGACAGTAATTACCTGAACTGGTGTCTGCGTATGAAGCATTTTTTGATTTTCCATGAGCTGTATCAGTATGTAGAACAAGAGCTGGAAGAAGACTCAGATGACCAAAGTATCAAGGAGGATGCAAGAGCCTTGGCGATTTTGATGTTATCTTTGGAGGAGTCACAGTTTGTTTATGTGAAAGAAGCTAAAACGGCACATGAAGCGTGGTTAGCTTTGAGAACTGCTCATGTCTCTAAAAATAAATGTAAAAATAAATAAATTGTAAAAATAAATAAATAAATAAATAAATAAAAAATAATTTGTTGAGTTTATGCTTGTGAAGGAAGGATTTAATTTACAGTTCAATGAGAGCAGTTGCAAAATTGTAAAAAATGGGAAAACAATTGCAACTGGACGGCTGAAAAACAATTTGTTTGTGATTAGCAAATTATGTGTCTAATAGAGTATGGAGTTCAGCTGTTAATGAAGTTCCTTATACTCTGCTACATGGTAAGAGACCTACAATCAAATATCTTCGTTTATTTGGCTCTGAAGCCTGGGTAGAAGTTCCAAAGAAATACAGACACAAGAATAGCCCAAAGTCAAGGAAACTTATGTTTATTGGTTTTCAACCTGCTGCAAAATCCTGGCGTTTTTGTGATAATCATGGGAAAGTTTATATTAGCAGATCTGCAACGTTTTGTGAACAAAGAAGCTGGGAAGATATACATGCAAACAATGAGGTGTTTTTGCCAAGCATTTGTCCCCACACTGAGCCTGCTGAGGAAGATTCCAGTGATGGAGGGGAGTCGACATCATTGCATGATGGAAAGGTTGATGAGGAGCCAGTGTTGCTCAGAAAGTCTACAAGATCCAATTTTGGAGTGCCACCTGAAAGGTTTGTTGTTAATTTTGTATCCCATGAGCCACAGTGTTATGAAGATGTACTGCAGATGCCTGATGAGGAACAAAAGCAGTGGATGATGGCTATGAAAAAAGAGTATGAATCTCTGAAGGAACCTAAGGTATTTACTCCAGTGATGTTACCTGAAGGACAAAAACCTGTTGGATGCAGGTGGATATATAAAATTAAGAAGTCAAGTGATAATAATATAACCTGCAAGGCAAGGCTTGTGGCACAAGGGTTCTCACAAGAGAAATATGTGAATTTCACAGATGTATATGCTCCTACAGTGAAGGCTGAAACATTTAGAATGGTCTTGGCAATTGCAGCGTCAAGAAAATGCCAAGTGCATCATTTTGATGTGGAGACAGCATATTTGAATGCAAGTTTAAAGGAAGAAGTCTACATGAAACAAGTCCCTGGATATGAACTTGAAAATCCACAACTTGTTCTGAAGTTGAACAAAGCCTTGTATGGTCTCCGGCAATCAGGACTGGCATGGAATAGACATTTGCATGAGAAATTGACTAAAATAGGTTTTTCTCAAAGTAGGGCAGATCCTTGCTTATACACAAAGGGTTCTTTGATATTGATTGTGTTTGTTGATTATTTATGTTTAATGGTGCCCGATATCTCACATGTGAAGTGGTTTATGTCTTCATTAGGCAAAGAAGTAAAAATGAAGCATCTTGGTGAGATACAACATTATTTAGGGGTTGATGTCACAACTGATCCTGAAGGTAATTTCTATCTGTGTCAAAGTGACAAGATAGAACAGCTAATACAGAAGTGTAAGATGGGAGACTGCAACATAGTCTCTACACCTATGGAAGTGGGGTTCAACAGAGATCCTGATGATGGGGATTTTGGAAATGTTGAACTATACCAATCTGTATTGGGCTCATTAATGTATTTGTGTTCATGGTCTAGGCCTGATATTGCAGCAACTATCAACATATTAAGTCAATATGCTG
This sequence comes from Phrynocephalus guinanensis, assembly GCA_037367245.1. Classification (NCBI taxonomy): domain Eukaryota; kingdom Metazoa; phylum Chordata; class Lepidosauria; order Squamata; family Agamidae; genus Phrynocephalus; species Phrynocephalus guinanensis. Next base: position 7,374,739 of record CM074744.1, on the reverse strand, counting down.
CAAAGCCATTGATGAAGCATTGGAAAGGTATAAAGCGTGTTTTGAGATACCTTAAAGAAACAATGCATGAAAAGTTCAAAATATCCATGTGTGATAATCTTGATTTAATTAGCTATGCAGATGCTGACTGGGGTTCAAGTCCAGAAAGGAGGTCATTGTCTGGATATGCCATTTTCTTAGGTAACTCATTAATTGTATGGAAGGCCTGAAGACAAAGGTACATTTCATGCTCTACTACTGAGGCAGAGTATGGGGCTGTGAGTGACTTGTGTTGTGAGTTAACCTGGGTGGTGCAGTTGTTAAAGGATGTAAATGTAAATGTAAAACTACCAGTCAAAGTGTATAATGATTCTTTTTCATGTATCCAATTAACACAGAATCAGAAGGTCGGATCCAGAAGCAAGCATATTGGTATCCGTTACCAGAATGTCAAGGACTGCATAGAACAACATTTGATTGTATTAGAATACTGTACTAGTGTTGACAATTATGCTGATATATTTACAAAGCCTTTATGTAAAGAAAAACATGTATGTATGTTTTAAGAAAAGGCTAGGAGTTGAAATCTGTTAAATATAGGAGGGGTGTCAAGATATGTAAAAGTTGATAAAATATATGTTATGTATATTTAACAGATAGTGGAAAGAGAATTGTAAAATGGAGGCAGTTAGATTCTGCAGTCTCATGATGTTAATCCACAAGTGTAAGAGATAAGTAATCACAGGCATGTTATGTGATGAAGCACAGGTGGAAGAATTTATATAATCATGATTGCATCAGATTGCATCAGATTGTAATTAGTGATGACTCATATCTGATGGGTGCTGAACTGTATAAAAAGCACTAGCTTGCCATGTTAGGTGGGTCTGTCTATGGTGAGAGACAGAACCCCACACTCTGTTTGTCTGTTGTAAATATTGCTTGGATGTTATGCTGTATATATTTTTGATGTATATATGAATATATGAGTTTTTACTCTACCCATTGTCATTGTCTTCCGTTAACCTAACTCTGCAATACTTTATATCAATACTGACATTTTATCTGCATGCTACTGCTGCACTGCTCTGTGCCAAACACATTTAAATATTATATTTTTTGCTTAATTGCTGATAGTTACCAATGACATGATTATACACAAACATGAACTGCCTCCATGATTCTGACTCTGGGATGTTGCCTCAAGATTAACTCCTGAAGCATATTCCTAAAAATGCATATAGCCACAAGCCAATGGAGGTTTAAAATCAGAGTTTTTCTTCTGCTAAAAGATGGTTCTTTCAACCTATATAATATACAATAAAAACATAGCAAAGTGAAAATAATACAACTTAATAGTACCTACTGAAGGATAATTGAATCAATAGTTATATCAGTCACATCACTCATAAAGTCAAAGGTCAAGAGTAAGTTAAGAGGAAGTTGGGATGAATAATAGTGTTAGAAGCCAGGAATACCCAGCTACAAGATGGACCCCCAAACCCCATCTCGGCAAGCCTGCCCAGCAAGATACATGGTTGATGGTATCAAAGGCCGCAGACATCTCAAGAAGGAACGACAATGTTGTCAGATATTAGTTGGTGAGATATATGTATTAGACATGATGTTCTATATATATTTGATATGTATTTAATTAATTTAAAGATGGAATCTGTAAAGTCACAATGACTCAATGTATAGTTTTTTTTTTTCAAATGGAGTACAGAAGTTAAGAATTAACATCCTGAATTTTGGCTGATGCAGGTTACAATAGCTATGAAGTAATGTCATTTATGATTGGACAGACATGAGTATAAAAATGTTCTGTAAATCACTATTAAGAGCCTCGTGGCACAGTGGTTAAATGCCTGTACTGCAGGTGAAACTGTGCTCACGACCTGGGGTTCAATCCCAGGTAGCAGGCTCAAGGTTCACTCATCCTTCCATCCTTCCGAGGTAGGTAAAATGAGTACCCAGCTTGCTGGGGGGGCAATGTGTAGCCTGCACACTGTAATTAAAATTGTAAATCGCCCAGAGACTACTTAAAGTGGTATGGGGCAGTATATAAGCAGAAGTAGAACTTTTTATTCATTGGGCTTTCCCACTTTGGGCATCCTCTTTGTTTCTCTGTCATATATTTTGTCTATGTGCTGTTATGCTGTCAAATTTTGTATCAATGTACCAATATCATTTTTCCCTCTATGCTTTGTTGAACTTTGTAGAAGTTCTGTGATGATATATTTTTGTACATTTGTAATATAGCTGTTTGTCTCTGGCTAACAATTTATTCAATAAGTATTGCTTCTGCTGGCTGATCAAATAGCACATACTTCCGGTTCACTTCCAGTTTGCAGAAAAGCATTTCTGAGTCCTCCGACATGCCTAGAAAGTGCTTTCAAGCGATCTGGAGGTCACTTCCTGTTTTCCAGAAGTCACTTCCTGTCTGCAGTGAAGCACCAGGCAGGGGGGAAGGTACAAGAATGCCGACCCGAACCACATGCACATGTCGCAGATTTTCAATTATCGCAGGTTGGGTCAGGTCCTTAACCCGCACGATAGGTGTGTGTGTGTGGGTCACTGTACCAGTTCTTTGGAGGCTTCATCTGATGACACAGGCTCAAATTCAGCCAGTCTAGGAGAATGGATGGGATGCAGTGCTCAAGGTACTCAGAGAAAGATAAGTACTACTGGAGTCCAAATCAGCTTGGATGCCCTCAATTTTTGATCTTAAAAAAAGGCAACGAGAGACTCACTGGTGAAATCACCAGGAGGAGGCCTTGGCTGACCAGGATTGGTGAGGTCCCGAACCACTAACAATTCCACCTGGGGGTTCGAGGTCACATCGATTCTCAAAGAGGCAAAAGATATTTTAGCCTCCCTGATCGCCCAAACATAGCGCCTGGTTAGCAAATTGCAGCCCAATTAATCTACGTTCAGTCTTTCCTCCATCTGCTCCCAAGTCTTCTCCATTCTTGCTTCTTCATCCGTTAAGTCATCCGTAAAACACAGCGAGGATCGGGCAGCACATCAAAGAAGATGTGTGGGAGCTATCAGGTCACCAGCGCAGGTGTCATCATCATACCACCTGTCCACCAGAGCATGAACCAGATTGTCAGCCAGACTGTCTGGTAAAAACCCCAAAGGCCCCTGAATACCGTTCAGGGTCCAGAAGCCTTCAGGGGCATGCCTAAACAAGGGGCCTAGGCTTTCCGTAAGACAGGGCAGTGATTGCCAGGGGGAAAGTCAACAATGATCTGTCCATGCAATGGGTTAGGGGCAATATTTCCTCAACCCTCAAATTAAATTCTGCAGACAGGGAGGAAAAAGCCAGATGCAGGGTGTACCCAGCCCTATGGGTGGGACCAATAAGACCCCAAATGATAAAAAGCATACCAGTTTTATACATGGAAGACAAAGAGTGTACATTCTCATAACTCTATTGGTTAGAATCTGGTAAGTATTTGGACTGGCACCGTTTGTGAGAGAAAGTGTACTTCTCTAGGTTATGATGTTCAAAAGAAAGAGGTCTAATTCATAAAGGTTAGATATCCAGTTTGTTAGAAAACAAGAAGACATATTTATATCATAACCTGGCCATTATCATGGATATCAGAGATTAAAAATTGGAAAAGGTGGAATATGTTCAAAGGAAAGCAACGAGCAGAGATCAAGCCCTGCGAGCAATAAGTGATTGATGTGGGTGTGTTTAGTCTGAAAATGAAAAGACTTAATAGGCAACGCAGCAGATACCTTCAAATCACTGGATGGACCATTATATGGAAGGTGGAAGAAATTTATCTCAGGGCTGACATCGGGAAGAATGCTTGGCAGATGCCAATGTTGGCTGGTTCATATTACAGTCTAGTTCCTGCGTTTTATCACAATAGTCTTCCACCTTTCAAACATACATTTTACACAAATATATAGAAATATGTTTCAAGGTTTTCTGCTTCTCAGGTGCCTCCATCCAACTCCTTCCTTCCTATTCTAACGGGATACATCCTTGGCCTATTGAGAACCTGCCTCCCAAAGAGCTTCACTCTTGGACTCTTGGACTGCTGCATAAGACAATAGAGGAACACACAACACTGATTAATCACCTTTCAATAGCATTTTTAAAAAGTGTCAGAAAGGATGAAATGAGAACAGAGAGAAAAAGGGATTCTCAGTCCCCAGATCAACTCAGGAAGGAGTAATGCCAGCGAGAGAAAGGAAGACCTCTCTCCTGCCAGGGTTTCTAAGATGTGTTCTCTCCCCAAACCTTTTCCCACACTCCAGGCATTTGGAAGGCTTCTTCCTTGTGAGGGCCATTGTTGAGAATTATCACCTCCACACTTAACGACAATGTGGAGATCTCATGTATAAACAGAGTTAGGAAGTGCAGGAACAGATCTTAAACATATCAGAGAGAGAGAGTATATGTAAAAATCTTATGACAGTGTATTAGAAATTCAGTTGCAATATATACAAAGCATAAAACACACATTACATCAGCAAGACTGTTTAACATGGCAACAGACAGAGTAAAGTGATCTGACTTAGAGCAGATAAACTACACTTGTAACATCTCTGGTTTATACAACTCTTGCAACAGTCGCAGAATACGTTACAGCATTGGATATTACATAAGGTCATATTAGAATACAGCAGCTGTAGCAAACTGTATCATTACACAAGACATCTGTGAAGATTCTCAGTCATCCAGGTGAGTTCATCTGGAAGTTGAGTCTTGGCAACTGGGCTTTTTTCACTGCTCATCCAAACAGCTTCATCAGTGAGTCCTCCAGCTTATAGTCAGATTTGACCTCTTGTCGCCTGGGTCTGAAATAGGTTCATAAGATGACCTGAATGGGCTCTTTAGGTAGACAACAGTATCCAAAGCCTTAAGGTGAACAATGGGCTAAGGTGCTGAAACCTATCAAGTATGGGCAGCTAGCTGTGGCCTTGGTGGTGAAGGCTTTTTGATTTATCTGGGTACTTTGGAAAGCACACCATGATAAGTAGCAGATGGATCACAACTCCCAGAACTCTCAGCTTAGACTGCCAATGACAAAGGACTGTGGGAGTTCTGGTCCATAACATCTGGAGGGCTGCAGTTTGGACATGCCTGACCTAAAGTACTAAGACCTATAAAGTATGAGTCATTAGCTATGGCCTTGGTGGTGAAGGTTTTTTGATTTTTCTGGGTATTGTTCAAAGCAGCTGGACTAGATGGGCCTTTGGCCTGATCCAGCATGGCTCTTCTTATGTTCTTATGTTCTTAAAGCACACCCTGATAAGTAGCAGATAGACTATGCCTGAGGCCCCCACCTTTGTTGAGAGAGGGGGTTTCAATGCTCACATGAATGGCTTCCCTGACTCCTCTCTCAAATCACCTATCTTCTCTGTCTAATATGTGTACATCCTCATGTTTGAATGCATGCCCTTTGTCCTTCTAATGGAGGTGTGCTGCTGATTCTGGTCCTGAGCGGTTACCCCTCCTATGTTGGGCCATCCTTCTGTTTAATGGCTGCTAGCACAGATGCCCTAACAATGGTAAAGAGAAGATTAAGAGAAGACAGCACTCTCACCTCCAGAAGCAGCCTCAAACCAGAACAGATATGCCTGCTCCTGGACCTGTGTCTGAACACCTTATATTTCATGTACAGAGGGGATTTCTACAGATAGAAGCATGGTTGTGCCATGGGGTCCCCACTGTCACCAACTGTTGCCAACCTATACATAGAAGAAGTGGAGAAGAAGGCACTCAACGCCTTCCCAGGGACAACATCACCCCAATGGTACACGTATGTAAATGGTATCTGGGTGAAAAGCAAGACTCAGGAAGTACAGGCTTTTACAGACCACATCAATGCGGTGGACCCTAATATTAAGTTCACCAGGGAAGGCACCCAAGACAACAGGCTGGCTTTCCTGGATTGTGAAGTCATCGTCAGACCCAACCGTGGTCTGGGAGTAGAAGTATACAGAAAACCCATCCACATAGATAAGTACTTACCGTTTGACTCCCATCATCAATTACAGCACAAATTAGGAGTCATTGGAACCCTAAACCACAGAGCAGACGGCATCCCCACCTCCACAGAAGCCAAGAAGATGGAAGACAGGTACCTGAAGATGGCACTTAAGGCCTGTGGATATCCAAAGTGGGCCTTCAACAAAGCAGGGTTGTGTCCCAGAAGAACAAGGGATCAGCTTGAGACCCAGACCCGACGGAAGAACCTGGTCATTCCCTACATGCCTGGAGTGTCTGAGAAGTTTAAAATTATTTTTGGCAAACATCACATCCCTGATTATTTCAAACCCACAAACGAACAAAGGCAGAGATTTGTCCACCCCAAGGACCCGATACCAAAACAAAAAAGGGGCAAAGTAGTATATGTGGTCCAATGCAGTGAGAAGTGTGCAGACCTCTACATTGGAGAAACTAAACAGCCATTAAATAGGAGGATGGCCCAATGCAGGAGGGGCAACAGCTCAGGACCAGAATCAGAAGCACACCTCCATTTGAAGGACAAAGGGCACTCCTTCAAACATGAGGATGTACACATATTAGACAGAGAAGATAGGTGATTTGAGAGAGGAGTCAGGGAAGCCATTCATGTGAGCATTGAAACCCCCTCTCTCAACAAAGGTGGGGGCCTCAGGCATAGTCTATCTGCTACTTATCAGGGTGTGCTTTCAACAATACCCAGAAAAATCAAAAAACCTTCACCACCAAGGCCATAGCTAATGACTCATACTTTATAGGTCTCAGTACTTTAGGTCAGGCATGTCCAAACTGCAGCCCTCCAGATGTTATGGACCAGAACTCCCACAGTCCTTTGTCATTGGCAATCTAAGCTGAGAGTTCTGGGAGTTGTGATCCAAAACATCACAACGGCCGAAGTGTGGACATGCCTACCTTAGGCCATTGTTCACCTTAAGGCTATGGATACTATTGTCTATCTAACAAACCTATTCAGGTCATTGTTCAGCTTATGAGCCTATTTCAGACCAGGGAGACAAGAGGTAAAAGCTGACCATAAGATGGAGCACTTGCACTAGCTGCATTCAGACTGATGAAGCTATTTGGAGCAGAGAAATATTTCTATCTCTCAAGAAAAACAAGTCTAGTTGCCATGATGCAACTTCCAGACATTATACAAGACATTATATCAGATCATCTCACATGTGTCCAATCATTAATCAGTATCTATTAGGTGTTCAAAATCTATAATCAATTTCCTCAGAGAAATTGTCCTTGGCTCAGAACCTTTGAGCCCACTTAAAATATTACATTTTAACATGTACATGCACAGTATGAACTTTTAACACGGATGGCCTAACAAGGTTTGTTCAAAATTTTGTTCAAAATTTTCCTGTGAGGTTCAGATGAAACAGAGACGGGGTCAGACTAAAAATCATCCAATGTATTTTGTAGTAATACAAGATCTTCCAAGTCTGGATATTCCACTTCCTTTCCAACGCTTTAACTCTTACACTACATTTACTCTTGATTCGTTAAGTGAAGAAAACCTCTGACAACCTCAAAATGCTAGCCAACATTGTTGGGGGAGGGGTGGGGTGGGGAAGGGAGACTAATGATATCACCTGCCCATTCGCAGTTCATGTTCTGCGGTCCCACTATATTGTCTCCCGTTTCAGGCCTCCCGTACTTACCCCCCAAAAGCCTGTTTCAGACATCCTGTAATTACCCCAGAAGTGGCCTGTGAGGGCCTTCCCAGGCCTTCTGGAGTCCCGAAAAATGGCTTCCCTATGAACCTGAAGTGACTTCTGGTTTTCCGAAAGTCACTTCGAGTTCTCAGGGAGGCCTTTTGGGGACCCCTAAAAGGCCAGGGAAGACACTCGCATGCCCATTTGGGGCAGCGCCGTTGGGGATAAGTACAAGAGCCCCCAGTAAGACCTCCCAGGCCAAACCAAACCTGCATCCGCATATCACGGATTTTCAATTTTAGAGGGTCAGGTAGGATCCCTAACCTCCTTGATAGGCGGGGTGGGTGCGTGGGTGTCACTGTAGCAAGTTTTTCCAACACTCCAGATTTTTTAAGTGTCTCTCCACTGTGTGTGTCCTCTGATGCTTAGCAAGGCTTCCAGAAACACTGAACCTGTTTTCACACTCTAGACATGCAAATGGCTTTTCACCTGTGTGGATCCTGTGATGTCTAGCAAGCTTTCCAGAATTACCGGAACCTCTTTCCACACTCCAGACATTCAAATGGCTTTTTGCCTGTGTGGGTTCTATTATGGCCAGCAAGTGCTCCAGAGTGACTGAACCTCTTTCCACACTCCAGACATTCAAATGCCTTCTCACCTGTGTGAATCCTGTGATGGCTAGCAAGGGTTTCAGAATGTCTGAATCTCTTTCCACACTCCAGACATTCAAATGGCTTCTCACCTGTGTGAATCCTGTGATGTCTAGCAAGGCTTCCAGAATGACTGAAGCCTTTCCCACACTCCAGACATTCAAATGGTTTCTCACCTGTGTGAATCCTGTGATGCCTAGCAAGGTTTTCAGAAGTACTGAACCTCTTTCCACACTCCAGACATTCAAATGGCTTTTCGCCTGTGTGGGTTCTGTGATGCTTAGCAAGGCTTCCAGAAGCACTGAACCTCTTTCCACACTCCAGACATTCAAATGGCTTCTCACCTGAGTGGGTTCTGTTATGGCTAGCAAGGCTTCCAGAATTACCGAACCTCTTTCCACACTCCAGATATTCAAATGGCTTTTTGCCTGTGTGGGTTCTATTACGGCCATCAAGTTCTCCAGAGTGACTGAACCTCTTTCCACACTCCAGACCCTGAAATGGCTTCTCACATGTGTGAATCCTGTGATGCTTAGCAAGGCTTCCAGAATGACTGAAGCCTTTCCCACACTCCAGACATTCAAATGGCTTCTCACCTGTGTGGGTTCTGTGATGTGTAGCAAGGTGTCCAGAGTGACTGAACCTCTTTCCACACTCCAGACATTCAAAGGGCTTCTCACCTGTGTGGGTTCTGTGATGTGTAGCAAGGTGTCCAGAGTGACTGAACCTCTTTCCACACTCAAAACATTCAAAGGGCTTCTCACCTGTGTGGGTTCTGTGATGGCTAGAAAGGCTTCGAGAATCACTGAACCTCTTTCCACACTCAAAACATTCAAATGGCTTCTCGCCTGTGTGGGTTCTGTGATGCCTAGCAAGGTGTCCAGCTTGACTGAACCTCTTTCCACACTCCAGACATTCAAATGGCTTCTCGCCTGTGTGGGTTCTGTTATGGCTAGCAAGGTGTCCAGATTCACTGAACCTTTTTCCACACTGCAGACATTCAAATGGTTTCTCACCTGTGTGGGTTCTGTAATGCTTAGCAAGCGTTCCAGAATCAATGAACCTCTTTCCACATTCAAAACATTCAAATGGCTTCTCACCTGTGTGGGTTCTGTTATGTACAGCAAGGTGTCCAGCTTGACTGAACCTCTTTCCACACTCCAGGCATGTCAATGGGTTCTCCCCCTGCTGAATTGTTTCATGGGAACAAGTTGTTGAGGTGCTGGGAAAAGATTTTCCACACTTGGCATGCTCATTCCTTTCCTCTCCTTTGGATGTTTTCGGAACCACTTGATCTTTTTCCTGACAAGTAATAGATTTGTCCATCTTTACATCTATCTGTTCTCCTCTAAGCTTCGTCCTTCTGGTTTGATTCTCAACTACCTCATTTGCATCTGAATATTCAACCTCTTCCTCTGACGCTTGGTGTCTTCCTCTTTTATTGCTTCTCTACAGTGTCTTACCTGCAAAATAGAAGTGACCACAAAAAACGGAGTTTCAAATCAAGTAACCAATCCAATGCACTGCCATGGAGGATTCAGGAGAATGAAACACAGCTCCAGGGTGAACTCATCTCCACCAACATCAGTGAGGAAGTTCGTTGTGGCACCAGTGAATATCCTGAGGAAAACCAGGGGATTTATCACACTCTTCCTGTGACGAAATGGTTTCTTTCCATACTGGTTAAAGTCTAGTGAGGTCCAGGGTAAGAAATGGCTCCAACTTGTTCCATAGCCTTAATATAATATTTATACAGTGGACCCTCGTATAACGTACGGCTCCTATTGCGGAAAATCTGTACAATGGAAAACATTTCCATCACCACTCCCCTCCCCCCCCCTCCAACATGGGAGCAGGAAGTCTCTCGGGCTCTTTACCGAAGATGCAAGCTGGCATTGGAGGAGGAGGAGGAGGCCCCGGCCAGCCCAGCTGGGCACCCACGGCAGCAGTGGCTTTGGCAGCGATGGAGGAGGAGGGCTAGGTCCGCCTGCTTGTCTTGGCTGGGCACCCACCGCAAAGCTTCCTCAGGAATGCCCGCTCATCTCTTTTCCTTCCCCCTTTCCGTCTCTCTTTCTCTCCCCCTTGAGCCCAAGCCATGCAGCGCAAGAGAGCCAAGGTAACCTGATGGTGCTGTGGATCAGCACTGCCAGAGGTGGCGCCGGCGGGCGAAGTGGTGGCACGCGCCTCGGAGAGGCGGCGCAGTTGGACCGTTCATGGAGCCTGTGCCTCTGGCTGCTGCGGCTGCTGCTGTTTCTGGCCACGCCAGGGGTACTCCGCACTGCTGCATCACGCTCAGTCCTGCAGGCGACTTCGCTTTCCCCCTGAACAGCAGCAGCAGCAGCAGCAGCCATCAATTCCTCCTTTGTCTCTCTCCCAGCCCCTCATTCATGAGTTGGAGCTTCTGTTCCGCAGGGTTCAACTCGCCCGTTCCTCTCCCTGGCTGGCCTTCAGAGCCGCGGCACCATGGTCAGGCCAGGCGGTGTATATGTGTGTGTCTGTGTGCGCACGTGCTCGTGTGCGTGCGTGCGTGCAGGGAAGGAGGAGACGATAGAGGATGCTCCCTGGCTGCACTGCAACACCTCCCTGTGCTCCTTGTGCAGTGATACGAGCCAGAATATTTGGATGCTTTTCTGACATCCTCCTCCTCCTTTCACGAGCCCGGAAGAATTAACCTTTGTGCTGCTGCACTCCAACCGAAATCAGAGTGTGGGGGGTGGATGCCTGTTTGCATTTTTGCATTTCTGTTCCCCAAAATTATACATGTACTGTAGTTTGTGTCATTTTTCTCTGCATTGGAACAGATTCCATTTTCAATACATTCCTATGGGAAATTGCAATTTGTATAAAGGAAATTTTAACATAATTTCATTTGGAACGAATTAATTCCTTTATACAAGGTACCACTGTATATTATGTTGGATCTAACTCACAGAAAGTTGCCTTGGCTGACCATACCTCTTCCATATGAATTTATGGTGCTTATGATCACCTTCAAAGCAGCCACTCAGACAGCTTGGATATTTTAAGGGAACATTGCTCTTCATTCGCCAAAAAAAACTGATGGACATATTTAATTTGATATACAGAGACCTTCAAAGTAATAACAGACAAGAAACAGAATGTGCTCTTTATATACTGCCCCTTAATGCTTAAAGCACTCTCTGGACAGTTTCCAATTTAATTATGCAGGGTACACACTGCCCCACCACCAAACAAGCTGGGTAATCATTTTTCTGTCCTCAGATAAATCTACAAGAAAACCAGAAGAGCAAAAAGTCTTATTTTTTCTAACCACTCCAAAGAGGCTCTCCCTCTCCAGTCACCCCATAGCAGAAGAGGTTTTTTTCTAAAATTCGTACTGTGAGCATGGAGGGAGGTACAGAAGAACATCTTCCCTGGATAATTGACTCGTCACATTGATTATTATTTTATTTTTATGCCACTGTTTATGACTGGGCGGGGTGAGATGCCTTAACTCCTGTAAGTGAATCAGAGCAGTCACAGTATATGAATGCATAAAATAAATCAAGAAAGTAAAAAGCCTTCTTCATGACACATGCTCAGGATCCTTACCTGGACAGATTTTATTCCCAGAATCTCAAAGGGATCTCCTCACGCAGAGATCTCCAGCCTGGAATGAGAAGATCCCACTCGCTGTGGGCAAAACAGGGGGTCACCTCCACAAAGAACACCGACAGCTGAAAATAGAAATCAAATTTAAAACAAAAGGCACGGTGCATGTCTCAGGACTTTTCTAACTGGAGGAACATTGTCAGCTACTACTACAGTCTCTTCCAACCTTCATCCTCCTTAAGAGCTTCCTATTCCACTAAAAGGAGAGCTGAAAATGGGAGCAGAAAGATGAATTTTTAAATAGTGATAAGGAACCAGCCTTTTGTAAAGCAAATGGCCCTGAATTGTGTTTCCTGGACCAAATCACCTGTCTTGCAGCAGAGAGAACATGCAGGAAGATCCTGCTTCTTTGGGGATCTGTTTCTAACTCTGCTGAAAAATATCAGCTTTGTGTGTGCCTGCCTTCCTTTCAGAAAATACCATGTGGGAATCGAACACCACAGATATTCCCCTGAGGGAGGCAGGGAGGAAATTGTCCCAACTCTCCTGCAGTTTATTCCCCCAAACCGTTTATTTATTTCAAATATTCCTGCCCTGCTTTTCTCCTTAAAAGGAGACCCAGCGTGGCTCAACTCTGCTTAGTGGTTTGGGCCTCACTTATTCAGGAGGCACAAAAATACTGTATAATTGCTTTCATGTTTTGTGTGGTGAGGGATTGTAATTCCAAAATGTCCATCTCTCTAGCCTTCTTTGTTGCTTCCTCGCCTGTCAGTTTTCGAATGGGGGAAAGAGAGGCATTGGGGGGTGGGCATCAGGTCAACTGCTCACATTGCTTCTGAGAGAAGGGCTGGAGAGAGAGAGAGAGAGAGAGAAGGGCCCTTCAGGGGGTAAGAAAAGCCCTCTGTCCATGGGCAGAGAAGCAGGGGACACAGAGAGAGCTGCTGTGGGACTCAGAGTTTTGTTCAGGAGAAGGAAACCTAGAAGTGGAGGAACCTTTAATCCACGCTTGCCCAAAGTCCAGCCCGCGGGCCAAATCCGGCAAGCCAGGTCATTTTTTTTTTAATTTTTTTAATATTTTTATTGAACATGAAAAAGAACAAAATAACAATAATAAACAGTAATAGACAATCATAAACAATACAGAGTGCCCCCCACCCCCAAGAAACCGTCCAGTATTCTTGCATCTTCTCTTTCTTCTTCATCTTTTTTTTTTTTCTTTTTCTTCCAATAGGCTTCTTAAGGTCCTTTACGCCAGAACTGTGTTGGGTTATAAGTTGGTTGTATCCCTTTCCCTTTTAATAATACATAATCTATAAATTTCCCCCAAACATCATAGAAAATATCTTTTTTTATTTCACCTCTCAAAACTTTTATATTACAAGATAGTTTATCATTTAACGCTATGTCCCACACTTCCTTATACCATTCAGCAATTTTAAGGTCTGATTTCAATTTCCAGTTCCTAGCAATAATCAGTCTAGCTCCTGTCATAAGATTTGCTATTAATTCTTTAGTTTTCACATCATATTCATTAATAGATGGTAATGATAACAAAGCAATTTCCGGTACACATTTAATATCGGTTTGTATTATTTCTCTTATCTCCTCAAAGATCTCTTGCCAGAACTTTTGAACTATTTCACATTCCCACCATAAATGAAAATAGGTACCTGTCTTTTTTTCGCATTTCCAGCAGAGCTTAGAATATTTTGGATTCATTCTATTCATTCTGACTGGAGTCATATACCATCTTAAAACTAGTTTGAAGTAGTTTTCTTTTATTCTGACTGATAATGACCGCAAAATCCTCAAATTCCAAATTCTTTTCCATTCATCATTATTTATTTCTTTCTCTATGTCTTGTTTCCATAGCTCTCTTATTGTGTCCTGTTCCCTATTCTCAAATGAATCTTGAATTATTTTATATAGTTTACCAACTGTTCCTTTCCCTGTATTTCCTTTCTCTGATTCATATGTTGTCAGAAATTGCTCAAATTTTGTATATCCTCTAAGTTGTGTATTTTTCCTAATCCATTCTTTCGTCCAGCTGTCTAACTGGGCGTAATTCAACCAGGACAATTCCTGAGTTTGCAGAATACGTTTAATTTCTTGTTTTGATGTCATCTTTTTAATCCAATCTTTTAGTCTTGCCACTTTCCTTAATTTAAATAAGTCTCCCAATTTCTTCATGTTCGTGGGGAAATTTTCCTGATCGATCACCGCGCCAAGCGGGGAACCTTCCTGTATCAATTTCTTTCCATACTTTTTCCAAGTGAGCAATAGGGAACTTAGAAGAGGGTTTTTAATTGGGTAACTTTTCCTTTTTGGGGGGAAACTAAATACATATTTATTTATGTCTTCATTTAGTTCCTCTGATTGAAGTTCCCACCATATTAGTTTTTGCGGTTTAAATAGTATTTCCCCCAGGGAACTAATCTGATTAGCTATGTAATACATTCTAAGATTAGGTATACCTATACCTCCCTCTTTTTGAGATCTGTACCATAAGCTTTTATTTATTCTTGCTTTTTTTTCACCATTGCAAAATTTATTTAAAAGATCTTGATAGACTTTAATTTCAGTTTCTGTGTATTGAATAGGTAACATTCTAAAAAGAAAATTTTAGCCATTGCTATTCTGCCAAACCATGATAAGTTTAATTTGGAGTAATTTTGTAATTTATTTCTAATCTCTTCCTTTAATTTGATATAGTTCCGTTCTTTGGTTTTAAGCATATCACATTGCTTCTGAGAGAAGGGCTGGAGAGAGAGAGAGAGAGAGAGAAGGGCCCTTCAGGGGGTAAGAAAAGCCCTCTGTCCATGGGCAGAGAAGCAGGGGACACAGAGAGAGCTGCTGTGGGACTCAGAGTTTTGTTCAGGAGAAGGAAACCTAGAAGTGGAGGAACCTTTAATCCACGCTTGCCCAAAGTCCAGCCCGCGGGCCAAATCCGGCAAGCCAGGTCATTTTTACTGGCCCGTGACTGGCTGGCTTGCCCCCTCCCCCCCCCACGCTTCCTCTCAGAACGGCCCGGCTCGCTCACTGGCAATGCTGCCGCATTGTCCTGCCTGCTCCTGCGGCAGCGGCTGCTCCTGCTCCTCCTGCTGCCCCCATGGGGATTGTGGTGCCTGCTGTTCCTCAGCCGGGGCCAGTAGTAGCCATTCTCCCACCGACACCACCACTGCCACGGAGAACTCGCCCCATCCCTCCTCCTTGGCTAGAACAAGGCCATGCAAAGTGGGCAACTGGGCTCCGCCCACAACCCAACCTGCTCAGCTCTCACTGCCACGGCTTTGTAAAAAGCCTGGCCCACCTTCACTGAGTGCTACCTCCCTTTGCCAGCCAACGGAGGTAAGTAGGAAAATGGTAGCAGCCCGCCAAACAACCCCAAGAGTCACAGGAGAGTTAATGTGGAGGAGGGAAGCACGGCCCCCACACTTTCTTCTTCCCAGCCCGTTCACGTTGGACAGGGGTCCTCAAACTACAGCAGGCTGAAGGGGGAGGGCTCAGGCTAGGGACGAGCTGGGGGGGGGAAGCAATGGCCATATCGTCTGCATGCAAGCGCAGGTGCAGTCTTCTTGGGGGTGGAGAGGAGTGTGACGGTGACTTTCTCTCCCAAAGATCCACCTTTTAGAAAAGAGTCTGGGGAAGTTTCCCACTCTTTTCAAAACAAGGGAAACATGCCTGACAAAAAGCAGCCCAGAAACTTGCCTAGATCTCCTTTTGAAAGGTGGATCTTTGGGGGAGAAAGTCTGGAGCCCTAAGCCACTTTAAATGTTTATTTGGGGGGGGGGTGTTGGAGGGGGGTATTGCAGGTGAGGAAGCTGCTTGAAGAATTCCTCTGTCAGAAGAGCAGGGCCCGGTTTGTTTGGCTCAGGGCTCCAGACTTTCTCTCTCAAAGATCCACCTTTCAAAAGGAGATCTAGGCAGGTTTCTGGGCTGCTTCTTGTCGGGCATATTTCCCTCGTTCTGAAAAGAGTGGGAACCTTCCCCAGACCCCTTTCGAAAAGGTCGATCTTTGGGAGAGAAAGTCTGGAGCACTAAACTAAGCCAACCCCGCTCCTACATTTCAGAGTAATTGTTGAAGTGGCTTCCTCACCTGCACCCCCCTCCCAAAACTAATGTGCTGTGGCCAGGAAGTTGTTGTATTACAAAGCCCTGGTAACTTGGTTTTCGCCAGCCACTTATCTCCCATTCCCCAACCCCATCCCCGGCACACCTTCCCTTTCACTCCACGCCAAATGTGATGGCAGCAATCAGATGGTACCCCTCACACTGAACGTGGCTGGTGGTGGAGGCACCTCCCCTGCTTGCCAGAGCCACCTGGCTCCTCGGGCAGGTATTCCTGGGGTGGGGGGGAATGCCTGCTTCTGACTGCCCATGCAAGCCACCCAGCCTGAGCAGTTTGCAAGGGAACCATCACCACTTTCCTTGCAAACAGCACAGGCTGGGCAAGGAACAATGGTACTTGAATGCTTTATGGAAATATTCTTTTTCAAATACTGTATGCTTGTTTGCTTGGGTATGTTTTATGTTTGTTTATGGATTGGCTTTCCTTAGTGTGCTTGAAACCAGCCCCCCTCACCCTCCTAAAGATTGACAAGAGGGTTTTTAAAAAACCAGTTAAGAGGGGCAGAAAGGAATGTGAAATGGAGCCAATTCTTAAAGAAACCACTGTTCTCTGCTTCTTGGGGCCCTGAAATTGACATATTGGCACTTTGCAAAAAGTAAATGGAATTTCAATTGCAGTTTGGGCACTTGATCTCTAAAAGGTTCACCATCACTAGGTCAGATGGTGTGGTATAAAAATGTCCATTGCCTGTGACAAAAATAGGAATAGGAGGTACAACTAAATATTTACTATTCCTATACTGTAGAACTCAGGTGCCCAAACTTTTTGTCAAGAGGGTTCAGTGGGCGGGGCTTGTAAGGAGTCAGTGGGTGGGGCTTAGGGGGGGTCAGTAGGAAGGGCTTGCAAGGGGTCAGTGGGTGGGGCTTGCAGTGTGGGGGTGCAGCCGCCCCCCCCCACATTCTCAGCCTCCAAATCTGGCCCTCCTACAAAAAGTTTGGACACCCCTGCTTTAATCCCTTTCCTTCTTTGCCTTCTCCCCCTACACTGGGGTGGGGGGGGGAGGGAATTCCTTCGAAATCATGACCCAAAGGAGGGGGAGTCCCTTCTGTCCCCCCTCCTTCCCTATATATAGTTTTTTTCTGCCACTCTAGGAAGCCGCACTTCCAGCCTTTCCTCCCCCCCCATGTGACCCCCCCTGCAATTTCCCCCAAAATGCTGATCTGCCCCTTGAGTTGTTCTTTTGGGGGTCAGTTCTCCCTCCTGACCGTTTCCTGTCCTGATTCGGCCTTAAAAGGTTCACCCTCCTTCCTTTTTCTTGCGCGGGGGGGGGAGGGGGAGAAGGGAAAGGAGGAGGGTTTGCCTGGATCGGACCCGCAATTCCTCCAAAAAGGGGGGGGGTTCAGTTTCCCCCCCTCTCCTTCTCCTCCCTCCTCTTCCCAAATTAAAGGTGGGGAGAGAGAAAGGGAAAGAGGGGGCAGATTTTCCCCATTGCATCTCCAACGGCCCCCTCCTCCTCACTTGCAACCTCTTCTCCCATTGCACTTCCCCCCATATCATCCCCCCCATTGAACAACGCACCTCCTCCTCCTCCTCCTGGGGGGTCTCTTTCCTCTCCTTCTAGAGCGCCTTTTGGGTGGGGGTGGAAAGCCACGTGGAGAGCAGGTTCCCCCCTCCCGGGTAGCCTTCGTTTCCTGCCACTCTAGGAAGCTGAACTCGCTGCCTGGGAGGAATCCGAATGCCCCCCCCCGTTTCTCTGCCTCCCTTCTGGCTCTGCGAGGGAGGGGGAGGGGCAAGTAAAGGTAAAGGTCCCCTGTCCCCCCCCCCCCCCGCGGCCTCCGCACATGCGTGGTAGTCTCCGTTTCCAAACCGAAGAGCCACCCGGGATTCGAACCGCTGAGCTGTCCGACTTTGCAGCCAAGGGGTTCAGGGAGCCCAGCCCCAAAAGGCAGGGAGGGATGGAGGAAGGGAAGGGGGAAGATTCCGCCTTCCTCCTCCTCCTCATTTCCCTGCTCTCAGTACTTGAATATGTCTTAATTGTATTGGACTGAATATTGTCCCTTATTACTGTAAGCTGACATGGGTCCTTTTGCAAGGAGAAAGGCGGGGTAAGAATACACTAAAATAAAATAAAGAAATCTCCCCCTTATTTACTTACTTACTTACTTACTTACTTACTTACTTACTTACTTACTTACAATAATAATCAAAGAACAATTGAAAGAACAACAACAATAGTAACATTAAAAGGTATATATAAAATGAATTGACTATTCTAAACTGATAAATAAAATAAAATACTCGGCAAGGTGGCGAAATAGAATAAATGGGGGGGGGGGGAATTAAAGCTCACCAAATGCCTCACGAAAAAGCCAGGTCTTCAAGGCCTTTTTGAAGGCAGGCAGGGACTAGGCTAGGCGCAGCTCACTCGGGAGATGGTTCCAAAGCCAAGGGACAACCACAGAGGAGGCTTGGTTGCGGGTTACCGCTTTCCTATCCTCCCTGGGCATGAGCACCTGGAGTGAGAGCAACCGCAGCAAGTAGGTCGGACCTCAGTCAATCTCTGGAAGATCAGCTCCACCTGCAGCATTTTGTACCCAGTGAAGTCTACGAATAAGAATCAAGGGCAACCCAATGTAGAGAGTGTTGCAGTAATTTATCCTCGAGATCACAAGTGCCTGCACAACTGACCTCAGGGACTCCCCGTCCAGATACGGGCAAATCTTGAAAAAAGTAGTCCTGGAAACGGCAGCCACCTGAACCTCCAATGATAGCGCCGGATCCAGGACCCAGATTTTTGACTCTATCCACCAGCAGGAGGGTAGTACCCCCCAAACTGGGGAGAGGGCCACTGTATCCGGAGGATGGCGCCCCAAAGAATATAACCTCGGTCTTCTCTGGATTGAACTGTTGGTCCTGGTCCATTCCATGACCGCATCCAGGCACAAGTCAGGTTTCTGCACTGCCTCCACTGCAGAGGTGGAAAAGGAGAGAGAGAGCTGTGTGTCGTCAGCGTACTGATGACAGCAGACTCTAAATCCCCTAATGACCTCAGCCAGAGGCCTCATACACATGTTGAACAGCATGGGGGAGCGTGCAAACCCTTTGGGAACCCCACATGGGAGCGTCCAAAGGGCTGACAACTCCCCCCCCCCCCCCCGATCTGCACATGCCGGGGACGGCCTCCCAGGAAGGACCAGAGGCAGCTAAATGCTGTACCTCCGATCCCTACCTCGGAGAGTCGGCCCAGCAGGATACTGTGGTTGATGGTATCAAAGGCCGCTGACAGACCAAGGAGGACCAACAAGGTAGAGCAACTCCTGTCAGCCCCCCTGAGAAGATCAACTTGCAGCGCGACCAAGGCGGTCTCAGTCCTGCAACACGCCCTCAACCTGGACTGGAATGGATGCAGGACATGTTCTTCCTCCAGGAACAACTGGAGATGGGCACCGGCCAACCTCTCAATCACCTTGCCCATGAAGGGAATGTTGGCAATCGGACGATAATTGGCCAAGTTTTCCGATGCCAAGCCAGGTTTCTTTAGAGTGGGCTTCACCACTGTCTCCTTCAGGCGAGAGGGGAAAATCCCTTCCCTGAAGGAGGCAGTGGAAATAGCGGAAGCCCACTCTGGCACGCTCCGTGTGGAAGATTTGGTAAGGGGCCACCAGCCTACAATGAGCCAGTGCCCTGGAGGCCTCAACTGAGGAAAAAGGCCCAAACTCAACTAGGCAAGGAGACTGACGGTGTGTGGTGCCAGGGATACTCGAGGAGGGGCTACAGCAACCGGAGTCCAGACAGTTTTGGATGGCCTCAATTTTAATTCTAAAAAGGCTGCAAAAGACTCGCTAGTGAACTCACTAGGAGGAAGCCTAGGCTGACCAGGATTGGTGAGGTCTTGAACCATACGGAACAATTCTGCCTGGAGGTTCGAGGCCGCACCAATTCTCAGGGAGGCATAGGATCGTTTGGCTTCCCTGACCGCACGAACACAGCACCTGGTCAAAACACAGACTGAAGCCCGGTTACCTACCGACCAGTCTTTTCTCGATCTGCTCTCAAAAGACTTCTTCGTTATTGCTTAATCACTCTCAACTCTGCTGTGAACCACGGCGAGGACCGAGTTACGCAGCGAAGAAGACCCTTAGGGGCGATCCGGTCAACAGCCCGGGTGGTATCCTCATACCACCTTTCTACCAGGGCTTCCACTGGATTGTCAGCCGGACTGTCAGTAAGCTGCCCAAAGGCCTCCAGAAACCTTTCGGGATCCAGAAGCCTTTGGGGGCGGGTAAAAACAAGGAGCCGAGGCTCCCCGTGGGGTGGGGCAGCGATCAACAGGGGAAAAGAGAGCAGATGATGGTCTGACCATGACACAGGCAGGGGAACAATGTCCCCAACCCTCAGATTATAATCCGCCAACGTGGAGGTAAAAACCAAGTCCAGGGTATGCCCGGATCTATGAGTGGGACAAACAACATGCTGGGTCAGATTCATGAAGGCCATGGATTCCATGAAATCCAGAGCCACTCCTGAAAGCCCATATTTGGCATGCACAATAAAGTCCCCTACCACCACCAGAACATGGGGGGACCTCAAAAGAACCACTGAGAAGAACTCAGTGAGCTCTGGTAACACAATAAAGTCCCCTACCACCACCAGAACACGGGGGGACCTCAAAAGAACCACTGAGAAGAACTCAGTGAGCTCTGGTACCACAATAAAGTCCCCTACCACCACCAGAACATGGGGGGACCTCAAAAGAACCACTGAGAAGAACTCAGTGAGCTCTGGTACCACAATAAAGTCCCCTACCACCACCAGAACACGGGGGGACCTCAAAAGAACCACTGAGAAGAACTCAGTGAGCTCTGGTAGCACGGTACCCTATCACAATGCCAAACCTTTCCCGCTGACCCTCCAATAGAAAGAGGCATTCTAACCCAAGACTCACCAACATCACGGCTCTGCTGATAGAAAGAGATGCCCTGTAAACGATGGCCACCCCACATCCTCTATTATTTTAGAGTATTTTTACCCCACCTTTCTCCTTGGAAAAGGACCCAAGGCAGCTTACAGTAATGAGGGACAATATACAGCCCAGTACACTTAAGTCATGTTCAAGTAAATGAGAGCAGTTACCTGATCGTGTATGGTAGATTCATATAAAAGGCACATAAACCCCAAATAAAAGCCTAGGCCCAAACCTGGCAGCTTTGTGCTCAAAGCGGAAGGGCCGTGTGCTCAGCTCAACAAGAATGGTGTGTGTGTGTGTGTGTGTGTGTGTGTGTGTGTGTGTGTGTGTGTGTGTGTGTGTGTGTGTGTGTGTGTGTGTGTGTGTGTGTGTCCTTCCAAAGACATTAAAAAGGCCAAGCTGTCTGATCCTTCTGACCACACACCTTGAGGGCCAGCTAATAAAAAAATCTTGCCCTTAGAGTAAGGCCAAGAGACAGTATGGGGGTCAATAGCAACATTAATATAGTACAGTAGGGAAGAAAGTAAAAGGCGGAACTTGACGGAACTCCCTGATTTCATATGATTTTTACATGGGATCTTTCCCAAATCACCATCAAATCACAAATCCCATTCATGGCCAACTATTGCACAAGAATAATCACGTATCCTCCAGCCGATGGCTCGGCAGTGGCGCAAAAACATGGTTCCATCGCACGGAAACATCTGATTTCATATGATTTTTACATTGGATCATGATGAATCCACTATCATATACAGAGCCCATTTCAGCCCACAGATTGCACAACAAAAATCATGGGTCCATCAGCGCATGGCTCCACAGTGGCGCAAAAACATGGTTCCAAGGCACGGAACCACACGGAACTACCTGATTTTTACCCAGGATCAACTCCAAAACACTATCGAATCCTAGGCCCCATCCATACACACAGACTGCACATCCGAAATCAGGCGTCCGTCAGCGCATGGCTATGCAGTGGCGCAAAAACATGGTTCCAAGGCACGGAACCACACAGAACTACCTGATTTTTACCCAGGATCAACTCCAAACCAGTATCGCATCCTAGGCCCCATCCATACACACAGACTGCACACCCGAAATCAGGCGTCCATAAGCGCATGGCTCTGCAGTGGCGCAAAAATATGGTTC
Organism: Phrynocephalus guinanensis; assembly: GCA_037367245.1. Classification (NCBI taxonomy): domain Eukaryota; kingdom Metazoa; phylum Chordata; class Lepidosauria; order Squamata; family Agamidae; genus Phrynocephalus; species Phrynocephalus guinanensis. The sequence goes on along the minus strand of CM074744.1, from coordinate 7,352,697 downwards.
CAAGGCACGGAACCACACGGAACTTCCTGATTTTTACCCAGGATCAACTCCAAACCACTATCACATCCTAGGCCCCATCCATACACACAGACTGCACATCCGAAATCAGGCGTCCGTCAGCGCATGGCCCTGCAGTGGCGCAAAAACATGGTTCCAAGGCACGGAACCACACGGAACTCCCTGATTTTTACCCAGGATCAACTCCAAAACACTATCGAATCCTAGGCCCCATCCATACACACAGACTGCACACCCTAAATCAGGCGTCCGTCAGCGCACGGCTCCGCAGTGGCGCAAAAACATGGTTCCAAGGCACGGAACCACACAGAACTACCTGATTTTTACCCAGGATCAACTCCAAACCAGTATCGCATCCTAGGCCCCATCCATACACACAGACTGCACACCCGAAATCAGGCGTCCGTCAGCGCATGGCTCTGCAGTGGCGCAAAAATATGGTTCCAAGGCACGGAACCACACAGAACTTCCTGATTTTTACCCAGGATCAACTCCAAACCACTATCACATCCTAGGCCCCATCCATACACACAGACTGCACACCCGAAATCAGGGATCCGTCAGCGCATGGCCCTGCAGTGGTTCAAAAACATGGTTCCAAGGCACAGAACCACACGGAACTACCTGATTTTTAACCAGGATCAACTCCAAAATACTATCACATCCTAGGCCCCATCCATACACAAAGACTGCACACCCGAAATCAGGCGTCCGTCAGCGCATGGCCCTGCAGTGGCGCAAAAATATGGTTCCAAGGCACGGAACCACACGGAACTACCTGATTTTTACCCAGGATCAACTCCAAAACACTATCACAATCTAGGCCCCATCCATACACACAGACTGCACACCCAAAATCAGGGGTCCGTCGGTGCATGGCTCCATAGCGGCGCAAAAACGGGTCTGGGTAAAAGGCAGAACTTGACGGAACTCCCTGATTTTTACCCACGACCAACTCCAAAACACTATCACATCCTAGGCCCCATCCATACACACAGACTGCACATCCGAAATCAGGCGTCCATCAGCGCATGGCTCTGCAGTGGCGCAAACATATGGTTCCAAGGCACGGAACCACACGGAACTCCCTGATTTTTACCCGGGATCAACTCCAAACCACTATCACTTCCTAGGCCCCATCCATACACAAAGACTGCACACCCGAAATCAGGGATCCGTCAGCGCATGGCCCTGCAGTGGTTCAAAAACATGGTTCCAAGGCACAGAACCACACGGAACTACCTGATTTTTAACCAGGATCAACTCCAAAATACTATCACATCCTAGGCCCCATCCATACACAAAGACTGCACACCCGAAATCAGGCGTCTGTCAGCGCATGGCCCTGCAGTGGCGCAAAAACATGGTTCCAAGGCATGGAACCACACGGAACTCCCTGATTTTTACCCAGGATCAACTCCAAAACACTATCACATCCTAGGCCCCATCCATACACACAGACTGCACACCCAAAATCAGGCGACCGTCAGCGCATGGCTCTGCAGTGGCACAAAAATATGGTTCCAAGGCACGGAACCACATAGAACTACCTGATTTTTACCCAGGATCAACTCCAAAACACTATCACATCCTAGGCCCCATCCATACACATAGACTGCACACCCGAAATCAGGGGTCCGTCGGCGCATGGCCCTGCAGTGGCGCAAAAACATGGTTCAAAGGCATGGAACCACACGGAACTACCTGATTTTTACCCAGGATCAACTCCAAAACACTATCACATCCTAGGCCCCATCCATAGACACAGACTGCACATCCGAAATCAGGCATCCGTCAGCGCATGGCTCTGCAGTGGCGCAAAAATATGGTTCCAAGGCACGGAACCACACGGAACTCCCTGATTTTTACCCGGGATCAACTCCAAACCACTATCACATCCTAGGCCCCATCCATACACAAAGACTGCACACCCGAAATCAGGGATCCGTCAGCGCATGGCCATGCAGTGGTTCAAAAACATGGTTCCAAGGCACGGAACCACACGGAACTACCTGATTTTTAACCAGGATCAACTCCAAAATACTATCACATCCTAGGCCCCATCCATACACACAGACTGCACATCTGAAATCAGGCGTCCGCCAGCGCATGGCTCTGCAGTGGTGCAAAAACATGGTTGGAAGGCATGGAACCACACGGAACTACCTGATTTTTATGCAGGATCAACTCCAAACCACTATCACATCCTAGGAGCCACACTTACACACAGACTGCACACCCAAAATCAGGGGTCCGTCAGCGCATGGCTCCGCAGTGGCGCAAAAACATGGTTCCAAGGCACGGAACCACCGGAACTACCTGATTTTTACCCGGGATCAGCTCCAAACAACTATCACATCCTAGGCCCCATCCATACACACAGACTGCACACCCGAAATCAGGCGTCCGTCAGCGCATGGCCCTGCAGTGGCGCAAAAACATGGTTCCAAGGCACGGAACCACACGGAACTACATGATGTTTACCCGGGATCAGCTCCAAACAACTATCACATCCTAGGACCCATCCACACACACAGTGCACACCCGAAATCAGGCGTCCGTCAGCGCATGGCCCTGCAGTGGCGCAAAAACATGGTTCCAAGGCACGGAACCACACGGAAGTACCTGATTTTTACCCAGGATCAACTCCAAACCAGTATCACATCCTAGGCCCCATCCATACACACAGACTGCACACCCGATATCAGGCGTCCGTCAGCGCATGGCCCTGCAGTGGCGCAAAAACATGGTTCAAAGGCATGGAACCCTACGGAACTACCTGATTTTTACCCGGGATCAACTCCAAAACACTATCACATCCTAGGCCCTATCCATACACACAGACTGCACACCCGAAATCAGGGATCCGTCAGCACATGGCTCCGCAGTGGCACAAAAACATGGTTCCAAGGCACGGAACCACACGGAACTCCCTGATTTTTACCCAGGATCAACTACAAAACACTATCACGTCCTAGGCCCCATCCATACACACAGACTGCACACCCGAAATCAGGGGTCCGTCAGCGCATGGCTCCACAGCGGCGCAAAAACGGGTCTGGCTAAAAGGCGGAACTTGACGGAACTCCCTGATTTTTACCCAGGACCAACTCCAAAACACTATCACATCCTAGGCCCCATCCATACACACAGACTGCACATCCGAAATCAGGCGTCCATCAGCGCATGGCTCTGCAGTGGCGCAAAAATATGGTTCCAAGGCACGGAACCACACGGAACTACCTGATTTTTACCTGGGATCAACTCCAAACCACTATCACATCCTAGGCCCCATCCATACACAAAGACTGCACACCCGAAATCAGGGATCCGTCAGCGCATGGCCCTGCAGTGGTTCAAAAACATGGTTCCAAGGCACGGAACCACACGGAACTACCTGATTTTTACCCAGGATCAACTCCAAAATACTATCACATCCTAGGCCCCATCCATACACACAGACTGCACATCTGAAATCAGGCGTCCGCCAGCGCATGGCTCTGCAGTGGTGCAAAAACATGGTTGGAAGGCATGGAACCACACGGAACTACCTGATTTTTATGCAGGATCAACTCCAAACCACTATCACATCCTAGGAGCCACACTTACACACAGACTGCACACCCAAAATCAGGGGTCCGTCAGCGCATGGCTCCGCAGTGGCGCATAAACATGGTTCCAAGGCACGGAACCACACAGAAATGCAGGTTACCTACCTGTAAGTTAAGTTCTTCGAGTGGACCTCTGTGAATACACACAATGGGTCTTCGCGCCTGCGCGCTTGAGTTCCCATTCCTTCCAAGCTTAAGGCTTACAAGCCCTTCCCCTCCATGCACATGCTCACCGATCTCCCGCCTTGCTGACTCAGTTCCCCCCTGGTCCGTCGCTGACCCTTTGAGAGTACAACGAGCCATGACGGAGAGAAGTGAAGCGGGTAGGTGGTGTGTATTCACAGAGGTCCACTCGAAGAACTTAACTTACAGGTAAGTAACCTGCATTTCTTCTTCGTGGATTCTGTGAATCCACACATAGCATGACTTGCAAGCTGACTTACCGGTGGAGGGTAGTCATGGTAGCACAGTTGTCAAAACTGCTTTGCCAAATGCGGCTGATCTCTGCGTCCTGACATCTAACTTGTAGTGCCTCAGGAACGTAGATGGTCGAGACCAGGTAGCCGCTTTGCATATGTCTTCCAGGGGCACTCCTTTTAGGAAAGCCGTGGAGGAGGCTACTACTCTTGTAGAGCGTGCTTGAGGCATGACAGGTAGGGAGACATGCGCAGTGGTGTAAGCCATTTTGATAGTTGTAACAATCCATCTGGAGATGGATTGAGGGGATACCTGATGACCTCGAGATGGTGCCGAGGTCCTGATAAAGAGCTTGTGTGTCTTTCTAACGGAAGCTGTTCTGGAAGTATAAAAGTGGAGAGCTCTTTTGACGTCGAGGGAGTGAAGCTTTCTCTCAAGGTGAGTACTTGGGTTTGGGAAGAAGGTCGGTAGAATAAGTGGCTGAGACACGTGGAAGGATGACACTATCTTCGGTAAGAAATAGATGTCCGGCCGAAGTTCCACTCTGTCATGATGGAATTTGAGGAACTGTGGGTCCGCTCTGAGCGCAGCGAGTTCTGAAGCTCATCTGGCTGATGTGATTGCCACTAGAAAAGCTGTTTTTAAGGTAAGTAAGTACAGAGACGTGGTCGCCATAGGTTCAGGTAGTTAGACAGTTCAGTACCAGGAAGAGAGACCATTGTGGTGTCAGGGCTCTATGTTGTGGACTTAGGTTAGCGATGCCTCGTAGGAACCTCTTAAGTTTAGGATGAATAAACAAGGCTGCCGCCTCCGAATCAGGTGGTTGATGTGCCACTACGGCTGCAGTGTAGACTCTTAAGGTAGATAAGGATAGTCTTCTGTTGAAGAGCAAGAGGAGGAATTCTAGGAGGACCTGAATGTTAGTTGGACTCGAGGGTTGAGAGTTGGCTCGAGTGAAATGTAGGAAGGATGCGCACTTATGTGCATATAGTGTATTTGTAGACTTCTTCCTGGAGCTTGTGTGTGCATCTGTAATTGTTAGCAGATGTACCATGCCATCAGGTGGAGAGTCAGGACGTCTGGGTGTCTGACTTGGCCCTGGTGTTGTGTCAGGAGATCAGGCGTTGATGTCAGCCTGATAGAGTCGATCGCCATTGTTTGTAAGACTTGAAACCATGGCTGTCTTGGCCACCACGGGGCTAGCAGTATGACATGGGCTCCGTGGTGCCTGATCTTCATCAGCATTCTCTGGATGAGTGGTATTGGTGGGAACACGTAGAGAAGACCCGGGGGCCAGCTGGTGGCAAAGGCATCTCCCTGTGAGTGTTTGCCTATTCCTGCTCTGGAGCAGTACAAGCTGCATTTGGTGTTGGCTTGAGATGCAAATAGATCCATGGTTGGGGTGGCCCACCTGGTGCAGAGGATCTGAAACGCTGTCTCTGAGAGGCTCCACTCGTGGTTGTCGTGGGTGAGGCGGCTCAGTTCATCTGCCGCCACATTGTTGTATGACGCAATATGTATGGCTATTGGGTGAATGCCCTTGGCTATGCACCATCTCCAAAGTTTGAGGGTGAGGTGCAGTAGAGATTTCGAGTGAGTTCCTCCTTGCTTGTTCAAGTAATAAAGTGCTGTAGTATTGTCTGTTATTACTTGGACCGTCTTGTGTGCAAGGAGGAGTTCGAATGCCTTGAGGGCTTTGAAAATGGCAAGGAGTTCTAGGTAGTTGATATGATGGGCTTGCTCCTTGAGTGTCCACCTGTGATGGATCGAGAGGTGGTTGCAGGTGGCACCCCATCCCGTCGTACTGGCATCTGTGGTTACCTGGATGGACGGGTAACACTGTTTGAAGGGCCTTCCCGTTCTTAGATCGCGGGAGGACTTCCACCACCTTAGGCTGGTGAGGAGGGCAGAGGTAACTCTGAGCCGTTTGGAGGGGTTGTCGCGGTGAGGTCAAAACTGGGCTAGAAGCCATGAGGTCTCGTGCGGAGTCTGGCGTGTGGGATGATAGCTGTAGTTGAGGCCATCAGGCCTAATAAGCGTTGGGCCTGATGTGCAGATACCTTTGTGGAGTCCAGAAAGGGGCCTAGGATGTGATACTGGTTTGGAGCTGCTCCTGGGTAAAAATCAGGGAGTTCCATGTGGTTCCGTGCCTTGGAACCATGTTTTTGCGCCACTGCAGAGCCATGCGCCAACGGACGCCTGATTTCAGATGTGCAGTCTGTGTGTATGGATGGGGCCTAGGATGTGATAGTGTTTTGGAGTTGATCCTGGGTAAAAATCAGGGAGTTCCGTCAAGTTCCACCTTTTACCCAGACCCGTTTTTGCGCCGCTGTGGAGCCATGCGCTGACGGACCCCTGATTTCGGGTGTGCAGTCTGTGTGTATGGATGGGGCCTAGGATGTGATAGTGTTTTGGAGTTGATCCTGGGTAAAAATCAGGGAGTTCCGTATGGTTCCGTGCTCTGGAGCCATGTTTGTGCACCACTGCAGGGCCATGCGCTGACGGACGCCTGATATCGGATGTGCAGTCTGTGTGTATGGATGGGGCCTAGGATGTGATAGTGTTTTGGAGTTGATCCTGGGTAAAAATCAGGGAGTTCCGTGTGGTTCCGTTCCTTGTAACCATGTTTTGGCGCCACTGCAGGACCATGCACTGACGGATCCCTGCTTTCGGGTGTGCAGTCTTTGTGTATGGATGGGGCCTAGGATGTGATAGTGTTTTGGAGTTGATCCTGGGTAAAAATCAGGGAGTTCCGTGTGGTTCCGTGCCTTGGAACCATATTTTTGCGCCACTGCGGAGCCATGCGCTGATGGACGTCTGATTTCGGGTGTGCAGTCTGTGTGTATGGATGGGGCCTAGGATGTGATAGTGTTTTGGAGTTGATCCTGGGTAAAAATCAGGGAGTTCCGTGTGGTTCCGTGCCTTGGAACCATGTTTTTGCGCCACTGCAGGGCCATGCGCTGACGGACGCCTGATTTCGGGTGTGCAGTCTGTGTGTATGGATGGGGCCTAGGATGTGATAGTGTTTTGAGGTTGATCCTGGGTAAAAAGCAGGTAGTTCCGTGTGGTTCCGTGCTATGGAACCATGTTTTTGCGCCACTGCAGAGCCATGCGCCAACGAACGCCTGATTTCGGATGTGCAGTCTGTGTGTATGGATGGGGCCTAGGATGTGATAGTGGTTTGGAGTTGATCCTGGGTAAAAATCAGGGAGTTCCGTGTGGTTCCGTGCCTTGGAACCATATTTTTGCGCCACTGCGGAGCCATGCGCTGATGGACGTCTGATTTCGGGTGTGCAGTCTGTGTGTATGGATGGGGCCTAGGATGTGATAGTGTTTTGGAGTTGATCCTGGGTAAAAATCAGGGAGTTCCGTGTGGTTCCGTGCCTTGGAACCATGTTTTTGCGCCACTGCAGGGCCATGCGCTGACGGACGCCTGATTTCGGGTGTGCAGTCTGTGTGTATGGATGGGGCCTAGGATGTGATAGTGTTTTGGAGTTGATCCTGGGTAAAAAGCAGGTAGTTCCGTGTGGTTCCGTGCCATGGAACCAAGTTTTTGCGCCACTGCAGAGCCATGCGCCAACGAACGCCTGATTTCGGATGTGCAGTCTGTGTGTATGGATGGGGCCTAGGATGTGATAGTGTTTTGGAGTTGATCCTGGGTAAAAATCAGGGAGTTCCGTGTGGTTCCGTGCCTTGGAGCCATGTTTTTGCACCACTGCAGGGCCATGCGCTGACAGACGCCTGATTTCGGGTGTGCAGTCTGTGTGTATGGATGGGGCCTAGAATGTGATAGTGTTTTGGAGTTGATCCTGGGTAAAAATCAGGGAGTTCCGTCAAGTTCCACCTTTTACCCAGACCCGTTTTTGCGCCGCTGTGGAGCCATGCGCTGACGGACCCCTGATTTCGGGTGTGCAGTCTGTGTGTATGGATGGGGCCTAGGATGTGATAGTGTTTTGGAGTTGATCCTGGGTAAAAATCAGGGAGTTCCGTGTGGTTCCGTGCTTTGGAGCCATGTTTTTGCACCACTGCAGGGCCATGCGCTGACGGACGCCTGATATCGGGTGTGCAGTCTGTGTGTATGGATGGGTCCTAGGATGTGATAGTGGTTTGGAGTTGATCCCGGGTAAAAATCATGTAGTTTCGTGTGGTTCCGTGCATTGGAACCATATTTTTGCGCCACTGCAGAGCCATGCGCTGACGGATCCCTGATTTCGGGTGTGCAGTCTTTGTGTATGGATGGGGCCTAGGATGTGATAGTGTTTTGTAGTTGATCCTGGGTAAAAATCAGGTAGTTCCGTGTGGTTCCGTGCCATGGAACCATGTTTTTGCGCCACTGCAGAGCCATGCGCTGACGAACGCCTGATTTCGGATGTGCAGTCTGTGTGTATGGATGGGGCCTAGGATGTGATAGTGTTTTGGAGTTGATCCTGGGTAAAAATCAGGGAGTTCCGTGTGGTTCCGTTCCTTGTAACCATGTTTTTGCGCCACTGCAGGACCATGCACTGACGGATCCCTGCTTTCGGGTGTGCAGTCTTTGTGTATGGATGGGGCCTAGGATGTGATAGTGGTTTGGAGTTGATCCTGGGTAAAAATCAGGGAGTTCCGTGTGGTTCCGTGCCTTGGAACCATATTTTTGCGCCACTGCGGAGCCATGCGCTGATGGACGTCTGATTTCGGGTGTGCAGTCTGTGTGTATGGATGGGGCCTAGGATGTGATAGTGTTTTGGAGTTGATCCTGGGTAAAAATCAGGGAGTTCTGTGTGGTTCCGTGCCTTGGAACCATGTTTTTGCGCCACTGCAGGGCCATGCGCTGACGGACGCCTGATTTCGGGTGTGCAGTCTGTGTGTATGGATGGGGCCTAGGATGTGATAGTGTTTTGGAGTTGATCCTGGGTAAAAATCAGGTAATTCCGTGTGGTTCCATGCCTTGGAACCATATTTTTGCGCCACTGCAGAGCCATGCGCCGATGGACGCCTGATTTCGGGTGTGCAGTCTGTGTGTATGGATTGCGCCTAGGATGTGATAGTGTTTTGGAGTTGATCCTGGGTAAAAATCAGGGAGTTCCGTGTGGTTCCATGCCTTGGAACCATGTTTTTGTGCCACTGCAGGGCCATGCGCTGACGGTCGCCTGATTTCGGGTGTGCAGTCTGTGTGTATGGATGGGGCCTAGGATATGATAGTGTTTTGGAGCTGATCCCGGGTAAATATCATGTAGTTCCGTGTGGTTCCGTGCCTTGGAACCATGTTTTTGCGCCACTGCAGGACCATGCACTGACGGATCCCTGCTTTCGGGTGTGCAGTCTTTGTGTATGGATGGGGCCTTGGGCGTGATAGTGTTTTGGAGTTGATCCTGGGTAAAAATCAGGTAGTTCCGTGTGGTTCCGTGCCTTGGAACCATGTTTTGGCGCCACTGCAGAGCCATGCGCCGACGGACGCCTGATTTCGGGTGTGCAGTCTGTGTGTATGGATGGGGCCTAGGTTGTGATAGTGTTTTGGGGTTGATCCTGGGTAAAAATCAGGGAGTTCCGTGTGGTTCCGTGCCTTGGAACCATGTTTTTGCGCCACTGCAGGGCCATGCGCTAACGGACGCCTGATTTCGGGTGTGCAGTCTGTGTGTATGGATGGGGCCTAGGATGTGATAGTAGTTTGGAGTTGATCCCGGGTAAAAATCATGTAGTTTCGTGTGGTTCCGTGCCTTGGAACCATGTTTTTGCGCCACTTCAGGGGCATGCGCTGACGGATCCGTGCTTTCGGGTGTGCAGTCTTTGTGTATGGATGGGGCCTAGGACGTAATAGTGTTTTGTAGTTGAACCTGGGTAAAAATCAGGTAGTTCCATGTGGTTCCGTGCCTTGGAACCATGTTTTTGCGCCACTGCAGAGCTATGCGCCGACGGACGCCTGATTTCGGATGTGCAGTCTGTGTGTATGGATGGGGCCTAGGATGTGATAGTGTTTTGGAGTTGATCCTGGGTAAAAATCAGGGAGTTCTGTGTGGTTCCATGCCTTGGAACCATGTTTTTGCGCCACTCTGGAGCCATGCGCTGATGGACCCGTGATTTTTGTTGTGCAATCTATGGATTGAAATGGGCTCTATATATGATAGTGGATTTATCATGATCCAATGTAAAAATCATATGAAATCAGATGGTTCCGTGCAATGGAACCATGTTTTTGCGCCACTGCCGAGCCATGCGCTGGAGGAAACGTGATTATTCTTGTGTAATAGTTGACCATGAATGGGATGTGTGATTTGATGGTGATTTGGGAAGGATCCCATGTAAAAATCATATGAAATCAGGGAGTTCCGTCAAGTTCCGCCTTTTACCCAGACCCGTACAGTAGTACTGTACAGTACCTTGGTTTACGAGCATAATTTATTCCGGAAACTTGCTTGTAAACCAAAACTTTGTAAACCCAAAATAAATTTCCCCATAAGAAACAATGGAAACTTACCTGATTTGTTCTGGGCCTTCTTGTCGCTGCCACAGCTGCTGACACTGTCCCCCCACCCCACCCCAGGGGCAATGGAAAGGCAGGTGTCTGAGCATCTTAGCTGGCAGGTATACTCCAGAAGACATGGGTTTTCTCTAAATTGCTCTCTCTCTCTCAGTACCTAGACCCATTGCCGACCAGGACGTTACAGGCAGCTGTCAGAATGGCTGGCCTGCGTAGGTGGGGTGGGATAGTAGCGGTAACTGTTGTGGTTGCAGCAAGTGGTTGTAAGGCCCCTCAAAAGCCCATTTCCTGCCTCCTCCATGGTTTGCTTTCTCGCCATCATGTCAGCTGCCCACATTGCTTTCAAGAGGGGAGGGCTGGGGGAGGGGGAAAACCCTCTGCACATGGGCAGAGGGACAGGGGACACAGAGTGCTGCAGCGGGACCAAGGGAGACCCTGTGCTCAAATGTTTTTGCTCGGCCAAAGAAAACTTGGGGAGGGAAGGAAGGAGTGGGAAGGTGACCTAATTTAGCATCTCCCTTGGTAAAAGAGGGTGGGAGGAATTCCTTCTAAATCCAGACCCAATAGAGGGGGGGGTCAGATCCCAAGAGGTCCCAAGAGGGGGGTTGTCTTGTGGGGGGTGGACGGAGGGGGGGTCCCCCCTTTTCTCCCTTCTCCCCCTGCAAGATGGTGCTTCCTGCAATGCAATGCGAGAAGGTGTGGGGAGGGTTATATACCCTCCTGGAGAGAAGCCCCCTCCCTCCTTTCCTTATGGAGTTTCATTTCCTGCCACTCTAGGAAACCACACTCACTGCATTTCCTCTCTATGGAACCCCTGATCTACCCCTTGAGAAGGCCTGCTTCTTTTGGAGGAGCGAGTCTGGCTCTCCCCCCCCCCCACCATTCTTTGTCCTGGTTTAGTGCTAAAAGCTGCTTCCACTCCCCTTTTTCCTTGCAAGGCAGACAGAAAGGGAGCATAAGAACAGCCTTGCTGGATCAGGCTGCGGCCCGTCCAACCCCCCCCAACCCCCACACCCTTCTCTGCCTCCCTTCTGGCTGAGCGGCAGCTGGGATTCAAACCGCTGAGCTGCCCGACTTTGGAGCAGACCGTTTCAGGGAGCCCAGCCAAATACTGACATTTTATCTGCACACTACTGCTGCACTGCTCTGTGCCAAACACATTTAAATATTATATTTTTTGCTTAATTGCTGATAGTGTTATGGGCCCAGCTGGGTCAGCTGCCTGATAGGTTTTGCTGTACCTGTATAGATAAAGTGTGTGTTGTATAAAGTTGTGTTTTTGCAGAGGAAAAACGGTTTGGAGTTGTCCTAGTTTAGCCCTAAAAGCTGCTTCCTCTGCCCTTTTTCCTTGCCGGGGGGGGGGGGAGGGAACATAAGAACAGCCTGCTGGAACAGTCTGCAACTCTGGATTTTGCCTCAAGGTTAACTCCTGAAGCTTATTGCTGAAATGGCTATAGCCACAAGGCAATGGAGTTTTAAAATCAGAGTTTTCCTTCTGCTAGAAGATGGTTCTTCCACCCTATATAATTTATAATACTGGTAATTGCTGGGAGTTGGATTCTGTTATTTATCTGGCTTTCCACTAAAGATCTTGGCAAAGAACTGAACTCTGTTTGTGTGTTCTGTGTGTGGGGCTTGACAGTTTGCTCCCACCCAAACTTCTTCAAGGAGAATGGAAGAGGAGGGGGCTATTGGGATGACACCGCTGGAAGCTTTGCAAAACCAAGTGCTGCTTTTGTCTCATGCAATTGTTCAATTGCAGCAAGCTCCAGCACCCGCTGGGTTGCAGCCCCGTTACCCTTTGCTGCCTCCTGACTGGTTTGAAGGCAAGTTAGAGGAATTCCCTGCATTCTTGGCTCAATGCAAGCTGTTCATTGAGGTGAATGCTCAAGAATTTCCTACTGAGAGGTCTAAGGTCTGCTTTATCATCAGTTTGCTGAAAGGACAGGCAGCTAAATGGGCTACTCCTTTACTCCTCAGTGCCTCACCTCTACTGGATAATTATCAGGATTTCCTGAATCACATTTCTTCGGCTTTTCAGCACCCCATGCAGGCTGCTACTGCCAACAGGAGACTCAGAGCTCTGAAACAGGGCAAAGATTCAGTGTTTGATTACACCACTGCGTTCCGTTTGATAGCACAGGATCTGCATTGGAACGAACCGGCACTGATTTCTCAGTATATGGAAGGATTGGCAGATGAAGTGCTTGATGAACTCTCTAGGGTGGAACAACCAAACACGTTACAGGAACTCATTACCCTGTGTCTCAGGATAGATGGACGCCTGGAAAGCCGTCGCCTCTCCCGAGGCAAGAACTACAACCAGCAACCTCTGCCAGCTGTGCCTAATCTGCAATCTGGTGAAGCCCGCAGAATGGATCCAGAACCTATGCAACTGGGAGCTGCTCGACCACGCCTCACCCCAGAGGAAAAGGCAAGACGACGCTCTCATAATCTCTGCCTGTACTGTGGAGGAGGAGGACAGTTCGCTTCCAGTTGCCCTTTGAAGCGCTCCTCAGTAAGTGCTGCTACTTCTTCAGCAGTAAAAGGGCAGCTCCATCCTTGAAGGAACCCCCAGGAATGGAGCATACCGTAGGGTTCCCAGGCAATACCATCACACCCCAAGGACCTTTCCTGGTACCTGTAACTCTAGGGCTCCCTGATGGCCGGAAGGTACCTGTGTATGCTATGGTAGACTCTGGGGCAGCTCACTGCTTTGTGGATGCTGGGTTTGTGCGGTGCCATTACAGAACAAGGAAACTCCTTTGCTGGTAGAATCCATTGAGGGTCGGTTACTTCGTTCTGGGCCGATAGCTCAGGAAACCTGTCCACTTACTCTTCAGGTAATGGACCACAATGAGCAGATTTGCTTTAATGTAACTCGGATGCCCCGGTTTCCTCTTGTCTTAGGACTTTCCTGGTTGCGAGCTCATAACCCATTGGTGGATTGGGTGCAAGGGGAATTGTACTTCAAGGTTCCTTGCTCAAAGCAAAATTCTTCTACCATCCTGGCAGCTGCCCATGCTACATCTGACCCTGTCTTGCCCCAGGTATACCAAGACTTTGCGGGTGTATTTGAGGAAAAGGGGGCTGACAAGTTACCTCTGCATCGGCCATATGACTGTGCCATTGATCTGATACCTGGGGCACCCCTCCCTGTGGGACGAGTCTATCCTATGTCCGAACCTGAGTTAGAGGCTTTGAGGGCTTTCCTAGACAGGAACCTTTGACATGGGTTTATACGCCCTTCCAAATCACCATTGTCCCCACCGGTGACCTTTGTAAAGAAGAAGGGAGGGGAGCTTTGTCCTTGTAATGATTACCGGGCATTAAACAAGATCACTATTCAGGACTGGTACCCTTTACCCCTAATCTCTGAACTTTTGGACCGGTTAAGAGGGGCAAAGTGTTATACCAAGCTGGACCTTCGTGGGGTGTATAATTTGGTGTGTATCCGTAAAGGAGATGAGTGGAAAACCGCGTTTCAAACCCGGTACGGTCAATATGAACATTTAGTAATGCCTTTTGGACTGACAAATGCACCCAGTGTATTCCAGCAGATGATGAATGACATTTTCCATGATCTACTAGATCGTTGTGTGGTCATTTATTTAGATGATATCCTGATTTATTCCACTGACCCAGCTCAGCATGTTCAAGATGTCCGTCAGGTCTTGCAGCGTCTCCGGGAAAACGGACTATATGCTAAGCTGGAAAAATGTGAGTTCGACATTAAGGAAGGTGAATTCCTGGGGCATATTATTTCTCCCCAGGGAATCCGCATGGACCCTAAGAAAGTAGAAGCTGTGTTGTCCTGGCGGCGACCACAAAACCGTAAGGATGTGCAATGGTTCCTCGGTTTCGCCAACTACTATCACCAGTTTATTCCTGCCTACGCCGACATTGGGCGTTTATACACGACCCCTAAGCTCCGCCGCAAATGGCTGCAAGCTCCGGACTTTAAAAATGTTTACCCACCAGCTCCGGAGTTTGCAGACAATTAAGTGCGACCCCGCCCACTTTAGCGCGACCAAACAGCAGTTTTCTTGTACCTGCTTTTTGGATGTGACAAATATTTGATCCGGTGTAAGGACAGTGAGTGTGGGGCTCTCCTGGCTTCTTTTTGTTCTTTTTTTGCGCCCCGCCCCTTTAAGAGATCTGAATGCTGCCGGGAACAAAACGGAGGTAAGACGGCATTCTTTTATTTCTTTTTTCTCCCTCCCTCAGGCAGCCAACAACCAGGAAGTGTGGAGGGGGGTGGGGACAGAGGAAGAGCGAGGAACCCCTAAGATCTCTGGTCCGAATTTAAGTGGCCAGCGGATCTTAGGGGTTGTTTAAAAAGGCCCATTGTTGCACCTTTAAACCATCTCCTTCGGCCCAAAGAGCTTTTCCGGTGGACTCCAGAAGCAGAAGAGGCTTTCTCTACTTTGAAAACCCGCTTCACCTCAGAACCCTTGCTCCGTTATCCTGATCCACAATTACCCTTTATAGTGGAGGCTGACGCATCTAGCGCTGCTCTGGGAGCAGTGCTATCTCAACAGGATGATCCCTCCCAAACCCCGCGTCCCTGTGCCTATTACTCTCGGCAGTTAAGACCTGCAGAGAAGAATTATACTATCTGGGAGCGTGAACTGCTGACCATCAAGACAGCTTTTGATGTATGGAGGCATTACCTCGAGAGAGCTCGACACCCTGTTCAAGTATTGACTGATCATCGAAACCTTGAACATCTACAAACAGCCCAGCGATTGACTCAGCGAGAAATCCGGTGGTCATTATTCTTTGCCCGGTTCGATTTCTGGATCAAGTACATTCCTGAGGCTCAGAATAAAAAAGCTGATGCGTTATCCAGAAAACCTGAGTATGCAGCGCCGGTGAAAGAGACATTAGTGGCGCCCATCTTGCCTCCCTCTGTGTTCGCGGCCACAAATCCATGTCCCAGCTTGGCAGAAGAAATCCGTGAATCTCAAGCTCGCGATTCATGGTCTCAGCAACGTCTTCAGGAACTCCAGAATGGGAATCATGGAGAGTTTTCTGCACAGCAAGGGTTATTATTACATCGAGGGAGGTTATGTTCCTGCTGGTCCTCTTCGTAACCAGGTGTTGCATCTCTCACATAACTCTTTACCTGCTGGACACTTTGGATTTCACAAAACCCTGCATCTTCTCACAAGGGAGTTCTGGTGGCCACAGGTCCATGCTGATGTTGCCCGATACGTGGGTTCCTGTGAAGTTTGTCGGAGAGCAAAGGATGTTGTGATCAAACCCTCGGGTCTGTTGCATCCTTTGCCAACACCCTCTGGTCCCTGGAATGCTGTCTCCTTAGATTTCATCACGGATCTTCCTCACTCAGAAGGGTTTACCTGCATCCTGGTCTTCATGGATTTATTCACCAAAATGGCCCACTTTGTTCCTTGCCCTAAATCCCCTACCGCATCAGAAACAGCTCATCATTACTTGCAACACCTCTTCAGCCTTCATGGTTTATCTGCACACCTCATTTCGTATCGTGGACCACAATTCACCTCTCGCTTCTGGCAAGCAATGCATAAGGCACTAGGAACACAAGTTCCCCTGTCATCAGCTTATCACCCCCAGTCAGATGGTCAGACTGAGCGCATGAATGCCACCTTAGAACAATATTTACGCTGTTATACATGCTACCAACAAGATAACTGGGCGGATTTGTTACCTTTAGCTGAATTTGCATATAACAATGCTGTACATTCTTCCACTCACCAGACCCCATTCATGGCTAATTATGGGTATCATCCTCGGTATTTTCCAACTACCCTTCCTTCCACCTCTGTGCCAGCTGCGGATGCATACATTCAAGAACTCCATGGCATTCAGGAATTATTGAGAGAGCAACTTGATCATGCTAAGGAAATACATAAGAAAGCAGCGGACAAGAAAAGACAGGAAGGGCCACAGTTAAATCCAGGCATGAAAGTTTGGCTCTCTACTCGATACCTGAGACATCCTGGGCGATCCCGAAAACTAGATCCTCGGTTCATCGGTCCTTATCCCATCTTAGAACAAATCAATCCAGTTGCTTTTTGTCTGCAATTGCCTGGTTCCCTTCATATTCATCCAGTATTCCACCGATCCCTCTTGGTTCCAGCTGCAGACCCTGACCCCAACCGACCACCGAATCCTGAACCTCCTCTACCGATTTTAGTAGAAGGAGAAGAAGAATATGAAGTCCGTCAAATCTTGGATTCTCGGATACACCATGGGGGATTGCAGTATTTGGTAGACTGGGAAGGTTATGGACCTGCAGATTGGTCATGGGGACCTGCGTCCAACTTGCATGCTCCTGAGTTGATTCAACAATTCCATGACAGTTACCCTGATAGGCCTGGCCCATCGGAAGAGGGGAACCATGGGGAGGGGGATAGTGCCAGGACCCTGCCTGTCACAGAACCTGAATCTGAGGGGTTAAATGGTGAAGAGCTGCTGGAGGAGCCTTGCAGCTCAACTCAGCAGGCAGCTGGGTCTGATGACTCAGCTGAAAGCATATCTCCTCCTCCTAGAAGGGCCATGAGCAGGATTCTGCAAAGACGTGCTACCAGGAGAGCTAGGGAAAGGGTCTTTGATGCTAGATGGGGAATCAGGTCTGGAAGCCCTGAGTACTAGCAGGAGCCTTTCCAGAAGTAAGGGTGTGTTCCCTGTTTTGGGATAAAGCTGGCAAGCTTACCTTGAGCTCTCTGTGGGAGCAACGTGTCATTTGAACTTGCAACCACGTTCCTGTCTGTGACCTTGGCTCTGTTTCCTGACTTCGGACCGGCTTCCTGGACAACGGCTTTATCTGTTCCCTTGGGTTTGGCATCTGGTTTCCGTGAGATATTCTGGCTTTGACTTGGACTGGTAATTGCTGGGAGTTGGATTCTGTTATTTATCTGGCTTTCCACTAAAGATCTTGACAAAGAACTGAACTCTGCTTGTTTGTGTGTTCTGTGTGCGGGGCTTGACATCCCTCAGATTAAAAACTGCAGACGGAGAGGAAAAAGCCAGATCCAGGGTGTACCTGGCCCTATGTTTGTATGTGTGTGTGTGTGTTGTGTCGTTACAGTCGTGACCAACTCTTTGTGACTCCATGTCCATGGAGTTTTCTCAGCAGATATACTGGAGTAGTTTGCCAGTTCCTACTCTAGGCGACTACAACACTTGGTATTCCCTGGTGGTCTACCATCCAAGTACTAACCAAGGCTGACCCTGCTTAGCTTCTGAAATCAGGCGAGATTGGATGTGCTTAAGGCATCTAGGCAGCTCTACCTGGCCCTATGGGTGGGGCCAATAAGATGCTGAGACAGATTCATGGGGGCCATGGATCCATGAAATTCAGAGCTGCTCCAGACATTCCAACACTGGCATGCACATCAAGTTCCAATTTTATTGAAAAGTACAGCAACTGTGTTCTTTTAAGGGCAGAGAAGACCCCAAATGACAAAACGCATACTGGGTTTATACATGTAAGACAAAGAGCATACACTCTCATAACCCTATTGGCTGGAATCTGCTAAGTATTTGGATTGCCACCGTTTCTGAGAGAAAGTGTACTTTGCTAGATTATGACGTTAAAAAAAAGAGATCTAATTCATGAAGGATAGACATCCAGTTTGTTAGAAAACAAGACAAATTTATATCATAACCTGGCCATTATCATGGATATCAGAGATTAAAAAATGGAGAAGGTGGAGTACATCCAGAGGAAAGCAACCAACATGGAGACCAAGCCCTGCGACGAAGATAGTGATTGATGTGGGTGTGTTTAGTCTGAAAATGAAAAGTCTAAGAGGTGACATGGCAAATACCTTCAAATCACTACATGGACCATCATGTGGAAGGTCGAAGAAAATTTACGTCAGGGCTGGCCCCCAAGAAGAATCCTTGGCAGATGCCAATGTTCGCTGGTTTCTATTACAGTCTAGTTCCAGCATTTTATCACAATTGTCTTCCACCTTTCTCACATACATTTTATACAAATACAGTGGTACCTCGGATAATGAGTGCCCCGGATAATGAATAATTTGGATAACGATTTGTAATTTTTACCACCACCCCCCATAGCTCACAACCCCAGCCTCCAATGCAGAGGTAGGGCCTGGGGGGAGAACCGGGGCAGTCTCTCTCGCGCGCCACACAAATGCCCAGTGGTGGTGGTGGCAGCGGAGGAGGAGGAGGAAAGGTGGGTGTCGAGGGGTGGGGGGAAGTGCCACCCACCGCTCGGCCCGTATGTCCGGTGGCGGCGGCGGCAGAAAGGTGGGGGAGGGGGGTTGGGGGGAAGCGGGAGCCACCGCTCGGCCTGAACGCCCGGTAGCGGCGGCGTTGAAGGAGGAAAGGTTAGTGTTGGGGTGGGAGGGTGGGAAGTGCCAGCCACCGCTCGGCCCGAACGCCCGGTGGCGGAGGAGGAGGAAAGGTGGGTGTCGGGGGAGAAAGCGGCAACAGCCGCTCAGCCTGAATACCCGGTGGCGGCGGCAGAGGAAATGTGGGTGTCAGGGGAGAAAGCGGCAGCAGCAGCTCGGCCCAAACACCCGGCAGAGGAGGAGGAGGCGGCGGCAGAGGAGGAAAGGTGGGTGTCGGGGGGTGGGGGGAAGCGGCAGCCAGCTCTCGGCCCGAACACCCAGCAGCAGTGGAGGAGGAGGAGGAGGAGGAGGAGGAGGAAAGGTGGGTGTTGGGGGGGGGAAGCACCAGGTGCCGCTCGGCCCAAATCCCCGGTGGCGGTGACGACAGAGGAGGAGCAGCAGGAGAGGTGGGTGTCAGGGGGGTGATTCGCCCGGTGCCACGCGAATTACTGCTGGTGGCAGCGTGGCAGCCGAGGTAGAGGAGAAGGAGGAGGAGGAGAGGTGGTGTCAGGGGGCTGGGGGAGGAAGCACCAGTGGCAGGGGTGGGCGAGGAGGGGGAGGAGTGCACTTTGAATGAATTACCGTCGTTATCCGAGGTACCACTGTATGTAGAATTGTTTCAAGCTTTTCTGCTTCTCAGGTGGCTCTTTCCAACTGAGCCTGGTGCGTGGAACCAAGCAGAGCTATGGCTAAGAGAGAAAAAAGAGAAAGAATTCGGGACTGGCAAGTTTCTGGGTTGGAGCAGTTCAGCTAGGGCTGTAGAGATTTTATTTTTGACATAAAAGAAGGAACATTGGTACTAGATTATTATTTCTAGATTAGTAGCTAGTAACACTGTAAAATCTTCAAGGCCCAGAATACTGCACTCATTAAAATGGAGTCTGAGGGAGCAGCTGTAGTTTCCTGTAACACTTGTGCCATGTTTGTCATATTGACAAAACGCACAGAGAACTACACTTGTTGCAAGTGCAAGCTGGTTTTACTATTAGAAGAGAAGGTCAAGGAGCTAGAGGCCAGCATATCGAACCAGCAACATATTAAGGAGCTTGAGCGGTTCTTGGACAGAGCGGAACAGACTATCCAGGTCCAAGAAGAGACAGGGCACACTTCTGAGGATGAAGTCACTTCCCCAACCCAGGAGGTAGATGTGTGGAGGAATGTGACTCAAAGGAGTAGAAGGCCAAGGGATCGCTCAGAGAGTCTCATATTGCACAATCAATTTGAGGCTCTTTCCCTCATCACACCTCATGAGGCACACACCGAGGAACAACTGGTTCCACCTGAGGATCTCTCCCTCATCACAATTGATGAGATACAGGATCAGGTACATGTAGAAGAACAGGCTGCAGGAGAGAAGCTTCTTCTGCTAGGGGATTCTATAATTAGAAATACGGAGGGATGGATTTGTGATGAGCATGATAACCGTATGGTCACTTGCCTACCAGGTGCAAAGGTTGCAGACATCATGAGAAATCTAGATAGCTTGTTAGAGAGAACCGGGAAGGAGCCAGTGGTCATGGTACATGTTGGTACCAATGATGTTGGGAAGGCCAAGCGGTCAGTCTTGGAAGCCAAGTTCAGGTTGTTAGGAAGAAGATTGAAGTCCAGGACTTCCAAGGTAGCATTTTCAGAAGTGCTACCTGTTCCTCATGCAGGACCCGCCAGGCAGGCAGAGCTCAGAAGCCTCAATGCATGGATGAGGCGATGGTGTCGAGAGGAGGGCTTTAGATTTGTCAGGAACTGGAGAACATTTTGGGACAAGCCAAACCTGTTCAGGAGGGATGGGTTGCACTTGAATCATGATGGGAACAGATTGCTGGCACTCAACCTCAAAAAGGCTGCAGAGCAGCTTTTAAACTGATAACTGGGGGGAAGGCGACAGGAGCTGAGTGGCATCCGGTTCGGAACACCTCATCCACAGGGAATGAGGTTGGAAAGGGTAGAGAATCACATAGAGATGACATAGCAGGTATTAGTACTGGGAGAATAATGGAATGTGATAGTTTGTCTACTGAAAATAATAGCTCTGGGGGGGGGGGAGAACAAAGCAGCAGCTGTTGTTGCAGAACCCACTGTACAGGTGCTTCTACGCCAATGCTCAAAGCCTCCGACCAAAAATGGGAGAACTTGAACATTTGGCAGCTAGGGATAACATTGATGTAATAGCCATAACAGAAACCTGGTGGAATGTAGAGAACCAGTGGGATACAGCAATCCCAGGCTATAAACTCTATAGAAGGGATAGAGAGGGGCGGGTTGGAGGGGGAGTGGCCATCTACATTAAAGAAGGGGTAAAATCCAGCAGAATGGAGATGGACAGAGGGTCTGACTCCACCATAGAATCACTGTGGGTTAAACTACCAGGTCCAAGGAGTGATGTGATAGTTGGGGTATGGTATCGCCCACCAGATCAAAAACTTGAGCGGGACCTTGAAATGAGGAGACAAGTCATGGAGGTGTCTCAGAAGGATAGGATAGTAATCATGGGGGACTTCAATTATCCCCACATCAACTGGGCCAATGCGAGCTCCGGGTAGGAAAGAGAAACTGGGTTTCTCGACTTGCTGAATGACTGTGCCTTAGAGCAACTTGTCATGGAGCCCACCCGAGAACAGGCAACTCTGGATCTAATACTGTGTCATACTCAGGACCTGGTCAGGGATGTGAATGTCACTGAGCCTCTGAGGAACAGTGACCATGCTGCAATCTCCTTTGCCATGCATGTTGGAGGAAGAGTGTCAAGCAAATCAGACATAAAAACCCTTGATTTTCGAAGGGCAAACTTCCCTCAGATGAGGAAACTAGTTAGAAAAAAATTGAAGGGGAAGGTTGGAAGAATCCAATCTCTTCAGAGTGCATGGAACCTGTTTAAAACAACGGTAACAGAGGCCCAACACAAGTGCATACCACAAAGAAAGAAGAGCTCATTTAAGTCCAAGAGGGCACCGGCATGGTTAATGAGTGGAGTTAGAGAGGCTATAAAGTGCAAGGAGAGGTCTTTCTGTAAATGGAAATCCTCCCCAAATGAGAAAAATAAAAAGGAACACAAACTCTGGCAAAGAAATGTAAGAAGATGATAAGAGAGGCAAAGAAAGATTTTGAGGAACGCATGGCTAGCAATATAAAGGGTAATAATAAAAGCTTCTTTAAATATGTTAGAAGTAGAAAACCTACCAGAGAACCAGTTGGCCCTCTGGATGGTGAGGGAGGAAAAGGGGAGATTAAGGAGGACTTGGAAATTGCAGAGAAATTAAATGAGTCTGTCTTCATGACAGAAGACCTTGAGAAGATTCCGCTGCCTGAACTAAAGAATTAAATCAAATACAGGTTAAAAGAGAGGATGTTTTAGGACTAATTGATAATTTGAAGATTAACAAGTCACCGGTCCCAGATGGCATCCACCCAAGGGTTATTAGGGAACTGAGAAATGAAATTGCAGATCTCTTAACGGTAATATGCAACTTGTCTCTTAAAACGGCCACAGTGCCGGAGGACTGGAGGATAGCAGATGTCACACCAATTTTTAAAAAAGGAAGGAGGGGGGACCCAGGAAACTACAGGCCAGTTAGCCTTACATCTGTCCCAGGGAAGATGGTGGAAAGCCTCATCCAAGAGAAAATCTTAAAACACATAGAAGAACAAACCTTGCTGATTGAAAATCAGCATGGCTTCTACAAGGGTAAATCTTGTCTGACAAATCTTTTAGAATTTTTTGAAAAGGTCAGCAGGCATGTAGATTTGGGTGAACTGGTGGATATAGTCTATCTGGATTTTCAAAAGGCTTTTGACACAGTCCCTCACCAGAGGCTGCTGAGAAAATTGCACAGCCAGGGGATAAGAGGGCAAGTCCTCTTATGGATTGAGAACTGGTTGAGATCCCGGAAACAAAGAGTAGGTGTCAATGGGCAATTTTCACAATGGAGAGAGGTGAAAAGCGGTGTGCCCCAGGGCTCTGTCCTGGGACCGGTGCTTTTCAATCTGTTCATAAATGACCTGGAGACAGGGATAAGCAGTGAGGTGGCCAAGTTTGCAGATGACACAAAACTTTTCCGTGTGGTAAAAACCAGAGAAGATTGTGAAGAGCTCCAGAAGGATCTCTCCAAATCGGGGGAATGGGCTACAAAATGGCAAATGCGTTTTAATGTAGCCAAATGTAAAGTAATGCATATTGGGGCAAAAAATCAAAAGTTTATCAACTCATGGGCTCTGAGTTATCCGTGACAGATCAGGAAAGAGATCTTGGTGTGTTGGTGGAGATCTCCATGAAGATGTCTGCCCAATGTATGGCAGCGGTGAAGAAGGCCAATTCCATGCTAGGGATTATCAAAAAGGGGATTGAAAATAAAACAGCTAACATTATAATGCCATTATACAAAACAATAGTAAGGCTGCACCTGGAGTATTGTGTACAATTCTGGTCACCGCATCTCAAGAAAGACATAGTGGAACTGGAAAAGGTGCAGAAGAGAGCGACCAAAATGATTACTTGGCTGGGGCACCTCCCTTATGAGGAAAGGCTAAAACATTTGGGGCTCTTTAGTCTGGAAAAAAGGCGCCTGAGGGGGGGGATATGATTGAGACGTACAAAATAATGCAGGGCATGAGTAAAGTGGATAGAGGGAAGCTCTTCTCCCTCTCACAAAATACCAGAACTAGGGGACATACACTCAAATTGAGGGCTGGGAGAGTAAGAACAAACAAAAGAAAATATTTTTTCACCCAGCGCGTTGTTAGTCTGTGGAACTCCCTGCCACAGGATGTGGTGATGCATCTGGCTTGGATGCCTTCAGAAGGGGATTGGACAGATTCCTGGAGGAAAAGTCCATCACAGGTTACAAACCATGATGGAGATGTGTCATCTCCAGGCTTAAAACCAGGGTATTTCAAGGGCCAGATGCAGGGGAGTGGTATCAGGAGACAGATATTTAGTCTCATGCACTCCCAAACGCATCTGGTGGGGCCACTGTGAGATACAGGAAGCTGGACTAGATGGGCCTTTGGCCTGATCCAGCATGGCTCTTCTTATGTTCTTATGTTCAACTCTTCCCTTCCTCTTCTAAAGGGTTAAATCCTTCTTAAGGGTTAAATCCTTGAAACCCTGCCTCCCAAAGAGCTTCACTCAGGAGGGAGAGAAGCACCCTTGCTGGTCCTCTTCCTCCCCTCCCTTCTGTACTCCTGCCCAGGCCAGGTTGGGGCCTCCCCTGCACCCCTGTTGCCTTTCAAACAATTACTATTGAATATTTCAAATTTTCTTACACATCTACATATAAAAACACTTCATAAAATGTTTGCCTGCTACATAAGACAATAGAGAAACACTGAGCACTGAATAAAAGCCATTCAATAGCATTTTTAAAAAGTGTTGGAAAGGATGAAATGAGAACAGAGAGAAAAGGGGCTTCTCCCCAGATCGACTCGGGAAGGAGTAACGGCAGGCAGAGATAGGAAGACCTCTGTCCTGCCAGGGTTTGTAACATGTGTTCTCTCCCCAATCCTTTCCCCACACTACAGGCTTCTTCCCTGTGAGGGCAATTGTTGAGATGTATTACCTCCACACTTATGACAATGTGGAGATCTCACGTATAAGCAGAGTTAGGAAGTGCAGGAACAGAACTTAAAATATATCACAGAGAAAGAGTGAGAGAGAATATAGGTAAACATCTTATGACACTGTATTAGAAATTCAGTTGCAATATACACAAAGCATAAAACACATTATTACATCAGCAAGACTATTTAACATGGCAACAGACAGAGTAAAGTGATCTGACTTACAGCAGATAAACTAGACTTGTAAGATCTCCCTTGTATACAACTCTTGCAGCAGTCACATAATACGTTACACATTGGATATTACATCAGGTCATATTAGAATACAGCAGCTGTAGCAAATTGTATCATTACACAAGACATCTGTGAAGATTCTCAGTCATCCAGGTGAGTTTATCTGGAATTTGAGTCTTGGCAACTGGGCTTTTTTCTTGAGAGATATAAACGTTTCACTGCTCATCCAAACAGCTTCATCAGTCTGAATACAGCTAGTGTGAGTCTAAGATGGATAACAGCTCAGGACCAGAATCAGTAGTACACCTCCATTTGAAGGACAAAGGGCACTCATTCAAACATGAGGATGTACACATATTAAACAGAGAAGATAGGTGGTTTGAGAGAGGAGTCAGGGAAGCCATTCAGATGAACACTGAAACCCCCTTCTCAACAAAGGTGGGGGCCTCAGGCAAATTGTCCTTGGCTCAGAACCTTTGAGCCCACTTAAAATGTAATATTTTGTATGTACATGTACATGCACAGTATGAACTTTTAACACGAATGGTCTAAGAAGATGTGTGTGGTACAGTCTTCTCCTACCTGTTCGCAGTTCATATACTGCAGTCCCATATATTGCAGGACAGCAAAAGCAAAGCAAAAAGTGTTCTGCTTATATACCGCTCCATACCACTACAAGTAGTCTCTCTCTTTTTTTAATCCTTTTTTTATTTAAAAAATCATATACAAATTACATTTAAAAAAGACAAACATCAACAACAGTGCACCCCTTCACCAACAGGATCACTCTTCATATTTACATTCGTCATCCTCCCCTCCAGAACAAAACCGATTGTTGCGCAGAAACCTTACCCTTATCCCGTAAAAGCACATATTCAATAAATCTACCCCATATATCATAGAAAATATCTCTTTTTAACTCTCCTTTTTTAACCTTGAGAGAACAAGTCAATTTATCATTTAAAGCAATATTCCATACTTCATTATACCATTCTTCTAAACATAGTTCATATTTAGATTTCCAATTTCTAGCAATTATTAATCTAGTTGCTGTCAACAAATTTGTAATCAACTCTTTATTTTTAACATCATAACTATGATCCACAAATATTGATAACAAAGCAATATCAGATTTGGGCTCAATAGTCATTTCTAGTATGTCACTTAGTTCTTTAAAAATACTTTTCCAAAATTTCTGTATCTTTTTACATTCCCACCACAAATGATAAAAGGTACCACTGTCATTATCACATTTCCAACAAAGCTTAGAAAAATTTGCATTCATTTTATTCAATTTCACTGGCGTCAAATACCATCTTAAACTTATTTTAAAGAAATTTCCCTTTATTCTAACAGACATAGATCTAAGTATTCTCATTCTCCATATTTTAGCCCAGTCTTCTTCTCTTATTTCTTTTTAAAAATCTTGTTCCCACAATAATTTCAATCCAGATCCTCCCCTATTTTCATCTAAATCCGAAATAATTTTATATAGTTTACTAACAATACCTTTTACTACTATTTCCTTCTGAGTATCCTCATACAACAATAAGAGTTGTTCATATTTTGTGTACTCTCTGCATTTATTATTTTTCTTTATCCAAGTATCAGTCCATTTCTTTAATTGTATAAAATTAAACCAAGATATATCCCTACCTTGGAGAATTTCCTTCACTTGTACTTTCCCTCTCATCTTGCCTATCTAGTCTTTCAATCTATTCACTTGTTTATCCCTAAATACTTTTTTGAAAACTTTCAAATTTGTAGGGAAATTCTCCATTTCAGTTACAGATCTCAATGGTGAGTCCGAGGGACATAATTTTTTCTTATGTAAATACCATGCATTTAACATAGATCTAAGAAAGGAGTTATTAATCTCATTTAACTTTGTTTTCTTAATAGTGCCAAATAAGTATTTTTCAATATCCTCCTTTATTTCCGATGATTCCATTTTCCACCATATTAATCTTTCTGGACTAAACACAATATCCCCAATAAACCTTATTTGATTTGCTAAATAATAATTTTTAACATTCGGTAAACCTATACCACCTTTATTTTGGGCCATATACCAATATTTTTTGTTTATTCTAGCTTTTTTTACCACTGTTACAATAGTTATTAATTAAATCTTGCCAAAATTTTAAGTCATCCTTACTTAACTGTATTGGAAGCATCATAAAGAAAAAATTTAACTTTGGTAAAATTTTCATTTTCATCAATGCAATCTTCCCAAACCAAGAAAGTTTTAGACTTGAATATTCTAACATTTTATTCTTAATTTCTTTCTTCAGTTTACTATAATTAAATTCCTTTAGTTTCCGTGTGTCCTTTACTAATTCTATACCTAAATACTTAATTGAGTTACTTATCTTACATCCGTAGTTATGGGTAAACACTTCTTGTTCTTCCTTGTTATGATTAAACAACATCACCTGAGATTTCTGCCAGTTAACCCTCAATCCAGATATTGACCCAAATTTCTCCAAATGATATTTAACTCTATCCATACTCTCTAGTGGATTTTTAATTGTCAATAAGGAATCATCTGCAAACAAATTAATCTTTATTATCAGTACCTAATCTGCTAATTAACTCATCATTCCTTATTTTATCCGCAAACATTTCAATCATTAAACAAAATAGAACTGGGGAGAGGGGGCAACCTTGTCTAGTACCTCAGCCTAGAGATATCCGATCTGAAATCCCATCATTGATCACTTCATCCCAATCTCCTGATGATTATCCATGCTGCTACTGGAGTTCCGGTTCCGCTCGGGTGTGGTCAGCAGCCAACGGTACGTCCTCCAGGCCAAATCTTACTTTTATTCTCATATCTTTTCTACTCCCCTTTGTCAATCTACTATTATTATTGAGATTTACTGGGAGCATTTGGTCCTGCAGCAAGTGCAAAAGTTGTTTGCAGCGAGAGTAATCTGCATTCCACCGGACGCTAGCAAGGCCTTCAAGGCCTTGTAACATAGACACCGCTATAAATCAAGCTTATCATCTCTCCCACTTTTAGCCCACTTAACAATATAACTATTGCACTTACTTGGAACAGTAAACTAAAGAGATTAAGGGACCTTGAAAGACAGTGCCTGAGAACAATAATCAGAACTAAAACTGGAAACTGGATAATCATCCGTTACTACACTGAATGCCACGAAGACCAACTAACAATTTTATAGATCTGTATTACTTGAATACAATCTTATTTTACTATTTTACCATTTTACCATTTTATCATCTACTATTAGCATTTTTTTATCATTTTACCATTTTACCATCTGCTATTTTAACCATTTTAACCATTTTAACTTAACTCCCTGCTTGCTTGGAGCCTCTGGTGCAATCACCACCTTGTAATTCATAATCCTGATGGATGCAGGGGAATTGGAGATACTGGACCTCACTCTTTCTCCCCCGGTGTTACGGCAGATAAATAAAAACACCCCAATTGCTATCACCCCTGTCCTTGATCTAGTCAGATGCAAGGAGGACTTACAATATGACCAGTCACCATTCCTGAATAGAGGATCCTTAACTTTCCCCCTGCTTGATGGCCCCTCAGTAAATTGCTCCAGCATTCAGCCAAAGGCAGGAGTTCTAAACATAACATTGAGAAAACTGCGCCAAGTTAAAATAACAGATTTTGTTGATTCAAAGACGTCTTCTGCATGTAAAACAGGCCAGACACCAGAGACAGGAAGTGATTATCCTCTAGAAAAGTTTGTAAGTCCACAAATTGATTTGCCAGACCATTTATCTAAGGATGACCAGATACTGGATGGCATGTTATCTGACTGTGGCCAGTTCAATAGTACAATGTACATGTATTTTGGTGAACTAAAAATGAACAATTTTCTGTCCCCTCCTGCCATTTTGCCTGAGTACCTGATGACAGACGTTGGGGCAACCAACCAACCTCAGAGCAGCAATTCACATCATGAAGCCTCCAGTGTTGGAACACCCAAATTTTTCAAATCCAATAGTACCACAGTAGTGACAGAAAATTGTGCTCTTCCCTCATCCACCACTGCCAGTCCAACAGCTTCTCCCTCAAGCATTCCAGTACACCATGACAAAATAAATCCAGCAAAGGCAGGAAGTAACTGCCAAACCCAGGCTTGCTTGGTAGAAATCAGAGACACTCTTCAAGAAATCTAGCAGCTCATGTATGATATGCAGAGGTCTTTGAAAGAAGCTGTGAATTCCATCTTGATTCCCCCAGATGGATCATCAAGGCAAAACAAAACTGATAGCCCCTTGCAAGGTACAGATAATGTGGACTATTATAATCTATCTTTCAAAACTATAAATAAAATAAACAGTTTGACTCTAGAAGAATTACTTCTGTGTGTGGGCCCTCCATCGGGAACCTCTAAGAAAATTTCCACTACAACTCCAGCCAATGTGGACAGAAATGTACCCAATCAGGAACTATCAACTGCTATAGTAGTCACGGATACTTCCAAAACTGTTAAGGTAGCTTGTCCACCACTGGCTTCCCCCACCAGTAAAGTAAAAAATACTGATGCACCCAGGAGCATTTCACCCACCACAAAAATTATGAAGAGAAAGGTCACTCACAAAATCCAGAAGAAAAAAGGGGTCTCCAAGAGCAACACCAAGAAAGCAAGAAGTATGAATTTTAAGCCTCTATTTAAATTGTTAGACTCCATGGCCTCCAGCCCAAGGGCAAAGCACACTGGGGAAAACTTACAATTAAAAATGAATAACAACCAAACAAAAGAGCAGCAAAGAGCAAAATCCACAGTAGCTCAAAAAAACAGCTCCTACAGTTGTCTCATCAGTACCAACAAAAAAGGTGTAAACAGTGCTCCCCAATGGGGCATACACCCCTCTACCATGGAGACTCGATCACACGCTCATTGCCCGCAGAACTTTCCAAACAAGAAACCAACAAACCAGTCTATAAATCCAACATCTGGGCTCCCCACTACTACTATGGGCATGTCTATCCCAGTGCTCATTACAGACAGGAGCATCCATGCCAGAAACAAAAGAAGAAGGTTCAGAGGGCCATTATTGGAGAGAAGACCCCCAACAAACTATACACAGTTAGACCACTGGAATTCTGAACCTTACCCAAATTGGAGAACCAAAAGGACCCAGTTTGTGAGAGACGATCCAGCTCGATTCAATATGGTCTGACATGGGGATACTGGACCCTCCCAGAAGTGTCGTAGAGTTACTAATACTGGAGATGGAGAGGTTGTGAAACTACAGATTTCTGGTGCTAATAAGGGTGGCAGTGATTACATTTTGTATAACACTAGCTCTCCTCTACCAGAGTACAATGTACCAATTTTTGTCGAGAAAACCCCTTCACAACAGCAACAACGCAAACACGGTGTGAACTATAACAGGAAATCATCCATTAAGATTCTCTCCTGGAATACAGCGGGGTGGTCAAGTAAAATTTGGGATACAGCTTTTATTGAGTACATTGTCCAATTTGACATCCTGCTACTTCAAGAGACATGGACTCAAGAAGATCTGGTTTTGGATGGTTACATGACCCATACCCTTAAAGCAGCCTCTAGTGAAAGGGGTGGGCAGAAAAAAGGTGGCATGGCTATTCTTGTGTCAACAGGACTTAAAACATCTGTTCAAAAACTACAGCCTTCTTGTAATCTAGCCCTTGCAACTGTTTTGACATTCACCTCCCATCTTTTATTAATTATTGATGTATACCTACCTCCCCAACATTCTCGTACAGAATGTAAAGACCAATGGGCAAAATTAGCTGCTTATATAGATAACTTGTTATCATTATTTCCAAGTGCTTCTTTAATGATAGCAGGGGATTTCAATGCAAGAACTGCAGAAAATGATGAGGTATTATTTGCACAGTTTAATATATTGCAGCCTCCCACTGGTGTTCCCATAGACAATCAAAGAACCGAGGGTGTAATTATGCTGGTCTTTGTCTTATGGAAATGGTAAATAATTTGGACTTGGTACTACTAAATGGGAACATGGAAGGTGATAGGCCTGGAGAATTCACATTTACCTCATTGGCAGGTGCGTCCACCATTGATTACATCATAGTCTCAAAGGACTTGATGAACTTAATTACTAATTTTGGGGTTGAATGTTGGTCCAAAAGTGACCACTTTCCTTTGTCTATCACACTTAATTTTGGAGCCAACATGGTGATTGCAGACAAAGAAATGGCATTCCCACCTTCACCTGAAATTAGAGCTGCCCGGGTCAAGTGGACTACTGAACTAGATGCTTCCATGAGACAACTACTTTTCACAGATCCCTTTTCACATCTTGGTACACTGATCACAACCACAGATTCCATCTCAATTGTTCTAGACACTTATAAGGACTTAGGCCAGCACCTCCAGCCCTATCTAAAATATAACACAAAACCTCGCATTTCCCATACCAGTTGGGGGGAAACATGGTTCGATTCTGAATGTAAAATGGCAAAAAATGCGCTAATGGCCAAACACAGATTATACCGTGAACATAACTTAGCCAGGATCCCTCCTGATTGGTTTATGCTAAGAGAAATTACAAAGCTCTTATTAAAAAGAAAAAATTTCAAGCCCAGAAAGAGACCTGGCAACGTTTGATCACTGCAACCATCCTTAATGACTCAGCCACTTTCTGGAGAATAGTGGCAGGATAAATGCGGGAACATTCCCTCCGGATTGTTTCTCACATTTTGCTTAATGCTCGGGAGGAACATTTTCGGAATATTTATTCTATACACCCTGATAGTGCCCAAAGTCCCCTGACAGGTGATGGAAATCTACCAGACTGGCCTCCAGTCTCCCCTGTGGAAATCTCTGCCCTGATTTGCAAACTGAAAGCTGGCAAAGCTCCTGGGGTGGACTACATTTCAGCAGATTTTTTAAAATCCAACTCCGATTGGTGGGCCCCAGTATTGGCATCTCTGTTCTCTTGGATTAACTATACAGCCCATTTTCCAGAGGACTGGAGTCTCGCCATTATCGTTCCATTATTTAAAAAGGGCAACAGGGGGGACCCTGCTAACTACCGGCCAATAAGCCTACTTAGCATTGTTAGCAAGTTATATGCCAGCCATTTATTGAATAAACTAACTGATTGGCTGCAAACAGAAAATCTGTTGGCCGAGGAGCAAGCCGGCTTTAGGTCGGGAAAATCTACCTTGGACCAGTGCCTTATTCTTCAACATCTTGCTCATAAATACTCCTCTCCTAAAGCTGGTGCCTTGTATGCAGCTTTTATCGACTTCAAACAGGCCTTCGATTGCATCCCAAGGCAAAGTTTGAAGAGACAAACATAGACAGGAAACTTCTCCTGTTAATGCGACATCTCTATGCAAATTCTAGTTCACGAGTTCTCTGTAATCCAGCAGGAGTGTTGTCTAACCCAATTCCATCTCACAATGGGGTAAAACAGGGTTGTGTTCTGGCTCCAACCTTGTTTAACTTTTACATAAATGGTATTGTGAGAAATCTATCGAAATCTGAATTTCATCCCCCCAAGTTATCTTCACGCCCCCTCTCCATGTTATTGTTTGCTGATGATATAGTCTTGTTGTCTTTAACTTGTGTTGGCCTGAGAAGGTTCTTGAGGGCCTTCTCCATCTATTGTAACCATGAGCAATTAGTAATAAACTACACGAAAACCAAAGTACTTATAACCAGTAGAAGAAGAATCAAACATAAATGGCTTATAAACAACCACCCCATAGAGCAGGTTTCATGCTTTAAATACCTGGGCATAGTTTTTAGTTCTACAGGCTCTTGGGTCTCCCATCTAAAACAAGATTCATTGAATGCCCAGAAAAGTGCTGCAGCACTAACTAGATTCTTCTATTCTAAAGGAGGGCGACAAGTATCTCCAGCAATCCAGGTTTTCAAAGGTAAAGTTATTTCTCAAATGTTGTATGGTTCCCAAATTTTCGCATGTTCAAATGTTCATTCTTTGGAGGTAGTACAGACGAAATTTTTGAGATCAATCCTGGCTGTACCCCCCTGTACGTCAAATGTAGCTCTTTGCTTGGAGGCTGGTTTAGTACCTATAAGAGCACGGATCAAAGTCCTCATGATCAATTATTGGTTAAAACGTATATTTGCCACAGAAGGTTTGGCCCCACTGGTACTAATTGACTCTTTCCAGTCAGAATGGAAACAGCTTGTAGTAAAAGAAATACAGCAAATTGGCTTCTCTAATAGTATCCTAAAAGAAATGGGCTACATTAATGCCAAAGCTGCAGTTAAACGTAGGATCTGGGATATAGAACTCCAAGAACATGTGAGCCTTTTGGGTAATCACAGTGGAGTTACTTATAATGAATTTACTATACCCCAATACCTGACTGGTTCAATGCCCCCAAAGATTATAAGAGCTTTCACTTTAGCCAGATTGAATGTGCTCCCTTCCAAGCTTTTGGATGGGA
This sequence comes from Phrynocephalus guinanensis, assembly GCA_037367245.1. Taxonomy (NCBI): domain Eukaryota; kingdom Metazoa; phylum Chordata; class Lepidosauria; order Squamata; family Agamidae; genus Phrynocephalus; species Phrynocephalus guinanensis. The sequence goes on along the minus strand of CM074744.1, from coordinate 7,319,631 downwards.
AATTTCAGAATATTCCCCTCCTAAATTCCTTGTGCCCATGTGAAATGAACCAGGTAGAAACGGTCACTCATGTACTTCTCTATTGTTCTTTTTATCGTGACCTATGCAAGGAACTTATTCAACCTGTTATTAATAAATTTCCTGGGAGACCTGCCAAATTCTATGTGAAGTTACTTCTTTCTGACAGGTCCCAGCAGATCTCAAATTGTGTCGCCAGATTTTGTACCGCTGCAGTAGTTGTACGTAGGCTCATGATTGCCAGTAACCCTAGCTCCTGATGATCATATAGAGTGTGGATTCCACTTAAGGGTTTGATGTTGACTTGACTCTCAATATATTATTTTATCTATCTTCTTAATATTGACTATTTATATAACAGTCCTGTTTGTACTTTGCGGCTTTTATCAAAAGTTTTACAATGTTTTTAAAATATTTTATCATGGCAAATTGTTTTATTCTGGTAAATTGGTATTTTGATATTTCTTGATTTGGTTAAAAACCGTAAATAAAGATTCATTCATTCATTCATTCAAATCCCATCATTAATTATTATCTCAGATGTATTTTCAGAATATAATTGATCTATCACCCTTCTAAATTTCATTCCAAACCCCCTATTTTCAATCACTATTTTTAGTGTTGGCCATTCCACACAATCAAAAGCCTTAAATATAATCAATGATAGAATACCAGCCTTCTGTTTATTCATTTCTGTATCTTATATAAAATTCAGCACTCTCCTCGTTAAATTAGGCATTTGTCTTCCCTTTAGAAACCCATTTTGATCTTCCTTAATATATTTTGTAATAAACCCATTCATTCCATTCGCTAATATTGCGGTAAAAATCTTAGCATCTTGATTTATTAATGAGATAGGTCTATATGACTCTGGGAGGTTTACAATTTTAATTACAGCGTGCAGGCTACACCCCCCCATAGCAAGCTGGGTACTCATTTTAGCGACCTCAGAAGACTGGAATGCTGAGTGAACCTTGAGCCTGCTACCTGGGATTGAACCCAGGTCATGAGCACTATTTTACCTGCAGTACAGGCATTTAACCACTGTGCCACGAGGCCCTCTGGATTAAAGGTGAAGGCCTGTTTCAGGCCTCCTGTACTTACCTCAAGGCCTGTTTCAGACCTCCTGTACTTACCCCAGAACTGGCCTGCAAGGGCCTTCCCGGGCTTTCTGGAGCCACAAAAATGGCTTCCCTATGAACTGGAAGTGACGTCTGGTTTTCCGGAGGTCACTTTGAGTTCACAGGGAGGCCCTTTCGGGGCTTCCAGACAGCCCAGAAAGGCACACACAGGCCCGTTTGGGGCAGCACCAGAAGGAGGTAAGTACAAGAGCCACCATTTAGGCCCCTCAAGCCCAACCCAACATCCATCCACATATCAAGGATTTTCAATTATTGAGGGTCAGGTTGGGTCCCTAACCCCCATGACTAGGGAGGGGGGTCATTTTAACTAAAGTTTTAACAACACTCCAAATTTTTCAAAGGCTTCTCAAATGAGTGGGTCCTAATTTGTGAAAGAAAGGCAACCAGAATGACAGAAACCGGCCCCTCAATACTGACATTCAAATGGCTTCTCGCCTGTGTGGGTCCTGTGATGGCTAGAAAGGTTTCCAGATTGACTAAACCTCTTTCCACACTCCAGACATTCAAATGGCTTTTCACCTGTGTGGGTTCTGTAATGGCGAGCAAGGTTTCTAGATTGACTGAACCTCTTTCCACACTCCAGACATTCAAATGGCTTCTCGCCTGTGTGAATTCTGCGATGGCGAGCAAGGCTTCCAGAATGACTGAACCTCTTCCCACACTCCAGACATCCAAATGGTTTCTCAGCGGTGTGAATCCTGTGATGGCTAGCAAGGCTTGCAGAATCACTGAACGTCTTTCCACACTCCAGACATTCAAATGGCTTCTCGCCTGTGTGGGTGCTGTGATGCTTAGCAAGGCTTCTAGAATCACTGAACCTATTTCCACACTCAAAACATTCAAATGGCTTCTTGCCTGTGTGTGTCCTGTGATGTATATTAAGGTGTCCAGCTTGACTGAACCTCTTTCCACACTCCAGACATTCAAATGGTTCCTCATCTGTGTGAATCCTGTGATGGCTAGCAAGCTTTCCAGAAGTACTGAACCTCTTTCCACACTCCAAACATTCAAATGGCTTTTCGCCAGTGTGGGTTCTGTGATGGCTAGCAAGGCTGTTAGACTGACTGAACCTCTTTCCGCACTCCAGACATTCAAATGGCTTCTCACCTGTGTGGGTTCTGTGATGGCTAGCAAGGCTTCCAGATCGACTGAACCTCTTTCCGCACTCCAGACATTCAAATGGCTTCTCACCTGTGTGGGTTCTGTGATGCTGAGCAAGGTCTCCAGATCGACTGAACCTCTTTCCACACTCCAGACATTCAAATGGCTTCTCGCCTGTGTGGGTTCTGTTATGGCTAGAAAGGGGTCCAGCTTGACTGAACCTCTTTCCACACTGCAGACATTCAAATGGCTTCTCGCCTGTGTGGGTTCTGTGATGCTTAGCAAGGCTTCCAGAAACACTGAACGTCTTTCCACACTCCAGACATTCAAAGGGCTTCTCGCCTGTGTGGGTTCTGTGATGCTGAGCAAGGTCTCCAGATTGACTGAACCTCTTTCCACACTCCAGACATTTAAAGGGCTTCTCGCCTGTGTGGGTTCTGTGATGCTGAGCAAGGTCTCCAGATTGACTGAACCTCTTTCCACACTCCAGGCATTCAAATGGTTTCTCACCTGTGTGAATCCTGTGATGCCTAGCAAGCGTTTCAGAAATACTGAACCTCTTTCCACACTCCAGACATTCAAATGGCTTTTCACCTGTGTGGGTTCTGTGATGGCGACCAAGGTGTCCAGAGTGACTGAACCTCTTTCCGCACTCCAGACATTTAAACGGCTTCTTTCCTGTGTGGGTTATGTGATGAGTAACAAGGCTTCCAGCTTCACTGAACCTCTTTCCACACTCCAGACATTCAAATGGCTTCTCGCCTGTGTGGGTTCTGTGATGCTTAGCAAGTTGTCCAGCTTGACTGAACCTCTTTCCACACTCCAGACATTCAAATGGTTTCTCGCCTGTGTGGGTTCTGTGATGAGTAACAAGGTTTCCAGAATGACTGAACCTTTTGCCACACTCCAGACATTCAAAGGGCTTCTCACCTGTGTGAATCTTGTGATGGCTAGCAAGGCTTGCAGAATCAATGAACCTCTTTTCACACTTCAGACATTCAAACGGCTTCTCGCCTGTGTGGGTTCTGTGATGAGTAACAAGGTTTCCAGAATGACTGAACCTTTTCCCACACTCCAGACATTCAAACGGCTTCTCACCTGTGTGAATCTTGTGATGGCTAGCAAGGCTTGCAGAATCACTGAACGTCTTTCCACACTCCAGACATTCAAACGGCTTCTCTCCTGTGTGGGTTCTGTGATGAGTAACAAGGTTTCCAGATTGACTGAACCTCTTTCCACACTCAAAACATTCAAATGGCTTCTCGCCTGTGTGTGTCCTGTGATGCCTAGCAAGGTGTCCACCTTGATTGAACCTCTTTCCACACTCCAGGCATGTCAATGAGTTCTCCCCCTGCTGATTTTTTTTATGGGAACAAGTTGTTGAGGTGCTGGGAAAAGATTTTCCACACTTGGCATGCTCATTCCTTTCCTCTCCTTTGGATGTTTTCAGAACCACTTGATCTTTTTCCTGACAAGTAATAGATTTGTCCATCTTTACATCTATCTGTTCTCCTCTAAGCTTCGTCCTTCTGGTTTGATTCTCAACAACTTATTTTGCATCTGAATATTGAACCTCTTCCTCTGACGCTTGGTGTCCGCCTCTTTTATTGCTTCTCTACAGTGTCTTACCTGCAAAATATAAGTGACCACAAAAAGGGAGTTTCAAATCAAGTAACAAATCCAATGTACTGCCATGGAGGATTCAGGAGAATGAAACACACCTCCAGGGTGGACCCGCCTCCACCAACATCAGTGAGGAGGCTCGTTGTGGCACCAGTGAATATCCTGAGGAAAACCAGGGGATTTATCACACTCTTCCTGTGAGGAAATGGTTCCTTTCCATACTGGTTAAAGTCTAGTAAGGTCCAGGGTAAGAAACGGCTCCAACTTGTTCCATAGCCTTAATATAATATTTATACAGTGGACCCTGCTCCACAGGGTTCAACTCGCCTGTTCCTCTCCCTGGCTAGCCTTCGGAGCCCCGGCACCATGCTCAGGCCAGTCGGTGTGTGCGTGTGTGTGCGTGTGCGTGTGTGTGTGTGTGTGTGTGTGTGCAGGGAAGGAGGAGATGATAGAGGATGGTTCCTAGGCTCAGCCTGCTCCCTGGCTGCAGTGGTATGAGACAGAACATTTGGATGCCTTTCTTACATCCTCCTCTCCTCCTCCTCTCACGAGTCCGGAAGAATTAACCCCTGTGCTGCCGCACTCCACCCGAAATCAGTGTGTGGGGGTGGCTGCCTGTTTGCCTTTTTACATTTCTGTTCCCCAAAATTATACCTGTACTGTAGTTTGTGTCATTTTTCTCTGCATTGGAACGGATGACTCTATTTACAATGCATTCTTATGGGAAATTACAGTTTGTATAAAGGAAAAGTTAACATAATTTCATTTGGAATGAATCAATTCCTTTATAAAAGGTACCACTGTATATTATTTATATCTAACTCCCAGAAAGTTGTCATGGCTGACCATACCTCTTCCATATGAATTTATGGTGCTTATGATCACCTTCAAAGCAGCCACTCAGACAGCAGAATGTGCTGTTTATATACTGCCTCATAATGCTTAAAGCTCTCTCTGGGCAGTTTCCAATTTAATTATGCAGGCTACACAATGCCTCACCACCACACAAGCTGGGTAATCATTTTTCTGTCCTCAGATGAGTCTACAAGAGAACCCGAAGAGTAAAAAGTCTTATTTTCTCTAACCACTCAAAAGAGGCTCTCCCTCTGCAGTCGCCCCATAGCAGAAGATGATGTTTTCTAAGATTCGTATTGTGAGCATGGAGGGTGGTACAGAAGAACATCTTCCCTGGATAATTGACTCATGACATTGATTATCATTATATTGTTATGCCACTATTTATGGCTGGGCAGGGTGACATGCCTTGACTCCTGTAAGTGACTCAGAGCGGTCACAGTCTATGAATGCATAAAATAAATCAAGAAAGTAAAAAGACTTCTTCATGACACATGCTGAGGATCCTTACCTGGACAGATTTTGTTCCCAGAATCTCAAAGGGATCTCCTCACGCAGAGATCTCCAGCCTGGACTGAGAACATCCCACTCTCTGTGGGCAAAATACAGGGTCACCTCTGCAGAGGACACCGACAGCTGAAAACAGAAATCAAATTTAAAAAGAAAGGCACTGTTCATGTCTCAGGACTTTTCTAAGTGTATGAACACTGGCAGATACTACTACAGTATCTTCCAACCTTCATCCTCGTTAAGGGCTTCCTTTTCCACTAACAGGAGAGCTGAAAATGGGAGCAGAAAGATGAGTTACTAAGAACAGATAAGGAACCAGCCTTTTGTAAAGCAAATGGCCCTGAATTGTGTTTCCTGGACTAAACCGCCTGCCTTGCAGCAGAGAGAACAGCCAGGAAGATCCTGCTTCTTTGGGGATCTGTTTCTATCTCTGCTGAAAAACATCAGCTGTGTGTGTGCCTTCCTTACTTTCAGAAAACACCATGTGGGAAAGGAATACCATAGAGATTCCCCTCAGGGAGGCAGGGAGGAAATTGTCCCAACTCTCCTGCAGTTTATTCCCCCAAACTATTTATTTATTTCAAATATTGCTGCCCTGCTTTTCTCCTTAAAAGGAGACCCAGCGTGGCTCAACTCTGCATAGTGGTTTGGGCTTCACTTATTCAGGAGGCACAAAAATACTATATAACTGCTTTCACGTTTTGTGTGGCAGGGATTGTAATTCCAAAATGTCCATCTCTCCAACCTTCTCCTTTGTTGCTTCCTTGCCTGTCAGTTTTCAGATGGGGCAAGAGAGGGATTTGGGGAGCGAGCTGCCGTGGGACGCAGGAGACTCTGGTCTCAGAGTTTTGCTCAGGAGAAGGAAACCTGGGCGTGGAGGAACCTTTAATCCCTTTCCTTCTTTGCCATCTCCCCCTACACTGGGGGGAAAAAGAAAATCCATTCGAAATCCTGACATAAAGGAGGGGGGAGTCCTTTCTGTCCCCCCTCCTTCCCTATATATAGCTTCTTTTTTTCCCTGCCACTCTGTGAAGACCCACTCGCTGCCTTTCTCTCCCCCATGGGACCCTCCCCTCCCATTCCCCCCCAAATGCCGATCTGCCCCTGGAGTTGTTCTTTTGGGGCCAGTTGCCTTCTCTCTCCACCCCCCCACCGTTCCCTGTCCTGGTTCGGCCTCAAAAGCTTCACCCTCCTTCCTTTTTCCTTGCGGGGGGGGGGGAAGAGAAAGGTAAGGAGGAGGAGGAGGGTTTTCTCCCTGGATCGGACCCCCAATTCTTCCAAAAAAGCGGGGTTCAGTTTCCCCCCTTTCCTTCTTCTCCTCCCTCCTCCTCCTCCCAAATTAAAGGGGGGGGGTTGAGGGGCTTAAAGGGGGGGGGGGGCAAATGTACGCCTCTTTCTCAAAGAGGAAAAGAAGTGGGGGGAGGGGATTCCCTCCTGGGACCCCCACACACACACCACCAGGGATTTCACCAACAATGCCTCCTCTTCCTCTTCCCCCCCCCCGCAAAGGGACGCTCAAGAGGGTCCTTCTCCCCCCACCGGCCTCCATTTCCCCGCTTCTCCCAACGACCCCCCCTTCTGCACCCCTCGCCCCATAGCATTCCCTCCTACCCCAATTGCACAACGCACCTCCTCCTCCTCCTGGGGGTGTCTCTTTCCCCTCCTTCCAGCAACCATCAAGCCTTCTTTGGGGGGGGAGAGACAGAAAGCCACGCGGAGAGCAGATCTCCCCCTCCCCTGGGAGCCTTCGTTTCCAGCCTCTCTAGGAAGCGGAACTCGCTGCTCTCCCCCCCCCACCCTTCTCTGCCTCCCTTCTGGCCCTCCAAGGGAGGGGGAGGGGAGCTCAGCCCCCCGAAAAGCAGGCAGGGATGGAGGGAGGGAAAATGGGGGGGATTTTCCTCCTCTCCTTTGATTTCCCCTCTTCTTCTTCTTCTTCAGGTTGTGAGGGGGGGGAGATTCCTCCCCTCGGAGCCCCTCCTTCCCTCTAAATGAGAAGTTCCCAAATTTCCCAATTTTTTTTTGTTTTCTGCCTAATACTGAATTTTCCTAAACGTATTAACTTCAAATGTATTTTTGACAGACGACTCAGTGCTGCTCACTGTGTGTGTATGTGTGTGTGTAGCGTGGACAATTGTAAAAAAGAAAGAAAAACACAATGTTCATTCCTACCTTTAAGACACAAAATGCAAGTAAATATTTGGATTTGGTAGGAAATAAATCAGAACCTAGTAAAAATTCTTACATAAAATTAATACATTAATACAGTGGTACCTTGCAAGCCGAATGCCTTGTAAGATGAATTTTCATAAGACAAACGAAATTGTTTGCAAGATGGCATTTTGCCTCTGGGATGCCTGCAAGAAATGCGTAAAATGAACGTGGCTCCTGGTAGTTCCGTGTGGTTCCGTGCCCTGGATCCATGTTTTTGCGCCACTGCGGAGCCATGCGCTGACAGACCCCTGATTTTGGGTGTGCAGTCTGTGTGTATGGATGGGGCCTAGGATGTGATAGTGGTTTGGAGTTGTTCCTGGGTAAAAATCAGGTAGTTCCATGTGGTTCCGTGCCCTGGATCCATGTTTTTGCACCACTGCGGAGTCATGCGCTGATGGACCCATGATTTTTGGTGTGCAATCTGTGGGCTGAAATGGGCTCTATATATGATAGTGGATTTATCATGATCCAATGTAAAAATCATATGAAATCAGATGGTTCTGTGAGATGGAACTATGTTTTTACACCACTGCCAAGCCATGCTCTGGAGCAGGGGTCCTCAAAGTTTTCAAGCGGGCCGGTCCACCACCACCCAGACACCACTGGGGGCCGGATCACACTCCAAAAGCAGCTGCGGAGGCTGGCTTGCTCACAAAACAGGGGGTAGGTGGGGGGTTGCAATTGGCCCCAGGGGCCAGATTCAGGACCTTGGGGGGGGGCGCATCCGGCCCCGGGGCCTTAGGTTGAGGACCCCTGCTCTGGAGGATACATGATTATTATTGTGTAATAGTTGGCCATGAATGGTATGTGTTATTTGATGGTGATTTGGGAAGGATCCCATGTAAAAATCATATGAAATCAGGAGGTTCCGTCAAGTTCCGCCTTTTACCCAGACCCCATGTTCATCTCCTCCAAAAGAGGCAAAGGTGTCCAACAGAGGTGCCTCCCTCTCCTCTCTGTAGGAAAGACAGAAAGAACCAGGCTTGGAGAAAGAGGAAGGGGGTGGGAAGGCCCTGTCATGGGCCCCAATCCTGGTTGACATGCACATGATTGGATACTGCTGCCAGGGGCTCTGTCCTTAAGATGTCCTCACCTACCAACCTCTCCTGCCTTCTCTAGCCTCTGTGCTCCTGCATTCCTGGAGGCTGTGAGGTAGACACACACACACACACGCACGCACACACACACACACACACACACACACACACACACACACACACACACACACACACACACACACACACACACACACACACACACACACACACACACTCACAGAGAGAGAGAGAGAGAGAGAGAGAGAGAGAGAGAGAGAGAGAGAGAGAGAGAGAGAGAGCAAGGAAGATGGAGAGGTTATTTTCAAGGAAAGTAGTGGAAGGATACGCAGATATATTTAGTTGAAATGTTGATTTCAAAATTGATTTCAAAATTAATTTATATATACATGGGAGCGAGGCAGAGGGAAGCTCCGGGCGCTTGGCTGTGAGAGGGTTAAAAGCAGCCGGGCTCGGCCACATTCCTAGAGAGGAAGGAAATAGAGGGAGGCGAATAAATGGTCCTCCAACTCCTCCCTCCCTCCTTTTTCCTGCATCTGAACGGAGAGGAAGAGGCGCGCCTTCTCTTCTGGACTACAACTCCCATAGCGAGGCCAGACGACGGTGAGAATTTTGCCTTTGCCTAGTGTAGCCTTTATACATCTATATATCAATTCTCCAAGTATTCTGACAGGAGAATCATTGGAACATATATTTGGACTACAACCCCTGCGGTCTTGCTGGGTGGGGATGATGGGTGATGTAGTGGAGGGAGGTGGCGGAACGAGGAAGGAAGACGTTGGCCAGCCCCGCCAGCCTCTGAGCCTTATATTTGCCCTCCCAGCCCTCTACCAGGAGCGCTTCATTGGGCGGGATGGGCTGAAAGGAACGGGCGTTACTTTCCCAGGAAGGGGAACGGAACTGGGCTGGAAGAGGGTCAGCTCGTTCCAAGCAAAGGCAGCCTTTCTTCTGCCCAGGCTCGTCCTCCTCTTCTCTCCCTGGCCGAGCAAAAGGCCTCTTACTTCCTCCCTGCTGAGATCCACTCCCTGCCTCTCCCTCTCTCCTCTTCCTCTCCTGTTTCTTCTGGTCTTGCTTGCAAAGTGTTGCAATTCAGCCTCCGTTGCTTTTCCATGTGAAGATCTCGTTGTTTTTACGTTGTTGCCTAACATCGGATAACGTCTTGTGCGTGGACGTGTTTTCAAGCTCTCTGCTTCTGCCTGGTTTGGGATATAAAGAAAAACATCCGATTGGAAGGACGAAGGGGGTCACTAGGAGAGGGAAGGACCCCTTCATTTGGGGCTCATAATCATCCCCCCTCCAGGGCAGGAGTGCCTTTTGTTAAAATATGCAGATCATTGGTGTCCCAGGATGCAGTGGGGGGTTTATCTGCCAATTGCCCTCTTTGGTCTTTTTACCCTTAGTCCCTTTCTGCCCCTCCTCTCTAGCAAGTGAGTCCCTTTCTACAGTTAAGAAGTGGCGGTTTTCATCCCCTGATCTCTTCTAAGATGGAGACTCACACTATCCTTCAGGTCATCCAGCTCTAAGGGATGGTTTACTTCAGGCATGTCCAAACTTCAGCCCTCCAGATGTTTTGCACCACAACTCCCATGGTCCTTTGCCATTGGAAATACAGGCTTGGAATTCTGGGAGTTGTGGTCCAAAACATCAGGAGGGCTAAAGTTTGGACATGCCTGGTTTACTTAGTGTAGGTAGATTCTAAGATAACTTAGAATAAAATTGAATATGTAAAATAAATTTCTTTCACTCCTATGTTATGATTTTGACTGATTACCAATGAAATAACAAAGTCTGTAACACTAACACTGTTTCGCAAGTTATGTATTAACTCCACCTCTGACTCTGTTCTTTACTTGCTCTGTGGGGAAGGGGCGGAATTGGGCCAAGCAGACTAAAATCTCCAACACTTTCCTCCCTCCCTTCCTTCCTTACTGCAGAGGGTCTTTGATTCTCACACCGCTGCCCATCACTTACACCCCTTGCCCAGTTCAGCAGGGAGTTGCCTTTCCTAGGCCTCCCACACTAGGGGTCCTTGCCACTCCCATCAATAGCTGTCTAGCATGGGGGAAGGGGAGAATTAAAATGCTCCTTGAATGAGTTGGGGAGAACCTGAAGCAAGATGGGAACCCAGGTGGACCCAAGAGTGATGGAGAATCACAGTGATTCAGAATATAAATAAATTTAAATATTTTATAAACTCCTGCTAGATTGGAAAGTGGAAGATGAGCAAGTGAAAGGAACAAGGATATGTTGGGCCAATGAATTTGTTTATACAGTTGAGCTAGAGAAATGGCAAAAATTATGGAGTGTGAACAGCAAATTAACTCTGGCAACGTCCTATAAAGAAAATTTATACAAAATGTTTTAGCGTTGGCACTTACCACCAACCAGATTAGCAAAAATACTTACAAACCTGTCTAAAAAATGTTGGCATTGTAAGACTCATGATGGGACTTCTAATTATGCATAGTGGTCTTGTGCAAAGGCAAACAAATATTGGATTAAAATACACAGATGGCTCATAGAAACAACTAAGCTGGATATAAAATTTAAGGCAGAAATATTTTTGCTAAGTATTATACCAGAAAATGTGAATATACAGGACAGATATATTTTATTACGTTTCTTGACTTCTGCTAGAATAGTTTGGGCCCAAATGTGGAAAAATGAAAAAACACCTAGAGAATAAGTAATTATACAAAAAGTCTTAGATTGTGTTGAGATGGACAGAACGACACTGAGATTTAAAGAAAAAGAGGATTCTGAGTACTATTTGACATGGAATAGATTTTATGATTGTTTTGAGAGAAGGATTACGTGGTATTGAGACATGATATAATTAATACAAGGAACACCAGGACAATGTGGTGAATGACAACTGGATTTCCCCCCGAAATTAGCTGATAAATATGATATGATGGTTGAATTTTTTTAAAAAAACCGAGTCATACTGATTCAATTGAGTTGGAAGAGTTCACCTCTGCCTGCCCCATATTTTTACTCCTATTGATGAACGGCCATTTCCTGTTCTGGCTTTTATCCAGTCACGTTGACTTCTAACTAGTTAGATATCAAAATATTTAAAGGTAGTCATTTAATTTTCCACATAGCCACTTTCAACTCTTTCAGGGAGAAAGTATGGACAGAAATATTTTAAATAAAAAATGCCAATAACATCCCCTATTGGCTAAACCTAATGAGTTGACTAACTTATCTCAATTCCCAAATGGAAGACTAAAGCTCTCTGTGTGAATCACCCCACAGGTGTGAATCACCCCTGCGAACCAGGAACAGATATGTTTTTCAGAGAGGGCCAAAGGAGAGGTGGGAGTAGGCAGAGTGCCTGTGCTTCCTTTGTTGGGAGAAGTGGGTTCGTACAGGTTTCCCTCAGCGGCCTGAAGTGGAACCATTAGACGGCCACCAGACTCTTGAGTTGCATCTTAGAGTCAATCCTGGGGAAAACCAAAAGTCAAGAAGGGCTGGATTTCACGTCTAAGAGCATCTTGCCTTGTTTGTTTGGACTTTAAGTTTCGGACTCCTAAGCTCTTCACATTGCTAGAAACCTGATGAAGAGGTGTTTAATCCATGATGTATTTCCATTGTAAGACTTTTTTTAGTGTTCATATTAGTTGTCTATGGCTCCTAATTTTCATGAGTACTTTATCTCCGCAGCCTTCAATGAGTTTCCTTGCTCTCATTGCTCTGTGGCCTCTAGCTCTCCTCCTTTAATCTCTTCTCCCAGCTTTTTTGTGTTCCACTTTCCCTCCCCTTTAATATCCCCCTTTCTCTTCCCCTCCTCCCAACTTTTTCTCCATTTTCCATTATTCCAACTGTTGTTTTTTTTTGCTTTTCCTTTGTTTTCTGGTCCTCCCTCTTTCTCCTGTTTGGTTCCTTTCCAAGGCAGAGGGGGTGGCACTCAAGAGCGGTGTGTTGGTCTTCTCTCCCCCCCCGCCCCATTCGACATTAGGACATCAGTGCCTGATGTGGAGTATTATAATGATCCCAAAATTCTTCACAAATATTACTGTGAAGCTCTCTGTATCCCGAATTATATATGTGCATCTGATTTTTCCTACTAATAATAAGTAATGTTCCCTCCAAATAACCATCCTCCATGGCAGTTCATTGGGTTTATTACTTGATTTGAAACGTTGTATTTTGTGGTCATTTCTATTTTGCAGGTAAGGTGATGTAGAGAAGAAATGAAAGCAGAACACACCAAGCGCCAGAGAAAGGGGTTGAATGTTCAAATGCAAAAGACTGTCTTGAAAGTAAATGCAGAAGGAAAGGGTTTAGAGGAAAACAGGTTAATGAGAAAATGGAGAAACCTATTACTTGTCAGGAGGAAGACCAAGTGGTTCTGAAAATATCCAAAGTTGATGAAAGGCATGAGCCTGACAAGTGCGGAGAATCTTTTACTACCACCTCAACACTTTGTTCCCATAGGAAAAGTCACCAAAAGGAAAAACCATTTGAATGCCAAGAGTGTGGGAAGAGGTTTACTCATTCTAGAAATCTAACTATACACTTGATAACACACACAGGCAAGAAGCCATTTGAATGTCTGGAGTGTGGAAAGAGGTTCAGTCAAGCTGGACACCTTGCTAGACACCACAGGACCCACACAGACGAGAAGCCATTTGAATGTCTGGAGTGTGGAGTGCGTTTCAGTCACTATAACAGCCTAGCTATTCATTACAGAACCCATACTGGAGAGAAGCCATTTGATTGTCTGTACTGTGGGAAGAGGTTCAGTCACTCTAACAGCCTTGCTAGCCACCACAGGACCCACACAGGTGAGAAACCATTTCAATGTCTGGAGTGTGGAAAGAGTTTCAGTCAAGCTGGAAACCTTGCTCAGCATCACAGAACCCACACAGGCGAGAAACCATTTGAATGTCTGGAGTGTGGAAAGAGGTTCAGTCAAGCTGGAAACCTTGCTATGCATCACAGAACCCACACAGGCGAGAAACCATTTGAATGTGTAGAGTGTGGAGACAAATTCATTCAGGCTGGGGTCCTTGTTCAGCATCTAAGAACCCACACAGGTGAGAAGCCATTTGAATGTTTGGAGTGTGGGAAGAGGTTCAGTCACTCTAACAGCCTTGCTAACCACCACAGGACCCACACAGGTGAGAAGCCATTTGAATGTCTGGAGTGTGGAAAGAGATTCAGTCAGGCTGGGGTCCTTGTTGAGCATCACAGGATCACACACAGGTGAGAAGCCGTTTGAATGTCTGGAGTGTGGAGAGCGTTTCAGACACTCTAATAGCCTTGCTATCCATCACATGACCCACACAAGTGAGAAACCTTTTGAATGTCTGGATTGTGGAAAGAGGTTCAGTCGAGCTGGAAACCTTGCTAGCCATCACAGAACCCACACAGGCGAGAAACCATTTGAATGTCTGGAGTGTGGAAAGAGTTTCAGTCACTCTAACAGTCTTTCTAGCCACCACAGAACCCACACTGGAGAGAAAGCATTTGAATGTCTGTCATGTGGAAAAAGATTTAGTGAAGCTGGAAACCTTGCTAAACACCGCATGACCCACACAGACGAGAAGCCATTTGAATGTTTGACGTGTGGTAAGAAATTCAGTCAGGCTGGGGTCCTTGTTCGGCATCACAGAACCCACACAGGTGAGAAACCATTTGAATGTCTGCAGTGCGGAAAGAAGTTCAGTCAAGCTGGAAACCTTGCTAAGCATCACAGAACCCACACTGGAGAGAAACCATTTGAATGTGTGGAGTGTGGAAAGAGTTTCAGTCGAGCTGAAAACCTTGCTCAGCATCACAGAACCCACACAGGTGAGAAACCATTTGAATGTCTGCAGTGTGGAAAGAGGTTCAGTGCTTCTGGAAGTCTTGCTAAGCATCACAGAACCCACACAGGCGAGAAACCATTTGAATGTGTGGAGTGCGGAAAGAGATTCAGTCAAGCTGGAAACCTTGCTCAGCATCACAGAACCCATACTGGAGAGAAACCATTTGAATGTGTGGAGTGTGGAAAGAGATTCAGTCGAGCTGAAAATCTTGCTCAGCATCACAGAACCCACACTGGAGAGAAACCATTTGAATGTCTGGAGTGTGGAAAGATGTTCAGTTCTTCTGGCAGCCTTGCCAAGCATCAGAGAACCCACACAGGTGAAATCACATTTGAATGTCAGGACTGAGGAGCCAAATTCTGTCCTTCTGTTTCCCTTCTACACACATTATGAGCCATGCATTCAAGAAGCCACTGAAAAGTCTGGAGTGTGGAAAAGCTTCAGGTGCCACACAAACTTTGTTAGATGAGACATGATCCTAACAGGAAAGAAGCCTTCCAAGTTCCTGGAATGTGGGAAATGTTTGGGGAGAGAACACATCTTATCAACCCTGGCAGGGCGGAAGACTTCATTTCTCCTCCAGGCATGACTCCTTCCTGAGGCAATCTGGTGGGAAATCCCCTGTTGTCTCAGTTCCCCTTTCATCCCCTCCCATCTTTTTTGTTTTGCTCTGGAATGGTTTTGAATGGGTTTAATTCCGTGCTATTTCTCTACGTGTGTACGTAGTGACCACAAGCTTTACAATTTTAGTGTAAGGTTTTTATTGATGATTTATTGATATTTTACTTTTAAGTATTTTAAATTGTTTTATTCTTTGGATTGTAAGCCGCCCACAGACCTTTGGGTAGTGGGCGACATATAAGTTAAATAAATAAATAAATAAATAAATAAATAAATAAATAAATAAATAAATGTCTTTTTATATGTGAATATTTAAAAGAATTTGAAATATTTAAACATAATTTTTTTAAAAGGCAAAAGAGTGGCAGGGTGAACCCTGGATCAACACAGCACCTACCTCCTCCTGGGAAGGAGTGCATTGGGTGGGGAAAAGAGGAGGCAAGGACCATTCTCTTCCCCCTGCATAAAGGTCCTTGGGAGGGAAGGTCTCCATAGACTAAGGATTTAACTCTTTAGACGCGGAAAGAGTTTGAAAGAGGCACCGGAGAAGCAGAAAACCTTGAAACATAATTATATTAGTATTGTGTCAAGTTTATTTGAGAAAGGTGGAATACTGTTCTGACAAAACTTGGGAACTAGTCTGTAATATGAACCAGCCAGCATTGGCTTCTGTCTAGGATTCTTCTCGGAGCTGGCCCTGACATAAAATTCTTCCACCTTCCACATGATGGCCCATCCAGCTATGTGAAGAGATAGTTGTTCGGTCTGTTTGGTCATGTTCTGGAAGGTTTTCTTCCTGAAGTTTCACCAGACTCTGTGGCTGGGGAATGTCACAAAGAAAAACTTCCCAAACATGGGCAAACAGCCCGAAACCCCACAACCATCAGATCCCAGCTGTGAAAGCCTTCAACAATATATCTGAAGAGAGTTGCCATTTCAACTTTTAGTCTTTTCGTTTTCAAGCTAAAAAAGTAATGGTTGGAATTACGGTGTATAAATGAACCAGGACACTATGAAGGTAGTTATGAGAGGAATATTCATAAGAGAATCATGTAGATTAAAAAAAATGAAAGAAAAAAATTATAGGACAGAGTAAAAGATTTTGAAGTTATTGTATATAGATAGAGATACTAGGAATTTAATGGTGATTCAGGCTAAGAATTAGGTAGATGAAATTCCGCTGCATTTGATGTATTTGAAGTGAATTTGATGTATTTGAAGCCCAATTTTCCCAAAGGAACTCTGGACGGTGAATGAACCAAGAAAATTGGAATTGGAATTGGAATTGGAATGCAATTTATTGTCATTGTATAAATACAACGAGATTAAAAGTGCCATCCAGTCAGTCATTCACACAACCCAGCATAAAAAGTCCGAGACGTAAAATCTACAATTTAAGAACAAACCATCTATACACATACTCCAGCATTCACATGCCGAACATCACTTACACTCATTTAAAACTGACATAAAAACCAAACATACACACACAGCCCTACACTCTTTCACCTGGCAACACTCATACCCAATCCTTAAAAACTACAATTTAAAAAAACAACAGCCATACACAATCCCCCATACAATATATGTGTAACACATTCAACACTAATATTACCCGTCAAGTTAATTTTTAACAGAATTTAGCATGGTTACTGCTATTGGGTAAAAACTATTTCTGAATCTTTCTGTCCTTGTTCTAATAGATCTATACCTTCTGCCTGATGGTAATGGTACAAACAGAGAGTGTCCAGGATGAGAAATATCTCTGAACAAGTCATAATAACAGATAAAATCATAATAATAAAACCAGCAAAAACAAGATGGCAGCAGCAAACACTAAACTAACATATGGACAGAACAATAACCTCAACAGTCACCAAAGGCAGCTTTAAATAGCCAAGTTTTAAGATGTTTTTTAAAATGCTGGAAGGGACTCAACAAGACGAATCTCACTTGGAAGATGGTTCCAAAGAAACGGGCCAGCCACTGAGAAGGCCCGACTCCCAGTGGAGGTATTTTTAGGCCTCCCTAGAGGTGGCGACCGGGATGGCCCTTGAGGTCTCTTCCAACTCTATGAAAGTTGCTCCCATGTAAATATGAAGACTAGCTAATTCACCGGTTGGCTGGCTCAGGCCTTGAATTCTTTCAGAGGTGAAGGAACTTCACCAAATTCTCTCTAAGCTGTGAGGCCATGCAAAACCCTGGCACCCTCCACGTAGCACTTTTCAATCCCCGCACACCTGTTGTGTAATCCCGGTTGTGAGAAATCAGTTGTGCGTGTGTGCCTGTGGCCTGTGCATTTGCACAGAAGACAGCCACCACTCAGCGGGGATGAAAATTTGAGTTTACGCAGAACCTCATACATTAAAGCATCATCAATATAACTATGATTTACAAGACTCTCCTCAAGAAGGTATTTTCTAAAGTACCCTTCCCCCCTCCCAAACAGCAGCCAGGAGCATGCTCTTCTGACCACAGCCTTCTTAGAAAGTACATCACATCAAGCCGAGGTCCTTTCCATCCAAAGTCCTGTACAGCCAAAGAAAGAAATGGAAAGAATTCTCCACTGGCACTCAATAGGAATCGGAGGACGGTGGATCCCCTTTTCCTCTTCCTCCTTCCTTCGGTTTGGGATATACCAGTCACACGTCAAGCTGGGACACTAAACCCAACAGCAAGCTCTGTTTTGGGGTAAGTTGCAAGTTTCCCATAATCCGGTACTTTTGTGGGTTTCTTTTAGCACTCCTATTTGGTAGCAGGACTTGTTAAAAAAAAGAACAGCAGAGGAGGAGTTCGCATACACAGAATTGATTCCATTTAATCAGTTCCACATCCACTCCCAAACTAAATGGATCTTCACCCGGGGCTCTGACTGCTACCACTCAGTGCTTTAACTGCAGAAGTGAATGATAGAAATCAGACATCTAAATCTGGAAGAGGCATGGGAGGGAAGCCGTGGGTTTTCTGGGGAGAAAGACAAAGAGCAACTTCTCAGCTGCCCTGTGGCACTTCTAAGGATGAAGAGCATCCCACCCCCAACCAGTGGACAACAAAACAGAACTCTTAGATCTCTCTTGGGAGCCTGCAGTGTGCTTGTCCTCCAGAATGGCTCACCGATTCTGACTCAATCAGAACAAAAACAAAAACAGGGCCATGATGGATCCCGCCCTCCTCCAATTCCTTACACTTGATTAGAGGCTTCATTTCTTCCTGTGTACCCCCAGGGCCCCTTTTCTCTGGAGCCGCCCTCCTCCATCCCACAGTGCTTACCGAAATCAGAACAGAGTGCATGGTGCAAATGGCTGGTAAAATGTAAATACTAGTTTTGTTTTTATAGGGTTACCATACTTTGAACCAAAGTTCCTACATGCCTATTTCATTTCTCTACTTTTGCAGTTCCATTACGAGACCTTGCACGGGATAAGGAGGCAGGTCTGGGGAATCCCACATTTGTGCAGGGAAAACAGAAACCAAGAGGAGGCAAAAGAAACAGGTGAACAACTACGGTTCCAGAAGGGCAGCCTCTCCCTTGCCCTCATCTTATGGTCACCCAATATTCTGGGCTACAGATGTCCCAACTCTCAGCCAACGGGGTCAAGGATGGTGCGAAGGGTCGCCAGCACCCTGGAAATGCCCCACACGGAATACAACTGCCCTAAGACATGGATACAAGCAAGCTGTGCAAAACATATCCAGAAAAAGTGGGTTTGGGGTAAAGACCAGATGCAGGCAATTGGCCGGGTGGATTTGAAGGACTTGTGAGCGGTGGCACCAGGCGGATATTCTAGGACAGACTTCCAAGTCTACGAGGCATCAGGACGGCCCCTGTTCCGGCTGTCTGCGAGTCACAATTCCAGAACCAACCTAGTAACTGTTCCTCTATGCCAGTGGTGGCGAACCTTCAGCACTCCAGATCTTTGGGGCCACAACTCCCAGAGTCCTTTGTCATTGGCAGTCTATGCTCGGAATTCTGGGAGTTGTGGTCCAAAACATCTGGAGTGCCAAAGGTTCACCACCACTGCTCTATGCTGTCTCTTTGCTGCACCTTAATACCAAAGGCGAGGAGGGGGATTGCACTTGTCATTCCTAAATTCCTCCATTTGATTTTTAAAAAAAGATCATTTTCACTGGAAGATGTGAAGCGAAAGGCGACCAATGCCTTCCTCACAGGGGTGATGGGGGATGTAGTTCAAACAGCTGCTGAGTTATCCTGAGGATTGGCATGCAAACACAGAACGTGGGGAATCCGTACTCACTCGATGCTGCTGCCTTGTAGCCTTCTTGATGCGTCTCTGCAGAGACAGGACAGAATTAGAGCCGATGGGGTTCCCAGAGATCATCCAGCCCCCACCCTTGGAGGCCAGGAAGTTTCCCGGGGAGCTGCAAACTATTCCATTGGCTCCCACGGGACCCTCCGGCCTCTGGCCCTTCCTTCGAAAACGGATGGTGGGCAACCATGGCTGTCTTGGAGGTTGGTAAAACACCAATGTCCATCATCTTTTGCAACTGACTATTCACGGTAGCCATGGCTGATGGGACTGTGAAGATTCTCAGTCATCCAGGTGAGTTTATCTGGAAGTTGAGTCATGGCTACTGGACTTCTTTTTCAGAGATAGAAACGTTTCGCTGCTCATCCAAACAGCTTCATCATCAGACTGATGAAGCTGTTTGGATGAGCAGCGAAATGTTTCTATCTCTCAAAAAGAAGTCTAGTAGCCATGACTCAACTTCCAGATGGCTGATGGGAGTTGTAGCCAAATCTTACTGCAACCACTCCATGCAGATCTGCTCCATGTAGGACCTGAGGCACAGGTCCAGTCCCGTTTCACTCTTCCACAGCCTTCTTGAATATTTGGGCCTGGGTGTTGGCCGCCATCCAGGCAAGGTTCTCCATGTCAAACGTAATGAAGTCCCACCCATCGTAGCCATACTGCCAGAGTCTGCCCTTACTACCATCCAGCCTCACCTCAGATGTAATCATCATCAGCACCGTGTGCATACATAAGGCCCTTGTGGAGAAAGACGATCTGGTCTAACTGAGATTGCCACCACCTTGGCCCCATTCCATGTCTTCTCTTCCCCTATAATAATGTGGCCAGGTCAACAGTGAAGAAAGAGAAGTATGTAGTGACAGATTAAACCTTGGTTTAATCATTAATGTGCATGGAGATGGCAGACAAGAAGTCAGAAGAAGACTGAGACTAAGAAGGGCAGCAATTAAGGATTTAGATTTAAAAGATATATATTTTATTTTATTTTGAATATTTTTACCCCACCTTTCTCCTTGGAAAAGGACCCAAGGTGGCTTACAATAGTGAGCGACAATCTACAGTCCAGAACACATAAGGCATATGCAACTTAAGAACAGAAGACACATCTTAGAACATTAAAAGGTAACATTAAAGCTACAAAGAGCATGCAAAAATAAAAAACCCATTATGAGGGGTGGAAGCTAGCATGGAAAACACTGGTGTTCTTATGAAAATCAGTCAATGCAATCATGTATGGTAATCCATATAAGTCCCTACTTTTATAGGGTAAGGATGGGTGGCCTAAGGTAGGGTGTTCAGTCCCAGGGCCTCCCCCAAAAGAACAGAATGGAAACCACTTCTGAGTATTCCTTACCTGGAAAGCCCAGGAATCATAGAATCATAGAGCTGGAAGAGACCAGAAAGGGTTGTCATAATGCAGAAGGACAAGATTAGAATTAAAAAGGCAATCTTCTCTATGCTGATTCTAGAGATCTAGTCGCCATCTTTAACTAGGAGGGTTTTGAAGAGGGTTCTTTCTGTCCCACAAAAAAAAATGGTCTTCCTCCTCCCGCCCTTCTATCCCTTCTCTTGCAAGATGGTGCTCCACCCCCTCCGCTCACCGTCGCTTTGGTTCTACCGCTTCTGCAGCATCACCAGGTCACCTTGGAAATTGGCCTCGTCATGCAGCAAGATCTGGGTGCACCTGTTGACGTACAGTGTACCGGGGTCCTCTGATACCGCCTACTTCATCCCGGGGATATGGGGCAGCATCTTCCTTGAGGTACTCTTATGGTGAGCAAGTAGACGGTCGTTGACGTAGGCCAAAGCAGGGAAGTGGGGTAACTCCTGGCTGGCTTTTGTCACAGAAGTATACATGGTCCGAAAGAAATAGGAAGAGGAGCCTGAGGAGAGAGAGGCCGAGTTGCCTGAGGGAGGCAGGAACTGTGAGGGCCTGTGCCAAGGAGTGCTGCCAAGTCCCGCCTCTTCACACTGTAGCTGCCATTTTGGAGGTCCAAAGTACACGAGGAGCTCCGTCTGTTCGTAGAATCATAGAGTTGGAAGAGACCTCAAGGGCCATCTAGTCCAACCCCCTGCCATGCAGGAACCCCCATCCCAGGACTCCCGGCAGATGGCCATCCAGCCTTTGCTAAAAAAAAACCTCCAAAGAAGGAGACTCCACCACCCTCTGTGGCAGCATATTCCCATGAAGCCCTCGACTGCACACAGGCTCCCCAAATTGGCTACCAGAGGACTTCAGCTCCCAGTAGGCCTGACCGTGACCTGTGCTAGCTATGGCTTCTGGGAGATATAGTCCCAACTTTGGAATCCATTACTCTGGCTAAGAGTGGGGATGAAAATTGTAGTCTAACAGGTTGCCCACCAGTGGGGATTTGGGGAGTCACACGGCAAGTGACCCATGCTTTGCTAACCATTCCAATCTTTAGAGAGAGGGGGCCAGCGTCCACTGATCCATGTGGCCATGGTTGGAAAAGCACTGGCCGTAGCATAATCTCGGCTATGATGTTTGATGCTAATTGATTTGATGGTATTATGTTTTATTATACTGCATTGTTTATTCATTGTATACAAAAAGCAAAAAACAACAAAACAAAAACTGGTGCACCCAAGGGACTGTAAATGAAAAAGAGACAATGATCTCTGGATGCTGAACGGAGTAGAAATGTATGTTTATTATATTGAAAACAAAGCCCGATGCATTTCAGCCACAAAGGCCTCCTTCAGGGGCAAGTTTACAATCTAAAATATAAACCATTGTATAGTCTTAATGCTTATGGTTTGTATTGCGATCCTTGCTTAATTTTTGTAAACCGCCCAGAGTGGCCATGTTGCCAGATGGAAGGGTATATAAATTAAACAAACAAACAAGATGACTTACTAGTTTGCTCTCTCTCACCAGCTGGAGTTCCGTTGAGAACGTAAGATGGCTGCTTTTAATATGAAGAAATAAAACAGGAAACCACCACTCAGGGAAGAGGAGATCAACTCATATAACAAGTAACTGCCATCAGGGGCACCGGGATGGGTTTGACCCATTAAGGAGCAAAAGGAACCATGACCCTTCCCACCCACTCCCTCCATGGGGAAGGTCAGGGCCGGCTCTACCATAGGGTGAAAGGTAATCGAATGAGTGGCACTCGTTTAACGTGGCTCCTTTCCCCTTCCACTGCAGTTGAGAGAGCTGGTTGGATAGCACAGTGGTTTATATCTGTGTCTGCGGAGCCCCAGGATCTCCTGTAAGCAAAGCCAGCCTGTGCGGCCTTGGGCAAGCTGCACGGTCCCAGATGCACCTAATGGATTTTAATTCCTCCTGTACAAAAAATTTATTAGTTGGCTGTCGGGGACTAAGTGACCTGATTTAGGACACTGTGAGAGGTATTTGTGAAAGGACCTCACACAATAACTCTAGACATTTACTGTACAAGTAACAAAACTATGCAGGGCATGAGTAAAGTGGATAGAGGGTCACTTTTCTCCCTCTCACAAAATACCAGAACTAGGGGACATCCACTCAAACTGAGGGTTGGGAGAGTAAAAACAATTTTTTTAACCCAGTGTGTTGTTAGTCCGTGGAACTCCCTGCCACAGGAGGTGGTGATGGCCTCTGACCTGGATGCCTTCAAAAGGGGATTGGACAGATTCCTGGAGGAAAAGTCCATCACAGGTTACAAACCAGGATGGAGATGTGTCATCTGCAGGCTTAAAACCATGGTACTTCAAGGGCCAGATGCAGGGGAGTGGTTGCAGGAGACAGAGATCTAGTCTCGTGCACTCCCAGAGGCATTTGGTGGGGCCACTGTGAGATACAGGAAGCTGGACTCGATGGGCCTTTGGCCTGATCTAGCATGGCTCTTATGTTCATGGTCAGAATCCTATTGTGCCCCTTTGAATATCCCTTCAGTTTCTTCCACTGGCTGCAATTTAGCACCTATTCTGGATTGCAAGAGGCTTGGCTTGATGCCATCAGCTCTTGCTCAAGGCTCCTACTCAGGACAAAAGTGCGGGTTAGAAATGCTTTGATGATGGAGGTCATTTTGCAGGGGAAAAGTGAAATGTGCTGCTTTTATACCTCCCAATAGTGCTTAAAATACTCTGAGTGGTTTACAATGTAATTGTGCAGGGTACACAGCTCCCCCCTCCCTGCAAGCTGTGTACTTCCTGTTTTACTGACCTCAGAAGGATGGACAGTTGAGTGAACCTCAAGCTGGCAACCTGGAATTGAACCCGGGTTGTGAGCAGAGTTTTGGATGCAGTGCTGCTGTATAAGTACTGCACCACGAGAATTTGAATCCCTGGTCCGCCATTTGTTAAACACAACTTCTGCCATCAATTTCATTTAAACTGACAAGCCTATAATTGGAATGAGTCCCACTCCAGGAGGAATGCAACATATTCGTCCATCATCCACCCACCCTCCAGTGTTCCCATTTTCCTGGGAGCAAGCCTGTCATTTTGCAGTGGGTGGTGCTTTCTTTCATCAGAGTGAAAGCCTTCACCCGGGAATCCCTGTGCCGCCGTTTGGGGGGTCGAGGGTTGAAAGGACACGTCAAGGACCGAGGGTCGGAGAAAAAGCTTTTATTTTGCTTCAGCAAAAGGCACCCAGTCGAATCGCTTCGAGAACTGAGGCAAAGAGCACGAATTCATATACAGTTTTTATAACAAAATGATCCCCAACATCCCCTCTCCTTATCAAAGAAAACCGGACACATCTGGGTGCTGTAGAACGCCCACAATAGCCCAAAGTAACTTCAAAGGAAACTGGCGTGTGCGCATTGTTATCACCCACTCCAAACCACTTAACAGATACTTGAGACCGATAAGCTCAGCGGACACAATTAATCACATTGTTCTTTTGCGCCCCCTAGCCCGGTATTGCAGGCTTTGACGTGCGCTTTCCGGGAAGCGCTGGGCTTTGACAATTGAATGGGGCCGCTTTGACAGTTGGAATCTGCCGTGCCGATAAGCGGCCAGCGGCTATCTTTAGGGACAGGGGGCTCATAACGTGTCCGCCCTTTCCCAGAAGGTATTTGCCCACTGCCTGCATCCTGTTTATCTCACAGGACAGGCCAGCAAGGAACGGGAAGTGGGGATGATTCGTGTAGTGCTTTGCTCAACATTTTCGTGTAGGGGCTGAGGTGAATCAAGGGACAGAGAGGGTCAGAGAGGATTTTATAGAGAAATAAAGAGCCTTCCATTTTATCTACAATGGCGGCTTATACAAAACCTAAAACATAAGGTATAGTAGCTAATTTTGTCCCCTACAATCCCTCCTCTTCTGCAGGACACTCTCATCCAGAGTCGTCCATTCGAAGAGCCTCATAATCTTGAAGGACTGCAATCAACTTGGGACCAGTTACTTTCTCTACCACTTTTGAGACAGTTGACTGCACAAACCTTAACAAACAAGGAATACATATCAAAGCAAACAGTAAGAGACATAAAGGAGCAATTAATAAACTTGCCAATGTTTTCATCCAAGTCTGTGGCATGAAATCATTTAACCACTGCCATTGCATGCCTTTCCATTCCTGGGTTGGATTAAGAGTCAACTGTTTAATTTCCGTGGCAAGCTGGGTCACAACCTTGCCCACGGGGTCAATCTTTAAACAACAATTCGTTAAATTAAATTTACCACATACTCCATTCTCTGAAGCGAGAAGATAATCCAGAGCGAGCCTGTTTTGATAAACAGCTGTTCTTAATTGATCTGTCACCTCTGCTATGGCAGTAAGCGCTGTAGTGATACGCTGACCCGCCAAGTCTAAAACTGCCTGTAAACGAATAATTCTATTCAGCATGTATATAGGGGTTCTGTACCCCCAAGAGCCATCTTGTGCCCATGTGGCTGGGCCATAAACACACACAATTCTTTGTGAGTCCCAAATATCCCCTTCATATTCCTCTGGGTTCTTACATGAAAACCCTGCAAATGGGGTGTCATCCCTCTTTCTTCTGTTCAGAGGGCCATAGACTGGGGCTGCCAGAAATTGCTGTGTTTGAATGGGAACCAGAAAGAATGATGGCTTTATGAATGCCAATACACAGGAACCTGACCATGAACGAGGCAAGTACTCGTAAGCCATGTTTCCACAGATCCAGTACATATTAAGAGGGGCTTTCCACTGTTCTAATGATGCTGAGTGCAAAAATGGCAGAAAAATGGCATTAAACTTCTCTGGTTGTGGAGCATGGGAAGGGGAGTACCAGATACCATTTTCCCAGGTTCCTATACAGGTCAGATAGCCCACTGGAATAGTACCATTTTGGGAAAAACAGACACGACCCACTAAGTGGGATGTGATGGTCCATGTCATGTTCTGTGACTGAGTTCTCTTGGTGACATTGCCAATTTTGGACATGTTGTTATACAGTTGTGGAGTGACCTCCATGGCTTCCCAAGGCCAGTCTTCGCCATAATTAGTACCTCCACAAACATAACAGTTAGAGACTCCTAATTCTGTGGCTATTGATTGGGCCATCTCTGAAAACAAATTCTTGGCCTGTTGAGAAATTTCATAAGGATTATCATCCTTTAATTTCTCCACAACATTTTCCACAGACCAGGAATGGCTTTTCTTTTCTCCATCCCTTATTTCTGTCCGTGTGATTGTCAAATAAGTCACTGGATCATTTCCAGGCCCATTTATCCCAAAACCATACACTTGGATAGGGGGATGTGAATGGTCAATCACAAAGCTAATTCTGTTTCCTCCTATTCTCCTGAATTGTGAAAGATGAGGACAGCCTGGGTAGCCCCCTGCTGTGTAGGCACACACGCAACCCCAACCAGAACACAGCTTATTTGACCCACATGGTGCCCAAACTTCAGGGTTTCCTGCCCTTGCACCTTCATGGGGGTAACACAAATATTTATCATTGTCTCTGTAGGTGGCTGCCCATGTTTTTGACCCACAACGTGTTCCTAAGCCTTTACTTAAGGCATCACAGGCATTGAACCAAATCACAGCTCTCCTGATACTGTGTTGTAACACCACAGTGGAATTTATGTAAAACAGAATCCCACCACCTTCTGGATTGTCTCTCCTGGGCTCTTTGGTTCTTGGCATCCCAGCCCACAGAGTGACATTAAATCTCACTGGAATCTCAGGCTTGTAACAAAGATAACCTTCTGATTCACTCTCACATATGTGATACATCTTGTCTTGATTTAGGCAGGTGGTACCATCTTGTTTACACTCCACTGGTTTCTGTGTGAAATAGACTAGGGTGTTCACTATTTTACTGCCTTGGCTTGCTGCTATAATACAAGGAGAACACTCTCCCATACCTTCAGGGCTAGCACCTAAGCACATTGGCAGCAGAAACAAGGAAAGCATCACTGTTATTAACCCACACATCCTAAAAGAGCCTTCACTTCTTAACATACCAGACCCAAAGGTCATTAAAGCATACATTAGTAGATTAAAAGACAAACTTCACTTAGAGGTTGACTCACTGAAGTGTCCGGGGCTCCTTTAAGAGGATTTTGACAGCCGTGCAGCGTTTGACAGCTCTTAGAACGCTCAGTGACAGCTCTCGGAATGTTCGTTGACAGCTGCTGCTGCGCTACCGGGGAGCCGTTCGCTCGCTGCAATTCCTCCAAGAAACCAGCAGGAAAGCTCCGTGCGGCTTCAGTAAAAGGAAAAAGGGCACTTTTGAAACACTGTCTCGAACTGGAAATTGCCCTTGCAGGTCTGGCTACAGTGAATCGCCCGCTCTTGTCACAGTTTCTCCCTCCTCTTCTTGTGAGAGAAATCAATTTGGGAGGCGGGAAATTCAAATGCCGAAAGGAAAATCAAGCTCTCTGGTGAAAGCACCTTCCAACATAAAACGCCAAGATTTTACTTTGGCCTTTCTATGCCCGATGCAACCTTCTTGAAGATCAATTTCAAGCTGTCATCTGGATCGGTGCGCACTGTCCACTCTTCCTCGGCCGATGGGGCAGCTCTCTTCACGCGGGTGTGATGAATCCAGGCACTCACTTCGGCAACCTTGACAGCTGTTGGTGTTGATAGCAGCACCACATAAGGACCCTTCCACCTCGGACGGAGAGGCTGTTGATTCCAATCTTTTACCCACACCGAATCTCCTGGCTCAAAGTGATGAAGAGGCTCCTGTGGCGACACGGGCAATCGTCCAAGCGTCCATCTGTGTAAAGAAGAGAGAGACCGACCAAGCATCTGGAGATATTTTGCATGTGTCAAAGAAGCTACACTCTCTGGGCGTAAGCCACATGAGATTGGGACTGGCCTGCCATATACTAACTCAAAGGGAGAAATGCCAGTTTTGCTTGAGGGGGTAGTCCTGCTCCTGAAAAGAGCTATGGGGAGCATTTCTACCCAACTCCTTCCCGTCTCTTGAGTAAGCTTAGCCAAATGGCCCTTTAAAGTCCTGTTCATCCTCTCCACCTGTCCTGAACTTTGAGGCCGGTATGCTGTGTGCAAATTCCACTTAATCTGCAATGCCCTAGCCAGTCCTTGGAGCACGTGATGAATGAAGCTGGGGCCGTTGTCTGAGGAAAGTGAGCGAGGTATCCCATGTCTCGGCAGGTGATCCCTCAGGAGACAACGAATCACCTCACTAGCCTTCTCAGTCTTGGTTGGGAACGCCTCTGGCCAACCAGTGAATGTGCACACTAACACAAGCATATAACGATACAGTCCGCATCTGGGTAACTCTGTAAAGTCCACTTGCATGTCTTCAAAGGGCTCCTTTCCACTATATTGAATCCCTGGGGGTGGCAAAGGACCTGTCCTAGGATTATTCCTTTGGCAGATAATACACCTATGTGAAATATTTGAAGCCAGCTGCTGAAGCTTAGCTATGTATAAATGAGGACTCAAGTGTTTGAATGCTACTTCAGGACCCTGATGTGTACTGTCATGGTGATTCTGGACCACCTGACGAGCCAAGCTTTCTGGAACCCATAATTGCCCACTTGGGAGTTTGTACCAGCCTTCTGGCGTCCTGTCAAATTCCTGCTCTTCTGCAAACTCATCTTCAGCCAACGAATACCTGGGGGGATCTGGAGGCAAAATGTCTATTGGAATGAGACTGAGCTGCATCTCAGTTGTACCCTGGGCTGCCTGTTTGGCAATGCGATCTGCCAATCTGTTCCCTCGCGCTATAAGTCCTGGACCAACTTTATGACCATGGCAATGGATCACTGCCACCTTTCTTGGTTTCCAAACTGCATCTAAAAGCTGCAGCAAAACTTCAGGATGTGCTACTGATGTGCCTTCAGAAGTGAGTAGACCTCGCTCCTTCCAGAGCGCTCCATGCGCATGAAGTGTAAGGAATGCATATTTAGAGTCTGTATATATATTAATGCTCTCTCCTTCTGACAGTTCCAACGCCCTAGTGAGAGCTATTAATTCCGCCACTTGAGCTGACGTTCCAGGGGGCAACTGCCTGGCTTCCACCACAATATCTTCCAACTCCACTATGGCATATCCCGCTTGTCTTTTTCCCTCAATCATTGAACTACTGCCGTCCACAAACCATGTTCTCCACTGTGGCTGGGGGGTGTCCAGAAGGTCTGGCCGTGATGAATACACTTCATCTAATGTTTGTATACAATCATGGGTGGCCGGCTGATCACTAATTGGAAGGAGGGTGGCCGGATTCAATCCCTCTGTTGTTTGAAAAGTAAGACCGGCTCTTGAAAACAGTTTTTGGCACTTCATCATGGCACTTTGAGACAAATGATACCCTCCTTTAGCATCTAGCAGGGGCAAAACTGCATGCTTGGTGATACATTTTGTGTCCTGTCCGAAGGTAAATTTATCTGCTTTCTTCAAAAGGGCAGCCAGTGCCACTACTCCTCGAATGCAAGACGGAAGTCCCTGCTCCGTTGGGGTTAACACTTCTGACAGATAAGCCACCGGTTGCTGCCAGCTTCCTAACTTCTGATACAAAACTCCCTTCGCCACCCCATTTTCTTCATCTACATACAAATTAAAAGGCTTGTTCGGGTTTGGGAGTCCCAGAGCTGGCGCTTCAATCAAAGCCTGCTTAATTGCTTTGAAGCTCTCCTTCTGTTCTGGACCCCACAGGAACTCATCACTCTCCTTGCCTCTCGTTGCCAAATGTAGGGGCTTTGCTAGAAGACTGTAATTTGGGATCCAAATTCGGCAGAAGCCTGCTGCCCCCAAAAAGCCTCTGAGCTCTCTTCTATTCCTAGGCTCAGGAATCTGGACAATTGAATATTTCCTCTCATCTCGAAGTTGGCGCCTTTGTTGTGAAATGTCAAACCCCAAATACCTCACTGTTTTCTGACAAATTTGGGCTTTCTTTCTGGTCACCCTATATCCTGCTGCTGCCAAATGATTTAAAAGATCAATTGTGAGCTGCTCGCAACCTTCCTTGGTTTCTGCTCCTGCCAAAATGTCATCTACATATTGCAGGACTATTTGGCCAGGTTTTCGGGGGAAGTTGGCAAGATCTGATGCCAGGGCACCCCCAAATAAAGTACTAGAGTTCCGGAACCCCTGTGGCATACGAGTCCATCTGAATTGAGTTTTTGTGCCAGTTTTGGGGTCCTCCCATTGAAAGGCAAAGATGTGCTGACTTTGAGGTGCTATTCGGCAGCAAAAATAAGCATCCTTTAGGTCTAAAACGGTGAAATAAGCCACTTCTGGAGGGATCAAAGCCAGAATCGTATAAGGGTTCGGCACATTTTGATGAAGGGGTTCAGTGGCCTCGTTCACCAAACGGAGATCCTGAACTGGGCGAAAAGTTCCATCAGGTTTGCGGACCGGGAGAAGGGGGGTGTTCCATTGCGATTGACAAGGGACAAGAATGCCATGATCTATCAGTCTCTTAAGGTGGACCCAAATCCCCTCTGCTGCTGCTCTCCCAATAGGGTACTGCGGGACCGAGACTGGTCCTGCAAAAGGCTTGAGCTGAATCACTATAGGAGGGATGTTTCGTGCCATGCCGGGGGGGGTTATCTTCTGCCCACACCTCTGGGTTGACTTTACTCAAGAAATCTCGGGACAGCTGCACTGGTTCCTCTTCTACCACCATCAAGCGCCATCTCTCCCTTAAAGGGTATTCCAAGCACATTTCTCCCCTAGGACTGGCACTGTCAGTTGTTAGATGAATCTCTCCCTTGGGCGTGAAGGTGATCTGCGCCCCCAGTTTAAACAGTAAATCACGTCCTAGTAGAGGGATCGGGCATTCTGGCATATGTAGGAATTTGTGTTGGACAACCTGTCCCCCCAACTTGCATTGCACTGGTTGCATGCACGCTGTGCTTTTCCCGTGGCACCCATCACACTAATTGAAAAGGTCTTGTCTATTGGCTTTACAAGCTGTGGGATTACTGAATGGCTGGCTCCTGTATCCACAAGAAATCTAACGGATTCGTTCCCGGTTTGGACACTGACCAAGGGCTCCCGAGAACCAAAGCCCTGTCCTTTTCAATACGGGGCGTCTTCCTCCAGAGCCATCATGTTCTGGTACGGTGGGATCCAGGCTGGACCCTGCCCTCTCTGGGTTGCCTGCTGAACCTGAGCTGACTGTGCTTGGTTCTGACCTGCAGGTTGAAATTGACTGCCTTGTCCTTGGTTAACCTGAGGACTCCTCTGTTGTTGGAAGTTAAAGGGACCGGGCGCCGGATATCTCTCATAAGCCTGTGGCTGCCAGGGGCGTCGTGGACCTTGATTAAAGCTCCCACGCCTCTGATTTTCGGGATTCCTGAAACATTCCCTGCGCCAATGTCCTGTCTGACCACAGAGTGCACATTGATTTCTTGACAATGGTCCTCTCCTATTCCCTGGGGCACTGAAGTTTCGTGACTCGGGAACCTGATTGAGTGCCATCACTTTCCTGGCTTGTCCTCTGCCTTTTGGGCTTTGATCCTCATCCCTGTTGTTAAATTTCGTTTGTGCCAACTGGAGCATCCACTGTAAGGTTTGCCCCATAAAATTGGCCTCCTTTTGAATTCTTTTTCGTATGTCAGGAGCACTTTGAGCAACAAAAACCGTTTTTACAATATTCTCCATGCCAGGGTCTTCAGGACTAATCGGGGTATATTTTCGAAATGCTTGATATAATCTGTCTAAAAAGGCTCCTGGGGATTCATCCGGTTTTTGGACTACATCATTAACTTTTGACATATTTATTTTCTTTCTACCAGCAGCCCTAATGCCTTGAAGTATCGCTGCATGGTAGTTTCTCAGAGCAGTTTGTCCTGCATCTGCATTGTAGTCCCAATCGGGTGGCGTGGTTGTTGGGACGGCTGCCTCAGCTTGAGCGGGAGTATCTCCTGCTGCTAACCGGGACTTTCTAGCCTCCTCGAAAATCTTCCGCGTTTCCTCTGCATTAAACAAGCCTTTCACTAAATGCTGAACATCTTCGAAGGTGGGCATATACACATTGGGAATACTAGACATAGTCTCAAAGTTTTTATCTGGATCGTCCTCCAAGCTCGGAAGGGTATTTTTCCAGTTTATGATATCGCTTGAGGTAAAAGGGACATGTTGCATTGTATATGTACGGGGACCCTGTTGGTTTGGGGGCAGAGGGTCATACACTCTTCTGAGGGGCATGACTTTTGCCTGCTCTTCCATTTTCCTATTTTCAAGAAATTCCTCATGTCTCCTTGCTGCATCATACGCCCTTAGAAGAAACCTCTGTCTCTTCGCCCAATTTCGCTCTCCTGCCGCCTCTAATGCAAAGTTTCCCACTTCTAATACTGACTCTCTGTGTTTCTTGATTAAATCGGCCACTCTTTGATGGTCCGCTTCTCCCCATTCTATATTTCCTTTTATCCTATGACGAAATTCCTCGCTCTCGTCTTCCTCCTCATCCTCATCTCTCTTAGGGGCTCCTTTCTCCACCTTTTGTTCATCTTTGGGAGGTTTACTCATTGGTCCTGATTGGGGAAGGTCCTTTGGCACGGGGTGTCCACCATCCTTTGGGGGAGAAGCGGGTGCTGGACCTGGCAAAGGAAGTATTTGAGGGGGGGGCACTGGGTTTCCTGGAGGGATAGGCGCCAGATAAGGAGGTGGTGGGAAAAGGACATCATAATCTTCGGGGCGGCTTTCTAAAACCGCCTCCTTTTTCTTCAGAGCCAACAATTTGGCTTGGGGTGGCAATTCTCTACATATTTGAATCCATGAAGGATTTTTCTTCACGTTTCCCTTCCATACTTCAATGTAGGGGATGTGTTCGGGGCAGTTCTTAAGAATTTTCAGCCACAGTTGTCTAATGATACTTTCATTGAAAGTCCCCTGGGGTGGCCAGTCAACCTGCATAACGGGCCATTCAAGTTGACACAAAGTCTCCATCCTTTCCTTCTTCATTTTGATCCCAAAGTCATAATTTTTGACAGCTGCATGCCAATTTAGAAGGAAGCACTCAAGGGGAGTTGAGGGCTTGCTGGTGTTGTGGCCCATGATTTTGATTTTTGGGTTACTTTATTTAAGCTTTGTTCCTATATTTCTCCCACACACAGCCACTGGACCCGCTCCTAATTCTTTGCACAATTCTCATGCACACACCACTCGATTCTGACAGCGACTCGGTGGGTCGCCCCAAACGAGAACTGCGTGTGTCCACAATCGCTCGGTTAGGGAGAAACGCTAAGCTCCAACCTTCCACGCACTCACACACTCACTGGGTCAGTGGCCACTCAAATCACCCACATTTCAAACCACCTCCCCACCTAGTCTAGACCCCCTACCTAATAAAAACCTTTTTTCCGCTATTCTACTTTGACAGCCGAGATCTTCTTCCCGCTGCCCATACCAAACAACCAAACAACATTTGTTTGCTTCACAGGGGATGTTAAGACATGTACACTGCCCTGCTCCTCCCACAAACACAGAACCGTCGTTCCGTTACCCTTTACACACTTTTAGAGGCTCACCCCCAAAGCTCCCACTCTGGACCGGTCCGATATCTTACCAAATTCCCCCGAGACGTCTCCTCCTTCTGGCCAGAGTTTTTCTCCCCGAGCGAAAGCCGTCTCCGCCACCATGTTGAACGAAAGAAACCCCTTTTCAAGTGGAAAGGTGTGCACTGGTTCGTCGTCCACCGCTGGCTGTTCGGATTTCGCCTGGCTTGACCCCTCGCCCCGAAAAGGGGGGGCAATCCCGGACGAGCCCCCAGATGAAAGCCTTCACCCGGGAATCCCTGTGCCGCCGTTTGGGGGGTCGAGGGTTGAAAGGACACGTCAAGGACCGAGGGTCGGAGAAAAAGCTTTTATTTTGCTTCAGCAAAAGGCACCCAGTCGAATCGCTTCGAGAACTGAGGCAAAGAGCACGAATTCATATACAGTTTTTATAACAAAATGATCCCCAACATCCCCTCTCCTTATCAAAGAAAACCGGACACATCTGGGTGCTGTAGAATGCCCACAATAGCCCAAAGTAACTTCAAAGGAAACTGGCGTGTGCGCATTGTTATCACCCACTCCAAACCACTTAACAGATACTTGAGACCGATAAGCTCAGCGGACGCAATTAATCACATTGTTCTTTTGCGCCCCCTAGCCCGGTATTGCAGGCTTTGACGTGCGCTTTCCGGGAAGCGCTGGGCTTTGACAGTTGAATGGGGCCGCTTTGACAGTTGGAGTCTGCCGTGCCGATAAGCGGCCAGCGGCTATCTTTAGGGACAGGGGGCTCATAACTTGTCCGCCCTTTCCCAGAAGGTATTTGCCCACTGCCTGCATCCTGTTTATCTCACAGGACAGGCCAGCAAGGAACGGGAAGTGGGGATGATTCGTGTAGTGCTTTGCTCAACATTTTCGTGTAGGGGCTGAGGTGAATCAAGGGACAGAGAGGGTCAGAGAGGATTTTATAGAGAAATAAAGAGCCATCCATTTTATCTACAATGGCGGCTTATACAAAACCTAAAACATAAGGTATAGTAGCTAATTTTGTCCCCTACAAGAGCACTGATAATATTGGATTTGTATTGATATTCTGTAATCAATAATCAGTGAGATGGGACATGTATAACAGGTGGGTGTTTGGAAAAAAGCTGCATTTACTGGGAGCTCACAGAGCTGGCAAGACAAGAGACTTAGGGCCTTTTTACACGACCCCTAAGATCCGCTGGCCCCTTAAATTCGGACCAGAGATCTTAGGGGTTTGTCGCTCTTCTGTGTCTCCACCCCTCCCTACTTCCTGGCTGCTGGCTGCGTGAGGGGAGGGAGAAAAAAAGGGGGGAAAGAATAAAACCTTACCTCCAGATGTTGGTGGACGCTGCGGGGGGGGAGCCCTGGTTACTTCCTGGTTCCTCTTAAAGGGGCGGGAGGCAAAAAACAAAAACAAAAAGAAGCAGGAATGCCCGGCACATCCGCATCAAATATTTTTCACCTCCAGAGAGAAGGTACAAGAAAAGTGCGCTGGGTCGCACTAAAGTGGGCGGGGTCGCACTTAATTGTCTGCAAACTCTGGAGCTGGTGGGGAAACATTTTAAATCTCCGGAGCTTGCAGCCATTTGCGGCGGAGCTTAGGGGTCATGTATAAACGCCCTTAGGTAACTTCCGTAATATCTGTGGAGCCTTTAAAACAGAGGCCTAACCACAGCTTCCTGTAGAAGAACCTGAAAGAGAAAGTTTACAGATGGTCTTGTTAGTAACTAGGTCTCTGAACATATTATCAAACTGGAAGTAGTGCAGAGATTCTGATTTCATGGGGAGGGTTTTGTCTGGTCACTTTGCAGAGATTTAAATGTATAAAGTTGAGGTCATTTGAGCTACGGAAGGAGGGAACTTCATGGCTAGGAGTTATCTGTTTGATCCTGTTCCCACAAAAGCAGAACTGGTGTGGAAGATTCTGGACTCTAGTGTGGTAGGCTGAAGGGTATTTAAGAAAGTGCTCTGGACCATTTGGTTGTCCAGAATTTCTGTGACCACTGTTAGTGTTACTCAAGATCTGAGACCCTAAATGCCTTATTCTTTACAGAGCTCTAAATCTCTCTCTGTGTGTAAATCTGTGCTCTGTTTTAACTCTGGTTGCTATTCCATAAACCTTTATTGTTTTAACTTTTATCTGGAGTGCAGCAGTCACATCATTGGTACCACTAACGACAAAATCTTTTAGCACCAAGGGGTAGAGCTCTTGATTTAACAGCTCTGCACATGATTTAAGAGTGGGGGAAATATGTTTCTGAAGGAAAATATATGCTTTTGTGCCATTTGTACCCACATCACAGTAGGCACCATTCTTGAGAGATGCCTTTTTGCCCTGTGCAAAGGAGAGGGGGAACTAGCTCTTAAGATGATGTCCTCTCAGTTATGGTTTCTGTAGCTACCTAGAGGAAATAAATTGTCCCCAACACATGTGCTGCATTTATGTGCATGCAGTTTCTTGCCCACTATGTATGTGTACAAATAGTGGGCAAGAGGTAAGCCCACGTCTGGTTATTTGAACATTTTAACTTCTTTGAAATGTATCCATATTCCATATAAATAGTGGGTCAGTGGACTAAGGCTCTGAAAACTGTTGGCTGCAAAGTCGACAGCTTGGCAGTTCGAATCCTGGGTGCCATGCAACGGAGTGAGCTCCCGCTATTCACCCCAGCTCCTGCCAACCTAGCAGTTCGAAAGCATGTAAATGCAAGTAGATAAATAGATACCGCTGTAAAAAGCGGAAAGATAAAACTGCGTTTCCTTGCAACCATGCCGGCCACATGGCCATGGACTTGCACAACACTGCCTCTTCGGCTTGAATACAGAGATGAGCACCACCCCTAAAGTCGGACAAAACTAGCACGCATGTGTGGGGAGAACCTTTACCTTTTTTGGACATCTTACTTGAATTTTATCCATATTTCATACACATTGTGCAGCACTCTTGATACAAAAAAGACAGACTCTGATGGATTTCTGTCTCAACAGATTAAGACAGGGTTTTTTTTGGGGGGGGGAGAGAGAAATCATTTACAGTAGGACATCTTATCTGCAGGATCTGATTTGTGTGTTGTGTCGTTACAGTCGTGACCGACTCTATGTGACTCCATGTCCATGGAGTTTTCTTGGCGGGAGTACTGGAGTGGCTTGCCAGTTCCTACTCCAGGTGCCTACAGCCCTTGGTATTCCCTGGTGGTCACCCATCTAAGTACTAACCAGGGCCGACCCCGCTTAGCTTCCGAAATCAAGCGAGATCGGATGTGCTTAGGGCATCTAGGCAGCAGGATCTGATTTACTAGGTGCAAATATTAAATTAAAAAAAGAGAAATACCTATTTACAGTACAGGCATACATTGGTTTATGAATTTAATGCATTTCCTGGGATGTTTTGAATTGCGAAAAATTCATAAATTGGAAACACACAGGGGCGCAATGCATCCTGGGGAAACTTGCTTCAAAACAATCGTAAACCGAGGCAGTATGGGGAAAAAATTGTAAACCAAGTCATAATTTTCAATGGATTTCCTTTCGCAAACTGAAAATTACCTTAATGGAAGCGTTCATAAACTGAGGTATGTCTGTATATGTAATTCCAGGGAGTATTTACGAGAACTGACCACTAGAGAGACCCATTAGTTTCACAACATACATAAATAATACCGTGTTTTAATAAATTGCAGTTTGAATTGTTCTTAAGATGTAAATTAAACAAGTCCCTAAATATATCCTAGCCAGACCCTGTCCAGTCCCTAACTCTTAGCAGTTACTGTTCCCTGTCGCCAACTAACACGGACTGAGCTCCTGATCTTTCTCTTCAGTTCTTAGTTCCCCCTCTGACTAACTCCCTGACAGTTCAACTGTCACTCTTTTTATAGGACCTAACCACGCCCACATTCTGGGATTGGTCTACCATTAGAATATTCATGAATCTCTTTCCAGGGGTTCCATCACAATCCTTGGAGGGGGTGGTGGTTAAAACCAATCCCCTGCAGCTACTGCAATACTACTGTATACAGCCCATAACTTGAGCACATCCTTTGATAGGAAGAGAAGGTCACATTTCCATCCTCTAGGCACCCCTCATGTGTTTTCCCCTCCATGGGTTCTTTGGTGGGAAGTGAGTTCCTCACACCGGCTGAACAGCTTCCCACAGGCAAGCACTGGTAGGGTTTCTCTGGCATGTAAATCCTCCAGTGCTTCTGGAGGCGCGCCATGTTCCAGAAGCTTCTGCCGTAGTCTGCACACTGGTAAGGCTTCTCCCCCGTGTGCGTCCTTTGATGGGTAGTCAGGTTTATTCTCCGGCCAAATTTCTTTCCAACTTCCATACACTTGAACGGTTTCTCTCCAGTGTGGGTCCTCTGAGGCAGGGTCAGGTCCGACTTCGCAGTGAAGCTCAAGCCGCACGCGAAGCACGGGTGGGGCTTCTCCCCCGTGTGCGTCCACCGATGCCTCACAAGGCTGGACTTGATGCAAAAGCTCATTGTACACTCGGAGCATCGGTACGGTTTCTCCCCGGTGTGGGATTTATGATGGTAAGCCAGGCTCGTGCTGGAGCTGAAGCTTCTTCCGCACACCAGACAGAGGTAGGGTTTCTCCCCCGTGTGGATCCTCTGGTGCCTGATCAGGTGTGCACTCCTTTCAAACCCTTTCCAACAGACAGTGCATTTGCACGGCTTCTCCCCTTGGTGGATTATCTGGTGTCTAACCAGGCTGGTGCTCCAGCTGAAGCTCTTTCCACACTCCAAGCATGTGTAGGGCTTCGCCTCTGCGTGAGTTCGCTCATGGCCCTTAAGGCTTAACTCACCACTGAAGGTGCTGACACCGACTGGGCATCCGTATTGTCTCTCTTCCTTCTCTTCTCCATTTTGAATCAGAACCTGGCGAGTATCCCTACCCGTACCCGGATCAACTCCAGGTATATTCTGCTGCTTCTGGGCATGATGGCCTCCCAGAGCATCTGAGCCATTCAGAGGCTTGGACTTCTCTTGCACCCCCTGAGTGTTCAGTTCTCTCCTCCAACACTGCTGGAGATTGGCCCTCACTCTCACTCTTCTGCCCATCACCTCCTGTAATAAAGAGGAAGAACGTGGGGGGGGGGAATGTAAGCTGCTTTGGTCCTTTTAAGGAGAAAGATGGTCCCCGCATCTCAAAAAAGGCATAGCGGAACTGGAAAAGGTGCAGAAGAGAGTGACTAAAATGATTACTGGGCTGGGGCACTTCCCTTATGAGGAAAGGCTAAAACATTTGGGGCTCTTTAGTCTGGAAAAAAAGGTGCCTGGGGGGATAAGATTGAGACGTACAAAATTATGCAGGGCATGAGTAAAGT
Organism: Phrynocephalus guinanensis; assembly: GCA_037367245.1. NCBI lineage: Eukaryota > Metazoa > Chordata > Lepidosauria > Squamata > Agamidae > Phrynocephalus > Phrynocephalus guinanensis. The sequence continues at coordinate 7,281,212 of CM074744.1, read as the reverse complement.
GGATAGAGGGAAGCTCTTCTCCCTCTCACAAAATACCAGACCTGGGGGTCACGAAGACTCAGTCACGACTGTATCGACAGAACACACACACAGGGGACATCCACTCAAATTGAGGGCTGGGAGAGTAAGAACACAGAAAAGAAAATATTTTTTCACCCAGCGTGTTGTTAGTCTGTGGAACTCCCTGCCATTGGATATGGTGATGGCATCTAGCCTGGGTGCCTTCAAAAGGGGATTGGACAGATTCTTGGAGGAAAAGTCCATCACAGTTTACAAACCATGAGGGAGATGTGTCATCTCCAGGCTTAAAAGCGGGGTACTTCAAGGGCCAGATGCAGGAAAGTGGTATCAGAAGACAGAGATCTAGTCTTGTGTGCTCCCAGAGGCATTTGGTGGGGCCACTGTGAGATACAGGAAGCTGGACTAGATGGGCCTTTGGCCTGATCCAGCATGGCTCTTCTTATGTTCTTATGTTATGATAACAATATTTTTTTAAAAATAAAATTAAAATAAAGTAATAACTCAATAACAAAGAGACGGGAAATCTGCTCTCATCCCTTCCCAGAAAAGAACGGCTCATTCAAAGGCTCCCCATAAGTTGGAGGTTAGGAGATCCCTACAAAAACAAAAAAATGGCCATGGAAATTTTGCAAGGCTCAGGGGCCATACCCTACATCCATTTTGGCAAAGCTGTTGGATGGTTCAGTGGCTTAGATGTCTGGCTGCAGATCCCGCGGTTGAGAGTTCGATTCCCCAGCATGTCTCCTGGAGAAGGGCTGGGTGTCATGATCCATAGGGTTTTGTCCAGCTCTACAGTTCAAATGTGATCTTTGTAGTCACTGCCTGTTTGGGGGGCTGGGGGGGGGAGAAAACCTCCCAGTGCCTAAAAAAAGTTTCCCTTTTCCAACTCCAAATGGGCCACAAGGAACAACCAAAGCCTTTCCATGGCTTCAGAAACTAGGATTCGGAGCAGTGGTTTCAAACTACAGGAAAAGAGGGAGTGATGGGGGTTCCTGCATGGCAGGGGGTTGGACTGGATGGCCCTTGAGGTCTCTTCCAACTCTATGATTCTATGATTTTACAGCAAGGAAAACTTTTCTGGTTTTGTTTTATAAGAACATTAAAACAAAATTAGAAATTGGGTTGAAGGCAAACCAAGATTTAGAAAACTCTGGAATGAGTGGTGTCAGGTTGGAATTAACTTGATGGAGGGAGAGTATATAATTATTATTCATCCCATCCTCAAGTTGCCAGCCTAGGACAAGGAAAACAGAATCTTCCAAATACAAATGTGTACACACACACACACACACACACACACACACACACACACACACACACACACACACACACACACACACACACACACACACACACACACACACACACACACACACACACACACACACACACGTGCATCTGGAGAAATGGGACAATTTATGCCCAATCTATCTGCTGTCTCTCTGTTCCACTTCTACACTGGGAACCAATAAGTACCTGCTGCCCTCCAGATCTTTCAGGCAAAAATTTTAAACCAGCTCCTATTTGGGATCCCGATTTGGATTAATAATAATAATAATAATAACTTTATTTTTTGTGCTGCCTTTCTACAGCTGCCGACTCTGAAATCGACCGGACTGCTGCCACTTTTCTTCATTGCATCTTAGGTGTTCCCAATATGATCAGCCTTTATACTATTGCTAACGAACTGGGACTCCATTTGCCATCAACCTCTGCTAGGACAGTCACTATTAAGTTTTGGCTACATATTCATTTTCATCTTGACTCCAACTCCCTTTTATACGATCTATTAAGGGACTCTTATGTTTCAAAATGGTAGCAATTTATCCAGTCCAAAATTCACCGTATTGGAATCAATCTAGACTCCTTAACCAACTGTGAAGAATCCCAAATCTTTAAAATTGTGCGCCAAAGAATCTGGGACATAGAGTGTCAAACCATTTCATCAGGGCTCAATCCAACCTGTTCTCCTCTCTTTTATGGTTTGATGCCAATTCCAGGAGTAGGAGCTAATTATATGAGAACACTCTCTTTCTCTCCCCATCCCCCCTCACAGTAAAGAGGTGTGTTGTTGTTGTTCAGTGGTTTCCGACTTTTCGTGACCCCATGGACCAGAACATGCCACGCCCTCCTGTCTTCCACTGCCTCCCGGAGTTTGGTCAAATCCATGTCGGTTGCATCGATGACATCGACCAACCATCTCATTCTCTACCGTCCCCTTTGCCTTTTGCTTTCAATCTTTCCCAACATCAGGGACTTTTCCAAGGAGTCCTCTCTCCTCATGAGGTGGCCGAAGTACTGGAGCCTCAGCTTCAGGGTTAGGGTTTCTTTGCAAGAAAGCAAAGCATGAGCAACGTGGATAGAGGGACACTGTTCTTCCTCTCACAAAATACCAGTACTAGGGGACATCCACTCAAATGGACAGTTGGGAGAGTGAGAACAGACAAAAAAAGATTACCCAGTGTGCTGTTAACTCTGTGGAACTCCCTGACACAGGATGTGGTGATGGCATCTGGCCTGGATGCCTTCAAAAGGGGATTGGACAGATTCCTAGAGGAAAAGTCCATCACAGGTTACAAACCATGATGGAGATGTGTATTCTCCAGGCTTAAAACAGGGGTCCTTCAAGGGCCAGATGCAGGGGAGTGGTATCAGGAGACAGATATCTAGTCTCATGCGCTCCCAAACGCATCTGGTGGGGCCACTGTGAGATACAGGAAGCTGAACTAGATGGGCCTTTGGCCTGATCCAGTGTGAGCGACCCCCGCCGCCCCCTCCATAATGAGGCGTTCAAAAGTGGTGCAAGATACAGCGCTTTTACACGACCCCTAAGATCCGCTGGTCACTTAAATTCGGACCAGAGATCTTAGGGGTTTGTCGCTCTTCGTGCGTCCCCACCCCTCCGCACTTCCTGGCTGCTGGCTGCCTGAGGGGAGGGAGAAAAAAAGGGACAAAAGAATAAAGGCTTACCTCCAGGAGCCCCGTCACTTCCTGGTTCCTTCTCTTAAAGGGGCGGGAGGCAAAAAACAACAACACAAAGAAGCGAGGAGAGCCCGGCACATCCGCATCAAGATTTTTCACTCTTGGAGAGCAGGTACAAGAAAAGTGCGCTGGGACCCGCTTAGGTGGGCATGGTCGCACTTAATTTTCAGTTAACTCCGGAGCTGGTGGGTAAACAATTTAAAGCTTCGGAGCTGGGAGCCATTTGCGGCGGAGTTTAGGGGTCGTGTTAAAAGGCCTGTTCTTTATTAGGTCCACTGGAGTTCAGAACAGATGCAAACACTTCAGCACAGATCAGTGATGCTCTGCTTCCTCTGGGAATTGAGAAGGCTTGTTCTTCTTTAGAGATGGCCCTGCCCGAAGTCTGCCTAGCTGGTGGTAGCAACTGGCTAGGGTTTCTTTATCCCCACAGCCCAAAGTCCCTGTGGTTCCCCTGAAGTCCCAGGCTACAGCCCCCAAAGCCAGTCTCTCACCCTAGAAATCAGAAAATGTCCTTGCCGGTGAAACAACACAGTCTTAATAAGGCTGGCCTGTGGCGTCTTCCTGTCTTTGTTCTCCAAACACTGGGCTGCCTCCAGGAGGGGCTGATCCTGTCTCTCCACTCCTTGGCTGCACAGAAGAGGCTTTATCCTATATCCTCCTTGGCCCCAGTATTCAGTCCTCACCTCCTCTCAGTGCTTTTCGACGAGCCAGGCGTTCTCCTCCACTGCGTCATGCCAAACATCGATCTCCTTTTCCTCCTCTCTCCCCCAGATGTTCTCTCTCTCTCTCTCTTATTTCTCGGCCTGCCAGAGCCCTCTCCTCCCCCGAGAAAGGTGTTACATTATTTATTTATTTCAGAGAATTTTTACCCCACCGTTCTCCTTGGAATGTCTCTCTAATTGCCTTGCTGCCTTGGGAGGCTGACCACTGCCTTCAGTTGTCTCACATATAGCATTGGCCCTTCTTATGTTCTACTTTACCTGGGATACATGTCAGACTGACTGGTCAGTAATTTCTTGGATCACCTCTGGATCCTTTTTTGAAGATTGGTGTTACATTTGCTATCTTACAGTTGTCAGGCACAATGCCTGATTTGAGGGAAAGATTATATATTTTGGCTAAGTCATCAGCAATTTCATCTTTAAGTTCCTCGAGAACTCGTGGATGGATGCCGTCTGGCCCTGGTGATTTGTTAGCATTTAGTTTAAGAAGACATGCAAGGACCTCCTCCCTGGTTATTTCTATCTGGCTTAATTCTTCAGTTTCCCTCCCTAAGAAGATGGGTTCTGTTTTGGGAATGTGGTCTCTGTCTTCTTCAGTGAATACTGAAGCAAGGAATTCATTGAGTTTCTCTGCAATCTCTATTTCCTCTAACATTGAAAACACAGAGTCAATGCCCTCCACAGAGCAGAAGATGTGTTTTGTTTGCCATTATGTTGAGGTTTCTCTTTTTGTAAGCCACTTTGATACTATCAAATTGAAAGGGGAAATCTACTTTTTAGGTTGTTTCCATGGATGGCACTTGGTGCAAATGAGCCAAAAGAGAGCCATCTTACCTGCACCAAAACAACAGAAGCTTTTGATGAGACCTAGAAAGGTGCAAATAGAACTGTGATGGTTTACTCCAGCAGTGACATAATCAGATCCATGGCTTTAGCAGGGAACCAGACAATACCTTTGTTGGACCAAACAGTGAGCCCATGTCATCACTCATGTAAAGATCCCTTTAAAGACCAAAATGCTTAACCTTTTTAGAAAACAGCAGAAGGCAGGAACAGCTGGCATCTCGTCCCTCTCCTCCCCACCTACTTGTGCTGATCCATAATTTAACCCAAACTGGACTTCAGCCATCTTGGTGTCAGTTATATGTGGTAACTGCATGAATGGGCTATTTTGGATTAACATGAGAACATAAGAAGAGCCATGCTGGATCAGGCCAAAGGCCCATCTAGTCCAGCTTCCTGTATCTCACAGTGGCCCCACCAGATGCGTTTGGGAGCGCATGAGACTAGATATCTGTCTCCTGATACCACTCCCCTATATCTGGCCCTTTAAGTACCCTGGTTTCTCCATCATGGTTTGTAACCTGTGATGGACTTTTCCTCCAGGAATCTGTCCAATCCCCTTTTGAAGGCATCCAGGCCAGATGCCATCACCACATCCTGTGGCAGGGAGTTCCATAGACTTACAACGCGCTGGGTGAAAAAATATTTTCTTTTGTCAGTTCTTACTCTCCCAGCCTTCAATTTGAGTGTATGTCCCCTAGTTCTGGTATTTTGGGAGAGAGAGAAGAGCTTCCCTCTATCCACTTTACTCATACCCTGCATCATTTTGTATGTCTCAATCATATCCCCCCTCAGGCGCCTTTTTTCCAGACTAAAGAGGCCCAGATGTTTTAGCCTTTCTTCATAAGGGAGGTGCCCCAGCTCAGTAATCATTTTAGTCGCTCTCTTCTGCACCTTTTCCAGTTCCACTATGTCTTTCTTGAGATGCGGTGACCAGAATTGTACACAATACTCCAGGTGGGGCCTTACTATTGTTTTTGTATAATGGCATTATAATGTTGGCTGTTTTTTATTTTCAATCCCCTTTTTGATAATCCCTAGCATGGAATTGGCCTTCTTCACCGCTGCCACACACTGGGGAGACACCTTCATGGAGCTGTCCACCAACACACCAAGATCTCTTTCCTGATCCGTCACGGATAACTCAGAGCCCATGAGTTGATAGATGAAGTTTGGATTTTTTGCCCCAATATGCATTACTTTATATTTGGTTACATTAAAACGCATTTGCCATTTCTCAGCCCATTCCCCCAGTTTGGAGAGATCCTTCTGGAGCTCTTCACAATCTTCTCTGGTTTTCACCACACGGAAAAGTTTTGTGTCATCTGCAAACTTGGCCACCTCACTGTTTATCCCTGTCTCCAGGTCATTTATGAACAGATTGAAAAGCACCGGTCCCAGGACAGAGCCCTGGGGCACACCGCTTTTCACTTCTCTCCATTGTGAAAATTTCCCATTGACACCTACTCTTTGTTTCCAGGATCTCAACCAGTTCTCAATCCATAAGAGGACCTGCCCTCTTATCCCCTGACTGTGCAATTTTCTCAGCAGCCTTTGGTGAGGGACTGTGTCAAAAGCCTTTTGAAAATCCAGATAGACTATATCCATCAGTTCACCCAAATCCACATGCCTGTTGACCTTTTCAAAACATTCTAAAAGGTTTGTCAGACAAGATTTACCCTGGACTGGAACTCAGGAATTCAGCAGGACCATACCAACATATGCATATCACAGATGTCAAGAGATATGAAGGTATCACTCCATTTATTGACATATTTACTGAAGAAAGGAAGTGTCACCAGACAACATTGCAGCACAATAAATAAATTAAAAATACACAGGAAGGGAATATGTTAACCCTGCATGGTGAATGAGAATCTGCCAAATGTGGATAACTGAATCAGTGGTTAATGAATCAGTGGATACAGGGTTCCTGCTGTATAGTGTGCAAACTAAATTTTATACATGTTTTTCTCTACTCCCAGCCAAAGAGGAACCATGTACAGTAGGACACCTGTATCTGCAGGGTATTTATTTATTTATTTATTTATTTATTTCATTTATATCCCACCCATCTTCCCGGAGGAACTTCCCGGATCCGTTTCAAGCCACCATGGGCGCTGAAAATCACAGATTATAGCAACCACAATTTTAATTATGAATGCTATTAAATTTGTTGACAAACAGGAACTTTGGAGGAGAGCAACAAGGATGATTAGGGGGCTGGAAAACAAACCCTATGAGGAAAAACTGGAAAAAAAATTGGACACGTTTAGACTAAAGAAAAGAAGTCCAAGGGGTGAAGATTTGTTAGCACTTTTCAAATATGTGAAAATATCTCACACAGAGGAGGTCAGGATCTGTCCTCAATCTTCACGACATGCAGGACCTACAACAATAGGCTCAAGTTAAGAGATCCTAGATTTTGGCTGAATATCAGGAAAATGACCTAACAGAGTAGCACGACAATAGAACCAGTGATATCAGGAGGCGGCGAACACTCCACCACTGTAGGCACTCAAGATAAAGTTGGACAACCACCTGGCAGATATCCTTTGATTTGCATTCCTGCATGGAGCATAGGGGTTGGACTTGACGGACTTAAGAGACCCCTTCCAACTTATTTATTATTATTATTATTACTTATTGGACTTCTATACGGCACCATCTAGCAACAAGGCTCCTCTCAAGAACTTCACTCTTCTATGATACGACACAGTACGCTGTACCCAGCATGGTTTCTGTCTCCCTCTCATGGGCAGTCCTTGTAATAACTGGAAATATATATCCCTAGTGAACGATGTACACAGCATGGTATCTGGGTCCCTCTAGTGGCCAGTTCTGGTAACCTCATCTTCAGAAATATCTATTTCTAGGATTAATAATAATAATAATAATAATAATAATAATAATAATAATAATAATAATAATAATAATAATAATAAATAAACAACTTTATTTTTATGCTGCTTTTCTCCCCAAAAGGACCAAGGCGGGCTTACAATAACAACAAAAGAAAATCAACATAGGCAATATTAAAATATCAAAGTCAATGCTTAAACAACAGTAAATATACTATAAAAACAATACTAAAAACAGCAGAAAGCAGCAGAGTTTAAAAGGCCCCCAGCCACTAAAAACTAAGAATTAAAATGTTAAAAATAAAGGATTTATAAAAGGCTGGAGGCTCAGAAAGCTTGCCTAAATAAAAATGTCTTAAGTCCCCGCTTAAATATTTCAAGGGAGGAGGCAGTTCTGAGCTCAAAGGGGAGGGAATTCTGTAATACCGGTGCCACTACTGAGAAGGCCCTGCTTCTTGCCCCCGCCCCACCCCTGGGCGGTGGCACTCGTAGCAGGGCCTTATGTGACGACCTAAGGGAATGGACTGGATTATATTCCTTTTAATATTTTAAATATCTACAGACAGTGGATAAGGAATCCGTGGATATGGATCATGTGGATAAGAAGGTTCTTCTCCTTTGTTTCCATAGAAAGCCTCATGGGGGTGGGTGGGATGCTGAATGCTTTGTCTAACAAGATTGGGAGAGAGATCTCAATACACAAACCTGAGATTTACAAATCTTCCCCAAGATAACCCAGCATACACAGCCAACCATGATTTGTGGAACATTTACCTTTCTTCGGTACTGAACCGATGCCTGCGGTGCCCACCCTGATGCAGACCCACGTGAGGTGAAAACCTAGCTTACGTTTGTGATTTATCAGCAGTTTAGTAAAGGCATCACCCACTCTTGCCTTAGGATTGTAAACCAGTATGTTAGACAGTTTAGGCCCCGGTGGAATTTCCAAATGTTCATCGGAACCCATCTGCCGTCTTAACGTTGTTAATACTGGAACCAGATGCAATTAAAAGGTCTTTACCATTTTTTGGAGATCCATTATCAGATTGTGTGTTGCTAGCTGAAGCAACTGCAGACCGAAGGATGGGTGCAGCGGTGTGGTGCTACAGAAAGGTTTCTCCGTCCCAGTTCTTATGTTCTTAGCAGTTGGATCTTTGCTTTTGAAGCAAGCCAACTTCAAGTTAATCTTGCAAGGCCCTCCTGTTCAGAGGCACTGCCTTGCCCGCAGCTCTGTACAGCTTTTTCAGAACGTAAGATTCCAACAAGATGCCTTTGGTATACCTTGAAGGGCAATGGCAAGGTATGCCAGCTATAGAACACAAATACAGTAGGACCCCTGTATTCACTGATTCATTATCCACTGATTCAGTTATCCACTGTTGGCAGAGGAAAAAAATAAATAAATAATTCAGCAGCCGCAAAGCAAGCTACTGTCACAAAGAGCAACTGTAAAGCAAGTTACTGTCATAAAACAACAGTCGTAAAGCAGGCTACCGTCACAAACAGTAGCTGTAAAGCAAGCTACTGTTGCAAAACAGCAGGTGTAAAGCAAATTACTTTCACAAAACAGCAGTTTTGGGGAAATTTCGGCGTTCTCTCTTATCCACGTTTTTTATTATCCACGGGAAGGCTTGGAACCAATCCCCAGTGGATACTGGCGTCCTACTGTACGTTTGGGGATGTAATCAGGCTGAAGACACAATATAATACTTTATTGTTCTGTTACCTTTAAGTGGACCCCAGGGAAAGACTCCTGTTACCTATAATCCATTCACATGCCAAATGTACCTCTCGGAAAGCAGTATTAGGATGGCTCACTGACCATCAGTTACTCATCACATGTGCTGTAGCACATCAACAGCCAAAAAGCTGTCTTCTTGTATCATTAACCAGACTTATGCAACATTGTCCCAATGTTGCATGATTCCCATCAGTTTGATTAATGAGCCTGGATGTTTGAAGGGTGCTGTCCTTGGATGGGGATCAAGCATCGCAGTGGATTATTATAACAGTCTCTATTTAAATGCTCTTACACGGCATACTGAAAAGGCCTTTGGTTAGAAACAATACAGTGGTGGGGATTGATGATTTTTTTAACATTAAGGCCGTGAACTTGTCCGTTCAGAAAATAAGAGATAAGGACATTCTTCAAGGAATCGTGACCCCTTCTGCTGCTAACATCTGCTGAGTTCTCCCAGTCCCCTTGAGACCTCTGAGGTCTTTATCCTTCCACCTTGGACTCAGCAATGAAGATGCAGAACTTTTCAAATCGACCACTCTATGCTGCTCTGGTCAGACCCCACCTGGAGTCCTGTGTCCAGTTCTGTGGACCTCAATTTAAAAAGGATGTTGACAATCTTGCACGGGTACAGAGGAGGGCAACCAGGATGGTTGAAGGTCTGGAAGAAATGTCTTACGAGGAATGGCTTAGGGAACTGGGAATGTTTAGCCTTTCAAAAAGAAGGCTGGGGGGTAGGGGATATGATAGCTATGTTTAAATATTTGAAAGGATGTCATATTAAAGAGGGAACAGGTTTGTATTCCATGGCTTCAGAGACTAGGACTAGGGGCAATGATTTCAAACTACAGGAAAAAAGATTCCATTTTAACATTCGGAAGAACTTCATGAAGGTTAGAGCTGTTCGGCAGTGGACTATGCTGCCACAAAGGAGGGTGGTGGAGTCTCCTTCCTTGGAGGTTTTTAAGCAGAGGCTGGATGGCCATCTGTCGGGAGTCCTGTGATGGGGGTTCCTGCGTGGCAGGGGGCTTGGACTGGATGGCCCTTGAGGTCTCTTCCAACTCTATGATTCTATGACCCTGTTTATTAATTTGGAAGCTGACTCTTAAAAAAATAACTTGCAAAAGTTCATCCATAAGGTTTTCTTCTCTCGACTCTCTTTTCTTTGACTCTCTAAAAATTGTCCTCAACTCACTGGGAGGCTGGGAGGGATCTGGCCCGACATGGGGGATCATACAGCAGGGCTGAATGCATTTAAACAGCTTCTCTCCAGAAAGCAAATGAAAGTGATCCCTTCAATTGAAGCTCTTTCCACATTCCAGGCATTTAAAGGGCTTCTTTCCCAGGTGGATTCTGTAACACACAGTAAGCTTCCTTCTCTGCCAGAACCTTTTCCCACACTCTTGCCACTTAAAGGATTTCTCCCCTGTATGAACTCTTCGGTATATTCTAAGGGTGTGGGCTGACTTGAAGCTTTTCCCACACTCAGGGCACTTGTAACTTTTCTCCGCAACGTGCATTCTGCAGTGCACCTCGAGATGAGGCTTCTGTCGGAAGGCTTTTCCACACTCTGGACACTTAAATGGTTTCTCTTCTAGATGGACGGTCTGGTGGAGAGTAAGCTGTGACTTTTGACTGAAACGTCTCCCGCACTTCAGGCACTGAAAGGGTTTCTCCCCCTTGTGGGTATGCTTATGTTTAATAAGATTGCTGCCGCAAATGGTGCTCTTTCTAGGCTCAAGACCAGGCATGTCCAAACGTTGGCCCTCCAGATGTTTTGGACCACAGCTCCCACAGTCCTTTGCCACTGGAAATCTAAGCTTAGAATTCTGGGAGTTGTGGACCAAAACATCAGGAGGGCCGGAGTTTGGACATGCCTGCTCAAGAACTTTGCAAAATTTCTCCCCCCTGTGAATTTTTTCATGGGAAATGAGCCCACTTTTTTTCCTGAAGGTTTTCCCACAGGACTTGCATTCAAAGGATTTTTCGCCGCTGTGGATGCTACGATGCGAAGAAAGGTTTTCCTTCCAGCAGAAAGCTTTGCCGCAGTCCAAACATTTAAATGGCTTCTCCCCGGTGTGGATTCTCTGGTGGTCTGTAAGGAGTGCCTTCACTCTAAAGGCTTTCCCACACTCCAGGCATTCAAATGGCTTCTCCCCCGTGTGAATTCTCTGGTGGGACATCAGGTTGGTGCTCTGACTGAAAGTCTTTCCACACATGGGACACTTAAATGGCTTCTCCCCTGTGTGGATTCTTTGATGGACTGTAAGGACTTCCCTCAGCCTAAAGCTTTTTCCACACAGAGGACAGTCAAAGGGTTTCTCCCCAGTGTGGACTCTTTGGTGGTAAGTGAGACTTGTGCTCCTACTGAAGGCCTTTCCACACTCAGTACATGTGTATGGTTTCTCCCCGGTGTGAATTCTTTGGTGCAAGGTAAGGTTTGCATGCCTCTTGAAATCCTTTCCACATTCCAAACATTTAAAGGTCTTTCCCCCTTGACTGGGGGACTGTCTACGTGCCACATGTTTGTATGGTTTCTCCCCCCTGTGAATTCTTTGATGGTTGGTGAAGGAAAATTTCAGTCGAAAGGTCTTTCCACACTCAAGGCATCCAAACGGCTTCTCACCTGTGTGGGTCCGGAGATGTGTAGCAAGGTTCGCACTCTGACTGAAACTCTTTCCACACTCCAGGCATTTAAATGGCTTCTCGCCCGTATGGGACCTGTGATGTCTCACAATGTCTCCATGGTGACTGAAGCTTTTTCCACACTCCAGACATTGAAATGGCTTCTCCCCCGAGTGAATTCTTTCATGGGATGTTAGATGAGATCTCAACCCAAAGGTTTTCCCACATTCCAAGCATTCAAATGGCTTTTCACCTGAGTGAATTCTTTTGTGGGTCGTAAGGTGTGCTTTCAGCCCAAACATTTTCCCACATTCCAGGCATTCAAAGGGTTTCTCGCCTGTGTGGGTCCTGCGATGCGTTGCAAGGCTCCAATGCTGACTAAAACTTTTTCCACACTCCAGACATTGAAATGGCTTTTTGCCTGAGTGAATCCTTTCATGGGTGGTCAGATGCGATCTCTGCCCAAAGGTTTTTCCACAAACTGGACATTCACAGGGTTTCTCGCCTGTGTGGGTCCTGAGGTGTGTAGCAAGGTTTCCAGATTGGCTGAAACTCTTTCCACACTCCAGACACTTGAATGGCTTCTCGCCTGTGTGGGTCCTGTGATGTCTCACAAGGGTTGCGCGGTGACAGAAGCTTTTTCCACACTCCAGACATTCATACGGCTTCTCCCCTGAGTGAATTCTTTCATGGATAAGAAGAGTTTCCCCTCAGTCTAAAGGTTTTCCCACATTGCAAACATTCAAATGGTTTCTCACCCGAATGAATACTGATGTGCTTTGCCAGATTTGCAGCCTGGCTGAAACTCCTTCCACATTCCGGGCACATAAATGGTTTTCCCCCTTTGTGAAATATTTCATGGTGATCTAGTGCTGATTTATGGGCAAAGGTTTTCCCACATTCAGGGCAATCGTAGCTTTGCTCTCCCTTGGATGTTTTCTGATGGTCTTGGCTTTCCTCTGGGTGAGCAATGGATTCATTGACTTGTTTTTCTCCAAGCTTCCCTTTTCCATCGTGATTCATAAGACCTTCCTCTGATCCCAAACATTTATCTGTTTCTTCTGGCACTTGACCGCCTCCATGGCGATTTCTTCTCTGCAACATTTTCCCGCTAAAAAGAGGCAAAAAGTAAGTGGGAGATATAGGTTTAAATCAAGTAACAAATTCCTTTGAAGAGCCACAGAGGATGCAAGAGGATTATTTATTTATTTGTTTATTTATTTATTTATTTATTGTAAGCTGCCCAGAGACCTTTGGGTAGTTGTTGGCATATATATATATATATATATATATATATATATATATATATATATATATATATATATATATATATATATATATATATATATATATATATATATATATATATATATATATATATATATATATATATGTTTTCGTAGATTTTCACGGGTATAGGTATGCATGTTAGGGTGGATTCGGGTTTCTTCCCGTGTAGAAATCTGGTTGTTTTGGCGACGTTTCGACGAGGTCTCACTCGTCATCTTCAGGCTGGTGTTCTGGCTTCTTTCTTCTTGAAGCAAAGCGTGATCTCAGTTGAAGTCCTTCTATAAATACTGCTGGGGGTGTGTGGTTTGCTTGCTCTGTTGCTGATTGTAGGTTCGTTTGTTCTTTTGTGATTTGCTGTGTGGCTGAGGCGATCGTTAAGGGCTTAACTGCTGGTGGGTTAGATGGCTGTTTAGAGACATCCTGTGTGGGTGAGGTGCTGGATGTGTGTCTATTAGCCTTTTGTTTCTTAACGACCTTGGTGATGGGTGTTCTAGCAGCATCCTGGGCTTTGGTGGAGTGGGGTCTTGTGTCTTGTGAATTCATTTTGGTCTGGCTGCGTGTCTGTGGTCTCCCAAAGTTTTTTTGGCGTGTGTAAGTGTGCTCCATGTGGTGGCTGGAGTGGGGAGTAGCGGTAGATGGTGCAGTCGTGGTTTTGTTATTGGATGGTGGTTTCGTTTCATCTGTGGGAAGGGTCTGGGTTTGTGTTTGGTGTGGATGGAAGGTGGTGGCATCTTGTGTTCTTTTGGACCTGGTGTCAGTCTTTGTGACAGAGGCTCGTCTGTTGACCAGGGCTAGTTTCCAGATGTCAGGCAAGCGGGAGGTGTCATCACGTTTATTCATGTTGTTTGGGTGTTTCTCTATTTCAATGGCTTCCATGATTATTCGACTGTTGAAGTGTTCAGTTTTGGAGATGAGTTTGGTTCTTTTAAAATCAATTTCATGACCTGTTGTTTTTATGTGCTGGAAGAGAGAGGAAGATTTTTCTTCTTTTTTGACTGCGTTCTTGTGTTCTGCGATGCGTGCGCTTATTCTCCTGTTTGTCTGTCCGATGTATGTGGCTGGGCAGACTTTGCATGGTATTTCGTAGACTCCTTGGTTTTCTAGCTCAATCTTGTCTTTGGGGTTTCTTAAAATGTTGGCTATTTTTTGTTCGGTGCAAAAGGCTGTCTTGATATTGTGTTTGTGGAGAATTTTGCTTATTTTGTCTGTGGTGCCTTTGATGTAAGGGAGGAGGGCAGTGCCGTTGTTCTCTTCTGTTTCTTGGTTCTTGGGGGGTGTTTCTTTTTGGATTAGTTTGGTGATGGTGTTTTTTTGGAATCCGTTCGCAATTAAAGCATTCGAGAGGGTGTGTAATTCAGTTTTTAGGTGGTCTTTGTCAGCAAGGCGTTTGGTTCTGGAGATGAGGGTTTTTGCTACGGAGTTGATCTGTGCAGGGTGGTGGTGTGATTGAGCATTTAAGTAGCGGTTTGTATGTGTTTTTTTCCGGTAGATGGTATGTCCTAAGGAGCCGTCGGGTTTTTTGTAGATTAGGACGTCCAGGAAGGGAAGTTGGTTGTTGGCTTCTATTTCCATAGTGAATTGTATTTTGGGGTGTAGGCTGTTGAGATGTGTGAGGAAGTTGTTCAGTTTGTCTTTCCCGTGTGGCCAGATAACAAAGGTGTCGTCAACATATCTGAGCCAGAGTTTGGGTTTATGTTCGGACTTCTGTAACGCGTTGGTTTCAAAGTGTTCCATATATAGGTTTGCGATGACCGGTGAGAGGGGTGATCCCATGGGTGCTCCTTCTATCTGTTTGTATCTTTGTCCATTGTGGATGAAGTATGTGTTGGTTAGGCAGTGGTTGGTCAGATCTAGGATGTGCTTGGGGGGGTTGTATTTGTTGTGGATAGCTGTCAAGGCTTCTTGAATGGGCACTTGTGTGAAGAGCGAAACAACATCGAAGCTCACGAGTAGGTCATTGGGTTGTAGGTCTTGTTTCTTTATAATTTCTATGAAGTGGAACGAGTTTTGTACGTATGAAGAGATGGATTCTGCATAGGGCTGGAGTTGTTTGGCAAGAAATTTGGCGAGGTTTTGTAGGGGTGAGCCTATGGAGCTGACTATGGGTCTGAGAGGTGTTCCTTCTTTGTGAATCTTGGGGAGGCCGTAGAGCTTGGGGCATCTGGAAGATTTCTCTCTGGGGATGATGCTTGGCTTGATTTCTTCACTTAAGGGTGAGGCTTTTATTTTGGCTTTGGTGGTTTTTTCCAGGTAGGTGGTGGGGTCTGTGTTCAAAGGTATGTAAGCAGGGTCTTGTAGTAGGTTGGATAGTTTGGCTTGGTAGTCAGATGTGTTCATCACCACTGTGGCATTGCCTTTGTCTGCTGGGAGAATGATTATGTTGTTGTCTTTCCTCAGGTTGGTGAGGGCTTTTTGTTCTTCTTTGTGTAAATTGCTTCTGGGTGGTTTGCTGGAGCAGAGGATATTGGTGACTTCGAGTCTGATTTTGTTGGCTTCATCTGGGTTGATTTTGGTTAGGCTGGCTTCCACTCCGCATATGATGTTTTCAGTGGGGATGTGTCTGGGGGCGACTGCAAAGTTGAATCCTTTGGACAGGACTTTGGTCTCTGCGATGGTGAGTGTCCTGTCTGATATGTTGTGAACTGTTTGTTTCATGGGCTGCTGTGGGGGGTTGGGCTTCTGGCGTTTTTCCAGTTTGTGGAGTTTGTTGGTGTGTATGTCTGTCTTGTGGGAGGTCTCTGTTTCAGCTCTCCAGGCGGCGAGTTGCTTGGATTTGTTCCAGAGTGTTGGGTGGATTTTGTTGCTGAGTTTGAGGTGGAGAGTACACCCCCCAAGAACCAAGAAACAGAAGAGAACAACGGCACTGCCCTCCTCCCTTACATCAAAGGCACCACAGACAAAATAAGCAAAATTCTCCACAAACACAATATCAAGACAGCCTTTTGCACCGAACAAAAAATAGCCAACATTTTAAGAAACCCCAAAGACAAGATTGAGCTAGAAAACCAAGGAGTCTACGAAATACCATGCAAAGTCTGCCCAGCCACATACATCGGACAGACAAACAGGAGAATAAGCGCACGCATCGCAGAACACAAGAACGCAGTCAAAAAAGAAGAAAAATCTTCCTCTCTCTTCCAGCACATAAAAACAACAGGTCATGAAATTGATTTTAAAAGAACCAAACTCATCTCCAAAACTGAACACTTCAACAGTCGAATAATCATGGAAGCCATTGAAATAGAGAAACACCCAAACAACATGAATAAACGTGATGACACCTCCCGCTTGCCTGACATCTGGAAACTAGCCCTGGTCAACAGACGAGCCTCTGTCACAAAGACTGACACCAGGTCCAAAAGAACACAAGATGCCACCACCTTCCATCCACACCAAACACAAACCCAGACCCTTCCCACAGATGAAACGAAACCACCATCCAATAACAAAACCACGACTGCACCATCTACCGCTACTCCCCACTCCAGCCACCACATGGAGCACACTTACACACGCCAAAAAAAACTTTGGGAGACCACAGACACGCAGCCAGACCAAAATGAATTCACAAGACACAAGACCCCACTCCACCAAAGCCCAGGATGCTGCCAGAACACCCATCACCAAGGTCGTTAAGAAACAAAAGGCTAATAGACACACATCCAGCACCTCACCCACACAGGATGTCTCTAAACAGCCATCTAACCCACCAGCAGTTAAGCCCTTAACGATCGCCTCAGCCACACAGCAAATCACAAAAGAACAAACGAACCTACAATCAGCAACAGAGCAAGCAAACCACACACCCCCAGCAGTATTTATAGAAGGACTTCAACTGAGATCACGCTTTGCTTCAAGAAGAAAGAAGCCAGAACACCAGCCTGAAGATGACGAGTGAGACCTCGTCGAAACGTCGCCAAAACAACCAGATTTCTACACGGGAAGAAACCCGAATCCACCCTAACATGCATATATATATATATATATATATATATATATATATATATATATATATATATATATATATATATATATATATATATATATATATATATATATATATATATATATATATATGCATGTTAGGGTGGATTCGGGTTTCTGCCGCCTGGAGAGCTGAAACAGAGACCTCCCACAAGACAGACATACACACCAACAAACTCCACAAACTGGAAAAACGCCAGAAGCCCAACCCCCCACAGCAGCCCATGAAACAAACAGTTCACAACATATCAGACAGGACACTCACCATCGCAGAGACCAAAGTCCTGTCCAAAGGATTCAACTTTGCAGCCGCCCCCAGACACATCCCCACTGAAAACATCATATGCGGAGTGGAAGCCAGCCTAACCAAAATCAACCCAGATGAAGCCAACAAAATCAGACTCGAAGTCACCAATATCCTCTGCTCCAGCAAACCACCCAGAAGCAATTTACACAAAGAAGAAGAAAAAGCCCTCACCAACCTGAGGAAAGACAACAACATAATCATTCTCCCAGCAGACAAAGGCAATGCCACAGTGGTGATGAACACATCTGACTACCAAGCCAAACTATCCAACCTACTACAAGACCCTGCTTACATACCTTTGAACACAGACCCCACCACCTACCTGGAAAAAACCACCAAAGCCAAAATAAAAGCCTCACCCTTAAGTGAAGAAATCAAGCCAAGCATCATCCCCAGAGAGAAATCATCCAGATGCCCCAAGCTCTACGGCCTCCCCAAGATTCACAAAGAAGGAACACCTCTCAGACCCATAGTCAGCTCCAAATTTCTTGCCAAACAACTCCAGCCCTATGCAGAATCCATCTCTTCATACGTACAAAACTCGTTCCACTTCATAGAAATTATAAAGAAACAAGACCTACAACCCAATGACCTACTCGTGAGCTTCGATGTTGTTTCGCTCTTCACACAAGTGCCCATTCAAGAAGCCTTGACAGCTATCCACAACAAATACAACCCCCCCCCAAGCACATCCTAGATCTGACCAACCACTGCCTAACCAACACATACTTCATCCACAATGGACAAAGATACAAACAGATAGAAGGAGCACCCATGGGATCACCCCTCTCACCGGTCATCGCAAACCTATATATGGAACACTTTGAAACCAACGCGTTACAGAAGTCCGAACATAAACCCAAACTCTGGCTCAGATATGTTGACGACACCTTTGTTATCTGGCCACACGGGAAAGACAAACTGAACAACTTCCTCACACATCTCAACAGCCTACACCCCAAAATACAATTCACTATGGAAATAGAAGCCAAAAACCAACTTCCCTTCCTGGACGTCCTAATCTACAAAAAACCTGACGGCTCCTTAGGACATACCATCTACCGGAAAAAAACACATACAAACCGCTACTTAAATGCACAATCACACCACCACCCTGCACAGATCAACTCCGTAGCAAAAACCCTCATCTCCAGAATCAAACGCCTCGCTGACAAAGACCACCTAAAAAACTGAATTACACACTCTCTCGAATGCTTTAATTGCGAACGGATTCCCAAAAAAAAACACCATCACCAAACTAATCCAAAAAGAAACACCCCCCAAGAACCAAGAAACAGAAGAGAACAACGGCACTGCCCTCCTCCCTTACATCAAAGGCACCACAGACAAAATAAGCAAAATTCTCCACAAACACAATATCAAGACAGCCTTTTGCACCGAACAAAAAATAGCCAACATTTTAAGAAACCCCAAAGACAAGATTGAGCTAGAAAAAACCAAGGAGTCTACGAAATACCATGCAAAGTCTGCCCAGCCACATACATCAGACAGACAAACAGGAGAATAAGCGCACGCATCGCAGAACACAAGAACGCAGTCAAAAAAGAAGAAAAATCTTCCTCTCTCTTCCAGCACATAAAAACAACAGGTCATGAAATTGATTTTAAAAGAACCAAACTCATCTCCAAAACTGAACACTTCAACAGTCGAATAATCATGGAAGCCATTGAAATAGAGAAACACCCAAACAACATGAATAAACGTGATGACACCTCCCGCTTACCTGACATCTGGAAACTAGCCCTGGTCAACAGACGAGCCTCTGTCACAAAGACTGACACCAGGTCCAAAAGGACACAAGATGCCACCACCTTCCATCCACACCAAACACAAACCCAGACCCTTCCCACAGATGAAACGAAACCACCATCCAATAACAAAACCACGACTGCACCACCTACCGCTACTCCCCACTCCAGCCACCACATGGAGCACACTTACACACGCCAAAAAAACATTGGGAGACCACAGACACGCAGCCAGACCAAAATGAATTCACAAGACACAGGACCCCACTCCACCAAAGCCCAGGATGCTGCCAGAACACCCATCACCAAGGTCGTTAAGAAACAAAAGGCTAATAGACACACATCCAGCACCTCACCCACACATGATGTCTCTAAACAGCCATCTAACCCACCAGCAGTTAAGCCCTTAACGATCGCCTCAGCCACACAGCAGATCACAAAAGAACAAACGAACCTACAATCAGCAACAGAGCAAGCAAAACCACACACCCCCAGCAGTATTTATAGAAGGACTTCAACTGAGATCACGCTTTGCTTCAAGAAGAAAGAAGCCAGAACACCAGCCTGAAGATGACGAGTGAGACCTCTCGTCGAAACGTCGCCAAAAACAACCAGATTTCTACACGGGAAGAAACCCGAATCCACCCTAACATGCATACCTATACCCGTGAAAATCTACGAAAACAAATATCCGACCTCTACGGGGAGGGAAACCTTCCAGCTGACCAGAACCTACGAGAAACTAGAAGTCCGAAGAGCCACCATCTTATGTGACATTGCATTCCTACGCAACTGCCGAGATAAAAATGTGATCCCCACAAGCTTCCAACTGAAATTCCACTCAAAAACCCCATCCAGCGAAAGGATCCTGAAAAGAACAGAACTAGCCCTAATCAGAAACGAACTACACAAGAAAAGATACCTACTAGATCAAACCAACAGAGACCTACTCACTCTCCACCTCAAACTCAGCAACAAAATCCACCCAACACTCTGGAACAAATCCAAGCAACTCGCCGCCTGGAGAGCTGAAACAGAGACCTCCCACAAGACAGACATACACACCAACAAACTCCACAAACTGGAAAAAACGCCAGAAGCCCAACCCCCCACAGCAGCCCATGAAACAAACAGTTCACAACATATCAGACAGGACACTCACCATCGCAGAGACCAAAGTCCTGTCCAAAGGATTCAACTTTGCAGCCGCCCCCAGACACATCCCCACTGAAAACATCATATGCGGAGTGGAAGCCAGCCTAACCAAAATCAACCCAGATGAAGCCAACAAAATCAGACTCGAAGTCACCAATATCCTCTGCTCCAGCAAACCACCCAGAAGCAATTTACACAAAGAAGAAGAAAAAGCCCTCACCAACCTGAGGAAAGACAAACAACATAATCATTCTCCCAGCAGACAAAGGCAATGCCACAGTGGTGATGAACACATCTGACTACCAAGCCAAACTATCCAACCTACTACAAGACCCTGCTTACATACCTTTGAACACAGACCCCACCACCTACCTGGAAAAAACCACCAAAGCCAAAATAAAAGCCTCACCCTTAAGTGAAGAAATCAAGCCAAGCATCATCCCCAGAGAGAAATCATCCAGATGCCCCAAGCTCTACGGCCTCCCCAAGATTCACAAAGAAGGAACACCTCTCAGACCCATAGTCAGCTCCATAGGCTCACCCCTACAAAACCTCGCCAAATTTCTTGCCAAACAACTCCAGCCCTATGCAGAATCCATCTCTTCATACGTACAAAACTCGTTCCACTTCATAGAAATTATAAAGAAACAAGACCTACAACCCAATGACCTACTCGTGAGCTTCGATGTTGTTTCGCTCTTCACACAAGTGCCCATTCAAGAAGCCTTGACAGCTATCCACAACAAATACAACCCCCCCAAGCACATCCTAGATCTGACCAACCACTGCCTAACCAACACATACTTCATCCACAATGGACAAAGATACAAACAGATAGAAGGAGCACCCATGGGATCACCCCTCTCACCGGTCATCGCAAACCTATATATGGAACACTTTGAAACCAACGCGTTACAGAAGTCCGAACATAAACCCAAACTCTGGCTCAGATATGTTGACGACACCTTTGTTATCTGGCCACACGGGAAAAGACAAACTGAACAACTTCCTCACACATCTCAACAGCCTACACCCCAAAATACAATTCACTATGGAAATAGAAGCCAACAACCAACTTCCCTTCCTGGACGTCCTAATCTACAAAAAACCTGACGGCTCCTTAGGACATACCATCTACCGGAAAAAAACACATACAAACCGCTACTTAAATGCACAATCACACCACCACCCTGCACAGATCAACTCCGTAGCAAAAACCCTCATCTCCAGAACCAAACGCCTCGCTGACAAAGACCACCTAAAAACTGAATTACACACTCTCTCGAATGCTTTAATTGCGAACGGATTCCAAAAAAAAACACCATCACCAAACTAATCCAAAAAGAAACACCCCCCAAGAACCAAGAAACAGAAGAGAACAACGGCACTGCCCTCCTCCCTTACATCAAAGGCACCACAGACAAAATAAGCAAAATTCTCCACAAACACAATATCAAGACAGCCTTTTGCACCGAACAAAAAATAGCCAACATTTTAAGAAACCCCAAAGACAAGATTGAGCTAGAAAACCAAGGAGTCTACGAAATACCATGCAAAGTCTGCCCAGCCACATACATCGGACAGACAAACAGGAGAATAAGCGCACGCATCGCAGAACACAAGAACGCAGTCAAAAAAGAAGAAAAATCTTCCTCTCTCTTCCAGCACATAAAAACAACAGGTCATGAAATTGATTTTAAAAGAAACAAACTCATCTCCAAAACTGAACACTTCAACAGTCGAATAATCATGGAAGCCATTGAAATAGAGAAACACCCAAACAACATGAATAAACGTGATGACACCTCCCGCTTACCTGACATCTGGAAACTAGCCCTGGTCAACAGACGAGCCTCTGTCACAAAGACTGACACCAGGTCCAAAAGGACACAAGATGCCACCACCTTCCATCCACACCAAACACAAACCCAGACCCTTCCCACAGATGAAACGAAACCACCATCCAATAACAAAACCACGACTGCACCACCTACCGCTACTCCCCACTCCAGCCACCACATGGAGCACACTTACACACGCCAAAAAAACATTGGGAGACCACAGACACGCAGCCAGACCAAAATGAATTCACAAGACACAGGACCCCACTCCACCAAAGCCCAGGATGCTGCCAGAACACCCATCACCAAGGTCGTTAAGAAACAAAAGGCTAATAGACACACATCCAGCACCTCACCCACACATGATGTCTCTAAACAGCCATCTAACCCACCAGCAGTTAAGCCCTTAACGATCGCCTCAGCCACACAGCAGATCACAAAAGAACAAACGAACCTACAATCAGCAACAGAGCAAGCAAACCACACACCCCCAGCAGTATTTATAGAAGGACTTCAACTGAGATCACGCTTTGCTTCAAGAAGAAAGAAGCCAGAACACCAGCCTGAAGATGACGAGTGAGACCTCGTCGAAACGTCGCCAAAACAACCAGATTTCTACACGGGAAGAAACCCGAATCCACCCTAACATGCATACCTATACCCGTGAAAATCTACGAAAACATATATATATATATATATATATATATATATATATATATATATATGCATGTTAGGGTGGATTCGGGTTTCTTCCCGTGTATATATATATATATATATACACACCCTACCTATTCGGCTTGCAATAATGCGGGACAATATACAGCCCTGAATATTTAGGATAAGACAGCTTTGCAAATTATCAGGTTTAAATCAAGTAACAAATTCCTTTGAACAGCCACAGAGGATGCAAGAAGGTTGTTTATTTATTTATTTATTTATTTATTTATTGTAAGCCGCCCAGAGACCTTCGGGTAGCGGGCAGCATATAAGGTGTGTGTGTGTGTGTGTGTGTGTGTGTGTGTGTGTAAATATTTATTTATTTATTTATTTATTTGCAATATTTTTACCCCGCCTATTCGGCTTATAATAATGTGGGACAATATATAGCCCAGAATATTTAGGACAATCCAGCTTTGCAAATTATCAATGGGGAGGTTGATTCTGTCACCAACTGAAACACTGAAGGAAACCAACCAGGAAATGTACCTCCTGTCTGCTGGGCAGAGATGGGACAAGCCTTTCCACCTCTTGTCCATGCTGAGACAACCCTGGTGAGAGCCATGGTTAGACACGGACAAAGGATGCACTATGCAGCTTTCATGAAAATGTTTACATATTGCTCTAGATTTCTCTCATGGAAAGAAGCAGAGCAAGAAGCAGGTTTTAATGGCAGCTATAAGCACATCCAATCTTGCCAGATTTTGGAAGCTAAGCAGGGTCGGTCCTGGTTAGTACTTGGATGGGAGACCACCAGGGAATACCAGGTGCTGTAGGCGCCTGGAGTAGGAACTGGCAAACCACTCCAGTATTCCTGCCAAGAAAACTCCATGGACATGGGGTCACAAAGAGTCGGTCACGACTGTAATGACATAACACACACACACACACACATTCTGCTAATTGTGTTTCCATTCCTTCCTCCTCACTATCCATGTCATAAGGGACCATAGGAGAGTCGCTTTGGTTAAAGAGTTCACAAATGACTGACAAAGGACTTTATTATAAGCCTCAAATTGCTGCTGTTCGTGCAAATTGCACCTGTTGAGGTGAAAAGCCAATGTTTCCCTAACAAACATAAACAGGGCATCCGTTGATTTCCCAGTGTTACTCAAAGAAATCATGGGCAAGGTTTTCATTTCAGAAGGGGATACTGAGACCGGTGGAAGGCACTAACAGTCTGAGATTGATTGATTTCATAGTGAAGTGAACCCTTTACCAGGATAAATACTAGCTGTGATAAACACATTGGCTACTGATTTTTCCCTGGAGGTCTATGGAATTTCTGGAGCACTTTGAGGAAGAGTCATGAACCTAGTTTTTCAGCCTGAAGCCCTGCAAAAAAGATCTGTCATTATGAGCCTTGAAACGGTATTCATGAAAAATCACACTTGTTGATGTAAAAGGCTAATATCCCCCTATAGCAGAGACGGGGAACCTTCAGCCCTCCATAAATTTTGGACTCTAAATCCCCAGAATTTTGAGCTTATATTCCCAGTGATAAAGGACTGTGGGAGTTGCAGTCCAAGTTTTCCATCTGAGTTAATGATGTTGACATTTACTAACAAAGTCCTAAGCAGCTTTGGCCACCTGGATATTTAGGGGTAGCCCCTCTCGTTATATTTACAGTCTTTGCTCCATCGTGGAGATCTGCCTATGGAATTAGGGATTACTCCATTTTCAATGCACTCCTATGGGAAATTTGTATAAAGGAACATTTGCTTAACAGAATTTCATTTGGAACAAAATAATTTCTTTATACAAGGTACCACTGTATTCCCGACAGATGGCCATCCAGCCTCTGCTTCAAAGCCTCCAAAGAAGGAGATTCCACCACCCTCCGTGGCAGCATATTCCACTGCCGAACTGCTCTAATTGTCATGAAGTTCTTCCTAATGTTCAAATTGAATCTCTTTTCCTGTAGATGTGGAAGAGTGGTTATTCTTGGCTTTAGCCCAGGCATATCCAAACTTTGGCCCTCCAGATGTTTTGGACCACAACTCCCACAGTCCTTTGCCACTGACAATCTAAACTTACAATTCTGGGAGTTTTGGTCCAAAACATCAGGAGGGCCGAAGTTTGGACATGCCTGCTTTATCCCTTCAAACTGTAGAATTACTGCTGTGCCCCACCTTGAGATTACATGGTATTGGATGAAATACAAATATAACCAAAAGACAGAAAGAAAGAAAGAAACTGCAAACAGGAATATTGAAGCCCTGGAACCATTTTGTATTTCCTGGTACCAGTAGACTTCCTAATCCTGACACCAAATAAATGGGTTTTCTTTTTCTTCCACAGGAAATAATATGCGGACTCATATTATGCCAGTTTTAAAAAACTTACACTGGCTGCCAGTTGCTGCCCGGGCCCAATTCAAAGTGCTAATGGTTACATATAAAGTCCGACCTGGCTATCTAAAGGACCACCTTCTTCCATATGAGCCTGCCCATACTCTAAGACAGTAATGGCGAACCTATGGCACGGGTGCCAAAGGTGACACTTGGAGCCCTTTCTGTGGGCACCCAACATCAGCCCTTCACAGCCACCTGTAATCAGGTTAAATTGCTGTATTGGCACTTTGCGAAAAAAATGATTGGGTTTTGAATTGCAGTTTGGGCACTCGGTCTCTAAAAGGTTTGCCATCACTGCTCTAAGATCAGGCCAGGAGGCCCTGCTGAAGGTGCCATCCCTCAAAGAGATAAGGGGGGGGAGTGGCATGTCGAAGCAGGGCCTTCTCGGCGGTCCCCCCCCCCCACACACTCTGGAATGCTCTCCCTACGGAGATCCGCCTGGCGCCAACCCTTGTGGCTTTCTGGCGCCAGGCAAAGACCTTCCTGTTTGTCCAGCATTTTAATTAGATTATTTGGTTGGACACACACGAGCAGCAGGGTTTTTATAATTTATAATTTGTACTGTATCTGGTTTTAATTGTATTGTATTTTATAGTTTTAATAATTTTATTGTTTTAGAGTTTTTAATACGTGTTGTATGCTGCCCAGAGACCTCTTGGTAGTGCGGCGGCTAAAAATTCTGGTAAATACAATAAATAAATAAATAAATAAATAAATAAATAAAAGAAGGCTGATCAGCTGCTCCAGGAAATCTGCTGTCTCTCCACTGCTGTCATGAATGAGATTGCTAAAGTCCGTCATATTACTGTACACTTTATATTTCAAATTGTCCCAGTCTCTGGCGACTTCCATTAATGCTGCTGCTAAGAAAGAGAAGCTAGCCTTAATGGGGATGTACACCTGAACATCTTCAGTATCTGTCACTGAGGGAGGTTTTGATTTACTATATTGAGTGACTGAAAACTTTTTTTCTATTGGGTAAGCTGCAATTTGTATGCCCGGTAGCAAGAAAGGAATTGAGAAGGAATTAAAATGGTAACTTCTTACAAAGTAGACCCAGCTAATCAAGAGAGATTGAGAGACAGCAAATTTTGCCCTCAAATCAACTTTTATATTCATTATGTAAAAAATACAAGGAAGAAATATGAGGCTCTCGCTCTGCAGAAAGGAAGAGAAAAAGACACTCCCCAAAGGACCTTGACAGATTAGAGTGCTGGGCCAAAGCTAACAGAATAGTGTTGAACAGAGGGAAATGTAGGGTGCTGCATCTAGGGTAAAAAGAATGAATTGCACAGATATAGGATGGGAGATACTTGGCTGGAAAACAGTACATTTGAAAGGGATCTGGGAGTCTGGGTGGACCACAAATTGAACATGAGTCAGCAGTGTGATGCGGCGGCCAGGGAAAGCCAATGCGATTCTTGGTTGCATCAACACTACCGTAGTGTCTAGATCAGGGGTCCTCAACCTAAGGCCCTGGGCCGGATGCGGCCCCCCAAGGTCCTGAAATCGGCCCCCGGGACCAATTGCAACCCCCCCACCTACCCCCTGCTTTGCGAGCAAGCCAATGATCATGGCCAATCGTGGGGGGGGCTCCGCCCACTTGTCCCTTCCTCCCCCCTTTTTTCTATGTCAGCCTTTTTTTTTTTTTTCCGACTGTGGTACGGCCCCCAGTGGTGTCTGGGGCGTGGTGGACCAGCCCGTTGTTTGAAAACTTTGAGGACCCCTGGTCTAGATCAAGGGAAGTGATAGTATCACTCTATTCTGCTCTGGTCAGACCCCACCTGGAGTCCTGTGTCCAGTTGTGTGCCTCAATGTAAAAAGGATGCTGACAATCTTGAGCGGGGTCCAGAAGAGAGCGACCAAGATGACTGAAGGTCTGGAGGAAATGTCTTATGAGGAACGGCTTAGGGAGCTGAGAATGTTTAGCCTTACAAAAAGAAGACTGGGAGGGGAATATGATAGCTATGCTTAAATATTTGAAAGGATGTCACATTAAAGAGGGAACAGGTTTGTTTTCCATGGCTTCAGAGACTAGGGCAATGGTTTCAAACTACAGTACAGGAAAAGAGATTCAATTTAAACATTAGGAAGAACTTCCTGACAGTTACAGCTGTTTGGCAGTGGGATATGCTGCCAGGGAGGGTGCTGGAGTCTCCTTCTTTGGAGGTTTTTAAGCAGAGGCTGGATGGCCATCTGTCAGGTGTCCTGTGATGGGGGTTCCTGCATGGCAGGGGGTTGGACTGGATGGCCCTTGAGGTCTCTTCCAACTCTATGATTCTATGATTGCCGGGGAAAGGGCGATTCCCTAAATGATTGCTCACCTTCCGCTGCTAGTTAGCCCTTTGTATTGACTGATTCATTTACTTTGTATCCCAACAAGGGCAGAACCTCAAATAAATCACGATATGGACGAAAAACCGATGCAATCCCACCACCACCAAGCAACAAGAAGAAACCCCAAGCTTTTAGGAAATTAAGCAACGATTTAGAAACAAACGGGAGTTCGCCTTAGAAGCAATCATCCAATTAAAAGAAGTCAAAATCATTTCAAACCACAACACACCGCAAGAGAGAGAGAAGAGGGCAAAGGGATCCTTACCAGACCTCCTCCAAGACGAGTAACGCCAGGAGGAGAAAGGGACGCCTTTGCTTTGCCAGGGAGAGAGAGGAGGAGGAAAAGGCTTCGTTCCTCCCCAGTCAGGATGGTAACGCGTTCCTTTCAAGCCAAGCCTCCCGTCGCGAAGAGGTGGGCAAACCCGCGGCTGGAGAGGCTTGGAAAGGCGGCTGCTGCTTCCCCCTATACTACAAATCCCAGAATGCTCAGCTGGCGGGACCACAAATCCTGTAGTCGTCCCACAATTAAAGGTCTCCCCACGTTCTTCTCCACGGCTTAGACGAGTGATCCTGCGGCGATGTGGGCGGGTGTAAAAAAAAATCTAATAAAGGAAAGCAATAATATAGACTACAAATCCCACCCTTCCAGGGCCGGGAAGAAAGGCTCCGGATTCTGAAAAATGCAGTATTTTTTTTTTTTAAAAGAGCTTTTGTACTTCTGGATGTGCTCCGGCAATTGCGCTTGGAAAAAATAATTGGGGGGGGTCGACTATTCCCAAATTGCTAATGACTGCCTGGGGGGGAGTATGGGAGTTGTGGTCCAGAAAGAAGCCTCCAATCAGATTCCGGCCCTTTGAGCAAGGAGGGGCTTGTAGGGTGTACAAGAATTTCCGGGATTGGGACCCCCCCCCCACCTCTATTCCTTATTCATTTGGTTCCTTTCTAGGAATCTCACTGCTGCTACTTTTAACCTTTCCAAGGGCCAAGCGCCAAGATCCTCTTAAAGAAAAATACTGATGACAGCGGGTGATTCTTCGAATAGAATCGTAGAGTTGGAAGAGACCTCAAGGGCCATCCAGTCCAACCCCCTGCCATGCAGGAACCCCCATCCAGCCTCTGCTTAAAAACCTTCAAAGAAGGAGACTCCACCACCCTTTGTGGCAGCATATTCCACTGCCAAACAGCTCTGTCATGATTTTTTTCCTAATGTTCAAGTGGAATCTCTTTTCCTAGAGTTTGAGACCAATGCCCGAGTCCTAGTCTCTGAAGCCATGGAAAACCAGCCCCTTCTTCTAAGTGACATCCTTTCAAATATTTAAACATGGCTATCATATCATCTCTCAACCTTCTTTTTGTAAGGCTAATATTTTCCAGCTCCCTAAGCCCGCTCCTCATAAGACATTTCTTCCAGACCTTTAACCATCCTCCTCGCCCTCCTCTGGTGGGGTCTGACAAGAGCAGAATGGAGTGGTACTATCACTTCCCTTCTAGACATTATGCTTCTGTTGATGCAACCAAGAATCACATTGGCTTTCTTGGACACCGCATCACTTTGCTGACTCATGTTCAATTTGTGGTCCACACAGACTCCCAGATTCCTTTCACATGTACTGTTATCTAGCCAGGTTTCTCCCATCCTATATCTATGCAATTCACTTTTTCTGCCTAGAACAGTGGTGGCAAACCTTTGGCATTCCAGATGTTTTGGACCACAACTCCCACAGTCCTTTGTCATTGGCAATCTAGGCTCAGAATTCTGGAAGTTGTGGTCCAAAACATCTGGAGTGCCGAAGGTTTGCCACCACTGTTCTAGGCAGAAAAAGTGAATTGGCCTAGAAGATGCAGAACCCTATAACTTTGTTGAAACTCATTCCTTTAGCTTTGGCCCAGCACTCAAAACTATCAAGGGCATTTTGGATGTTTAATCTTAAAACACATAGAAGAACAAACTTTGCTGAGAGAAAATCAGCATGGCTTCGGCAAGGGTAAGTCTTGTCTGACAAATCTTGTAGAATTTTTTGAAAAGGTCAGCAGGCATGTAGATTTGGGTGAACCGGTGGATATAGTCTATCTGGATTTTCAAAAGGCCTTTGACACAGTCCCTCACCAGAGGCTGCTGAGAAAATTGCACAGTCAGGGGATAAGAGGGCAGGTCCTCTTATGGATTGAGAACTGGTTGAGATCCAGGAAACAAAGAGTAGGTGTCAATGGGAAATTTTCACAATGGAGAGAGGTGAAAAGCGGTGTGCCCCAGGGCTCTGTCCTGGGACCGGTGCTTTTCAATCTGTTCATAAATGACCTGGAGACAGGGATAAGCAGTGAGGTGGCCAAGTTTGCAGATGACACAAAACTTTTCCGTGTGGTAAAAACCAGAGAAGATTGTGAAGAGCTCCAGAAGGATCTCTCCAAACTGGGGGAATGGGCTACGAAATGGCAAATGCGTTTTAATGTAGCCAAATGTAAAGTAATGCATATTGGGGCAAAAAATCAAAAAATCAAAAAATCAAAACTTTATCTATCAACTCATGGGCTCTGAGTTATCCGTGACAGATCAGGAAAGAGATCTTGGTGTGTTGGTGTCTACCCAATGTGTGGCAGCGGTGAAGAAGGCCAATTCCATGCTAGGGATTATCAAAAAGGGGATTGAAAATAAAACAGCCAACATTATAATGCCATTATACAAAACAATAGTAAGGCCGCATCTGGAGTATTGCGTACAATTCTGGTCACCGCATCTCAAGAAAGACATAGTGGAACTGGAAAAGGTGCAGAAGAGAGCGACCAAAATGATTACTGGGCTGGGGCACCTCCCTTATGAGGAAAGGCTAAAACATTTGGGGGTCTTTAGTCTGGAAGAAAGGTGCCTGAGGGGGGATATGATTGAGACGTACAAAATAATGCAGGGCATGAGTAAAGTGGATAGAAGGAAGCTCTTCTCCCTCTCACAAAATACCAGAACTAGGGGACATCCACTCAAATTGAGGGCTGGGAGAGTAAGAACAGACAAAAGAAAATATTTTTTCACCCAGCGCATTGTTAGTCTATGGAACTCCCTGCCACAGGATGTGTTGATGGCATCTGGCTTGGATTCCTTCAAAAGGGGATTGGACAGATTCCTGGAGAAAAAGTCCATCACAGGTTACAAACCATGATGGAGATGTGTCATCTCCAGGCTTAAAACCAGGGTACTTCAAGGGCCAGATGCAGGGGAGTGATATCAGGAGACAGATATCTAGTCTCATGTGCTTCCAAAAGCATCTGGTGGGGCCACTGTGACATACAGGAAGCTGGACTAGATGGGCCTTTGGCCTGATCCAGCATGGCTCTTCTTATGTTCTTATGTTCTTAACCTATCCTCCAGAGAATTAGCAATTTGGTATTACCTGCCAGATTAATCAGCCTACTCTCTATTCCTTCATCCAAGTCATTAATAAATATATTGAATACCACCGGACCCAGAATAGAACCCTGGGTTACCCGACTAGTAACCTTACTCCAAGCTGATGAGAAGCCATTATGATAACCCTTTGGAGGTCCAGTCAACGAATTCCACATTCTACTAACTTCTTTGCAAATATATATGGGGAAATATATGCTGTTCGGCAGTGGAATATGCTGCCACAAAGGGTGGTGGAATCTGCTTCTTTGGAGGTTTTTAAGCAGAGGCTGGATGGCCATCTGTCGGAAATACTGTGATGGGCTTCCTGCATGGCAAGGGGTTGGACTAGATGGCTCTTGAGGGCCTCTTCCAACTCTATGAGTCTATGATTCTATGAACCTTATTGAAGGCCTTACTGAAATCAAGATAAGCAACATCCACAGCATTCTTCTCATCTACCAAGCCTGTAACTCTACCAAAGAAAGAGATCACGATTTGCTTTTAAGAAACCCATGTTGACTTCTAGTAATGATAGCCTTGCTTGTTTAATAATTGCAGACTGTCTGCTTAATAATCTGCTTTGGAATCTTCCCAGGAATAGATGTCAAGTTGGCTGGGTGATAATTATTTGGGTCCACTTCTCCCCCTTTTAAAAAATGGGGATAACATTTGCCCTCCTACAGTCTCTGGGGACTTCCTTTGTTGTCCAGGCCTTCACAAAGATTATTGCCAATGGTTCTGAAATTACTTCTGCCAGTTCTTTTATTATCCTTGAGTGTAATTCATCAGGCCCCGGAGACTTAAATTAATTCAGGTTTTTCTGGTATTTCTGTACTACCTCCCTATCTATCCTATGTGGCAGTTTCCACCCTACCTCGTCTACTCTTTGTCCCAGATGAACTCTTTTTTTTCGTTTCTGGAGAAAACTGAGACAAAGAAGGTGCTGAGTACCTTTAAGTTGAGCTATGACAATCTGCCTGCTACTTACCAAGTGGCCATTTCTTCAGTCCCAAGACAAAGCAGAAACACTTCACACCTCCACCAGCAAGGCCATAATTAACGACCCATAATTAATGGGTGTTCAGAAAGGCTGCATAGGTGGATTTTTCACACATCTTAGACCATTGTCCACCTAATGAGCCTGTTCAGGCCATTATCCAGCTAATGAGTCTATGCAGGCCATTGTCCAACAAACCTATTAAGATTGGGGTGATGTGAAACGAAAGTGAACTGTCATCAGTACGCTGATGATACGCAGCTCTATCTCTCCTTCTCCACCTCCTTGATCGCTGCCTGAATGCTGCATTGGAGTGGACCAGGACCAAGAGGCTCAAATTGAACCCTGAAAAGACTGAGGTACTATTCCTTGGGGGGGGGGGGACCAAGTGGATACTGTGATCCTCTTCCCAGCTTGGACAGGATTTCCCTCCAGCTGGCTGATAGAGTGAACCTGGGCGTGACCCTATTCACCACTATACTTGGAGTCCCAGGTGGCAGCCGTCTCCAGGGCTGCCTTCTTTCAACTTAGGCTTCTCACCAAATTCGCCCGTATCTTGATCGTGACCTCCTAAGGACAGTTGTGCAAGCGCTGGTTATCTCAAGGATAGATTACTTAACACGCTCTACATGGGGCTTCCCTTGACCCAATTGCATTGGGTGCAGAATATGGTGGCCAGATTGGTGGTCAGTGCAGGAAGATATGACCACATCACCCCCATTCCGGTCCACCTGCATTGGCTAACCGTTGCATCCCAGATAAGGTTCAAGGTACTGGTTTTGATTTACAAAACCCTCCATGGCTTGGGACCAGCTTATCTGACAGAGTGTATTGTCCCAAGATCTTCTTTGGCCCGGCCCACTAGATCATCCCAGGTCCTTACGCTTAGAATCACTACCCCACGGGAAGCTCATAAGACCTCTACCCTGAACCATGCCTTTTACTGACCAGGGGCACCCAATCAGGGTGGCTCCACCGTTGAAGTTTGGCTTCAATTCCTGCAGGACTTTAACGGCGTGTCGTTATGGCAGTCTGAGCTGCACCTCCGGGCTGAATTCCAGGTGCACACAGATGCTGCAGGATTATGGTAAATATTTCAGGGGGAGGTGGTGTTACAGGACATGGCCCAAGACCTGGGACCAAGCAGGCATAACATGGGACCTAACCTTCCTGGATTTTTTTTTCCAATTGTCAGGACCTTGTGGCTGTGGGCTGAGGCTTGGGCTAACTCCACAGTTCGCTGCTGGTGCGACATCATGTCAGTAGTGCATATTACAGTGGACCCTCATAAAACAAATGGTTTGTACAGCATAAAATCTGTACAACATAAACAATTCTGGAGAGAGGGGAAATTTGCTTAACCGAATCGCCTATGGGGCAAATCCGTACAAAATCAAAAATAGTCACGATTGGGGATTACTGTACTCCGTTTTCAATGTATTCCTAGGGGAAATTTGTATAAAGGAAAATTTGTGTAACAGAATTTCATTTTGAATGAATTAATGCCTTTATACGAGGTGTGTGTTGTGTCATTACAGTCGCGACCGACTCTTCGTGACCCCATGCCCATTGAGTTTTCTTGGCAGAAATACTGGAGTGGTTTGCTAGTTCCTACTCCAGGCGCCTACAGTGCCTGGTATTCCCTGGTGGTCACCCATCCAAGTACTAACCAGATGCAGAAGGATACCTGTTCTGCCACAGGGAGGGCTTACCCCTTATGAAATACCAGTTTGCGATGATCACCTCCAAGGCCTTGGGCAGGGTTGGGGTCCAAAACATACATTTTGGCACTCACTCATTTCGCATTGATGGCAGCTGCTTTGGGCTAAGACCCGGCGGGCATACAGAGAATTGGCCATTGGAAGTCCCAGTTTTTCAAGGTCTATGTAGGCCGCCTTCCCACGCTGTAGAGGCTGCCCGTTCGCTCCACCCTTTCATTTTGTCTCCTCAGGTATTGCTCGCGGTAAGGGAAGGCTCCGGGTGCTCCTCCTGGGACACAGCTTCATATATTGGTCAGCACACCACGCAGCCCGGTCAGCTTGGGGGACCCAGCTGGGGCTGAGCACCGCTGCCCTATTGGAATGGAAGGGACAGTGCCAGCAAGCGATGGGCAGAAGTCATACCCACAGCGCTTTGGCTGGCGGAAGGGGGGAACCACCTGATGTACTCCTGATACACACTAGGGGAAAGGACCTCGGCCGGCAGATGGACAAGTCCTTGATCAAGGAAATCACACGTGACCTGGTTGGGTGGATGGTGGCGTAGGCCGGATCCAAGGTGGTTTGGTCCACCATCTTCCCCAGGCGGTGCTGGGGTACCCCCGGCAATGTCGAAAGCCTGAACTGGGCACGTAGGGGCGTGAACCCAGAGGTAGGCCGGTATGTGCTGCAAATGGGCGGAGCAGTTGTTGGGCACCCAGGCAGCAGCAGCCTGGACCAGCAGCAGGGACCGGCCAAATGATGGTGCCTAACTATTATAGGAGGGGTGGTAATATAGCTGCAGCTGGCCGAAGAGGTACTGTTTGGAGAACAGAGCCCCTGAGGGGCTAATTACACTAACCTAGAACTCATTGGGGGGGGGGTGTCCCGGGTTGACCTCCTGGAACCACGTGGTTCCTGCACTAGGACAGCCCCCTCCTCAGGGAAGTTATCTTATGTTATTGTATTAATGGGGTTCAACAGAGGGAAATGTAGGGTGCTGCATCTAGGTAAAAAGAATGAATTGCACAGATATAGGATGGAAGATACCTGGGGTGGAATCCTGGCTGGAAGGAAGATTTCCCAGGCTCCAGCATAGGATGATGAGCGGTGGGACCAGAAGGATGATTGGGGGGAGGGGAAGGAGGAGGGGAGACCACAAGCATCCTTCCATCTAAGGTGCGGATTCAGAAGGGAGGGAAGGAGGGCTCCAAGGGAAGATAAGGGCTTTCTTCCTCCCCACTCAAATGGGGCAGGAGGGAAATCAAAGGAGAGGAAGAAGAGGAGGAGGAAGGTCTGGGCACGAGGAGGGGGTGCAAGGGTCGGCGGCTCCCCCTCCAGTTTCCCAGAAGGGGAATCTATGGCTCTGATTCAGGGCCGGATGCTGCCTGGGCCATGAGGAGGAGGAGGAGGAGGAGGAAGAGGAGGAAGGTGGGAACAGGAGGAGGGGGTGCAAGGGTTGGGGGCTCCCCTTCCTGGGTACTAGGGAGGAAGAGGAGGAGGAAGAAGGCGGATCTCCCCCTTCCCTCCCTGCCTTTTGGTGCTGGGCTCCCTGAACAGGTAGGCTGCAAAGTTGGGTAGATCAGCGGTTCGAATCCCCGGTGCTGCCGCTCTGCGGAGTGACTTCCTGCTGTTAAACCCCAGCTCCTGCCTAACTGAGCCTAGTTGGAAAGCCTGTACAAATGCAAGCAAATGAATAGGGAAAACCGCAGCTAGAAAGCCGGAAGGCAGAACAGTGTTTCCTTGCAGCCATGCCGGCCACGTGGTCCCGGACTTGCACAACACTGGCTCTTCGGCTTGGAAACGGAGACTAGCACGCATATGCGGTGTGGGGGGGGACCTTTACCTTTACTTTCCCCTCCCCCTCCCTCGCAGAGCCAGAAGGGAGGCAGAGGAAGGGGGGGGGATTTGGATTCCTCCCAGGCAGCGAGTTCCGCTTCCTAGAGTGGGAGGAAACGAAGGCTCCCCCGGAGGAGGGATTTGGTCTCAGCCTGGCTTTCCACCCCTATGGTTCCTGGAAGGAGAGGAAAGAGGCACACACACCCCCAGGAGGAGGAGGTGCGTTGTGCAATGGGGGGGATGATATGGGGGGGAGTGCAATGGGGGGAGAGGTTGCAAGTGAGGAGGAGGGGGCCGTTGGAGATGCAATGGGGGAAACCTGCCCCCTCCTTCCCTTTCTCTCTCCCCACCTTTAATTTGGAAGGAGGAGGGAGGAGAAGGAGAGGGGGGAAACTGAACCCCCCCCTTTTTGGAGGAATTGGGGGTCCGATCCAGGAAAAAAAATCCCTCCTCCTCCTTCCCTTTCTCTCCCCCCCAAGGAAAAAGTGGGGAGGGTGAAGCTTTTAAGGCCGAACCAGGGCAAGGAATGGTGGGGGGGGGGGAGGAGGAGAGAAGGCAACTGACCACCAAAAGAACAACTCCATGGGCAGATCGGCATTATGGGGGAATGGGGGGAGGGTCTCATGGGGGGGGGAGAAAGGCAGCGAGTGGGAGTTCCTAGAGTGGCAGGTAAAACTGAAGCTATATATATATATATATATATATATATATATATATATATATATATATATATATATATATATATATATATATATATATATATATATATATATATATATATATATATATATATATATATAGGGAAGGAGGGGGGGACAAAGGGGCTCCTCCTCCTTTGGGTCAGGATTTCGAAGGAATTCTCTCCCCCCGCCCCCCAGTGTAGGGGGAGATGGCAAAGAAGGAAAGGGATTAAAGTTCCTCCACGCCCAGGTTTCCTTCTCCTGAGCAAAACTCTGAGCCCAGAGTCTCCTGGGTCCACCGGCAGCTCTCTCTGTGTGCCCTGCTTCTCTGCCAATGGACAGAGAGCTTTTCTTACCCCCCGAAGGGCCCTTCTCTCTCTCTCTCTCTCTCTCTCTCCAGCCCTTCTCTCAGAAGCAACGTGGGCAGTTGACCTGATGCCCCCATTAAATGCCTCTCTTTCCCCCATCCGAGAACTGACGGGTCAGGAAGCAACAAAGGAGAATTTTGGAATTACAATCCCTCGCCACATAAAACGTGAAAGCAGTTACTGTATATAGTATTTTTATCCTTCCTGAATAAGTGAGCTCTCCTGTTAGTGGACAAGAATGCCTAAGCTGGATGAAGATTGGAAGAGACTGTAGTAGCTGACAATGTTCCTACAGTTAGAAAAGTTCTGAGACAGGAACAGTGCCTTTCAGTTTAAATTTGATTTCTATTGTCAGCTGTTGGTGTCCTCTGCAGAGTTGACCCCATGCTTTGCTCACAGAGAGTGGGATCTTCTCAGTCTAGGCTGGAGATCTCTGCGTGAGGAGATCCCTTTGAGATTCTGGGAACAAAATCTGTCCAGGTAAGGATCCACAGCATGTGTCATAAAGAAAGTTTTTACTTTCCTGATTTTGTTCATGTATTCATATACTGTGACTGCTCTGAGTCACTTACAGTGTGAGTTAAGGCACCTCAAACCACCCAGGCATAAAAAGTGGCATTAAAATAAAATGATAATCAATGTGATGGGTCAATTATCCAGGGAGCATGTTCTTCTGTACAACCCTCCATGCTCACAATACAAATTTTAGAAAATATTTTCTTCTTCTGTTATGGGGCGAATACACAGGGAGAGCCTCTTTTGAGTGGTTAGAGAAAATAAGATTTTTTGCTGTCCAGGCTGGAGATCTCTGCATGATCTCTGGAGATCTCTGTGGAAAGAGATTCTGCTAACAAAATCTGTCTGGGTAAGGATCCTCAGCATGTGTTATGAAGAAAGCTTTTCACTTTCTTGATTTATTTTATGCATTCATATACTGCGACTGCTCTGATTCACTTACAGTATGAGTTAAGGAACCTCACCCCGCCCAGCCATAAACAGTGGCATAAAAATAAAATGATAATCAATGTGACGGGTCAATTATCCGGGGAGGATATTCTTCTGTACCACCCCTCCAAGCTCACAATGAAATTTTCAGAAAATATCTTCTTCTGCTATGGGGTGACTGCACAGGGAGAGCCTCTTTTGAGTATTTAGAAAAAGTAAGACTTTTTGCTCTTCTGGTTTTCTTGTAGATTTATCTGAGGACAGAAAAATGATTACCCAGCTCGTGTGGTGGTGGAGCAATGCTTATCCTGCATAATTAAATTGTAAACTGCCCAGACAGTGCTTTAACTATTAAGGGGCAGGATATAAACTGCACATTCTGTTTCTTGTCTGTTATTACTTTGAAGCTCTCTGTATATCAAATTAAACATGTCCCATCTGTTTTTTCCTGCCAATGAAGAGCAATGATCCCTCAAAATAACCAGGCTGTTTGAGTGGTTGCTTTTGAAGGTGATCATAAGCACTATAAATTCATATGGAAGAGTTATGATCAGCCATGGCAACTTTCTGTGAGTTAAATCCAAAAGGATCTATGCATATTATATGAAAGCTATGGAACTATTTTGATCGATTTCTTACCCTGGACCTCACTAGACTTTAACCAGCGCGGACAGGAACCATTTCCTCACACTTTGTCACAGTTAGAGTGTGATTAAATCCCCTGGTTTTCCTCAGGATATCCACTGGTGCCACAATGGGCCTTCTCACTGATGTTGGTGGAGGTGGGTCCACCCTGGTGCTGTGTTTCGTTCTCCTGCCTCCTCCATGGCAGTGCATTGGATTGGTTACTTGATTTGAAACTCCATTTTTTTATGGTCGCTTATGTTTTGCAGGTAAAATGCTGTAGAAAAGTAATAAAAAAGGAGGACCCCAAGTGTCAGAGGAAGAGGTTCAGATGCAAAAGAGGGTGTTGAGAATCAAACCAGAAGGAAGGAGTTTAGAGGACAACAGATAGATGTAAAGCTGGACAAATCTATTACTTGTCAGGATAAAGATCAAGCGGTTCCGAAAACACCCAAAGGAGACGAAAGGAATGAGCATGCCAAGTGTGGAAAATCTTTTACTAGCACCTCTACAACTTATTCCCATACGAAAATTCGCCAAGGGGGGAACCCATTGACATCCCTAGAGTGTGGAAAGAGGTTTAGTCGTTCTAGAGACCTAGCTGTACACCTGAGAACACACACAGACAAGAGGTCATTTGAATGTCTGGAGTGTGGGAAAAGGTTCAGTCAAGTTCGAAGCCTTGTTAAGCATCACAGAACCCACACAGGCGAAAAGGCAGTTGAATGTCTGGAGTGTGGAAAGACATTTAATGATTCTGGAAACCTTGCTAAGAAGCATAGAACCCACACAGACAAGAAGCCATTTGAATGTCTGGAGTGTGGAAAGAGGTTCAGTGATTCTGGAAGCCTTGCTAGCCATCACATGATCCAGGCAAGTGAGAAGCCATTTGAATGTCTGCAGTGTGGAAAGACGTTCAGTGATTCTGGAGGCCTTGTTACTCATCACAGAACCCACACAGGCGAGAAGCCGTTTAAATGTCTGGAGTGCGGAAAGAGGTTCAGTCAAGCTGGAAGCCTTACTAGGCATCACAGGACACACACAGGAGAAAAGCCATTTAAATGTCTAGAATGTGGAAAGACATTCAGTCATTCTGGAAGCCTTGTTACTCATCACAGAACCCACACAGGCGAGAAGCCATTTGAATGTCTGGAGTGTGGAAAGAGGTTCAGTCACTCTGGACACCTTGCTAGCCATCACAGAACACACACAGGTGAAAAGCCATTTAAATGTCTGGAGTGTGGAAAGACGTTCAGTGATTCTGGAAGTCTTGCGACTCATCACAGAACCCACACAGGCGAGAAGCCATTTGAATGTCTGGAGTGTGGGAAAAGATTCAGTGTTTCTGGAAACCTTGCTAAGCATCACAGAACCCACACAGGTGAGAAGCCATTTGAATGTTTGGAGTGTGGAAAGAGATTCAGTCGTTCTGGAAACCTTGCTAGGCATCACAGGATCCACACAGGTGAGAAGCCATTTGAATGTCTGAAGTATGGAAAGAGGTTCGGTCACTCTGGACACTTTGCTAGGCATCACAGGATCCACAGAGGCGAAAAGCCATTTGAATGTCTGGAGTGTGGAAAGAGATTCAGTCAGTCTGGACACCTTTATAGGCATCACAGATCCCACTTAGGTGAAAAGCCATTTGAATGTCTGGAGTGTGGAAAGAGATTCATTCACTCTGGACACCTTTCTAGCCATCACAGAACCCACGCAGGTGAAAAGCCGTTTGAATGTCTGGAGTGTGGAAAGAGATTCATTCATTCTGGAAGCCTTGCTAGGCATCACAGGATCCACACAGGTGAGAAGCCATTTGAATGTCTGGAGTGTGGGAAAAGGTTCCGTGATTCTGGAAGCCTTGCTAAGCATCACAGAACCCACACAGGCGAGGAGCCATTTGAATGTCTGGAGTGTGGAAAGAGGTTCAGTCAAGCTGGAAACCTTTCTACGCATCACAGGACCCACACAGGCGAGAAGCCATTTGAATGTCTGGAGTGTGGGAAGAGGTTCAGTCAAGCTGGAAACCTTTCTACGCATTACAGAACTCACACAGGCAAAAAGCCATTTGAATGTCTGGAGTGTGGAAAGAGGTTCAGTCACTCTGGACTCCTTGCTAACCATCACAGGACCCACACAGGCTAGAAGCCATTTGAATGTCACTACTCAGGGGCCAGTTTCTGTCATTCTGGTTGCCTTTCTTTCACATATTAGGACCCACTCATTCGAACACCACATCCCTGTTTATTTCAAACCCACAAACACACTACTTGTTCACCCAAAGGATCCGATACCAAAACATAAAAGGAACGATAGAGTATATGCTACATTGGAGAAACCAAACAGCCATTAAACAGAGGGATGGCCCAACATAGGAGGGGTAACATCTCAAGACCAGAATCAGCACACATTCAAAGATGAGGTTGTACACATATTAGACAGAGAAGATAGGTGGTTTGAGAGAGGAGTCAGGGAAACCATTCATGTAAGCATTGAAACCCCCTCTCTCAACAGAAGTGGGGGCCTCAGGCATAGTCCATCTGCTACTTATCGGGCTGTGCTTTCAACAATAACCAGACAAATAAAAAAGCCTTCACCAACAAGGCCATAGCTAACAACCCATACTTTATAGGTTTCAGCACCTATAATATATAATGACTTATATAATGATGTAGTGTCCAATGCTGCAATGTATTCTGTGATAGTTCCAAGAATTGTATACAAGGGAGATGTTACAAGTGAAGTTTATCTGCTGTAAGTCAGATCATTTTACTCAGTCTGTTACCATGTTAAACAGACTTGCTGATGTAATTCTGTGTTGGATGCTTTTGTATATATTGCAACTGAATTTCTAATACACTACCATAACAATTTTATGTATACTCTCTCTCTCTCTCTGTGAGAGATATATTTAAGTTCTGTTCCTGCACTTCCTAACTCTGCTTGTAAGTGAGATCTCCACATTGTCATAAGTATGAAGGTGATAAATCTCAACAATGGCCCTCACAGGGAAGAAGCCTTCCGAATTCCTGGAGTGTGGGAAAAGGTTTGAGGAGGGAACACAGCTTAGAAACCCTGGCAGGACAGAGGTCTTCCGTTCTCTTCCTGGTGTTACTCCTTCCTGAGTCAATCTGGGCAGAATCCCCTTTTCTCTCTGTTCTCATTTCATCCCCTCCACCTTTTGGGTTGTGCTCTATAATGATTTTGAATGGCTTTTATTCAGTGCTGTGTTTCTCTATTGTCTTATGTAGTGGGTAAACACTTTATGAAGTGTTTTTTATATGTAGATGTGTAACAGAATTTGAAATATTTAATATTAATTGTTTGAAAGGCAACAGGGTTGCAGGGGAGACCTCAAATAGAAGCACCTGTAACATCTCCTCGGCAGGAGTTCAGTGGGGAGGGGAGGAAGAGGATGAGCAAGGGTGCTTCTCTCTCCCTCCTAAGT
Source organism: Phrynocephalus guinanensis (assembly GCA_037367245.1). Lineage (NCBI taxonomy): Eukaryota > Metazoa > Chordata > Lepidosauria > Squamata > Agamidae > Phrynocephalus > Phrynocephalus guinanensis. The sequence continues at coordinate 7,239,692 of CM074744.1, read as the reverse complement.
GAAGCTCTTTGGGAGGCAGGTTCTCAATTGGGCAAGGATTTAACCCTTAAAAGAGGAAGGAAAGAGTTGGAAAGAGGCACCTAAGAAGCAGAAAACCTTGAACATATTCCTATATATTTGTGTAAAATGCATGTGAGAAAGTTGGAAGACAATTGCGATAAAACGCAGGAAATAGACTAATATGAACCTGCCAACATTGGCATCTGCCAAGGATTCTTCTCGGGGAGCAGCCCTGATATAAATTTCTTCCACCTTCCACATGTTGGTCCATCCAGTGATTTGAAGGTATCTGCCATGTCACCTCTTAGTCTTTTCATTTTCAGACTAAACACACCCACAGCAATCAGTTCTTCCTTGCAGGGCTTGCTCTCCATACTGGTTGCTTTCCTCTGGACATATTCCACCTTCTCCAACTCCTTTTAAATCTCTGATATCCATGATAATGACCAGGTTATGATATAAATAAATTTGTCTCCTTTCTTATCTAACAAACTGGATATCTTTCTTTTATAAATTAGGCCTCTTTCTTTTTAACGTCATAAGCTAGCTAAGTATCCTTTCTCTCAGATACGGTGGCAGTCCAAATACTTAGCAGATTCTAACCAATAGAGTTCTGAGAGCGTATGCTCTTTGTCTTACATGTATAAAACCAGTATGCTTTTTAGCATTTGGGGTCTTCTCTGCCCTTAGGAGAACACAGTTGCTGTACTTTCTCAATAAAATTGGAACTTGATGTGCATGCCAGTGTTGGACTCTCTGGAGCAGCTCTGAATTTCATGGATCCATGTCCCCCATGAATCTGTCTCAGCATCTTATTGGTCCCACCCATAGGGCCGAGTACACCCTGGATCTGGCTTTTTCCTCCCCATCTGCAGAGGAAATATTGCCCCCAACCCATGCCATGGACAGATCATTATCTGCTGACTTCCCCCCTGGCAACCACCTCCCTGACTTATGGAAAGCCTAGCCCCCTTGTTTAGGCATGCCCCCGAGCACTTCTGTACTCTGAACAGTTTTCAGGGGCCTTTGGGGTTTTTCCAGATGATCTGGCTGACGATCCGATCGATGCCCTTGTTGATAGATGCTGTGATGGTGACACCTGTGCTGGTGACCCGATCCCCCATGCATCTTCTTTGATACGGTGCCCTATCCTCACCATGGTTTACGGAACAGTTACGGGTAAAGAAGCAAGAATGAAGAAGACTTGAGAGCAGATGGAAGAAAGACTGGATGTAGATCAATTGGGCTGCAGTTTGTTTGCTGACCAGCCACTATGTTCGGGCGATTAGGGAGGTTAAAGTATCTTCTGTCTCTTTGAGAATGGATGTGTCTTCAAACCCTCAGGCGGAATTATTGCAGTGGTTCAAGACCTCACCAATCCTGGCCAGCCTTGTGATTTCACCAGTGAGTCTTTTGTGGCGTTCTTTAGTTAAAAAATTGAAGCCATCCCATTTGGTTTTGACTCCGGTTCTACCACTCTGTCTCTGAGCACTTGACTCAATTATGCTTTAGCATGTACTCTTAAGTTGTATTATTTTCACTTTGCTATATTTTGTTGTATATTATATAGGGTGGAAGAACCGTCTTCTAGGAGAAGGAAAACTCTGAATTTAAACCTCCACTGCCTTGTGGCTATATATATTTTAGGAATAGGCTTTAGGAGTTAACCTTGAGGAAAAATCCAGAGCCGAAGTTACAGCAGCAGTTCATGGTTGCGTACAATCATATCATTGGTAACTCCTGTGACACAGCTGGAACGTATTGGCTCTGCCATTCCATGAGACTATTCCAGTGATGTGGAAAGGGGATTTTTGCTGCTTGGGTAACAGTTTTAACCTCCATAGTAATCTACCCAGGCCTTGTGCTCTGAAGAGGCCACTTCACCTTTGCATGCAGTGTGGAAACAACATGGCTTCTATGCAGAGCTTGATACCATAGTCCAGTGATGGCGAACCTATGGCACGGGTGCCAAAGGTGGCACTTGGAGCCCTTTCTGTGGGCACTCAACATCGCCCCTTCATAGCCACCTGTATACAGGTTAAATTACTGTATTGGCACTTTGCAAAAAAAATAAATTAGTGGGTTTTGAATTGCCGTTTGGGCACTCGGTCTCTAAAAGGTTTGCCATCACTGCCATAGACTCTCGAGACTGAAGTATGCTTATATATATAGGGTGTTTTAACTGGAAATGTTTTAAACCGCCTGATTTGCAACTCAGTTTTTTGTGGTTGCTTATATGTTGCAGGTAAGACGATGTAGAGAAGAAATAAAAGAGTAGAGGAAGAGGAAGAAGGTGGGGGCAGGAGGAAGGGGTGCAAGTGTTGGGGGCTTCCTTTTCTGGGTACTGGGAAGGAGGAGGAAGAGGAGGAGGAAGGCCCGCCCCCCATTCCCCCAACCCTTGAGTTTCTCAGAAGGGGCATCTGCCTCCGATTCAGGGCCGGATCCTGCCAATGCCACAAGGAGGAGGAAGTTGGAAACCCCATTTCCTCAATCCCTCCCTGTCTGCCTTTTGGGGCTGGGCTCCCTGAAATGGTCTGCTGCAAAGTGGGGAGTTCAGCGATTCAAATCCCCGGTGCCTCTCTGCCAGATGGGAGGCAGAAAAGGGCACAGAGGGTGGTGTGAGGTGGGGTGGATGGACTGCAGTGTGTTCCAGCAAGGCTGGTCTCATATTCTCCTTCCCTTTCTCTCCCTTCTGCAAGGAAAAAGGGACCCCCCCTCAAAGAAAAAAAACAGACTCTTTTACCAGGGGAGATGTTAAATTAGGTCACCTTCCCGCCCCTTCCTCCCCGCCCCAAGTTTTCTTTGGCTGAGCAAAAACATTTGAGCCCCGGGTCTCCCTTGTTACCGCAGCAGCACTCTGTGTCCCCTGTCCCTCTGCCCATGTGCAGATGGTTTTCTCCCTCCCCAGCCCTCCTCTCTCAAAAGCCGTGTAGGCAGCTGACATGTTGGTGAGGAAGCAAACCATGAAGGAGGCTGGAAATGGGCTTTGGAGAGGGGCCGGTGTCGCATTACAATTACAATTAAAACCACTGGCTGCCACCACAACAGTTGTGCCACCCATCCTACCCAACCTCTGCGGGCCAGCCATTCCAACAGAAGATCTTCTGGCTCCCCGTAACATCCTGGTGGGCAACTGTTCTAGGCACTGAGAGGGAGAGCAATTTAGAGAAGGCCCGTGTCTTTGGGAGTATACTTGCCAGCTAAGAGGCTCAGACACATGCCTTTCCATTGCCACAGGGCCGGGGGGGGGGGCAGTGTCAACAGGTGTGGCAGCAACAAGAAGCCCCAGAACAAATCTGGTAAGTTTCTATTATTTCTTATGGGGAAATTTCTTTTGGGTTTACAATGTTTTGGTTTACAAGCAAGTTTCCGGAACAAATTATGCTCATCAACCAAGGTACAGTACTACTGTATTAATGTTGCTATTGACTCCCATTCGGGATCAATAACAACATTACTGTCTCTTGGCCTGACTCTAAGGGCAAGTCTTTTTTATCAGCTGGCCCTCAAGGTGTGTGGTCAGAAGGATCAGACAGCTGGGCCATTTTTATGTCTTTGGAAGGAATAAAATCTCTCAGTTTCCACTTGAACCTCTGCCCGGGGCACTAAATCCAATTTCTGCAGCCCCAGCCTGTCTTTCTATAGTTGTCTACAGTCCTCAGAAAACACGCACACACACACACACACACACACACACACACACACACACACACACCGTTCCTGTTGAGCTGAGTACACAGCCCTTCCTCTTACTCTGAGCACAAAGCATACCGGGTCAGATCCGTAGATGTACATTGACCTGCTCTAACCCTCTGACTACGTCCGACAACAAAAAACTATTTATCCACATACATATAGAATGTGGAAATCCCAAATCCCCTAATTTAACCACCAGTCTGTGAGGGAGGATGGTATTAAATGCTGAGCTAAAGTCCACGGAAAGCAGTCTTGCATAGCTTCCCCGCTGTTCCAGATGTGACAATGCAGCATGAAGGACTGTAGCTAAAGTATCCTCTGCAGATTTATTTGCTCGATATGCAAACTGGTGGGGACCAAAACTCTGGAGGAGAAGTGATGTGATGTAATTCCGGACCAGTTTTTTCAAAACATTTCATCACCACTGGAGTAAGTGCAACTGGTCGATAATCATTAAGACTGGAGATATGAGATTTTTTAGGTACAGGAACTATGGTGGAGGACTTCAAACAAGATGGAACCCTAGATTGAGCCAGAAACTGATTAAAGATCTTGGTAAAGACTCCAGCTAGTTGATCTGCACAGTCTTTCAACACACATCCAGGAATTCCATCGGGTCCAGCAGCCTTCTTCGGGTTGATCGCCCGCAGCATACACCTCACCTCATACTCCTCTACTTTAAGGATAAAGCTGCTGTGGACTGGGGACTGTAGTGCAGCTTCCTTTGGTGCTTCCACCTCAAAACCGCCAAAAAAGATGTTTAACTCTTCTGCCAATGCTGCATCGCCCGCTACAACTCCGTTGTTTGTCTTGTAGTTCATAAGATGCTGGACTCCTTGCCACACTTTCCTGTTGTTATTACTGTCCAGATGCCGCTCAATCCTGTTCTTGTAGTCCAGTTTGGCCTCTCTAATTCCTCTCTTCAGGTTCGCTCGGGCCATACTGTAAGATTTAAGGATTATCGGGCAGTACATTCTGCTTCTTGTCTGTTATTACTTTGAAGCTGTCTGTATATCAAATTAATATGTCTATCTGTTTTTTTTTTCCTGCCAATGAAGGGCAATGTTCCCTTAAAATAACCAAATTGTCTGAGTGGCTCCTTTGAAGATGATAATAAGCACCATAAATTCATATGGAAGAGGTATGATCAGCCAAGGCAACTTTCTGTGAGTTAGATCCAAAATAATATATAAATACACTGGTACCTTGTATAAAGGAATTAAATTTGTTCGAAGTGAAATTATGTGAAGCAAATTCTCCTTTATACAAATTTCCCATAGGAATGCATTGAAAACAGAGTAATCCCTAATTGTGACCACTTTTACATTGTATGGATATGCCCCATAGGCGATTTTATTAAGAAAATTTCCCCTATCTCCGGAATTTTTATGTTGTACAGATTTTATGTTACACAAACCCTTTGCTATACAAGGGTCCACTGTATTATATTAAGACTATAGAACAATTTGGATCCATTTCTTATCCTGGACCTCACTAGACTTTAACCAGCATGGAAAAGAACCTTTTCCTCACAGGAAGTGTTATAAATACCCTGGTTTTCCTCAGGATATTCACTGGTGCCACAATGGCCCTCCTCACTGATGTTGGTGGAGACGGGTCCACCTTGGAGCTGTGTTTCATTCTCCTGAATCCTCCATGGCAGTGCATTGGATTGGTTACTTGATTTGAAGCTTTGTTTTTTGTGGTCTCTTATATTTTGCAGGTAACACGGTGTGGAGAAGCAATAAAAGAGGAAGACACCAAGCGTCAGAGGAAGAGGTTGAACATTTAGATGCAAAAGAGATAGTTGAGAATCAAACCAGAAGGAATAAGGTTAGAGGAGAACAGATAGATGTAAAGATGGACAAATCTATTACTTGTCAGGAAAAAGATCAAGCCATTCCGAAAACATCTAAAGGAGAGGAAAGGAATGATAATGCCAAGTGTGGAAAATCTTTTACTAGCAACTCAACAACTTGTTCCCATGAGAAAATTCACAATGCGGAGAACCCATTGACATACCTAGAGTGTGGAAAGAGGTTCAGTCAAGCTAAAAGCCTTGTTACTCATCACAGGACCCACACAAGCGAAAAGCCGTTTAAATGTCTGGAGTTTAAAGAGGTTCAGTCAAGCTGGACAGCTTGCACGCCATCACAGGACCCACACAGGCGAGAAGCCATTTGAATGTCTGGAGTGTGGAAAGAGGTTCAGTGAACCTGGAAGCCTTGCACGCCATCACAGGACCCACACAGGCGAGAAGCCATTTGAATGTCTGGAGTGTGGAAAGAGGTTCAATCACTCTGGACACCTTGCAAGCCATCACAGAACCCACACAGGTGAAAAGCCGTTTGAATGTCTGGAGTGTGGAAAGACGTTCAGTCGCTCTGGACAACTTGCTAGGCATCACAGAACCCACACAGGCGAGAAGCCAGTTCAATGTCTGGAGTGTGGAAAGAGGTTCAGTCACTCTAGCAGCCTTGCTAGCCATCTCAGGACCCACACTGGTGAGAAGCCATTTGAATGTCTGGAGTGTGGAAAGAAGTTCAGTCAAGCTGGAACCCTTGCTGAGCATCACAAGACCCACACAGGCGAGAAGCCATTTGAATGTCTGGAGTGTGGGAAAGAGATTCAGTCACTCTGGAAGCCTTGCTGAGCATCACAGAACCCACACAGGTGAGAAGCCATTTGAATGTCTGGAGTGTGGAAAGAGATTCAGTCACTCTGGACACCTTGCTAGCCATCGCAGGATCCACACAGGCGAGAAGCGATTTGAATGTCTGGGGTGTGGAAAGAAGTTCAGTCAAGCTGGACACCTTGCTAGCCATCACAGGACCCACACTGGTGACAAGCCATTTAAATGTCTTGAGTGTGGAAAGAGGTTCAGTCAAGCTTGTGACCTTTCTAGGCATCACAGAACCCACACAGGAGAAAAGCCATTTGAATGTCTGGAGTGTGGAAAGAGGATCAGTTATTCTTGGATCCTTGCTAAGCATCATAGGACCCACAGAAGCAAGAAGCCATTTGAATGTCAGTACTGAGGGCCCGGTTTCTGTCATTCTGGTTGCCTTTCTTTCACATCTTAGGGTTAACACACTCATTTGTGAAGCTTTAGAAAAATCTGGAGTGTTGGAAAAACTTCAGGTACAGTCACACACACACACACACACACACACACACACACACACACACACACGATTGTGGGTGTTAAGGACCCACCCTGACCCTTGATAGTTGAAAATCAGTGATATGCGGATGCAGGTTGTGTTGGGTTTCGGGTCCTAACTGGGGTCTCTTGTACTTACCCCCCCCCCCGAACGGCACTGCTCCAAATGGGCCTGCGAGGGCCTTCCCGGGCCCTCTGGATGACCCAAAAGGGCCTCCCTGTGGATTCAAAGTACATAGGGAAGCCATTTTTGGGGCTCTAGAAGGCCCGGGAAGACCCATGCAGGCCAGTTCTGGGGTAAGTACAGGAGGTCTGAAACAGGCCTTCACCTTTAATCCAGAGGGCCTTTATATACTGCGGTCCTGCAATATAGAGGGACTTCAGTATATGAACTGAGAACAGGCAGGGGACCACTGTAGCATACACATCTTATTAGACCATCCGTGTTAAAAGTTCATACTGTTCAGACAGGGGACCACTGTACCAAACACATCTTATTAAAAATTCATACTGTGCATGTACACCTTAAAATGTAATATTTTAAGTGGGCTCATAGGTTCTGAGCCAAGGACAATTTCTCAGAGGTAATTAATTATAGATTTTTGGACACCTAGTAGATACTGATTAATGATTGCATACATGTGAGTTGATCTGATATAATGTCTTGTATAACGTCAGGAAGTTTAGTAACGGCAACTGGACTTCTTTTTCTTGAGAGATAGAAACATTTCTCTGCTCCAAACAGCTTCATCCGTCTGAGTGCAGCTAGTGCACGTGCTCCATCTTATAGTCAGCTTTGACCTCTTGTCACCCTGGTCTGAAATAGGCTCATAAGCTGAACAATGACCAGAATAGGCTTGTTAGGGAGACAATAGTATCCATAGCCTTAAGGTGAATAATGGCCTACGGCAGGCATGTCCAAACTTCAGCCGTCCTGATATTTTGGATCACAACTCCCAGAACTCTAAGCTTAGATTGTCAATGACAAAGGACTGTGGGAGATGTGGTCCATAACATCTGGCAGGCTGAACTATGGACATGCCTGGCCTAAGGTACTGAAATCTATAAAGTATGGGTCATTAGCTATGGCCCTGGTGATGAAGGCTTTTTTATTTGTCTTGGTATTGTTGAAAGCACACCCTTGTCAAGCCCCGCACACAGATCACACACACAAACTGGGTTCAGTTTCTTTGCCAAGATCTTTAGTGGAAAGCCAGGCAAGTTCAAGTCTGTTGCTAACAATCAAGTGCCGGATAAATAACAGAATCCAGCTCCCAGCAATTACCAGTCCAAGTCAAAAGCAGAATATCTCACGGAAACCAGATGCCAAACCCAAGGGAACAGATCAAGCCGTTGTCCAGGAAGCCAGTCCGAAGTCAGGAAACAGAGCCAAGGTCACAGACAGGAACGTGGTTGCAAGTTCAAATGACGCGTTGCTCCCACAGAGAGCTCAAGGTGAGCTTGCCAGCTTTATCCCAAAACAGGGAACGCACCCTTACTTCTGGAACGGCTTCTGCTAGTACTCAGGGCTTCCCAACCTGATTCCCTGTCTAGCATCAAAGACCCTTTCCCTAGCTCTTCTGGTAGCACGTCTTTGCAGATTCTTGCTCATGGCCCTTCTAGGAGGTGAAGATATGTTTTCAGCTGAGTCATCAGAGCCAGCTGCTTGCTGATTTGAGCTGCAAGGCTCCTCCAGCAGCTCTTCACCATTTAACCCCTCAGAGTCAGGTTCTGTGGCAGGCAGGGTCCTGGCAACCCTGATAAGTAGCAGATAGACTATGCCTGATGCCCCCACCTTTGTTGAGAGATGGGGTTTCAATGTTCAAATGAATCTTCTCTGTTTAATATGTGTACATCCTCATGTCTGAATGAGTGCCCTTTGTCCTTCAAATGCAGGTGTACTGCTGATTCTGGTTCTGAGCTGTTACCCAGCGTATTTTGGGCCACCCCAGGGTAGATGGTGGAAAGCCTTGTCCAAGAGAAAATCTTAAAACATATAGAAAAACAAACCTTGCTGAGAGAAAATCAGCATGGCTTCTGTAAGGGTAGGTCACGCCTGACAAATCTTTTAGAATTCTTTGAAAAGGTCAACTGGCATGTGGATTTGGGTGAACCAGTGGATATTGTCTATCTGGATTTTCAGAAGGCTTTTGACACAGTCCCTCACCAAAGGCTGCTGAGAAAATGGCACAGCCAGGGGATAAGAGAGCAGGTCCTCTTATGGACTGAGAACTGGTTGAGATCCAGGAAACAAAGAGTAGGTGCCAATGGGAAATTTTCACAATGGAGAGAAGTAAAAAGCGGTGTGCCCCAGGGATCTGTCCTGGGACCGGTGCTTTTAAATCTGTTCATAAATGACCTGGAGACACGGATAAACAGGGATAAGCAGTGAGGTGGCCAAGTTTGCAGATGTCACAAAACTTTTCCATGTGGTAAAAACCAGAGAAGATTGTGTAGAGCTCCAGAAGGATCTCTCTAAACTGGGGGAAAGGGCTGCCAAATGGCAAATACGTTTTAATGTAGCGAAATGTAAAGTAATGCATAATGGGGCAAAAAATCAAAACTTTATCTATCAACTCATGGGCTCTGAGTTATCCGTGACAGATCAGGAAAGAGATCTTGGTGTGTTGGTGGACAGCTCCATGAAGGTGTCTCCCCAATATGTGGCAGCAGTGAAGAAGGCCAATTCCATGATCAAAAAGGGGATTGAAAATAAAACAGCCAACATCATAATGCCATCATACAAAGCAATAGTAAGGCCGCACCTGGAGTATTGTGTACAATTCTGTTCACCGCATTTCAAGAAAGACATAGTGGAACTGGAAAAGGTGCAGAAGAGAGCGACTAAAATGATTAGTGGGCTGGGGGACGTCCCTTATGAGGAAAAGCTAAAACAATTGGGGCTCTTTAGTCTGGAAAAAAGGCGCTTGAGAGGGGATATGAAAGATGTACAAAATAATGCAGGGCATGAGTAAAGTGGATAGAGGGAAGCTCTTCTCCCTCTCCCAAAATACCAGAACTAGGGGACATCCACTCAAATTGAGGGCTGGTAGAGTAAGCACAGGCAAAACAAAATATTTTTTCACCCAGCGCGTTGTTAGTCTGTGGAATTCCCTGCCACAGGATGTGGTGGTGGCATCTGACTTGGATGCCTTCAAAAGGGGATTGGACAGATTCCTGGAGGAGAAGTCCATCACAGGTTACAAACCATGAAGGAGATGTATCATCTCCAAGCTTAAAACCGGGGTACCTCAAGGACCAGATGCAGGGGAGTGCTATCAGGAGACAGAGATCTAGTCTCATGCACTCCCAGAGGCATCTGGTGGGGCCACTGTGAGATACAGGAAGCTGGACTAAATGGGCCTTTGACCTCATCCTGCATGGCTCTTCTTATGATCTTATGTAATCTGAGGGCACAGAGACCCGGGCAAAGGGGAGAGCAGTGGTGGCTTCAGTCATGGCTTTCCTCATGGTAGAGCACCCACAGATCGGGTACTGCATGGTCAGGAAAGCCAGGCAGGCTTTTGAATTTCCTGCACCCATAATGCTGCTTCCGGCAGCCAAAACAGTTGGGTGTCAACCTTCCAGGAACCGCATTCTTTTTACGCATTTCTTGCAAGGCATCCCACAGGCAAAATGTCATTTTGCAAAACATGCCTATTCCTGAAGCGGTTTGGATGAACAGCGAAACGTTTCTATCTCTCAAAAAAGAAGTCCAGTAGCCATGACTCAACTCCCAGATGCCTATTCCTGGACATTTTGTTTGTCTTATGAAAATTCATCTTACGGGGCATCCTTCTTGCGAGGTACCACTGTATCAATGTACACGTATTAATTTTATGTAGGAATTTTACTAAGTTCTTCTGATTTGTTTCCTCCCAAATCCAAATATTTACTTGCATTTTGTGTCTTTTCAATAAAGGTAGGAATGAACATTGTCTGTGTTTTTCTTCCTTTTTTACAATTGTCCGTGCTACAAAAAGAAAACAAACAAAAAAGTTTGGGAACTTCTCATTTAGAGTAAGGGAGGGGAGGAGAGGGAGTTTCCCCCCTCACAACCTGAAGAAGAAGAAGAAGAAGAAGAAGAAGAAGAAGAAGAAGAAGAAGAAGAAGAAGAAGAAGAAGAAGAAGAAGAAGAAGAAGAAGAAGAAAGAGAAGAAGAAGAAGAAGAAGAGAGGAAATCAAAGGAGAGGAGGAAAAATTTCCCCAATTTTCCCTCCCATCATCCCCGCCTGCTTTTGGGGGGGGGGGCTGGGCTCCCCTCCCCCTCCCTTGGGCGGCCAGAAGGGAGGCAGAGACGGCGCTGGTGGTGGTGTGTGTGTGGTGGTGGTGGGGAGGATTTGGTCCTCCAAGGGGCGGGGAAGAGCAGCGAGGTCAGCTTCCTAGAGAGGCAGGAAGCGAAGGCTCCCAGGGGAGGGGGAGATCTGCTCTCCGCGTGGCTTTCTGTCTCCCCCCACCCCCCAAAAAGAAGGCTCTATGGTTGCTGGAAAGAGACCCCCCCCCAGGAGAAGGAGGAAGAGGTGCGTTGTGCATTTTGGGGGGTGGGGTTGGGGGAAATGCTATGGGGAGGGGGTGCAGATGGGGGGGAGGGGGGAGAACGAAGGACCCTCTTGAACGTCCCTTTGCAAGGGGGGGTAGGAGAAAGAGGAGGCGTCGTTGATGAAATCCCTGGCGGTGGGGAGGTGGGGGGGTCCCAATAGGGAAGCCCTCCCCCACTTCTTTTCCTCTTTGAGAAAGAGGCGTACATTCCCCCCCCCCTTTAAGCCCCTCAACCTACCCCCTCCGTCCTTTTCTCAACCCCCCCCCCCGTTTAATTAGGAAGGAGGAGAAGGAGAGGGGGGAAACTGACCCCCCTTTTTTGGAGGAATTGGGGCCCCGATTCAGGCAAAAAAAAAACCTCCTTCCCTTTCTCTCCCCCCCCCCCAGGAAAAAAGGAGAGAGGAAGAAGCTTTTAAGGTTGAACCAGGACAGGGAACCGTGGTGTGGGGGAATACAATTGCCCCCACCTCCCAGAACCACATCTTCCCACTGAGAGGGGCATTTTGTGGGAATGGGAGGGAGGGTCCCATGGGGGGGCAGCGAGTGGGGCTTCCTAGAGTGGCAGGAAAACCGAAGCTATATATAGGGAAGGAGGGGGAGGACAGAAGGGACTCCCCCTCCTTTGGGTCAGGATTTCAAAGGAATTCCCACACACACACAGTGTAGGGGGAGATGGCAAAGAAGGAAAGGGATTAAAGTTCCTCCAATTCCAGGTTTCCTTCTTCTGAGCAAAAATCTGAGCCCAGGTCTCCTGGGTCCCATGTCAGTCCTGAAGGGCCAGTTTCTGTCATTCTGGTTGCCTTTCTTTCACATCTTCGGACCCACTCATTCGAACACCACATCCCTGTTTATATCAAACCCTCAAACACACTAAGGCAGAGACTTGTCCACCCAAAGGATCCGATACCAAACCATAAAAGGAGCGATAGAGTATATGCGGTCCAATGCAGTGAGGAGTGTGCGGACTTCTACATTGGAGAAACTAAACAGCCATTAAACAGAGGGATGGCCCAGCATAGGAGGGATAACAGCTCAGGACCAGAATCAGCAGTACACCTCCATTTGAAGGACAAAGGGCACTCTTTCAAAGATGAGGTTGTACACATATTAGACAGAGAAGAGAGGTGGTTTGAGAGAGGAGTCAGGGAAGCCATTCATGTGAGCATTGAAACCCCCTTTCTCAACAGAAGTGGGGGCCTCAGGCATAGTCCATCTGCTACTTATCAGGATGTGCTTTCAACAATACCCAGGCTTAAGACCTAGATACCTGAAGGACTGCCTTGGTCCGTACAAACCTACCCGGCAATTAAGATCGAGGCCAGGGGGCCTCTTGAAAGAGCCATCCCTCAAGGAGCTGACACAGGGCCTTCTCGGCAGCTGCCCCCAAGTTATGGAATGCCCTCCCAAGTGAGATCCGCCTGGTGCCAACATTGATGACATTTCGGCGCCAGGTAGAAACTTTCCTGTTCCAGAAGTTTTTTAATTGATACAATATAGACTGTGGGTCCTCTGGTGGCAATTTTAGTGTAATGATTTTAGTGTACGTTTTTATTATTGTTTTAATTATTTATTGATATCTGATGTTTTAACTGTTTTAATTTTTGATTGTAAGCCGCCCAGAGACCTTTGGGTAGTGAGCGGCATATAAGTTGTAAAAATAAATAAAAATAAAAATAAATAAATAAATAAATCAAAAAGCCTACACCAGCAAGGCCATAGCTAATGACCCATACTTTATAGGTTTCAGCACCTATAATTTTATTTATTTATTATTTATTTATTATTTATTTATTATTAGATTTATACCCCGCCTATCTTCCCAAGGGAACTCTGGGCGGCTTACAGAGCTTAACTAGTCAGCAAAATTCACAGAATAGACATCACAAGTGTAATACACATAATAAAACAAGCAGCAGAAGGCACCCTATGTAGTTACAAACCTCGCTGCTAAAACAACAAAACACTGAGAAATAGGCAATCGATCGATGGCGGGGGGGGGGGGACGAAACTATTACTCAGTCTGTTGCCATGTAAAACAGACTTGCTGATGTAATTCTGTGTTGGATGCTTTGTATATATTGCAACTGATTTTTTAATACACTACCATAAGAATTTTATGTATACCGTGTGTGTGTGTGAGAGAGAGAGAGAGAGAGATATTTAAGTTCTATTCCTGCACTTCCTAACTCTGCTTATACGTGAGATCTCCACATTGTCATAAGTGTGGAGGTGATAAATCTCAACAATGGCCCTCACAGGGAAGAAGCCTTCTGAATGCCTGGAGTGTGGGAAAAGGTTTGGGAACAGAACACATCTTACAAACCCTGGCAGGTGTGAGGTTTCGGGTTGATCACCACTAGGTTCGGAGCGAAAATCACCATTGTCCAGTCTTTGCTGAGTATTTTTAAATAAAGATTTGTTTAACATAAATTGGTCAACGGGCTCATGACTTATGTGTTCATCACTTTCAGAACCTTCAACAGTTACTTCTATAGAAAAAGGGTTTTCATCAAGAAAAGGGTTTATCACCGGACTCAAACAGGGTGAGATTTCTTCTGCCACTGCAGCTGCTCTTAAGTGGTGTTCCCTTTCGGAAGCAGTGACTGCCACAACAGGGGTGGCGAGCACATTGTGCGGTGGCTGCGTGGTGGGGGTGGGGTGGGGACCTTTACCTTTACTAACCAGAAGGGAGGCAGAGGAAGGGGGGCATTTGGATTCCTCCCAGGCAACGAGTTCCGCTTCCTAGAGTGGCAGGAAACAAAGGCTCCCAGGGAGGGGGAATCCGCTCTCTGTGTGGCATTCCCCCCCCCAAAGAGGCTCTCCGTGGTTCTCTGTGGTTCCCAGGAGGAGGAGGTGGTGCGTTGTGCAATTGGGGGGGGGGTGATATTGGGGGGAGTGCAATGTGGGGAGAGGCTGCAAATGAGGAGGAGGGGGGCGTTGGCGATGCAATGGGGAAAGTCTACCTCCTCCTTCCCTTTCTCTCCCCCCTTTTAATTTGGAAGGAGGAGGGAGGAGAAGGAGAGGGGAGAAAACTGAACCCCCCTTTTTTTGGAGGAATTGGGGGTCCGATCCAGGAAAAAATCCCTCCTCCTCCTTACCTTTCGCCCCCCCACCACCACCCAAGGAAAAAGGAAGGAGGGTGAAGCTTTTAAGGCCGAACCAGGACAGGGAACGGGGAGGGGGGAGAGAGAAGGCAACTGCCCCCAAAAGAACAACTCCAGGGGCAGATCGGCATTTTGGGGGAATGGGAGGGGAGGGTCCCATAAGGGGGAGAAAGGCAGCGAATGGCGCTTCACAGAGTGGCGGGAAAAAACGAAGCTATATATAGGGAAGGAGGACAGAAGGGACCCTCCTTTGGGTCAGGATTTCGAAGGAATCCCCTCCCCCGAGTGTAGGGGGAGATGGCAAAGAAAGAAAGGGATTAAGGTTCCTCCACGCCCAGGTTTCCTTCTCCTGAGCAAAACTCTGAGCCCAGAGTCTCCTGGGTCCCACGGCAGCTCTCTCTGTGTCCCCTGCTTCTCTGCCCATGGACAGAGGGTTTTTTTACCCCCCCCCCGGGCCCTTCTCTCTCTCTCTCTCTCTCTCTCTCTCTCTCTCTCTCTCTCTCTCTCTCTCTCTCTCTCTCTCTCTCTCTCTCTCTCTCCAGCCCTTCTCTCAGAAGCAACGTGGACAGTTGACCTGATTAACTCCCCCCCCCCCCAAAATGCCTCTCTTGTCCCATCCGAGAACTGACAGGCGAGGAAGCAACAAAGGAGAAGGTTGGAAAGAGGGGCATTTTGGAATTACAATCCCTCGCCACACCAAACGTGAAACCAGTTATATTTTTATGCCTCCTGAATAAGTGAGGCCCAAACCACTAAGCAGAGTTGAGCCACCCTGGGTCTCTTTTTAAGGAGAAAAGCAGGGCAGCAATATTTGAAATAAATAAACTGTTTGGGGGAATAAGCTTCAGCAGAGTTGGGTCAAATTTCCTCCCTGCCTCTCTCAGGAGAATCTATATGGTGTTCCTTTCCCACATGGTGTTTTCTGAAAGGAAGGAAGGCGCACACACAGCTGATGTTTTTCAGCAGAGTTAGAAACAGATCCCCAAAGAAGCAGGATCTTCCTGCATGTTCTCTCTGCTGCAAGGCAGGTGGTTTAGTCCAGGATACACAATTCAGGGCCATTTGCTTTACAAAAGGCTGGTTCCTTATCACTTCTTAGAAACTCATCTTTCTGCCCCCATTTTCAGCTCTCCTGTTAGTGGAGAAGAATGCCTAAGCAGGATGAAGGCATGAAGAGACTGTAGTAGCTGACAATGTTCCTACAGTTAGAGAAGTCCTGAGACATGAACAGCACCTTTCGTTTTAAATTTGATTTCTATTTTCAGCTGTCGGTGTCCTCTGTGGAGGTGACCCACAGTCCAGGCTGGAGATCTCTGTGGAAAGTGATTCTGGGAACAAAATCTGTCTGGGTAAGGATCCTCAGCATGTATCATGAAGAAAGCTTTTTTACTTTCTTGATTTATTTTATGCATTCATATACTGCGACTGCTCTGATTCACTTACAGTATGAGTTAAGGCACCTCACCCCGCCCAGCCATAAACAGTGGCATAAAAATAAAATGATAATCAATGCAACACGTCAATTATCTGGGGAGGATGTTCTTCTGTACCGCCCTCCATGCTCACAATACAAATTTTAGAAAATATCTTCTTCTGCTATGGGGCGACTGCACAGGGAGAGCCTCTTTTGAGTATTTAGAGAAAATAAGACTTTTTGCTCTTCCGGTTTTCTTGTTGATTTATCTGAGGACAGAAAAATGATTACCCAGCTCCTGTAGTGGTGGGGAAGTAGATATCCTGCATTATTATATTGTAAACTACCCAGAGAGTGCTTTAATGATTATGGGGCAGTATATAAGCAGTACATTCTCCTTCTTGTCTCTTATTCCTTTGAAGCTCTCTGTATTTATTTATTTATTTATTTATTATTGAATTTATATCCCGCCCATCTTCCCAACGGGAACTCTGGGCGGCGAACATAACAGAACAGATCAGGGAATACAACAATCGGGTACAGTAAATCTCAATGGGGACATGGACACATAAACAACATGAATTAATAAAAACATATTAAGAAAACTGCAGCAGGGGCGCACCCTCAATACAAACCTCACCGCTGCTATGTCAGATAGACCTAAGTATCAATTATCGATGGCGGATGGGGGAGAAGAGAGGGGGAAGAATAAGGTAAGCTAAGCTAGGTCACCAAAGGCCTCGCGGAATAGGATGGTCTTCACCGCTTTACGAAAGGCCAGCAGGGACTCTGCAGAGCGCACTTCGCTGGGGAGGCTGTTCCATAAAGATGGAGCAGCCACCGAGAAAGCCCGGTTCCGGGTGCGGGACCGCCTGGCTTCTCGGAGAGATGGAACCTGAAGCGAGTGCGCCCGCGACTGCCGAACCGGTCGGGCCGATGTTGACCGCTGGGCGATCCGCTCTGCCAGGTACTCTGGGCCCAGGCCATGGAGGGCTTTATAAGCTAAAACCAAGACCTTGAATCTGATCCGGGAGGCAACGGGTAACCAATGCAGCCGAGCTAGAACCGGGGTGATGCGGTCATAGCGACGCGCACCCACCACCAGTCTGGCCGCTGCATTTTGCACCCGCTGCAGTCGCCGGAGGAGAGTCAAGGGCAACCCCATGTAGAGAGCATTACAGTAGTCCAGCCTCGAGATCACCAGCGCCTGGACCACTGTCCTCAGGGAGTCCCCGTCTAGATAGGGGCGAATCTGGGCGATCTGGCGAAGGTGAAAAAATGCGGTCCTGGCCACGGCCGCCACCTGAGCATCCAGGGACAAGGCCGGGTCCAGGATCACGCCCAGATTCCGGACCCTCTCCGCCAGCTGGAGGGAAACACCCTCCAAACTGGGGAGGGGGCCCCCATATCCAGACGGGGAGCTCCCGAAGAACATCACCTCGGTCTTCCCAGGGTTGAGTTTGAGCCTGTTGGCCCTGGTCCAAGCCATAACCGCCTCCAGGCACTGGTCGAGGGACCGGACAGCTTCCACTGCAGAGGTGGAAAAACAGAGATAGAGCTGCGTGTCATCAGCGTACTGATGACAGCGCAGCCCAAATCTCCTGATGACCCCCGCCAGCGGCCTTACATAGATGTTAAACAGCATGGGGGAGAGAGACGAGCCCTGCGGAACCCCACAAGGGAGTGTCCACGGGGCCGACAACTCTCCTCCATGCTGCACATACTGGAGCCGACCCTGAAGGAAGGACCGGAGCCAACTGAGAACAGTGCCCCCGATCCCTACCTCCAGGGAGCCGGTCCAGTAGGATACCGTGGTCGACGGTATCGAAGGCCGCTGACAAATCCAGGAGAACCAACAGGGTAGAGCAACCCCTGTCGGCCGCCCGGATGAGGTCATCTTGCAGCGCGACCAGAGCTGTCTCGGTACCTCGGCCAGGCCTGAAGCCAGATTGGCAAGGATCAAGGCACCGCTGTTCCTCCAAAAATGATTGAATCCGCACCGCGGCCACCCTCTCGATAACCTTGCCCATGAAGGGAACATTGGCGATCGGTCGGTAGTTGGACAATTGGTCCGACGCCAATCCCGGTTTTTTCAAGATGGGCTTAATCACCGTCTCCTTCAGACGAGAAGGAAAAAACCCCCTCGCTGAAGGAGGCGGTGGCGATGGTAGCGGCCCACTCGGGCATGCTCCCTCCGGCAGATTTAATGAGCCAGGATGGGCAAGGGTCGAAGGGGGTGGTCGCGGGACGGCAATGGGCGATGGCCCTGGAGGCGTCCACAGGAGAGACAGGCCCAAACTCAACCAGTTGAGAAGAGCGGGGGGGTGAAGGAGCTGGGGATGGCGGGGGAGGGCTAGTGTTACTGGAATCAAAGTCGGCACGGATGGCCTCTATTTTGGATCTAAAGAAGACTGCGAAATTCTCACTACTGAAATCAGTAGGAGGAGGCCTAGCCAGACTAGGATTGGTGAGGTCCCGAACCACCCGGAAGAGTTCTGCCTGACGGTTCGAGGCCTCACCAATTCTCAGGGAGTAAAAAGATCTTCTGGCCTCCCTGATCGCTCGCGAGTAGCGCCTAGTCTGGATCACAACGGCAGTCTTGTTATTTGCCGTCCGACTCTGTCTCCAGATGCTCTCCAGTCTCCTCCGTTCCCGCTTCATCGCTCGTAGCTCCGCTGTGAACCACGGCGAAGTACGAGCTCTGCCACGGAGGAGACGCTTGGGGGCGATTCGGTCGACGGCGTCGGCAGCTGACTCAAACCATTGGTTGGCCAAGGCCTCGGCCGAATCGTCAGCCAGACCACCAGAAAACTCCCCGAAGGCTTCCCAGAACCGAGCCGGATCAAGAAGCCTTCGGGGGCGGGCCCAGACAAGGGGCCGTTGGTCCCCGCGAGGAGGGGCCGCCATTGCCAGGGAAAAAGACAACAGGTAATGATCTGACCATGACACGGGTGTGGGAACAATGTCCCGCACCTCCAGATGAGAATCCCCCGACATGGAGGTAAGTACCAGATCCAGGGTATGCCCACTCCTGTGGGTAGGGCAAGAAACATGCTGGGATAGGCTCATGGACGTCATGGTTTCCATGAATTCCAAAGCTGCGCCGGCGAGCTCACCGCCAGCATGCACGTTAAAGTCCCCGACGACCAGAAGCCGAGGGGACTTCAACAGAGCAGCGGCGATGAACTCCGCGAGCTCTGGCAGGGATTGTGCAGGGTTGCGGGGAGCACGGTAGCCCAGCACAATGCCAAATCTATCCCGCTGACCTACCAACAGGTGGAGGCATTCAAGCCCCGGAATCACCAATGTCGAGGCCCTGGTCACTTGAAGCAATTCCCTATAAACAATGGCGACTCCTCCACCCTTCTGGCCCTCCAACCTGCCCACTCCATGAACCAGGAACCCAGGGGGGCACAGCTGGGTGAGGGAAGCCCCCCCCTCTGAGCCCACCCAGGTCTCCGTTATGCAGGCCAGGTCGGCCCTGCTGTCGGTGATGGTGTCAAAGATGACAGCGGTCTTGTTATGGACCGACCTGGCATTAAGAAGGAGGCAGGACAGGTTGGAGGCTCTGGTGGAATGGCTCCCAGGCACGTGGCAGTGAGTCAGAGGGTCAGAACGCGGGACAGGCACGAGATGCCTGACCCTAGTTCTTCTTATCCGACTAACCCTCTGGCTCGGAGCGCATCGTCCACGACCCAACACGGTTGGTATGTGAGTCCCTGCCAACATGGTGACCTAGCAGGAAGGGGAGGGGGGAAAGGGGGGGAAAAAAAAAAAAAATCCTCGGTAAACAAATGGAATACAGCTGACTCAGACTAAACTCAAGGCAAACAAATTACAAATAATGGTACAAAATTAATATAGCAAAGATAACTGCTGCCAGGGGGGGGATGTAATACACCTGGGGAATAGATAGCCAGGTGATCCTAGGCTGAGCTGATTAGTGTCAAGGACACATCTATTAGCTGCAGGCGAGCAGAAAGCTAACAAATCCTGAACAACAACTAAAATGAATTAAAATCATATACAATATAAAAATAAACAGAGCAAAATAAATAAATAACAGAGGCAGTAAAAAGGGGAGAACTAAATCAAATAAGATAAAATAAAATAAACAGACAAAATAAAGGCAGCATAGCCAGGGCGCAGATGGAAAATAGCGGGGAGAAAAGGGAGGGGGGGGAAGGGGGTAGATGGAAAAGTAAGGGGGAAACCCCCCAGGGCCAGAAGTTGGAATACGGGCATGTTAAAGATGGAATAGGGGGAGGGGGGAACGCGTGAAAGGTGGAGGTGGAAAGGCAACAACATCAAATTCCCCCTCCCTGCCCCAGGCCCTATCCCCCCATGGGCAGAGAGTCTCTAATAGATGGGAAATAGGGACGCGAAGATCGGGATTGTGAAGCGCGGTCATAGATGTAGAAATCGCCGCACAGAGCCCAGATCAGGAGGGGGGGGAGACGGCCAATCTGGTCCCGGCGGCGAGCGGCGGCCACTCCATGCAGTGGTGGCCGATCAGCCACCCGAGCCGGAGCCGGTAGGATGGACGCTGACGGTTGGGAGCAGTTGGTACGCTCCAGGGGGGAAGCCGCGAGACACCGGCAGTCGAACCACCGCCCGGACAGCCCGCACCAGTAGATCACCGGCGGCCGGTCCGCCGCCCGAGCTCCCGAGCCAGTCACCGGCCAAAACCGGCGGCCGGCCCGGCCAGTGGGTCGCCGGCAGCCGAACCACCGCCCGAGCAGCCCGCACCAGTAAATCACCGGCGGCCGAGCCGCCGCCCGAGTTCCCGAGCCAGCCACCGGCCGAAACCGGCGGCCGGCCCGGCCAGTGCGTCGCCGGCGGCCGGACCACCGCCCGAGCTCCAGGGGTGGCAGATCAAGAAACAGCCAAGGCACGGCGAAGGAGAAAGCCGCTGGCAAGGCAATAGAACGGGGCGACCGGTCGTTGTTCAAGCCCCGCGGCAGCACCCCACCACACCTCCGTGCAGACTGCATGGAGGTAGGCAAGTCCGTCCACAACCAGATGGAAGGGGAAAGCCCCGGCGGACAGCAGATGGTGACGGCTCCGGCATACAGCAGTCCCAGGGGGGGAGCCGAAGATAAGGGTCGTGAGTCGCAGGTCCTCGGGTCCTCGGGAACAGCCAGGGAGGGCGAGCCCACAACACGCTCCAAGACTCCCTCATGGCACAGCCGGTGGTCAAGCAAGGAGCCGGGTGCTGAAGGCAGAAAGTAACGCCGGAGGGGAATGGGCGCTCGGCGGGACTCGGTCCTCGGCGGTTCAGCGAGCTGTGGGTGGTTGAATCTCAGATGTTACAGAGACGTTGAGCCGCCCGCTTTCAACCCGCTTTCCGCCGCTCGGGCATTTCAGCCGCTCGTACTTTGTAAGCCCCCTTTAGACCCCCCTTCAAGACCCCGGCGGTTAGCCCTGGCAGGGCCAAAAAAAATTAAACAAAAAGCATCGCAAACGGCAGCGCTAAGCAGAAAAAATACAAAGACGCAAGGGTGCTGGAAGGACAGATGCTGCTGCCGACCGCCATCTTAAGTAATCAACTTAAATATGTCCTTCTGTATATCAACTTAAATATGTCCTTCTGATTTTTCCTGCCAATGAAGAGCAATGTTCCCTTAAAATAACCAAGCTGTCTGAGTGGCTGCTTTGAAGGTGATCATAAGCACCATAAATTCATATGGAAGAGGTATGATCAGCCAAGGCAACTTTCTGTGAGTTAGATCTAAAAGAATATAGAAATCTTATATTAAGGCTATGGAACAATTTTGATCCATTTCTTACCCTCAACCTCACTAGACTTTAACCAGCATGGACAGGAACCATTTCCTCACAGGTAGAGTGTGATTAAATCCCCTGGTTTTTTTCTGGTGCCACAATGGGCCTCCTCACTGATTTGGTGGAGGTGGGTCCACCCTGGAGCTGTGTTTCATTCTCCTGAATCCTCCATGGCAGTGCATTGGATTGGTTATTTGATTTGAAGGTCCGTTTTTTGTCGTCACTTATATTTTGCAGGTAAGACGCTGTATAGAAGTAATAAAAGTGGAAGACACCAAGCGTCAGAGGGAGAGGTTGAACATTCAGATGCAAAAGAGCATGTTGAGGATCAAACCAGAAGGAAGAAGCTTAGAGGAGAACAGATAAATGTAAAGATGGACAAATCTATTACTTCTCAGGACGAAGGTCAAGAGATTCCAAAAACATCCAAAGGAGAGGAAAGGAATGAGCATACCAAATCTTTTACTAGCAACTCAACAACTTGTTCCCATAAGAAAATTCACCATGAGGAGAACCCATTGACATACCTAGAGTGTGGAAAGAGGTTCAGTCAAGCTGGAAGCCTTGATACTCATCACATAACCCACACAGGCAAGAAGCCGTTTTAAATGTCTGGAGGGCGGACAGAGATTTAGTCACTTTGAACACCTTGCTAACTATCACAGAACCCATACAGGTGAAAAGCCATTTGAATGTGTGGAGTGTGGAAAGAGGTTCAGTCAAGCTGGAAGCCTTGCTAGGCATCACAGGACACACACAGGCGAGAAGCCATTTAAATGTCTGGAGTGTGGAAAGACATTTAATGATTCTGGAAACCTTGCTAAGCATCACAGGACCCACACAGATGAGAAACCGTTTAAATGTCTGGAGTGCGGAAAGAGGTTCAGTCAAGCTGGAAGCCTTGCTAGGCATCACAGGACACACACAGGTGAGAAGCCATTTAAATGTCTCGAGTGTGGAAAGACATTCAGTAATTCCGGAAGCCTTGTTACTCATCACAGAACGCACACAGGCGAGAAGCCATTTGAATGTCTGGAGTGTGGGAAAAGGTTCAGTGTTTCTGGAAGCCTTGCTAAGCATCACAGAACCCACACAGGCGAGAAGCCATTTGAATGTCTGGAGTGTGGGAAAAGGTTCAGTGTTTCTGGAAGCCTTGCTAAGCATCACAGAACCCACACAGGTGAAAAGCCATTTGAATGTTTGGAGTGTGGAAAGAGGTTCAGTCAATTGGGACCCCTTGCTGACCATCACAGAACCCACACAGGCGAGAAGCCATTTGAATGTTTGGAGTGTGGAAAAAGATTCAGTCAAGCTGGAAACCTTTCTACGCATTACAGAACCCACACAGGCGAGAAGCCATTTGAATGTCTGGAGTGTGGAAAGCATTTCAGACACTCTGGACACCTTGCTGACCATCACAGAACCCACACAGGCGAGAAGCCATTTGAATGTCTGGAGTGTGGAAAGAGATTCCGTCAGTCTGCAAAGCTTGCTAGCCATCACAGAAGCCATGCAGGCGAGAAGCCGTTTGAATGTCTGGAGTGTGGAAAGAGATTCAGTCAACCTGGAAACCTTTCCACGCATTACAGAACCCACACAGGCGAGAAGCCATTTGAATGTCTGGAGTGTGGAAAGAGTTTCAGACACTCTGGAAACCTTGTTAACCATCACAGGATCCACACAGGTGAGAAGCCGTTTGAATGTGTGGAGTGTGGGAAAAGGTTCTGTGATTCTGGAAGCTTTGCTAAGCATCATAGAACCCACACAGGTGAGATGCCATTTGAATGTCTGGAGTGTGGAAAGAGGTTCAATCAAGCTGGAAGCCTATCTACACATCACAGAACCCACAGAGGCGAGAAGCCATTTGAATGTCTGGAGTGTGGACAGAGTTTCAGACACTCTGGAAACCTTGCTAACCATCACAGGATCCACACAGGTGAGAAGCCGTTTGAATGTCTGGAGTGTGGGAAAAGGTTCAGTGTTTCTGGAAGCCTGGCTAAGCATCACAGAACCCACACAGGCGAGAAGCCATTTGAATGTCTGGAGTGTGGGAAAGAGGTTCAGTGAATCTGGAAGCCTTGCTAAGCATTACAGAACCCACACAGGCAAGAAGCCATTTGAATGTCTGTAGTGTGGAAAGAGGTTTCATTATTCAGGAAACATAGAATCATAGAGTTGGAAGAGACCTCAACTGCCATCGGGTCCAACCCCCTGCCATGCAGGAACCCCATCACAATATTTCTGACAGATGGCCATCGAGCCTCTTCTTAAAAACCTTCAAAGAAGGAGACTCCACCACTATTTGTGGCAGCCTATTCCACTGCCAAACAGCTCTGCATGAAGTTCTTCCTAATGTTCAAATGGAATCACTTTCCCTGTAGTTTGAAACCATTGCCCCGAGTCCTAGTCTCTGAAGCCATGGAAACCTTGCTAAGCATCACAAGACCCCATAGGCGAGAAGCCATTTGGATGTCAGTACTGATGTGCCAGTTTCTGTCTTTCTGGTTGCCTTTCTTTCACATCTTAGGACCCATTCATTCCAAAAGCCTTTGAAAAATCTGTTGGAAAAACTTCAGTTACAGTGACCCACCCCATGCCTATCGGTGGGGTTAGGGACCCACCTTGACCCTTGATAAATGAAAATCCGCGATATGCAGATGCAGGTTGGGTCAGGCTTGGGGTTCCTCTTGTACTCCCCCCCCCCATGCCGCTGCCCCAAATGGGCCTGCGAGAGCCTTCCTGGGCCTTCTGGAGGTCCCCAATCTCAAAGTGACTTCATAGGGAAGCCAGAAGGCCCGGGAAGACCCTTGCAGGCCAGTTCTGTGCTAAGTACAGGAGGTCTGAAACAGGCCTTAACCTTTAATCCAGGGGGCCACT
Source organism: Phrynocephalus guinanensis (assembly GCA_037367245.1). NCBI lineage: Eukaryota > Metazoa > Chordata > Lepidosauria > Squamata > Agamidae > Phrynocephalus > Phrynocephalus guinanensis. The sequence goes on along the minus strand of CM074744.1, from coordinate 7,215,115 downwards.
TTATTGCGGTCCTGCAATAAAGTGGGACTGCAGTATATTAACCGCGAACGGGCAGGGGACCACTGTACCACACAAACCTTGTTAGACCATCCGTGTTAAAACTTCATGCTATGCTGTACATGTTAAAATGTAATATATAAAGTTGCTTCAAAGGTTCTGAGCCAAGGACAATTTCTCTGAGATAATTAATTATAGATTTTGGACACCTGGTAGATACTGATTAATAATTGGACACATGTGAGTTGATCTGATATAATGTCTTGTATAACGTCTGGAAGTTGAGTCATAGCAACTGGACTTTGTTTCTCTGCTCCAAACAGCTTCATCAGTCTGAATGCTGCCAGTGCAAGTCCTCCAACTTATAGTCAGCTTTGACCTGTTGTCACCCCTAATGTGAAATAGGCTCATAAGTTGAACAATGACTTGAATAGGCTTGTTAGGGAGACAATAGTATCCATAGCCTTAAGGTGAATAATGGCCAAAGGCAGGCATTTCCAAACTTCAGCCGTCCTGATGTTTTGGATCACAACTCCCAGAACTCTAAGCTTAGATTGCCAATGACAAAGGACTGTGGGAGTTGTGGTCCATAACATCTGGAGGACCGAAGTTTGGACATGCCTAGCCTAAGGTACTGAGACCTATAAGGTATGGGACGTTACCTATGGCCTTGGTGGTGAAGGCTTTTTTTTTGGTCTGGGTATTGTTGAAAGCACACCCTGATATGTAGCAGGTAGGCTATGCCTGAGGCCCCCACCTTTGTTGAGAGAGGGGGTTTCAGTGCTCACATGAATGGCTTCCCTGACTCCTCTCTCAAACCACCTATCTTCTCTGTTTAATAAGTATGGATCCTCATGTTTGAATGAGTACCCTTTGTCCTTCAAATGGAGGTGTACTGCTGATTCTGGTCCTGAACTGTTGCCCCTCCTATTTTGGGCCATCCTTCTGTTTAATGGCTGATTAGTTTCTCCAATGTAGAGGTCTTCACACTCCTCACTGCATTGGACCACATATACTATATTGCTCTTTTTTTGTTTTGTTATCGGGTCCTTTGGGTGGACAAATCTCTGCCTTAGTTCGTTTGTGGGTTTGAAATAATCAGGGATGTGGAGTTTGTCAAAAATCTTTTTAAGCTTCTCGAACACTGCAGCCATGTAGGGAATGACCAGGTTCTTCCCTCGGGTCTGGGTCTTAATCTGATCCCTTGTTCTTCTGGGTTGGGACACTGCTTTGTTGAAAGCCCACTTTGGATATCCACAGGCCTTAAGTGCTATCTTCAGCTCCCTGTCTTTCTGTGGCTTAGTGTCCTGATGACTTCTAATTTGTACTGTTATGGATGATGGAAGTCAAACTAAGTACTTATCTATTTGGGTGGGTTTCCTGTAAACTTCTACTCCCAGGCCATAGTCGTGTTTGACTATGACTGCACAATCCAGGAAAGCCACTCTGTTGCCTTGGGTGTCTCCCCTAGTGAACTTAATATTAGGGTTCACCGCATTGAAGTGGTATCTAAAGGCCTGTACTTCCTGAGTCTTGATTTTCACCCAGATAACATCTGTATTCCTGAACCATTGGGATGGTGTTGTCCCTGGGAAGGTGTAGAGTGCCTTCTTCACTTCTTCCATGTATAGGCTGACAACAATTGGTGACAGTGGGGACCCCATGGTGCAACCATGCTTCTATCTGTAGAAATCCCCTCTGTACATGAAATATGTGGGTTTCAGGCACAGGTCCAGGAGCAGGCATATCTGGTCTGGGTTGAGGTCTGGAGGTGAGGGTGCTGTCTTCTCTTAATCTTCCCTTTACCATTGTTAGGGCATCAGTGCTAACAGCCATTAAACAGAAGGATGGGCCAACATAGGAGGGGTAACAGCTCAATACCAGAAACAGCAGTACACCTGCATTAGCAGATTAGCAGGACAAAGGGCACACATTCAAAGATTAGGTTGTACACATATTAGACAGAGAAGATAGGTGGTTTGAGAGAGGAGTCAGGGAAACCACTCATTTGAGCATTGAAACCCCCTCTCTCAATACAAGTGGGGGCCTCAGGCATAGTCCATCTGCTACTTATCAGGGTGTGCTTTCTTCAATACCCAGACAAATCAAAAAGCCTTCACCACCAAGTCCATAGTAACAACCCATACTTTATAGGTTTCAGAGTTGTATACAAGGGAGATGTTACAAGTGAAGTTTATCTGCTGTAAGTCAGATCATTTTACTCAGTCTGTTACCATGTTAAACAGTCTTACTGATGTAATTCTATGTTGGATGCTTTGTATATATTATAACTGAATTTCTAATACACTGCCGTAAGAATTTTACGTATACTCTCTCTGTGTGTGAGAGATATTTAAGTTCTATTCCTGCACTTCTTAACTCTGCTTACACGTGAGATCTCCACATTGTCATAAGTGTGGAGGTGATAAATCTCAACAATGGCCCTCACAGGGAAGAAGCCTTCCAAGTGCCTGGAGTGTAGGAAAAGGTTTGGGGAGAGAACACATGTTACAAACCCTAGCAAGAAAGAGGTCTTCCTTTCTCTGCCTGCCGTTACTCCTTCCTGAGTCAATCTGGGCAGAATCCCCTTTTCTCTCTGTTCTCATTTCATCCTTTCCGACACTTTTGAAAAATGCTTTTGAAGGGTGTTTATTCAGTGCTCTGTGGTTCTCTATTGTCTTATCCAGCAGGCAAACACTTTATGAGGTGTTTTTATATGTAGATGTGTAACAGAATTTGAAATCTTTATTGTAATTGTTTGAAAGACAACAGGGTTGCAGGGGGTGTAAGGGTTGAGTGCCAGCCAACCTGGGTTCCGTTGATGACAGATGACTCTGGATGGCATTTTTTCCAAATTAAATGAACTTTTATTAAACTCTTTAAAAATGACAGGCTCTTGTACTTCTCTCGGAGGTTCAATAACATTAGAGGAATTCAACGGGTGATAACTGACGTTTGGCAACATTAAACTGTCTAACAAAATATCTTGCACAAACGGGTTGTTGCTTATTTGTGGAGTGGTGGCACTGGATTCACTATGGGATCCGCGCACTGGGTACCACAGCAATGGTGGCAAACCACACCCTGTGGTTCCCACCCCCAACCCGGGATCCATCCTGGAGGTCCTTTGGGTTGGGCTTTGCCAGGCAGTCTTACAGCTTTCCCAGATGGGATGAAGATGAACCGCTAAGTTCCCGATGTGGATAAAGGCAACCCCGTTTCCCTCTTTTCCACCGACTCTCCTTCTGTCTGGGTTTCCCTGTCCTTCACTCTCTGGACTCCTCGCCTCAACTGCCGTTTTTCAACTGCCCTCTCCTCCTCCCTCGCCCCCCCCAACCTGTCTCGCGCTCCCTCAACATTCCGTTCCCTTCCACCTCCGTCCCTATCTTAACTCTCACAAAGAAACATTCTGCCCGCCTGTCATCTACTCCATCTGTTCCCTCGTGACACTTCTCCGCAGCTTCCCCTTGATCGTTGACATCTGTCTCTCGAGATTTAACTTCTGTCCCTTTTCCTTCCATTTCAACACCTTCTGTCTTCTCTGCGGACGGTCGTATCTGTCGTCTGTCACAAGGGGAGGCCCCCAATAGAAGCACCTGTACCCTCTCCTGGGCAGGAGTGCAGCGGGGAGGGGAGCAAAGGTGTTTCTCTCCCTCCTGAGTGAAGCAATTTTGGAGGCAGATTCTAAATAGGCCAAGGATTTAACCCTTTAGAAGAGGAAGGGAGGAGTTGGAAAGAGGCACCCAAGAAGCAGAAAGGCTTGAAACAATTCTATATATTTGTATAAAATGTATGTGACAAAGGTGGAAGACAATTGTGATAAAATGCTGGAACTAGGCTGTAGTACATACCAGCGAACATTGGCATCTGCCAAGGATTCTTCTCGGGGGCCAGCCCTGACGTAAATTTTCTTCCACCTTCCACATGATGGTCCATCCAGTGATTTGAAGGTATCTCCCACGTCACCTCTTAGTCTTTTCATTTTCAGATTAAACACACCCACCTCAATCACTATCTTCGTCGCAGGGCTTGGTCTCCATGCTGGTGGCTTTCCTCTGGATGTACTCCCCCTTCTCCAACTCCTTTTAAATCTCCGATATCCATGATAATGGCCAGGTTATGATATAAATTTGTCTCCTTTTTTTCTAACACACTGGATATCTTTCCTTTATAAATTAGGCCTCTTTTGTTTTAAGGTCATAAACTAGAAAAGTACACTTTCTCTCAGACACAGTGGCAGTCCAAATACTTAGCAGATTCTAACCAACAGAGTTCTGAGAGTGGTTGCTTATACTTTGCAGGTAAGGCGATGTAGAGAAGAAATAAAAGAGGAGAGGAAGAGGAGGAGGAAGGCGGGGGCAGGAGGTGGGTTTAACAAGGGTTGGGGGCTTCCTTTTCTTGGTACTGGGAAGGAGGAGGAGGAGGAAGGCCCGCCCCCCATATTCCCTCAACCTTTGATTTTCCCAGAAGGGGCATCTGGCTCTGATTCAGGGCCGGATCCTGCCAATGCCACTAGGAGGAGGAGGAGGGAGGAAACACCCTTTCCTCAATCCCTCCCTCTCTGCCATTTGTGGCTGGGCTCCCTGAAATTGTCTGCTGTAAAATTGGGGAGCTCAGCGGTTCGGATCCCAGGAGCCGTTCAGCCAGAAGGGAGTCAGAGAAGGGCGCCTAGGGGGCATTTTGGGAGGGAAGTGTGTGGGGTTCCATGGGGAGGAAAGGCAGCGAGCGCAGCTTCCTAGAGTGGCAGGAAATGAAACTCCATAGGGGAGGGAGAGATGGGGCTTCTATCCATGAGGGTATATAAACCTCCCCACACCTTCTGAATTGCATTGTATTGCATGGCGGGAAGCACCATCTGGCAGGGGGAGAAGGGAGAAAAGGGGGACCCCCCTCCGTCCACCCCCCACAAGACAAGCCCCCCTCTTGGGATCTGACCCCCCCTCCATTGGGTCTGGATTTAGAAGGAATTCCTCCCACCCTCTTTTACCAGGGGAGATGCTAAATTAGGTCACCTTCCCACCCCTTCCCTCCCCAAGTTTTCTTTGGCTGAGCAAAAACATTTGAGCCCCGGGTCTCCTTGGTCCCGCAGCAGCACCCTGTGTCTCCTGTCCCTCTGCCCATGTGCAGAGGGTTTCCCCCCTCCCCAGCCCTCCTCTCAACAGCAATGTGGGCAGCTGATATGATGGCGAGAAAGCAAACTATGGAGGAGGCTGGAAATGGGCTTTGGAGAGGGGTCCGTGTCGCATTACAATTACAATTAAAACCACTGGCTGCCACCACAACAGTTGTGCCACCCATCCTACCCAACCTCTGCGGGCCAGCCATTCCAACAGAAGATCTTCTGGCTCCCCGTAACATCCTGGTGGGCAACTGTTCTAGGCACTTAGAGGGAGAGCAATTTAGAGAAGCCCCTGTCTTTTGGAGTATACCTGCCAGCTAAGATGCTGAGACACATGCCTTTCCATTGCCACAGGGCCGGGGGGGGGGGCGGAGGACAGTGTCAGCATCAGCAGGTGTGGCAGCGACAAGAAGGCCCAGAACGAATCAGGTAATTTTCCATTATTTCTTATGGGGAAATTTCTTTTGGCTTTACAATGTTTTGGTTTACAAGCAAGTTTCCGGAACAAATTATGCTCGTCAACCAAGGTACAGTACTACTGTATTAATGTTGCTACTGACCCACATTCGGGGTCAATAACAACATTACTGTCTCTTGGCCTGACTGTAAGGGCAAGACTTTTTTATCAGCTGGCCCTCAGAAGGGTCAGACAGCTGGGCCATTTTAATGTCTTTAGAAGGGGGGGGGGGAATCTCACAGTTCCCTCTTGAACCTCTGCCCAGGGTAATAGATCCAATTTCTGCAGCCCCAGCCTGTCACCCTATAGCTCTCTACACTCATCAGGACACACACACACACACACACACTGTACCTGTTGAGCTGAATACACGGCCCTTCCTCTTACTCTGAGCACAGGGCTGCCGGGTTTTGGCCTGGACTTTTATTTGGGGTTTAGGTGACTTTTACAGGAATCTACCATACACGATCAGGCAATTGCTCTCATTTACTTGAACCTGTCTTAAGTGTACTGGGCTGTATATTGTCCCTCATTACTGTAAGCCGCCTTGGGTCCTTTTCCAAGGAGAAAGATGGGGTAAATATACTCTAAAATAATAGATGGGGGTGGGGTGGCCATCGTTTACAGGGAATTTCTATCAGCAGAGTCGCGGCATTGGTGATTCCTGGGTTAGAATGCCTCTTTCTATTGGTGGGTCAGCGGGACAGGTTTGTCATTGTGTTAGGGTACCGTGATCCCCGCAACCCTACACAATCCCTATCAGAGCTCACTGAGTTCAATTCTCCCCCCCCCTCGGTGTTATGGTGATGGTAAGGGGACTTTATGGTGCATGCCAAATATGGGTTTTTAGGAGTGGCTCTGGATTTCATGGAATCCATGGCCTCCATGAATCTGACCCAGCATGTTGTTTGTCCCACCCATAGAGCCGGGCATACCCTGGACTTGGATTTTACCTCCATGGCAGCGGATTATAATCTGAGGGTTGGGGACATTGTTCCCCTGCCTGTGTCATGGTCAGACCATCATCTGCTGTCTTTTCCCCTTGTAGATCGCTGCCCCACCCCACGGGGAGCTTCAGCCCCTGGTTTGGGCCCACCCCCAAAGGCTTCTGGACCCTGAAAGATTTCTGGAGGCCTTCAGGGAGCTTCTTGACAGTCTGGCTGACGATCTGGTGGATACTGTGTGATACTCAGGACCCGGTCAGGGATGTGAATGTCACTGAGCCTCTGGGGAACAGTGACCATGCTGCAATTTCCTTTGCCATGCATGTTGGAGGAAGAGTGTCAAGCAAATCAGACCTTAAAACCCTTGATTTTCAAACGGCAAACTTCCCTCAGATGAGGAAACTAGTTAGAAAGAAATTGAAGGGGAAGGTTGGAAGAATCCAATATCTTCAGAGTGCAAGGAGACTGTTTAAAACAACGGTAATAGAGGCCCAGCACAAGTGTATACCACGGCATGGTTAACGAGTGGAGTTAGAGAGGCTCTAAAGCGCAAGGAGAGGTCTTTCTGTAAATGGAAATCCTCCCCAAATGAGGAAAATAAAAAGGAACACAAACTCTGGCAAAAGAAATGTAAGAAGATGATAAGAGAGGCAAAGAAAGATTTTGAGGAACGCATGGCGAGCAATATAAAGGGTAAAAATAAAAGCTTCTTTAAATATGTTAGAAGTAGAAAACCTGCCAGAGAACCAGTTGGCCCTCTGGATGGTGAGGGAGGAAAAGGGGAGATTAAGGAGCACTTGGAAATTGCAGAGAAATTAAATGAGTTATTTGCATCTGTCTTTACGACAGAAGACCTTGAGCAGATTCCGCTGCCTGAACGGCCCCTCTTGACTAAAAAATTAAATCAAATACAGGTTAAAAGAGAGGATGTTTTAGGACTAATTGAAAATTAACAAGTCACTGGGCCCAGATGGCATCCACCCAAGGGTTATTAGGGAACTGAGAAATCAAATTGCAGACCTCTTAACGGTAATATGCAACTTGTCTCTTCAAACGGCCACAGTGCCGGAGGACTGGAGGATAGAGAATGTCACACCAATTTTTAAAAAAGGAAGGAGCAGGGACCCGGGAAACTACAGGCCAGTTAGCCTTACATCTGTCCCAGGGAAGATGGTGGAAAGCCTCATCCAAGAGAAAATCTTAAAACACATAAAAGAACAAACCTTGCTGAGAGAAAATCAGCACGGCTTCTGTAAGGGTAAATCTTGTCTGACAAATCTTTTAGAATTTTTTGAAAAGGTCAGCAGGCATGTGGATTTGGGTGAACTGGTGGATATAGTCTATCTGGATTTTCAAGAGGCTTTTGACACAGTCCCTCACTAGAGGCTGCTGAGAAAACTGCACAGTCAGGGGATAAGAAGGAAGGTCCTCTTATGGATTGAGAACTGGTTGAGATCCAGGAAACAAAGAGAAGGTGTCAATGGGAAATTTTCACAATGGAGAGAAGTGAAAAGCGGTGTGCCCCAGGGCTCTGTCCTGGGACCGGTGCTTTTCAATCTGTTCATAAATGACCTGGAGACAGGGATAAGCAGTGAGGTGGCCAACTTTTCAGATGACACAAAACTTTTCCATGTGGTAAAAACCAGAGAAGATTGTGAAGAGCTCCAGAAGGATCTCTCCAAACTGGGGGAATGGGCTACGAAATGGCAAATGTGTTTTAATGTAGCCAAATGTAAAGTAATGCATAATGGGGCAAAAAATCAAAACTTTATCAACTCATGGGCTCTGAGTTATCCGTGACAGATCAGGAAAGAGATCTTGGTGTGTTGGTGGACAGCTCCATGAAGGTGTCTCCCCAATGTGTGGCAGCGGTGAAGAAGGCCAATTCCATTATCAAAAAGGGGATTGAAAATAAAATAGCCAACATCATAATGCCATCATACAAAACAATAGTAAGGCCGCACCTGGAGTATTGTGTACAATTCTGGTCACCGCATTTCAAGAAAGACATAGTGGAACTGGAAAAGGTGCAGAAGAGAGCGACTAAAATGATTACTGGGCTGGGGCACCTCCCTTATGAGGAAAGGCTAAAACATTTGGGGCTCTTTAGTCTGGAAAAAAGGCGTCTGAGGGAGGATATCATTGAGACATGCAAAATTAGTGCCTGAGGGGGGATATGATTGAGATGTACATAATAATGCAGGGCATGAGTAAAGTGGATAGAGGAAAGTTCTTCTCCCTCTCACAAAATACCAGAGCTAGGGGGTCAGCCACTCAAATTGAGGGCTGGGAGAGTAAGAACAGACAAAAGAATATTTTTTCACCCAGTGCGTTGTTAGTCTATGGAACTCCCTGCTACAGGATGTGGTGATGGCATCTGGCCTGGATGCCTTCAAAAGGGGATTGGACAGATTCCTGGAGGAAAAGTCCATCACAGGTTACAAACCATGATGGAGATGTGTAATCTCCAGACTTAAAACCAGGGTACGTCAAGGGCCAGATGCAGGGGAGTGGTACCAGGAGACAGATATCTAGTCTCATGCACTCCCAAACGCATCTGGTGGGGCCACTGTGAGATACAGGAAGCTGGACTAGATGGGCCTGATCCAGCATGGCTCTTCTTATGTTCTTATGCCCTGGTAGAAAGGTGGTATGACGATACCACTTATGCTGTTGACCGGGTCGCCTCTAAGCCTCTTCTTCGCTTTGGAGCTTGCTCCTCGCCGTGGTTCACGGCAGAGTTGAGAGTGATGAAGCAAGAGTGAAGAAGGCTCTTGACAGCAGATCGAGAAAGGACTGTTGGGTAGTAAACCGGGTTGCAGTCTGTGTTTTGACCAGGCGCTATGTTTGTGCGGTCAGGGAGGCCAAAAGATCCTATGCCTACCTGAGAATTGGTGCGGCTTCGAACCGCCAGGTGGAGTTGTTCTGTGTGGTTCGAGACCTCATCAATCCTGGTCAGCCTAGGCCTCCTCCTAGTGATTTCACTAGCGAGTCATTTGCAGCCTTTTTTAGAACTAAGATTGAGGCCATCCAAGCTGGTCCAGACTCTAGCCCAGACATGTCCAAAGTCCTGCCTGGGTGGCTAAATGCGGCCCGATTTAAAATTTTGAGTGGCCCTCAGCCTCTTCTCCCTGCTGGCTCAGCCTGTCCCTCATCTCTGCTAGCCGGCCCTCCCCATGCTGGCTAGAGACATCAGCTTGCAGTTTAATGGTTTGCCTGCCCTCCCTGCCTCCGTCCATTCCCTCAGCCACCCTCCCTGACTACCCGTTCCTGGCTCTGTTGCTGCAGCGTCTTCCCCACCTCCTTGCGACGGAGGGCATCATATACGAGCGGTGGTGCATCTTGGGTGTGCATGGGCCAATTCCCGGGCTGTGTAACAGCCGCTGGGCCCTTGAGCACCTTGAAACCAGAGCATTTGCAGCTTTGCAGATGTGCACGGACCATGCCATTTCTCCCCCCCCCCCTTTCAGGTTAAATGGTCAGCCCCCACACATTTTCACCTCACCAAATCTGGCCCTCCTTCCAAGAAGTTTGGACACTCCTACTGTAGTCCCTCCTCAAATATCCCTGGCGCCTCAACCCCTCGATCTCCTCGCCTAGTTGAGTTTGGGCCTGTTTCCTCAGTTGAGGCCTCCAGGGCAGTGGCTCGTTGTAGGCCGTCGGGACTCCCCCTTTGACCCTTGTCCATCTTGGCTTATCAAACCTGCCAGAGGGAGCATGCCAGAGTGGGCTTCTGGTATTTCCACTGTCTCCTTCAGGTAAGGAATTTTTCCCTCTCGCCTGAAGGAGATAGTGGTGAAGCCCACTCTAAAGAGACCTGGCTTGGCATCGGACAACTTGGCCAATTATCGTCCGATTGACACCGTTCCCTTCATGGGCAAGGTGATTGAGAGGGTGGCCGCTGCCCATCTCCAGTTGTTCTTGGAGAAAGAGCTTGTCCTGCATCCATTCCAGTCCAGGTTCAGGCCGTGTCGGGGGACTGATACCGCATTGGTCGCGCTTCAAGATGACCTTCTCAGGGGGGCTGACGAGGTTTGCTCTACCTTGTTGGTTCTCCTGGATCTGTCAGTGGCCTTTGATACCATCAACCACAGTATCCTGCTGGGCTGACTCTCCGAGGTGGGGATCGGAGAGTCAGCATTTAGCTGGCTCTGGTCCTTTCTGGGAGGCCGCTCCCAATATATGCAGCTTGGGGGTAGGGGGAGTTGTCAGCTCCTTGGACGCTCCCATCTGCGGTTCCCGAGGAGTCGGCATTCCACCCATGCTGTTCAACATCTATATATGGCCTCTGGCTAAGGTCATTAGGAGATTTAGAGTCTGCTTTCATCAGTATGCGGATGACACGCAGCTCTATCTCTTCTTTTCCACCTCTGCAGTGGAGGCAGTGCAGACCCTTGACTTGTGCCAGGATGCGGTCATGGAATGGACCAGGACCAACAGACTTAAGCTCAACCTGGAGAAGACTGAGGTTATGTTCTTTGGGGTGCCTTCCTCCGGATACCTTGGCCCTCTCCCCAGTTTCGGGGGTCATAACCGCCTGCTGGCAGATAGAGTCAGAAATGGGTCCTGGATCCAGCGCTATCCATGGAGGCCCAGGTGGCTGCCGTTTCTAGGACTGCTTTTTTCCACCTCCAACAGATGGCCCAGATTTGCCCATCTCTGGATGGGGAATCGCTGAGGACAGTTGTGCAGGTGCTTGTGATCCGGAGGATAGATTACTGCAACGCTCTCTACATGGGGTTGTCCTTGATTCTTATTCGTAGACTTCAATGGGTACAAAATGCTGCGGCCAGACTGGTGGTTGGTGGAAGTCGATATGACTGCATCACCCCAATTCTGCCTCGTTTGCATTGGCTGCCTGCTGCGTCTCAAATAAGATTCGAGGTCCTGGTTTTAATTTATAAAACCTTCCACGTCTTGGGACCTGAATACCTGGTGGAGTGGATCTTGCAGAGAAGCAGAGAGGAAGGAGGCTGAGAGAGGTGCAGAAGAGAGCGACTAAAATGATTACTGGGCTGGGGCACCTCCCTTATGAGGAAAGGCTAAAACATTTGGGGCTCTTTAATCTGGAAAAAAGGCGTCTGAGGGAGGATATCATTGAGACGTGCAAAATTATGCAGGGCATGAGTAAAGTGGACAGAGGGACGCTCTTCTCCCTCTCACAAAACACCAGAGCTAGGGGACATCCACTCATATTGAGGGTTGGTAGAGTGAGCACAGACAAAAGAAAATATTTTTTCACCCAGCGCGTTGCTAGTCTGTGGAACTCCCTGCCACAGGATGTGGTGATGGCATCTGGCCTGGATGCCGTCAAAAGGGGATTGGACAGATTCCTGGAGGAAAAGTCCATCACAGGTACAAACCACGAAGGAGATGTATCATCTCCAAGCTTAAAAGCGGGGCACTTCAAGGACCAGATGCAGGGGAGTGGTATCAGGAGACAGATATCTAGTCTCATGCGCTCCCAAACGCATCTGGTGGGGCCACTGTGAGTGATTCCCAACCTTGGGTCCCTAGCTGTTCTTGGACTACAACACCCAGAAGCCTTCGCCACTAGTTGTGCTGGCCAGGATTTCTGGGAGTTGTAGTCCAAGGGCATCGGGGGACCCATGGTTGAGAACCACTGAGATACAGGAAGCTGGACTAGATGGGCCTTTGGCCTGATCCAGCATGGCTCTTCTTATGTTCTTATGTTCTTAATGTTGCGGGCGCTCTCACTCTGGGTGGCCATGCCCAGGGAGGCTAGGAAAGCGATAACCCACAACCGTGCCTTCTCTGTGGTGGGCCCCTGCCTTTGGAACCATATCCTGAGTGAACTGCACCTTGCACAGTCCCTGCTTGCCTTCAGAAAGGCCTTGAAGACCTGGCTTTTTCGTGAGACATTTGGTGAGCTTTAATTTTTTTCCCATTTATTCTATCCCGCCACCTTGCCAAGTATTTTATTTTATTTGTGTATCATTTTAGAATAGTCAATTCATTATATATATATATATCTTATAATTATAGTATTGTTGTTTTTTCCTTTTAATTGTTCTTTGATTGTTATTGTTAACCACCCGGAGTTCCCCTGGAAGACGGGTGGTATAAAAATATTTAAATAAATAAATAAATAAATAAATAAATAAATAAATAAATTTTAAAAGGGGGGAGATTCTTTATTTCATTTTAGAGTGTTTTCATCCCACCTTTCTCCTTGGAAAAGGACCCATGGCAGCTTACAGTAATAAGGGACAATATTCAGTCCATTACAATTAAGACATACATTATTCAAGTACTGAGAGCAGGGACTTGAGGAGGAGGAGGAGGAGGCGGACGAGGAGGAAGGCGGATCTCCCCCTTCCCTCCTTCCCTGTCTGCCTGCCTTTTGGAGCTGAGCTCCTTGAACCCATTGGCTGCAAAGTCGGGCAGCTCAGCGGTTCGAATCCCGGATGGCTCTTCGGCTTGAAAATGGAGTCCAGCACGCATGTGCGGAGGCCGCGGGGAGGGGGGGACCTTTGCCTTTACTTGCCCTTCCCCCTCCCTTGCAGAGCCAGAAGGGAGGCAGAGAAGGGGGGGGGAGAGAGATTCAGATTCCTCCCGGGCAGCGAGTTCCGCTTCCTAGAGTGGCAGGAAACGAAGGCTACCCGGGAGGGGGGGGGGAATCAGCTCTCTGGGTGGCTTTCCACCCCCCCCAAAGGCTCTCTATGGTTCCTAGAAGGAGAGGAAAGAGACCCCCCAGGAGGAGGAGGAGGAGGAGGTGCGTTGTGCAATGGGGGGGGTTGATGGGGGGGAGTGCAATGGGGGTGAGAGGGTGCAAGTGAAGAGAAGGGGGGCCTTGGAGATGCAATGGGGGAAACCAGTGTAGGGGGAGATGGCAAAGAAGGAAAGGGATTAAAGTTCCTCCACGCCCAGGTTTCCTTCTCCTGATCAAAACTCTGAGCCCGGAGTCTCCTGGGTCCCACGGCAGCCATCCGAGAACTGACGGGCGAGGAAGCAACAAAGGAGAAGGTTGGAGAGATGGACATTTTGGAATAGTAATCCCTCACCACACAAAGCGTGAAAGCAGTTATATGTCATTTTTATGCCTCCTGAATAAGTGAGGCCCAAACTACTAATCAGAGTTGAGCCACCCCTGGTCTCTTTTTAAGGAGAAAAGCAGGGCAGGAATATTTGAAATAAATAAACTGTTTGGGGGAATAAACTGCAGGAGAGTTGGGTCAGTTTCCTCCCTGCCTCTCTCAGGAGAATCTCTGTGGTGTTCCTTTCGCACATGGTGTTTCGCGAAATGAAGGCAGGCACACACAAAGCTGGTTTTTTTCAGCAGAGTTAGAAACAGATCCCCAAAGAAGCAGGCACTTCCTTTATGTTCTCTCTGCTGCAAGGCAGGTGGTTTGGTCCAGGATACACAATTCAGGGCCATTCACTTCACAAAAGGCTGGTTCCTTATCAGTATTTAAAAATTCATCTTTCTGCCCCCATTTTCAGCTCTCCTGTTAGTGGAAAAGCCCTTAAGGAGGCGTGAAGATACTGTAGTAGTAGCTGACAATGTTCCTATCAAACAATTACTAAGGGATTATGAAAAAGAAATACACAATTGTACATGTGTATAGCAGAGAAAAAATGAGCTTAGCAGCAGCAGCATATAGATAAAGTGTCGATAAGCAATAAGTATTATTTGCAACTTAGAGACAGAGAGGCAAAGAAAACATGACTTAGAATAAAACGCTTCTATTGAATATATACAGCAGATATACAGTAGATAAGCATAACAGCAACAAAACACGAAGCAATAACATATATACAAAGCAACAGAGTGTGGATACTGTTTCTCACCATAAACAGTCCCAATTTATACCAGCCAGTTCTTTTATACACATTTGGAACTCATCAGACATGATTTTAACCAATCACATCCTGACACACCATGATGTCATTTAACTATTCCACCTGTGCTAAATCACTCTAACCTGCAAATGATTTCTAATCCCTTGCACTTGTGGTTAACATCATGACACTGCATTTTGACTGACTCCATTTTACAAATTCTCTGTTCAATCTGTGAAATATAGATTACATACATTTTCTCAATTCTACATATTTTGACAGTTCCTACAGTTAGAAAAGTCCTGAGACATACAAACTCCCTTTCATTTTAAAATTGATTTCTATTTTCAGCTGTGGGTGTCGTCTGCGGAGAGAGTGGGAGAGTGCTCACAGAGAGTGGGATCTTCTCAATCCAGGCTGGAGATCTCTGCGTGAGGAGATCCCTTTGAGATTCTGGGAACAACATCTGTCCAGGTAAGGATCCTCAGCATGTGTCATGAAGAAGGCTTTTTACTTGATTTATTTTATGCATTCATAGACTGCGACCGCTCTGAGTCACTTACAGGAGTCAAGGCATGTCACCCTACCCAGCCATAAACAGTGACATAAAAATAAAATGATAATCAATGTGACGAGTCAATTATCCAGGGAAGATGTTCTTCTGTACCACCCTCAATGCTCACAATACGAATTTTAAAACATATCCTCTTCTGCTATGGGGCAACTGCAGAGGGAGAGCCTCTTTTGATTGGTTAGATAAAATAAGACTTTTTGTTCTTCTGGTTTTCTTGTAGATTTATCTGAGAACAGAAAAATTATTACCCGTCTTGTGTGGTGGTGGGGCAGTGCGTAGGATTATGCAGCAGTATATAAGCAGTACATTCTGTTTCTTGTCTTTTATTGATTTGAAGCTCTCTGTATATCAAATTAAATATATCCATCTGTTTTTTTCTGCCAATGAAGAGCAATGTTCCCTTAAAATAACGAAGCTGTCTGAGTGGCTGCTTTGGAGGTGATCATAAACATCATAAATTCATATGGAAGAGGTATTATAAGCCAAGGCAACTTTCTGTGAGTTAGATCTAAAATAATATAGAAATATTATATTAAGGCTATGGAAAAATTGGAATCCATTTCCTATCCTCGACCTCACTATACTTTAACCAGCATGAAAAGGAACCATTTTCTCACAGGATTAAATCCCCTGGTTTTCCTCAGGATATTCACTGGTGCCACAATGGGCCTCCTCACTGATGTTGGTGGAGGTGGGTCCACCCTGGAGCTCTGTTTCATTCTCCTGCCTCCTCCATGGCAGTGCATTGGATTGGTTACTTGATTTGAAACTCTGTTTTTGTGGTCACTTATATTTTGCAGGTAAGACGCTGTAGAGAAGCAATAAAAGAGGAAGACACCAAGCGTCAGAAGAAGAGGTTGAACATTCAGATGCAAGAGTGTGTTGAGAATCAAACCAGAAGGAAGAAGCTTAAAGGAGAACAGATAGATGTAAAGATGGACAAATCTATTACTTGTCAGGACAAAGATCAAGCGGTTCCGAAAACATCTAAAGGAGAGGACAGGAATGAGCATACCAAGTGTGGAAAATCTTTTACTAGCACCTCAACAGCTTGTTCCGATAAAAAAATTCAACAGGGGGAGAACCAATTGACATGCCTAGAGTGTGGAAAGAGGTTCAATCAAGCTAGACACCTTGCTAGGCATCGCAGAACCCACACAGGTGAGAAGCCATTTGAATGTCTGGAGTATGGAAAGAGGTTCAGTCAAGCTGGACACCTTGCTAATCATCACAGAACCCACACAGGCAAGAAGCCATTTGAATGTCTGGAGTGTGGAAAGAGGTTCAGTCAAGCTGTAAACCTTGCTAATCATCACAGAACCCACACAGGTGAGAAGCCATTTGAATGTCTGGAGTGTGGAAAGAGGTTCAGTCAAGCTGTAAACCTTGCTAATCATCACAGAACCCATACAGGTGAGAAGCCATTTGAATGTCTGGAGTGTGGAAAGAGGTTCAGTCACTCTAGAAACCTTGCTAATCATCACAGAACCCACACAGGCGAGAAGCCATTTGAATGTCTGGAGTGTGGAAAGACATTCAGTTATTCTGGAAGCCTTGCTACTCATCACAGAACCCACACAGGCGAGAAGCCATTTGAATGTCTGGAGTGTGGGAAAAGTTTCAGTGATTCGGGAAGCCTTGCTCGGCATCACAGAACCCACACAGGCGAGAAGCCATTTGAATGTCTGGAATGTGGAAAGACGTTCAGTCGCTCTAGAAACCTTGCTAGCCATAACAGAACCCACACAGGCGAGAAGCCATTTGAATGTCTGGAATGTGGAAAGACATTCAGTGAATCTAGAAGCCTTGCTAAGCATCACAGAACCCACACAGGCGAGAAGCCATTTGAATGTCTGGAGTGTGGAAAGAGATTCAGTGAAGCTGGAAGCCTTTCTACGCATCACAGAACCCACACAGGCGAGAAGGCATTTGAATGTCTGGAGTGTGGAAAGAGTTTCGGACACTCTGGAAACCTTGCTAACCATCACAGGATCCACACAGGCGAGAAGCCATTTGAATGTCTGGAGTGTGGAAAGAGATTCAATCGCTCTGGACACCTTGCTAGCCATAACAGAACCCACACAGGCGAGAAGCCATTTGAATGTCTGGAATGTGGAAAGACGTTCAGTGAATCTGGAAGCCTTGCTAAGCATCACAGAACCCACACAGGCGATAAGCCATTTGAATGTCTGGAGTGTGGAAAGACGTTCAGTGAATCTGGAAGCCTTGCTAAGCATGACAGAACCCACACAGGCGATAAGCCATTTGAATGTCTGGAGTGTGGAAAGACGTTCAGTGATTCTGGAAGCCTTGCTAAGCATCACAGAACCCACACAGGCGAGAAGCCATTTGAATGTCTGGAGTGTGGAAAGAGATTCAGTCAAGCTGGAAACCTTTCTACGCATTGCAGAACCCACACAGGCGAGAAGCCATTTGAATGTCTGGAGTGTGGAAAGAGATTCAATCACTCTGGACACCTTGCTAGACATCACAGGACCCACACTGGTGAGAAGCCATTTGAATGTCTGTAGTGTGGAAAGAGGTTCCATTATTCAGGAAACATAGAACCATAGAGTTGGAAGAGACCTCAACTGCCATCAGGTCCAACCCCCTGCCATGCAGGAACCCCATCACAACATTTCCGACAGATGGCCATCCAGCCTCTTCTAAAAAACCTCCAAAGAAGGAGACTCCACCACCCTTTGTGGCAGCCTATTCCCCTTGCAAACAGCTCTGTCATGAAGTTCTTCTTAATTTTCAAATGGAATCTCTTTCCCTGTAGTTTGAAACCATTGCCCCAAGTCCTAGTCTCTGAAGCCATGGAAACCTTGCTAAGCATCACAAGACCACATAGGCGAGAAGCCATTTGGATGTCAGTACTGATGTGCCAGTTTCTGTCTTTCTGGTTGCCTTTCTTTCACATCTTAGACCCATTCATTCCAAAAGCCTTTGAAAAATCTGTTGGAAAAACTTCAGTTACAGTGACCCACCCCCCGCCTATCGGTGGTGTTAGGGACCCACCTTGACCCTTGATAATTGAAAATCCACGATATGCAGATGGAGGTTGGGTCAGGCTTGGGTTCCTCTTGTACTTACCCCCCCCCCTGTGGCGCTGCCCCAAATGGGCCTGCGAGAGCCTTCCCGGGCCTTCTGGAGGTCCCCAAACTCAAAGTGACTTCATAGGGAAGCCAGAAGGCCCGGGAAGACCCTTGCAGGCCGGTAAGTACAGGAGGTCTGAAACAGGCCTTAACCTTTAATCCAGGGGGCCACTTTATTGTGGTCCTGCAATAAAGTGGGACTGCAGTATCAATCAATCAATCAAACAAACTTTATTACGGTCAGTGACCAGCAATAGGATACGGTATATAAATAGTAGTAAAATAGATAAGATATAAAATATAGAATATAAAATATATTATATATAAAATATATAATATAATATAAAAACTGCCCACAAATCCACCCTGACCATCACGAAGCTATACCTTATTAGTATCTGAGGAATTAGTGATGTCAACGAGCCATAGAGGAAGATCAAGATAGATATATACAAAGACATCAGAGTATATACTGTATATACATACTGTTCCATACACATAAGACATCCCATATTTGTTTGTTAATCAAGAGTTGTTGATACTTAGGAGCTATG
This sequence comes from Phrynocephalus guinanensis, assembly GCA_037367245.1. Classification (NCBI taxonomy): domain Eukaryota; kingdom Metazoa; phylum Chordata; class Lepidosauria; order Squamata; family Agamidae; genus Phrynocephalus; species Phrynocephalus guinanensis. Next base: position 7,196,569 of record CM074744.1, on the reverse strand, counting down.
TATCGTAAGTGGTACTTTTGGTTAGTTGATGACGCTGGTGATTGTCCTGCGGATTTTGATCAATGCGGCGAAGAACCTGGCCACACTATATGTTATAGAAAAATTCATATCTGATAGAAGTAATTGAGTATAATCATGACCAGAGCATCCTGGATATTTATAGATTATTGGAGATATTGGAGATATAAGCTTAGCCTGGGTGTCTTTATAAAAGGAACAGTGAAGAAATACATGTTCTGTTGACTCAATATTGCCAGAGTCACAGGGACATAGCCTCTCCGAATAGGGAGATTTCCGATATCGTCCCTCAAGAACAGCAGAAGGGAGGGCATGACATCGGGCCAAGGTAAAGGCCCTCCGGTGTGTGGGTATCTCAAGCTTGGCTAAGTATCTCATTGGGAAAGATAGATACCTGCAGGAGTCATTAACAATAAAGGTAGGGGAGCTAGCTAGATCCAGTTGTCGTTCTGAGTCGGTAACCCGCTGCTTAATAACTGCTTTGGCCTGATCATACTTCATGGTAAAAAGGATGTCTTGTGACAGACCTAAGGATAGGATTTTAGATATTATAGCCCCTTCCCATTTGGATTTAAAGTCATCTTTTCTAATAAAGGGCGCTAAACCCTTAGGGAAAAAATGCAGTCTAATCCAATAGGTAAGAATAGCCACCCAAGCTCTAGCCTCCACTTTCATGAGGCCTAACTCTAATCGGAGAGTAACATTTGGGACACATTTGGGAACTTGTAAGGCTGATCTTACAAATTTAGATTGTACCCGTTCCAGTGGAGCGTAATTGGAAAGGGGACCTAATTGGGCACCATATAGAAATTGGGAAATTGACTTGGCTTGGAATAATTTAAGTGCTGCAGGAATATATTGGCCACCAGCTGTCTTGAGATATTTAAGAATGGCTAGAGAACTTCTTTGAGCAATGTTGGCAACATAATCTCCATGGGCTTTTCTGCTACCATTAGCCTGAAGAACTACTCCCAAATATTTAAAGGAGGAAACCTGGAAGTATGCTTCCCAGATCTCTGAGGAAATGTGACAATCAGGCACAGGCCTATCAAGGCTGCGGATGCAAGATGTGAGGTGCCAAAAGGTAGCGGAAGCATTAGTTTTAGCTGCTTGTATTAGGCGTGCCCAATTATTTTGGGTAGCAAACTTTTTCTTATGTGTTAAAAGTTGTTTATATTTTTTCTTTCGCAAAAGAAGATCCTGTGCAGCCGATGGAGCTCTACTAGATAGGTAGAGTTGATAAGTAGCAGTTAGAGCCTTTTTAGCATCTACACACTCCTTGTCAAACCAAGGTTTGGAGTGGAAATGATGTCACCTGTAGAAGCACCATTTAGGATGAAGAGATTAGATCTATATGTTAGCTGGGCCAAAGAAAGGCCTGCAAAGTTGAATTTCTGATCCTTAAAAAGACGGGGGAGAAGGGAGCCAGTATATTCATAATCGGGGGGAATGCATTTGTAGGCTGTATATAGAATGTGATCGTCAGGACCCAGCCTCGCATTGAAGTCTCCTCCCAGAACTACTGATGCATTAGGGGTTTGAGTTATAAGATCCCCAACATATGATTCTAGCTCAGCCCAGAGAGTTCTAAGCTGGGCAATCTTCCTAATGGGTGGCATATAAACATTAATTAGAATCAAGGAGTGCTGCTTGAATTGAACTAGTACTGCCATGGCACATGAATTCAATGAGGGGAGAGGCCTTGAAATGGCATGTAGCGTTGTGGAAACAAAGATCCCCAAACCACCTTTTGCTCTTCCATATTTGGCGCCAGGCACTGCCCCCAATGAAAAGGCAGTAAATCCATTCAGATTTAGTTCATCAGCAGTCCATGTTTCTTGGATCAGTACAATGTCATGGTGAAGCAAATAGTCTCCGATGGAAGGATCCCTAATTAAAGAGAACCACCCAGCCACGTTCCAAGTTAAAAGGGAGACTATATGGTGGTCCTCCGACGGTCATGAACTGTGAGCTAGTAAATGAGAGGATGATCTTGGAGGGGATTTTGTGATATCCTGATGATTAAGTAACTGTATTGGTATTTCCTCCATCAAAGGGGAGGATGCCGAGTACTCTGGTCCTAGCTCATTTTCCTCAGTTGTTGATTTGTCCAACAGAGGCCTGAAATTGAAGGTGGCACGTTGGTCCTGTGTATCAGAAGTAGAGGCTGAGTGAATCAATGCCACATGAGAGACAAAATGAGGATCATTGGCAAGTAAGGATTCAGTAGGGTTATCCAGGTTGGTAAAAGACTGAATGTCCCAGCACGGATTTATTGAAGTTTGAGTTGGATTAACAGCCTTTAAGGATGGCAAATATTTAAGCTGCTCAGAACTGGGAGATGTCCTCTCAGAGGCAATGGCTGGCCTTTTAATACTTGGAGTTGTGTTCTCATATGAGGCATTGACACAGCAAAGAGGAAAAGTAGAGACAGGGTCAGGTCCCATGTGAATCTCAGCTGAGATTGGCTGTTTCCTGGGATGTTCCCTTCTATGCTCTTGAGAGGGGGCTATACACTCCATGGGACATTTGGATTGAGAGGACCCATTTAGTTTCAATAATTCTTGTCGGAGCAGCTCATTCCTTCTGAGAATAGATTGTCGCTTTTGGTCAGAGAGTGCTCTTAGGGTTGTAAGATCTTCCTGTGATAAGACCTCCTTGTCAAGATCCAATTGTAAGTTGATTTCCCAGGGGGATGGTTCAGCAGAATCATGTTGTCTTAGAGCTGCTGCCAGGGGTTGAACAGAAAGTGAGAGTATATCAGCTCTCTCATGTGGTGAAGGTTCACATGCAGGAGACTGAACTATGTCTGACGGGAGCTCTTCCATTATTGTCCCTGAAGATGGCTTTGTTGGGTTATTGATTTCAAAAGGGGAAATGGGGGAGTCTAATGGATCCTGTGCTGAGCAGACGTTTTGGGATCCCAGAGGCGTGGGAGCTGTTGAGATATCTGATTTTAACTTCTTAGATTTCAATTTGTTGGAGGGATTTTCCAAGGCAAGATGTTAATTCCTTAAGATTAATTTGAGCATTCAAGCTTCTGTTTGCACCTGACTGGTTGAGCTTAGCTGAAGGATGGTAGTCCCAGGGGAGTGAGTGACTAGTAGGATTGAGTTGTGGATGTTCCCCTTTAGGAAGGGAGCTACCAGCCTGTGTCTGTGCAAGCAGTCCTTCAGTTGAATCCAGTGGTTCTTGCATGACCTCATGCTCTGGGGTAGAAAATACTCTTTTGGGGGCTATAGAGAATTTGTTAATAATTTTTTTCATCCGGAATAACATGAGAGGGATGGTTGGCTTATGGAAGTCCAGTTTTATCTTGGTCAGCCTCCGTGAACCTTGAAGATATTTTATGTAGTTTAAATCAATTTGTCCGATCTCTGTAATAATTGCTTAAAGATGTAAGTATCCTCTGTTTACTGGACCAATTCCCCTTATTTATGTTGTTGTTGGCAACCTCTAAGATGATTTGAGTCACTATTAGTTGTTGTATTGTCTGCTTAAGATATTACTCACAAGCTCTCCAGTTAACTCCAAGTGCTCCGTTCTGTGGGAGGTTTCTTTAAGGGAACAGGAGGATTGAGTACAGTGGGGAGTGAATTTAGTTTTTGTGAGGGATTCTTCCAGAATGGCAACTTGGTCAGCTATCTGTTCCAGCTTCTGGAATATAGCCAACACAGTTCTCCCAGTAATTATAGCCAGTTCACTCATCAAGGACATTATGTGGCTCTCAGCTGTCTCCATGTTTGTGTTAGTTATCTTGGCTGTGGTGGTAGTAGAACTAGATACTGGAGGAATTGGCTGGGATGGGGGGAAGTACTGTGCTGGGGGTTGGGTTGATTGAGAAGCAGGAATCTCCACATCACTACTATCCAGATCTAGGTTAGTCTTATTATCTGAAGCTAGTATAGCATATCTGTTTGGTGAAGCATTTTGTATCAGCGTACTCACAGCTTCTTCAAGATTTGGGGTAAGCAGCATATCATCGAGACGTAGTTGTTTGGAATTCTTGGCGTTTCTTTCTTGGGCAGGAGAACTTGAAGGAATTCTTTGGCGTTTCTTCCTCCTAGGCATCTTATCTCAACAGGCAGACGTCTGGAGGTCAGGGTTAAAAATATTATTGCAGTTTCTTCCACGCAACTGCTCCCAGTCGTTAATTGTTAGTAATAAAAAACTGTAAGATTTGTGAGCAAGGTAAGCTTTGAAGGTTAAAAGGTTAAAAGGAGTGAATTTAAAAGATATATTAAAAGGGAGTGGAGAGAGCACAACAGAGTGCCTCCTCACCCAACAGGAACCGGAAGCTCAAAACCCTGGGACTGCAGTATATTAACCGTGAATGGGCAGGGGACCACTGTACCACACAAACCTTGTTAGACCATCTGTGTTAAAACTTCATGCTACGCTGTACATGTTAAAATGTAATATATAAAGTTGGCTCAAAGGTTCTGAGCCAAGGACAATTTCTCTGAGATAATTAATTATAGATTTTGGACACCTGGTAGATACTGATTAATGATTGGACACATGTGAGTTGATCTGATATAATGTCTTGTATAACGTCTGGAACTTGAGTCATAGCAACTGGACTTCTTTTTCTTGAGAGAGAGAAACATTTCTCTGCTTCAAACAGCTTCATCAGTCTGAATGCTGCCAGTGCAAGTCCTCCAACTTATAGTCAGCTTTGACCTCTTGTCACCCTAATGTGAAATAGGCTCATAAGTTGAACAATGACCTGAATAGGCTTGTTAGGGAGACAATAGTATCCATAGCCTTAAGGCAGTGCTCCCCAACCTTTTTATTGTCACGGACCGGTAAATGTTTGATAAATTTTCCGTGGCCCGCTTGTTTTGATTTAATAATTTTGCAGTCATACCTCGTATAACGGAGGGTTTGTATAACAGAAAATCCGTACAACGAAAAAAATCCAGAGGTAGGGGATTAGCGCCACCTCCATTCACCAGATGGAGCTAAGGGCGAACCTGAGTGAGAGAGGTGTGTGTGTGTGTGAGGAGGTGGTTGCGAAGGCAGCGGCAGCGGGGCGAGGAGCCCAATGGCCAGGGTGGCGGAGGTCATGTAGGGGTGTGAGGGGGGCGCTTTCTTATCAGGGACGTCTTGGTGGCCATGCTGGTGTTCTCCACTATGCTGCTGATGCTGCTGCTGCCTCAAGTCAAGCTGCCCAGGAGCCCAGGAAAATGACCCGCCCGCAAGCTCAGCCCCCGGGGGTGGGGTGGGGACGGGTGGGGTGCCGATGCTGCTGCCGACGCCACCGGAGCCGCCCTGGATGGCCACCGGCTCAGAACGCCGCGGTGGCAGGGGAGAGCATGCGGCGATTGGGGCTGGGCTGGACGGGCGCTGGGCTTGGGATCCTCCTTGTATGGACGGACGGGTGGGCGCGCGCGCACACACGCGCGCACACACACACACACACACACACACACACACACACACACACACACTTCCGCGGCCACCCCCACCCCCTGCACTGCCGTCTCTGCTGCTGCTGCTGCGTCTTTGCGCAGCAGGATCCACAGCCTCTGGCTCTGAGAAGGAGGAGAGGGAGGCGGCGGAAGAGAGCGAGAGCGAGAGCGCCCGAGCGACCGAGAGAGGGAAGGCGAGCGGCCGCTGGGGTCGGGTGCTTCCCTTTCTCCCTCCTGGCCAGCCCCGTTCCCTTCTCCCTGCACAGTTGGAAGGTATTTCCCTTACACACACACACACACACACACACACACACACACACACACACACACACACACACACACACACACACACACACACACACACACACACACACACTTCCGCGGCCGCGGGGGGGGGATCAGAGGCTGGGGAGAGGGACGGCGTGGGGGTCCCCTCTCTGCCTCTCCCCTCCCCCCGCTGATGTTGTTGTCGGAGGAGGAGGAGCAGCCACTCACCCCCCCCTCAAGCCTGGCGGTGGCAGCGCACCCACTCATTCCCCATAGCCCGGCAGTGGTGGCACGCCCATTCGCTCCCCACCCGCCAAGCTCCCCAGCACTAATGTTGTCGGTGGCGGAGGAGGAACGCCCACTCGTCTCCCCAAACTCCATGGCCACTCACCTCCCCCCACCCTCCAAGCTCCTGGCAGTAGCATTGGAGGAACTCCCCCCCCCCCACAAGCTCCATGGCAGCGGCACATTGGACAGCCCTGGTCTTGGGTATGCATTGGCGTCCCCTTATCGCTAAGGCCTCTTCTCTCCCCCCCCCTTTTCCCTCTCCTGTGGGAGGGAGGGAGGGACAGGGGAGAGGTGGGCCTTGATCCGGGTCAGGCTCCTCGGAAGCAAACCCACCCCCAGCTCCTGCACCATCTCCAACTCACCATCAGCTCGATGGTCTTGTCCTCAATCACGGTGATTGACAATCACCGACTCCGCGCACCCGGAAGAGGAAGTGAGGTCGCAGCCAGAAGCCGCGGCGGCGGCTGTGACCACGCCTGTGCCGCCGCCGCCGCCGCTGCCATTACTACATGAAGAAGAACTTCCAGAGTAGTTATAAACAAAAGAGGGGAAAGGGGACATCCTTGCCTAGTACCTTTGTGTATATTTACTTTGTCTGTAAGGTGACCATTGACTACAATCCTGGTATTTTGAGTAGAATAGATTTGGTCAATAGCTCGCAACATTCTATGGCCACACTGAAGGTAATCTAATTGAGTTTTAAGTAAAGACCAGGATACATTATCGAAGGCTTTCTCAGCATCGATGAATGCAAAAGCTACTTGCTTCTCAGGGTGAGATTCGTAATATTCCAACACATTGAGAAAAGTTCTAATATTGGATTGGAGATTCCTTTTCGGAAGGAAACCAGTCTGGTCGCGTGGTATCAGAGAAGGTAAAATCATCCGCCATCTATTAGCCAGAATGGTTGCAAAAATTTTGTAATCCACATTTAGGAGGGCAATTGGCCTGTAATTCTGTATCAAATCTTTGGATTTCCCTTCTTTGGGAATCAGTGTCGTATGTGATGATTTCCAGGAATCTGGTATATCTTCGCCTTCAAATATAGATGTAAAAAGATTTTTCATATTTCCAGAGATTGTCTCCTCCGAAATTTTTTTATAAAATATGGATGGTATTTGGTCAGGTCCAGGCGCTTTATTCAATTTTTGATGATTAATAGCTTCTGTTATTTCCATCATTGTGATAGGAGCATTCGTCTGGGCTCTCTGTTCTTCAGTAAGTTTTGGAAAGTTGGCTTGTTCAAGATATTGGAAGATAGCATCTTTGTCAATCATCTCCGGCTTGAATAATCTTTGGTAATATTCCTCTATGATTTTTTGGATTAGTAGTTGCTCTGTCTGATTTTCCCCAGTTTTGTCTTTGAGTGAAAATATGAATTTTTGTGATTGTACCTTTTTTAACCTATACGCTAACCATCTACCTGGTTTGTTAGCATTTTTCCACAAAATTCAGTTTGGCCAGCTTAATTTTGTGAGCTATGTCTGCAGTCAGGATCAGGTTGAGTTCATGCCTACAAGAGGCCAAGTCTTTGTTCAGCTTATCATTACGGGGGTCTTGTGTTAAGTCCATTTCAAGTTTTTTCATCATATTAAGAATTGATTCATATTTCTTTTTCCTCTCTTTATTCCGTTTTGCCATATGTTGGATAACAAATCCTCTGAAGTATGGTTTAAAGGCGTCCCATACCGTTTTGAGTGGTGTACCCTTATTTAGATTAGTTTCGAAATACAAGTTCAGATCTCTAGCAGCTTCTGAAATGAATTCTTTATCGGTCCAAAGTGTAGAGTTAATTTTCCAGTGCCTGGGCATACCTGAAGATTTCAATGTCCATAAAATAGCATTGTGGTCAGATAACATTCGGGGTAAGGTTTCTATATCCCTTGTATTTAGTAGAAGATCAGATGTGGCCCAACACATATCTATACGGGAGAAGGAAGCATGTTGTCTTGAGTAGAAGGTGTAACCATCTTTTAGTGGATTTTTCCTTCTCCAGATGTCATGAAGCTCTAAAATATCGGACATGTCCAAGAACGATTTGGGCAGTGTGGAAGATGAAGTCTTGAATTTTTTCCCTTTTGGTGTTTTCCCCCTGTCTACTGAGGGAATATGTACAGCATTAAAATCTCCCAATATTATAAGCTGATGATTCCCATATTGCAACAGTTTCTGAGCCAGTTGTTCAAAAAGGGTTTGTCTTCCGTGTTTATCGTTGGGGGCGTATATACCAGCGATAGTTGTTTCTTTAGATTGAATTTTAACTTGGACAAGAATCCATCTGCCTGATTCATCCTTTTCCAGAAGGGTTGGGGAAAGCTCTGGTTTAATATACAGTGCCACCCCATTTTGCTTCTTTTCTTTGTTTGATGTGGAAAATAGCTTTCCCAATTTATTTTGTATTAAATAATGTTCATGTTTTCTCAATATGTGGGTTTCCTGTAAACAGATGATTGAACATTGTTGTTTTGGGAGGAAATTGAAAGTTTTCCGACGTTTCTGCGGGGTGTTCAAACCATTGATATTCCATGTTAGAATTTTTTGAGCCATCTTACTACTTCCAGCGATATTTCTTCTTCCCTGATTTTGGCCTGAGATAATGCTTCGGCCTGGCGCCTCCCACTGCGCCACAAGAATCTTGGTCATGCTTTGAAGTCTCTTGTTTCGAAGTCTGATTGTCACGGTTGTCTTCTTTGGTAGTGGTTTGAGTTCCGGTCGTGTCCTCACCTTCAGTAGAGGATGATGAAGAGGAAGAGGGGCAGTAACCCAACTTCCTTGCATTTTTTTCAACGAAGGCTCTAGCTTTCTGATGGGATTCAATTTTCTGTAGTTTACCTTCCCATTGGAAGGACAGGCCTTGGGGGTAGAGCCACTTATATCCTATGTCATGCTTGAGCAGAAGTTTGGTAAGAAATGTATATTCTTTCCGCAGTTGACGAACCTCCCAAGGGACATCTTTTAGTATTGTCACTTTGGATTTATTGATTTCCACCTCCTTATCCTGAGTAGCCTTAAGGATGCAATCACGAGTGTATCTTCTAACCAATTTGACTATTACCTCAGGAGGGAGTTTGTTTCTTCTGGTATAAGCCGTTGGTTGACGGTAGATCAAGTCTACCTCGCGAAGAAAGTCTTCAACAGGTACCTCTAGTAGGGTGGCCAGGCTGTTTCCAACTGTGGTGTAGAGATTTTCATCTTTGTCCACAGTAAGGTTTTGAATTCTTAGAATTTTGGAAGAGGCTTCAATTTCCTGTGTAAGTACCAGTCTACTTGTTGATTCCATTGTGGCTTCAATTTCTCCAAGACGAAAGTCAGTGACAGTCATGTTCTCTTCCAATGCTTGTAAACGACCACCAAAAGTTTCTAGTTTTGCGTCCACATTTGAGAAACCCTCTTTCATTTCTGCTCTTAAGTTGGAAAACCCAGTGCTTTGGTCTGAAATCATTTTAACTTGAGTGAGGTTCAATTGATTAAGCGCCTCTAAGATTTGATTAGAATGGCTTAATTGACTTGATTGCTGGGTCATGGTTGCTGGATGGGCCAGAGGAACAAAAACAGACTTCTTTTGTGTAATTGGGGTTCTGCTCATGCTGAAGGATTGATCGAGATAATCCAGATTGTTGAGTAGTGTTTTTACATATTGTAATAATAAAAGGATCGATTACCTCTTCTCAGAAGTGTTACAAAGTCTTTAAGGGGTTTATCTTATTCTAGTTGGTTTGCTGCTTTCAGGAAATATAAGTGGAGTCGCAGACATGGAAAAATCCAGTAGATGGCGTGCTATACCCACTTTTGCCAACAGAGTCCGAAGAATATAGTAAATGGTGAAAACGGGAGCTTTAGGGTTAACTCTGCCGTTAGATGAATATGAAAGTGAAAGCAGTAGTTGCAGTCCTCCGAGAGGCAGATGGTAACAGATAAAACAGAAAGATGATTGAATAGAGGCAAATTCTTTAGGTAAGTTGCTTGATTAATATATTTGAAGGGGCTTTTGGGTGGAAAAAAGCCACTCACGATTCTGGAGGATAGAGGCAGCTCAAACTCCGTCAGGACCTCCCAAGGTCTCAGCCGCACAGGAATAGCACCAGAGGTTTCAAACCTCTCCCGAAGGAGAAGGAACCACGCCTGGGTGCCCCGGATCGGTTCTGGGATAGATTCTGCTCCCAGCGGGTCGTCTTGAGTGGAAATAACCCTCTTGGAACCTGGGGTGCATTGACGTTAGCTGGGACTGCTTCAGCTAGCGTCTCTGCTGAACGCGGCCATCTTCTTCCTCTTTGTGCTGTTATGGATGATGGGAGTCAAACAGTAAGTACTTATCTATGTGGGTGGGTTTCCTGTAAACGTCTACTCCCAGGCCACGGTCGTGTTTGACTATGACTGCACAATCCAGGAAAGCCACTCTGTTGTCTTGGGTGTCTCCCCTAGTGAACTTAATATTAGGGTTCACCGCATTGAAGTGGTCTCCAAAGGCCTGTACTTCCTGAGTCTTGATTTTCACCCAGATAACATCTACATTCCTGAACCATTGGGATGTTGTCCCTGGGAAGGTGTAGAGTGCCTTCTTCACTTCTTCCAAGTATAGGCTGACATCAATTGGTGACAGTGGGGACCCCATGGCACAACCATGCGTCTATCTGTAGAAATCCCCTCTGTACATGAAATATGTGGGTTTCAGACACAGGTCCAGGAGCAGGTATATCTGGTCTGGGTTGAGGTCTGGAGGTGAGGGTGCTGTCTTCTCTTAATCTTCTCTTTACCATTGTTAGGGCATCAGTGCTAACAGCCATTAAACAGAAGGATGGGCCAACATAGGAGGGGTAACAGCTCAATACCAGAATCAGCAGTATACCTGCATTAGCAGATTAGCATGACAAAGGGCACACATTCAAAGATGAGGTTGTACACATATTAGACAGAGAAGATAGGTGGTTTGAAAGAGGAGTCAGGGAAACCATTCATGTGAGCATTGAAACCCCCTCTCTCAACAGAAGTGGGGGCCTCAGGCATAGTCCATCTGCTATTTATCAGGGTGTGCTTTCAACAATACCCAGACAAATCAAAAAGCCTTCACCACCAAGGCCATAGCTAACAACCCATACTTTATAGGTTTTAGAGTTGTATACAAGGGAGATGTTACAAGTGAAGTTTATCTGCCGTAAGTCAGATCATTTTACTCATTCTGTTACCACGTTAAACAGTCTTGCTCATGTAATTCTATGTTGGATGCTTTGTATATATTGCAACTGAAGTTCTAATACACTGCCATAAGAATTTTACGTATACTCTCTGTGTGTGAGAGAGATATTTAAGTTCTATTCCTGCACTTCTTAACTCTGCTTATACGTGAGATCTCCACATTGTCATAAGTGTGGAGCTGATAAATCTCAACAATGGCCCTCACAGGGAAGAAGCCTTCCAAATGCCTGGGGTGTAGGAAAAAGTTTGGGGAGAAAACACATGTTACAAACCCTAGCAAGAAAGAGGTCTTCCTTTCTCTGCCTGCCGTTACTCCTTCCTGAGTCAATCTGGGCAGAATCCCCTTTTCTCTCTGTTCTCATTTCATCCTTTCTGACACTTTTTAAAAATGCTATTAAAGGGTGTTTATTCAGTGCTCTGTGGTTCTCTATTGTCTTATGCAGCAGGCAAACATTTTATGAGGTGTTTTTATATGTAGATGTGTAACAGAATTTGAAATCTTTAATTGTAATTGTTTGAAAAACAACAGGGTTGCAGGGGTGTAAGGGTTGAGTGCCAGCCAACCTGGGTTCCGTTGATGACAGATGACTCTGGATGGCATTTTCTCCAAATTAAATGAAGTTTTATTAAACCCTTTAAAAATGACAGGCTCTTGTACTTCTCTCGGAGGTTCAATAACATTAGAAGGGTGATAACCGACGTTTGGCAACATTAAACTGTCTAACAAAATATCTTGCACAAACGGGTTGTTGCTTATTTGTGGACTGGTGGCACCGGATTCACTATGGGACCCGCGCACTGGGTACCACAGCAATGGTGGCAAACCACACCCTGTGGTTCCCACCCCCAACCCGGGATCCATCCTGGAGGTCCTTTGGGTTGGGCTTTGCCAGGCAGTCTTACAGCTCTCCCAGATGGGGTGAAGATGAACCGCTAAGTTCCCGATGTGGGTAAAGGCAACCCCGTTTCCCTCTTTTCCACCGACTCTCCTTCTGTCTGGGTTTCCCTGTCCTTCACTCTCTGGACTCCTCGCCTCAACTGCCGTTTTTCAACTGCCCTCTCCTCCTCCTCGCCCCCCCCACCTGTCTCGCGCTCCCTCAACATTCCGTTCCCTTCCACCTGCGTTCCTATCTTAACTCTCACAAAGAAACATTCTGCCCGCCTGTCATCTACTCCATCTGCTCCCTTGTGACACTTCTCCGCAACTTCCCCTTGATTGTTGACATCTGTCTCTCGAGATTTAACTTCTGTCCCTTTTCCTTCCATTTCAACACCTTCTGTCTTCTCTGCGGACGGTCTTATCTGTCGTCTGTCACAAGGGGAGGCCCCCAATAGAAGCACCTGAACCCTCTCCTGGAAGAGAACCAGCAAAGGTGCTTCTCTCCCTCCTGAGTGAAGCTCTTTGGGAGGCAGATTCTAAATAGGCCAAGGATTTAACTCTTTAGAAGAGGAAGGGAGGAGATGGAAAGAGGCACCCAAGAAGCAGAAAAGCTTGAAACAATTCTATATATTTGTATAAAATGTATGCGACAAAGGTGGAAGACAATTGTGATAAAATGCTGGAACTAGGCTGTAGTACATACCAGCGAACATTGGCATCTGCCAAGGATTCTTCTCGGGGGCCAGTCCTGACGTAAATTTTCTTCCACCTTCCACATGATGGTCCATCCAGGGATTTGAAGGTATCTCCCATGTCACCTCTTAGTCTTTTCATTTTCAGATTAAACACACCCACCTCAATCACTATCTTCGTCGCAGGGCTTGGTCTCCATGCTGGTGGCTGTCCTCTGGATGTACTCCCCCTTCTCCAACTCCTTTTAAATCTCCGATATCCATGATAATGGCCAGGTTATGATATAAATTTGTCTCCTTTTTTTCTAACACACTGGATATCTTTCCTTTATAAATTAGGCTTCTTTTGTTTTAACGTCATAAGCTAGAAAAGTACACTTTCTCTCAGACACAGTGGCAGTCCAAATACTTAGCAGATTCTAACCAATAGAGTTCTGAGAGTCGTTGCTTATACTTTGCAGGTAAGGTGATGTAGAGAAGAAATAAGAATGGAGAGGAAGATGAGGAAGAAGGTGGGGGCAGGAGGACGGGTTGCAAGATTTGGGGGCTCCCTTTTCTTGGTACTGGGAAGAAGGAGGAGGAGGAAGGTCTGCCCCCCCCCATATTCCCTCAACCTTTTGAGTTTCCCAGAAGGGGCATCTGGCTCTGATTCAGGGCCGGATCCTGCCAATGCCACTAGGAGGAGGAGGAGGGAGGAAACCCCCTTTCCTCAATCCCTCCCTCTCTGCCATTTGTGGCTGGGCTCCCTGAAATTGCCTGCTGCAAAGTTGGGGAGCTCAGCGGTTCGGATCCCAGGAGCCGTTCAGCCAGAAGGGAGTCAGAGAAGGGCGCCTAGGGGGCATTTTGGGAGGGAGGTGTGTGGGGTTCCATGGGGAGGAAAGGCAGCGAGCGCAGCTTCCTAGAGTGGCAGGAAATGAAACTCCATAGGGGAGGGAGAGATGTGGCTTCTATCCATGAGGGTATATAAACCTCCCCACACATTCTGAATTGCATTGTATTGCATGGGGGGAAGCACCATCTGGCAGGGGGAGAAAAGGGTGGCCCCCTCCATCCCCCCCCCACAAGACAAGCCCCCCTCTTGAGATCTGACCCCCCCTCCATTGGGTCTGGATTTAGAAGGAATTCCTCCCACCCTCTTTTACCAGGGGAGATGCTAAATTAGGTCACGTTCCCACTCCTTCCTTCCCTCCCCAAGTTTTCTTTGGCTGAGCAAAAACATTTGAGTTCCGGGTCTCCTTGGACCCGCAGCAGCACCCTGTGTCTCCTGTCCCTCTGCCCATGTGCAGAGGGTTTCCCCTCTCCCCAGCCCTCCTCTCAACAGCAATGTGGGCAGCTGATATGAAGGCGAGAAAGCAAACTATGGAGGAGGCTGGAAATGGGCTTTGGAGAGGGGCCGGTGTTGCATTACAATTACAATTAAAACCACTGGCTGCCACTACAACAGTTGTGCCACCCATCCTACCCAACCTCTGCGGGCCAGCCATTCTGACAGAAGATCTTCTGGCTCCCCGTAACATCCTGGTGGGCAACAGCTCCAGGCACTGAGAGGGAGAGCAATTTAGAGAAGGCCTGTGTCTTTTGGAGTATACCTCCCAGGTAAGAGGCTCAGAAACATGCCTTTCTGTTGCTGCAGGCCCGGGGGTGGGTTTAGGGTTAGGGAGGACAGTGTCAGCATCAGCAGATGTGGCCGCGACAAGAAGCCCCAGAACAAATCTGGTAAGTTTCTATTATTTCTTATGGGGAAATTTATTTTGGGTTTACAATGTTTTGGTTTACAAGTAAGTTTCCAGAACAAATTATGCTCGTCAACCAAGGTACAGTACTACTGTATTAATGTTGCTACTGACCCCCATTCAGGATCAATAACAACATTACTGTCTCTTGGCCTGACTCTAAGGGCAAGACTTTATCCGCTGGCCCTCAAGGTGTGTGGTCAGAAGGATCAGACAGCTCAGCCATTTTAATGTCTTTGGAAGGGGAAAAATCTCACAGGTCCCACTTTAACCTCTGCCCAGCTCAATAAATCCAATTTCTGCAGCTCCAGCCTGTCACTCTATAGCTCTCTGCACTCCTTAGGGCACACACACACACACACACACACACACACACACACACACACACACACACACACACACCTGGGCTTTTAGGACACACACACACACACACACACACACACACACACACACACACACACACACACACCTGGGCTTTTATTTGGGGTTTTAGGACACACACACACACACACACACCTGGGCTTTTATTTGGGGTTTTATATTAATCTACTGTACACGATCAGGTAACTGCTCTCATTTACTTGAACCAGTCTTAAGTGTACTGGGCTGTATATTGTCCCTCATTACTGTAAGCCACCTTGGGTCCTTTTCCAAGGAGAAAGGCGGGATAAACATACTCTAAAATAATAGAGGGGGGAGGGGTGGCCATCGTTTACAGGGAATCTCTATCAGCAGAGCCGCGGCGTTAGTGAGTCCTGGGTTAGAATGCCTCTTTCTATTGGTGGGTTAGTGGGAAAGGTTTGGCATTGTGATAGGGTACCATGATCCCCGCAACCCTGCACAATCCCTACCAGAGCTCACTGAGTTCTTCTTAGTGGTTGTGTTGAGGTCCACCGGTGTACTGGTGGTGGTAGGGGACTTTAACATGCATGCAAAGATGGGCTTTCAGGAGTGGCTCTGGATTTCATGGAATCCATGGCCTCCATGAATCTGGCCCAGCATGTTGTTTGTCCCACCCATAGAGTTGGGCATACCCTGCACTGGGTACACCGTACATCGGTGGATTATAATCTGAGGGTTGAGGACATTGGTCCCTTGCCTGTGTCATACTCAGACCATCATCTGCTGTCTTTTCCCCTTGTAGATTGCTGCCCCACCCCGTGGGGAGCCTCAGCCCCTGGTTTGGGCACACCCCCAAAGGCTTCTGGACCCCGAAAGGTTTCTGGAGGCCTTCGGGGAGCTTCTTGACAGTCTGGCCGACGATCCGGTGGATGCCCTGGTAGAAAGGTGGTATGAGGATACCACCTGGGGTGTTGACCCAATCGCCCCTATTAAGACATATTCCACTTGAACCTGTGCCCGTGGCATTAAATCTAGTTTCTGCAGCTCCACCCTGTCACCCTATAGCTCTCTGAAGGCATCAGGACACACACAGACACCGTTCCTGTTGAGCTGAGCACACGGCCCTTCCTCTTTGAGCACAAAGCTGCCGGGTTTTGGCCTGGGCTTTTATTTGGGGTTTAGGTGACTTTTATACGAATCTACCATACATGACCAGGAAACCGCTCTCAATTACTTGAAC
This sequence comes from Phrynocephalus guinanensis, assembly GCA_037367245.1. Lineage (NCBI taxonomy): Eukaryota > Metazoa > Chordata > Lepidosauria > Squamata > Agamidae > Phrynocephalus > Phrynocephalus guinanensis. The sequence goes on along the minus strand of CM074744.1, from coordinate 7,180,502 downwards.
ATGTCTTAAGTGCACTGGCCTGTATATTGTCCCTCATTACTGTAAGCTGCCTTGGGTCCTTTTCTATGGATAACGGTGCGGTAAAAATACTCTAAAATAATAAATAATAATAATTTATGGGAAGATTTGTTTATTTTATTTTAGAGTATTTTTACCCGTTCTCCTTGGAAAACGACCTAAGGCAGCTTACAGTAAAGTGAGAATATACAGTCCAATACACTTAAGACATTCAAGTACTGAGAGCAGGGAATTGAGGGCCATCTTACAGCAGGCATGCCCAAAGTCCAGCCCGGGGGCCAAATCCGGCCCGTCAGGCCATTCTGAGTGGCCCGTGGCTAGCTGGCCCACCCCTCCCTCCCCCTACTTTGATCCATTATTTTTTTTAAAAAAAACTTCTGCCAACACTGACACCGCTGGGAAGCTTGGGCGGCTGGGCGGAGATGCAGTCTGCCGCCACCGGCACTGCAGGGGAATGTGTGGGGGGTGGGCAGGCCAGCGTGGCTCTGCCACCACCAAGGAGATTTGGGGTGGGCTGGCGGGCGAGCCATCGCCACCGCTGGGAGCTTGGGGGGGGGTGTTCGCACAGATCGCCTCTTCCAAGGGGCGACCTGTGGCCACGGCTCCCTGTGCTGTCTTTGGTCCCCACCTTCCTTCTTTCCTCCCTTGTTCCCACTTCCCCCGCTCCCTCCCTTCCTTGTTCCCCACCTTCCTTCCTTCCTCTTTTGGTTTCCACCTTCTTCCCTCCCTCCCTTGGTCCCTGCCTTCCTTCCTGTGGGTGGGGTTGCAAGGGGTCAGTGGGTGGGGCTTATGGGTCAGTGGGTGGGGCTTGCAGTGGGGTGGCAGGGTCCGGGAACAACCGCCCCGACACATTCTCAGCCACCAAATCTGGCCCTCCTTACAAAAAGTTTGGGCACCCCTGTCTTACAGCATTACAAGACAACATTACATTAAAGCTACAACACCTGGACTGTTTACCATGTGAGGGTTCAGGTTCCAACTTTAAAACACAACAGGTTGTCTTTTATTGGTACACCATCTTCAAAAGCAGATAGGTCTACAAGGAACATTCAACTTTACAGCTGTGTCATCGCTGTTAATAAACGGGTTCCAACTTGTAACTCCCGTAGAACACTCTAAGCTCCCAAGTACTGTACATCCTCTGGGTTTCTAGTATCCGTGTCCTCCTTTGCACCCATCCATGGTGTAAAGGAGCCAGATTGCTGACTGGGGCAGGTTACAGAGATCACATTACACCCCCTACTAAAGGCAGCTCCACTGGCTGCCAGTCACTATCGGGCACAATTCAAAGTGCTGACCTTGAAGTACAAAGCACTGTGACCTGGGTCCCAGCTGCAAGGTTCGAATCTCACAAGATGAACTGACTCGGGTGTTACGGTCATCAGGAGAGGCCCTTCTCTCCATCCTGCCACCCTCACAGTTGGGTCTCACGGGTACACATGAAAGGGCCCTCTCGGCTGCTGCGTTCTCTTTTAGCATTAATATTGTCTTTTATTGCTTTTAGATGCCCCTCAGCTCCCTGTTCTCAAACTTGAATATGTCTTAAGTGTACAGTGGACCCTTGTATAAGAAACAGCTTGTATAACATAAAATTTGTACAACATAAAAATTTCTGGAGATAGGGGAAATTTGCTTAACATAATCACCTATGGGGCAAATCCGTACAACATATAAATGGGATTACTCTGTTTTCAATGCATTCCTATGGGAATTTGTATAAAGGAAAATTTGCTTAACATAATATTATTTGGAACGAATTAATTCCTTTATGCAAGGTACCACTGTATAGTTAAAGTATAGAGTATTTTTACCCTGCCATTCTCCTTGAGGGTCCCCAGCTGCCCTGTAAACAAGGGTTTGAGCCAGAGGGCACTTATGGTGAAGTCCTCAAATCTGCCTTGACCTCCCCAGTTGCCCAAGAAGCAACAGTCCTGCTTGGCTGCTGGTGGCTGGGCTTGGTCTCCTGGCCCTCCGCCCCCTGAAGAGCCATTTGGGGGAAAATCCTGGCTGGAAGGAAGGTTTCCCAGGCTCCAACTTCTCCGTTCCCCCAACACTGGCTCTTCGGCTTGGAAACGGAGACTAGCACGCATGTGCGGCGCCCACGGGGGGGGGTTACTTTACTTTTCCCTCCCCCTCCCTTGCAGAGCCAGGTGGGAGGCAGAGGAGGGGGGCATTCGGATTCCTCCAAGGCAGCGAGTTCCGCTTCCTAGAGTGGCAAGAAACGAAGGCTGACAGGGAGACGGGGTCTGTTCTCCGCGTGGCTTTCCACCCCCCCCCCTCCAAAAGGCTCTCTATGGTTCGTGGAAGGAGAGGAAAAAGACCCCCCCCCCCAGGAGAAGGAGGAGGAGGTGGGTTGTGCAATGGGAGGGATGATATGGGGGGGGGAGTGCAATAGGGGGGGGGAGGTTGCAAGTGAGGAGGAGGGGGCCATTGGAGATGCAATGGGGAAAATCTGCCCCCTCGTTCACTTTCTCCCCACCTTTAATTTGGAAGGAGGAGGGAGGAGAAGGACAGGAAGAAAAACTGAACCCCCCCCCCTTTTGGAGGAATTGGGGGTCCGATCCAGGCAAACCCTCCTCTTAACCTTTCTCTCCCCCCCCCCAAGGAAAAAGGAAGGAGGGTGAAGCTTTTAAGGCCGAACCAGGACAGGGAAAGGGGAGGGAGGGAGAGAAGGCAACTGGCCCCAAAAGAACAATTCCAGGGGCAGATCGGCATTTTGGGGGAATGGGAGGGGAGGGTCCCATGGGGGGAAAGAGAAAGGCAACAAGTGGGGCTTCCTAGAGTGGCAGGAAAAAACGAGGCTATATATAGGGAGGGAGGTGGGGGACAGAAGGGATTCCCCCCTTCCTTGGGTCAGGATTTCGAAGGAATCCCCCCTCCAGTGTAGGGGGAGATGGCAAAGAAGGAAAGGGATTAAAGTTCCTCCACGCCCAGGTTTCCTTCTCCTGGGCAAAACTCTGAGCCCAGAGTCTCCTGGGTCCCACGGCAGCTCTCTCTGTGTCACCTGCTTCTCTGCCCATGGACAGAGGGCTTTTCTTACCCCCACCCCCAGGGCCCTTCTCTCTCTCTCTCTCCCTCTCCAGCCCTTCTCTCAGAAGCAACGTGGGCAGTTGACCTGATGCCCCTCCCCAAATGCCTCTCTTGCCCCATCCAAGAACTGACGGGCGAGGAAGCAACAAAGGAGAAGGCTGGAGAGATGGACATTTTGGAAGTACAATCCCTCACCACACAAAACATGAAAGCAGTTATATAGTATTTTTATGCCTCCTGAATAAGTGAGGCCCAAACCACTAAGCAGAGTTGAGCCACCCTGGGTCTCTTTTTAAGGAGAAAATCAGGGCAGGAATATTTGAAATAAATAAATGTTTTGGGGGAATAAACTGCAGGAGAGTTGGGACAATTTCCTCCCTGCCTCCCTCAGGGGAATCTCTGTGGTATTCCTTTCCCACATGGTGTTTTCTGAAAGGAAGGAAGGCACACATAAAGCTGATGTTTTTCAGCAGAGTTAGAAACAGATCCCCAAAGAAGCGGGATCTTCCTGCATGTTCTCTCTGCTGCAAGGCAGGTGGTTTAGTCCAGGATACACAATTCAGGGCCATTCGCTTCACAAAAGGCTGGTTCCTTATCACTTCTTAGAAACTGATATTTCTGCCCCCATTTTCAGCTCTCCTGTTAGTGGAAAAGGAAACCCTTAAGGAGCATGAAGGTTGGAAGATACTGTAGTAGTATCTGCCAGTGTTCCTACAGTTAGAAAAGTCCTGAGACATGCACAGTGCCTTTCGTTTTAAATTTGATTTCTATTTTCAGCTGTCAGTGTCTCCTGCGGAGGTGACCCCCTATTTTGCCCACAGCGAGTGGGATTTTCTCAGTCCAGGCTGGAGATCTCTGCATGATCTCTGGAGATCTCTGTGGAAAGAGATTCTGCTAACAAAATCTGTCTGGGTAAGGATCCTCAGCATGTATCATGAAGAAGGCTTTTTACTTTCTTGATTTATTTTATGCATTCACATACTGCGACTGCTCTGATTCACTTACAGTATGAGTTAAGGCACCTCACCCTGCCCAGCCATAAACAGTGGCATAAAAATAAAATGATAATCAATGTGACGGGTCAATTATCCGGGGAGGATATTCTTCTGTACCACCCTCCAAGCTCACAATAAAAATTTTAGAAAACATCTTCTTCTGCTATGGGGCGACTGCAGAGGGAGAGCCTCTTTTGAGTATTTAGAAAAAGTAAGACTTTTTGCTCTTCTGGTTTTCTTGTAGATTTATCTGAGGACAGAAAAATGATTGCCCAGCTCGTGTGGTGGTGGGGCAGTGCGTATCCTACATAATTAAATTGGAAACTGCTCAGAGAGTGCTTTAAGGATTGTGGGGCAGTACATTCTCCTTCTTGTCTGTTATTGCTTTGAAGCAGTCTGTATATGAATTTAAATACGTCCATCCAGTTTTTTCTGCCAATGTAGAGCAATGTTCCCTTAAAATAACAAAGCTATCTGAGTGGCTGCTTTGAAGGTGATAATAAGCACCATAAATTCATATTGAAGATGTATGGTCAGCCAAGGCAAATTTATGTGAGTTAGATCCAAAATAATATATAAATATTATATTAAAACTATGAAACAATTTGGATCCATTTCTTACCCTGGACCTCACTTGAATTAGCCAGCATGGAAAGGAACCATTTTCTCACAGGAAGAGAGCGATAAATCCCCTCGTTTTCCTCAGGATATTCACTGGTGCCACAATGAGCCTCCTCACTGATATTGGTGGAGGTGGGTCCACCCTGGAGCTGTATTTCATTCTCCTGAATCCTCCATGGCAGTGCATTGGATTGGTTACTTGATTTGAAGCTCCGTTTTTTGTTGTAACTTATATTTTGCAGGTAAGACAGTGTAGAGAAGCAATAAAAGAGGAGGACACCAAGTGTCAGAGGAAGAGGTTGAATACTCAGATGGAAAAGAGGGTGTTGAGAATCAAACCAGAATGAAGAAATTTAAAGGAGAACCCATTGACATGCCTAGAGCGTGGAAAGAGGTTCAGTCAAGCTGGGCGCCTTGCTAATCATCACAGAACCCACACAGGCGAGAAGCCATTTGAATATCTGCAGTGTGGAATGATGTTCAGTGATTCTAGAAGCCTTGCTAAGCATCACAGGACACACACAGGTGAGAAGCCATTTGAATGTCTGGAGTGTGGAAAGAGGTTCAGTCAAGCTGGGAACCTTGCTAAGCATGACAGAATCCACACAGGTGAGAAGCCGTTTGAATGTCTGGAATGTGGAAAGAGGTTCATTACTTCTGGAAACCTTGCTAGCCATCACAGGATCCACACAGGTGAGAAGCCGTTTGAATGTCTGGAGTGTGGAAAGGAGTTCATTCAAGCTGGAAGCCTTGTTAGGCACCACAGGACACACACAGGCGAGAAGCCATTTGAATGTTTGGAGTGTGGAAAGACGTTCAGTGATTCTAGAAGCCTTGTTACTCATCACAGAACCCACACAGGCGAGAAGCCATTTGAATGTCTAGAGTGTGGAAAGAGGTTCAGTGATTCTAGAAGACTTACTAGCCACACAGGATCCACACAGGTGAGAAGCCATTTGAATGTTTGGTGTGTGGAAAGAGGTTTAGTAATTCTGGAAACCTTGTTACTCATCACAGAACCCACACAGGTGAGAAGCCATTTGAATGTCTGGAGTGTGGAAAGAGGTTTAGTCGAGCTGGACACCTTTCTGCGCATCACAGAACCCACACAGGCGAGAAGCCATTTGAATGTCTAGACTGTGGAAAGACGTTCAGTGAATCTGGAAGCCTTGCTAAGCACCACAGAACCCACACAGGCGAGAAGCCATTTGAATGTCTGGAGTGTGGAAAGAGTTTCGGACACTCTGGAAACCTTGCTAACCATCACAGGATCCACACAGGCGAGAAGCCATTTGAATGTCTGGAGTGTGGAAAGAGGTTCAGTCACTCTGGACACCTTTCTAGCCATCACAGGATCCACACAGGGGAGAAGCCATTTGAATGTTTGGAGTGTGGAAAGACATTCAGTGATTCTGGAAGCCTTGCTACGCATCACAGAACACACACAGGTGAGAAACCATTTGAATGTCTGGAGTGTGGGAAAAGGTTCAATGAGTCTGGAAGCCTTGCTAGGCATCACAGAACCCACACGGGCAAGAAGCCATTTGAATGCCTGGAATGTGGAAAGAGGTTCAGTCAAGCTGGAAACCTTTCTGCGCATCACAGAACCCACACAGGCGAGAAGCCATTTGAATGTCTGGAGTGTGGAAAGAGGTTCAGTCACTCTGGACACCTTGCTAGGCATCACAAAACCCACACAGGAGAAAAGCCATTCGAATGTCAGTACTGAGGTGCCAGATTCTGTCATTTTGGTTGCCTTTCTTTCACATCTTAGGACTCATTCATTCCAGAAGCCTTTGAAATATCTGGAGTGTTGGAAAAACTTCAGTTACGGTGACCCCAACGCCTATTGTGGGCAGTAGGGACCAAACCTGACCCTCGATAATTGAAAATCTGCTATATGCAGATGCAGGTTGTGTCGGGCTTGGTGGGCCTTCTGGGGGCGCTCTTGTAATTACCCCCCCACACGGCACTGCCCCAAATGGACCTGCAAAGGCCTTCCCAGGCCTTCTGGAGGTCCCCATAGGGCATCCCTGTGAACTCGAAGTGATTTCCCCCAAACCAGACGTCACTTCTGGTTCATAGGGAAGCCATTTCCGAGGCTCCAGAAGGCCTGGGAAGGCCCTTGCAGGCCAGTTGTGGAGTAAGTACAGGAGGTCTGAAACAGGCCTTGAGGTAAGTACAGGAGGCCTGAAACAGGCCTTAACCTTTAATGCAGAGGGCCTTATTTTATATACTGCGGTCCTGCAATATAGTGGGACCGCAGTAGATGAACCGTGAATGGGCCGAGGACCACTGTACAGGCCTTAAATGCTGTCTTTAGGTGCCTGTCTTCCTGCTCCTTGGCTTCTGTGGAGGTGGGGATGCGCTGTTGTAAGGCTTCGATTCTCTCAAGTACCGGTTCCGATCCATAACATAGTCCAGAGTCCATTTTTGTATATACTTCAAAAGGATTGTTATTTAACTTATTTAAATTAACATCAACTGAACTGGAACAAAGGTTATTCTCAGGCACTTGTGGTACATCTCTTGAAATTGGTACATTAACTTCATTAAAAATAGGTTCTTCCAACAACAACTGATACGGAGTACTTTCTTTGAGGGGAGATTTAAAAACAGGGGCAATGGTTCGTCCCTCGTCTTACACACTGCGTTCTGCAATAAGGGTGTCTGGCCCATTGAGCTACGGGATTCTCTGGTTTGCCTCTGCTCCATTCCGAATCAAACCTTTCCCGATCGCCAGGCCACTTAACTGGTCTCACTTGAACAGACCAAGTAAATTCATCATTTTCTCTTATTTTAAAACGATCACCCACATAACTTTTCTCCCTCTCCTCTGTCTGTGTGCCTCTCTCTCTCAATGGCTTCTTCCAACTGTCCACTTTTCCCTCTAGCTCCACCCAACCTGCCACCACCTCGTCTCATGCTACCCAGACCTCTTCATTTTCCTCGGACACCCACAATGCTTCACGTTCCCTCTCTCCTGCTAATACTCCCGACACTTCACTTAACTCCCTGACTGTTTCTGACACCTCTATTTTCTCTATGCCCGTTGCTAAGTCTTTAACATCTCCCTTCTCGGTCTTCTCTTCCTCAGCTCCTTTCAAGCCAGATGGCTAACTCTTAGGCTCTCCTTCACAGCTGTGTTCTGTGGCTAAGAGTCCTGATGACTCCTAATTTGTGCTGTAATGGATGATGGGAGTCAAATAGTCAGGAGTCAGGACTTATCTATGTGGGTGGGTTTCCTGTAAACTTCTACTCCCAGGCCACGGACGGGTCTGACGAAGATTGCACAATCCAGGAAAGCCACCCTGTTTTATTGGGTGTTTTCCCTCGTGAACTTAATATTAGGGTCCACCGCATTGATGTGGTCTGTAAAAGCCTGTACTCCCTGAACCATTGGGATGGTGTGGTCCCTGGGAATGCATTGAGTGCCTTCTTCTCCACTTCTTCCATATATAGGTTGGCAACAATTGGTGAAACGGAGGACCCCATGGCCCAAACATGTTTCTATCTGTAGAAATCCCCTCTGTACATGAAATATGTTGTGTTCAGACACAGGTCCAGGAGCAGGCATATCTGGTCTGGGTTGAGGCTGCTTCTGGAGGTGAGGGTGCTCTCTTCTCTTAATCTTCTCTTTACCATTGTTAGGTCATCCGTGCTAACAGCCATTAAACAGAAGGATAGCCCAACATAGGAGGGGTAACAACTCAGGACCAGAATCAGCAGTACACATGCATTAGAAGGAGAATAGGCACTCATTCAAAGATGAGGTTGTACACATATTAGACAGAGAAGATAGGTGGTCTGAGAGATCAGTTAGGGAAAACATTCATGTGAGCATTGAAACCCCCTCTCTCAACAGAGGTGGGAGCCTCAGGCATAGTCCATCTGCTACTTATCCGGGTGTGCTTTCAACAATACCCAGACAAATCACAAAGACTTCACCACGAAGGCCACAGCAAATGACCCATACTTTATAGGTTTCAACACCTAAGGCATTGTTCACCTTAAGGGTATGGATACTATTGTCTACCTAAGGAGCCTATTCAGGTCATTGCCCATCTTATGAACCTATTTCCGACCAGGGTGACAAGAGGTCAAATCTGACTATAAGATGGAGGACTCGCACTAGCTGTATTCAGACTGATGAAGCTGTTTGGATGAGCAGTGAAACGTTTCGATCTCTCAAGAAAAAAGTCCAGTTGCCGAGACTCAACTTCCAGATAAACTCACCTGGATGACTGAGAATCTACACAGACGTCTTATATAATGATACAATTTGGTGCAGCTGATATATTCTGCAATGTATTCTATGATTGCTGCAAGAGTTGTATACAAGGGAGATGTTACAAGTGACGTTTATCTGCTGTAGGTCAGATCACTTTACTCTGTCTGTTGCCATGTTAAACAGTCTTGCTGATGTAATTCTGTGTTGGATGCTTTGTATATATTGCAACTGAATTTCTAATATGCTGTCATAAGATTTTTACGTATACTCTCTCTGTGTAAGAGAGGACAGAGGTCTTCCTTTCTCTCCCTGCCGTTACTCCTTCCTGAGTCGATCTGGGGAGAATCCCTTTTTCTCTCTGTTCTCATTTCAACCTTTCTGACACTTTTAAAAATGCTATTGAATGGTGTTTATTCAGTGCTGTGTGTTTCTCAACTGTCTTATGTAGCAGGCAAACACTTTATGAAGTGTTTTTATATTTAGATGTGTAACCGAATGTGAAATATTTAATAATAATTATTTGAAAAGCAGCAGGGCTGTGGGGGAGGCCCTGGATTAAAACACCCTCTACCTTCTCCTGGGCAGGAGCACAGTGGGGAGGAGCGGAAGCGGAAGAGGCGGCGGCAAGGGCCCTTCTCTCCGTCCTGAGTGAAGCTCTTTCGGAGGCAGGTTCTCAATAGGCCAAGGATGTAACCCCTTAGAATAGGAAGGAAGGAGTTGGATAGAGGCACCTGAGAAGCAGAAAACCTTGAAACATATTTCTATATATTTGTGTAAAATGTATGTGAGAAAGATGGAAGACTATTGTGATAAAATGCAGGAACTAGACTGTAATATGAACCAGCAAACATTGGCATCTGCCAAGGATTCTTCTCGATGTCAGCCCTGAGATAAATTTCTTCCACCTTCCACATGATGGTCCATCCAGTGATTTGAAGGTACCTGCCATGTTGCCTCTTAAGTCTTTTCATTTTCAGACTAAACAAACCCGCATCAATCACTTATTCCTCACAGGGCTTGGTCTCTATAAAACTGGTATGCTTTTTATCATTTGGGGGTCTTCTCTGCCCTTAAGAGAACACAGTTGCTGTACTTTCTCAATAAAATTGGAACTTGATGTGCATGCCAGTGTTGGACTGTCTGGAGCGGCTCTGAATTTCATGGATCCATGTCCCCCATGAATCTGTCTCAGCATCTTATTGGCCCCACCCATAGGGCTGGGTACACCCTGCATCTGGCTTTTTCCTCCTTGTCTGCAGATTTTAATTTGAGGGTTGAGGAAATATTGCCCCTAACCCATTGCATGGACAGATCTTTGTCTGCTGACTTTCCCCCTGGCAATCACTGCCCTGCCTTATGGAAAGGCTAGGCCCCTTGTTTAGGCATGCCCCTGAAGGCATCTGGACCCTGAACGGTTTTCAGGGGCCTTTGAGGTTTTTTCCAGACAATCTGGCTGACAATCTGGTTCATGCCGTGGTGGACAGATGGTATGATGATGACACTTTCGCTGGTGACCTGATAGCTCCCACACATCTTCTTTGATGTGCTGCCCGATCCTCGCTGTGTTTTACGGATGACTTAACAGATGAAGAAGCAAGAATGGAGAAGACTTGGGAGCAGATGGAGGAAAGACTGGACGTAGATTAATTGGGCTGCAATTTGCTAACCAGGCGCTATGTTTGGGCGACCAGGGAGGCTAAAATATATTTTGCCACTTTGAGAATTGATGTGACCTCGAACCCCCAGGTGGAATTGTTGGGAGAGCCAGACTCCCCCCTCCAAAAGAACCAGGCCTTCTTCTCAAGGGGTAGATCATTCTCCCCTCCCACCTAGGAGGCATTTTGGGAGGGAGCTGTGTGGGGTTCCATGGGGAGGAAAGGCAATGAGTGCGGCTTCCTAGAGTGGCAGGAAATGAAACTCCATAAGGAAAGGAGGTAAGGAGCTTCTTTCCACGAGGGTATATAACCTTCCCCACACCTTCTCGAATTGCATTGCATTGCATTGCATTGAGAAAAGCTCCATCTTTCAGGAGGAGAAGGGAGAAAAGGGGGGAACCCCTCCGTCCACCCCCCACAAGACAACCCCCCTCTTGAGATCTGACCCCCCCCTCCATTGGGTCTGGATTTAGAAGGAATTCCTCCCACCCTCTTTTACCACGAGAGATGCTAAATTAGGTCACCTTCCCACCCCTTCCTTCCCTCCCCAAGTTTTCTTTGGCTGAGCAAAAACATTTGGGCCCAGGGTCTCCTTGGTCCCTCAGCAGCACCCTGTGTCCCCTGTCCCTCTGCCCATGTGCAGAGGGTTTTACCCCTCCCCAGCCCTCCTCTCTCAAAAGCAATATGGGCAGCGGACATGATGGCAAGGAAGCAAACTATGGAGGAGGCTGGAAATGGGCTTTGGAGAGGGGCCGGTGTCGCATTACAATTACAATTAAAAGCACTGGCTGCCACCACATCACCCATCCTACCCCACCTCTGCGGGCCAGCCCTTCCGACAAAAGATCTTCTGGCTCCCCCTAACATCCTGGTGGGCAACGTGTCTAGGCACTGAGAGGGAGAGCAATTTAGATAAGGCCCCTGTCTTTTGGAGTATACCTGCCAGCTAAGAGGCTCAGACACATGCCTTTCCATTGCCACAGGGCAGGGGGGGGGGGCAGAGTGAGAGCAAGACAATGATGGATTGTGGTTACATAGGATGAAGGACGTAAGTCCCCGGTTAACACGATGGTATTTAAGTATGCAGCCGTTTTCTTTTGAGATTAAATATAAAAAAAGGGAAAAGATGACCTTAATGCGGATTATTTCTCTTGACAGGGGCCTTGGGCACAGGAACCAGAAACCCAGACGGCCCACTTGGGGGGGGGGGTGTTCTGTGAGAGTGAGAGCAAGGCAATGCATGATGATGGAAGTGAGCCGTCTGGAGAGATTGTGGAGAAGGAAGAAGAATCTGGTGGGACTGTGAATGTTTGTGCGCAGGGTTTACAGAAGTTAACTACTGATGAAGGAGAAAAAGAACAATATTGAAGAGATATATTGGGTATTAGATGGTGTGGAGGATGAGTGGTTAGAGCGCGAGGCAGAGCAAGCACGAGAGAATTCAGAAGGGCAGGCGCGCGGGCAGGTAGAAAAGGCGAGGAAGGAAAAAAAACTGTTAGTGACAGTTGGGACGCCGACTGAGGAGGATGTCCAGAGAAAGCTAGCCGAGCCGTTTAGACCAAAAAGGGGTGAAGAATTTGTATGGTCTGTACATGTTAAACCATTAAGGTGGCCAGAAACCTCAGGAAAGTTCCAGAGGGAATGGAGGAGAGGGAGAGGTGCCGGTCCAGTGGCACAATGGGCCAAACACCCTTGTTGCGGGATAATGTATGGGTCGGGGATTGATTACTTTTAGAGGAAGTAAATACTGAGTTTAATCCTGTTAAAGTTATATACGAAGAGCCTGTGTTATTAGAAACTGTTCAGCAACCGTTGACGCCTTTGTCGCCTGTTCTAAGAGAAAAAAACCTACAGTAGTTCACAAGCTGTAAGAAATAAAAATCCGTTTAGTTTTTCTGCAAAAATGAACTCTCGCTTTGTTTGTGGGTTGGAACCGCGGATAGATCAAACTGAACCCTTACGGGGGGGGAGACAGTGTCAGCAGGTATGGCAGCGTCAAGAAGCCCCAGAACAGATCCGGTAAGTTTCCATTATTTCCTATGGGGAAATTTCTTTTGGGTTTACAATATTTTGGTTTACAAGCAAGTTTCTGGAACAAATTATGCTCATAAACCAAGGCACAGTACTACTGTATTAATGTTGCTATTGACCCCCATTCGGGGTCAATAACAACATTACTGTCTCTTGGCCTGACTCTAAGGGCAAGACTTTATCAGCTGGCCCTCAAGGTGCGTGGTCAGAAGGATCAGACAGCTCAAATGACTTTGGAAGGAAAAAAATCTCAGTTTCTGCTTGAACCTCTGCCCGAGGGATTAAATCCAATTTCTGCAGCTCCAGCCTGTCACCCTATACAGTGGTACCTTGTATAAAGGAATTAATTCGTTCCAAATGAAATCATGTTAAGCAAATTTTCCTTTATACAAATTCCCATAGGAATGCATTGAAAACGGAGTGATCCAATTTTTATGTTGTACGGATTCTCCCCATAGGTGATTAAAATTCCCCTATCTGGAATTTTTTATGTTGTACAGATTTTATGTTATACAAGCTGTTTCTTATACAAGGGTGCACTGTAGTTCTCTGCAGGCATCAGGGGACACACACACTGACACCATTCCTGTTGAGCTGAGCACACGGCCCTTCCTCTTTGAGCACAAAGCTGCCGGGTTTTGGCCTGGGTTTTTATTTGGGGTTTAGGTGACTTTTATAGGTATCTACCATACACAACTAGGAAACCGCTCTCATTTACTTGAAACTGCCTTAAGTGTACTGGGCTGTATATTGTCCCTCATTACTGAAAGCTGCCTTGGGTCCTTTTCCAAGGAGAAAGGTTTGGTAAAAATACTCTAAAATAATAAATAATAATAATTTAAGGGAAGATTTGTGTATTTTATTTTAGAGTATTTTTACCCTGCCATTCTCCTTGGAAAACAACCTAAGGCAGCTTACAGTAAGGAGTGACAATATACAGTCCAATACACTTAAGACATATTAAAGTACTGAGAGCAGGGAATTGAGGGACATCTTGCAGCATTACAAGACAACATTACATTAAAGCTACAACACCTGGACTGGTTACCATGTGAGGGCTCAGGTTCTGAATTTAAAACACAAGGGGTTGTCTTTTATTGGTACACCATCTTCAAAAGCAGATAGGTCAATAGGAAGGTTCAACTTCACAGCTGCATCATCGCTGTTAATAAACGAGTTCCAACTTGTAACTCCCATAGAACGCTCTAAGCTCCCAAGTACTGTACATCCGCTGGGTTTCTAGTATCTGTGTCCTCCTTTGCACTCATCCATGGTGTAAAGGAGCCAGAATGCTGACTGGGGCAGGTTAGAGAGATCACATTACACCCCCTACTAAAGCAGCTCCACTGGTTGCCAGTCAGCTATTGGACACAATTCAAAGTGCTGACCTTAACTTACAAAGCACTGTACTGCCTGGGTTCTAGCTGCATCAAAGGATCTAATCTCACAGGATGAACTGACTCAGGTGTTACAGTCAGGAGAGGCCCTTCTCTCCATCCTGCCACCCTTACAGGTGTGTCTCGTGGGAACACATGAAAGGACCCTCTCAGGTGCTGTGTTCTCTTGTAGCATTAATGTTTTCTTTTAATGCTGTTAGATGTCCCTCAATTCCCTGTTCTGAAACTTGAATATTTCTTAAGTGTACTGGACTGAATATGGTCCCACATTACTGTAAGCCAACTTGGGTCCTTTTTGAAGGAGAAAGCAGAGTGGATACCCTCCCTCTGCTCCGGAGACGTTTGTTCCCCACCAGACACCTTCACCGGAATTGCGTCCGGGAGCATCTCTCCGGTTTGTACCCCAGCCTCCATTGAGAAGACCATGCCGGTCTTCTCCTCCCTCTGAATGGATGGTCTTTAAAGAGAACAGAAACCCCTTCCAAGCGAGTATTTACCAGTCCTATGCTCTTCCTCAACCTTCTGAGTGACCCACTTCCCCAAAGCAATGTCCTTCCTTATCTGTTTCAGTTTCCTCCGATATTCTCTCGCTTCTCTCTCTCCCCAGTAAGAACAACCCACTTTATGGGCACATCTCTGATAACTTCCCGCCTCCGCATGGGGCATCATCATCTTCATTCCTGGGTGTCTGGGTTCTGCATCCATGTCCACTCCCAGCCAGGGGAGTAGGATGCATGGCTTTCCTTTTATTTCCCCATATTCCACCTCCACTGCTGTGGGTGGGTCCTCTTTTCCTACCTTTTCCAAGCCTCCAATCTGCAGCGACTCTTCAAACCTCCTCCTGGTTTCTTTTCTCTCCTTTGCCTCCCTTATTCGTTCACTCCTGGCCCCCTCCTGTTTCCTCTGCTTTCCCTGCCAATCAGCCCAGTCGTCCGTTCTGGGTGTAGGCGGGTGGGTCCTTCGACCATTCCTCACTCCACAAAAATAAAATAAATCAATAAATGGTGGCAACTATAACAAGGGGACCTGATTCACCGCGCGCTAAGTTCTGTGTGCTCCCATTCTGCTTTCTCTCCATTCTCTCTCCATTCATCACAGTTCTTCTCCGAGTCTCTCTTTCACCCCAATTCTCTATCCGCCTCCTCTTAGCTGCCTCCATGTTGGGTCCTGTGAGTTCTTCTGATTTGGATGTCCAGGGGTTCTCTAACCAGATCCATTCCAAACAGGGGAGGTAAGATCTTCAACCACCCTTCTCCCTTCCTCCTCCCTTCAGAGATGAATTCCCGCCAGGCCTAAACCCTAACCCTTCGCCAGCCTTTCTCTTTGAACCAATCCGCTCAGTCTCTGAGTTTGCTGCCTGGGATGAATGTTCTGATTTCTTCTCTGTCACCCGTACAGTTTCCAGATTCACTCCTGCAACTCTCTTTCCCCTTTCATGGAGGGGACGCCCGTTGAGGGTCCCCAGCTTCCCTGTAAATGAGGGCTCGAGCCAGAGGGCACTCATGGCAGATAAGGCCTCCAACCTCCCTTGACCTCATCCCCAGTTGCCCAAGAAGCAACGGTCCTGCTTGGCTGCTGGTGGCTGGGCTTTGTCTCCTGGCCCTCCGCCCCCTGAAGAGCCATTTGGGGTGGAATCCCAGCTGGAAGGAAGATTTCCCAGGCTCCAGCTTTTCCGTTCCCCCTTGGCTTCCTCTTGGGATGATGGGCGGTGGGACCAGAAGGATGATTGGAGGGGGGAGGAGGGGGGAGGAGGAGGAGAGACCCCAGGCATCCTTCCATTAAGGTGTGGATTCAGAAGAAGGGAGGGAAGGGAGGCTCCAAGGGAGTGGAAGGGATTCCCTCCTCCCCACTCAAATGGGGCAGAAGGAGGGAAAACAAAGGAGAGAAAGAAGAGGAGGAAGG
Organism: Phrynocephalus guinanensis; assembly: GCA_037367245.1. Lineage (NCBI taxonomy): Eukaryota > Metazoa > Chordata > Lepidosauria > Squamata > Agamidae > Phrynocephalus > Phrynocephalus guinanensis. The sequence continues at coordinate 7,164,622 of CM074744.1, read as the reverse complement.
ATGGGACACGAGGAGGGGGTGCAAGGGTGGGGGCTGCCCTTCCACAGTTTCCCAGAAGGCGCGTCTTTGGCTCTGAGGAGGAGGAGGAGGAGGAGGAGGAAAGTGGGAACAGGAGGAGGGGCTGCAAGGTTTGGGGGCTCCCCTTTTGGGGCTGGGCTCCCTGAACAGGTAGGCTGCAAAGTCAGTCAGCTCAGCGGTTCGAATCCCAGGTGCTGCCGCTCAACGGAATGAGCTCCTGCCATTAAACCCCAGCTCTTGGGTCTGGGTAAAAGGCGGAACTTGACGGAACTCCCTGATTTCATATGATTTTTACCTGGGATCATGATAAATCCACTATCATATATAGAGCCCATTCAGCCCACAGATTGCACACCAAAAATCATAGGTCCATCAGCGCATGACTCCGCAGTGGCGCAAAAACATGGTTCCAAGGCACGGAACCACACAGAACGACCTGATTTTTACCCAGGATCAACTCCAAACCTCTATCGCATCCTAGGCCCCATCCATACACACAGACTGCACAACCGAAATCAGGCGTCCGTCAGCGCATGGCTCCACAGTGGCGCAAAAACATGTTTCCAAGGCACGGAACCACACGGAACTACCTAATTTTTACCCAGGATCAACTCCAAACCACTATCACAGCCTAGGCCCCATCCATACACACAGACTGCACACCCGACGGACACCTGATTTTTGGTGTGCAGTCTGTGTGTATGGATGGGGCCTTCTGCCCTAATGCTCCCTTCCAACGACTTATTATTCCTGGCTAACGGTCCTCCCTCACGCGCACGCTCCTCTCCTTGTGACTTCTCTTCTCCTCGTGCCTCTTCTTCTTTCCGCACGCTCCTTTTCACCTCTACCCAGTCACCAACCCAAAATGCATCCTCTGTTCTATTCCCTCCTTTCCTCCTACTGCCCCTTCTAACTCTCCCGATGGCCTGACATGTTCCACTTTCTCATCTTTCTTTCTCTCTGTATCTTGTCCAGACGGCACACTCTCTGGCTCTGTCTTCTGACTGGCTGCACTCTCACAGCAGGACAGAGGTCTTCCTTTCTCTTCCTGGCATTAGTCCTTCCTGAGTCGATTTGGGCACAATCCCCCCCTCTTTTTGTTCTCATTTCATCCCCTCCACCTTTAGGGTTGTTCTCTATAATAGTTTTGAATGACTTTTATTTAGTGCTCTGTGTTTCTCTATTGTCTTATGTAGCAGGTAAACACTATATGCAGTGTTTTTATGTGTAGATGTGTAACAGAATTCAAAATATTTAATAGTAATTGTTTGAAAGGCAACAGGGTTGCAGGGGAGGCCCCAAATACAAGCACCTGTAACCTCTCCTGGGCAGGTGTGCATTGGGGAGGGGAGGAAGAGGAGGAGCAAGGGTGCTTCTCTCCCTCCTGAATGAAGCTCTTTTGGAGGCAGGTTCTCAGTTGTGGGAACCCGGCATAGAGCTTGGCCAGCAAGCCCCAGGGCGGGTTGAAAAGAAAGGACTCCGACACGTGTCTCTGGTGCAAAAATGGAGGAAGCCTCCTCTCCTTGCCGCACCCAGGCAAGCGCCTTTATTGAAACAAACAGGACTACAATTCCCAAGTCACCTTGCGGCGGTTTCTCAACCAATCAAAAGCTTACACGCTTACCCATGCCCAAATAAGGGTATGTTATTGTCTAAATCTTAAGACTACTGAGCATGCTCAAGACTGTTTGTTACATAACTGAGCTTCTACGCATGTGTAAGATTTAACCTGAGACTTGATCAGACCATACTACTTTAACCAATCACGAGGCATCATACCACCTACAAGGCAACATAGTATCTGAGCATACCTAAGACCTTACATAATTAAGTACCAGTGCGCATGTGTTAAACTTCCTCTGCTTGCTACGTGACTTGCTCGCTTGCTCTTAATGGCTTTATCGCTGAGCATGCCGGTAAAGATTCTCCACATTCAATAGGCCAAGGATTTAACTCTTTAGAAAGATTTAACCCTTTAGAACAGGAAGGGAGGAGTTGGAAAGAGGCACCTGAGAAGCAGAAAAGCTTGAAACAATTCTATATATTTGTGTAAAATGTATGTGAGAAAGGTGGAGGACAATTGTGATAAAATGCAGGAACTAGACTAGTACTAACCTGCGAACATTGGCATCTGCCAAGGATTTTTCTCTGGACTAGCCCTGACATAAATTTCTTCCACCTGCCAAATGATGGTTCATCCAGTGATTTGAAGGTATTTGCCATATCACCTCTTAGTCTTTTCATTTTCAGACTAAACACACCCACATCTATCTCTATCTTCGTCGCAGGGCTTGGTCTCCATGCTGGTTGCTTTCTTCTGGATGTTTTCCTGCTTCTCCAACTCATTTCAAATCTCTGATATCCATGATAATGGCCAGGTTATGATATAAAATTGTCTCCCTTTTTTCTAACAAACTGGATATCTTATAAATTAGGCCTCTTTCTTTTTAATGTCATAAGCTAGAAACGTACACTTTCTCTCAGTCACAGTGGCAGTCCAAATACTTAGCAGATTCTGACCAATAGAGTTCTGAGAGCGTATGCTCTTTGTCTTACATGTATAGAAACGGTATGCTTTTTTATCATTTGGGGTCTTCTCTGCCCTTAAGAGAACACAGTTGCTGTACTTTCTCAATAAAATTGGAACTTGATGTGCATGCCAGTGTTGGACTCTCTGGAGCAGCTCTGAATTTCATGGATCCATGAAATGGATGAACCATCATGTGGCTGACGATCTGGTCGATGCCCTGGTGGACAGATGGTATGATGATGACACCTGCGCTGGTGACCCTATTGCCCCCATGCATCTTCTTTGATGTGGTGCCCGATCTTCACCAGGCGGAATTGTTCTGTGTGGTTCAAGACCTTGCCAATCCTGGTCAGCCAGGCTTCAGGAGTTAACCTTGAGGCAAAATCCAGAGCCGGAGTCACGGAGGCAGTTTATGGTTGTGTACAATCATGTTATTGGTAACTCCTGTGACACAGCTGGAACATATAGGCTCTGGCATTCCATTGACCTATTCCAGTGATGTGGAGAGGGGATTTTTGCTGCTTGGGTAACAGTTTTAACCTCCATATTAATCTACCCAGGCCTTGTGCTCTGAAGAGGCCACTTCACCTTTGCATGCAGTGTGGAAACAACACAGCTTCTATGCAGAGCTTGATACCATAGTCCAGTGATGGCAAACCTTTTAGAGACCGGGTGCCCAAACCACATTTTTTGCAAAGTTCCAATACAGTAATTTAATCTGTACGTATACAGGTGGCTATGAAGGGGTGATGTCAGGTGCCCACAGAAAGGGCTCCGAGTGCCCCCTTTGGCACCCGTGCCATAGGTTCGCCGTCACTGCCATAGTCTCTGGAGACTGAAGGATGTCTATATATAGGGTGTTTTAACTTAAAATGTTGTAAACTGCCTGATTTGCAACCCAGTTTTTGTGGTTGCTTATACAATGGACCCTTATACAACAAACAGTTTGTATAACAAAATCTGTACAACATAAAAAATTCCAGAGATAAGGGAAATTTGCTTAACAGAATTGCCTATGCGGCAAAGCTGTACACATAAAAATGGTCGCGATTGGAGATTACTCCGTTTTCAATGCATTCCTATGGGAAATTTGTATAAAGGAAAATTTGGTTAACAGAACTTGGAATGAATTAATTCCTTTATACAAGGTACCACTGTACTGGAGGAGTAATGCCTCCTTAAAAAACCTTGGTCCAGCTGGCCCGGCTGGTAGTACCTTGCAAGTGCCCCCATCTGGGGTTACAGGAGAGGACGGTCAACGGTTTTGAAGGCGGAAGAGGGCTCTCATTGCCCCAACGGCAGAAAAAGCGGAAGAACCACCTTTAGGAGAAGGAAACTCTTTCAAACCTCCACTGCCTTGTGGCTATATCCCTCATTGGAAAAGGCTTCAGGAGTCAACCTCGAGGAAAAAAACGGAGCCGGAGTCCCGGAGACAGTTCATGACTGTATACAATCATGTTCTGGCAACTCCTGCGACGCAGCTGGAACTAATCGTATCAGCTTTGCCGTTCCATTGGACCACTCCAGCTACTTGGAGAGGGGGGGGTTTCGCTGCCTGGGTAACAGCCTAGTCTCCATATTGAATTACCCAGGCCTTGTGCCCCGGAGAGGACCATTTGCAGCAAATAGTGGGGAACAACACAGGAAGCGGCAGCTACCTGGGTGTAGGCGGATCAGGATGGAAACCAGCAAACGAGTCGTTGATTCTGCACCATGCAATAAACATAAAAAAAATTCAAGCCTAAAGTTGGGCACATGGAATGTTAGGACAATGAATCCTGGCTAGAGATGGACACGACTCAAAAAAATTGTGTTTTGTTTGTCGTTTGTCGTTTAGGGGGTCCATTTCGGTTCGTTTCCGTTTTTCACAAATTTTTGCAAAAATCGTTTTTCGTTTCGTTACGTAATGAAACGAAAAAATGAAAATGAAAAATTGTGCAATTTGTTCCCATCTCTACAATTCAATGTACTGCCTGTAACAAAAACGAAATGGATGACAAAATTTCTGGTGTTTCTGTTTGTTTCGTTTCATTTGGAGGCAAAAATTCGTTTTTTGTTTCGTTACGTAACGAAACAAGAAAACGAAATGAAAAATCACTCGTTTCATACCCATCTCTAATCCTGGCTGTTCAGTCTATCTCCAAGAAATGGACACTATACGCAAGACAGGTGTCATCGACAGGGAACTGTGCAGACTGCAGATGGACATTGTTGCTCTCCAAGAGACAAGGCTACCTGACTCTGGATCTGTTAAGAAGAGGAACTTTACGTTCTTCTGGCAGGGAAAACCATCAAACGAGACCAGGGAATGTGGGGTTGGCTTTGCTGTTAGAAATACTTTACTAAGTCTCATTATCCCACCTGCTGTAGGAAGTGAGAGAATCCTGTCCATGCAACTACACACTACAGCAGGGTTGGTTACACTTATCAGTGCATACGCACCAACGTTATCATATCCAGCAGAACTCAAAGACAAATTCTATGATGATCTAGCTGCTACTATCAAGAAAATCCCTGAGAAAAGACCAATAGCTATCCTCGGTGGCTTTAATGTCAGGGTTGGAGCCGATTATAACTCCTGTCCCACCTGCCTAGGTCGGTTCGGCATTGGAAAGATGAACGAAAATGGCCAACGCCTGCTGGAGTTTTGCTGCTGTTATGGTCTCTGTGTCAGCAACACATTCTTTAACACAAAGCCCCAGCACAAAGTCTCTTGGAGACATCCAAGATCGAAGCACTGGCATCAGCTCAACCTGATTCTCGTCAGGCGCTCCAGCATCTCTAGCGTTACAATCACACACAGTTATCAGAGTGCTGACTGTGACACAGACCATTCCCTGGTGTATAGCAAAGTAAAACTGAAAACAAAGAGATTGCACCACCTGAAGAAAGAAAGAAGATCAAAAATTGATACCAGTAAGACCTATAACCAAGGAAAAGTGGAGGAATTCTCCCATGTACTCAAGGAAGCTCTTCCTGGCCCTGCTGAAGATAATGCATCTAAACGTTGGGAACATTTTAAGAATGTCGTTTATAACACTGCCTTATCAGTATTCAGCAGGGAGACTCGAAAGACAGCAGATTGGTTTGAAGCCCACTCAGAAGAGCTGATGCCAGCTATTGAGGAAAAGAGGAGAGCCTTGACTGTATATAAAGCTTGTCCCAGTGAGCGCAACCTACAGGCCCTGCGAGCTGTTTGTAATAACGTCCAGCAGACTTCCAGGAAATGTGCTAACGATTACTGGCTGCAACTGTGTTCTCGGATTTAGATGGCAGCTGATACAGGTAACATCAAGGGGTGTATGATGGAATTAAACAGGCCTTAGGGCCAATACATAAGAAAACTGCACCCTTAAAGACTGTTTCAGGTGAGATAATCCAGGATCGTGAGCAGCAGATGGCATGCTGGGTGCAGCACTACTCTGAACTATATTCCAGAGAAAACACAATAACCGAAGAAGCCTTAAATAATATTGAGTGCTTGTCTGTCTTGGAGGACCTTTACAATGAACCAACACTAAAAGAACTAAATGTGGCTCTGGATTCACTTTCCTCTGGCAAGGCACCTGGGAAATATAACATCCCTGCTGAAGTTCTGAAATGCTGCAAAGAGATCATTGCCACTGAACTTTACAAAACCCTCTGCCTTTGCTGGAGGGAAGGGGGAGTACCACAGGATATATATGAAGGATGCTAATATTGTTACGCTTTATAAGAACAAAGGAGACAGGAGCGACTGTAACAACTATCGTGCGTGGTATCTCTCTTCTTAGTGTTTTCGGGAAGCTGTTTGCACGTGTTAATCTGAAGAGGCTCCAGATACTTGCAGAGAGAGTCTACCCAGAATCACAGTGTGGCTTTCAAACCAACAGGTCCACTACTGCTATGGTATTTTCCCTCAGGCAGTTGCAGGAGAAATGCAGGGAACAAGGACAGCCACTTTTTGTAGCCTTCATAGATCTTATGAAGGCATTTGACATGGTTAGTAGGGACGGACTCTTTAAAATACTCCTCCGGGTTGGATGCCCACCCAAGCTCCTTAACATCATTAGGTCTTTTCATGAGGATATGAAGGGCAATGTAGATTTTGATGGCCTGGTGTCAGACCCCTTCGACATCCGAAGCGGCATGAAGCAGGGCTGTGTCCTTGCGCCAACCTTGTTTGGGATCTTCTTTGCGATCATGCTGAAGTATGCTTTTGGAACTTCAACAGAGGGTATCTATCTCCAGACCAGATCAGATGGAAAACTCTTCAATCTCTCTAGATTGAGAACAAAGTCTAAGGTACAGGTGAAATGTTTGCGGGATCTGCTCTTCGCTGATGACGCCACCATTACTGCTCACTCTGCCGAAGATCTCCAACAACTCATGGATCATTTTAGTAAAGCTTGCAAAGATTTTGGGCTAGAAATCAGCCTGAAAAAAAAAACACAAATAATGGGCCAGAATGTGGACTCTCCTCCTCGCATTACAATTTCTGCAAAAGAACTGGAAGTTGTCCATGACTTTGTGTATCTTGGCTCAACTATCTCAGATACACTCTCACTAGAGTTTGAGCTGAATAAACGTATAGGTAAAGCAGCTACTATGTTTTCCAGACTAACAAAGAGAGTATGGCTCAATAAGAAGCTGACAGAACATACAAAGATACAGGTCTATAAAGCTTGTGTACTGAGCACACTTTTGTATTGCAGCGAGTCTTGGACCATCCATGCCCGACAGGAAAGAAAGCTTAATACCTTCCATATGCACTGTCTTAGACGAATATTCAACATTACCTGGCACAACAAAGTTCCAAATAGCATAGTCCTGAATCGAGCTGGAATCCCTAGCATATACACTTTATTGAAACAGCGACGCCTACGCTGGCTTGGACACGTTGTGAGAATGGATGACGGCCGGATCCCAAAAGATCTTCTATACGGAGAACTAGTGCAGGGAAAGCACCCCAGAGGGAGACCACAGCTGCGGTATAAGGATATCTGTAAGAGGGACCTGAAAGCCTTGGGAATGGACCTCAACAGATGGGAAACCCTGACCTCCGATCACACTGTCTGGAGGCAAGAGATACAGCATGGTCTACATAAATTTGAAGAGGCATTTGTCCAACAGGCAGAGGAAAAGAGGCAGGCACGGAAAGAATGAAACTCGAGGACCGGGAAAGAAACAGAATACATCTGTCCCCAGTGTGGTAGAGACTGCCATTCCCGAATTGGTCTATTTAGTCACACTAGGTGTTGTTTTTAGGATCTCTACTCCAGGCATGATACCATAGTCTTTTGAGACTGAAGGATGCCAATGACTGACTGATGACTGTAGTTTGCAGGTAAGACGCTGTAAAGAAGAAATAAGAATGGAGAGGAAGATGAGGAAGAAGGTGGGGGCAGGAGGACGGGTTGCAAGGTTTGGGGCTTCCTTTTCTGGGTACTGGGGACGAGGAGGAGGAAGGCCTGCCCCCATATTCCCCCAACCCTTGAGTTTCCCAGAAGGGGCATCTGCCTCTGATTCAGGGCCGGATCCTGCCAATGCTCCTAGGAGGAGGAGGAGGAGGAGGAAGGTGGAAACCCCCTTTCCTCAATCCCTCCCTATCTGCCTTCTGGGGCTGGGCTACCTGAAATGGTCTGCTGCAAAGTTGGGGAGCTCAGTGGTTCGAATCCCAGCAGCCGCTCCGCCAAAAGGGAGTCAGAGATAGGGCATGGGTGGCTAGGGTAGGTTGGATGGGCTGCAGCCTGTTCCAGTAAGGCTGTTTTTATGTTCTCCTTCCCTTTCTCTCCCCGCTGCAAGGAAAAAGGGTGGAGGAAGCTGCTTTTAGGGCCAAACCAGGACAAAGAATTGGGGGGGGGGGGAGAACACCAGACTCCCCCCCTTCAAAACAAATAAACAAACAAAGAACCGGGCCTTCTTCTTCAGGGGTGGATCATTCCCCCCTCCCACCTAGGGGGCCTTTTGGGAGGGAGGTGTGTGGGGTTCCATGAGGAGGACAGGCAGCAAGCACAGCTTCCTAGAGTGGCAGGAAATGAAACTCCATAAAGAGGGAGGGAGGGGCTTCTATCCATGAGGGTATATAACCCTCCCCACACCTTCTCGAATTGGATTGCAGGAAGCACAATCTTTCAGGGGGAGAAGGGACAAAAGGGTGCCCCCCTCCCCCCCACAAGACAACCCTCCTCTTGAGATCTGACCCCCTCCTTTGGGTCTGGATTTAGAAGGAATTCCTCCCACACTCTTTTTCCTCCCCTCCCCAAGTTTTCTTTGGCTGAGCAAAAACATTTGAGCCATGGGTCTCCTTGGTCCCGCAGCATGCAAGTACTGAGAGCAGGGAATTGAGGAGGAGGAGGAGGAGGAAGGCGGGTCTCAACCCTTCCCTGCCTGCCCGCCTGCCTGCCTTTTGGTGCTGGGCTCCCTGAAGAGGTCGGCTCCAAAGTGGGGCAGGTCAGCTGAGTGAGCTCCCCTGGTTAAACCCCAGCTCCTGCCCAAATGAGCCGAGTTGGAAAGCTTGTAAAAATGCAGGCAGACGGAATAGGGAAAACCGCCCTAAAAAGTCAGAAGGTAAAAGAGTGTTTCCTTGCAGCCATGCCGACCACGTGGCCCCGGACTAGCACAACACTGGCTCTTCGGCTTGAAAACGGAGTCTAGCATGTATGTGCGGAGGCCCTGGGGGGGGGGAACCTTTACCTTTACTGACCCCTCCCCCTCCCTTGCAGAGCGGGGGGGGGCATTCAGATGCCTCCCAGGCAGCGAGTTCCGATTCCTAGAGTGGCAGGAAACGAATTCTCCCAGGGAGGGGGGAAACTATTCTCCGTGTGGCTCCCCCCCCCGCAAAGGCTCTCTATGGTTCCTGGAAGAAGAGGAAAGAGACCCCCCAAGGAGGAGGTGTGTTGTGCAATGGGGGTGGTGGTATGGCGGGAGTGCAATGGGGGGAGAGGTTGCAAATGAGGAGGGGGGCATTGGGGATGCAATGGGGAAAATCTGCCCCCTCCTTTCCTTTCTCTCTCCCCACCTTTAATTTGGAAGGAGGAGAAAGAGAAGCGGGGAATTGAACCCACTTTATGGAGGCAAACCCTCCTTACCTTTCTCTTCCGCACCCCCCCGCAAAGAAAAAGGAAGGAGGGCGAAGCTTTTAAGGCCGAATCAGGACAGGCAACGGGGGGGGGGGGAGAGAAGGCAACTGACCCCAAAAGAAAAACTCCAGGGGCAGACCAGCATTTTGGGGGAATGGCAGGGGAGGGTCCCATGGGGGGGGAGGCAGAGAGTGGGGATTCCTAGAGTGCCAGGAAAAACGAAGCTATAGGGAAGGAGTGGGGGGACAGAAGGGACTCCCACTCCTTTGGGTCAGGATTTCGAAGGAATTCTCTCCCCCCCCCTTTTCCCCCGAGTGTAGGGGGAGATGGCAAAGAAAGAAAGGGATTAAATGTTCCTCCACGCCCAGGTTTCCTTCTCCTGAGCAAAACTCTGAGCCCAGAGTCTCCTGGGTCCCACGGCAGCTCTCTCTGTGTCCCCTGCTTCTCTGCCCATGGGCAGAGGGCTTTTCTTTACCCCTTAAGATCCCTTCTCTCTCTCTCTCCAGCCCTTCTCTCAGAAGCAACCTGAGCAGTTGACCTGATGCCCCCTCACAAAATGCCTCTCTTTCCCCCATTCGAAAACTGACGGGCGAGGAAGCAACAAAGGAGAAGGCTGGAGAGATGGACATTTTGGATTTACAATCCCTCGCCACACAAAACGTGAAAGCAGTTATATGTATTTTTATGCCCCCTGAATAAGTGAGGCCCAAACCATTAAGCAGAGTTGAGCCACCCTGGGTCTCTTTTTAAGGAGAAAACCAGGGCAGGAATATTTGAAATAAATAAACGGTTTGGGGGAATAAGCTTCAGCAGAGTTGGGTCAATTTCCTCCCTGCCTCTCTCAGGAGAATCTATATGGTGTTCCTTTCCCACATGGTGTTTTCTGAAAGGAAGGAAGGCACACACACAGCTGACATTTTTCAGCAGAGTTAGAAACAGATCCCCAAAGAAGCAGGATCTTCCTGCATGTTCTCTCTGCTGCAAGGCAGGTGGTTTAGTCCAGGATACACAATTCAGGGCCATTTGCTTTACAAAAGGCTGGTTCCTTATCACTTCTTAGAAACTCATCTTTCTGCCCCCATTTTCAGCTCTCCTGTTAGTGGAGAAGAATGCCTAAGCAGGATGAAGGCATGAAGAGACTGTAGTAGCTGACAATGTTCCTACAGTTATCAAAGTCCTGAGACATGAACAGTGCCTTTCGTTTTAAATGTGATTTCTATTTTCAGCTGTCAGTGTCCTCTGTGGAGGTGACCCCCTATTTTGCTCACCGAGAGTGGGATCTTCTCAATCCAGGCTGGAGATCTCTGTGTGAGGAGATCCCTTTGAGATTCTGGGATCAAAATCTGTCCAGGTAAGGATCCTCAGCATGTGTCATGAAGAAGGCTTTTTACTTGATTTATTTTGTCAAGGCATGTCACCCTACCCAGCCATAAACAGTGGCATAAAAATAAAATGATAATCAATGTGACGAGTCAATTATCTAGGGAAGATGTTCTTCTGTACCACCGTCAATGCTCACAATACGAAATTTATAAAACATCCTCTTCTGCTATGGGGCAACTGCAGAGGGAGAGCCTCTTTTGATTGGTTAGATAAAATAAGACTTTTTGTTCTTCTGGTTTTCTTGTAGATTTATCTGAGGACAGAAAAATGATTACCCAGCTTGTGTGGTGGTGGGGCAGTGCGTAGCCTGCCTAATTAAATTGGAAACTGCCCAGACAGCGCTTTAAGCATTATGGGGCATTATATAAGCAGTACATTCTGTTTCTTGTCTTTCTCTTCCCATGTAGTTTGAAACCATTGCCCCGAGTCCTAGTCTCTGAAGCCATGGAAACCTTGCTAAGCATCACAAGACCACATAGGCGAGAAGCCATTTGGATGTCAGTCCTGATGTGCCAGTTTCTGTCTTTCTGGTTGCCTTTCTTTCACATCTTAGGACCCATTCATTCCAAAAGCCTTTGAAAAATCTGTTGGAAAAACTTCAGTTACAATGACCCACCCCATGCCTATCGGTGGAGTTAGGGCCCACCTTGACCCTTGATAATTGAAAATCCACGATATGCAGATGCAGGTTGGGTCAGGCTTGGGGTTCCTCTTGTACTTACCCCCCACAATGGCGCTGCCCCAAATGGGCCTGCGAGAGCCGTCCCGGGCCTTCTGGACAATCCAGGAAAGCCACTCTATTGTCTTGGGTGTCTCCCCTAGTGAACTTAATATTAGGGTTCACCGCATTGACGTGGTCTCCAAAGGCCTGTACTTCCTGAGTCTTGATTTTCACCAAGATAACATCTGCATTCCTGAACCATTGGGATGGTGTTGTCCCTGGGAAGGTGTTGAGTGCCATCTTCACTTCTTCCATGTATAGGCTGACAGCAATTGGTGACAGTGGGGACCCCATGGCACAACCATGCTTCTATCTGTAGAAATCCCCTCTGTACATGAAATATGTGGGTTTCAGACACAGGTCCAGGAGCAGGCATATCTGGTCTGGGTTGAGGTCTGGAGGTGAGGGTGCTGTCTTCTCTTAATCTTCTCTTTACCATTATCTGGGAGTTGAGTCATGGCTACTGGACTTCTTTTTTGAGAGATAGAAACGTTTCGCTGTTCATCCAAACAGCTTCATCGGTCTGAATACAGCTAGTGTACCACTAGCTGCATTCAGACCGATGAAGCTGTTTGGATGAACAGCGAAACGTTTCTATCTCTCAAAAAAGAAGTCCAGTAGCCATGACTCAACTCCCAGATAAACGCACCTGGATGACTGAGAATCTTCACAGACGTATCTCTTTACCATTGTTAGGGCATTGGTGCTAAAAGCCATTAAACAGAAGGATGGGCCAAAATAGGAGGGGTAACAGCTCAATACCAGAATCAGCAGTATACCTGCATTGGCAGATTAGCAGGACAAAGGGCACACATTCAAAGATGAGGTTGTACACATATTAGGACAGAGAAGATAGGTGGTTTGAAAGAGGAGTCAGGGAAACCATTCATGTGAGCATTGAAACCCCCTCTCTCAACAGAAGTGGGGGCTTCAGGCATAGTCCATCTGCTACTTATCAGGGTGTGCTTTCAACAATACCCAGACAAATCAAAAAGCCTTCACCACCAAGGCCATAGCTAACAACCCATACTTTATAGGTTTCAGAGTTGTATACAAGGGAGATGTTACAAGTGAAGTTAATATGCTGTAAGTCAGATCATTTTACTCAGTCTGTTACCATGTTAAACAGACTTGCTAATGTAATTCTATGTTGGATGCTTTGTATATATTGCAACTGAATTTCTAATACACTGCCATAAGAATTTTACGTATACTCTCTGTGTGTGAGAGAGATATTTAAGTTCTATTCCTGCACTTCTTAACTCTGCTTATACATGAGATCTCCACATTGTCATAAGTGTGGAGGTGATACATCTCAACAATGGCCCTCACAGGGAAGAAGTCTTCCAAATGCCTGGAGTGTAGGAAAAGGTTTGGGGAGAGAACACGTTACAATCCCTGGCAGGGCAGAGGTTTTCCTTTCTCTGCCTGCCGTTACTCCTTCCTGAGTCAATCTGGGCAGAATTCCCTTTTCTCTCTGTTCTCATTTCATCCTTTCCGACACTTTTAAAAAATGCTATTGAAGGGTGTTTATTCAGTGCTCTGTGGTTCTCTATTGTCTTATGCAGCAGGCAAACACTTTATGAGGTGTTTTTATATGTAGATGTGTAACAGAATTTGAAATCTTTAATTGTAATTGTTTGAAAGACAACAGGGTTGCAGGGGTTTAAGGGTTCAGTGCCAGCCAACCTGGGTTCCTCTTGATGACAGATGACTCTGGATGGCATTTTTTCCAAATTAAATGAACTTTTATTAAACTCTTTAAAAATGACAGGCTCTTGTACTTCTCTCGGAGGTTCAATAACATTAGAGGAATTCAACGGGTGATAACTGACGTTTGGCAACATTAAACTGTCTAACAAAATATCTTGCCCAAACGGGTTGTTGCTTATTTGTGGAGTGGTGGCACCGGATTCACTATGGGATCCGCGCAGTGGGTACCACAGCAATGGTGGCAAACCACACCCTGTGGTTCCCACCCCCAACCCGGGATCCATCCTGGAGGTCCTTTGGGTTGGGCTTTGCCAGGCAGTCTTACAGCTCTCCCAGATGGGGTGAAGATGAACCGCTAAGTTCCCGATGTGGGTAAAGGCAACCTCGTTTCCCTCTTTTCCACCGACCCTCCTTCTGTCTGGGTTTCCCTGTCCTTCACCCTCTGGACTCCTCGCCTCAACTGCCGTTTTCAACTGCCCTCTCCTCCTCCTCGCCCCCCCACCTGTCTCGCACTCCCTCAACATTTCGTTCCCTTCCACCTCCGTCCCTATCTTAACTCTCACAAAGAAACATTCTGCCTGCCTGTCATCTACTCCATCTGCTCCCTTGTGACACTTCTCCGCAACTTCCCCTTGATTGTTGACATCTGTCTCTCGAGATTTAACTCTTCTCCCTTTTCCTTCCATTTCAACACCTTCTGTCTTCTCTGCGGACGGTCTTATCTGTCCTCTGTCACAAGGGGAGGCCCCCAATAGAAGCACCTGGAAGAGAACAAGCAAAGGTGCTGCTCTCCCTCCTGAGTGAAGCTCTTTGGGAGGCAGATTCTAAATAGGCCAAGGATTTAACTCTTTAGAAGAGGAAGGGAGGAGTTGGAAAGAGGCAGCCAAGAAGCAGCATGATGGTCCATCCAGGGATTTGAAGGTATCTCCCATGTCACCTCTTAGTCTTTTCATTTTCAGATTAACCACACCCACCTCAATCACTATCTTCGTCGCAGGGCTTGTCTCCATGCTGGTGGCTTTCCTCTGGATGTACTCCCCCTTCTCCAACTCCTTTTAAATCTCTGATATCCATGATAATGGCCAGGTTATGATATAAATTTGTCTCCTTTTTTTTCTAACACACTGGATATCTTTCCTTTATAAATTAGGCCTCTTTCGTTTTAACGTCATAAGCTAGAAAAGTACACTTTCTCTCAGACACAGTGGCAGTCCAAATACTTAGCAGATTCTAACCAATAGAGTTCTGAGAGTGGTTGCTTATACTTTGCAGGTAAGGCGACGTAGAGAAGAAATAAAAGAGGAGAGGAAGAGGAGGAGGAAGGCGGGGGCAGGAGGTGGGGTTGCAAGGGTTGGGGGCTTCCTTTTCTTGGTACTGGGAAGGAGGAGGAGGAGGAAGGCCTGCCCCCCATATTCCCTCACCCTTTGAGTTTCCCAGAAGGGGCATCTGGCTCTGATTCAGGCCCGGATCCTGCCAATGCCACGAGGAGGAGGAGGAGGAAGGAAACCCCCTTTCCTCAATCCCTCCCTCTCTGCCATTTGTGGCTGGGCTCCCTGAAATTGTCTGCTGTAAAGTTGGGGAGCTCAGCGGTTCGGATCCCAGGAGCCGTTCAGCCAGAAGGGAGTCAGAGAAGGACGCCTAGGGGGGATTTTGGGAGGGAAGTGTGTGGGGTTCCATGGGGAGGAAAGGCAGCGAGTGCAGCTTCCTAGAGTGGCAGGAAATGAAACTCCATAGGGGAGGGAGAGATGGGGCTTCTCTCCATGAGGGTATATAAACCTCCCCACACCTTCTGAATTGCATTGTATTGCATGGGGGGAAGCACCATCTTGCAGGGGGAGAAGGGAGAAAAAGGGGGACCCCCCTCCCCCCCCACAAGACAAGCCCCCCTCTTGGGATCTGACCCCCCCCTCCATTGGGTCTGGATTTAGAAGGAATTCCTCCCACCCTCTTTTACCAGGGGAGATGCTAAATTAGGTCACCTTCCCACCCCTTCCCTCCCCAAGTTTTCTTTGGCTGAGCAAAAACATTTGAGCCCCGGGTCTCCTTGGTCCCGCAGTAGCACCCTGTGTCTCCTGTCCCTCTGCCCATGTGCAGAGGGTTTTCCCCCTCCCAGCCCTCCTCTCAACAGCAATGTGGGCAGCTGATATGATGGCGAGAAAGCAAACTATGGAGGAGGCTGGAAATGGGCTTTGGAGAGGGGTCCGTGTCGCATTACAATTACAATTAAAACCACTGGCTGCCACCACAACAGTTGTGCCACCCATCCTACCCAACCTCTGCGGGCCAGCCATTCCGACAGATCTTCTGGCTGCCCGTAACATCCTGGTGGGCAACGGTTCTAGGCACTGAGAGGGAGAGCTATTTAGAGAAGGCCCCTGTCTTTTGGAGTATACCTGCCAGGTAAGAGGCTGAGACACATGCCTTTCCATTGCCACAGGGCAGGGGGGGGGAGGACAGTGTCAGCATCAGCAGGTGTGGCAGCGACAAGAAGGCCCAGAACGAATCAGGTAATTTTCCATTATTTCTTATGTGGAAATTTCTTTTGGGTTTACAATGTTTTGGTTTACAAGCAAGTTTCTGGAACAAATTATGCTCGTCAACCAAGGTACAGTACTACTGTATTAATGTTGCTACTGACCCGCATTCGGGGTCAGTAACAATATTACTGTCTCTTGGCCTGACTGTAAGGGCAAGACTTTTTTATCATCTGGCCCTCAGAAGGGTCAGACAGCTGGGCCATTTCAATGTCTTTAGAAGGGGGGGGGGGAATCTCACAGTTCCCTCTTGAACCTCTGCCCAGGGTAATAAATCCAATTTCTGCAGCCCCAGCCTGTCACCCTATAGCTCTCTACACTCATCAGGACACACACACACACACACCCTGTGCCTGTTGAGCTGAATACACGGCCCTTCCTCTTACTCTGAGCACAGGGCTGCCGGGTTTTGGCCTGGACTTTTATTTGGGGTTTAGGTGACTTTTACAGGAATCTACCATACACGATCAGGTAATTGCTCTCATTTACTTGAACCTGTCTTAAGTGTACTGGGCTGTATATTGTCCCTCATTACTGTAAGCCGCCTTGGGTCCTTTTCCAAGGAGAAAGATGGGGTAAATATACTCTAAAATAATAGAGGGGGGTGGGGTGGCCATCGTTTACAGGGAATTTCTATCAGTATAGTCGCGGCGTTGGTGAGTCCTGGGTTAGAATGCCTCTTTCTATTGGTGGGTCAGCGGGACAGGTTTGTCATTGTGTTAGGGTACCGTGATCCCAGCAACCCTACACAATCCCTATCAGAGCTCACTGAGTTCAACTCTCTCCCCCCCCGGTGTTATGGTGATGGTAAGGGGACTTTATTGTGGATGCCAAATATGGGTTTTTAGGAGTGGCTCTGGATTTCATGGAATCCATGGCCTCCATGAATCTGACCCAGCATGTTGTTTGTCCCACCCATAGAGCCGGGCATACCCTGGACTTGGATTTTACCTCCATGGCAGCAGATTATAATCTGAGGGTTGGGGACATTGTTCCCCTGCCTGTGTCATGGTCAGACCATCATCTGCTGTCTTTTCCCCTTGTAGATCACTGCCCCACCCCGTGGGGAGCCTTAGCCCCTGGTTTGGGCCCACCCCCAAAGGCTTCTGGACCCTGAAAGAGTTCTGGAGGCCTTCAGGGAGCTTCTTGACAGTCTGGCTGACGATCTGGTGGATACTGTGTGATACTCAGGACCCGGTCAGGGATGTGAATGTCACTGAGCCTCTGGGGAACAGTGACCATGCTGCAATTCCCTTTGCCATGCATGTTGGAGGAAGAGTGTCAAGCAAATCAGACCTTAAAACCCTTGATTTTCGAACGGCAAACTTCCCTCAGATGAGGAAACTAGTTAGAAAGAAATTGAAGGGGAAGGTTGGAAGAATGCAATCTCTTCAGAGTGCAAGGAGACTGTTTAAAACAACGGTAATAGAGGCCCAGCACAAGTGTATACCACGGCATGGTTAACAAGTGGAGTTAGAGAGGCTCTAAAGCGCAAGGAGAGGTCTTTCTGTAAATGGAAATCCTCCCCAAATGAGGAAAATAAAAAGGAACACAAACTCTGGCAAAAGAAATGTAAGAAGATGATAAGAGAGGCAAAGAAAGATTTTGAGGAACGCATGGCGAGCAATATAAAGGGTAAAAATAAAAGCTTCTTTAAATATGTTAGAAGTAGAAAACCTGCCAGAGAACCAGTTGGCCCTCTGGATGGTGAGGGAGGAAAAGGGGAGATTAAGGAGGACTTGGAAATTGCAGAGAAATTAAATGAGTTATTTGCATCTGTCTTTACGACAGAAGACCTTGAGCAGATTCCGCTGCCTGAACGGCCCCTCTTGACTAAAAAATTAAATCAAATACAGGTTAAAAGAGAGGATGTTTTAGGACTAATTGAAGATTAACAAGTCACCGGGCCCAGATGGCATCCACCCAAGGGTTATTAGGGAACTGAGAAATCAAATTGCAGATCTCTTAACGGTAATATGCAACTTGTCTCTTCAAACGGCCACAGTGCCGGAGGACTGGATAGAGAATGTCACACCAGTTTTTAAAAAAGGAAGGAGGAGGGACCCGGGAAACTACAGGCCAGTTAGCCTTACATCTGTCCCAGGGAAGATGGTGGAAAGCCTCATCCAAGAGAAAATCTTAAAACACATAGAAGAACAAACCTTGCTGAGAGAAAATCAGCACGGCTTCTGTAAGGGTAAATCTTGTCTGACAAATCTTTTAGAATTTTTTGAAAAGGTCAGCAGGCATGTAGATTTGGGTGAACCGGTGGATATAGTCTATCTGGATTTTCAAGAGGCTTTGACACAGTCCCTCACCAGAGGCTGCTGAGAAAACTGCACAGTCAGGGGATAAGAAGGAAGGTCCTCTTATGGATTGAGAACTGGTTGAGATCCAGGAAACAAAGAGTAGGTGTCAATGGGAAATTTTCACAATGGAGAGAAGTGAAAAGCGGTGTGCCCCAGGGCTCTGTCCTGGGACCGGTGCTTTTCAATCTGTTCCTAAATGACCTGGAGACAGGGATAAGCAGTGAGGGCCAAGTTCGCAGATGACACAAAACTTTTCCAAATGTGTTTTAATGTAGCCAAATGTAAAGTAATGCATAATGGGGCAAAAAATCAAAACTTTATCTATCAACTCATGGGCTCTGAGTTATCCGTGACAGATCAGGAAAGAGATCTTGGTGTGTTGGTGGACAGCTCCATGAAGGTGTCTCCCCAATTTGTGGCAGCAGTGAAGAAGGCCAATTCCATTATCAAAAAGGGGATTGAAAATAAAACAGCCAACATCATAATGCCATCATACAAAGCAATAGTAAGGCCGCACCTGGAGTATTGTGTACAATTCTGGTCACCGCATTTCAAGAAAGACATAGTGGAACTGGAAAAGGTGCAGAAGAGAGCGACTAAAATGATTACTGGGCTGGGGCACCTCCCTTATGAGGAAAGGCTAAAACATTCGGGGCTCTTTAGTCTGGAAAAAAGGCGCCTGAGGGAGGATATCATTGAGACGTGCAAAATTATGCAGGGCATGAGTAAAGTGGACAGAGGGACGCTCTTCTCCCTCTCACAAAACACCAGAGCTAGGGGACATCCACTCATATTGAGGGTTGGTAGAGTGAGAACAGACAAAAGAAAATATTTTTTCACCCAGCGCGTTGCTAGTCTGTGGAACTCCCTGCCACAGGATGTGGTGATGGCATCTGGCCTGGATGCCGTCAAAAGGGGATTGGACAGATTCCTGGAGGAAAAGTCCATCACAGTACAAACCATGATGGAGATGTATCATCTCCAAGCTTAAAACCGGGGCACTTCAAGGACCAGATGCAGGGGAGTGGTGTCAGGAGTCAGATATCTAGTCTCATGCGCTCCCACACGCATCTGGTGGGGCCACTGTGAGATACAGGAAGCTGGACTAGATGGGCCTTTGGCCTGATCCAGCATGGCTCTTCTTATGTTCTTATGTTCTTAATGTTGCGGGCGCTCTCACTCTGGATGGCCATGCCCAGGGAGGCTAGGAAAGCGATAACCCACAACCTTGCCTTCTCTGTGGTGGGCCCCTCCCTTTGGAACCATATCCTGAGTGAACTGCACCTTGCACAGTCCCTGCGTGCCTTCAGAAAGGCCTTGAAGACCTGGCTTTTTCGTGAGACATTTGGTGAGCTTTAATTTTTTTCCCATTTATTCTATCCCGCCACCTTGCCGAGTATTTTATTTTATTTGTGTATCATTTTAGAATAGTCAATTCATTATATAAATATATCTTATAATTATAATATTGGTGTTTTTTCCTTTTAATTGTTCTTTGATTGTTATTGTTAACCACCCGGAGTTCCCTTGGAAGACGGGTGGTATAAAAATATTAAAATAAATAAATAAATAAATAAATAAATAAATTTTAAAAGGGGGGAGATTCTTTATTTCATTTTAGAGTGTTTTCACCCCACCTTTCTCCTTGGAAAAGGACCCATGGCAGCTTACAGTAATAAGGGACAATATTCAGTCAATTACAATTAAGACATACATTATTCAAGTACTGAGAGCAGGGACTTGAGGAGGAGGAGGAGGAGGAGGAAGGCGGATCTCCACCTTCCCTCCTTCCCTGTCTGCCTGCCTTTTGGAGCTGAGGTCCTTGAACCCATTGGCTGCAAAGTCGGGCAGCTCAGCGGTTCGAATCCCGGATGGCTCTTCGGCTTGAAATTGGAGTCCAGCACGCATGTGCGGAGGCCGCGGGGAGGGGGGGGACCTTTGCCTTTACTTGCCCTTCCCCCTCCCTCGCAGAGCCAGAAGGGAGGCAGAGAAGGGGGGGGGGGAGAGAGATTCAGATTCCTCCCGGGCAGCGAGTTCCGCTTCCTAGAGTGGCAGGAAACGAAGGCTACCCGGGAGGGGGGGAATCGACTCTCCGCGTGGCTTTCCACCCCACCCCCAAAGCCTCTCTATGGTTCCTAGAAGGAGAGGAAAGAGACCCCCCCCGGAGGAGGAGGAGGAGGAGGTGCGTTGTGCAATGGGAGGGGGTTGATCGGGGGGGAGTGCAATGGGGGTGAGAGGGTGCAAGTGAAGAGAAGGGGGGCCTTGGAGATGCAATGGGGGAAACCAGTGTAGGGGGAGATGGCAAAGAAGGAAAGGGATTAAAGTTCCTCCACGCCCAGGTTTCCTTCTCCTGATCAAAACTCTGAGCCCAGAGTCTCTTGGGTCCCACGACAGCTCTCTCTGTGTCCCCTGCTTCTCTGCCCATGGACAGAGGGCTCTTTCTCTCTCTCTCTCTCTCTCTCTCTCTCTCTCTCTCTCTCTCTCTCTCTCTCTCTCTCTCTCTCTCTCAGAAGCAAAGTGGGCAGTTGACCTGATGCCCCCCCTTAAATGCCTCTCTTGCCCCATCCGAGAACTGACGGGCGAGGAAGCAACAAAGGAGAAGGTTGGAGAGATGGACATTTTTGAATTGTAATCCCTCACCACACAAAGCGTGAAAGCAGTTATATGTCATTTTTATGCCTCCTGAATAAGTGAGGCCCAAACTACTAATCAGAGTTGAGCCACCCCTGGTCTCTTTTTAAGGAGAAAAGCAGGGCAGGAATATTTGAAATAAATAAACTGTTTGGGGGAATAAACTGCAGGAGAGTTGGGTCAGTTTCCTCCCTGCCTCTCTCAGGAGAATCTCTGTGGTGTTCCTTTCGCACTTGGTGTTTCCCGAAATGAAGGCAGGCACACACAAAGCTGGTTTTTTTCAGCAGAGTTAGAAACAGATCCCCAAAGAAGCAGGCACTTCCTTTATGTTCTCTCTGCTGCAAGGCAGGTGGTTTGGTCCAGGATACACAATTCAGGGCCATTCACTTCACAAAAGGCTGGTTCCTTATCAGTATTTAAAAATTCATCTTTCTGCCCCCATTTTCAGCTCTCCTGTTAGTGGAAAAGCCCTTAAGGAGGCGTGAAGATACTGTAGTAGTAGCTGACAATGTTCCTATCAAACAATTACTAAGGGATTATGAAAAAGAAATACACAATTGTACATGTGTATAGCAGAGAAAAATGAGTTTAGCAGCAGCAGCATATAGATAAAGTGTCGATAACCAATAAGTATTATTTGCAACTTAGAGACAGAGAGACAAAGAAAACATGACTTAGAATAAAACGCTTCTATTGAATATATACAGCAGATATACAGTAGATAAGCATAACAGCAACATAACACCAAGCAATAACATATATACAAAGCAACAGAGTGTGGGATACTGTTTCTCACCATAAACAGTCCCAATTTATACCAGCCAGTTCTTTTATACACATTTGGAACTCATCAGACATGATTTTAACCAATCACATCCTGACACACCATGATGTCATTTAACTATTCCACCTGTGCTAAATCACTCTAACCTGCAAATGATTTCTAATCCCTTGCACTTGTGGTTAACATCATGACACTGCATTTTGACTGACTCCATTTTACAAATTCTCTGTTCAATCTGTGAAATATACATTACCTACATTTTCTCAATTCTACATATTTTGACAGTTCCTACAGTTAGAAAAGTCCTGAGACATACAAACTCCCTTTCATTTTAAAATTGATTTCTATTTTCAGCTGTGGGTGTCGTCTGCGGAGAGAGTGGGAGAGTGCTCACAGAGAGTGGGATCTTCTCAATCCAGGCTGGAGATCTCTGTGTGAGGAGATCCCTTTGAGATTCTGGGAACAACATCTGTCCAGGTAAGGATCCTCAGCATGTGTCATGAAGAAGGCTTTTTACTTGATTTATTTTATGCATTCATAGACTGCGACCGCTCTGAGTCACTTACAGGAGTCAAGGCATGTCACCCTACCCAGCCATAAACAGTGACATAAAAATAAAATGATAATCAATGTGACGAGTCAATTATCCAGGGAAGATGTTCTTCTGTACCACCCTCAATGCTCACAATACGAATTTTAGAACACATCCTCTTCTGCTATGGGGCAACTGCAGAGGGAGAGCCTCTTTTGATTGTTTAGATAAAATAAGACTTTTTGTTCTTCTGGTTTTCTTGTAGATTTATCTGAGAACAGAAAAATTATTACCCATCTTGTGTGGTGGTGGGGCAGTGCGTAGGATTATGCAGCAGTATATAAGCAGTACATTCTGTTTCTTGTCTTTTATTGATTTGAAGCTCTCTGTATATCAAATTAAATATATCCATCTGTTTTTTTCTGCCAATGAAGAGCAATGTTCCCTTAAAATAACGAAGCTGTCTGAGTGGCTGCTTTGGAGGTGATCATAAACATCATAAATTCATATGGAAGAGGTATTATAAGCCAAGGCAACTTTCTGTGAGTTAGATCTAAAATAATATAGAAATATTATATTAAGGCTATGGAAAAATTGGAATCTATTTCTTATCCTCGACCTCACTATACTTTAACCAGCATGAAAAGGAACCATTTTCTCACAGGATTAAATCCCCTGGTTTTCCTCAGGATATTCACTGGTGCCACAATGGGCCTCCTCACTGATGTTGGTGGAGGTGGGTCCACCCTGGAGCTCTGTTTCATTCTCCTGCCTCCTCCATGGCAGTGCATTGGATTGGTTACTTGATTTGAAACTCTGTTTTTGTGGTCACTTATATTTTGCAGGTAAGACGCTGTAGAGAAGCAATAAAAGAGGAAGACACCAAGCGTCAGAAGAAGAGGTTGAACATTCAGATGGAAGAGTGTGTTGAGAATCAAACCAGAAGGAAGAAGCTTAAAGGAGAACAGATAGATGTAAAGATGGACAAATCTATTACTTGTCAGGACAAAGATCAAGCGGTTCCGAAAACATCTAAAGGAGAGGACAGGAATGAGCATACCAAGTGTGGAAAATCTTTTACTAGCACCTCAACAGCTTGTTCCGATAAAAAAATTCAACAGGGGGAGAACCAATTGACATGCCTAGAGTGTGGAAAGAGGTTCAATCAAGCTAGACACCTTGCTAGGCATCGCAGAACCCACACAGGTGAGAAGCCATTTGAATGTCTGGAGTGTGGAAAGAGGTTCAGTCAAGCTGGACACCTTGCTAATCATCACAGAACCCACACAGGCGAGAATCCATTTGAATGTCTGGAGTGTGGAAAGACGTTCAGTTATTCTGAAAACCTTGCTAATCATCACAGAACCCACACAGGTGAGAAGCCATTTGAATGTCTGGAGTGTGGAAAGAGGTTCAGTCAAGCTGTACACCTTGCTTATCATCACAGAACCCATACAGGTGAGAAGCCATTTGAATGTCTGGAGTGTGGAAAGAGGTTCAGTCAAGCTGTACACCTTGCTAATCATCACAGAACCCACACAGACGAGAAGCCATTTGAATGTCTGGAGTGCGGAAAGAGGTTCAGTCAAGCTGTACACCTTGCTAATCATCACAGAACCCACACAGGCGAGAAGCCATTTGAATGTCTGGAGTGTGGGAAAAGTTTCAGTGATTCGGGAAGCCTTGCTCGGCATCACAGAACCCACACAGGCGAGAAGCCATTTGAATGTCTGGAATGTGGAAAGACGTTCAGTCGCTCTAGAAACCTTGCTAGCCATAACAGAACCCACACAGGCGAGAAGCCATTTGAATGTCTGGAATGTGGAAAGACGTTCAGTGAATCTAGAAGCCTTGCTAGGCATCACAGAACCCACACAGGCGAGAAGCCATTTCAATGTCTGGAGTGTGGAAAGAGATTCAGTGAAGCTGGAAGCCTTTCTACACATCACAGAACCCACACAGGCGAGAAGCCATTTCAATGTCTGGAGTGTGGAAAGAGTTTCGGACACTCTGGACACCTTGCTGACCATCACAGGATCCACACAGGCGAGAAGCCATTTGAATGTCTGGAGTGTGGAAAGAGATTCAATCGCTCTGGAAGCCTTGCTAGACATCACAGGACCCACACTGGTGAGAAGCCATTTGAATGTCTGGAGTGTGGAAAGAAGTTCAGTCAAGCTGGAACCCTTGCTGAGCATCACAAGACCCACACAGGCAAAAAGCCATTTGAATGTCTGTAGTGTGGAAAGAGGTTCCATTATTCAGGAAACATAGAATCATAGAGTTGGAAGAGACCTCAACTGCCATCGGGTCCAACCCCCTGCCATGCAGGAAGCCCATCACAACATTTCCGAGAGATGGCCATCCAGCCTCTTCTAAAAAACCTCCAAAGAAGGAGACTCCATCACCCTTTGTGGCAACCTGTTCCCCTGCCAAACAGCTCTGTCATGAAGTTCTTCCTAATGTTCAAATGGAATCTCTTTCCCTGTAGTTTGAAACCATTGCCCCGAGTCCTAGTCTCTGAAGCCATGGAAACCTTGCTAAGCATCACAAGACCACATAGGCGAGAAGCCATTTGGATGTCAGTACTGATGTGCCAGTTTCTGTCTTTCTGGTTGCCTTTCTTTCACATCTTAGGACCCATTCATTCCAAAAGCCTTTGAAAAATCTGTTGGAAAAACTTCAGTTACAGTGACCCACCCCCCGCCTATCGGTGGGGTTAGGGACCCACCTTGACCCTTGATAATTGAAAATCCACGATATGCAGATGGAGGTTGGGTCAGGCTTGGGGTTCCTCTTGTACTTACCCCCACCCCCGTGGCGCTGCCCCAAATGGGCCTGCGAGAGCCTTCCCGGGCCTTCTGGAGGTCCCCAAACTCAAAGTGACTTCATAGGGAAGCCAGAAGGCCCGGGAAGACCCTTGCAGGCCGGTAAGTACAGGAGGTCTGAAACAGGCCTTAACCTTTAATCCAGGGGGGCCCCTTTATTGCGGTCCTGCAATAAAGTGGGACTGCAGTATCAATCAATCAATCAATCAAACTTTATTACGGTCAGTGACCAGCAATAGGATACGGTATATAAATAGTAGTAAAATAGATAAGATATAAAATATAGAATATAAAATATTATATATATAAAATATATAATATAATATAAAAACTGCCCACAAATCCATCCTGACCATCACGAAGCTATACCTTATTAGTATCTGAGGAATTAGTGATGTCAACGAGCCATAGAGGAAGATCAAGATAGATATATACAAAGACATCAGAGTACATACTGTATATACATACTGTTCCATACACATAAGACATCCCACATTTGTTTGTTAATCAAGAGTTGTTGATACTTAGGAGCTATGTATCGTAAGTGGTACTTTTGGTTAGTTGATGACGCTGTTGATTGTCCTGCGGATTTTGATCGCTGCGGCGAAGAACCTGGCCACAGTATATGTTATAGAAAAATTCATATCTGATAGAAGTAATTGAGTATAATAATGACCAGAGCGTCCTGGATATTTATAGATTATTGGAGATATAAGCTTAGCCCGGGTGTCTTCATAAAAGGAACAGTGAAGAAGTACATGTTCTGTTGACTCAATATCGCCAGAGTCACAGGGACATAGCCTCTCCGAATAGGGAGATCTCCGATATCGTCCCTCAGGAACAGCAGAAGGGAGGGCATGACATCGGGCCAAGGTAAAGGCCCTCCGGTGTGTGGGTATCTCAAGCTTGGCTAAGTATCTCATTGGGAAAGATAGATACCTGCAGGAGTCATTAACAATAAAGGCAGGGGAGCTAGCTAGATCCAGTTGTCGTTCTGAGTCGGTAACCCGCTGCTTAATAACTGCTTTGGCCTGATCATACTTCATGGTAAAAAGGATGTCTTGTGACAGACCTAAGGATAGGATTTTAGATATTATAGCCCCTTCCCATTTGGATTTAAAGTCATCTTTTCTAATAAGGGGCGCTAAACCCTTAGGGAAAAAATGCAGTCTAATCCAATAGGTAAGAATAGCCACCCAAGCTCTAGCCTCCACTTTCATGAGGCCTAACTCTAATCGGAGAGTAACATTTGGGACACATTTGGGAACTTGTAAGGCCGATCTTACAAATTTAGATTGTACCCGTTCCAGTGGAGCGTAATTGGAAAGGGGACCTAATTGGACACCATATAGAAGTTGGGAAATTGACTTGGCTTGGAATAATTTAAGTGCTGCAGGAATATAGTGGCCACCAGCTGTCTTGAGATATTTAAGAATGGCTAGAGAACTTCTTTGAGCAATGTTGGCAACATAATCTCCATGGGCTTTTCTGCTACCATTAGCCTGAAGAACTACTCCCAAATATTTAAAGGAGGAAACCTGCTCAATTTTGTGCCCATTGATACTCCAAGAGTAAATCTTAGGTCTTTTAGCAAAGGCCACAATTTTAGTTTTCTGATAATTGAGCTTTAATTGCTCTTCCTCACAGAATTGTGATAGTGCATTCAGAGCTCTTCTGAGACCTACAGGTGTTCTAGAGAGGATTGCCGCATCATCGGCATAAAGCAAGACAGAGATATGCCTTTCAGCCAGTTTTGGAGGGTGGAAGGTCTCATGGTCAAGATAGGGCACTGTGGAGTTAATATAGAAGTTGAAGAGAAGAGGGGACAGAATACATCCCTGTTTAACACCTTTATCAGTGGCAACAGGATTGGTGAGTTGACCCTGGGGATTACATCTGATCTTAAGTTTGGTTCCTTCATGGAGCATGCGTATTAAATGAAATAGACATCTGTCTATTGTTGAAGCCTCCAGTTTCTCCCATAACCTAGTTCGTGATATTGAATCAAATGCTGCCTTAAAATCTATAAAGGCAGCATAAAGGGAGGAAATATTGTAGGGAGAGTATTTTTCAATAAGATGTTGGAGCACCAAACATTGATCTATAGTCGATCTGCCTTCTCTGAAGCCGTCTTGCTTTTCCGCAAGTATGTTTTCTTGTTCCAGCCAGTCTTGCAATTTCCATTGTAGGTGTCTAGCATAAAGTTTGCTGATTGTATTAAGAAGACTGATTGGTCTATAGTTGGCGGGATCATCCTTTTTGCCTTTCTTATATATAGGTATAGTAATAGCCAGCCCCCAGTCTTCAGGGATTCATCCGTATCTATCGATACAGGTAAAAAGTGAAGCTAGTAAGGGAGACCAAAAGTCCAAGTTGTTTTTTATGACCTCTGCTGGAATTAGGTCTTCTCCTGTGTAGGGATTTCATACCCCGATAGCTCTGTACCCCAAGAAATGGGCAGAGCACAAAAGCGCACCTAGAGGAAGCTGAGGACCTGGATTTCCCAGAAATCCCCAGGGCTGAGCAGGCACCCAGGTGCAGCTAAGCTGATGCTGATCTAAGCATAGGTCAGGAGGGCAGATAACCAGGATATCAGGATACATCTGCCCAGGCCCAAGGAAGCCTCTTATCAGTAATGCCTCACTAGCTAGGGAGCATTTCCCCCCCCACCTGTGAAACCTATTTCCCCTGTCCATTGTCTATGTGTTTACTATGGTCTCACACATGAGGCTTGCATTCTTTCCCCCCACCGAGGAATGTTTCTCTGTATCTATTGTGTTGCTCTCTTATAATAAACACTGGGGCTCAGGCAGCAGCAAGAGAAGGCTCAGGGAAGAGAAGGCTCAGGGAGCAGAAGGCTCAGAGGGAGAATCATCACCAGACAGAAAGGGAGAATCATCATCAATCTCACATGCACGCAGCCGATGCAGACACAGAGAGACACACAAACATCCATGTAACCCCGACAGACAGACGAACAGGAATGCTGCCCTGAGCACCAGATATTGCACCCTGAAACTCTGTGTCCCGTGTGATTCGTAACGCAACACTCCTGGAGCTTTCCCTTCTTTCAGTAATGTAATCAAGCTCTTAATTTCTGACTGAGGCACAGGAGGCCACTGTGGGAGTTTACTTAGGTCTTGGATGTAAGACCCCTTTCCAGCAGATGGATCTGAGTATAGCTCTTGGAAGTATGCTTCCCAGATCTCTGAGTAAATGTGACAATCAGGCACAGGCCTATCAAGGCTGCGGATGCAAGATGTGAGGTGCCAAAAGGTAGTGGAATCATTAGTTTTAGCTGCTTGTATTAGCCGTGCCCAATTATTTTGGGTAGCAAACTTTTTCTTATGTGTTAAAAGTTGTTTATATTTTTTCTTTTGCAAAAGAAGATCCTGTGCAGCCGATGGAGCTCTACTAGATAGGTAGAGTTGATAAGTAGCAGTTAGAGCCTTTTTAGCATCTACACACTCCTTGTCAAACCAAGGTTTGGAGTGGAAATGATGTCGCTTCCAAGATGCGGTTCTGTTAGCTTTAAATTCTTTATTTAGTTCTTGAATCAAGATGTTATAATTCTCCAAAGATTCCTCTGGTGTCTTTGCTGATAACAAGTTAATGCGCAGTCCCAATAGATGATCAGATGCCAACATTTCAGAGATTCTTTGGTTCCAGACAGAGGACCATTTGATACGCTGATAAGTTCTTCCTGAAGGAGTTATGTTAGGTTGATAGTGAGTGACAGTGCGCACTTCCTGAGTAAAAGCATTTAGGAGAAGCAAAATGGGGAGATGATCATTGTCGAATTTAGGAAGTACTTGTAAGTTTTTTAACGTAGGGAAGAAGATCCATGGAAACACATACATAATCAATAGTGCTCATTTTGGATCCAGATATGTAGTTAAATTCAGCTGGATAGTCACCTGTAGAAGTACCATTTAGGATGAAGAGATTAGATCAATATGTTAGCTGGGCCAAAGAAAGGCCTGCAAAGTTGAATTTCTGATCCTTAAAAAGACGGGGGAGAAGGGAGCCAGTATATTCATAATCGGGGGGAATGCATTTGTAGGCTGTATATAGAATGTGATCGTCAGGACCCAGCCTCGCATTGAAGTCTCCTCCCAGAACTACTGATGCATTAGGGTTTTGAGTTATCAGATCCCCAACATATGATTCTAGCTCAGCCCAGAGAGTTCTAAGCTGGGCAATCTTCCTAATGGGTGGCATATAAACATTAATTAGAATCAAGGAGTGCTGCTTGAATTGAACTAGTACTGCCATGGCACATGAATTCAGTGAGGGGAGAGGCCTTGAAATGGCATGTAGCATTGTGGAAACAAAGATCCCCAAACCACCTTTTGCTCTTCCATATTTGGCGCCAGGCACTGCCCCCAATGAAAAGGCAGTAAATCCATTCAGATTTAGTTCATCAGCAGTCCATGTTTCTTGGATCGGTACAATGTCATGGTGAAGCAAATAGTCTCCGATGGAAGGATCCCTAATTAAAGAGAACCACCCAGCCACGTTCCAAGTTAAAAGGAGACTATATGGTGGTCCTCCGACTGTCATGAACTGTGAGCTAGTAAATGAGAGGATGATCTTGGAGGGGATTTTGTGATATCCTGATGATTAAGTAACTGTATTGGTATTTCCTCCATCAAAGGGGAGGATGCCGAGTACTCTGGTCCTAGCTCGTTTTCCTCAGTTGTTGATTTGTCCAACAGAGGCCTGAACTTGAAGGCGGCACGTTGGTCCTGTGTATCAGAAGTAGAGGCTGAGTGAATCAATGCCACATGAGAGACAAAATGAGGATCATTGGCAAGTAAGGATTCAGTAGGATTATCCAGGTTGGTAAAAGACTGAATGTCCCAGCACGGATTTATTGAAGTTTGAGTTGGATTAACAGCCTTTAAGGATGGCAAATATTTAAGCTGCTCAGAACTGGGAGATGTCCTCTCAGAGGCAATGGCTGGCCTTTTAATACTTGGAGTTGTGTTCTCATATGAGGCATTGACACAGCAAAGAGGAAAAGTAGAGACAGGGTCAGGTCCCATGTGAATCTCAGCTGAGATTGGCTGTTTCCTGGGACGTTCCCTTCTATGCTCTTGAGAGGGGGCTATACACTCCATGGGACATTTGGATTGAGAGGACCCATTTAGTTTCAATAATTCTTGTCGGAGCAGCTCAATCCTTCTGAGAATAGATTGTCGCTTTCGGTCAGAGAGTGCTCTTAGGGTTGTAAGATCTTCCTGTGATAAGACCTCCTTGTCAAGATCCAATTGTAAGTTGATTTCCCAGGGGGATGGTTCAGCAGAATCATGTTGTCTTAGAGCTGCTGCCAGGGGTTGAACAGAAAGTGAGAGTATATCAGCTCTCTCATGTGGTGAAGGTTCACATGCAGGAGACTGAACTATGTCTGACGGGAGCTCTTCCATTATTGTCCCTGAAGATGGCTTTGTTGGGTTATTGATTTCAAAAGGGGAAATGGGGGAGTCTAATGGATCCTGTGCTGAGCAGACGTTTTGGGATCCCAGAGGCGTGGGAGAGCTGTTGAGATATCTGATTTTAACTTCTTAGGGGGCCTAGGAAAGATTTCAATTTGTTGGAGGGATTTTCCAAGGCAAGATGTTAATTCCTTAAGATTAATTTGAGCATTCAAGCTTCTGTTTGCACCTGACTGGTTGAGCTTAGCTGAAGGATGGTAGTCCCAGGGGAGTGAGTGACTAGTAGGATTGAGTTGTGGATGTTCCCCTTTAGGAAGGGAGCTAGCAGCCTGTGCCTGTGCAAGCAGTCCTTCAGTTGAATCCAGTGGTTCTTGCATGACCTCATGCTCTGGGGTAGAAAATACTCTTTTGGGGGCTATAGAGAATTTGTTAAGAATTTTTTTCATCCGGAATAACATGAGAGGGATGGTTGGCTTATGGAAGTCCAGTTTTATCTTGGTCAGCCTCCGTGAACCTTGAAGATATTTTATGTAGTTTAAATCAATTTGTCCGATCTCTGTTTGTAATAGTTTGCTTAAAGATGTAAGTATCCTCTGTTTACTGGACCAATTCCCCTTATTTATGTTGTTGTTGGCAACCTCTAAGATGATTTGAGTCACTATTAGTTGTTGTATTGTCTGCTTAAGATATTACTCACAAGCTCTCCAGTTAACTCCAAGTGCTCCCTTCTGTGGGAGGTTTCTTTAAGGGAACAGGAGGATTGAGTACAGTGGGGAGTGAATTTAGTTTTTGTGAGGGATTCTTCCAGAATGGCAACTTGGTCAGCTATCTGTTCCAGCTTCTGGAATATAGCCAACACAGTTCTCCCAGTAATTATAGCCAGTTCACTCATCAAGGACATTATGTGGCTCTCAGCTGTCTCCATGTTTGTGTTAGTTATCTTGGCTGTGGTGGTAGTAGAATTAGATACTGGAGGAATTGGCTGGGATGGGGGGAAGTACTGTGCTGGGGGTTGGGTTGATTGAGAAGCAGGAATCTCCACATCACTACTATCCAGATCTAGGTTAGTCTTATTATCTGAAGCTAGTATAGCATATCTGTTTGGTGAAGCATTTTGTATCAGCGTACGCACAGCTTCTTCAAGATTTGGGGTAAACAGCATATCATCGAGACGTAGTTGTTTGGAATTCTTGGCGTTTCTTTCTTGGGCAGGAGAATTTGAGGGAATTCTTTGGCGTTTCTTCCTCCTAGGCATCTTATCTCAACAGGCAGACATCTGGAGGTCAGGGTTAAAAATATTATTGCAGTTTCTTCCACGCAACTGCTCCCAGTCGTTAATTGTTAGTAATAAAAAACTGTAAGATTTGTGAGCAAGGTAAGCTTTGAAGGTTAAAAGGTTAAAAGGAGTGAATTTAAAAGATATATTAAAAGGGAGCGGAGAGAGCACAACAGAGTGCCTCCTCACCCAACAGGAACCGAAAGCTCAAAACCCTGGGACTGCAGTATATTAACCGTGAATGGGCAGGGGACCACTGTACCACACAAACCTTGTTAGACCATCTGTGTTAAAACTTCATGCTACGCTGTACATGTTAAAATGTAATATATAAAGTTGGCTCAAAGGTTCTGAGCCAAGGACAATTTCTCTGAGATAATTAATTATAGATTTTGGACACCTGGTAGATACTGATTAATGATTGGACACATGTGAGTTGATCTGATATAATGTCTTGTATAACGTCTGGAACTTGAGTCATAGCAACTGGACTTCTTTTTCTTGAGAGATAGAAACATTTCTCTGCTCCAAACAGCTTCATCAGTCTGAATGCTGCCAGTGCAAGTCCTCCAACTTATAGTCAGCTTTGACCTCTTGTCACCCTAATGTGAAATAGGCTCATAAGTTGAACAATGACCTGAATAGGCTTGTTAAGGAGACAATAGTATCCATAGCCTTAAGGTGAATAATGGCCAAAGGCAGGCATGTCCAAAAATCTGAACCCTTGTTCTTCTGGGTCGGGACACGGCTTTGTTGAAAGCCCACTTTGGATATCCACAGGCCTTAAGTGCTGTCTTCAGGTGCCTGTCTTTTTGTGGCTTAGTGTCCTGATGACTTCTAATTTGTGCTGTTATGGATGATGGGAGTCAAACAGTAAGTACTTATCTATGTGGGTGGGTTTCCTGTAAACGTCTACTCCCAGGCCACGGTCGTGTTTGACTATGACTGCACAATCCAGGAAAGCCACTCTGTTGTCTTGGGTGTCTCCCCTAGTGAACTTAATATTAGGGTTCACCGCATTGAAGTGGTCTCCAAAGGCCTGTACTTCCTGAGTCTTGATTTTCACCCAGATAACATCTACATTCCTGAACCATTGGGATGGTGTTGTCCCTGGGAAGGTGTTGAGTGCCTTCTTCACTTCTTCCATGTATAGGCTGACAGCAATTGGTGACAGTGGGGACCCCATGGCACAACCATGCGTCTATCTGTAGAAATCCCCTCTGTACATTAAATATGTGGGTTTCAGACACAGGTCCAGGAGCAGGCATATCTGGTCTGGGTTGAGGTCTGGAGGTGAGGGTGCTGTCTTCTCTTAATCTTCTCTTTACCATTGTTAGGGCATCAGTGCTAACAGCCATTAAACAAAAGGATGGGCCAACATAGGAGGGGTAACAGGTCAATACCAGAATCAGCAGTATACCTGCATTAGCAGATTAGCATGACAAAGGGCACACATTCAAAGATGAGGTTGTACACATATTAGACAGAGAAGATAGGTGGTTTGAAAGAGGAGTCAGGGAAACCATTCATGTGAGCATTGAAACCCCCTCTCTCAACAGAAGTGGGGGCCTCAGGCATAGTCCATCTGCTATTTATCAGGGTGTACTTTCAACAATACCCAGACAAATCAAAAAGCCTTCACCACCAAGGCCATAGCTAACAACCCATACTTTATAGGTTTCAGAGTTGTATACAAGGGAGATGTTACAAGTGAAGTTAATCTGCTATAAGTCAGATCATTTTACTCGGTCTGTTACCATGTTAAACAGACTTGCTAATGTAATTCTATGTTGGATGCTTTTGTATATATTGCAACTGAATTTCTAATACACTGCCATAAGAATTTTACGTATACTCTCTCTGTGTGAGAGAGATATTTAAGTTCTATTCCTGCACTTCTTAACTCTGCTTATACATGAGATCTCCACATTGTCATAAGTGTGGAGGTGATAAATCTCAACAATGGCCCTCACAGGGAAGAAGCCTTCCAAATGCCTGGAGTGTAGGAAAAGGTTTGGGGAGAGAACACATGTTACAAACCCTGGCAGGACAAAGGTCTTCCTTTCTCTGCCTGCCGTTACTCCTTCCTGAGTCAATCTGGGCAGAATCCCCTTTTCTCTCTGTTCTCATTTCATCCTTTCCGACACTTTTTAAAAATGCTATTGAAGGGTGTTTATTCATTGCTCTCTGGTTCTCTATTGTCTTATCCAGCAGGCAAACACTTTATGAGGTGTTTTTATATGTAGATGTGTAACAGAATTTGAAATCTTTAATTGTAATTGTTTGAAAGACAACAGGGTTGCAGGGGTGTAAGGGTTCAGTGCCAGCCAACCTGGGTTCCTCTTGATGACAGATGACTCTGGATGGCATTTTTTCCAAATTAAATGAACTTTTATTAAACTCTTTAAAAATGACAGGCTCTTGTACTTCTCTCGGAGGTTCAATAACATTAGAGGAATTCAACGGGTGATAACTGACGTTTGGCAACATTAAACTATCTAACAAAATATCTTGCACAAACGGGTTGTTGCTTATTTGTGGAGTGGTGGCACCGGATTCACTATGGGACCCGCGCAGTGGGTACCACAGCAATGGTGGCAAACCACACCCTGAGGTTCCCACCCCCAACCCGGGATCCATCCCGGAGGTCCTTTGGGTTGGGCTTTGCCAGGCAGTCTTACAGCTCTCCCAGATGGGGTGAAGATGAACCGCTAAGTTCCCGATGTGGGTAAAGGCAACCTCGTTTCCCTCTTTTCCACCGACTCTCCTTCTGTCTGGGTTTCCCTGTCCTTCACTCTCTGGACTCCTCGCCTCAACTGCCGTTTTTCAACTGCCCTCTCCTCCTCCTCGCCCCCCCCAACCTGTCTCGCGCTCCCTCAACATTCCGTTCCCTTCCACCTGCGTCCCTATCTTAACTCTCACAAAGAAACATTCTGCCTGCCTGTCATCTACTCCATCTGCTCCCTTGTGACACTTCTCCGCAACTTCCCCTTGATTGTTGACATCTGTCTCTCGAGATTTAACTCTTGTCCCTTTTCCTTCCATTTCAACACCTTCTGTCTTCTCTGTGGACGGTCCTATCTGTCATCTGTCACAAGGGGAGGCCCCCAATAGAAGCATCTGTACCCTCTCCTGGGCAGGAGTGCAACGGGGAGGGGAGCAAAGGTGTTTCTCTCCCTCCTGAGTGAAGCAATTTTGGAGGCAGATTCTAAATAGGCCAAGGATTTAACCCTTTAGAAGAGGAAGGGAGGAGTTGGAAAGAGGCACCCAAGAAGCAGAAAGGCTTGAAACAATTCTATATATTTGTATAAAATGTATGTGACAAAGGTGGAAGACAGTTGTGATAAAATGCTGGAACTAGGCTGTAGTACATACCAGCGAACATTGGCATCTGCCAAGGATTCTTTTCGGGGGCCAGCCCTGACGTAAATTTTCTTCCACCTTCCACATGATGGTCCATCCAGGGATTTGAAGGTATCTCCCATGTCACCTCTTAGTCTTTTCATTTTCAGATTAAACACTCCCACCTCAATCACTATCTTCGTCGCAGGGCTTGTCTCCATGCTGGTTGCTTTCCTCTGGATGTACTCCCCCTTCTCCAACTCCTTTTAAATCTCCGATATCCATGATAATGGCCAGGTTATGATATAAATTTGTCTCCTTTTTTCCCTAACACACTGGATATCTTTCCTTTATAAATTAGGCCTCTTTTGTTTTAAGGTCATAAACTAGAAAAGTACACTTTCTCTCAGACACAGTGGCAGTCCAAATACTTAGCAGATTCTAACCAACAGAGTTCTGAGAGTGGTTGGTTATACTTTGCAGGTAAGGCGATGTAGAGAAGAAATAAAAGAGGAGAGGAAGAGGAGGAGGAAGGCGGGGGCAGGAGGTGGGTTTAGCAAGGGTTGGGGGCTTTCTTTTCTTGGTACTGGGAAGGAGGAGGAGGAGGAAGGCCTGCCCCCATATTCCCTCAACCTTTGAGTTTCCCAGAAGGGGCATCTGGCTCTGATTCAGGGCCGGATCCTGCCAATGCCACTAGGAGGAGGAGGAGGGAGGAAACCCCCTTTCCTCAATCCCTCCCTCTCTGCCATTTGTGCCGGGCTCCCTGAAATTGTCTGCTGCAGAGTTGGGGAGCTCAGCGGTTCGGATCCCAGGAGGCACTCAGCCAGAAGGGAGTCAGAGAAGGGCGCCTAGGGGGGATTTTGGGAGGGAAGTGTGTGGGGTTCCATGGGGAGGAAAGGCAGCGAGTGCAGCTTCCTAGAGTGGCAGGAAATGAAACTCCATAGGGGAGGGAGAGATGGGGCTTCTATCCATGAGGGTATATAAACCTCCCCACACCTTCTGAATTGCATTGTATTGCATGGCGGGAAGCACCATCTGGCAGGGGGAGAAGGGAGAAAAGGGGGACCCCCCTCCGTCCACCCCCCACAAGACAAGCCCCCCTCTTGGGATCTGACCCCCCCCTCCATTGGGTCTGGATTTAGAAGGAATTCCTCCCACCCTCTTTTACCAGGGGAGATGCTAAATTAGGTCACCTTCCCTCCCCAAGTTTTCTTTGGAGGACCAAAAACATTTGAGCCCTGGGTCTCCTTGGTCCCGCAGTAGCACCCTGTGTCTCCTGTCCCTCTGCCCATGTGCAGAGGGTTTCCCCCCCTCCCCAGCCCTCCTCTCAACAGCAATGTGGGCAGCTGATATGATGGCGAGAAAGCAAACTATGGAGGAGGCTGGAAATGGGCTTTGGAGAGGGGCCGGTGTTGCATTACAATTACAATTAAAACCACTGGCTGCCACCACAACAGTTGTGCCACCCATCCTACCCAACCTCTGCGGGCCAGCCATTCCAACAGAAGATCTTCTGGCTCCCCGTAACATCCTGGTGGGCAACGGTTCTAGGCACTGAGAGGGAGAGCAATTTAGAGAAGGCCCCTGTCTTTTGGAGTATACCTGCCAGCTAAGATGCTGAGACACATGCCTTTCCATTGCCACAGGGCCGGGGGGGGGGGCGGAGGACAGTGTCAGCATCAGCAGGTGTGGCAGCGACATGAAGGCCCAGAATGTTTTACAATGTTTTGGTTTACAAGCAAGTTTCCGGAACAAATTATGCTCGTCAACCAAGGTACAGTACTACTGTATTAATGTTGCTACTGACCCGCATTCGGGGTCAGTAACAACATTACTGTCTCTTGGCCTGACTGTAAGGGCAAGACTTTTTTATCAGCTGGCCCTCAGAAGGGTCAGACAGCTGGGCCATTTTAATGTCTTTAGAAAGGGGAGGGAATCTCACAGTTCCCTCTTGAACCTCTGCCCAGGGTAATAAATCCAATTTCTGCAGCCCCAGCCTGTCACCCTATAGCTCTCTACACTCATCAGGACACACACACACACACCCTGTGCCTGTTGAGCTGAATACACGGCCCTTCCTCTTACTCTTAGCACAGGGCTGCCGGGTTTTGGCCTGGACTTTTATTTGGGGTTTAGGTGACTTTTACAGGAATCTACCATACACGATCAGGTAATTGCTCTCATTTACTTGAACCAGTCTTAAGTGTACTGGGCTGTATATTGTCCCTCATTACTGTAAGCCGCCTTGGGTCCTTTTCCAAGGAGAAAGATGGGGTAAATATACTCTAAAATAATAGAGGGGGGTGGGGTGGCCATCGTTTACAGGGAATTTCTATCAGTAGAGTCGCGGCGTTGGTGAGTCCTGGGTTAGAATGCCTCTTTCTATTGGTGGGTCAGCGGGACAGGTTTGTCATTGTGTTAGGGTACCGTGATCCCCACAACCCTACACAATCCCTATCAGAGCTCACTGAGTTCAACTCTCCCCCCCCCCCGGTGTTATGGTGATGGTAAGGGGACTTTATTGTGCATGCCAAATATGGGTTTTTAGGAGTGGCTCTGGATTTCATGGAATCCATGGCCTCCATGAATCTGACCCAGCATGTTGTTTGTCCCACCCATAGAGCCGGGCATACCCTGGACTTGGATTTTACCTCCATGGCAGCAGATTATAATCTGAGGGTTGGGGACATTGTTCCCCTGCCTGTGTCATGGTCAGACCATCATCTGCTGTCTTTTCCCCTTGTAGATCGCTGCCCCACCCCGTGGGGAGCCTCAGCCCCTGGTTTGGGCCCACCCCCAAAGGCTTCTGGACCCTGAAAGAGTTCTGGAGGCCTTCAGGGAGCTTCTTGACAGTCTGGCTGACGATCTGGTGGATACTGTGTGATACTCAGGACCCGGTCAGGGATGTGAATGTCACTGAGCCTCTGGGGAACAGTGACCATGCTGCAATTCCCTTTGCCATGCATGTTGGAGGAAGAGTGTCAAGCAAATCAGACCTTAAAACCCTTGATTTTCGAACGGCAAACTTCCCTCAGATGAGGAAACTAGTTAGAAAGAAATTGAAGGGGAAGGTTGGAAGAATCCAATCTCTTCAGAGTGCAAGGAGACTGTTTAAAACAACGATAATAGAGGCCCAGCACAAGTGTATACCACGGCATGGTTAACGAGTGGAGTTAGAGAGGCTCTAAAGCGCAAGGAGAGGTCTTTCTGTAAATGGAAATCCTCCCCAAATGAGGAAAATAAAAAGGAACACAAACTCTGGCAAAAGAAATGTAAGAAGATGATAAGAGAGGCAAAGAAAGATTTTGAGGAACGCATGGCGAGCAATATAAAGGGTAAAAATAAAAGCTTCTTTAAATATGTTAGAAGTAGAAAACCTGCCAGAGAACCAGTTGGCCCTCTGGATGGTGAGGGAGGAAAAGGGGAGATTAAGGAGGACTTGGAAATTGCAGAGAAATTAAATGAGTTATTTGCATCTGTCTTTACGACAGAAGACCTTGAGCAGATTCCGCTGCCTGAACGGCCCCTCTTGACTAAAAAATTAAATGAAATACAGGTTAAAAGAGAGGATGTTTTAGGACTAATTGAAAATTAACAAGTCACCGGGCCCAGATGGCATCCACCCAAGGGTTATTAGGGAACTGAGAAATCAAATTGCAGATCTCTTAACGGTAATATGCAACTTGTCTCTTCAAACGGCCACAGTGCCGGAGGACTGGAGGATAGAGAATGTCACACCAATTTTTAAAAAAGGAAGGAGGAGGGACCCAGGAAACTACAGGCCAGTTAGCCTTACATCTGTCCCAGGGAAGATGGTGGAAAGCCTCATCCAAGAGAAAATCTCAAAACACATAAAAGAACAAACCTTGCTGAGAGAAAATCAGCACGGCTTCTGTAAGGGTTAATCTTGTCTGACAAATCTTTTAGAATTTTTTGAAAAGGTCAGCAGGCATGTAGATTTGGGTGAACCGGTGGATATAGTCTATCTGGATTTTCAAGAGGCTTTTGACACAGTCCCTTACCAGAGGCTGCTGAGAAAACTGCACAGTCAGGGGATAAGAAGGAAGGTCCTCTTATGGATTGAGAACTGGTTGAGATCCAGGAAACAAAGAGTAGGTGTCAATGGGAAATTTTCACAATGGAGAGAAGTGAAAAGCGGTGTGCCCCAGGGCTCTGTCCCAGGACCGGTGCTTTTCAATCTGTTCATAAATGACCTGGAGACAGGGATAAGCAGTGAGGTGGCCAAGTTTGCAGATGACACAAAACTTTTCCATGTGGTAAAAACCAGAGAAGATTGTGAAGAGCTCCAGAAGGATCTCTCCAAACTGGGGGATTGGGCTACGAAATGGCAAATGTGTTTTAATGTAGCCAAATGTAAAGTAATGCATAATGGGGCAAAAAATCAAAACTTTATCTATCAACTCATGGGCTCTGAGTTATCCATGACAGATCAGGAAAGAGATCTTGGTGTGTTGGTGGACAGCTCCATGAAGGTGTCTCCCCAATATGTGGCAGCAGTGAAGAAGGCCAATTCCATTATCAAAAAGGGGATTGAAAATAAAACAGCCAACATCATAATGCCATCATACAAAGCAATAGTAAGGCCGCACCTGGAGTATTGTG
The DNA here is from genome assembly GCA_037367245.1 of Phrynocephalus guinanensis. Lineage (NCBI taxonomy): Eukaryota > Metazoa > Chordata > Lepidosauria > Squamata > Agamidae > Phrynocephalus > Phrynocephalus guinanensis. The sequence goes on along the minus strand of CM074744.1, from coordinate 7,124,899 downwards.
TACAGTTCTGGTCACCGCATTTCAAGAAAGACATAGTGGAACTGGAAAAGGTGCAGAAGAGAGCGACTAAAATGATTACTGGGCTGGGGCACCTCCCTTATGAGGAAAGGCTAAAACCTTTGGGGCTCTTTAGTCTGGAAAAAAGGCGTCTGAGGGAGGATATCATTGAGACGTGCAAAATTATGCAGGGCATGAGTAAAGTGGACAGAGGGACGCTCTTCTCCCTCTCACAAAACACCAGAGCTAGGGTACATCCACTCATATTGAGGGTTGGTAGAGTGAGAACAGACAAAAGAAAATATTTTTTCACCCAGCGCGTTGCTAGTCTGTGGAACTCCCTGCCACAGGATGTGGTGATGGCATCTGGCCTGGATGCCGTCAAAAGGGGATTGGACAGATTCCTGGAGGAAAAGTCCATCACAGTACAAACCATGATGGAGATGTATCATCTCCAAGCTTAAAACCGGGGCACTTCAAGGACCAGATGCAGGGGAGTGGTATCAGGAGACAGATATCTAGTCTCATGCGCTCCCACACGCATCTGGTGGGGCCACTGTGAGATACAGGAAGCTGGACTAGATGGGCCTTTGGCCTGATCCAGCATGGCTCTTCTTATGTTCTTATGTTCTTAATGTTGCGGGCGCTCTCACTCTGGATGGCCATGCCCAGGGAGGCTAGGAAAGCGATAACCCACAACCATGCCTTCTCTGTGGTGGGCCCCTCCCTTTGGAACCATATCCTGAGTGAACTGCACCTTGCACAGTCCCTGCTTGCCTTCAGAAAGGCCTTGAAGACCTGGGTTTTTTGTGAGGCATTTGGTGAGCTTTAATTCTTTTCCCATTTATTCTATCCCGCCACCTTGCCGAGTATTTTATTTTATTTGTGTGTCATTTTAGAATAGTCAATTCATTATATATATATATATATCTTATAATTATAATATTGGTGTTTTTTCCTTTTAATTGTTCTTTGATTGTTATTGTTAACCACCCGGAGTTCCCTTGGAAGACGGGTGGTATAAAAATATTAAAATAAATAAATAAATAAATAAATAAATAAATAAATAAATAAATAAATTTTAAAAGGGGGGAGATTCTTTATTTCATTTTAGAGTGTTTTCACCCCACCTTTCTCCTTGGAAAAGGACCCATGGCAGCTTACAGTAATAAGGGACAATATTCAGTCCATTACAATTAAGACATACATTATTCAAGTACTGAGAGCAGGGACTTGAGGAGGAGGAGGAGGAGGAGGAAGGCGGATCTCCCCCTTCCCTCCTTCCCTGTCTGCCTGCCTTTTGGAGCTGAGCTCCTTGAACCCATTGGCTGCAAAGTCGGGCAGCTCAGCGGTTCGAATCCCGGATGGCTCTTCGGCTTGAAAATGGAGTCCAGCACGCATGTGCGGAGGCCGCGGGGAGGGGGGGACCTTTGCCTTTACTTGCCCTTCCCCCTCCCTCGCAGAGCCAGAAGGGAGGCAGAGAAGGGGGGGCGGAGACACATTCGGATTCCTCCCGGGCAGCGAGTTCCGCTTCCTAGAGTGGCAGGAAACAAAGGCTACCCGGGAGGGGGGGAATCAGCTCTCCGCGTGGCTTTCCACCCCCCAAAGGCTCTCTATGGTTCCTAGAAGGAGAGGAAAGAGACCCCCCAGGAGGAGGAGGAGGAGGAGGTGCGTTGTGCAATCGGGGGGTTGATCGGGGGGAGTGCAATGGGGGTGAGAGGGTGCAAGTGAAGAGAAGGGGGGCCTTGGAGATGCAATGGGGGAAACCAGTGTAGGGGGAGATGGCAAAGAAGGAAAGGGATTAAAGTTCCTCCACGCCCAGGTTTCCTTCTCCTGATCAAAACTCTGAGCCCGGAGTCTCCTGGGTCCCACGGCAGCTCTCTATGTGTCCCCTGCTTCTCTGCCCATAGACAGAGGGCTTTTCTTACCCCCCCCCGCCCTTCTCTTTCTCTCTCTCTCCAGCCCTTCTCTCAGAAGCAAAGTGGGCAGTTAACCTGATACCCCCCCCCCCTTAAATGCCTCTCTTGTCCCATCCGAGAACTGACGGGCGAGGAAGCAACAAAGGAGAAGGTTGGAGAGATGGACATTTTTGAATTGTAATCCCTCACCACACAAAGCGTGAAAGCAGTTATATGTCATTTTTATGCCTCCTGAATAAGTGAGGCCCAAACTACTAATCAGAGTTGAGCCACCCCAGGTCTCTTTTTAAGGAGAAAAGCAGGGCAGGAATATTTGAAATAAATAAACTGTTTGGGGGAATAAACTGCAGGAGAGTTGGGTCAGTTTCCTCCCTGCCTCTCTCAGGAGAATCTCTGTGGTGTTCCTTTCGCACTTGGTGTTTCCCGAAATGAAGGCAGGCACACACAAAGCTGGTGTTTTTCAGCAGAGTTAGAAGCAGATCCCCAAAAAAGCAGGCACTTCCTTTATGTTCTCTCTGCTGCAAGGCAGGTGGTTTGGTCCAGGATACACAATTCAGGGCCATTCACTTCACAAAAGGCTGGTTCCTTATCAGTATTTAAAAATTCATCTTTCTGCCCCCATTTTCAGCTCTCCTGTTAGTGGAAAAGCCCTTAAGGAGGCGTGAAGATACTGTAGTAGTAGCTGACAATGTTCCTATCAAGCAGTTACTAAGAGATTATGAAAAAGAAATACACAATTGTACATGTGTATAGCAGAGAAAAAATGAGCTTAGCAGCAGCAGCATATAAAGTGTCGATAAGCAATAAGTATTATTTGCAACTTAGAGACAGAGAGACAAAGAAAACATGACTTAGAATAAAACTCTTCTATTGAATATATACAGCAGATATACAGTAGATAAGCATAACAGCAACATAACACCAAGCAATAACATATATACAAAACAACAGAGTGTGGATACTGTTTCTCACCATAAACAGTCCCAATTTATACCAGCCAGTTCTTTTATACACATTTGGAACTCATCAGACATGATTTTAACCAATCACATCCTGACTCACCATGATGTCATTTAACTATTCCACCTGTGCTAAATCACTCTAACCTGCAAATGATTTCTAATCCCTTGCACTTGTGGTTAACATCATGACACTGCATTTTGACTGACTCCATTTTACAAATTCTCTGTTCAATCTGTGAAATATACATTACCTACATTTTCTCAATTCTACATATTTTGACAGTTCCTACAGTTAGAAAAGTCCTGAGACATACAAACTCCCTTTCATTTTAAATTTGATTTCTATTTTCAGCTGTGGGTGTCGTCTGCGGAGAGAGTGGGAGAGTGCTCACAGAGAGTGGGATCTTCTCAATCCAGGCTGGAGATCTCTGTGTGAGGAGATCCCTTTGAGATTCTGGGAACCAAATCTGTCCAGGTAAGGATCCTCAGCATGTGTCATGAAGAAGGCTTTTTACTTGATTTATTTTATGCATTCATAGACTGCGACTGCTCTGAGTCACTTACAGGAGTCAAGGCATGTCACCCTACCCAGCCATAAACAGTGACATAAAAATAAAATGATAATCAATGTGACGAGTCAATTATCCAGGGAAGATGTTCTTCTGTACCACCCTCAATGCTCACAATACGAATTTTAGAACACATCCTCTTCTGCTATGGGGCAACTGCAGAGGGAGAGCCTCTTTTGATTGGTTAGATAAAATAAGACTTTTTGTTCTTCTGGTTTTCTTGTAGATTTATCTGAGAACAGAAAAATTATTACCCATCTTGTGTGGTGGTGGGGCAGTGCGTAGGATTATGCAGCAGTATATAAGCAGTACATTCTGTTTCTTGTCTTTTATTGATTTGAAGCTCTCTGTATATCAAATTAAATATATCCATCTGTTTTTTTCTGCCAATGAAGAGCAATGTTCCCTTAAAATAACGAAGCTGTCTGAGTGGCTGCTTTGGAGGTGATCATAAACATCATAAATTCATATGGAAGAGGTATTATAAGCCAAGGCAACTTTCTGTGAGTTAGATCTAAAAAATAATATAGAAATATTATATTAAGGCTATGGAAAAATTGGAATCCATTTCTTATCCTCGACCTCACTATACTTTAACCAGCATGAAAAGGAACCATTTTCTCACAGGATTAAATCCCCTGGTTTTCCTCAGGATATTCACTGGTGCCACAATGGGCCTCCTCACTGATGTTGGTGGAGGTGGGTCCACCCTGGAGCTCTGTTTCATTCTCCTGCCTCCTCCATGGCACTGCATTGGATTGGTTACTTGATTTGAAACTCTGTTTTTGTGGTCACTTATATTTTGCAGGTAAGACGCTGTAGAGAAGAAATAAAAGAGGAAGACGCCAAGCGTCAGAAGAAGAGGTTGAACATTCAGATGCAAGAGTGTGTTGAGAATCAAACCAGAAGGAAGAAGCTTAAAGGAGAACAGATAGATGTAAAGATGGACAAATCTATTACTTGTCAGGACAAATATCAAGCGGTTCCGAAAACATCTATAGGAGAGGACAGGAATGAGCATACCAAGTGTGAAAAATCTTCTACTAGCACCTCAACAGCTTGTTCCGATAAAAAAATTCAACAGGGGGAGAACCAATTGACATGCCTAGAGTGTGGAAAGAGGTTCAATCAAGCTAGACACCTTGCTAGGCATCGCAGAACCCACACAGGTGAGAAGCCATTTGAATGTCTGGAGTGTGGAAAGAGGTTCAGTCAAGCTGTAAACCTTGCTAATCATCACAGAACCCACACAGGCGAGAAGCCATTTGAATGTCTGGAGTGTGGAAAGACGTTCAGTTATTCTGGAAGCCTTGCTAATCATCACAGAACCCACACAGGCGAGAAGCCATTTGAATGTCTGGAATGTGGAAAGACGTTCAGTTATTCTGGAAACCTTGCTAAGCATCACAGAACCCACACAGGCGAGAAGCCATTTGAATGTCTGGAGTGTGGAAAGGGGTTCAGTCAGTCTAACAGCCTTCTTAGCCATAACAGAACCCACACAGGCGAGAAGCCATTTCAATGTCTGGAGTGTGGAAAGACGGTCAGTGATTCTGGAAGTCTTGCTAAGCATCACAGAACCCACACAGGCGAGAAGCCATTTGAATGTCTGGAGTGTGGAAAGAGATTCAGTCAAGCTGGAAACCTTTCTACGCATCACAGAACCCACACAGGCGAGAAGCCATTTGAATGTCTGGAGTGTGGGAAAAGTTTCAGTGATTCTGGAAGCCTTGCTCAGCATCACAGAACCCACACAGGCGAGAAGCCATTTGAATGTCTGGAATGTGGAAAGACGTTCAGTGAATCTGGAAGCCTTGCTAAGCATCACAGAACCCACACAGGCGAGAAGCCATTTCAATGTCTGGAGTGTGGAAAGAGATTCAGTGAAGCTGGAAGCCTTTCTACGCATTGCAGAACCCACACAGGCAAAAAGCCATTTGAATGTCTGGAGTGTGGAAAGAGTTTCGGACACTCTGGAAACCTTGCTAACCATCACAGGATCCACACAGGCGAGAAGCCATTTGAATGTCTGGAGTGTGGAAAGAGATTCAATCGCTCTGGACACCTTGCTAGACATCACAGGACCCACACTGGTGAGAAGCCATTTGAATGTCTGGAGTGTGGAAAGAAGTTCAGTCAAGCTGGAACCCTTGCTGAGCATCACAAGACCCACACAGGCAAAAAGCCATTTGAATGTCTGTAGTGTGGAAAGAGGTTCCATTATTCAGGAAACATAGAACCATAGAGTTGGAAGAGACCTCAACTGCCATCAGGTCCAACCCCCTGCCATGCAGGAACCCCATCACAACATTTCCGACAGATGGCCATCCAGCCTCTTCTAAAAAACCTCCAAAGAAGGAGACTCCACCACCCTTTGTGGCAGCCTATTCCCCTGCCAAACAGCTCTGTCATGAAGTTCTTCTTAATGTTCAAATGGAATCTCTTTCCCTGTAGTTTGAAACCATTGCCCCAAGTCCTAGTGTCTGAAGCCATGGAAACCTTGCTAAGCATCACAAGACCACATAGGCGAGAAGCCATTTGGATGTCAGTACTGATGTGCCAGTTTCTGTCTTTCTGGTTGCCTTTCTTTCACATCTTAGGACCCATTCATTCCAAAAGCCTTTGAAAAATCTGTTGGAAAAACTTCAGTTACAGTGACCCACCCCCCGCCTATCGGTGGGGTTAGGGACCCACCTTGACCCTTGATAATTGAAAATCCACGATATGCAGATGGAGGTTGGGTCAGGCTTGGGGTTCCTCTTGTACTTACCCCCCCCCCGTGGCGCTGCCCCAAATGGGCCTGCGAGAGCCTTCCCGGGCCTTCTGGAGGTCCCCAAACTCAAAGTGACTTCATAGGGAAGCCAGAAGGCCCGGGAAGACCCTTGCAGGCCGGTAAGTACAGGAGGTCTGAAACAGGCCTTAACCTTTAATCCAGGGGGCCACTTTATTGCGGTCCTGCAATAAAGTGGGACTGCAGTATCAATCAATCAATCAATCAAACTTTATTACGGTCAGTGACCAGCAATAGGATACGGTATATAAATAGTAGTAAAATAGATAAGATATAAAATATAGAATATAAAATATATTATATATAAAATATATAATATAATATATAAACTGCCCACAAATCCATCCTGACCATCACGAAGCTATACCTTATTAGTATCTGAGGAATTAGTGATGTCAACGAGCCATAGAGGAAGATCAAGATAGATATATACAAAGACATCAGAGTACATACTGTATATACATACTGTTCCATACACATAAGACATCCCACATTTGTTTGTTAATCAAGAGTTGTTGATACTTAGGAGCTATGTATCGTAAGTGGTACTTTTGGTTAGTTGATGACGCTGTTGATTGTCCTGCGGATTTTGATCGCTGCGGCGAAGAACCTGGCCACACTATATGTTATAGAAAAATTCATATCTGATAGAAGTAATTGAGTATAATAATGACCAGAGCGTCCTGGATATTTATAGATTATTGGAGATATAAGCTTAGCCCGGGTGTCTTTATAATAGGAACAGTGAAGAAGTACATGTTCTGTTGACTCAATATCGCCAGAGTCACAGGGACATAGCCTCTCCGAATAGGGAGATCTCCGATATCATCCCTCAAGAACAGCAGAAGGGAGGGCATGACATCGGGCCAAGGTAAAGGCCCTCCGGTGTGTGGGTATCTCAAGCTTGGCTAAGTATCTCATTGGGAAAGATAGATACCTGCAGGAGTCATTAACAATAAAGGCAGGGGAGCTAGCTAGATCCAGTTGTCGTTCTGAGTCGGTAACCCGCTGCTTAATAACTGCTTTGGCCTGATTATACTTCATGGTAAAAAGGATGTCTTGTGACAGACCTAAGGATAGGATTTTAGATATTATAGCCCCTTCCCATTTGGATTTAAAGTCATCTTTTCTAATAAGGGGCGCTAAACTCTTAGTGAAAAAATGCAGTCTAATCCAATAGGTAAGAATAGCCACCCAAGCTCTAGCCTCCACTTTCATGAGGCCTAACTCTAATCGGAGAGTAACATTTGGGACACATTTGGGAACTTGTAAGGCCGATCTTACAAATTTAGATTGTACCCGTTCCAGTGGAGCGTAATTGGAAAGGGGACCTAATTGGGCACCATATAGAAGTTGGGAAATTGACTTGGCTTGGAATAATTTAAGTGCTGCAGGAATATATTGCCCACCAGCTGTCTTGAGATATTTAAGAATGGCTAGAGAACTTCTTTGAGCAATGTTGGCAACATAATCTCCATGGGCTTTTCTGCTACCATTAGCCTGAAGAACTACTCCCAAATATTTAAAGGAGGAAACCTGCTCAATTTTGTGCCCATTGATACTCCAAGAGTAAATCTTAGGTCTTTTAGCAAAGGCCACAATTTTAGTTTTCTGATAATTGAGCTTTAATTGCTCTTCCTCACAGAATTGTGATAGTGCATTCAGAGCTCTTCTGAGACCTACAGGTGTTCTAGAGAGGATTGCCGCATCATCGGCATAAAGCAAGACAAAGATATGCCTTCCAGCCAGTTTTGGAGGGTGGAAGGTCTCATGGTCAAGATAGGGCACTATGGAGTTAATATAGAAGTTGAAGAGAAGAGGGGCCAGAATACATCCCTGTTTTAACACCTTTATCAGTGGCAACAGGATTGGTGAGTTGACCCTGGGGATTACATCTGATCTTAAGTTTGGTTCCTTCGTGGAGCATGCGTATTAAATGAAATAGACGTCTGTCTATTGTTGAAGCCTCCAGTTTCTCCCATAACCTAGTTCGTGATATTGAATCAAATGCTGCCTTAAAATCTATAAAGGCAGCATAAAGGGAGGAAATATTGTAGGGAGAGTATTTTTCAATAAGATGTTGGAGCACCAAACATTGATCTATAGTCGATCTGCCTTCTCTGAAGCCGTCTTGCTTTTCCGCAAGTATGTTTTCTTGTTCCAGCCAGTCTTGCAATTTCCATTGTAGGTGTCTAGCATAAAGTTTGCTGATTGTATTAAGAAGACTGATTGGTCTATAGTTGGCGGGATCATCCTTTTTGCCTTTCTTATATATAGGTATAATAATAGCCAGCCCCCAGTCTTCAGGGATTCGTCCGTATCTATCGATACAGGTAAAAAGTGAAGCTAGTAAGGGAGACCAAAAGTCCAAGTTGTTTTTGATGACCTCTGCTGGAATTAGGTCTTCTCCTGGAGCTTTCCCTTCTTTCAGTAAGGTAATCAAGCTCTAAATTTCTGACTGAGGCACAGGAGGACACTGTGGGAGTTTACTTAGGTCTTGGATGTAAGACCCCTTTCCAGCAGATGGATCTGAGTATAGCTCTTGGAAGTATGCTTCCCAGATCTCTGAGGAAATGTGACAATCAGGCACAGGCCTATCAAGGCTGCGGATGCAAGATGTGAGGTGCCAAAAGGTAGCGGAATCATTAGTTTTAGCTGCTTGTATTAGCCGTGCCCAATTATTTTGGGTAGCAAACTTTTTCTTATGTGTTAAAAGTTGTTTATATTTTTTCTTTTGCAAAAGAAGATCCTGTGCAGCCGATGGAGCTCTACTAGATAGGTAGAGTTGATAAGTAGCAGCTAGAGCCTTTTTAGCATCTACACACTCCTTGTCAAACCAAGGTTTGGAGTGGAAATGATGTCGCTTCCAAGATGCGGTTCTGTTAGCTTTAAATTCTTTATTTAGTTCTTGAATCAAGATGTTATAATTCTCCAAAGATTCCTCTGGTGTCTTTGCTGATAACAAGTTAATGCGCAGTCCCAATAGATGATCAGATGCCAACATTTCAGAGATTCTTTGGTTCCAGACAGAGGACCATTTGATACGCTGATAAGTTCTTCCTGAAGGAGTTATGTTAGGTTGATAGTGAGTGACAGTGCGCACTTCCTGAGTAAAAGCATTTAGGAGAAGCAAAATGGGGAGATGATCATTGTCGAATTTAGGAAGTACTTGTAAGTTTTTAACGTAGGGAAGAAGATCCATGGAAACACATACATAATCAATAGTGCTCATTTTGGATCCAGATATGTAGTTAAATTCAGCTGGATAGTCACCTGTAGAAGTACCATTTAGGATGAAGAGATTAGATCAATATGTTAGCTGGGCCAAAGAAAGGCCTGCAAAGTTGAATTTCTGATCCTTAAAAAGACGGGGGAGAAGGGAGCCAGTATATTCATAATCGGGGGGAATGCATTTGTAGGCTGTATATAGAATGTGATCGTCAGGACCCAGCCTCGCATTGAAGTCTCCTCCCAGAACTACTGATGCATTAGGGTTTTGAGTTATCAGATCCCCAACATATGATTCTAGCTCAGCCCAGAGAGTTCTAAGCTGGGCAATCTTCCTAATGGGTGGCATATAAACATTAATTAGAATCAAGGAGTGCTGCTTGAATTGAACTAGTACTGCCATGGCACATGAATTCAGTGAGGGGAGAGGCCTTGAAATGGCATGTAGCATTGTGGAAACAAAGATCCCCAAACCACCTTTTGCTCTTCCATATTTGGCGCCAGGCACTGCCCCCAATGAAAAGGCAGTAAATCCATTCAGATTTAGTTCATCAGCAGTCCATGTTTCTTGGATCGGTACAATGTCATGGTGAAGCAAATAGTCTCCGATGGAAGGATCCCTAATTAAAGAGAACCACCCAGCCACGTTCCAAGTTAAAAGGGAGACTATATGGTGGTCCTCCGACTGTCATGAACTGTGAGCTAGTAAATGAGAGGATGATCTTGGAGGGGATTTTGTGATATCCTGATGATTAAGTAACTGTATTGGTATTTCCTCCATCAAAGGGGAGGATGCCGAGTACTCTGGTCCTAGCTCGTTTTCCTCAGTTGTTGATTTGTCCAACAGAGGCCTGAACTTGAAGGCGGCACGTTGGTCCTGTGTATCAGAAGTAGAGGCTGAGTGAATCAATGCCACATGAGAGACAAAATGAGGATCATTGGCAAGTAAGGATTCAGTAGGATTATCCAGGTTGGTAAAAGACTGAATGTCCCAGCACGGATTTATTGAAGTTTGAGTTGGATTAACAGCCTTTAAGGATGGCAAATATTTAAGCTGCTCAGAACTGGGAGATGTCCTCTCAGAGGCAATGGCTGGCCTTTTAATACTTGGAGTTGTGTTCTCATATGAGGCATTGACACAGCAAAGAGGAAAAGTAGAGACAGGGTCAGGTCCCATGTGAATCTCAGCTGAGATTGGCTGTTTCCTGGGACGTTCCCTTCTATGCTCTTGAGAGGGGGCTATACACTCCATGGGACATTTGGATTGAGAGGACCCATTTAGTTTCAATAATTCTTGTCGGAGCAGCTCAATCCTTCTGAGAATAGATTGTCGCTTTCGGTCAGAGAGTGCTCTTAGGGTTGTAAGATCTTCCTGTGATAAGACCTCCTTGTCAAGATCCAATTGTAAGTTGATTTCCCAGGGGGATGGTTCAGCAGAATCATGTTGTCTTAGAGCTGCTGCCAGGGGTTGAACAGAAAGTGAGAGTATATCAGCTCTCTCATGTGGTGAAGGTTCACATGCAGGAGACTGAACTATGTCTGACGGGAGCTCTTCCATTATTGTCCCTGAAGATGGCTTTGTTGGGTTATTGATTTCAAAAGGGGAAATGGGGGAGTCTAATGGATCCTGTGCTGAGCAGACGTTTTGGGATCCCAGAGGCGTGGGAGCTGTTGAGATATCTGATTTTAACTTCTTAGGGGGCCTAGGAAAGATTTCAATTTGTTGGAGGGATTTTCCAAGGCAAGATGTTAATTCCTTAAGATTAATTTGAGCATTCAAGCTTCTGTTTGCACCTGACTGGTTGAGCTTAGCTGAAGGATGGTAGTCCCAGGGGAGTGAGTGACTAGTAGGATTGAGTTGTGGATGTTCCCCTTTAGGAAGGGAGCTAGCAGCCTGTGCCTGTGCAAGCAGTCCTTCAGTTGAATCCAGTGGTTCTTGCATGACCTCATGCTCTGGGGTAGAAAATACTCTTTTGGGGGCTATAGAGAATTTGTTAAGAATTTTTTTCATCCGGAATAACATGAGAGGGATGGTTGGCTTATGGAAGTCCAGTTTTATCTTGGTCAGCCTCCGTGAACCTTGAAGATATTTTATGTAGTTTTTAAATCAATTTGTCCGATCTCTGTTTGTAATAGTTTGCTTAAAGATGTAAGTATCCTCTGTTTACTGGACCAATTCCCCTTATTTATGTTGTTGTTGGCAACCTCTAAGATGATTTGAGTCACTATTAGTTGTTGTATTGTCTGCTTAAGATATTACTCACAAGCTCTCCAGTTAACTCCAAGTGCTCCCTTCTGTGGGAGGTTTCTTTAAGGGAACAGGAGGATTGAGTACAGTGGGGAGTGAATTTAGTTTTTGTGAGGGATTCTTCCAGAATGGCAACTTGGTCAGCTATCTGTTCCAGCTTCTGGAATATAGCCAACACAGTTCTCCCAGTAATTATAGCCAGTTCACTCATCAAGGACATTATGTGGCTCTCAGCTGTCTCCATGTTTGTGTTAGTTATCTTGGCTGTGGTGGTAGTAGAATTAGATACTGGAGGAATTGGCTGGGATGGGGGGAAGTACTGTGCTGGGGGTTGGGTTGATTGAGAAGCAGGAATCTCCACATCACTACTATCCAGATCTAGGTTAGTCTTATTATCTGAAGCTAGTATAGCATATCTGTTTGGTGAAGCATTTTGTATCAGCGTACTCACAGCTTCTTCAAGATTTGGGGTAAGCAGCATATCATCGAGACGTAGTTGTTTGGAATTCTTGGCGTTTCTTTCTTGGGCAGGAGAATTTGAGGGAATTCTTTGGCGTTTCTTCCTCCTAGGCATCTTATCTCAACAGGCAGACGTCTGGAGGTCAGGGTTAAAAATATTATTGCAGTTTCTTCCACGCAACTGCTCCCAGTCGTTGTTAGTAATAAAAAACTGTAAGATTTGTGAGCAAGGTAAGCTTTGAAGGTTAAAAGGTTAAAAGGAGTGAATTTAAAAGATATATTAAAAGGGAGTGGAGAGAGCACAACAGAGTGCCTCCTCACCCAACAGGAACCGGAAGCTCAAAACCCTGGGACTGCAGTATATTAACCGTGAATGGGCAGGGGACCACTGTACCACACAAACCTTGTTAGACCATCTGGGTTAAAACTTCATGCTACGCTGTACATGTTAAAATGTAATATATAAAGTTGGCTCAAAGGTTCTGAGCCAAGGACAATTTCTCTGAGATAATTAATTATAGATTTTGGACACCTGGTAGATACTGATTAATGATTGGACACATGTGAGTTGATCTGATATAATGTCTTGTATAATGTCTGGAACTTGAGTCATAGCAACTGGACTTCTTTTTCTTGAGAGATAGAAACATTTCTCTGCTCCAAACAGCTTCATCAGTCTGAATGCTGCCAGTGCAAGTCCTCCAACTTATAGTCAGCTTTGACCTCTTGTCACCCTAATGTGAAATAGGCTCATAAGTTGAACAATGACCTGAATAGGCTTGTTAGGGAGATAATAGTATCCATAGCCTTAAGGTGAATAATGGCCAAAGGCAGGCATGTCCAAAAATCTGAACCCTTGTTCTTCTGGGTCGGGACACTGCTTTGTTGAAAGCCCTCTTTGGATATCCACAGGCCTTAAGTGCTGTCTTCAGGTGCCTGTCTTTTTGTGGCTTAGTGTCCTGATGACTTCTAATTTGTGCTGTTATGGATGATGGGAGTCAAACAGTAAGTACTTATCTATGTGGGTGGGTTTCCTGTAAACGTCTACTCCCAGGCCACGGTCGTGTTTTACTATGACTGCACAATCCAGGAAAGCCACTCTGTTGTCTTGGGTGTCTCCCCTAGTGAACTTAATATTATTAGGGTTCACCGCATTGAAGTGGTCTCCAAAGGCCTGTACTTCCTGAGTCTTGATTTTCACCTAGATAACATCTACATTCCTGAACCATTGGGATGGTGTTGTCCCTGGGAAGGTGTTGAGTGCCTTCTTCACTTCTTCCATGTATAGGCTGACATCAATTGGTGACAGTGGGGACCCCATGGCACAACCATGAGTCTATCTGTTGAAATCCCCTCTGTCTTCTCTGCGGACAGTCTTATCTGTCCTCTGTCACAAGGGGAGGCCCCCAATAGAAGCATCTGTACCCTCTCCTGGGCAGGAGTGCAACGGGGAGGGGAGCAAAGGTGTTTCTCTCCCTCCTGAGTGAAGCTCTTTGGGAGGCAGATTCTAAATAGGCCAAGGATTTAACCCTTTAGAAGAGGAAGGGAGGAGTTGGAAAGAGGCACCTGAGAAGCAGAAAAGCTTGAAACAATTCTATCTATTTGTATAAAATGTATGTCACAAAGGTGGAAGACGATTGTGATAAAATGCTGGAACTAGGCTGTAGTACATACCAGCGAACATTGGCATCTGCCAAGGATTCTTCTCTGGGGCCAGCCCTGACGTAAATTTTCTTCCACCTTCCACATGATGGTCCATCCAGGGATTTGAAGGTATCTCCCATGTCACCTCTTAGTCTTTTCATTTTCAGATTAACCACACCCACCTCAATCACTATCTTCATCGCAGGGCTTGGTCTCCATGCTGGTTGCTTTCCTCTGGATGTACTCCCCCTTCTCCAACTCCTTTTAAATCTCCGATATCCATGATAATGTCCAGGTTATGATATCAATTTGTCTCTTTTTTTTCTAACACACTGGCTATCTTTCCTTTATAAATTAGGCCTCTTTCGTTTTAACGTCATAAGCTAGAAAAGTACACTTTCTCTCAGACACAGTGGCAGTCCAAATACTTAGCAGATTCTAACCAATAGAGTTCTGAGAGTGGTTGCTTATACTTTGCAGGTAAGGCGACGTAGAGGGGAAATAAAAGAGGAGAGGAAGAGGAGGAGGAAGGCGGGGGCAGGAGGTGGGGTTGCAAGTGTTGGGGGCTTCCTTTTCTTGGTACTGGGAAGGAGGAGGAGGAGGAAGGCCTGCCCCTGTACTGTATTCCCTCAACCTTTGAGTTTCCCAGAAGGGGCATCTGGCTCTGATTCAGGGCCGGATCCTGCCAATGCCACGAGGAGGAGGAGGAGGAGGGAGGAAACCCCCTTTCCTCAATTCCTCCCCCTCTGCCATTTGTGGCTGGGCTCCCTGAAATTGTCTGCTGTAAAGTTGGGGAGCTCAGCGGTTCGGATCCCAGGAGGCACTCAGCCAGAAGGGAGTCAGAGAAGGACGCCTAGGGGGCATTTTGGGAGGGAAGCGTGTGGGGTTCCATGGGGAGGAAAGGCAGCGAGCACAGCTTCCTAGAGTGGCAGGAAATGAAACTCCATAGGGGAGGGAGAGATGGGGCCTCTATCCATGAGGGTATATAAACCTCCCCACACCTTCTGAATTGCATTGTATTGCATGGGGGGAAGCACCATCTTGCAGGGGGAGAAGGGAGAAAAAGGGGGACCCCCCTCCGTCCACCCCTCACAAGACAAGCCCCCCTCTTGGGATCTGAGCCCCCCCCCTCCATTGGGTCTGGATTTAGAAGGAATTCCTCCCACCTTCTTTTACCAGGGGAGATGCTAAATTAGGTCACCTTCCCACCCCTTCCCTCCCCAAGTTTTCTTTGGCTGAGCAAAAACATTTGAGCCCCGGGTCTCCTTGGTCCTGCAGTAGCACCCTGTGTCTCCTGTCCCTCTGCCCATGTGCAGAGGGTTTTCCCCTCCCCAGCCCTCCTCTCAACAGCAATGTGGGCAGCTGATATGATGGCGAGAAAGCAAACTATGGAGGAGGCTGGAAATGGGCTTTGGAGAGGGGTCCGTGTCGCATTACAATTACAATTAAAACCACTGGCTGCCACCACAACAGTTGTGCCACCCATCTTACCCCACCTCTGCAGGCCAGCCATTCGGACAGAAAATCTTCTGGTTCCCTGTAACATGCTGGTGGGCAACGGGTCTAGGCACTGAGAGGGAGAGCAATTTAGAGAAGGCCCGTGTCTTTTGGAGTATACCTTCCTGGTAAGAGGCTCAGAAACATGCCTTTCCATTGCCACAGGGCCGGGAGGGGGAGGACAGTGTCAGCATCAGCAGGTGTGGCAGCGACAAGAAGGCCCAGAACGAATCAGGTAATTTTCAATTATTATGTGGAAATTTCTTTTGGGTTTACAATGTTTTGGTTTACAAGCAAGTTTCCGGAACAAATTATGCTCGTCAACCTAGGTACAGTACTACTGTATTAATGTTGTTATTGACACACATTTGGGGTCAATAACAACATTACTGTCTCTTGGCCTAACTCTAAGGGCAAGACTTTTTTATCAGCTGGCCCTCAGAAGGGTCAGACAGCTGGGCCATTTTAATGTCTTTAGAAGGGGGGGATCTCACAGTTCCTTTGATAAGGTCAAAATTTTTACCTTAAAAATTGGTATTTAGGTTGGTTCGTTATAAATTGCCAATGCACCAATTATAAATTGTCAATGCAGCATCTGATAAGGATAAATTTTAGCTTAAAAATTGGGATTGGGGTTTTCTTTATAAATTGCCAATGCACCAATTATAAATTGTCAATGCATCATTGGTGGTTCATCAAAATTGCCACCCTGAGGTAGTTATATAGCAAAAGGTTTATTAAAGACAGACAGAGATACAACAGAACACATACAGTACAGAGATAGGTTAGTAGAGATCTTAGCTTAATGATCCAAGGCATAGCATGGCCAGATGGCCCTGCTGTCCTGGACAAAGGAGTAATGGCTTCTCCATGGTGTTTATACTCTTTTTCATGGTGTACTGACGTATTTCATTCGTCTCTACACGTGCCTACATGTGCTTTCATGTGCTTGTTCATTAGCTCATGTTCTTTGGCTGTCAAGGCCTAGAATGACTTGGCCCTATGTTCCTAGTTCAAAGCTGGTTCCTTGTTCCTGGCTAACCGCCATATGCTGCTCTCAGCAAAACGACACATAAGATAGTGTCAACATGGGCCATCTTGTCTCCTACTTCCTAACCACAAAATATTTGCTGAGAATGGTGCCCACGCACTGTAAGACGTTGTGCGAAATCCCAGCTGCTATACCAAGCTTTGCTGGGTCAACTTGACCTTGTACCCTGTCAGCACACTTGGATCTGCTTATAATATATTTTGATTTTGGGACGTGCTCGTCTGTCCCTATCACCTTCTTGAACCTGTGCCCAGGGTAATAGATCCAATTTCTGCAGCCCCAGCCTGTCACCCTATAGCTCTCTACACTCATCAGGACACACACACACACACACCCTGTGCCTGTTGAGCTGAATACACGGCCCTTCCTCTTACTCTGAGCACAGGGCTGCCGGGTTTTGGCCTGGACTTTTATTTCGGGTTTAGGTGACTTTTACAGGAATCTACCATACACGATCAGGTAATTGCTCTCATTTACTTGAACCTGTCTTAAGTGTACTGGGCTGTATATTGTCCCTCATTACTGTAAGCTGCCTTGGGTTCCTTTTCCAAGGAGAAAAGCGGGGTAAACATACTCTAAAATAATAGAGGGGGTGGGGTGGCCATCGTTTACAGGGAATCTCTATCAGCAGAGCCGCGGCGTTGGTGAGTCCTGGGTGAGAATGCCTCTTTCTATTGGTGGGTCAGTGGGACAGGTTTGTCATTGTGTTAGGGTACCGTGATCCCCGCAACCCTGCACAATCCCTATCAGAGCTCACTGAGTTCAACTCTCCCCTCCCCCCCCCCCCGGTGTTCTGGTGATGGTAAGGGGACTTTATTGTGCATGCCAAATATGGGTTTTCATGAGTGGCTCTGGATTTCATGGAATCTATGGCCTCCATGAATCTGACCCAGCATGTTGTTTGTCCCACCCATAGAGCCGGGCATACCCTGCACTTGGTTTTTACCTCCATGGCAGTGGATTATAATCTGAGGGTTGGGGACATTGTTCCCCTGCCTGTGTCATGGTCAGACCATCATCTGCTGTCTTTTCCCCTTGTAGATCGCTGCCCCACCCCGTGGGGAGCCTCAGCCCCTGGTTTGGGCCCACCCCCAAAGGCTTCTGGACCCTGAAAGGTTTCTGGAGGCCTTCGGGGAGCTTCTTGACAGTCTGGCTGACGATCTGGGGGGTGCCCTGGTAGAAAGGTGGTATGAGGATACCACTTAGGCTGTTGACCAGGTCGCCCCTAGGCGTCTTCTTCGCTGTGGAGCTCGCTCCTCGCCGTAGTTCACGGCAGAGTTGAGAGTGATGAAGCAAGAGTGAAGAAGGCTCTTGAGAGCAGATTGAGAAAGGACTGGTCGGTAGTAAACCGGGCTGCAGCCTGTGTTTTGACCAGGCGCTATGTTCGTGCGGTCAGGGAGGCCAAAATATCCTATGCTTACCTGAGAATTGGTGCGGCCTCGAACCGCCACGTGGAGTTGTTCTGTGTGGTTCGAGACCTCACCCATCCTGGTCAGCCTAGGCCTCCTCCTAGTGATTTCACTAGCGAGTCATTTGCAGCCTTTTTTAGACCTAAGATTGAGGCCATCCAAGCTGGTCCAGACTCTAGCCCAGACATGTCCAAAGTCCTGCCCGGGGGTCAAATGCGGCCTGATTTTTTTTATTTTTATTTTTTAAAAAAATGTGGCCCGATTTAAAATTTTGAGTGGCCCTCAGCCTCTTCTCCCTGCTGGCTCAGCCTGTCACTCATCTCTGCTAGCCGGCCTTCCCCATGCTGGCTAGATACATCAGCTTGCAGTTTTATGGTTTGCCTGCCCTCCCTGCCTCCATCTATCCCCTCAGCCACCCTCCCTATCTACCCGTTCCCGGCTCTGTTGCTGCAGCATCTTCCCCACCTCCTTGTGATGGAGGGCAACATATATGAGCAGTGGTGCATCTTGGGTGTGCGTGGTCCAATTCCCGGGCTGTGTAACAGCCGCTGGGCCCTTGAGCACCTTGAAACCGGAGCATTTGCACCTTTGCAGATGTGCACGGACCATGCCATTTCTCCCCCCCCTTTCAGGTTGAATGGTCAGCCCCCACACATTTTCACCTCACCAAATCTGGCCCTCCTTCCAAGAAGTTTGGACACTCCTACTGTAGTCCCTCCTCGGGTATCCCTGGCACCTCAACCCCTTAATCTCCTTGCCTAGTTGAGTTTGGGCCTGTTTCCTCAGTTGAGGCCTCCAGGGCAGTGGCTCGTTGTAGGCCGTCGGGACTCCCCCTTTGACCCTTGCCCATCTTGGCTTATCAAACCTGTCAGAGGGCGCATGCCAGAGTGGGCTTCTGGTATTTCCACTGCCACCTTCAGGTAAGGGATTTTTCCCTCTCGCCTGAAGGAGACAGTGGTGAAACCCACTCTAAAGAGACCTGGCTTGGCATTGGACAACTTGGCCAATTATCGTCCGATTGCCAACGTTCCCTTCGTGGGCAAGGTGATTGAGAGGGTGGCCGCTGTCTGTCTCCAGTTGTTCCTGGAGGAAGAACATGTCCTGGATCCAGTCCAGTCCAGGTTGAGGGCATGTCGGGGGACTGAGACCGCCTTGGTCGCGCTTCAAGATGACCTTCTCAGGGGGGCTGACGAGGTTTGCTCTACCTTGTTGGTTCTCCTGGATCTGTCAGCGGCCTTTGATACCATCAACCACAGTATCCTGCTGGGCCGACTCTCCGAGGTGGGGATCGGAGAGTCAGCATTTAGCTGGATCTGGTCCTTTCTGGGAGGCCGCTCCCAATATATGCAGCTTGGGGAAAGGGGGAGTTGTCAGCTCCTTGGACGCTCCCATGTGCGGTTCCCAAGGAGTCGGCATTCCACCCATGCTGTTCAACATCTATATGTGGCCTCTGGCTAAGGTCATTAGGAGATTTAGAGTCTGCTTTCATTAGTATGCGGATGACACGCAGCTCTATCTCTTCTTTTCCACCTCTGCAATGGAGGCAGTGCAGACCCTTGACTTGTGCCAGGATGTGGTCATGGAATGGACCAGGACCAACAGACTTATGCTCAACCCGGAGAAGATTGAGGTTATGTTCTTTGGGGTGCCTTCCTCCGGATACCTTGGCCCTCTCCCCAGTTTCGGGGGTACTACCCACCTGCTGGCAGATAGAGTCAGAAATGGGTCCTGGATCCAGTGCTATCCATGGAGGCTCAGGTGGCTGCCGTTTCTAGGACTGCTTTTTTCCACCTCCAACAGATGGCCCAGATTTGCCCATCTCTGGATGGGGAATCACTGAGGACAGTTGTGCAGGTGCTTGTGATCCCAAGGGTAGATTACTGCAACGCTCTCTACATGAGGTTGCCCTTGATTCTTATTCGTAGACTTCAATGGGTACAAAATGCTGAGGCCAGACTGGTGGTTGGTGCAGGTTGATATGACTGCATCACCCCAATTCTGGCTCGCTTGCATTGGCTGCCTGTTGTGTCTTGAATAAGATTCGAGGTCCTGGTTTTAATTTACAAAACCTTCCACGTCTTGGGACCTGAATACCTGAATACCTGTTGGAGTGGATCTTGCAGAGAGAGGAAGGAGGCTGAGAGAGAACAATAGAGGAAGCACACGGCCAGAGGGGGTAGAGCTTACTTCCTATGCTTGCAGTAAGTAAGGGGCGGAGTTTTATTTTTAAATACCTGCACATGCAAAAAAAAAAAAAAAAGGTCTATCGTACTAATTTGTTCTGGGTGTATTTGAGTTCCCAAGCCAAGCTACTGCTCAGGAGATACTACACACATTAGCAAGTTAGCACTGGAAAGTTTCTGACATGCTTCCAGTTGGAGTAGAGGTGCTTTAGCGGCCCATACACTGTTAGATTTTGAATAAACAACAAAAGAAGTAAATAGTCTTACTAGATAGAAATATAGTGTTAGTGTACATTTTTGAGACCTTGAGTATATTTTATTGCACTCGTTAAAATGGAGTTGGAGGGAGCAGCTGTCGTTACCTGCAGTACTTGTGTCATGTTTGTCATCTTGACAGAGCGTGTGCAGAACTACACTTGCTGCAAGTGCAAGCTGGTTGCACTATTAGAAGAGAAGGTCCAGCAGCTAGAGGCTCGCACATCGAACCAGCAGCATATTAAGGAGTAGACATGGGCACGGAGCGGCAAAATTCTCGTTTCCGTTTTCGGTTATCGTTATCGTTACGTAACGGGTACCGGTAATGAGAATTACTCCGCTCCAGCTCGAACCTGACCCGATAAAGATAAATTGGGTCTGATTTTTCGTTGTCATTCATGGCATTGCGGCGATCGCGCAATGCCAAGCAGCACAGAAAAAAAGTTTTAAAAATTAAAAAAAACCCGATTCCCGGCCATAAAAGCAGGCGGAAATATGCCTGCCTCAGTGAGGGCACCTACCAGAGAGGGGTGGTTTCTGGGGAGGTCCCCAGCCTTCCCCCCTCTCCTGTCCTGGGCTGCTGGTACCAGGCTGGGGGGGCATCCTCGTTGTCTCCATTTGCCATGCGGTGGGGGGGATCCAAAATGTGACTGCAATATTTTATTTTTAAATCGTGGTCCAAAAACCCACCAAAGCACAACAGAAACATTTGAAAATTAGGTATTTTAAATGCCTGATTTTTTATAGTAGCAGCAGTGGGTTTTTCTTGCAATAAAACGTCTCCATTGATTTTATTTTATTTTTATTTTTATATTTTTTTACACCTGCGCAATGATGGGCTGGCCATGGGATGGGACCATGCAAATTTTTGGAGCCATTCCACCAATTGCATGGCCAGGTTATGACTGACATTTCTAGATGTGCCAGAGGGCATAAAAAGCCGAGGCACCTCCCAGAAAAGTCGCACTCGGGGTTTGGAGTTGGAGGGTGGAGGGCTGTGTGTAGCTGGCTGCTGTGCTAGTTTCGATTTCGCATCAGGGAGGCTGGAGGCTTTAGATTTCAGTTAGGCAGGCAGGGAGGGAATTGATTCAATTGAATTTAATAGAAAATAATTCCTTTCATTTCCTGCAGCTTTGTCTGCTGTGGGGAATAGCATAGCAGTTTATTCTTTTTTTTCTCTTGCAGTTTGTGAGGATTTTATTTTCTGATATTGGTTGAAGGGGGAGGTTTGACTGGGAGGGGAGGTGTGGATTTATTTTAAAAATATATACTACAGTACCATTTATTTTCTATTTTCCCAACTTCAATTTGCTTGCTTGCAGTGCACACGCACACATTTGGTGGCAAGCCAAGGGCACCTCTATCTAGTGGAGATTATTTTACATTTTACAATTACATTACAATATTATTTATTTAGTTTACTTTTACTTAGACAGCAGTTTATTCTTTTTTTTTCCCCTCTGGCAGTTTGTGAGGATTTTATTTTCTGATATTGGTTCAAGGGGGAGGTTTGACTGGGAGGGGAGGTGTGGATTTATTTTAAAAATATCTACTACAGTACCATTTATTTTCTATTTTCCCAACTTCAATTTGCTTGCTTCCAGTGCACACAAACACATTTGGTGGCAAGCCAAGGGCACCTCTATCTAGTGGAGGAGAATATTTTACATTTTACAATTACATTACAATATTATTTATTTAGTTTACTTTTACTTACATTGTTTGTTTTCTAAACTTCTTGTGAGGACACTGTGCAGTTAAACAACACAGGCCCATTCTATTTAAGTGGATCAATTCAGAAGAATTTTGAATTTTATTTACATTCATTCCCTGAAGCTGAACAACTACCGGAAAACTAGATTGTGTTTGGAGGCTGCCCACTGATTCTGATATCAGCCTTATTACCAGACTTGGGGTTCCAACTCCAACACTGTTTACTTTGTTTGTTTATTATTGTACAATACATTGCCTGGCCTGAACTACTACTGAACTAGATTGTGCTTGTTGATTTACAAGGCAACCCTATTGTTTGGAGGCTGCCCACAGATTCTGATATCAGCCTTATTACCAGACTTGGGGTTCCAACTCCAACACTGTTTACTTTGTTTGTTTATTATTGTACAATACATTGCCTGGCCTGAACTACTACTGAACTAGATTGTGCTTGTTGATTTACAAGGCAACCCTATTGTTTGGAGGCTGCCCATAGATTCTGATATCAGCCTTATTATTTGGATTCCATCCATATATATTACTCCACTGTTTGTTTGTGGTTTTGTTTACTATTACATTATACATTCCCTGTCCTGAGCAACGACCAGAAAACTATGCTGTGTGCTTGCTTGTGCATTTATAAGACAACCCTATATCTTTCTGTTGGGGGGCTGCCCACTGATTCTGACATCAGCCTTATTGTTTGGATTCCATCCATATATATTACTCCACTGTTTGTTTCTGGTTCTGTGTTTACTATTACATTATACATTCCCTGGCCTGAGCAACAACCAGAAAAACTATACTGTGCTCTGTGCTTGTACAAAAGAACACAGTGTGTGAGAGTAAGCTTGTGGGTGAAAAAGATAAGTTGATTAGAATAGTTTGTTACTTAATAGAATCAGACAATCTATTTCTAATACTTTTGAGAAATGAAAAAAATGAGGAGGGGTGGCACAGCCAGAGGGAAGGGGAGGGGGACCCCCCACTAAAATAAATAGGGGCATATTTCTGAAGGAAGGCACAGGAAGTAGTGCAGATAGTGATACTGCTGCAACTCCCTCGCCAAGCAGCAGCTGCACAACCAGCAGCACCATACCATCTTCTGTCACTGAGGGAAGCATGGATGAGGTGATATGAATCCCTACATCACCGTTACTTGACACCCCCACCCTTTATCAGGAAGAAGACGAGGACTCGGAGTCAGAAATGGCATCAGAATCAGAAACGGGCTCTTTGCATCTAAACATGCCAGATTCTGAGGACCTGTTGGCATGAACAGACTTAAGGCAGGCTTCAGGCACTGATGGAAGGAGCAGCCCTCTTTCCACCCAGAGTAGCACCAGTGACAGCAGTAGTACTCTACTTTCAAGTCAGGGCACAGGCCACACTACCACCAGCACAGCAGGGGCAGGCAATACCAGAGGGGGCAGTACTTTCCAGAAGCCTCGCGGGTCTCTCTGGGAGCATTTTGAGAACAGCCCGGAAGACTCGAGGCTGGCGGTGTGCAAGAAATACGGGGTGGTCGTGTGCAGGGGGAATGACCCCAAACACCTCTCCTCAAGTGGCTTGCGCAGCCACCTCATGCGCAAGCACCCTGGGACTCTGCCTGGAACACTGTCAGGCCCTGGTTCCTCAGGGAGGAAGAGAGGGGAAGAAGGCATGGGGAAGGACAGAGGCAGCTCCGCTGCTGAGAGTGAGAAGAGGCAGGCCACTCTGCAGGAAGTGGTGCCGCTGTGTGGGAGTTTTGTCAGCCAGCGAAATAGGGCCAAGGCACAGGAGACCACCACTCACGTGGTCAGTAAAATGGTGGCCATGAACGGGTTGCCCCTCTCCTTTGTGGAGTCATCAGGCTTCAGGCACCTGATGAAGCACGTGGTTCCATGGTACGAGCCTCCATCCCAGCGTACCTTCAGCAGCCGGGTGATTCCCTCCCTTTATGAGTCCGTCAGGGACATGGTCCGGGCCCTGCTGCAGGCAGCCAGAGGAAGGAAGATCCACTTCACTTCCAACCTCTGGACCGGTGGCCACCACGGATACCTCTCACTGACGGCTCATTGGTGGCAATCCAAGGAGGTCCTGGACCCCAGGGCATCCCAAGAACAGCTGCAGGGGGAGCCACAAGGGAGCACCCCAAGAGGGTACAGGGTGGTGCTTCTCCAGGCACAAAGCATGGAGGACAATGCCAAAGGGTTCTACATTTCAGAGGTCCTCAAGACAGCAATGCGAGAGTGGGGATTAGGAACCGAGGGGCAGGACAATCGCGGATTCATGGTTACTGACACGGGCCGTAACATGATCAACGCGGTTGATAGGGCAGGGTTCCAGGGCATCGTGTGCGCAGCAGACAAACTGCATCTAGTGGTGGGCGATGCCATTGGGCTGGCAGCACCGAAGGACACCTGGGATGAGGGGACCCTGGAGATCAAGGCCTTGCTGGACAAGTGCAGGAAAATCGTCGGGCACTTCTCACGCAGCGTCAAGGCATCCAGGATGATGCGTGAGAGGCAGGCGGAGATGGGCCGACCAGAGCACATCCTGATCCAGGACGTGACCACCCGGTGGAACTCCACCTACGAAATGGTCAAGCGCCTGGTGGAGCAGAGGCAAGTGGTGGAATACGTCATGTCAACCACCCCAGTCCTGCATGAGGGAAGGGAGTTGGACATTGGTGCTACCGAGTGGCTCGCCCACTCCCAGATGGTGGGTATCCTGCAGCCGTTTGAGGAGACCACCCACGTCCTCAGCAGCTACAACGCCAGCCTGGGCCACGTACTCTCCCTGGTAAATGCCCTTCGCCAACGCCTAGAGGCCAGTATCCAGGAAGAAGTCGATCTTCTCCCAAAGAGCAGGGCCTTGGCAGACAGGCTGCTGACCGGCGTGGATACCCGCCTTAGCCCACTGAGGAGGGAAAAGGTGCACCAGACGGCATGCCTGTGCGACCCTCGCGTCAAGGGTTCCCTGGCGGGCAGCGCTGCCGACCTAAACTCCTGGAAGACGGAGCTATGCCGTCAAGTCCGCAGGGCTCTCTCCAATCAGGGCCAGGCGTTCCTGAGGGCGCACGGAAGCCAGAGTGATCCCGAAGACGAATCCTCGCAGGGATCCTCTTCCTCCTCTACTCCAGGAGCGTACACCCAGAGACTAGGTTCCGTACCAGCAGCCAACTACCTGGCCTCTGCCCTAGCCATGGCAGTCTCCTCCTCAGCGGAGGCAAGGGAGGAAGAAGAACCGGACCCCGCTCTTACCATGGTGAGGGAGTACATGGCCGAGCCCCTCCAACCCCTCACCTTGGACCCACTCCACTACTGGGCCAGAAAGGCAGACATCTGGCCCACTGTTTCGACTCTGGCGTTGGACCTCTTGTCCATCCCACCCACCAGTGTCCAGAGTGAGCGTGTCTTCTCCCACATGGGGGATGTCCTGAGGCCATGCCGCTCTCGTCTGGACCCAGAGACCGTGGAAAGGTTGACTTTCATCCACTTCAGCCTTTCCATGTTGGGAATACCACAATGCTCCAAGACCTAGGTCCAAAGTCGTTCTGCCATGGGTTGCTTCAAAACGGGCCTCCCTTGCTCTAACATCCACTACCAGAGCAACACTTATGCCTGCCTGCCTGCAATTACGCCTGCCTCCCAGCTTGGCTTCCTCCCTGCAAGCCTAACTTCCTGCCTGCAAGCCTGCCTGCCCGCCTGCAAGCCTGCCTGCCTGCCTACAAGCCTACCTGCCTGGCTGGCCCTGTGCCTATCTACCTAGTGCCTAACTACCTGCCTAACTGCCTGCTTGCCTGCCTGCCTGCCTGCCTGTATTGCCACACAATTTGAAGGGTTCTATTACTGCCCAATTTTTCTAGCCCTTGCCTGGCTCCAAACCAGCAAGGACCACTCAAAGTATCATTTGGAAGGGTCTGTGTTGGCCCAATATTAACCCATTGGCCATGGCTGGTCTGAGTGAGACCCCAATACCTGCCTTCCTTGGTGCGTTCCTCCCTTCCCTGGGGTTTTGGAGCCACTCTGCTTACAAAGTGGTCAGGATGCACTTTACAACAACCTACCTCAAAGACTGAGTAGCAGGGGGCTAGCTCTCCTCCTTACAGCCTTAAAGAAATAGCCCTGTTCTCCTGTTTCCACTCTGTCTCCTTGGTTGACGAATCTCGGTCTCCTGGGTTGGAGAAACTCGTCCTCCCAAGGCAGAAACAATCCTCCCTTCTGGCACTTTGGCTTTGTGCCTTCCCTAGCCTGGGTGGGTGGTACCCTGCAAGCCTGCCTTCATACCTGTAAGCCAGACTGCCTGCTTCCCTGCCTGCCCACCCCTCTGCCAACCTGCCTGCCTGTCAGGCTCCCGGGCCGGGACACCATGGCTTTGAGCATGCCTTCCAGGTGTTTCTCCTTCAACCTCCTCTAGTCTGGCCTTCTGGCCTCTCCTACTCTGTCCTCTGGGCTGAAAACCCCTGTGACCCACTAAGAAGGACTCTGGCTTCGTGTTCTGGTCTCCTTTGGAGCTGGCGATGATAACCCGAGAGGGGAACTCATCAGGAATACTGGGAGGGGGGGTTAGGGTTAGGGTTAGGGGGGCTGCAATGGCCTCCGCTACTCTGTTCCCTTGGAAGACGGGTGGTATAAAAATATTAACATAAATAAATAAATAAATAAATAAATAAATAAATAAATAAATAAATAAATAAATTTTAAAAGGGGGAGATTTCTTTATTTTATTTTAGAGTGTTTTTACCCCGCCTTTCTCCTTCGAAAAGGACCCATGGCAGCTTACATTATTAAGGGACAATATTCAGTCCATTACAATTAAGACATACATTATTCAAGTACTGAGAGCAGGGACTTGAGGAGGAGGAGGAGGAGGAGGAAGGCGGATCTCCCCCTTCCCTCCTTCCCTGTCTGCCTGCCTTTTGGAGCTGAGCTCCTTGAACCCATTGCCTGCAAAGTCGTGCAGCTCAGCGGTTCGAATCCCGGGTGGCTCCTCGGCTTGAAAATGGAGTCCAGCACGCATGTGCGGAGGCCGCGGGGAGGGGGAGACCTTTACCTTTACTTGCCCCTCCCCCTCCCTTGCAGAGCCAGAAGGGAGGCACAGAAGGGGGGAGAGACATTCGGATTCCTCCCCGGCAGCGAGTTCCGCTTCCTAGAGTGGCAGGAAACTAAGGCTACCCGGGAGGGGGGAAATCAGCTCTCCGCGTGGCTTTCCACCCCCCCCCCAAAGGCTCTCTATGGTTCCTAGAAGGAGAGGAAAGAGACCCCCCAGCAGGAGGAGGAGGTGCGTTGTGCAATGGGGGGGGGATGATATGGGGGGAGTGCAATGGGGGTGATAGGGTGCAAGTGAAGAGAAGGGGGGCCTTGGAGATGCAATGGGGGAAATCTGCCCCCTCCTTCCCTTCCCCCCCTTTTAATTTGGAAGGAGGAGGAGGGAGAAGGAGAGGGGAGAAAACTGAACCCCGCTTTTTGGAGAAATTGTGGCTCCAATCCCGGGAAAAGATCCTCCTCCTCCTTTCCTTTCGCCCCCCCCCCACCACCACCCAAGGAAAAAGGAAGGAGGGTAAAGCTTTTAAGGCCGAACCAGGACAGGGAAGGGGGGGGGACAGAAGGCAACTGGTCCCAAAAGAACAACTCCAGGGGCAGACCGGCATTTGGGGGGAATGGGAGGAGGGTTCCTTATCACTTCTAGGAGGCCTGAAGATACTGTAGTAGTAGCTGACAATCTTCCTACAGTTAGAAAAGTCCTGATACATACATAGTGCCTTTCGTTTTAAATTTGATTTCTATTTTCAGCTGTTGGTGTCCTCTGCGGAGGTGACCCCGTATTTTGCCCACAGAGAGTGGGATCTTCTCAGTCCAGGCTGGAGATCTCTGCATGATCTCTGAAGATCTCTGCGTGAGAAGATCCGTTTGAGGTTCTGGGAACAAAATCTGTCCGGGTAAGGATCCTCAGCGCGTCTCATGAAGAAAGTTTTTACTTTCTTGATTTAGTTCATGTATTCATATACTGTGACTGCTCTGAGTCACTTACACCCCAACCAGCCATAAAAAGTGGCATTAAAATAAAATGATAATCAATGTGACGGGTCAATTATCTGGGAGGAGGATCTTCTGTACCGCCCTTCAGGCTCACAATACAAATTTTAGAAAATATCTTATGCTATGGGGCGAATGCACAGGAAGAGCCTCTTTTGATTGGTTAGAGAAAATAAGACTTTTTGCTGTTCTGGTTTTCCTGTAGATTTATCTGAGGACAGAAAAAAAATGATTACCCAGCTCGTGTGGTGGTGGGGAAGTACGTATCCTGTATAATTATATTGTAAACTACCCAGAGAGTGCTTTAATGATTATGGGGCCGTATATAAACTGCACATTCTGTTTCTTGTCTGTTATTACTTTGAAGCTCTCTGTATATGAAATTAAATATGTCCCATCTGTTTTTTCCTGCCAATGAAGAGCAATGATCCCTCAAAATAACCAGGCTGTCTGAGTGGTTGCTTTAAAGGTGATCATAAGCACCATAAATTCATGTGGAAGACGTATGATCAGCCAAGGCAACTTTCTGTGAATTAAATCCAAAAGGATCTATACATATTATATGAAGGCTATGGAACATTTTTGATCGATTTCTTACCCTGGACCTCACTAGACTTTAACCAGCATGGACAGGAACCATTTCCTCACAGGTTGTCACAGGTAGAGTGTGATTACATCCCCTGGTTTTCCTCAGGATATCCACTGGTGCCACAATGGGCCTCCTCACTGATGTTGGTGGAGGCGGGTCCACTCTGAAGCTGTGTCTCACCTGCCTCCTCCATGGCAGTGCATTGCATTTGTTACTTGATTTGAAACTCCATTTTGGGGTTGCTTGTATTTTGCAGGTAAGACGCTGTAGAGAAGCAATAAAAGAGAAGGACACCAATATTCAGATGCAAAAGAGGGTGTATAGAATCAAACCAGAAGGAAGAAGCTTATAAGGAAAATAGATGTAAAGATGGACAAATCTATTACTTGTCAGGACAAAGATCAAACGTTTCGGAAAACATCCAAAGGAGAGGAAAGGAATGAGCATGCCAAGAGTGGAAAATCTTTTACTAGCACCTCAACAACTTATTCCCATAGGAAAATTCACCAAGGGGGAGACCCATTGACATCCCTAGAGTGTGGAAAGAGGTTTAGCCATTCTAGAGACTTAGCTATACGCCTGAGAAAGCACACAGGGAAAAGGTCATTTGAATGTCTGGAGTGTGGAATGACGTTCAGTGATAATGGACGCCTCGTTCAGCATCGCAGGACCCACACAGGTGAGAAGCCATTTGAATGTTTGGAGTGTGGAAAGATGTTCAGTCACTCTGGAAACCTTCCTAGGCATCAAAGGATCCACACAGGTGAGAAGCTGTTTGAATGTCTGGAGTGTGGAAAGAGGTTCAGTCAAGCTGGAAGCCTTGTTCAGCATCAAAGGATCCACACAGGTGAGAAGCCATTTGAATGTCTGGAGTGTGGAAAGAGGTTCAGTCAAGCTGGAAGCCTTGTTGCTCATCACAGAACCCACACAGGCAAGAAGCCATTTGAATGTCTGGAGTGTGGAAACCTGTTCAGTGATTCTGGTAGCCTTCGTACGCATCACAGGACCCACACATTTGAGAAGCCATTTAAATGTCTGGAGTGTGGGAAAAGTTTCAGTGTTTCTGGAAGCCTTGCTAAGCATCACAAAATCCACACAGGTGAGAAGCCATTTGAATGTCTGGAGTGTGGAAGAAGGTTCAGTCGAGCTGGACACCTTGCTAGGCATCACAGAATCCACACAGGTGAGAAGCCGTTTGAATGTCTCGACTGTGGAAAGAGGTTCAGTCGAGCTGAAAACCTTGCTAGCCATCACAGGACCCACACAGGTGAGAAGCCATTTGAATGTCCAGAGTGTGGGAAGAGGTTCAGTCAAGCTGGAAACCTTGTTAGTCATCACAGAACCCACACAGGCGAGAAGCCATTTGAATGTCTGGAGTGTGGAAAGAGGTTCAGTGAAGCTGGAAGTCTTGGTAAGCATCACAGGACCCACACAGGTGAGAAGCCATTTGAATGTCTCGAGTGTGGAAAGATGTTCAGTGAATCTGGAAGCCTTGCTAAGCATCACAGAAACACCCACACAGGTGAAAAGGCCATTTGAAGCCTTGGTAAAGCATCACAGAACCCACACAGGCGAAAAAAGCCATGTCTGGAATGTGGAAAGAGGTTCAGTCTACATGGAAGCCTTGTTACTCATCACAGAACCCACACAGGCCAAAAGCCATTTGAATGTTTTGAGTGCAGAAAGATGTTCATTGATTCTGGAAGCCTTGTTAAGCATCACAGAACACACACAGGTGAGAAGCCATTTGAATGTCTGGAGTGTGGAATGATGTTTAGTGAAGCTGGGAGCCTTGGTAAGCATCACAGGACCCACACAGCTGAGAAACCATTTGAATGTCAGGACTGAGGGGGCAGTTTCTGTCATTCTAGTTGCCTTTCTTTCGCATCTTAGGATTCACTCATTCGAGATTCCTTTGAATAATCTGGAGTGTTGGAAAAACTTTAGTTACATTGACCTTCCGGGCATTAAGGATGCATTCTGACCTGTGATAGTTGAAAATAAGCAATATGCGGATCCAGGTCGGATCAGGACTGGGGGGCCTAGCTGGGGGCCCTTGTACTTACCCCCAGCCTGGCGCTACCCTGAATGGGCCTGCGAGAGCCTTCCTGGGCCTTCTGGAGGCTCCAAAATGGCCTCCCTGTGAGCCACATGTGACGTCAGGTAAACCAAACATCACTTTTAGATCACCGAGAATCATTTCTGAGGCCTCCAACATACCTAGAAAGGCCCTTGGAGACCTCAGAAATGATTTTCTGCAAACCGGAAGTGACTTCTGGTTCATTCAAGCCATTTTCAGGCCCCCAGAAGGCCAGGAAAAGCCTCACAGGCCGGTTCTGGGGTAAGTACGGGAGGCCTGAAACAGGTCTTGGGGTAGGTACAGGAGACCTGAACCAGGCCTTCCCCCCATATCCCAGGGGAACTTTTTTAAGATACTGAGGTCCCGCAATATATTGGGTCCACAGTATATGAACCGCGAACGGGGGGGGGACCACTGTACCACAGAAACCTTGTATACCGATACAATTTGGTACAGCTGATATATTCTAATATAACTCCGGCAGGAGCGCTGTGGGGAGGGGAGGAAGAGTAGGAGGCAAGGGCGCTTCTCCCCCTCCTGAGTGAAGCTCTTTCGGAGGCAGGTTCTCAATAGGCCAAGGATTTAACCGTTTAGAAGAGGAAGGAAGGAGTTGGAAAGAGGCAGCCGAGAAGCAGAAAACCTTGAAACATATTTCTATATATTTTTGTAAAATGTATGTGAGAAAGGTGGAAGACCATTGTGATAAAATGCAGGAACTAGACTGTAATATGAACCAGCCAACATTGGCATCTGCCTAGGAATCTTCTCGGGGCCAGCCCTGACGTAAATTTCTTCCACCTTCCACATGACGGTCCATTCAGTGATTTGAAGTTATCTGCCCTGTCACCTCTTAGTCTTTTTATTTTCAGACTAAATACACCCACATCAATCACAATCTTCGTTGCAGGGCTTGGTCTCCATGCTGGTTGCTTTCCTCTGGACATATTCCACCTTCTACAACTCCTTTTAAATCTCTGATATCCGTGATAATGGCCAGGTTATGATATATTTTTCCCCTAACTGGATAGCTAAACTTTATGAATTAGACCTCTTTCTTTTTAACGTCATAACCTAGCTAAGTACACTTTCTCTAAGACACAGTGGCTATCAAAATACTTAGCAGATTCTAACTGGTATGTATAAAACCAGTACGCTTTTTATCATTTGGGGTCTTCTCTGCCATTAAGAGAACACAGTTGCTGTACTTTTTCAATAAAATTGGAACGATGTGCATGCCAGTGTTGGACTTTCTGGAGTGGCTCTGAATTTCATGGATCCATGGCCCCCATGAATCTGTCTCAGCATCTTCTTGGTCCAACCCATGGGGCCAGGTACACTGTGGATCTGAATTTTTCCTCCCTGTCTGCAGATTTTAATCTGAGGGTTGAGGAAATATTGCCTCCAACCCATGCCATGGACAGATCATTATCTGCTGACTTTCCCCCTGGCAATCACTGCCCTTCCTTACGGAAAGCCTAGGCCCCTTGTTTAGGCATTCCCCCGAAGGCTTCTGGACCCTGAACGGTTTTCAGGGGCATTGGGGCGTTTTCCAGACAGTCTGGCTGACTATCCGGTTGAATCCCTGGTGGATAGATGGTATGATGATGACACCTGGGCTGGTGAGTCAATTGCCCCACACATCTTTGATGCGGTGCCCGATCCTCGCTGTGAATTACGACGGAGGAGTTACGGATGAAGAAGCAAGAATGAAGAAGACTTGAGAGCAGATGGTGGAAAGACTGGACCTAGATTAATTGGGCTGCAGTTTGCTGACCAGGCGCTATGTTTGGGCGATCAGGGAGGCTAAAATATCTCATGCCTCTTTGAAAATTGATGTGGCCTCAAACCCCCAGGCGGAATTGTTCTGAGTGGTTCGAGGCCTCACCAGTCCTGGTCAGCCAGGGCTGCCTCCTGGTGATTTCACCACTGAGTCTTTTGTAGCCTTATTTAGATCAAAAATTGAGGCCAGACAAAGCTGGTTTTGACTCCGGTTGTACCAATCTGTCTCTGAGTACCTCGAGCACTGCATCCCCCTGTTCTCCTAGACTGGTTGAATTTGAGCCGGTGTCGTCAGCTGAGGCCTCCCGAGCACTGGTACATTAACCGCCTGCCTATCATGGGGGTTAAGGACCCGACTCAACCTGTGATAATTGAAAATCCGCAATATGTGGATGCAGGTGAGCTCAGTCCTGGGGGGCCTAGCTGGGGGCTCTTGTACTTACGCCCAGCCTGGTGCTGCCCGAAAGAGGGTCTTCTCGGTTGTCCAAAGGGCTCTAGAAGGTCCAAAGTGGGCTGGGCAAAAAGGGAACCCCACACTTGAGTTTCCCAGAACCGGAAGTGACTTATGGAAAACAGGAAGTGAAATGGTCTGCCGCAAAGTTGGGGAGCTCAGCAGTTCGAATCCCAGGTGCTGCTCAGCCAGAAGGGAGGCAGAGAAGGGCTCAGAGGGTGGGGTGGGGTGGACAGACTACAGCCTATTCCAGCAAGGCTGGTCTGATGTTCTCCTTCCCTTTCTCTGCCCCCTGGAAGGAAAAAAACGGCGGAGGAAGCAGCTTTTAAGGCCAAACCAGTACAAGGAACGGGGGGGGGGGGGGGGGAGAGAGAGAATGCCAGATTCCCCCCCAAAAGAACCAGCCCTTCTTCAGGGGCAGCTCATTCCCCCCTCCCACCTAGGGGGCATTTTGGGAGGGAGGCATTTAGGGTTCCATGGGGAGGAAAGGCAGCAAGTGTGGTTTCCTAGAATGGCAAGAAATGAAACTCCATAGGGGAGGGAGGGAGGGGGCTTCTATCCATGAGAATCTATAACCCTGCCCACACCTTCTCGAATTGCATTGCATTGCATGGAGGGAAGCTCCAGCTTGCATGTGGAGAAGGGAAAAAAGGGGGGACCCCTTCTGTCCACCTCCCCACAAGACAACCCCCTCTATAGAGATGTCCCCTTGGGGTGGGGGAGAGTACCCCAACTGCCTGCATCACTGGATGCTGTTGGGAATCATTAAACCTCCCTACCTGAGCGGGGAGGCCCTGGATGGAAGGAAACGAATTCCATAGCCCATATATTCAGGAAGCCAGCTTGGCCTGTATCTCCCCCTTCCCCCAAATCAGCCAGGAAGCCTGTGAGAGGGGGGGGGGGGTTGCAGGACACAGCTGGCCAATGGTTCACTCAGATAAGGTTAATGCCCTAAGCATATCCGATCCCGCCTGATTTCGGAAGCTAAGCAGGGTCGGACCTAGTTAGTACTTGGATGGGAGACCACCAGGGAATACCAGGTGCTGTAGGCGCCTGCAGTAGCAACTGGGAAACCACTCCAGTATTCCTACCAAGAAAACTCCATGGACATGGGGTCACAAAGAGTCGGTCACGACTATAACGACACACACACACACACACACACACACCAGCAACGTGACCAGCCCAAGACCCTGCCACTCTAGATAAGGCTTCCCAGGAATTCACCAGCTTAGCTGACCCCTGAAACATAGGCTTGTCTCCACCCTTTGTGTACTTGTTTACTGGGTCCCAGGCATGGCACAGGGACATTCTCACACACACACTCTCTCTCTCTCTCTCACACACACACAGACAGACACCCACGCACAGAGGGACGCAGCCAGGGACCAGGAGGTGATTGTACCCAAAATTCTGTGTACACTTAATTAATAACGCGACACCCCTCTCAAGATCTGACCCAGTTCCTTTGGGTGTGGATTTAGAAGGCACTCCTCCCACACTCTTACCAGGGGAGATGTTAAATTAGGTCACCTTACTGCCCCTTCCTCCCCTCCCCAAGTTTTCTTTGGCTGAGCAAAAACATTTGAGCCCCGGGTCTCCTTGATCCCGCAGCATTTAAGTACTGAGAGCAGGGAATTTAGGGGGAGGAGGAGGAAGAAGAACGTGGATCACCCACTTCCCTCCCTCTATCCCTGTCTGCCTTTTGGGCTGAGCTCCCTGAACCCGTGGGCTGCAAAGTTGGGCAGATCAGCGGTTCGAATCCCCGGTGCTGCCGCTCAGCAGAGAGAGCTCCTGCGGTTAAACCCCAGCTCCTGCCTAACTGAGCCTAGTTGGAAAGCCTGTACAAATGCAAGGAGATGAAAAGGAAAAACCTCCGTTAAAAAGCTGGAAGGCAGAAGTGTTTCCTTGCAGCCAGGCCAGCCACGTGGCCCCGGACTTTCACAACACTGGCTCCTCGGCTTGAAAACGGAGACTAGCACGCATCTGCGGAGGAAGCGGGGGGGGGACCTTTACCTTTACTTTTCCCTCCCCCTCCCTTGTAGAGCCAGAAGGGAGGCAGAGAAGGGGGGGGGGCATTCCGATTCCTCCAAGGCAGCGAGTTCCGCTTCCTAGAGTGGCAGGAAACTAAGGCTACCCGGGAAGGGGGGCGAATCAGCTCTCCGCGTGGCTTTCCACCCCCCCCAAGTTCTCTATGGTTCCTAGAAGGAGAGGAAAGAGGCACCCCCCAGGAGGAGGAGGAGTTCTTTAAGCTGAGTGAGTTCACCAATCTCTTTGGGGTGTGTTGTGCAATGGGGGGATGATATGGGGGGAGTGCAATGGGGGAGAGATTGCAAATGAGGAGGAGGGGGCCGTTGGAGATGCAGTGGGGAAAATCTGCTCCCTTCTTCCCTTTCTCTCTCCCCACCTTTAATTTGGAAGGAGGAGGAAGGAGAAGGAGAGGGGAATTGGGGGTCCGATCCAGGGGGGAAAACTCCTCCTCCTTACCTTCTCTTCCCCCCCCCAAGGAAAAAGGAGGGAGGGACAAACTTTTAAGGCCGAACCAGGACAGGAAAAGAGGGGGGGGAGAAGGCAATTGATCCCAAAAGAACAATTCCAGGGGCAGATCGGCATTTTGGGGGAATGGGAGGGGAGGGTCTCATGGAGGGGGGGGGGAGAAAAGCAGCGAGTGGGGCTTCCTTGAGTGGCAGGAAAAAACGAAGCTATATATAGGGAAGGAGGGGGACAGAAAGGACTCCCCCTCCTTTGGGTCAGGATTTCGAAGGAATCCCCCCCCCCCCAGTGTAGGGGGAGATGGCAAAGAAGGAAAGGGATTAAAGGTTCCTCCACTTCTAGGTTTCCTTCTCCTGAGCAAAACTCTGAGCCCAGAGTATCCTGGGTCCCACGGCAGCTCGCTCTGTGTCCCCTGCTTCTCTGCCCATGGACAGAGGGTTTTTTTTAGCCCCCCCCCCCCCCAGGGCCCTCTCTCTCTCTCTCTCTCCCCAGCCCTTCTCTCAGAAGCAACGTGAGGGACAATATAGAGTCCAGTACACTTCAGACATGTTCAAGTAAATGAGAGCAGTTACCTGATCATGTACGGTAGATTCACCTCTGTTGAAAGCAGTTATATAGTATTTTTATGCTTCCTGAATAAGTGAGCCCAAAGCATTAAGCAGAGTTGAGCCACCCCGGGTCTCTTTTTAAGGAGAAAAGCAGGGCAGGAATATTTGAACTAAATAAATAGTTTGGGGGAATAAACTGCAGGATAATTGGGTCAATTTCTGCCTCTATCAGGAGAATCTCTGAGGTGTTCCTTTCCCACATGGTGTTTTCTGAAAGGAAGGAAGGCACACACAAAGCTGGTGTTTTTCAGCAGAGTTAGAAACAGATCCCCAAAGAAGCAGGATCTTCCTGCCTGTTATCTCTGCTGCAAGGCAGGTGGTTTGGTCCAGGATACAGAATTCAGGACCATTCACTTCACAAAAGGCTGGTTCCTTATCAGTTCTTAGAAACTCATCTTTCTGCCCCCATTTTCAGCTCCCCTGATAGTGGAGAAGGAAGCCCTTAAGGAGGATGAATGTTGGAAGATACTGTAGTACAGGGGTGGCGAACAAGTTCGACAAAAAGAGCCAAAATTTTAAACTGTGAGTGTCAGAGAGCCACACCACGCAGTGACCTGCCAAAACAGACAAACACTCACACAAAAGCATATAATTTTAACAATAATATATTAAACACATAATATAACATGCTCAGTCAGGTATTTTTTGTTACCTTGTTGGAGTGATGGGATGATAATCTCAATGGGATTTCTGGCATCTTTTGTTTTCAGTAATCTTCTGCAAATCAGGCCGCTCCCCCGCTGAAGCCGCTCCCCCTGCCCAAGCCCTTATCCTCTGATCGGAGAGGTCAGCTGGTAGGCGGCCTGTCAAAAAAGAGACCGGCCAGAGCGCGGCAAGGCCACAAGCCTCGCCGCTGCTGCTGCCGGTCACGGGCGGTCCGCCACCGCCGCCTCCCAGGACGCTCCCCCGCTGAAGCCGCTCCAGCTGCAGGAGCCCTTATCAAGAAGCCCCGCCGCCGCCGCCGCTACCGGCGATGGCCAGTCCACTGGCGTTGTTGACGAGGAGGAGGCGCTGGAGGCGAGCGCCATCGTGGTGGCGTCCCGGGCCACGCGCTGCAGCCCCTTGTCGGCACCCAGGTCGGCGGGCAGGGCCTGGACGCGCAGCTCCGGGTAGGCTGCGCGCAGCTCGCCCTCCAGCTCACCCAGCGCACCCGCCGAGCGCGCCGCCAGCAGCAGGAGCGAGCCCGGCGCCAGGCACGCTGCCACCAGCCGCGCCACACTTCGCCCGAAGCCCTGCGACGCCCCCGTCACCAGGCACGCCGCCCGTGTGTTGGGCTTCCTGGTGCCGCGGGTGGCCAGCCCCCCCCCCCCGCCGCAGGACCCCCAGGTGCAGGGGGGTGGGGGGTGGTCTCGAGCCACGGCTCAATCTACTCCTCCCCCCCGCTTGTTGGGAAATGCAAAGAGCCGCATTTATTTTGGCTGGGAGCCGCATGCGGCTCGCGAGCCGCGTGTTCGCCACCCCTGCTGTAGTAGCTGCCAATGTTCCTACACTTAGAAAAGTCCTGAGACATGAACAGTACCTTTCGTTTTAAATTTGATTTCTATTTTCAGCTGTCAGTGTCCTCTGCGGAGGTGACCCCCTATTTTGCCCACAGAGAGTGGGATCGTCTCAGTCCAGGTAAGGATCCTCAGAATGTGCCATGAAGAACGTTTTTACTTTCTTGATTTATTTCATGTATTCATATACTGTGACTGCTCTGAGTCAGCTACAGTGTGAGTTAAGGCACCTCACCCCGCCCAGCCATAAATAGTGGCATAAAAATAAAATGATAATCAATGCGACACGTCAATTATCCGGGGAGGATATTCTTCTGTACCGCCCTCCATGCTCACAATACAAATTTCAGAAAATATCTTCTTATGCTATGGGGCGACTGCACAGGGAGAGCCTCTTTTGAATATTTAGAGAAAATAAGACTTTTTGCTCTTCTGGTTTTCTTGTAGATTGATCTGAGGACAGAAAAATGATTACCGAGGTCATGTAGTGGTGGGGCAGTGTGTATCCTGCATAATTACATTTTAAACTACCCAGAGAGTGCTTTAAGGATTATGCAGCTGTATATAAGCAGTACATTCTGCATCTTGTCTGTTCTTACTTTGAAGCTCTCTGTATATCAAATTAATTATGTTTATCTATTTTTCCTGCCACTGAAGAGCAATAATCCCTCAAAATAACCAAGCTGTCTGACTGGCTGCTCTGAAGATGATCATAAGCACCATAAACTTTCTGTGAGTTAGATCTAAAATAATATAGAAATATTATATTAAGGCTATGGAACATTTTGGATCCATTTCTCACCCTGGACCTCACTAGACTTTAACCAGCATGGAAAGGAACCATTTCCTTACAGGATGAGTGTGATTAAATCCCCTGGTTTTCCTCAGGATATTCATAGGTGCCACAATGGGCCTCCTCACTGATGTGGCTAGAGGCGGGTCCAGCCTGGAGCTGTGTTTCATTCTTCTGAATCCTCCAAGGCAGTGCATTGGATTGGTTACTTGATTTGAAACTCTGTTTTTTGTGGTCACTTATATTTTGCAGGTAAGATGCTGTAACGAAGCAATAAAAGAGGAGGACACCAAGCGTCAGAGGAAGACGTTGAAGATTCAGATGCAAAAGAGCGTGTTGAGAATCAAACAAGAAGGAAGAAGCTTAGAGGAGAACAGATAGATGTAAAGATGGACAAATCTATTACTTGTCAGGAAAAAGATCAAGCAGTTCCGAAAACATCTAAAGGAGAGGACAGGAATGAGCATACCAAGTGTGGAAAATCATTTCCCAGCACCTCAACAACTTGTTCCGATAAAAAAAATCAGCAGTGGGAGAACCCATCGACATACCTAGAGTGTGGAAAGAGGTTCAGTCAAGCTGGACACCTCGCTAAGCATCACAGAACCCACACAGGCAAGAAGCCATTTGAATGTCTGGAGTGTGGAAAGACATTCAATTATTCCGGAAGCTTTGTTACTCATCACAGAATCCACACAGGCGAGAAGCCATTCGAATGTCTGGAATGTGGAAAAATGTTCAGTCATTCTGGACACCTTTCTAGGCATCACAGAACCCACACAGGTGAAAAGCCGTTTGGGTGTCTGGAGTGTGGAAAGAGGTTCAATGATTCTAGCAACCTTGCTAACCATCACAGGATCCACACAGGCGAGATGCGATTTGAATGTCTGGAGTGTGGAAAGAGGTTCAGTCAAGCTGGGAACCTTTCTACACATTACAGAACCCACACAGGCAAAAAGCCATTTGAATGTCTGGAGTGTGGAAAGAGGTTCACTCAAGCTGGAAACCTATCTACGCATTTCAGAACCCACACAAAGGAAAAAAGCCATTTGAATGTCTGGAGTGTGGAGAGAGGTTTAGTCACTCTAGACACCTTGCTAACCATCACAGAACCCACACAGGCTAAAAGCCATTTGAATACCAGTAAATAAATACTGAGGGGGCAGTTTCTGTCATTCTGGTTGCCTTTCTTTCACTGAGTGGCGCAGTGGTTAAATGCCTGTACTGCAGGTAAAACTGTGCTCACGACCTGGGTTCAATCCCTGGTAGCCGGCTCAAGGTTTACTCAGCCTTCTATCCTTCCGAGGTCAGTAAAATGAGTACCCAGCTTGTTGGGGGGGGGCAATGTGTAGCCTGCACACTGTAATTAAAATTGTAAACCGCCCAGAGACTACTTGTAGTGGTATGGGGCGGTATATAAGCAGAACACTTTCACATCTTAGGGTTAACACACTCATTCGAGAAGCTTTTGAAAAATCTGGAGTGTTGGAAAAACTTCAGGTACAGTGACCCGCTCCCATTGTGGGGGTTAGGAACCTACCCTGACCCTCGATAGTGATATGCGGATGCAGGTTGGGTCGGGCTGGGGGTCCTAACTGGGGGCTCTTGTACTTACCTCCCCAGCTACCCCCCCCCCCAATGGTGCTGCCCCAAATGGGCCTGCGAGGGCCTTCCTGAGCCTTCTGGATGTCCCCAAAGGGCCACCCTGTGAATTCAAAGTGACTTCCGGAAATCCGGAAGTCACTTCCGGTTCATAGGGAAGCCATTTTGGGGGCTCCAGAAGGCCCAGGAAGGCCCTTGCAGGCCAGCTCTGAGGTAAGTACAGGAGGTCTGAAACAGGCCTTGGGGTAAGTACGGGAAGCCTGAAACAGGCCTTCACCTTTAATCCAGGGGGGCTTTTTTTAGATACTGCGGTCCCGCAATATAAACCTTGTTAGACCATCCATGTTAAAAGTTCATGCTATGCATGTACATGTTAAAATGTAATATATTAAGTGGGCTCAAAGTTTCTGAGCCAAGGACAATTTCTCAGAGGTAATTAATTATAGATTTTGGACACCTAGTAGATACTGATTAATGATTGGAAACATGTGAGTTCATCTGATATAATGTCTTGTATAACATTTGGAAGTTGAGTCATGGCAACTGGACTTCTTTTTCTTGAGAGATAGAAACATTTCTCTGCTCCAAACAGCTTCATCAGTCTGAATGCAGCTAGTGCAAGTGCTCCATCTTATAGACTGCTTTGACCTCTTGTCACCCTGGTCTGAAATAAGCTCATAAGCTGAACAATGACCTGAATAGGCTTGTTAAGGAGACAATAGTATCCATAGCCTTAAGGTGAACAATGGCCTAAGGCAAGCATGTTCAAACTTCAGCCGTCCTGATGTTTTGGATCACAACTCCCAGAACTCTTAAGCTTAGATTGTCAATGACAAAGGACTGTGGGAGTTGTGGTCCATAACATCTGGAGGGCTGAAGTTTGGACATGTCTGACCTAAGGTACTGAAATCTCTCAAGAAAAAAGTCCAGTTGCCAAGACTCAAATTCCAGATAAACTCACCTGGATGACTGAGAATCTTCACAGATGGCTTGTATAATGATACAATTTGCTACAGCTGATATATTCTAATATAACCTGATGTAATATCCAGTGCTGTAACGTATTCTGTGACTGCTGCAAGAGATGTATACAACGGAGATGTTACAAGTGTAGTTTATCTGCTGTAAGTCAGATTACTTTACTCTGTTGCCATGTTAAACA
This sequence comes from Phrynocephalus guinanensis, assembly GCA_037367245.1. Lineage (NCBI taxonomy): Eukaryota > Metazoa > Chordata > Lepidosauria > Squamata > Agamidae > Phrynocephalus > Phrynocephalus guinanensis. The sequence continues at coordinate 7,083,901 of CM074744.1, read as the reverse complement.
GTCTTGCTGATGTAAGAATGTGTTTTATGCTTTGTATATATTGCAATGAATTTCTAATATACAGTACTGTCATAAGATTTTTACGTATATTCTCTTTCTCTGTGATATATTTTAAGTTCTGTTCCTGCACTTCCTAACTCTGTTTATACGTGAGATCTCCAGTGTGGACGTGATACATCTCAACAATGGCCCTACTGGGAAGAATCCTTCCGAATGCCTGGAGTGTGGGAAAATTATTTGGGGAGAGAACACATCTTATAAACCCTGCCAAGAGAGGTCTTCCTTTCTCTGACTGGCGTTACTCCTTCCTGAGTCGATCTGGGGACAATCCCCTTTGTTCTCATTTCATCCTTTCTGACACTTTTTAAACATTCTATTGAATGGCTTTTATTCCGTGCTCAGTGTTTATTATCTTATGTAGTAGGCAAACACTTTATGAAGTGTTTTTATATGTAGATGTGTAACAGAATGTGAAATATTTAATAGTAATTGTTTGAAAAGCAGCAGGGGTGGCTCTGGATTAAAACTTTTTATTATTATTTTTACAGTTTTTTATTAACAACCTTACTGTAACACAATATAGTACATTATTTTCCTTATAATTTCTGCTAGTACAGTTTATAACAGTTTTTATAACAACCCATTGTATAATCCATTTTCCATCTTGCTTAATCTATCACTAGTTTCAGTATCTGAATTTAACAGTGGGTGCCATATTTCCATAAAGTGACCCTGTTTAATTTCCCCTTTATACAATTTAACACGGTAAGTCATTTTTTCCATTACTACAATTGCCCATACTTTGGTCCTATATTTTTCCATATTTAAATTTTGTGCTGATTTCCAGCATTGGGCTATTTCATTCCTAGCTACACCTATGAGGGTTGCCACCATTTCTTTATTCAATAATTTTTCATTCTCTCCGGTGAAAAGTGAGAACAATAATAGCATTTCATTTAGGATTATTTTCTGTTTTGTTATTTTTTTTCCAGCCAACTAATCACTTCAAACCAGAATCTCTGTACTTTGGGGCAAGATAACCACATATGTTCTAATGTTCCTTTGTGTCCACATTTAGTCCAGCATAATTCTGATATTTCTCTATTAATTTTATGCAACTTGTTAGGACATAAATGCCATCTATATACTACCTTTAACACCGTCTCCTTAGATTTTGCGGATATTGATTTATATGGTTGAGTGGACCATATTTTTTCCCATATGTTTTCTGATATTTTGATTTTTAGGTTTGTTTCCCAAACTATCCTAGATCCTGCATTACTATCATAATTTTTCTCCAAAATATTTTTATAAATTAGTGAAACTAACCCCTTTTTCTCTTTGCAACTACCTGTGCAATAGTTTTCAAAATCTGTTAATGGTCTACTAAATTCTAATTTCTTATATAATTGGTTTGTGATGCTTCCTATTTGGAAAGCTAGAAACCAGTTATCTGTTCTTCGTTTATTTATTTCTTGTATCTCTTTTATTCTATAGATTCCAATGTTCTTCCAACATTCTATTTGAAGATTTTGATTCTTAGGTTTTAATTGTGGATGTTCTGAAAAAGGACATAAAGGGGATATTGGTGGAGCAAATATTTTCATATGTTTCCTCCATATTCTCATAACTTCCTCAGTAAAAGGGTTTTGTATTTGAATATATATTTTTTACCAACCTAGGTGTAAATAAGTGTAGATTGATTAAATTCATTTTCCTTTCCATTTCCATTTTAGCCCATTCTGGAGTATTCTCCTCTTTTATAAAATTAGTCACTTGTGCTATTTGAAAAGCTTCATAATATCTCAGTAGATATGCTATTCCTAATCCTCCTCTTGAATTTGGCCGGTATTTTACAGACTTTATAAATCTAATAATCTTCCCTTCCCTGCAATAAATGTTTTCAATTCTTTCTGCCATCATTGTATCTTTTTCTTTTCTAGTTGCAGGGGTATATTTTGAAATTAAAAATGAAAATGTTGGTAGTGTGTAAGCCTTAATTGTTGCTATTCTCCCTAATAATGATAGATTCAATTTCTCCCATTTTTAAACTTTTTCTTTCATATTTTTCACTGTAATTTTATAGTTTCTATATACTAATTGATTTATATTTTTTGTCAACCATATCCCTAAATATTTAGAGTAACATAAGTCCAACTTTGAGATTGCCTTTATTTCCTTCTGTTATGTTGTGGGAGTGTTAATATATAACAGTTTAGATTTTTGATAATTAATTCTTAATCCTGTATATTGATTAAACTCATCTAAAATCTGCCTTAGTGTTTCTATACTTTTCAATGGATTTTCCAAAAATAAAAGCATGTCCTCTGCATATAGATTAATTTTGTGTTGCTTATTATTTAATGACATACCTGTAATATTGCTATTTTCTCTAATCTTTGTAGCCAGTGGTTCAATGGCCATAGCAAATATTAATGGAGACAAGGGGTCTCCTTGTCTTGTTCCCCTATGTAACTCAAATCTCTCTGAATCTATTCCATTTATCATGACTATAGCTTTAGGTCCTTCATATAGATTTCTCAAAATTTTAATAAAATTCTCACCCATATTCATTTTCTCCAGTAGATCGTATAAATACCGCCATTCTACATGATCAAATGCTTTAAGAGCATCAAGTGATATTATTATCATTTTATTTTTATTCTTATTAGCTGTATTTATAACATTTAACACGCGACGGATTGCATCAGACATTTGTCTCCCAGGCATGAAGCCATACTGATTGGTATGAATATAGTTTGTGATAAAATTATTAATTCTTTGTGCCAATATGGATGAGAAGATTTTTGATCCTGATTTTGTAGTGTTATTGGCCTAAAATCTGATGGAAGTATATTACCTTTTTCTAGTTTTGGGATTGCTATTATTCTTGCTAGCTTCCATGTTTCAGGTATTCCCCCCCCCTTCAATATTGAATTGTATAATTTCAAAAGATGTTTAGCCACCTCATCTTGCCATGTTTTGTAAATTTGGGATGTAAAACATCACATCCTGGAGACTTCCCTTTCCTTAATCTTTTAATAACTGCTTTTATTTCTTCAATCCTTATTGGTGAGTTAAGTTGGTCCTTATGTTGTTCTATAATAGGGCTAATATTTAATGAATTAACAAAAGTTTTAATATCTGCTTCCGGTGTTATTTCTGTTTCATATAACTCTTTATAATATTCCCCAAATGTTGCTATAATCTGGTGTTGTGTTGTTACCATTTCCCCTTTTTTAGTTTTAATTTTCATGATTTTTTTCTTTATAGCTCTGTTTTTATAGCTTTAGATAACAATTTTGAGTTTTTATCTCCATATTTATAATAATCTCTTTTCAGATATTCATTGCTATCTGAGTTTTATTTATATCCAATGCTTCTAATTCGGCTCTACTTTTTGTTAGCTCCATCAATATCCTATTCGATCCTGTCCTTTTGTGTTCTAACAATTTCTTAATTTTTCCTCTAATTGATTTTGTATTCTTTCTTTTTCCCTTTTCAGTTTTGCTCCTTCCATTATAAATCTACCTCTTAAATAACATTTAAAGGTATCCCATAGTAATGCTTGATCCACGTCTTCATTATCATTAATTTCATAAAAATTTGTTATGTCCTTTGTAATTCTTTTAATAATTTGTGGGTTGGTAAACATACTAGATCCTATCCTCCAAATCTTTGGTTTGGTGTTTAAGACATTTTCATTTCATACCACTTTTATGGATGCGTGATCCGTTATAATTGGACCAAAATCTATTCTATATAATTGTTGTATTAATGAATCGGACATTAATATATGGTCTTCTATTCTTCAATAGGTTGCATATTTCTTAGAAAAATAAGTATAGTCTTTCTCTTTAGGATTTAAGTATTTCCACCCATCAATTAGACATTCTTTTTTTAGTAATTTTCCAATTTTTATACCCCCTCTTGATATTTTTCTAGTTTTAGAAGTTGTGTCAGTTTTTTGATTTAAAATACAATTTGTGTCACCCCCTAATATGATCTCTCCCCATGCAAATTGTTTAACTTTCTTCAATAATTTTTCCATAAATATGCCTTGCCCAGTGTTAGGGGCATAATAAGAGCCAATAGTTAACAATCTATTTTCTAATTTCCCTCTCACAAGTATATATCTGCCTTCTGAGTCTTTCATTTGATCCATTACTTCAAATTTAGAATTTCTCTTAAAAATGATGGCTACTCCTCTTGATTTATTTGTTCCATTCGCCATATATTGTTCACCCAAAGCTGGATGTTTAATAACATAGTGTGCATGCTTTTTCAAATGTGTTTCCTGCAACAAAATCACATCAGCCCCCATATTTTGAATAGTTTTCATAACTCTATGTCTCTTTGGTGCTGATCCCAAACCATTCGTGTTATATGAAATTCTACTCAAATTATCCAGCATTAACTATCTTATTTGCTTTGCTTCTTTTCTTATCTTCACATTTATATTTAATAACTGCTATCTCCATATCTCCAAAATTAATACAGTAAGGTTGTTTGATTTTAGTTTTACTCTTCCCCTCTTCCCCCCACCCACTTCCATCCCTTCCTCTTCTCCTCTTCCCGTCCCCCTCCCTCCTCTCTCCCCACTACTACCCCCAAAACCCAAACAATGGTAGTGAGGCATGTTAAACCTCCAGCCCTAGAGCTGAGCCCTGTTGGTTCTCTGTGGGGCCAAGGGCAAAGGGGAAAAAAAACCTTGCGATCAATTTATCCCTCCCCCAACCTGCTAAAGGCACATATATTTACTCATGCATATACAGTACAGCCCATTATATAACAACTTATTATGCATTTAAGTCTTCAATTTTATACACCACTTATCATCCCTTTTGCTAATTAAAGTACAAATTTATCAAAGTTGTATCAAGCTATCAATATATAGTTGTGCTTATATAAGTGTATGTGTTCACTGTTTACATTTAAATTTAAATGTCTACATAAACGTGATAAACATAACAATCAGATGCTTTTCTGAGAGGAAAAAAGGCTGAGAGAACAAGAGGTAGAATTTATCCACATGCAGTCAGTCCACTAAATACACAGCTGGCAAGTAATTATTACTCCCCCTGCAGATAAAATAGAGTGACCCTGAACGCAGTCTGTGCATATATCAACACTGGTAAAAGATGTCTTTAAGTCAAGTCAAGTTTATTGCGGTCATATGACCCATATATGCAAATATACAGTAAAAGCAAGAAGAAAAACAAAGAGAAATACTAATAAATAGGAGCATCAGGGGAATGGGTGGCCGAAATGATATCTGCTCTCTTTCGAATCGCAGCTAGAAAGAACTTTGCAACCTGTGCTGTAATGTGTGAGTTCTTGTCTATTAGTATTGAACTAACCACCTGGAAGGGTGGCCTTGGAATTTATTCAACAATGGACAAATTAGGTTATTCCTACTTTGTTCATAAAGTGGACAAAATAAAAGCACGTGCTGAAGAAACTCAGGGGCCTCGTTTCCACATGGGCAAAATCTCTCTTGGTGTGGTATTCCCTGGAACCTACCCTGGAGCAGTGCTGAAGGCAGCACATTCATCCTGGCCAGCATAAAGGCCCTGCAGGGCTGTGGTAAACAGAGCGAGGTTAGGTAAGCTGCAGGAGTCCTGTATGATGGGAAAACACCTTGTGACAAAGGGGAGCAGGTTCTGTGTGCCTGTGAAAGGAGTTCCTGCCTTTCTATGTCACATAACCTCTGGGTGAGAATTCATAGGGCCTGTTTCTGCCCTAGCATCAGGATATGTTCAAGAGGGATACCTATGGACCTAATTTTTTGTTGAATCAAGAATTGCCCCTGGCTTTGATAAGAATCAAGCAGCATGTTATACACATACCCCAGTTGATCTGCACAGAAATGTAATCTGAGCCAAAACTTTAAAGTCTGAATCCAAGCAGAAGTTTCCAGGTGACCTATTCCTACTTCAAGGCACAGGACTGCATAAGCTACACAGTTAGGGACCCCTAAGATTCGACGCAAAAACATGGATTGAATTCTTTCAACTTCGGGGTTATATGCATTGATCCAGATGGGGATGCCATATAATAATTGTGCCCTTGTTTTTGCATGAAAGACCTGTATGGCTGAAGGAACATAGCGTCCTCCACTCCTATAGAAAAACTGGGCCACTGCTAGCGAGCTACATTTTGCAAGGTTAAGGGCATAATTTCGATGGGCTACCCAGCTCATATTGTATCTAAAGGAAATCCCCAGATACTTGTATTCTTTAACCTGCTCCAGAATGTCATTTTGTAGGGACCAATGCATTCTTTGCCACCTCTTTGGGAACACCAGGATCTTTGATTTTTGGGAATTGATGGACAGACAGTTATTGTCACAGTAAGTTGCAAAGGCAGTTATAAGCCTCTTTAGACCCAATTGGGTTAGAGATAGAACTGCAGCGTCATCTGCATACAGGAGTAATGGGATTTGCTGAGGGCCAAGCTTGGGGGGATGGCCTTGGACTTGTTTTAGAGAATCACTCAAATCATTAATGAAAAGGTTACGTAGATAGGGTGCCAAGATACATCCCTGTTTAACTCCCTTATTGTTCAGGATCGTATCAGACAATTTACCAGTAGGTCCATAACGAACCTGGCAGCTCGTATTAAGATACAACATTTGAATAAGAAACAGCAATCTCCTGTCAATTGAGGACTTTTCCAATTTGGCCCACAGTAATTTCCTTGAGATTGAATCAAAGGCCCCTTTTAGATTGAAAAAAGCTACAGTCTCCCCCACCCATAGTATTATACTTTTCTGCAAGATGAGCCAAAACAATGCAGTGATCTAATGTATGCCTGTTTTTACAAAACCCGATCTGTTCTGGGCCCAATATCTTTTGGTTGTCTATCCAGGCTGTCAGTTTGTTTGCTAAGTGTCGAGCATAAAGTTTCCCCATAATTGACAGCAGGCTAACAGGGCAATAATTTCCTGGAACTTGAGGGTCTCCTTTTTTTAAAGATGGGTACTATGATAGCTTTAGTCCATGATGAGGGTACCCTTCCAGTCTGACCTATTAATGTGAAGAGAGTGGCCAAATGTGTGGCCCACCAGTCCAGATGCTTTTTTAAGAGTTCCATAGGGATTCCGTCAGGTCCAGCAGCTTTTCCCAGTTTTAAGTTCGTAATTAGAGATTTGATTTCTGAGATATTTACTGGGTCCCATTTAGGTAAGTTTAAAGAGGTTGGCTGTGAAGGAGTTAAATCAAAAGTTTGAGGATCGAAGAATATGTTTGTAAAGCGATCCTTCCAGACATGCGCAGGGACCTGAACATCTAGGGAACCTGTCCTGCTTTTTAAGGCACCCCTGACCAACAGCCAGAACTGTTTGCTGTTATTAGACCGAACAGTGCGAATCATTAAGTCCCATCTTTCCTTGATCATAAGTTGCTTCTTTTGGGCTATTACAAGCTTATACTGCTTTTTTAGGTTGATATATTCACTTGAGGGGGGAGAGTCCAGCTGGTTGAGCCAATAGGAATAGTACAAAGAACGTAGCTGATTTTTCAGGAGGAGACAATCTTTGTCAAACCAGGAGTTGGATTTAAATCTTGAATTCCTATAGGACCCCTGGCAGGTTTGCTGGCATAAGATGCCATTTATTGTTGCCATCAGGTTCTTATAATGGAGGATGGCCTCTGACAAATTTGGTGCCATAGACATATTCTGTTTCAGGTTTATAAAATGGATGGAATTTAGAGCAGAGTTTAACTTGTCCTCTATTTTTGGAGACCATCTATTCCCCTTAAAGTAAGGTGCCATTCTTAATGTGTTGATTGAGTAAGCTGGTGTGTTAGAAGTTAGTTGATCACATTTTACTGTGGTGATGAGAGGAAAATGGTCGCTGTCTATTTGCGTTCCAACATGGAAGTCAACTACCTTGCCACTCAGATGAGCAGAGACTATTACATAATGAATGACACTGCTCCCTGTATGGGAGCAGAATGTGAATTCTCCAGGGTGATCCTGAAGAACAGAGCCATTTAAAATAGTCTTTCCAGCTCCCATAGAGAATCTGGCCAGACAATGCCCGGCTGGATTGATCTGGAGGTCTTTAGAGCATCTAGGAAGCTTGAGCTGTTCTGGGAAAGAATCCTCCAAGCTGTTGCCCATTGCATCCAGTAGGGCAGAGTTGTCTTTTCCGATCCTTGCGTTAAAATCACCAGCTATAAAGACTTCAGCAGAAGGACAGTTTGCCTCTAAATCAAATAGATACTTGCCCAAGGTTTCCCATTGTGCCTGCAATTTTATTTTGTTAGCTGGGGGGGGGGTAGATATGCTTTATCATGAGTGAAGGCTTCAGGTTTTGGATTAGAATAGCCATGGCCAATGGGGGACAGCTATTCAAGTGCTCAATCCTGAACTGATGGCGGTTTGTAATCAGGCAGCATAGACTGGCACTTCGCCGGCCTCTACGTGTTGGGGCAACAGCTGGAATTACAACTGAGATATCCGGGCAAAATAATGTCCCCTTCGTGCCAGGTTTCTTGGAGAAGGATAATATCAAAGCCCTAGAGGAAATTTTGGAATTCTGGGTCATTGGATTTCCCTTTCCAACCAGCAATGTTCCAGGACAAAATCTTCAGCGAGGGGATCCTGTTGGCAGTTGATAGTTAGTCTGACTGGACTGAATTCACAGGGAGGCCACTTTGATTGACATGGTTGTAACAGAGTCCCCTTTTATTGCTAGCTTGAGAATTAGTGTGTTTAGCCTTGAGGGGATCTGCCTCGGATCCTGAATTTGATATCTCTGATCTTGATTCCAATGCAGGTGGATTCAAATGATCATTAGTGAAGTCCAGCAGAAATGGAGGGACTAATTGTTCTGAAACATCAGTCAGACTAGGAGAGCCACCTGGGGTTTTCTTATTTGCAAAGCCCAGAAGTGGTAGGATTGTTTTTGGATTTCCCTTGGGGAGAGGGGAACTGCCTCCTTTGGTCACACGATGATAACTGAGGTTTACTAAATTGCCATTTGAGTTAACGATCCGCTGTGCCGTCTCGAATGAGCACCTGATTTGAAGAGATTCAGGACCTGGGCTAGATAGCTGGAATGCAGGCATTAGAGTTGATGAGACACTTGAGCCTTTCGATTTCCCACCAGACTGGATACCTGGGGGGAATTCTTTGAGGGGGGACGTAGGTTTATCTTCAGATCCCGCTTTGAGACAGTTCTTGTTTGCAGTGGTACCCGGGGGGGGGTTCTATGTCTACGGGTAGTCAATCCTCAACTTGGCTTCTCCAGTGCTTGGGGGTGTTGGATTGGCTCAATGGGCCAGAATTTGCAAGTAGTTGAGCTGCCTTGTTGGGCTGAGAGGCAATATTATCTGGCTCATATAAAGTTCTCAGTGAGACAGTCTGGTCCTGTGTATAGGCCGAAGATTTTTTTTTTTTGCTTCTGCCCAGTTGTTATTGGCTTGGTTTGTGCAAGTAAGTGACATCGCTGTCTGACATTGAAGCTTCCTTTTGTGTAAGAAGAGGCTCAGGATCCACTGTTTCCCTGTTGACCAGACTCTGTTTTTTGGTTGTCATTTCTACTGAAGACTCAACTCGGGTTAACGTGATGCTTCCATTTGGAGGCTTATGGGCTGAGTAGCTGTTTTTTAAAGATGGTTTTCCTTGAATTTTCTGTAGTAATGGTGCTACTGATGAGTGTGTAAAAACTCTATAGGGTATTATCTGATACCTCTTTTAAAAAGGCTTCATCTTCACAAGCATAAGGAGGATAACTGTTTGATCAAAAGACAACTGGATTCTCTTATGACCTCTGAGCGGGTGAAGCCAATTGGTCGACCTTAAGGCAACTTTATGAGGGTGTAGATTTAGCAGTCGACTGATTGAGGTCAAGATTCCCTTTTGTGAATCCCATCGCCTCCTGTTTATAGGGATTGGTGCAATCTGAAGCAGGACTTGGGGCGGCTGGAAAATTCTTGTTGTGCCAGTACCCTCTCTGCCAGGTTGATTTGAGGGATAGTGTGGGCTTTCTTTAGAGGTTGCAGGGCTGGGCTCTTGGGTTCCTATACCTTGCTCCTTAGGAGGAGGGAAGTTTGTGACTCCATTCGAGGACTTGGTCAATTCCCCCAGGGCACACTCTACCACAAGCATTTGGTTGTACACCTTCTGCAGTCTTTGGAATATTGCAGTTACTGTTTGAGCAATGAGCTTGCACTGCTCTATCAGCTGATTTGAAGGCTTCTCTGTTACCTTCTCTGCATAACCCTCAGGGTTGGAGAGAAGCTCATCATGGTCAACCTGGGCTGTGTTTGTTAGTACTGAGTTTGTTAGTACTGAGTGGGGCTCATTAGTAAGAACGATGAGTCTGCTTATAGGAAAGAAGTACAAGGGTTGACTCAGTGGTGTAAAGAAAACAATCTTATACTTAACACCAAAAAACTAAAGAACTTATAATTGATTTTAGGAGGAAGAAAGATGCACATTTACCATTGTACATAAATGGTGAGGAGGTGGAGAAGGTTGGTAGCTTTAAATATCTGGGCACTTACATCTCAGACGACCTCTCTTGGACTGCAAACACCAATATAGTTGTGAAGAAGGCACAGAAGAGGCTGTATTTCCTAAGAATGCTCAAGAAGATGAATTTATCTCAGCATCTACTTCTGTCTTACTATCACAGCACCATTGAGAGTGTCCTAACTTAATGCATGCTATCATGGTATGGGAGCAGCTCTGTAGCGGACAAAAAAGCTCTGCAGAGAATAATTAAAATTGCCCAGAATGTTACCGGGCTCCAACTACCAACCCTGGATGACATCTTCACATCTCGCTGTTTGAGGAAGTCACACAACATTCTGAGGGACTCTACTCATCCTGCTCACAATTTCTTTGAACTGTTGCCTTCTGGCAGAAGATACAGAGCAATTAAAACTCGGACCACACGTCTTCTGAACAGTTTTTATCCCAGAGCTATAATTGCACTTAATAATGAACTCAAGAACCACCAGCAGTGAGCCCTTGGACAGGATTACCTAGCCTGTTGTGTAGATACTTGTGGTTTTTTGGGGGGGGGGTTGGGGGGGAGTGTTCGGGGATTTTTATGTGTGTGTGTGTTGAAGGGTTTTTTAAATGTGTGTGAGAGTGTTTGGAGATTTGTGTGTGTGTGTGTGTGTGTGTGTGTGTGTGTGTGTGTGTTGAATCTGGTCTCTGGGTGTCTGAATTTCGTTGTATGTGTATACTGTGTATATACACACAATGACAATAAATTATTATTATTATTATTATTATTATTATTATTATTATTATTATTATTATTATTATTATTATTATTATTATTTAAAGTAATAGGTGACAGAGTGAATTGATCTCCCATCAGCTTTTTAGCTGTAAAAATATCTTCATTTGCTTCACTGCTTTTGCGTGGGAGTGCCCTGAGTGCCCTGAGTTTGACCTATGCCTCTTGTTTCCGATTTCTTTTTCCCAGAAAAAGTAAAGGTAAAAGTAAAGGTAAAGGGGGACGTCTGCAGTTTTTATTTTCAGAAACTCCCAGCCAGTAGATGTTTTGCAAACAAATATCAATTACTTCCCTCTGCTGGTTTCACGGAGCAGTCCTCCTTTCAAGTAAATCCTTATTTCTTCTTAAGTTAGAGATTCTGTTGGGAGGATTTGGGATTTGGAGTTTTAGTAAATAAAAAAAAGATACTTAGCTCAATCAAGTTTCAGCTTCTCTATTCTTCTCTTCTCTTCTCTCCTCCAGCCTCAAGGATTCAGCCTTGGTCCGAATTGAAATAAATAACAGCTGCTTCTCCGATAGCAAAGCATTAGCAATAATACAGTGGTGTGTAAAAATATTGAATCATTAAAAATATTGAGGTTAAAATAATTTTAAAAACTACTAGGTTAAAAGGGGAGGTTAAAAACAATAAGAGGAGAGGAGCCTAGCACAAACACCCTGCTGTTCAATGGCTGTTCTTGTCGTTGGACGGTGTCATCGATGCAACCAATATGGATTTGACAAAACTCCAGGAGACAGTGGAAGATAGGAAGGCCTGGCGAGCTCTGGACCATGGGGTCACGAAGAGTCGGACACGACTGAATGACTAAACAACAACAACGAACGGTTGGGGGTGTTACCCACAAACAATTCTAGATTGCGATGAGTAAAAGCCTTTGCAGGCTTTAGAACAGATTGACTGGTAGGCTAACACCGGCTTGTCAGGTTCTGCCAAAAGTTTATTCACGAATGTACACCCGGGTCTGTCTGTTGTGCAGAAAGACAAATTCTCAAGACAGATCTCAGCCTTCTTATACTCTTGTGAAAATTAAGTACACGACAGCATTCCATACGATTCACGTGAAAATTAGATGCTTTCAGTTAACAAGCACTTCCTCTCTACCTGACATATTTGCGCAGACAGTTATGTTCCAATTTACTGGAAGAACGGCTGTTTGTGGTTAGCTTAAGGATGTTACTTCAATAGTTTATGAGAAAAGTCCTCTCTCTCTCTCTTGACACACATCCCCAGCACAGAGACACATCTTAGATATATATGAGGTATAATGAATTATAAATTTCTTATTGCCACTGTCACAGGGGTTGGATGCTTTTCAGCCTTAGAAGCGCCACAGGGCAGCTGAGAAGTTGCTCTTTGGCCGTCACTTCACGAAGAACTTCTCTTCGCAGCGTGATTGCCTTCGCTATGAATTCGAAGGCGGTCACGTGGTAGTCACGTGGTCTCCATTCGCCCCCACCCCTCTTTCCGTGTCCTCACCGGGCGAGGTTTTAGGGTCGAATCCAGTAGTACTTCACGTGCTCCCTTCGCATTCGGAAGCTTACTTGCAACGTCCGGTTTCTGCTTTCTTTTATTTTTTTAAGAAAATTACCACGGCGTATCGATGCATCAATACCTGGCTGTCATTTGCGGTCAGAGGACTTGTGGGCGGCCATCGTGTTTCCCTGAAGCAGAGCTGCTGGGTTGGTTTTTGGGGGGGGGCGGGGCGGGGAGAGGCTTCTCTCAGCTTCATCGCCCTGTGTGCCCCGCCGCCGCTCTCTGGGTGGGCGCGCGCGGGGGTGTCTTGCGGCGGCGGCACCGACACCCCATCCCCCCTCCCTCTGCGCAGCCCTTCGCCATCCCTTGCCAGCGGAGGGGCTCTGCTCACGTCACCCGGGGACGCTTGCCCCCCCTCTGTTGCCCCTGCCCCGTTTACAGAAGGCAAGATCAAAAGAACGGGTTAACCGAAATATCTATGCATCGGCATTTCGGAGAAAAAGTAAGTTAAAAAATAAATAAATATACTTTTTAACTGGCCACACGTGAATTTGGATACGAAGCGGGATGCGAAGCGAGGGAGATTCCCGGCCTCCGGCAGGGGAATCTCTCGCCCCGCTTGGAGCACGGTTTAGGGGCGTGGTCGGGGCGTGGTCGGGGTGGCGCCGCATCCAAAATGGAGGATCGTGCGGACAAAACCGACCGATTCGCGCAGAAATCACGGCTCGCCGCGCAGCGAGAGGTTCGTGAAGTAACGGCCTTTGTCTTTCTCCCCAGAAAACCCTGGGCTTCCCTCTCATGCCTCTTCCAGATTTAGATGTCTGAGTTCTATCATTCACTTCTGTCGTTAAAGCACTGAGTTGTAGCAGTCAGAGCCCCGGGGTGAAGATCCGTTTAGTTTGGGAGTGGATGTGGAACTGATTCATTGGAATCAATTCTGTGTATGTGGACCCCTCCTCCTCTGTTCTTTTTTAACAAGTCCAGCTACCAAACAGGAATGTTAAAAGAAAGCCACAAAAGTACCAAAGTTATGGGAAAAGCTGGGGGCCACCCGGTTGCCCCTTTGCCCCCACTAGTTGCCCACTCAGTCTCCTGCCCACCCCTCAAGCAACTGTACATGTGTTCTTCCGTCCTCCTCCCTTTCTGTTCTCCCTCCTCCTTTTGGAACCACCTGACCAGAAGGGGAGGAGGAGGAGGAGGTTGCATGGGTTGTGGTGGTGGTGGTGATGGCAGGGTGAGGATACACCCACTGCCACAGAAGTTTTTGATTTGGCCTCCGGTCCACTTGCCTCGAGCCCGAAACCGAAAATCAATCCCCCTGCTGGTAGACTCCAGACCTGGAAACGGGCCCCTGAGAACACCCCTGTGCCCTCCCACCCATCAGTGGACAATGAATTCTTGGTCTTTTCCTTCCTTCCAGTGAGCGACGGAGGTTCCGACAGCTCCAGCAGAGGTAAGTGTGATGGGATCCTATCCAAAAAGGGCAGGAAGCATCTCCCAGAGTTGGCTGGGGGGAAAAGAAAGGGGGGGGGGTTCTCCCCATGTTGCCTCGTGCTTGAGATCTCCCAGGGGAGAGAGGGATTCTTGCCCTGCCCTGTACGACCCCCCCAGCCCCACTTTTGAGTGCAAGGTGTCCTCAGAAGGTGTGCCTTGGTTCAAGACCTTTGGGCCACCCATTAAGGGCAAGGGAGTTGTCATGGAATTGAATATATTTTGCCCTTTAGGGTCTGACCTCCTGAAGACAAAGCAGACCCCCCTCTGTGTTTGTGTGTGTGTGTGTGTGTGTGTGTGTGTGTGTGTGTGTGTGTGTGTGTGTGTGTGTGTGTGTGTGTGTGTGTGTGTGTGTGTGTGTGCGTGCGTGTGTGTGTCACGTTTTAGGAACTCTCCAGGGAGAGATGCAGACTTGGACTTTCTCTCCACACACGGAGCAACCCAACCATTTAGCATCCTCAGAAAGAGGTGAGCTGCAGAGGAGATGGTTTACAATCTATGGGGCAGGAGGGGGGAGAGAAGCCAAGGCCTCGAGATGGGGACCCTTCCCCATTTCCCAAACACTCCTGGAACACCGGAAGAGTTTAGCAAAGGAGGGACTGGATCTCTGGGAGATGATGGATCTCTCTTAACGCAGACTCCTGCAGCTACAGAACATCAGCCCAATTGGAAATCCTGGTGCGTATGTCCCCTCCTCCACTGAGTCCTGGGACAATGACCACAGGTTGGTCTTCTCCAGCTGCTTGAGGAGAAGACTTTGGAGGGAGGGGTCAGTGGCTGATCCATGAAAGGAGAACAGAGGAAGAAGTAAAAGTGGGCTGCACCCAGGATTCTGTGCTTGCTGGTCGTTTCCTTTTTCCTTTTTTCTTTAAGTAACTTTATTGGGTTTTGGGGGGAGAAGAAGGGGGGAATGTGGGGGAGGAGGGGGGAATACACTATAAAATTCCATTGAGTATATCAAGTAAAAATAACAGCATATTAACAAATCACCAAATAGTATCACAATACTAATAAGTTTGTTACTTCTTGCCATCTTTTTTTGGAAATCTCTTCGTAGTCTCCCTTTAGAAAACCAGAGAGCCTGTCGATTTCAATACATTCTCTTATTTTCGTGGAGGTTTCTCTCTGTTGGCACTTCTGGTTGTTTCCAAAATTTCGCATACAATATCCTTGCTGCAACTATTACATGATGAAGTACATCTTTCTGGTCATATTAATATCTACTATATTTAATAGAAAAAATTCTGGTCTAAGCTCTAACTTAATCTTCAAATATCTTTCTAAAAATAATTTTACCATTATCCAGTATGCCTTTGCCTCTTTACATGTCCATCACATATGATAGAAGGTACCACTGTCATGTTTACATTTCCAGCATTTGGGTGAGCAATTATACATCTTAGATAAACGGTGGGGGGAGAAACGCCATCTATAAAACATCTTATAACAGTTTTCCTTGAAGGCTATAGATTTAAAAAGTTTAACCGTATTCCACAAGGAGTCCCATTTGTTTAGATGAATAGGATAGCCAAAATTTTCTGCCCATCTTATCATAGTATCTTTTACCAATGTATCAATCATTTTTTCATTTAGCAAAATACTATAGAATTTACTAAGAAGCTTTGAATCGCCAGAAGATAGTATTTTGTGGAGTGGAGTGTCATTAGTCATAAATCCCCCCTCTTTGGTGGGATTTTTAAAATGTGAGTGTATTTGTTGGTACTTCCACCAGTCTAACTTGTGACCTTCAGATATTAATTTTGCTAGTGGCTTCAAGGAGCAATCAGCATTCAAAAGTTGTCTATAGGTTAGAGGTTTAAGGCTTGCACTTGTAAGAGAACTAGTTATCGCTCCTAACGGAGATAGCCACGTTGGTGCTTTAGGATAAAACTGTTTTTTTATGGATAGCCATATTTTGATTAAGGCATTCCTTATCCAATGTTTTTTGAAAAGGGTAGATATATTACCCTTATACCATACATTGGTGGTCCCCAACCCCCGGTCCGCGGACCGGTGCCGGTCCGTGGACCGGTCGGCACCGGGCTGCCTGGGGAGGCCGGGGAGGCTCCTCCCCTTTTCCTCCGCCGCCCTCCTCCTCCTCCTCTTCTCTCCCGCGGGCGGCCGGTGGAGGAGGAAGGCTGGAGGAGCGCAGGAGGAGCCGCCGCCTTTGCCTTTGCCTCCCTCCTCTGTCCGCCGCCACCAGCGGTGGCGGCGCATCCTCCTCCTCCTCCGCCCTCCTCCTCCTCGCCCTCCACCAGCAGCAGCAGCAGCAGCGGAGGAGGAGGAGGACGCGCCGCCGCCGCCGTGGCTGCTGCTGGTGGTGGTGGTGGTGGAGGGTGAGGAGGAGGAGGGCGGCGGAGGAGGATGCGCCGGGGGGCCCACGGGGCTGTTGCCCCCCCCACAGAGAGAGAGAGAGAGAGAGAGGCCGGGGCCCCCGAGCCCCCCCCAACCGGAGTGTGTGTGCGCTGGCCGGCCTCCCTCCCCTCCCCCCTCCCGCTCGCCTGCCTGAAGGCCGCAGCCAGAGGCAAGGCGACGCGGCGGCGGCTCCGGCCCGAGGGCGCCACCACGACCGCCGAGCCGCCGCTGGCGGCGGTGCAGAGGCGCCCCACCAAGGCGGGTGGCGGCCGCGGCCGCGGCCGAACCCGGGTGGCTGCTGTGGCCACCGCGGCCGCCGACAGGAGGAGGAGGCGGGGGCCCGCCCGCCCAGGAGCCCTGGGCTCCCCCACCCACCCCGCACGTGCGCACGGGGGGGAGCGGCACGCCCGACGCCCCCAGCCAGCGAGCGCTGCCGCCGCAGCCGCCACTCCCGTGCCCCCCCCGCAAGGCACACATGCCAAGCCCCCCCGCTCCCCCTCCTCCCTCCCCCCATCCCCCGCCCCCCCACACACACCCTCCCCTGCCCCCCCACCTGACCCCCCCGCACCCCCCATCTCCGCCCCCCTCCCCACCCCCAGCCCCGGGCCACGGATAAATTATCAAACATTTACCGGTCCGTGGGGACAAAAAGGTTGGGGAGCACTGCCATACATAATGATGCCAGCCCCTGTCTAAATCATGACTCTCGAGCTGCAGTGTTCTATTATTTGTCATCAAGATCCAGTCTTTAACCCAAGTCATAGCAGCTGCCTTGTAATACAGCACCAAATTGGGCAGAGCAAAACCACCAGCTTTAGTTCTGTCCTGTAAATAAACATTTCTAATCCTTGCTTTTTTCTTTTGCCATATAAACACACGATTACTCTTTTCCAGGTCTGAAATAATCTTGAAGTTTGGTAATATAGGTAGACATTGAAATAAAAAGAGTAATTTGGGTAAGACAGTCATTTTAACTGCAGCAATTCTGCCCATTAGGGATAACTGAAGTCTTGACCAGGTTTCCAGGTCAGCTTTGATTGCTTTTATACCATTAACATAGTTATCTTTAAGTAGAGTGTTACAACGGTTGGACACAATGATACCCAAGTATTTTGCCTTGCTAGCATGTTGGAAACCCGACTGGTTAACCAACTTTTCAGTCATAAGTGGAGTGTGGGAATTACTCCCGTGGGAAGCCCCAATCTGTGAGGCTTGGAAAGTTGCTTGCCAAATGTAGGAATTAAACCCAGGGAAGCCTTAACGTTTAAGGCTTGAGAGTAGATGTGGGAACCCAGCAGGAAAGCTTAACCAGCAAGCCCCCCCCGAAGGGTTGGAAAAATAAAGACTCCGACAAGTGTTCTTCTTGGTGCAAAATGGAGCAGCTTCTTCTCTCCTTTATTCTTGATTCCCCCTTGATTCTTGATTCCCCCTTGATTCCCCCTTGATTCTCGATTCCCGATCCTCTCCTCTGCCGCACCCCAGCAAGGCTGTTTTATTGAAAACCACATGACTACAAATCCCATATGACTTTGCAGTAATTTCTTAACCAATTACAAACTTACACATCTACGTAATGCCTAAATAAAGTTACTTCTTTGTCTAAATCTTAACACACTGAGCATGAGCAGGAATGCAAACTACTGCGCATGTGTGAAATTAGCCTGGGAACCTGATGAGAAGTGAAACATAGTATCTGAGCATTGATTTAGTACAATATGCCTTTGTTAAACTGTCCTCGCTAGTTACGTGATTTCCAGCTTACATTAAATGGATGCCACAGAGGCACTGTGAGAAAGATTCGCCACATTTCACTCTTTTTGTTTTAAATTTTTTGAAGAATAGGAACACTGGGTTCGTAGTAATCAACTAACTACGATAACACAATAGTATTGGAATAAGTGAGAATATAACTATAAAGAAAAATTAACTTGTTTTTTCAACCTTCAGACTGTGCTGTAGCCAGTTTCAACCTGAAGGTGGCAGTACACTTGTCTTTGCGTGAAACCAGAAGTAGCAATTAGCAATATCAAAAATCTGACATATAGTAAATATACATTAAAGGCAGCAACTTATGATAATAATGCATACCACAATACTAAGCATAGCCTTTATGCAATTGCAGCAGTTTAAAACCAATGTCATCTCTGTTATCTAAAGTAATCTAATTTCAGTATGAGCCTTGGAAGTGTTCAGTTACCCATAATTAGCTGTTAGCTTTCAAAAATGCTCTAAAACCCCAAAAGATAGGTAATCCCTGAAACTAGCACTATATTTCTAAACCATTGTGAAACAGCAAACAGAATCTGATAGCTGGAATGTAGTTGAAGCAAAAGCAGATTGAGGAAGTCACTTGGTGGTTGGACCCCAGCTATTATGTTCCAGGCAGAGCCAGCTTGACCCAAACTAGAGAGTGCAAAAGTCAGAAAAATCTCATATAACTAGCAAGGAAATTCTAGCAATGAAATATGTCAGAAAAAAATCCACAAGCTAATGTGCAGTCTGCCAAATTTGTGTGTGCTCTGATATAGGCCAAAAGGCACATCACACAGCGTTCCTGTAAGCTCAACAAAAGACAATTAACAGTACATAGATAGCTAGGCAGCAATTGCCAGCAAGAACAGTGTGAATCCCCTTATCAGAAACCTTGGCATCTTTCCCGGAAAAGCTGTAAAGGAAAGAAATTTGTTAAACCATAGAAAGTTGAATGCAAACTTTCTCTGATCCTTCCCAGAAAAAGCTGCAAAGGAAAAATTTGTTAAGATGACCTGTGAAAAAGAAAATTAAACAGAGGCAATTGTTATAAACAGCCTATTGTCCACAGTCATTGACAGAGACATAAAAATGAAGGCAGGATGGCTGTTTAGCTGAAGGCAGGGAAGAGGGGTGTGAAAGTGTTCTGTTGTGTTGGATGGCAAGACAAGCAGTCTCAGTTGACCTTCTGAAACGCTGATTCAATGTTTCCCTTGCAACAAGGTAGAGATCCATGGCAGTTTCACTCTGAGGCTGATTTTCTGGCAGCAAAGGAATGGAATGTTTTAGAAAAAAGTGCCTTTTCAGAACAAAGTGTGTTTTCAGGGCTAATTCACAGTTCACAGCTGGTAAGGATAGAACCGTTGATCTCTGGAACTGTTCCACGAACTTCATCCATGTAACGCAGTAATCAGGCCACCACAACGTTCAATGGGTGGAAACAATGAAGGGAGACGAGGCACGGCATGGCGACTGTATCAGTTGAGACGCCTTTTCGGAACGAAGGAAAGCAGAGCTTTTCCCATGGGGGGTGCATAGAAGCAGCTTCACCCGTGGAACAGGAGCCTTGTTTAAGCCTGGATTTCTCCTCCTCGTCATGATTACTGTTCCACATCTCATTAACCCCTTTCATTCCACCGCCACCACCGTCATCTACCTTATCAGAGTCAGTACTCACAAATCGGCACGCATGCAGAATATCAGCCAGGGAGATAGCAGGACTGCTGGAGAAAGTAGCAACAACTGGATTGCAGCCAGCATTAGAGTTCTCAAAGGCCAATTGTTTAGTCAGGAGTTGTTGAACCTCCGTATTTCCCACCTGGTCTTCAATTGCCACAATCAAGCGATCCTCACCCTCTTTCAGTGCTTCAGAGGGAATTGGGGCATTTTTTTCAGCGTGAGCAGGGGCAGTAGCTTGCAGGACTGGAGAAGCAAGGTGCACAGGCTCGATGGCCAAGGCTGCTGCTGGAACAGCGTCAACAAAGCCAGCACTGAGCAATTTTCCATCATTTGCAACGGATAAGGCTGGAGAGGGCTCAGGCAGTGAATCTGGCAGCTGGCTTGGAAATTCAAGGGCTGGGCACGCTGGTAGTGGAGCTGACGGGAGTGCAGGCATAGCTGTGCTCACCGGCGGTGGTTCTTTAGGAGCCTCAATTAGCCAAGAGGCTGGTAAGGGGGGCAGGATGATAGGCAATGGTGATGGCAGAGACTTTATTGCCAATAAAGGATTGTCTGGAGTGGGTCCTTGAAGGCACGCACGGACCTGAAACCACGTGTGCCGGACCTTAAAATTAACTTTGGGATGATTCCGAAGGCAGTAGCCAATTTTGTCCCATTTTTGAAGATCTAACATGCCAGCTAGTGGGAACCAAGGACATATTTCAGCAATTTCTTTGGCAAGATCTTCCACCTCCTTTAGAGGAGTTTTCGTAACTATTCTTAGTGAGCAGATAATGCAGTTCCTGGCAGAACTTTTGTTGCGGGGAGGAAACAGCATTCCCGCCCATGTTGAAACAGTATCGGTAGTCTTAAAGTACGGGATCACTCACCAATGGGATCGAAGGTACGTCTTCGATGGTGATTTGAGCGCGCTTGGGATCCTTTTGCCCGGATGAGAATGGTGAGTGATGAAAAGTAGACTCCGTAGTCTCCTGGCTGGCTGGCCAATATGTGGGAATTACTCCCGTGGGAAGCCCCAATCTGTGAGGCTTGGAAAGTTGCTTGCCAAATGTAGGAATTAAACCCAGGGAAGCCTTAACGTTTAAGGCTTGAGAGTAGATGTGGGAACCCAGCAGGAAAGCTTAACCAGCAAGCCCCCCCCGAAGGGTTGGAAAAATAAAGACTCCGACAAGTGTTCTTCTTGGTGCAAAATGGAGCAGCTTCTTCTCTCCTTTATTCTTGATTCCCCCTTGATTCTTGATTCCCCCTTGATTCTCCCTTGATTCTCGATTCCCGATCCTCTCCTCTGCCGCACCCCAGCAAGGCTGTTTTATTGAAAACCACATGACTACAAATCCCATATGACTTTGCAGTAATTTCTTAACCAATTACAAACTTACACATCTACGTAATGCCTAAATAAAGTTACTTCTTTGTCTAAATCTTAACACACTGAGCATGAGCAGGAATGCAAACTACTGCGCATGTGTGAAATTAGCCTGGGAACCTGATGAGAAGTGAAACATAGTATCTGAGCATTGATTTAGTACAATATGCCTTTGTTAAACTGTCCTCGCTAGTTACGTGATTTCCAGCTTACATTAAATGGATGCCACAGAGGCACTGTGAGAAAGATTCGCCACAGTGGAGTCATATTTTTTGTGAGCAACAGTGTTTTTTCTCTATTAACCTTTAGTCCTGATGGCCTCCAAAATCTTTAATAGCTCTGGAAGGGAGGTCTGGGGTTCCTCCATAATAAGCAACAGATTGTCCACGAAGGCTTGCACCTTATAGACTTCTCCTTTGGTTTGTAGACCTTGAATACCTGGGGTATTTCTTATTACATGGAGTAATAATTCTAAAGATAGAATAAACAGCAAAGGAGAGAGAGGACATCCTTGCCTGGTACCTTTATGTATCTTAACTGTGTCTGTAAGGTAGCTGTTAACTACAATTCTAGTGCTTTGTGCGGAGTAAATTTGCTCCATAGCTCGTAGCATTCTGTGGCCACACTGTAAATAATCTAACTGGGTTTTAAGTAAGGACCAAGATACATTGTCAAACGCTTTGACACCGAGTGCCCAAACTCGGGCACTTGGTGTCAAAGCTGATTCAAGGTCTCACCTTTGACAAAGACGAGAATCTCTACAGTCTGGTTGGGGAAGGTCTGGCTGCCCTGCTTGAGGCACCCGTAGAAGAATTACTCCGTGAAGTAGATGTGATCTATCGCCAACCTCACAAGGGAGGGGAACCACTCCCAGGATGCCTCGGAGCGAATCTGGGATGTCTTCTGCGCCCAGTGGGTGATCGTAAGATGGAAATCACCCTCTAGAGACCTGGAATGCATCGGCGCCGGCCAGGGCTGCTTTCAGCTAGCGTCTGTGCTGATCGCTGCCATCTTGCCCCTCCGTCGTTTCCTTTCTTCGATGGGGTGAGAGGGGGTTCTGATGCCAAAGCAGCTGAGCCTCCAAGCGTACCTCATGAAAAGACTGGCATATTCGCTGGGAAGAGGCAGAAGAAGAGGAAGAAATAAGGACAGGATTGCTGTCGGGAGTGAGAGGGTGTGTCAGAGTTCAGTTTTCCAAAATATTTGAGATGCAACTTGCATGCAACATGCTCCCTCCCCCCCCACTTCCCCCTCTGCTGGACCAGCCATGAGGAATTTGGGGAGGGAGAAGTAGGGGGTGGACAGGGAGCATGTTGTGTGCCAGGCTGACCCTGTCGCCGTCTGTCCCATCACTATCACCCCTGCCGCCGCCGCCGCCCCCTGCCTCTGCCGGTCCCCGCCTCCACCACCATCATCCATGCCCCCCACTGCTGATGACCCTGACCCCGCTGCTGCCCCGTCACTCTTGCTCCCTTCATCCCCACCCCTGCCCTTGCTGCCGCCGATCCCGACCCCCCACTGCCGCCGCCGTCCCCATCGCCATCGCCCCTGCCGCTGCCGAACCCAACTTGCCTCCGCCACCATGCCTCCACCGCCATCCCTGCCCCCCGCTTCCACCGCCGATGACCCTGACCTCGCCGCCCCGTCGCCTTCAACCCTGCCCCCCCACTGCCACAGATCCTGACCCCGCCGCCGCCACCACCGCCGCTGCCCTGCTGCCTTCACCCTGCCCCCCTGCCACCGGTCCCGACCCCCCCCCCCCGCCGCCATTGTCCCATCACCAAGTTTGGGCACTCGGTGTCAAAAAGGTTCACCATCCCTGCTCTACATGTTTTGGACCACAACTCCCACAGTCCTTTGTCATTGGCAATAGAGGCTTGGAATTCTGGGAGTTGTGGTCCAAAACATCAGGAGGGCTGAAGTTTGGACACCACTGTCCTAGCCTAACTCAGGGCCGGGACTTCCCCCAGAGGAACCAGAATGAGGAAGAGAGGGTCCCTCCATGCTCAGGATCCTCTTTGTGGCCCTTGGAGAACAGCTGCTTCCTCTCCTCTCCTCTTCTTTTCAACTTGACAGGGTCACTGATATATCCCACCCCCAAGGAACGGGGAAGAGAGGATCCACCGTCCTTCGATTCCTGTTGTGTGCCTGTGGGGAATTCTTTCCATTTCTTTCACTGGCTGTACCTAAGGCCTGCTTTGGATGGAAGGGACTTTGGCTTGATGTGATGTACTTTCTAAGAAGGCTGTGCTCAGAAGAGCCTGTTCTTGGTTGCTGTTTGGGGGGAAAAGAGGACTTTAGAAAATACCTCCTTGAGGAGAGGCCTGTGAATCATAGTTATATTGATGATGCTTTAATGTATGAGGTTCATCATACCCTCTAATTTTCATCCCCGCTGAGCGGTGGCTGTCTTCTCTGCATATGCACAGGCCATAGGCACACATCTGCAACTAATTTCTCACTAACAGAATCACACAGTAGAGCAGGGCGAACCTAAATTAGAGACCGAGTGCCCAAACTGCAATTCAAAACCCACTAATTTTTCGCAAAGTGCCAATACAGTGAGCGCCCACCTATCGCAGGGGTTAGGGACCCAACCTGACCCATGATAATTGAAAATCCGCGATATGCAGATGCAGGTCGGGTTGGGCCTGGGGCACCTAGCGGGGAGCTCTTGTACTTACTGCCAGCCTGGCACCACCCTGAATGGGCCTGCGAGGGCCTTTCTGGGTCTTTTGGAGGCCCCAAAAGGGCCTCACTGTGAACTGGAAGTCATTTCTGAGGCCTCCGACAGGCCCTCTCTCCTTACCCCAGGCCTTTCCCCCCTACCCCAGGGGGTCTTTTTTCTTATACTGTGGCCCCACTATATAGCGGGATCGCAGTATATGAACCGCAAATGGGCAGGGGGCCACTGTATAGCAATTTAACCTGAATACAGGTGGCTGTGAAGGGGCTAGGTCATGTTCCCACAGAAAGGGCTCCGAGTACCACCTTTGGCACACATGCCATAGGTTCGCCAACACTGCAATAGATGGTGCCATGGTTTTGCATGGCAGCACAGCTTAGAGAGAATTTGGTGAAGTTCCTTCACCTCTGAAAGAATAATTCAGGGCCTGAGCAAGCCAACCAGTGAAATAACTAGTCTTCATATTTACATGGGAGCAACTTCCATAGAGTTGGAAGATACCTCAAGGGCCATCCCGGTCGCCACCCCTAGGGAGGCCCAAAAAAACCCTCCACTCAGAGTCGGGCCTTCTCAGTGGCTGGGTCGTTTCTTTGGAACCATCTTCCAAGTGAGATTAGTCTTGCCCAGTCCCTTCCAGAATTTTAAAAAACATCTTTAAACCTGGCCATTTAAAGCTGCCTTTGGTGACTGCTGAGGTTATTGCTCTGCCCATATGTTAGTTTATTGTTTGCTGCCGTCATCTTGTTTTTGCCGGTCTTATTATTAGTATTTAATCTGTTATTATTACTTGTTCAGTTTTTTTTCTTGGTCTGTTCATTGGGTGGTATATTAATTGAAATAATAAATAAATAATCAATTAACTGTTAATTACAGCATTATATTGATTAAACCCAAAATAAATATTATTGTAGGAAAAATGCTACTTTTGTGTGATTTGTACACATATCGCGAAGTTGACACCACCTTAGAAGGTGCATTTTCTCCTGTACAAGGGAGAGAGGGAACAATCTCAAATGATATTCACAGTTAGTTTCTGTACTGGCTTGTAGTTAAATTATTAACATTTGCAAGAAAGTTGAATTGGCTGGACTATTCAGTGCACAATCTAGAAAGTTCCATGGGATTCCTTTGCATCATGAGTCATTAACTGAAATTCTCACATGCAGATTCAAGAAACAGTACTAAGATTACTTGGGGGGGATCCATTGCCTGTACTTCAAATGATCAAATCAACATGATTTAACCCTTTTCTATGAGAGCTCTTTGTTAACAATACAAGTAATGTTTTGTGCTGTGCTTCATATAACCAGGCAAGATTGTCCAAGAAACTTTATGCATGACTGGAGATTTGACTCACAGTCTGATGCTCTTAGTATTTGCTTCATAATTTAGTGGTTGCCCAAGCCAGCTCAGTGCTCTCTGGGTTCTCTGCTTTTTCTTCATGGAGCTTGGAAAAGTATACTCTTTTATCTGTCCACCCACCCACCTGATCACAACTGCTAGCATCCCCCATCATGCTGAGGCCAAAATTCTGTTATGGAATTGTCCCGGTGATTATTGTGGTTTTTGTTTTGTTCACATATCCAGGCTTACAATTGAGTGCACGGAATACTGCAAAAAGAGTCACACACACCCCATTCCTCCATGTCCAGTTTCTGTTGCCCTGTTGCCCTACCATAAGATTTGGGCCGTAACATTCAGGCATCCTCAGCAAAGTTGCCCACGACCTACTCCCCACAAAAATAACGTTTCCAAGCTCTATTTTTTCCACTGATTTGGATAAAAGATCCAAAAGGTGGTCCTACTAATGATTGAAGTGTAACACTGAATGTAATGTTGAAATGTAACATGAATAAAGACAGCCGCTTCTTCCTAACCTGCTCCTGGCAGTTTTTCCAGTGTTGCCCCAGAAAGCTGATGGGTTTACTTGGTTGGACCAACAGAGCAATGGGTTGATTCCTGAAACTCTGTCCTCTCTCTGCCTGGAGCTCTGGAGAGGGTTTCTTCTTAGGACCTTCAGCTTAAGAAAAAGCCAGTCTACAGAAACATTGCCAGGTGTGGGGACTTGTGGTTATGAGTCTCTTTGTTTTTTTGCTATGTAGAGAAATCATGACAAGGGTACCAACAGCCTCAGGTGAGTGATTCCTGACCCTGTCACCTATCGTTAGGCCTCTGAGACTTAGGACAGTTGATTGATATGGATGTCACTTTACAGAGAATGTATCAAAATTTTTGCTGATTAATAAAGTGGTTAATAGTGCTCCTGCCCGTGTGCATCCAATCTGGTGCACAATTGGGGGCATGGCTAGCATCTTGATAATTGGACAATGTGTTGCTGCAGCTTATACAGTACTGTAATCTTTTTGGAAGAGTAAATTTCCACTTATATTCTGGCCTCTGTCTTCAAGGAAGATGCTACATGGAATGTTTTCTAACCACAAATGACTCCATGTTCTGACAGGCCGTTTCTCAGTTCTGTGAACTGAAAGGAGGGGCATCTGTTCCTGAGTTCAGCCATGCACTGAGGAGTGTGCAGTAGTCAACTACTGGGTCCAAGCTACTTCAAATATCTAATCTCGCAGTATGAACCAGCTCGAGTGCTAAGGTCATCAGGAGAGGCCTTTCTCTCCATCCCACGACCTCGAGGTGCCTCTCAGAAGAACACATGAAAGGGCCTTTTCTATTGCTGTTCCCAGACTTTGGACCTCCCTCCCGCTTCAAATACATCAAATTTGCTTCAAATACATCGGAACTTCATCTATTTCGATGCTAATTCTTAGCCTGAATCACCATTAAATTCCTAGTATCTCTATCTATATGCAATAACTTCTAAATCTTTTCATCTGTCCTATATTTTTTTCTTTCATTTTTTAATCTACATGATTCTCTTATGGATATTCCTCTCATAACTGTCTTCATAGTGTCCCACATCACACGCACTATACTCCCACCTGGCTCATCTATACACCATAATTCCAACCATTCCTTTTTTAGCCTGAAAATGAAAAGACTAAGAGTTGAAATGGCAACTCTTCAGATATATTGTCGAAGGCTTTCACAGCTGGGATCTGATAGTTGTGGGGGTTTCAGGATGTTTGACCATGTTCG
Organism: Phrynocephalus guinanensis; assembly: GCA_037367245.1. NCBI lineage: Eukaryota > Metazoa > Chordata > Lepidosauria > Squamata > Agamidae > Phrynocephalus > Phrynocephalus guinanensis. The sequence continues at coordinate 7,056,729 of CM074744.1, read as the reverse complement.
GGAAGTTTTTCTTCATGACATTTCCCCAGCCACAGAGTCTGGTGAAACCTCAGGAAGAAAACCTTCCAGAACATGACCAAATAGACCAAACAACTATCTCTTCACATAGCTGGATGGGCCATCATGTGGAAGGTGGGTAGAGAATGGCCCTTGCCTCCTCTTTCCCCACCCAGTGCACTCCTTCCCAGGAGAGGGTAGGTGCTGCGTTGATCCAGGGTTCACCCTGCCACCCTTTTGCCTTTAAAAAAAGTTTTCAAATTCTTTTACATATCAACATATAAAAAGACGTTGTATAGCTTGTGGTCACTACGTACACATGTAGAGACACAGCACTGAATTAAACCCATTCCAAACCAGAGCAAAACAAAAAAGATGAGAAGGGATTAAATGGGAACTGAGACACAAGGGGATTCCCACCAGATTGCCTCAGGAAGGAGTCATGCCTGGAGGAGAAATGAAGTCTTCCGCCCTGCCAGGGTTGATAAGATGTGTTCTCTCCCCAAACATTTCCCATATTCCAGGAACTTGGAAGGCTTCTTTCCTGTTTGGACCATTTCTCATCTAACAAAGTTTGTGTGGCACCTGAAACTTTTCCACACTGCAGACTTTTCAGTGGCTTCTTTTTATATTTTATTGAATTTTCTAAATATAACAATTTAAAACAAATACATTGCTTATGTGTTGCCATGTTGCATAGTTCAAATAGAAATATTTTCCCAATATTTCAGCCCAAGTGTTTGGAATATTCCAAATTTACATGCTTCTTTTTCATAATTGTATTTATCGTTACTTATCTCCATCTTCATCTTCATCTTCATCTAGTACAAAAAGTGAAAATAACACAGTACAGTATTAAATTAGCCTATTTGATGTTCGCTTGGCCTCTCGGGGGGTGGCAACCCGAAGTGAGTGCGCTCGTGACTGCTGAACTGGTTGGGCCGAGGTTGATCGCTGGGCGATCCGCTCTGCGAGGTAGTCCGGGCCCAAGCCATGGAGGGTTTTATAAACTAAAACCAGGACCTTGAATCTGATCCAGGACGCAACGGGCAACCAATGCAGCTGGGCCAGGACTGGGGTGATGCGGTCAAAGCGACGCGCGCCCACCACCAGTCTGGCTGCCGCATTTTGTACCCGCTGCAGTCGCCGGAGGAGAGTCAAGGGCAACCCCATGTAGAGGGCGTTGCAATAGTCCAGCCTCGAGATCACCAGCGCCTGAACCACTGTTCTCAGGGAGTCGCCGTCTAGGTACGGGCGGACCTGGGCAATCTGTCAAAGATGGTAGAACGCGGTCCAGGTCACGGCAGCCACCTGGGCATCCAGAGATAGCGCCGGATCCAGGACCACGCCCAGATTCCTAACCCTATCTGCCATCTGGAGAGAAACTCCCTCCAAGGTGGGGAGAGGGCCTCTGTACCCAGATGGCGAACTCCCAAAGAACATCACCTCGGTCTTCTCGGGATTGAGCCTGAGCCTGTTGGCCCTGGTCCAAGCCATAACCACCTCCAGGCACTGGTCGAGGGTCCGGACAGCTTCCACTGCAGAGGTGGAAAAGGAGAGATAGAGCTGCATGTCATCAGCGTACTGGTGACAGCAGACTCCAAATCTCTGAATGACCCCAGCCAGTGGTCTTACGTAGATGTTGAACAGCATGGGGGAGAGAGACGACCCCTGCGGAACTCCACAAGGGAGTGTCCACGGGGGCATCATGAAGCAATTACAGTGGTACCTCGTATAACGTAGGGTTTGCTTAACGAAAAAATCGTACAACGTAAAAAAATCTGCCCCCCCTCCCCCCCATGAGCCTCTCCGAACAAAGTCTGCCGCCCGTGCGCCCTCTTGCCTGCTGGCCGCCTCCGGGGCTCCGGCAAGAGGGAGCCGGAGGAACAGGAGGCGGTGGCGGTGGCGGTGGCGGCGGCTGCTGCTGTTGCTGTTGCGCCTGCTGCTGCTGCTGCACCGGGCGCGGCCTGGACACTCGCCTGGGTCTCCTGTGGGCAGCTCGCACCGAGTTCATTTGCCGGCTCGGGTTGGGGGAGGAGAGGGGGTCGCTCCTCCGGCACACCGGTTTACTACTTCAGGGAGGGAAGGAGGGAGGGAGGGATGGGGGTAAGGGGTAGAGGGGAGGGTGAGGGAAGAGGAGGAGGAGGAGGAGGAGGAAGGGGTGCCCCCCCACTTCGGGTTGGCGGGGAACAGGAACGGGCCGGCCGAGCTCCGCTGAGTGGAAAAGGAAGGCGCCTCCTCTTTCTCTCCTCCTCCTCCTTCCTCCTCCTTCCCGACCACCGCCGCTGCCACCTCCTCCTCGTTCTCCTCAGTGCCGCGCTCCGGTCCCTCCTCCTCCTCCTCCTCCTCCTCCTCCTCCTCCTCCGGCGGTTAACGAGGCCTCCGGGGCTCCGGCAAGAGGGAGCGGGAGAATTCCCCCCCCAAGCCCCCAGTGTTTTTGCTGCTGCTGCTGCTGCTGCTCCCGGGGCGGCCTTGGCGGCGAGCAATGCTGCTCCTGCCGCCGCGGCTCAGCCGAAGGCAAAGGGCGACTCCGGGATGCTCCGCGTCTCGCCGGCCCCAGCCCCGCCCCCGCCCTCGAACCGCGGAACCGGAGGCCTCCCCCCACCCCCGCGGCCACCTTCACCTGACCACCTCTGGCCGCCGGGGGAAAGAGGGAAGGAGGGAGGGGAGACGAGGGGGCGCCCAGGACAAGCGGCGCACCCCACTCCCTTCCCCCACCCCCGCGGCCACCTCCCCCCGACCACCTCTGGCCGCCGGGGGAAAGAGGGAAGGAGGGAGGGGAGACGAGGGGCAGCAGACACGGAGGGGGTGACTATGCATTGGAACGGATTACATCCGCTTTCAATGCATTCCTATGGGAAATTAGAATTCGTACAACGAAAACTTTGTATAACGTAATTTGATTTGGAACCAATTAATTACGTTATACAAGGTACCACTGTATTTATTCTCCCCCATACTTGTAGCCGCCGTTTCAGGAAGGGGGTATTGAAGAAGCTTAATGAAGAACAGAAATCAGGATGTCACCAAGATATCTCTCTTGTAGAGCAATGGGGTAAAGCAGAGAAAAAGGAAACTGTCTATTCACGAGAATAAAGCTTCATAAGTCCAAGATTATTTACATACTCCGGAGCCGCAGCTGACGACCGTTCACCATAACGGCCGCCGGGCTTCCACCAGCAGGGAGTTTGGGCTATTTCTGGAACTGCAAAGTCTGTTGCCACATTCTTCGCAGCCCACAGATGCTGCCTCTCTTCGCTTACCCTCATTCCAGGGTCCTGTTTCTGGGGAAATTCAGCTTGAAGAGCCAGAGGGCTTATCAAGGCATCTCACTGTGGCAAACTGGAAGCCGGAAGTCTTTCAGTGGTTTCTTTAATACATGGGTCATAATGTACATAGAAGGGGTGTGATGATATCTTCTATTACCCCACCTTCCACATTAGGACACCAGTGCCTGATGTGCAGTAATACGATGATCCCAAGACTCTTCACAGATATTACTGTGAAACTCTCTGCATCCCAAATTATATATGTGCATCTGTTTTTTCCTACCAATAAGTAATGTTCCCTCTAAATAACCATCCTCTATTGCAGTTCATTGGGTTTGTTACTTGATTTGAAACTTTGTATTTTGTGTTCATTTCTATTTTGCAGGTAAGGTGCTGTAGAGAAGAAATAAAAGAGGAAGACACCAAGCTCCAGAGAAAGGGGTTGAATGCTCAAATGCAAAAGACTGTGCTGAGAGTTGCTGCGGTGACATTCCATGGCTATTTCCTCCCACCCCCATGTTCATTATGATAGCACTAAGCTAGGGCATGGCAGAAATCATTGGCTGTGATGTTTATCTAATGTGGGGATCCCTCTAGAATGTTGGCATGCACCCCTCCCCCACCGAGGTACACAGCACCCAACATTCATATGACTTTCAGAGATAGAAACTTGAGCTCATTGTAAATTGCAATAATAAATGAAATGGCTTAATAAGCATGATTGTCTCCCAAGAGTTAAAAGGTACATGGTACATAGGCATATCTAGCATACAGATATACATGCATTAACAATAATACTCGAGCAATAAGCGATAGCGTAAGCAATATATGAATACATTTTGTGGCTATGCATGGCAAGAATTTGCAGGTATAGACAGTGAATATTTTCAAATACAATGTGTAGATACATGAGAATACATAAGTAAGAATGATCTGTCTATGTTGGGGCTTACATTTTTGTGGGGGGAAAGGTCAAAAACTACCTAAAAACTACCTAACAATATATCTTTCTGCTTCCAATGCTCTGGATGGTTGCTTGCTGGAAAGTCCTTTTAAGAGTTCATATGGGTCTGGGAAATATATTCTTCTTGTGCTGGATAAATCTGGTTTAGAAAAATCTGGTTTGCATGAATGCCAAGTCCAGTCCTTAAGAGGACATCAATCTTGCCCTCTGACCATAGTCCTTGCAATTGAGAAAATGAGGAATGTATGAGGAATGTGAGAATATTCCTTAAATGTTCTTCTGGGATCATTCTGCTGGTAAAGCTTCAAACTGCCATGGGAGGGTATACCTGTGAGAATATTTCTCTTTCTCTTAGGGTACATATAGCTAAAATCAAGCCATGAGGGGGGAGATCTCTCTCCCTTTCTAATTTTGTTTTAAATTTGAATTCATACCCTGAGAGGAAGGTCTTTTCCTGCTAGATTTTTAGAGGCAAAAGGAACATGGTTAGTGGTGATTTTTATACCTTTTTAAACCATGTTGATTGCTTGTGCCCAAAAATGTATGGCACATGAGACTTGTAGTCAGTTTGCTTCCAACTCTGAAAGATGCCTCTGCTTGCTGTCTTGTAATTACAACCAGCAGGAAGCTGATAAGCTAGCTTTGTATAAACAATGTCTCTGAAGATAACAGTCTACTCTTCCTAGCAAACTGATAACCATTCCATGCTTCCTGTTATCTGGCATGCTTTCTGTGTGCGAGTGGGATGAATCAAACCCGTATAATACCCTTTTACCCCATGAGAATAGTTGAAAGATGAGATCTTTGGGATATTTTCTTTCTAAAGCACTTAAATCTCCAGAAGTCTTCCTCACAATTCCTGACAGCTGATGCCTGTCAGGAAAGCAAACTTCCCCTTCTCCAGCAAACTCTTTCTTCTCCAACAACCTTTTACCCGCTCCCTCCCCCACCTGCTTCCAGTTGATAGACAGAGAGAGGGGGGGGGAGGGAGAAGGGCATCTTTGATTTCTAAATTTTCCTGCGGCTTGCTAAAGAAAGAGTGAGGGGGACTCTGGCTGCTCACGATTTCTGGGAAAGGAAATTGCATTCTCCCTGGCTTTGGAGTAAGGAAAATCTTAGGCAGGGAACAGATCCTTGAAAAAATGATTTTTCGCTTGGCCTTTCTCCTATAATTTGTACTGACGGTATCTTGCATTTGCCAAAGCGCACGAAAGGCTGGCCTTTGCCCTAAAGGCCAACTTTGTCCTTTTGGAAAAGGGGTCTATCTTTGGGATTCCCTCTCTGGGCAAATCTGCTTTGGTCCAGCCCAGAGTGGAACTCTGCATAGGCTCTAAAGCTGGCCGCTTCTGAACCCTGAGGAGCTTTCCCTGGGAAATGGAATCCTGAGTCTTAAATGATTCCAGGGCTTGTGTTACTGAGCCGTGGACAAAATTATGGCCTTTTTGCATTGCTTTGGGAAACCCTGCCCCATGGCTTGGCTCTTTGCTGCAAGAAAGTGACTGAGTTAACTCTAATGCCTGCCTTTGGGGCATCTCCTTGCCTTTTAGAGGTACAGTTTCTGGCAGGACAAAATTTTTCCCCTTCCGCTTCTGGGGTTTGATGAAATCTTCCTGAGTGTCATTTTGCCCTGTGCTGAGACTATTCTTGATGGAAAATTTTGATTTTTAACCCTTCCAGATGTTCTGTTGTTGACTTTCCTAAACCCCCTTGGGGTTCCCTTTTTTGCTCAACCAATTCCTGATTCTGGGACACTGTTCCTAACTGCAGGTCACTAGGTGGAAAACACACACACACACACACACACACACACCTGGACACTCTTCAGTGGTTCTCAACTGGTGGGTCCCCAGATGTTGCTGAACTGCATCTCCCAGAAATCCCTTCCAGCACAGTGAGTGGTGGAGGCTTCTGGGAGTTGTAGTCCAGGAACATCTGGGGACCTAGAGGTTGAGAACCACTCTAGCTAATTATATTGGGGAAAGAGGACTGCTGAAGTTGCCCCTGGACAACATGTTGCCGGTATGGAGAGCACCTAAAGAAATGAAGGGGTTCTTTAAAGGAAGTGAAGAAGCAGATGGGTGGGGCTTTCCAAGAGAAGAAGTGGGTGAAGGAGTTGGTTTGTTCTAGTTCCCCAGGACATGGTGAAAGGGAATGAGAGAGGAACAGGAGAAAGGAGAACAGGAAATGGGGAACAGGAAAGAGGTGAAGAGTATGGAAAGTCAGATGAAAGCCAGAGACATGAGGATGAAGGAGGTAGGAGCCATCAGAATAGGTACCCCCGGAAGGAAGATCTTGCCTTACACAGGGTGCCCTATGGAGAGGTTTTGAGAGAAATGGGAGAAGCCTGGGCAGAAGAAGGGCTGCCTTTGTTTGGAACGCGGGACCCCATCCAGCTCCGTTCCGCCTTACGGGAAAGTAATTCCCGTTACTTTCAGACCCACCCGCCAGCCAGGATCTCACGGCAGGGGGCTTTGGAGGGCAAACGTGTGGACCACGGGCTGGAGGGGCTGGCAAACGTCTTCCTTCCTCTCCCCCCTCCCTCCACTACATCACCCATTGTCCCCAGACAAGCAGGACCTCTGGGGTTGCAGTCCAGATACATGCTCTGGGGATTCCCCCTTCAGATAACTTGGAGAATTGATTTACAGTATATGCATAGAAATTACAGTAGGCAAAATTCTGACCGTCGCCTGGCTTGGTCATGGGAGTTGTAGTCCAGAAGAGAAGGTGCGCTTCCCCCTCCCGGTTCAGATGCAGGAGAAAAGGAGGAGGGAGGGAGGGAGGGAGGGAGGTGGCGGAGGACCATTTTTCCACCTCCAACTGCAGTATTTCCTCCCTCTCTAGGAATCTGGCCAAGCTCGGCTGCTTTTAACCCTTACACCCGATGAGACTTGCCTCGGAAGCCATTGAAATGGAAAGAGGGGAGTCGGTGGCCGCTTGTGAAGGAGGGTCAGAAATGCTGAATTTCGGGGAAGCAAAGCTGGGAGCCAGGCAGAGGGAGGCTGGGGGGGGGAGGAGAGGTAGTCCCCCCCTCACCACCTGAAATGGGGCAGAAGAAGATGAAGATGATGATAAAGAGGGGATATCCGAGGAGGAGGAGGAAGGCGGATCCCCCCTTTCACCTTCCTCCCTCCTTCCCTGCCTGCCTTGGAGGACCAGAAGGGCGGGGGGGGGTATTCAATCCTCCAAGGGGGGAAGGGCAGCGAGTCTCGATTCCTAGAGTGGCAGGAAGCGAAGGCTCCCAGGGAGGGGGCTGTTTTCCACCCCCGCCCCCAAAAAGGCTCTCTATGGTTGCTGGAAGGAGGGGAAAGAGACCCCCCAGGAGGAGGAGGAGGAACGTTGTGCAATGGGGGGGGCGTTGGGAGATGGGGGGAAATGGAGGCTGCCGGGGAGGGAAGAGAAAAGACCCTCCTGGGCGTCCCTTTATGGGTGGTGGTGGAGGAGGAGGCGTTGCTAATGAAATCCGTGGGGGGGGGGGTCCCAGGAGAGAAGCCCCCACCCCGCCGCCGCACACTCCTTTGGGTCCGGAAGGAGAAAGAGGCGCAAAGTTCCATCCTGCACTAAGCCTCCCCCCAACCTCCCCCTCCTTCCCATTTCTCTCCCACCCCCATTTTAATTTGAAATGAGGAGGGGGGATAACTGAACCCCCCTTTGGGAGGGAATTGGGGGGTCCGATCCAGGCAAAAAACCCTCCTCCTCCTTCCCTTTCTCTCCCCCCCCCCCCCCCCAAGGAAAAAGGAGGGAGGAAGCAGCTTTTTAAAGCTGGACCAGGACAGGGAACGGTGGGGGGGGTCAGAAAGAGAAAGAAGGCAATCGCCCCCACCCCCAAAAGAACCAGGCCTTCTTCTCCAGGGGTAGATCTCCCTCCCATTGAAGGGGGGCATTTGAGGGGGGGAATTGGAGGGGGAAGTGCAATGGGTGGAGGAAGGGGCGTATCTGAGCCATTTAGGGCTTTATATGCCAAAACAAGCACTTTGAATTAAGCTCAGGCAACAACTGGAAACCAATGCAGTTTATGCAGAATCGGCGTGATGTGATCCCTGGCGGCCCCTCCACTTACCAGCCACGCCACATGATTCTGAACCAGTTGCAATTGCCGAACTGCCTTCAAAGGCTGCCCCAAGTAAAGTGCATTGCAGTAATCAATACGGGATGTCACCACAGTGCATGTGTAACTGTCATGAGGCTCTGTTTGTCCAGATAGGGGTGCAGCTGGTATATTTTCTGCAGCTGAAGGAAGGCACCCCTGGCCACCGAGTCCACCTGGGATTCCATTGTTAGACCAGGGTCCAGGAGTACCCCCAAGCTGCGGACCCTGTCCCTTAGGGGGAGTGTAACCCCATCTAGGACAGGGAGGTGGCTCTCTGTCTTGCCTGGTGAAGCACCCACTAACAGCACTTCCATCTTGTCTGGATTGAGTTTCAATTTACTTACCCTCATCCAGTTCATTATCTGGTCCAGACATGAGTTCAGCACAGAAACCGCCTCACCTGGATTGGCGGACAATGAAAGGCAGAGCTGAGTGTCCTCAGCATATTACTGACTTCTCAGCCCAAACCTCCTGATGACCTCTCACAGCAGTTCCATGTAGGTGTTAAACTGCATGGGGGACATTATCAAGCCCTGAGGAACCCCATGACATAAACGCCACAGGGTAGAGCTACTATCCCTCAGCACCACCTTCTGGACATGGTCAGCTAGGAAGGAATGGAACCATTGCAAAGCGGTCCCTCCAACTCCCATCCTGGCTAGCCCGTCCAGAAGGACACCATGGTAGATGGTGTTGAAAGCTGCTGAGAGGTCCAGGAGTATTAACAGGGTCGCACTCCCCCTGTGTCTCTGCCGGCAAAAGTCATCGTACAGGGTGACCAACGCAGTCTCTGTTCCAAAACCCTGGTTGAAACTTGATTGAAATGGATCCAGGAAATCTGTTTTATCCAGCAGTGCCTGGAGCTGTCCAGCCACCACCCGCTCCAACACCTTGCCCAAATAAGGGAGGTTTGCTACTGGTCGGTAGTTAACTACCAGGTTAGATTTTTAAAGGAGTGGTCTAATTACCACTTCTTTCAAGGCAACAGGGACCACTCCCTCTCTTAAAGAGGCATTTACAGCTTCCTGGACCCAGGTGTGAACCCCCCTGGCCAATCTTTCAATTATCCAAGAAGGGCAAGGGTCAAGCAGCGTGGTGGTAGAATGGACAAATCCAAGCACCCTGTCCACATGCTTGGGTCTCAACAATTGAAACTCATCCAATAATACTGGACCTAAGCATGGTGCACTGGACACATCCCTTGATTCTGCACCAATGGTGGAATCCAGCTCACTGCAAATCTGGACCACCTGAAAGAGCTCCACTGGACGGCACTCTGAGGAAGCAATACGGTTGGTGAAATATTGCCTTTTCGCCAACTGTATCACCACCGAATAGCCCTGATAGTGGGCTCAAAGCCGTGTTTAATCAGATTCTCCACCGTCTCCTCTACCGCTTCATCACCCACAGCTCAGATGTATACCAAGGAGCCATCTTGGCTCTGCGAATAGGGAGAAGACACTTAGGTGCGATCATGTCAACTGCCCGGGTCATCTCCCTATTCCATAGGGCAGGCATGTCCAAACATCGGCCCTCCAGATGTTTTGGAGCACAACTCCCAGAATTCCAAGCCTATATCTCCAATGGCAAAGGACTATGGGAGTTGTGGTCCAAAAACATCTGGAGGGCCAAAGTTTGGACATGCCTGCCATAGGGCGACCGGAGCTTTGACAGGAACACCGGCCATATCAGATGGATAATCCCCCAGAGCAGGGGTCCTCAAACTTTTTAAAGAGGGCTTTAATGGGTACATTGAATATAGTTCAGAAACAAAGACCCAATACTGATACCTGTATGTGACCCAAAACCAACCTCTTTCTGACAGGATCGTAGAACAAAGGCCTGATCACTCTTTCTTTGGGTCTGGAGGAAATGTCTTATGAGGAACGGCTTAGGGAACTGGGAATGTTTAGCCTTTCAAAAAGAAGACTGAGAGGGGATATGATAGCTATGTTTAAATATTTGAAAGGATGTCATATTGAAGAGGGAACAGGTTTGTTTTTCATGGCTTCAGAGACTAGGACTCGGGGCAATGGTTTCAAACGACAAGAAAAGAGATTCCATTTAAACAGTAGGAAGAACTTCATGACAGTTAGAGCTGTTTGGCAGTGGAATACTGTATGCTGCCACGGAGGGTGGTGGAGTCACCTTCTTTGGAAGTTTTTAAGCAGAGGCTGGATGGCCATCTGTCGGAAATATTGTGATGGGGTTTCCTGCATGGCAGGGGGTTGGACTAGATGGCCCTCGAGGTCTCTTCCAACTCTATGATTCTATGTCTCATTTCTGCCTTGGCCTTTGAAGTACCCCCCCCCCCATTCACACCTTCCACTGCACCTCTTAGGAAGCCCAGCAGGGGAGCTATAGTCTCTGAGAGGAAGGCTCAGTCTGGTCATATACATATCAAGGGAATAAGGAATGTATTCCGGACACTATGGCGCCTTCTGGAAGGGGAAATCATTAAGGGAAGAAAAGGATGCCCCATCTTTATAGGAGAGCCAATGACTTTGCCTTCCTCACGTTTTCAGCCAATTAGATGTAGGATCCAAACTGTATGTAAATATTATCCAATGAGGTTGTATACTTTAGGACCCTTTTTCTGTTGTGGTATAAAACTATTTTACACTGTATGTTTGGGGTCTTACTTTCTCTGCCATTAAGCGAAGACCCTAGCTGATTCCTGTTGAATAAAAAAAATTGGACATTGGTTCAGCTGGTTGCGTCTCTTGCTAAAGAAAATATACAAGGTAAATCCATAAGGTAACAGCGGGTGCATTGGCCGGTTTTCTCTGGTGATTTTTTAAACAAAATCCTCAACGGAGGGGGTCAGGCTTCCCTGGTTGCTGGCTGCTGCTGCTCTCCTTGGTGAGTACCCTTGGTAGTAATCTGGTTGGGTGGGATCTGGTTGAATGGTTTACTTTCTCTTCACGGTACAACAACACCGTTGAATACAACTTATGCTATATGTCGTTGAATATATCTGGCTTGACCGTTTTCAAGTTCAGCTGCCATGCCTTGCCATCTTCTTGCAAAAAGTTCTTCGCAGTCTCCTTTCAAGTAACCAGCAACCTTATCGATTTCCATACAGTCTCTTATATTGCCACACAAGCTTTTCCTTGGTTGGAATTTCAGCTTGCTTCCAAAACTGTGCATATAAAATCCTAGCTGTTACAATTATGTGTTCTAACTACAGTGGTACCTTGTATAAAGGAATTAATTCATTCCAAATGAAATTATGTTAAGCAAATTTTCCTTTCTACAAATTCCCATAGGAATGCATTGAAAATGGAGTAATCCCATTTTTATGTTTTATGGATTCTCCCCATAGGCGATTATGTTAAGCAAATTTCCCCGATCTCCGGAATTTTTTATATTGTACAGATTTTATGTTATACAAGCTGTTTGTTATACAAGGGTCCACTGTATATCCAATATACCCATTCCCTTTTACTTCCCAGTGCCCCTTTCCCCTTTTCCTCTTCCCCCCTTCCCCTCCTATTTTACCTTAAAAGAAAGTAATAAAACCTTAAAAAAAACTTTTTAAAGAGGGGGGCCGGTTCATTGTCCCTCAGACGCTGTTGGGGGCTGGACAATAGAAGAACAACTGTAATCCGCATAAAGGCATAACCAGGCATGTCCAAACTTCGGCCCTCCTGATGCTGTGGACCACAACTCCCAGAATTCCAAGCCTGCATTTCTAATGGCAAAGGACTGTGGGAGTTGTGGTCCAAAACATGTGGAGGGCCGAAGTTTGGACATGCCTGGCATAAATCCTTATGTGCCACAGTGCCAAAAGAGTCCCTGCAATGGACAACCAGGGAGACCCCACTGGAAACAGGTTCATCTTCCCCTCCCTCCATCAGCATTGCTCTGCCAGGGAGGGGCGTCACTAATAAAATGAATGACAGTCCTTTCAGCTCCTGGTTTGCCTCAAGGCATTCAACTAATGCTTGCCGAGGCGGGACAACAAGGGACCACTGCAGTGTGTTGCTGTTCTTTCCAGTTTTGTTTCTTGAGCTCCTCTTGTGGCCCTTCTTCTTTTTCTGGCCGTGTGGACAACAGGTGCCCCTTCATAAGAACATAACATAAGAAGAGCCCTGCTGGATCAGGGCAACGGCCCATCTAGTCCAGCTTCCTGTATCTCACATTGGCCCCACCAGATGCCTCTAGGATGCGTTTGAGAGCGCATGAGACTAGATCTCTGTCTCCTGATCCCACTCCCCTGCATCTGGCCCTTGAAGGACCCTGGTTTTAAGCCTGGCGATTACACATCTCCCTCATGGTTTGTAACCTGTGATGGACTTTTCCTCCAGGAGAGACACCCCCCCCCAATCCAGGGCTGTTTTTCCAGCCAGGGCTGGGTGGTCCCTGCTAGGAGGACACCCAGTTGCCCCAATCCTCCTCTCCAGCTGCCACCAGGGAGAAAAGGGCTCTTCGGCAGCAGCAGTGGGGGTGTGGGAGGCTCTGGCTCCCGAAGAGGAACCTCACATTTTGAACCTGAGCGGCTGCCCTGGAAAGGGAGAGGAAGGCGGCTAAGAGGCTGCCCTTCTCCAAAGCCAGAGGCCGTGGCCCCAGCCCCAGCGCTCCCACAGAGCCTTCTGGGATGGAGGGGGGAAGACCCTCCCCAGCGAGGTAACTTGGAAGGGCCAAGGGCTTGGGTGCCTCAGTTATTTATTTGTTTGTTTCTTTGATTCATTTTTATACCGCACCATTTTCCTTCAGGAACTCTAGGCGGTTTCCATAATAAAAAAGGTAAAAACATCAAGTTGAGGGGGGGGATATGATTGAGACGCACAAAATAATGCAGGGCATGAGTAAAGTGGATAGAGGGAAGCTCTTCTCCCTCTCACAAAATACCAGAACTAGGCAACATACACTCAAATTGAGGGCTGGGAGAGTAAGAACAGACAAAAGAAAATATTTTTTCACCCAGCGCGTTGTTAGTCTATGGAACTCCCTGCCACAGGATGTGGTCATGGCATCTGACCTGGATGCCTTCAAAAGGGGATTGGACAGATTCCTGGAGGAAAAGTCCATCACAGGTTACAAACCATGATGGAGATGTGTCATCTCCAGGCTTAAAACTGGGGTACGTCAAGGGCCAGAGGCAGGGGAGTGCTATCAGGAGACAGATATCTAGTCTCATGCGCTCCCAAACACATCTGGTGGGGTCACTGTGAGATACAGGAAGCTGGACTAGATGGGCCCCTCCCTCCCTCCCTCCCTCACACACCCACACCCACACACCAGGCCTCTGCCAAAAAGCCTCCCTGCCCCAATTCCTATGACAGCCTATCCCTTTTTCTCCCTTTCAACTGACCAGAAGCTCCTCAGTCTTGTCTGGGTTTAGTTGCATTTTGTTCATCTTCACCCAGTCCATCACTGCAGCTGAAAACTCGTGTGAAGTACAGTGGACCCTCGTATAACAAACAGTTTGTACAACATAAAATTTGTACAACATAAAATATTCCAGAGATAGGGAAAATTTGCTTAACAGAATCACCTATGGGGCAAATCTGTACAACATAAAAATGGGATTACTCCATTTTCAATGCATTCCTATGGGAAATTTGTATAAAGGAAAATTTGCTTAACAGAATTTCATTTAGAATGAATGTATTCCTTTATACAAGGTACCACTGTATAGTATCTCCCACAGAATCTGGAGTTGCTGAGAGGTAGAGCTGGGTGTCATGAGAATATAGGAGGCACTTCACCCCGAAAGTCCATCATTCAGGGAAAGCTTTCCTGAAGAGAAAGGTCTTTGCCTGTTTCCGGAAGGACAAGAGGGATGGGGCAGTCCTGGCCTCTAGTGGGAGGGAGTTCCAGAGTCTGGGCGCCGCAGTCGAGAAGACCCTTTCATGGGTTCCCACGAGATGTACCTGTGAGGGTGGCGGGATGGAGAGAAGGGCCTCTCTTGATGACCTTAATACCCAAGTTGGTTCGTACTGTGAGATTTGATCTTTGAGGTAGCTTGGGCCCAGGTCGTCCAGTGCTTTGTAGGTCAAGGTCATCACTTTGAATTGTGCCAGCTAGGTGATTGGCAGCCAGTGGAGCTGCTTTAATAGGGGGTGTAATGTGTAACCCGTCCCAGTCAGTAGATTGAGCGAGATTGGATATGCTCTGGGCATCTAGGCAGCTCATGCTGGCATTAGACTAATGGAAATGGGAGGTTAGGTGTGATAGTCTTTCTCATGAGCCAGTTTTTAAAATTCTCCTCTTTAGAATCAGAATGAGAATACTTTTATTGGTCAAGTGTGGTTAGACACACCCCGAATTTTTTTGGTAAAATATGCTCTCCACATGTAAAAGGAAATATAAGAATCATATAGTCAACAATAAAAACACATTACAACAATCCAATATAACCTATTATTTTAAAAGGAAGAAGAGAAGTAAAAATTATTTATTCAACAGTTTGATAGCACTTGGAAAGAAACTATCTTTATATCCAGTTGTCCTAGTGTGCAATGCCGTAAAACGTTGCCCTGAGGGTAACAATTGAAACAGGTTATATCCAGGATGTGTGGAATCTGCATATATTTTCATCGCCCTCTTTTTAGCTCATGTGGTATACAATTCCACAATAGATGGCAGATTAGTAGCAATAATTTTTTCTGCAGTTTCCAATTATCCTTTGCACTGTGGCACCACCGGCTGTTGCTCTGGAGCCATATAATACTGTATGTTTGAAGTTCATAAGTTCCCGAAAATTCAGTATTAGGCAGGCAGGAGGTGGGGGTGGGGGGCTATGGAAACAAAGCAGAACAAAAAATCGGCAAGTTCTCTATGGGGTGAAAAAAGTTTGGGAACTTCTGAGATTTAGAGGAAGGGAGGGGAGGAGGGGCTCCAGAGGGAAGGAGAGGGAGTCCCCCCACCCCCAAAACCCTGCTCACCACCTGAAGAAGAAGAAGAAGAAGAAGAAGAAGAAGAAGAAGAAGAAGAAGAAGAAGAAGCCGGACCCCCCTTCCCTTCCCCCCTCCCTGCCGGCCTTTTGGGGGGGGGCTGGGCTCCCCTCCCCATCCCGGGGGGGGGGGGGGCAGAAGGGAGGCAGAGAAGGGTGAGGGAGGGAGTGTTCGGTCCTCCAAGGGGGAGAGGACAGCGAGTCCTTTTTCCTAGAGTGGCAGGAAGTGAAGGCTCCCAGGGAGGGAGGGGGGTCTGCACTCTTCTCCCCCAAAAGAAGGTTCTCTGTGGTTGCTGGAAGGAGGGGAAAGAGACACCCCCCAGGAGGAGGAGAAGGTGCGTTGTGGAATTGGGGGGGCAATGCTATGGGGGGGAGGGGGCGTTGGGAGATGGGGGGGATGGAGGTTGGTGGGGAGAGAGGGGGAAAAGGAAAGACCTTCCTGGGCCTCCCTTTATTGGGGGGAAGAAGGAGGGGAGCTGTTGGTGGTGAAATCCGTGGGGGGGGGGGTCCCAGGAGAGAAGCCCCCCCCCACTGCACACTCCTTTGTGGGTCCGGAGAGAGAAGGGGGTGCAAAGTTCCCTCCCCCAATAAGCCCCTCAACCTCACCCCCTCCTTCTTCCCTTTTCTCTCCACCCCCCAATTTTAATTTGGAAGGAGAAGGGAGGAAAGGGAGGGGGGAAACTGAGCCCCCCCCTTTTGGGAGAGAAATGGGGGAGGCGATCCAGGCAACCCCCCTCCTCCTCCTTCCCCCCCCCCCACCCCGCAAGGAAAAGGGAGGGAAGAAGTAGCTTTTTAAGGCTGAACCAGCAATTCCATGCACATTTTTCGCCAGGCATCCCATAGGCAAAATGTCATCTGGCAAAACATGCCTCTTCCTGGAAAAATTCTGTTTGTCTTATGGAAAATTCACCTTGCGAGGTGCCATTCCTGTATTTATGTACTAGAGTTATGTAAGAATTTTTGCTAGGTTCCAATCCCTTTCCTTTCGAATCCAAATATTGGCTTGCATTTTGTGTCTTTTTAATAAAAGTAGGAATAAAATGGTATTTTTTAATTTTTTTTTTTTTTACAATTGCCCACCCTACAAAAAAACACCTGCTATCAAAATGAGCAGCCCTGAGTCAGCTGTCAGGAATACACTGGAAATTTATAACTTCAGTATTAGGCAGGCAGGAGAGTCTAGGGAAAACAAAAATAAATAGGCAAGGGAGAAAAAAGTTGGGGAACCTCTGAATTTTAGCGGGAGGGAGGGGCTCCAGAGGAAGGAGGCCCCCACCCTCACCACCTGAAATGGGGCAGAAGAAGAAGAAGAAGAGGGGAAATCCGAGGAGGAGGAGGAGGAAGGCGGATCCCCCCTTCCCCCTCCCTACCTCCTTCCCTGCCTGCCTTGGAGGACCAGAAGAGCTCGTGGGGAGGGGGGAGTATTCAGTCCTCCAAGTGGGGGGGGCGAGTCTCGATTCCTAGAGTGGCAGGAAGCGAAGGCTCCCAGGGAGGAGGCTGTTCTCCACGAGACTATAACCCCCACGGCTCTCTGTGGTTGCTGGAACGAGAGGAAAGAGACGCCCCCAGGAGGAGGAGGTGTGTTGTGCAATTGGGGAGAGGGGCAATGCTATGGGGGGGGGAGGAGGGGGGCGTTGGGAGATGGGGGAAAATGGAGGCTGGTGGGGAGGGGGGGGGAAGGAAAGACCCTCCTGGGCCTCCCTTTATGGAGGGGGAGGAAGAGGGGCTGTTGCTGAAGAAATCAATTGGGGGGGGGTCCCCAGGAGAGATGTCCCCCCACTGCACACGCCTTTGGGGGTCCTGAGGGAGAAGGGGGTGCAAATTTCCCTCCCCCTCTAAGCCTCCCAACCTCCCATCTCCTCCTTCCCATTTCTCCCCCCCCCCATTTTAATTAGGAAGGAGGAGGGGGGAAAGGAGAGGGGGGAACAACCCCCTCCTTTTGGGAGGGAAATGAGGAGCCCGATTCAGGCAAAACGCCTTCTTCCTTCCCCCCACCCCAACAAGGAAAAAGGAGGGAGGAAGAAGCTTTTTAAGGCTGAACCAGCAATTCCATGCACATTTTTCGCCAGGCATCCCATAGGCAAAATGTCATCTGGCAAAACATGCCTCTTCCTGGAAAAATTCTGTTTGTCTTATGGAAAATTCACCTTGCGAGGTGCCATTCCTGTATTTATGTACTAGAGTTATGTAAGAATTTTTGCTAGGTTCCAATCCCTTTCCTTTCGAATCCAAATATTGGCTTGCATTTTGTGTCTTTTTAATAAAAGTAGGAATAAAATGGTATTTTTTAATTTTTATTTTTTTTTACAATTGCCCACCCTACAAAAAAACACCTGCTATCAAAATGAGCAGCCCTGAGTCAGCTGTCAGGAATACACTGGAAATTTATAACTTCAGTATTAGGCAGGCAGGAGAGTCTAGGGAAAACAAAAATAAATAGGCAAGGGAGAAAAAAGTTGGGGAACCTCTGAATTTTAGCGGGAGGGAGGGGCTCCAGAGGAAGGAGGCCCCCACCCTCACCACCTGAAATGGGGCAGAAGAAGAAGAAGAAGAGGGGAAATCCGAGGAGGAGGAGGAGGAAGGCGGATCCCCCCTTCCCCCTCCCTACCTCCTTCCCTGCCTGCCTTGGAGGACCAGAAGAGCTCGTGGGGAGGGGGGAGTATTCAGTCCTCCAAGTGGGGGGGGGCGAGTCTCGATTCCTAGAGTGGCAGGAAGCGAAGGCTCCCAGGGAGGAGGCTGTTCTCCACGAGACTATAACCCCCACGGCTCTCTGTGGTTGCTGGAACGAGAGGAAAGAGACGCCCCCAGGAGGAGGAGGTGTGTTGTGCAATTGGGGAGAGGGGCAATGCTATTGGGGGGGGGAGGAGGGGGGCGTTGGGAGATGGGGGAAAATGGAGGCTGGTGGGGAGGGGGGGGGAAGGAAAGACCCTCCTGGGCCTCCCTTTATGGAGGGGGAGGAAGAGGGGCTGTTGCTGAAGAAATCAATTGGGGGGGGTCCCCAGGAGAGATGTCCCCCCACTGCACACGCCTTTGGGGGTCCTGAGGGAGAAGGGGGTGCAAATTTCCCTCCCCCTCTAAGCCTCCCAACCTCCCATCTCCTCCTTCCCATTTCTCCCCCCCCATTTTAATTAGGAAGGAGGAGGGGGGAAAGGAGAGGGGGGAACAACCCCCTCCTTTTGGGAGGGAAATGAGGAGCCCGATTCAGGCAAAACGCCTTCTTCCTTCCCCCCACCCCAACAAGGAAAAAGGAGGGAGGAAGAAGCTTTTTAAGGCTGAACCAGGAAAGGGAACGGTGTTAGGGGAGAGAAAGAAAGAAGGCAATCGCCCACCCCCCTGCCAAGAGCCAGAGCTCCCTCCCACTGATGGGGGGCATTTTGGGGGAAATGGGAGGGGGAGGAAATGCAGCGAGTGTACCTTCCTAGAGTGGCAGGAAAAACAAAGTTTTATATAGGGAGTGCTGGGGGGGGGAAACAGAAGGGACTCCCGTCATTTGGAGGTCAGGATTTCGAAGGAATTCTCCTTTTTTTATCCCCATTGTGTGTGTGTGTGGGGGGGGGGACAGATGCCAAAGAATGAAAGGGATTAAAGTTCTTCCCCGCCCAGGTTTCCTTGTCCTGAGCCAAAATCTGAGCACTGGGTCTCTCCTCGGTCCCACTGCTGCTCTCTCTGTGCCCCCAGCTTCTCTGCCCATGTGCAGAGGTCTTCCTCCCCCCTCCAGCACCCTTCTCTCTCTCTCTCTCTCTCTCCAGCCCTTCTCTCAGAAGCACTGTGGGCGGTAGACGGGATGCCCCCCCCAAAATGCCTCCCCTGCCCTTTTGAGAACTGACGGAGAAGGCTGGAGATGGACCCTGATGGAATTGGAATTAGTCGTCACACAATATACAATTATACAATATTAAGCTAAGTAGGGTCAGGCCAGGTTAGTACTTGGATGGCCGACCACCAGGGAATAGCAAGTGCTATACACACCTGGAGTAGGAACAGGCAAACCACCCCAGTATTCCTGCCAAGAAAAACATGGGGTCACGAAGAGTCAGTCACGACTGTAAGGACACAACACACACACATACAATAGTAGTTAAAACTCAGAGAGATTGTGAGGAGCTCCAGAGGGATCTGTTGACACTGGGGGAGTGGGCAAACCAGTGGCAGATGAGCTTCAGCATGAGTAAAGGGGAGTGATGCACGTTGGGGCAAAAAAGCCCAATTACATTTATAAACTGATGGAGTCTGAACTTTCTGCAACAAAGCAGGAAAGGGACCTTGGTGTCCCGGTGGATAGCTCAATGAAGGCGTCAACTCAGTTTGTCGCAGTAGTGAAAAAATCAAACTCAATGCTAGGGATCATTAGGAAGGGTATAGAAAACAAGTCTGCAAGTGTCCTTTTGTCTCTTTATAAAACTATGGTGAGGCCCCATCTGGAGTATTGTGTACAGTTCTGGTCATCATCCCTCCAGAAGGATACTATAGAAATGGAAGAAGTGCAGAGGAGGGCAACCAGAGAGATTAGGGGACTGGAACACCTTCCTTACCATCTGAGGCTGCAACGGATGGGTCTCCTCACTCTTGAATGACAGCACCTAAGAGGTGACCTGAGTGAAGTTTATAAAATCATACATGGGATGGACAAAGTTGATATGGAAAAACTGTTTTCCCTATCGCACACCGTAAAACTAGAGGGCACTCCATGAAACCTTTGGGTGCTAGATCACAAATAAGAGAAAGTCCTTTTTCACCCAGAGGATCGCTAGTCTATGGAACTCCCTGCCAGAGGAAGTGGTGACAGCTGTCAGCTTTACGAAAGGATTGGACAAGTTCATGGAGAACAAGGGCATCGATGGATGTCTAAGGACAACCTCTGAATTGGAGAGATAGTGAGGATTTCTGTCAATGCCGTTTGTGGGGAAACGTAAGCAGGTGAAGACATCTGCTTGGGAATACCCTGAAGCAAATGGTGAGCCACTGTGTGAGACAGAATGCTGGACTGGAAGGGCTGTGGCCTGTCCCAGCAAAGCTGGTCTTATGTTCTTAACACGTGAAAATATTTATATAGTATTTTTATGCCTCCTAGATATGTGAGGCCCAAACCACTAAGCAAAGTTGAGCCACCCTGGGGCTCTTTTAAGAAGATAAGAAAGGTAGCTGTATTTGAAAAAATAGTTTGGGGGGAATAAACTGAAAAAAGCTGTGGAACAATTTGCATCCATTTCTTACCAGGGTCCACCCTGGAGCTGTGTCTCATTCTCCTGCCTCCTCCATGGCAGTGCATTGGGTTTGTTACTTGATTTGAAACTCCGTTTTTTGTGGTCACTTATATTTTGCAGGTAAGGCGCTGTAGAGAAGAAATAAAAGAGGAGGACATCAAGTGTCAGAGGAAGAGGTTGAATATAGAGATGCAAAAGAGCGTGTTGAGAATCAAACCAGAAGGAAGAGGCTTAGAAGGAGAACAGATAGATGTAAAGATGGACAAATCTATTACTTGTCAGGAGGAAGACCAAGCGGCTCTGAAGACATCCACAGGAGAGGAAAGACATGAGCATGCCAAGTGCGTAAAATCTTTTACTAGCACATCAACAATTTGTTCCCATATGAAAATTCACCAAGGGGAGAAGCCATTGACATGCTTAGAGTGTGGAAAGAATTTTAGTTGTTCTAGAGACCTAACTATGCACCTAAGAACACACACAGGCGAGAAGCTGTTTGAATGTGTGCAGTGTGGAAAGAGGTTCAGTAAAGCTGGAAGCCTTGCTTGCCATCAAAGGACCCACACAGGCAAGAAGCCATTTGAATGCCTGGAGTGTGGAAAGAAGTTCAGTGATTCTGGAAGCCTTGCGAAGCATCACAGGACCCACACAGGTGAGAAGCCATTTGAATGTCTGGAGTGTGGAAAGAGGTTCAGTGATTCTGGAAACCTTGCTAAGCATTACGTAATCCACACAGGCGAGAAGCCATTTGAATGTATTGAGTGCGGAAAGAAGTTCAGTTATTCTACAAGCCTTGCTAATCATCACAAAATCCACACAGGTGAAAAGCCATTTCATTGTCTGGAGTGCGGAAAGAGGTTCAGTCATGCTGGAAACCTTGCTAAGCATCACAGAATCCACACAGGAGAGAAGCCGTTTGAGTGTCTGGAATGTGGAAAGATGTTCAGTCAAGCTGGAAGCCTTGCTTATCATCACAGAATCCACACAGGCGAGAAGCCATTTGAATGTCTGGAGTGTGGAAAGAGGTTCAGTGATTCTGGAAGCCTTGCTAAGCATCACAGGACCCACACAGGTGAGAAGCCATTTGAATGTCTGGAACGTGGAAAGAGGTTCAGTTGTTCTGCTAGCCTTGCTAATCATCACAAAATCCACACAGGCGAAAAGCCATTTCAATGTCTGGAATGTGGAAAGAAGTTCAGTCATGCTGGAAACTTTGCTTATCATCAGAGAATCCACACAGGGGAGAAGCCATTTGAATGTCTGGAATGTGGAAAGAGGTTCCGTGATTCTGGAACCCTTGCTAAGCATCACAAAATCCACACAGGCGAGAAGCCATTTGAATGTCTGGAGTGTGGAAAGAGGTTCGGTGAAGCTGGAAACCTTGCTAGCCATCACAGGACCCACACAGGCGAGAAACCCTTCGAATGTCTGGAGTGTGGAAAGAGGTTCAGTCAAGCTGGAAACCTTGCTAGCCATCACAGGACCCACACAGGGGAGAAGACGTTTGAATGTCTGGAGTGTGGAAAGAGGTTTAATCATGCTACAATCCTTGCAAACCATCACAGGATCCACACAGGCGAGAAGCCATTTGAATGTCTGGAGTGTGGAAAGAGGTTCAGTCAAGCTGGAAACCTTGCTAGCCATCAGAGAACCCACACAGGGAAAAAGCTATTTGAATGTCTGGAGTGTGGAAAGGGGTTCATTGAAGCTGGACACCTTTCTAGCCATCACAGGATCCACACAGGTGAGAAGACATTTGAATGTCTGAAGTGTGGAAAGAGGTTCAGTCATGCTGCAAGCCTTGCAAACCATCACAGGACCCACACCGGTGAGAAGCCATTTGAATGTCTGGAGTGTGGAAAAAGGTTCCGTGATTCTGGAAGCCTTGCTTATCATCACAGAATCCACACAGGGGAGAAGCCATTTGAATGTCTGGAGTGTGGAAAGAGGTTCAGTTATTCTAAAAGCCTTGCTGATCATCACAAAATCCACACAGGTGAGAAGCCATTTCAATGTCTGGAGTGTGGAAAGAGGTTTAGTCAAGCTGGGACCCTTGCTCGTCATCTGAGAATCCACACAGGCGAGAAGCCGTTTGAATGTCTGGAGTGTGGAAAGAGGTTCGGTCAAGCTGGAAGCCTTGCTAGCCATCACAGGACCCACACAGGCGAGAAGCCATTTGAATGTCTGGACTGTGGGAAGAGGTTCAGTACTTCTGGAAACCTTGCTATCCATCACAGGACCCACACAGGCGAGAAGCCATTTGAATGTCCGAAGTGTGGACAGAGGTTCAGTCAAGCTGGACACCTTGCTAAACATCACAGGACTCACACAGATGAGAAGCCTCTGGAATGTCAGAACTGAGAAGCCTCTTTCTGTCATTCTGGTTGCCTGTTGTGTTCTGAATAAGGTTCAAGGTACTGGTTTTGACTTCCAAAGCACTCCACGGCTTGGGACCCGAGTACCTGAAAGAGCGTGTAGAAGATAAGCGGGATATAAATACAACAATAAATAAAATAAATATTATTTCCACAGTGTCACACATTTCAAGACAGGCATGCACCCAGGTGCAACATGTAAAAAGTTCCCCATTTCACATGAAGTTGGAACATTTAAAATCGTTTTACCTTTCTTACTCAAGATACACTACTTGCATACCATCTATTTGTTAATCATTTTGGACAACACCTTAAGCAAGCAAGTAAATAGAATATGAAGCAAATTCCTACTAATTCAGACCTTGGGCAAGATCTTGCAGAGGACACTTGAAAAGTAGTTCCTTTTTCTTTATCAGACACAGTACAAAACAAGGAAGTTAAGAAATCAGTTATCTGCCTTTTCTCTGAAAGCTTTGAAATGTGTTAACAATTTGAAATGAACTTAAAGATCTTTAATGATGAATTATAAATTTCTTATTGCCAATGGTTACACTGGTTATTGATTGGACACATATGAATAGATGTTTCAGAGAGGGTAGCCATATTTGTCTTTTCAAGATTTTTAGGCAAAAATCAAAGAAACATAACACAAAACAAAACAAAAGATACAAAAACATGTGGCAGCTTAAAGACTAACTTTCATATTTTAATGTAACATTTCGTGGACACGTCTACTTCTTCAGACATAACACCTGATCATATATAATGTCATGTATAATGATATAATTTGTTATACCTGACATATGCTGATGTAACCTGATGTAATGTCCAGTGCTATAATGTTGTGTGATGGCTGCAAAGAGTTGTATACAAGGGAGATGTTACAAGTGAGGTTTATCTGCTGGAAGTCAAATCACTTTACTCTGTCTATTCTCTGGCTGATGTAATTCTGTGTTGCATGCTTTGTATATATTGCAACTGAATTTCTAATACACTGCCATATGATTTTTATGTACAGTGGAACCTTGACTTACGTCATTAATCCGTTCCAGAAGTCTAGACATAAGTCAAACATGCCTTAAGTCAAACAAACTTTTCCCATAGCAAGTAATGGGAAAGTGGATTAATCCATTCCAGATGATGAAAAAGACCCCCGAAAACAGCAATTTAACACAAATTTGACTGGGATAGGAGATTCATTCCGGGGATGTAAATGAAATGTCTCTTGAAAGAGAGGAGGAGGCAGTGGAATTATAGTCCACAAGTTACACGCCTCCTCTTTTTAATGTTCATAGCAACAATGTCTAACATTTAAGTTTTACTGATTTTTAACCTAATGTTCCAAGTTCTGAACAACTCTATGCTTACCATTAGAGTCCCACAACTGTACAGCTCCCCAACTAAAATGCTTCCATTGTGGACCAGAATTTTGCAGCCAGATTTTTTACAAGACTGAGCCGACTGTCTAACCAGTGAGGCCAGTCCCGAGCTCCTCCGGCAGCAGCAGCGGCTTCGGTGAGGCTGAGGACCAGCTCCAGGTGCTCGGAGCTGGCCTTGCTGAAGCCGCCGCTGCCAGAGGAGAGGAAGAAGGCAGGAGCAGTTTGGAGACGGCAGCCGCAATGCTGGGTCGTGGCTGCCGCCTGATTCTGGGGCCTTGTGCCGGGGATCCGAGCTGTAAGTCAAAGCCTGCAATGCAAGTCAAACAGGCACCTTCTTGCTGCAAGTCAAATATGCTGCAAGTCAATCAGCATGTAAATCAAGGTTCCACTGTATACTTCTTGTGTGTGTGTGTGTGTGTACGCGCGCGCGCCTGGGAAAATGTTTGGGGAGAGAATACATCTTATACGCCCTGGCAGGACAGAGGCCTCCCTTTCTACTCCTGAGTCAATCTAGGGAGACTTCCCTTTTCTCTCTGTTCTCATTTCATCTCTTCCAAGACTTTTTTAAAAATGCTTTTGAATGGCTTTAATTCAGTGCTCTGTGCTTCTGTATTGTTTCATGTAGCAAAGACTTGATGAAGTGTTTTCAATTGTAGTTGTGTAATAGAATTTGAAAGCGTAAATGGAAAACAGTGTTTCCTTGCAGCCATGCCATTCCACGTGGCCCGGAACTGCACAACACATGTGTGGTGGGGCGGGGTGGGGCTATTCGGATTCCTCCAAGGCAGTGAGTTCCGCTTCCTAGAGTGGCAGGAAATGAAGGCTATCAGGAGCTCCACTTCCTAGAGTGGCAGGAAAAAAGATTCTCTATGGTTGCTGGAAGGAGGGAACAGAGACCCCCCCCAGGAGGAGGAGGTACATTTTGCAATTGGGGGGGCAATGCTATGGGGGAGTGCAGGGGGGGAGGTTGCATGTGAGGGATGTTGGAGACACAAAGGGGAAAATCCTCCTCCTTCCCTGTTCTCCCCCCCCCCTTTAATATGGAAGGAGGAGGAAGGAGAAGGAGAGGGGGGAAACCGACCCCCCCCTTTTGGGAGTAATTGGGGCCTGGTCCAGTCAAATAACGCCTCCTCCTCGTCCTTCCCTATATTTCTCTCAGAAATATTGTGATGGGGTTGCTGCATGGCAGGCGTTGGACTGGATGGTCCTTGAGGTCTCTTCCAACTCTGTGATTCTACAATTCTATGAAACCTTAAAGAGGGCACCAGCAGTTAAGAAAAGAATATAAATAGTCATGTACGGCAGACCGTCTAAAAGTTATCAGGGATGGTAACTAACAATTGATAACATAGTGTCAGGGACTTGCACAATACTGACTCTTTGGCTTAGAAACATAGAATTGGAAGAGACCTCAAGGACCATCCAGTCCAACCCCTACCCATGCAGGAAGCCCCATCACAATATTTCCGACAGATGGCCATCCAGAGTCTGCTTAAAAACCTCCAAAGAAGGTTCCACCACCCTCTGTGGCAGCATATTCCATTGCTGAACAGCTCTAAGTGTCATGAAGTTCTTCCTAATGTTCAAATGGAATCTCTTTTCCTGTAGTTTGAGACCATTGCCCTGAGTCCTAGTCTCTGAAGCCATGGAAAACAAACCTGTTCCCTCTTTAATATGACATCCTTTCAAATATTTAAGCATAGCTATCATATCCCCTCTCAGCCTTCTTTTTGACAGGCTAAACATTCCTAGCTCCCTAAGCCGTTTCTCATATGACATTTCTTCCAGACCTTCAACCATCCTGGTCACCCTCCTCTGTACCCGCTCAAGGTTGTCAACATCCTTTTTCAATTGAGGCGCACAGAACTGGTCATAGGACTCCAGGTGGGTTCTGACCAGAGCAGAATAGAGTGGTACTATCACTTCCCTTGATCTAGAGACACTATGGTTGTGTTTTTATTTGCAAGGTGAAGGGACTTCCGGTGCCTGTCGGAGTGGCTGTGATGAGCTTTCTGCCCACATTTTATCTAAAAACTGTTCCTTCTGTGTGGAACCAACTCCCTAACTTCTATCAAAAGACAACTGACTGCTTTTGGGAGTTGCCGATAAGCCTGTCTCCTTTTTTTGGAAAAGGGAAAGTGCACAGAGAAGCGAATTGAATCCTGACCGTGCAACTGCAATCAACAGACACTGAAACTTACAGACCGGGAGTGCCGAGAGTGTTTGTTTCTCAGGGAAAATTCTTGTGCATGTCCTTGGGGTGGATGTCTGCAGGCGTCAGAGTCCTCATCTATGGCTCACAACTGGCTACAGGGAGTAAAAGGCTTCGAATGACCAGGTGGAATAACTTACCTGTAAAGGTTTAAACAGCTTACTGGGGCTAAGATTGTTTTCCTCAATAGAGGGGTGCAAGGTCACACGGATTGTCTTTTCCAAGGGGCGACCTGTGGCCACAGATCTCTGTGCTTCCTTTGGTCCCCACCTCCTGAAGGGTATGGAACGGGCATATATAGCTATTTTAGTAACCCCCAGCATATCCCAAATAATGTAAGCCACACAATTATATATTTAGGAGTAGAAATCACTCAAATTGTATCTACATGTATATCCTGTCCTGCAAACAAACTCTGGTCAAGCCTTTCCGGTTTGAAAGCAGGCCACTAAGAGGAAGGAACTTCCGTTATAAAGTTCGCTGAGCCAGCAATGTCTAATTATTTTTGTAGCTTTGAACACAGTTAATTATATGTAGCCAAGCCAGCCAAGAAAACCTTATCTTTGTTTTGAGAGTTCAGCCGCCTGTAGCAACTGGCATACATCATTGTCAAGGACACAGGCACTCCTGAACACTCCTAGCTCCGTGTAAGTCAGATCAAACACCACAGCAATTAAGAACCCAGGAATACATTTAATTGGTGTCAGGAATACAAAATAAATGACCAAAGATGTCAATTAATGTTTGATGCATGTAACAAATGTATGTGACGTAAATTCGGATGGGCGGAGGGAAAAGAGTGCTGGAAAAAACCTATAAGATATCTCACCTTTCGTTTCTTGGGTGGACTTCCCACCCGATCTTGCATTGAGTGGGGGCTCCCTTGGTTGACAACCAATAAATCCCTTTTCTGTCTACAAAAGACTCAGACTGCTCATTGCATTCTGTAAAGCTCTAGCACGCCGGCAACGGACCCCAGAAATTTCTATTCCTTTCACTCCCTCCCTTCTTCCCTCCCTTGGTCCACACCTCCCTCCTTCCCTCCCTTGTTCCCCACCTCCTTCCTTCCTCTCTTGGTTTCCATCTTCCTCCCTCACTCCCTTGTTCCCCACCTTCCTTCCAGCGGGTGGGGTTGCAAGGGGTCAGTGGGTGGGGCTTATGGGTCAGTGGGGGGGCTTGCAGTGGGGGGGTAGTGTTGGGGAGCAACTGGCCCCTAACACATTCTCAGCCACCAAATCTGGCCCTCCTTAAAAAATGTTTGGGCACCCCTGGCTTACTGGGGTGTTTTCCACAATAGCGGCCACTGATTGCAGGCCCAAGTGAAATCCTCAAGTATCGGCAGAAAACGATCACCAAGGAAGGGTATTTGGGGACCGTGCAAGACCTGTATTTCCTCCTCTTGAGCTGTAATACCTGTATCAGCCATGTCTAAACTTCATCCCTCTAGATATTTTGGACAACTCCCACAGTCCTTTGCCATTGCCAATCTAAGCTAAGGATTCTGGGAGCTGTGGTCCAAAACATCAGGAGGGCTGAAGTTTGGCCATGCCTGACTTATATGCTCTTTGTCCCTCCTGCCTTCCTTCTCCTTCCACCCCCCCCATGGAAGTGTGAAGGGGGCAGTCTCTCCCTCCCTTCTCTCTGGTCTCTGGGGGAGCTCCGTGGTTGCCTGGCCTCCTCCAGAATTTCTCCTTTGAAGGAGGGAGGGCTGGGAGGGCATTTTAGGATGGAGTGAGGGTGGAGATACGGGGGGGGAGGGGATCTTTGATGTGATCTGGATGGCCAAGTGGGCCTTGCATGGACGCCTGACAAGGGGGGTCAGCAACTTCTTATGTGTCTGTCTGCCCTTGGAGGAAAGGTGGGAGAGACCCCCGAGGGCACCCCAATAAATAAATAAATAACCAGATTGTTTTCCCTACGCCTGTGTTCAGTAGGCTGAAAGAAAACTGCACTGGATTAAAAATATCTTGTCACTCTGCAGAGCATTTAACCAGCATGCATATAACGGAGCCATGAAACATTAGAAAGAGGGGTGAGTTCTTATGTGACCGCGGCCCACCATGTATGGAGAATATGGAGAACTGGTCCCTGCATGCGGTACCAGATGGTTACCAGGTGAAGAATCTCTGCCACCCTCCCCCCGAAACACCACACTTTAACCCCACCCTACGACCCCAAGGATGCATTTCTGGGTGCCAGAGGGACTCTTCTGAGCTTCCCTTTTAATTTTTTTTTAAATTAAATTTTATTGCCATTGTGTGTATATATACACAGTATACACATACAACGAAATTCAGACACCCAGAGACCAGATTCAACACACACACACACACACACACACACAAATCTCCAAACAATCTCACACACATTAAAAAACCCTTCAACACACACATAAAAAATCCCCGAACACTCCCCCCCCCACCCCCTAAAAACACAAGAATCTACACAACAGGCTAGGTAATCCTGTCCAAGTGCTAACTGCTGGTGGTCCTTGAGTTCATTATTAAGTGCAATTATAGCTCTGGGATAAAAACTGTTCAGAAGACGTGTGGTCCGAGTTTTAATTGTTCTGTATCTTCTGCCAGAACAGAAGGCAACAGTTCGAAGAAATTGTGAGCAGGATGAGTAGAGTCTCTCAGAATGTTGTGTGACTTCCTCAAACAGCGAGATGTGAAGATGTCATCCAGGGTTCGTAGTTGGAGCCCGATAACATTCTGAGCAATTTTAATTATTCTCTGTAGAGCTTTTTTTGTCCGCTACAGAGCTGCTCCCATACCATGATAGCATGCCATAATTTAGGACACTCTCAATGGTGCTGTGATAGTAAGACAGAAGTAGATGCTGAGATAAATTCATCTTCCTGAGCATTCTCAGGAAATACAGCCTCTTCTGTGCCTTCTTCACAACCATATTGGTGTTTGCAGTCCATGAGAGGTCCTCTGAGATGTAAGTGCCCAGATATTTAAAGCTACCAACCCTCTCCACCTCCTCACCATTTATGTACAATGGTAAATGTACATCTTTCTTCTTCTTAAAATCAATTATAAGTTCTTTAGTTTTTTTGGTGTTAAGTATAAGATTATTTTCTTTACACCACTGAGTCAACCCTTGTACTTCTTTCCTATAAGCAAATTCATCGTTCACTAATGAGCCCCACCACTGTTGTATCATCTGCAAATTTGATGATTGTGTTGGAGTTATACAGTGGGGTGCAATCATGTGTGTACAAGGAGTAGAGGAAGGGGCTTAGCACACAACCCTGAGGAGCTCCTGTACTTAATACAAGAGTAGAAGAATGGTGGGAGCCCATCCTTACTGACTGTGGCCTATCAGTCAGAAAATTCCTTACCCACATCTCTCTTCCTTTCCAAGATGAAAACGAACTTGGTTGGGCACTTTGAGAACCTCGTAAGTTAGGAAAGTTTCTGTATCTCCTCACCCCTTCTTCCCAAAAGAAATCAATATGTGTGTTTGCAACCTTTAGAGTGCTTGGTGTTAACTTCCTTGACCCTTTGTTAATCCCCATAAAATGGAAATATAATTCAAGTGAATGGAAACATCCAGAAATAAGAAAGATTTCTCCAGTTTTGCATTAGTACACATTAAATAACTGTATTATTGGAGAATTCCAAATAATATATGGGTTGTCTTTTCCATCTTACATCTTCAGCATCGGCCTCTGAGTTTCCATGACTGAATGGGGATTCGAACCCGGTTCTTATGAGTTTTAGTCCATCACTCTCCACTACACCACACTGCGGATCTTTTGTGGTTTGAATTTTTGTGACTGTTTTTTAACTAATGGTGGTAGGTGATCATTGTTTTTTAGTGCAAGAATTAAAAAGTCAAATCAATCAATCAATCAATCAATCAAGTTGATTGCTCTCTTCATTACCTCTGAGCTGCCTTGTCTCTTCACTGGGAGAAAAGTGGCTTAAATATGGAGTAAAAACTGAAGAAATAAATAATATCTCTTGCTGTCTTTTGCTCCTTTTCTGTTCATGCTTTCTCTTTTCTCACCTACGATTGGTGCCACAAAGCTTTAAACTAGAGGTTCCCAAAGTGGTCTATATGGATACCCCCTGGGGTCTGTTTCGACTTGCAGACGGTCCATGAGAGCGAGAAAAAAATTAGGGGTCCACAAATTCTAAACGGGGTCCTCATGAGCGAACCCCATCTAGAAAGGCCACCATCAACCTTTAGGTGTTCCGTAGATGTCTTAGTACACCTACTTTTGTTTCGGCAGCACTTTCAGAGAGTTTTGAGGCCACCGAAGTTTTGGCGGTGGTTTTTGGAAATTTCAAAACTTTTTGGGTGCATTTCTTAAGCGGTGCAAAAGTGGGGACCTGATCTTGGAGGTGTGCATGCCTTCAAAGTCAGTTTTGCTTTGTGTGGGTGATGGTGGTGGTGGGGCCCTGCGTTGTTCTTTGGAAACTTATCCTTGCCTCGTACATGTTTTTAAAGTCCGTTTTGCAAAGGTTGGGGGCTCCTGTTTTGCAGCCACATGGCAGATATTTGTGCCTGAGCCATGGTCGTTTGAAATTCTAATCAACTCTAATTACATGCATTTTTCCTGATGGGGTTCCCTTCAGCTTTTTAGCAATCGGTATTATGTACTTAAATCTTTATAGAAAAGATTCAGAGGAAGCCATGCATTCCTCAAAGTCTTTCTTTGCCTCTCTTATCATCTTCTTACATTTCTTTTGCCAGAGTTTGTGTTCCTTTTTATTTTCCTCATTTGGGGAAGATTTCCATTTACAGAAAGACCTCTCCTTGCACTTTAGAGCCTCTCTAACTCCACTCGTTAACCATGCCAGCATCCCCCTCAAGTTGTTGATCTGGTGGATAGCACACCCCGACTATCACATCGCTCCTTGGACCTGGTAGTTTAACCCACCATGATTCTGGGGTGGAGTCATACCCTCCGTCAATCTGCATTCTGCTGGATTTTACCCCTTCTTTGAACTAGATGGCAACTCCCCCCCCCCCCCAGCCGCCGTCCCTGCTTGCAAAGGAGGGTCAGAACTCTTTCCCTTAGAGGCAGAGGGAGCCTCCGGGCGCTTGGCTTGGAGAGGGTTAAAAGCAGCCGAGCTCAGTCAGATTCCTAGAGAGGAAGGAAATAGGGGGAGGCGGGGGGGGGAAATGGTCCTCCAACTCCTCCTCCCTCCTTTTTTTCCTGCATTATGACGTTAAAAAGAAAGAGGTCTAATTCATAAAGTTTAGCTATCCAGTTAGGGGAAAAATATATCATAACCTGGCCATTATCACGGATATCAGAGGTTTAAAAGGAGTTGGAGAAGGTGGAATATCTCCAGAGGAAAGCAACCAGCGTGGAGACCAAGCCCTGCAACGAAGATTGTGATTGAGGTGGGTGTATTTAGTCTGAAAATGAAAAAACTAAGAGGTGACAGGGCCGATATCTTCAAATCACTGGATGGACCGTCATGTGAAAGGTGGAAGAAATTTAGGTCAGGGCTGGCCCCAAGAAGATTCCTAGGCAGATGCCAATGTTGGCTGGTTCATATTACAGTCTAATTCCTGCGTTTTATCACAACAGTCTTCCACCTTTCTCAAATACATTTTACAAAAATATATAGAAATATGTTTCAAGGTTTTCTGCTTCTCGGGTACCTCTTTCCAACTCCTTCCTTCCTCTTCTAAAGGGTTAAATCCTTGGCCTATTGAGAACCTGCCTCCCAAACAGCTTCACTCAGGAGGGAGAGAAGCGCCCTTGCCTCCTACTCTTCCTCCCCTCCCCACAGCGCTCCTGCCCAAGTTATATTAGAATATGTCAGCTGTACCAAATTGTATTGTTATACAAGGTTTGTGTGGTACAGTGGTCCCCCGCCCGTTCAAGGTTCATATACTGCGGACCCAATATATTGCGGGACCGCAGTATCTTAAAAGAGGCCCCCTTGGGTATGGGGGGGAGGCCTGGTTCAGGTCTCCCATACCTACTCCAAGGCCTGTTTCAGGCCTCCCGTAGTTACCCCAGAACAGTCCTGCGAGGACTTTTCTGGGCCTTCTGGCGGCCTGAAAATGGCTTGAGTAAACTAGAAGTCACTTCCGGTTTGCAGAAAATCATTTCTGAGGCCTCTGAGGGCTTTTCTAGGTATGTCGGAGGCCTCAGAAATAATTCTCCGTGATTTGAAAGTCACCTTTTGGGGCCTCCAGAAGACACGGGAAGGCCCTCGCAGGCCCATTCAGGGCATCACCAGGCTGGGGGTAAGTACAAGGGCACACAGTTGGCCCTCCCAGTCCTGACCACATATCGCTGATTTTCAACTATCACAGGTCAGGTCACATCCCTAAAGCCCAGAAGGTCAATGTAACTGAAGTTTTTCCAACACTCCAGATTATTCAAGGCATCTCGAATGAGTGAGTCCTAAAATGCAAAAGAAAGGCAGCTAGAATGACAGAAACTGGCCCCTCAGTCCTGACATTCAAATGGCTTCTCGCCTGTGTGGGACCTTTGATGCTTGCCAAGGCTCCCAGCTTCAATGAACATCATTCCACACTCCAGACATTCAAAAGGGTTGTTGCCTGTGTGTGTTTTGTGATGCTTAACAAGGCTTCCAGAATCAATGAACGTCTTTCTGCACTCAAAACATTCAAATGGCTTTTGGCCTGTGTGGGTTCTGTGATGAGTAACAAGGCTTCCGGGTAGACTGAACCTCTTTCCACATTCCAGACATTCAAATGGCTTTTCGCCTGTGTGGGTTCTGTGATGCTTAGCAAGGCTTCCAGATTCACTGAACGTCTTTCCACACTCCAGACATTCAAATGGCTTCTCACCTGTGTGGGTCCTGTGATGCTTAGCAAGGCTCCCAGCTTCACTGAACGTCTTTCCACACTCCAGACATTCAAATGGCTTCTCTCCTGTGTGGGTTCTGTGATGACTAACAAGGTTTCCAGCTTCACTGAACCTCTTTCCACACTCCAGACATTCAAATGGCTTCTCACCTGTATGGGTCCTGTGATGGCTAGCAAGGTTTTCAGCTCGACTGAACCTCTTTCCACACTCCAGACATTCAAATGGCTTCTCACCTGTGTGGATCCTGTGATGCCTAGCAAGGTGTCCAGCTCGACTGAACCTTCTTCCACACTCCAGACATTCAAACGGCTTCTCACCTGTGTGGATTCTGTGATGCTTAGCAAGGCTTGCAGAAACACTGAAACTTTTCCCACACTCCAGACATTTAAATGGCTTCTCACCTGTGTGGGTCCTGTGATGCGTACGAAGGCTTCCAGAATCACTGAACTTCTTTCCACACTCCAGACATTCAAATGGCTTCTCGCCTGTGTGGGTTCTGTGATGAGCAACAAGGCTTCCAGCTTGACTGAACCTCTTTCCACACTCAAGACATTCAAATGGCTTCTCACCTGTGTGGGTCCTGTGATGCTGAACAAGGCTTCCAGAATCAACGAACCTTTTCCCACACTCCAGACATTCAAAGAGCTTCTCACCTGTGTGGATCCTATGATGCCTAGGAAGGTTTCCAGCATGACTGAACATCTTTCCACACTCCAAACATTCCAATGGCTTCTCACCTGTGTGGGTCCTGTGATGCTGAGCAAGATGTCCATAATCAATGAACGTCATTCCACACTCCAGACATTCAAATGACCTCTTCCCTCTGTGCATTCTCAGGTGTATAGCTAGGTCCCTGGAATGACTAAACCTCTTTCCACACTCTAGGGATGTCCATGGGTTCCCCCCTTAGTGAAGTTTCCTATGGGAATAAGTTGTTGAGGTGCTAGTAAAAGATTTTCCACTCTTGGCATCCTCATTCCTTTCTTCTCCTTTTGATGTTTTCCGAACTGTTTGATATTTGTCCTGACAAGTAATAGATTTGTCCATCCTTACATCTATTTTCCTTATAAGCTTTTTCCTTCTGGTTTGATTCTCAACACCCTCTTTTGCATCTGAATGTTCAACCTCTTCCTCTGACACTTGGTGTCCTCCTTTTTTATTGCTTCTCTACAGCATCTTACCTGCAAAATATAAGGGACCACAAAAATGGAGTTTCAAATCAAGTAAGAAATCCAATAGACTGCCATGGAGGATTCAGGAGAATGAAACACAGCTCCAGGGTGGACCCGCCTCCACCCACATCAGTGAGGAAGCCCATTGTGGCACCAGTGAATATCCTGAGGAAAACCAGGGGATGTAATCACACTCTACCTGTGACAACCTCTGAGGAAATTGTTCCTGTCCATGCTGGTTAAAGTCTAGTGAGATTCAGGGTAGGAAATCGATCAAAATTGTTCCATAGCCTTCATATAATATGTATAGATCATTTTGGATTTAACTCACAGAAAGTTGCCTTGGCTGATCATACCTCTTCCATATGAATTTATGGTGTTTATGATCACCTTAAAGCAACCACTCAGACAGCTTGGTTATTTTGAAGGATCATTGCTCTTCATTGGCAGGAAAAAACAGATGGTCATATTTATTTTGATATGCAGAGAGCTTCAAAGTAATAACAGCAAGAAACAGAATGTGCTGTTTATATACTGCCCCATAATGCTTAAAGCACTCTCTGGGCAGTTTACAGTTTAATTATGCAGGCTACGCACTGCCCCACCACCACACGAGCTGGGTAATCATTTTTCTGTCCTCAGATAAATCTACAAGAGAACCAGAAAAGCAAAACCTCTTATTTTCTCTAACCACTCTAAAGAGGCTCTCCCTCTGCAGTCGCCCCATAGCAGAATAGGATGTTTTCTGAAATTAGTATTGCAAGCCTGGAGGGCGGTACAGAAGAACATCCTCCCCAGATAATTGACGTGTCGCATTGATTATCATTTTATTTTTATGCCACTGTTTATGGCTGGGCAGGGTGAGGTGCCTTAACTCATACTGTTAAGTGACTCAGAGCAGTTGCAGTACTGTATATGAATGCATAAAATAAATCAAGAAAGTAAAAAAGCCTTATTCATGATACATGCTGAGGATCCTTACCTGGACAGATTTTGTTCCCAGAATCTCTTTCCACAGAGATCTCCAGAGATCTCCTGCCTAGACTGAGAAGATCCCACTCGTTGTGGCCAAAATAGGGGGTCACCTCCACAGAGGACACTGAGAGCTGAAAATAGAAATCAAATTTAAAACGAAAGGCACTGTGTATGTCTCAGAATTTTTCTAATTGTAGGAACATTGGCAGCAACTACAGTATCTTCTAACCTTCATCCTCCTTAAGGGCTTCCTTTTCCGCTAACAGGAGAGCTGAAAATGGGGGCAGAAAGATCAGTTTCTAAGAAGTGATAAGGAACCAGCCTTTTGTAAAGCAAACGGCCCTGAATTGTGTATCCTGGACCAAACCACCTGCCTTGCAGCAGAGAGAAAACGCAGGAAGATCCTGCTTCTTTGGGGATGTTTCTAACTCTGCTGAAAAACATCAGCTTTGTGTGTGCCTTTCCTCCTTTCAGAAAACACCATGTGGGAAAGGAACACCACAGAGATTCCCCTGAGGGAGGCAGGGAGGAAATTGACCCCAACGCTCCTGCAGTCTATTTCCCCAAATTATTTACTTATTTCAAATACTGTTGCCTTGCTTTTGTTATTAAAAAGAGACCCAGATTGGCTCAATTCTGCTTAGTGGTTTGGGCCTCACGTATTCAGGAGGCATAAAAATACTACAGTAACCCCCCGCCGATCGCAGGGGTTAGGGACCCAACCCACCCTCGATCCATGAAAATCTGCGATATGCGAAAGCGGCGGGGGGGGGCAGGGGGGGCGATCGCTGCCTGAGACGTTTTGTCCCTTCTCCATTGAAAAGCATTGCAATGCTTTTCAATGGGGAAAATGTCTCCATTGAAAAGCATTGGCAATGCTTTTCAATGGAGATTGTGGCATCCCCCCCCCACGGCCCTGAGACTTCTCGGAGGGGGCACGGGGGTGGTGGTGGCGGGGAGCGACCCGATCACACACACCCCGCCCCCCAACGGTGCAGGTACTGTGATCACGGGATGTAGCGGGCCGCGGGGCCTGAACCGTGAAATGGCGGGGGGGGGGTCACTGTATATAACTGCTTTCAGGATCTGGTGCATTTGAGGGGGAGCATCAGGTCAACTGCCCACCTCGCTTCTGAGAGAAGGGCTGGAGAGAGAGAGAGAGAGAAGGAACCTTGGGGGTAAAGAAAAGCCCTCTGTCCATGGGCAGAGAAGCAGGGGACACAGACAGCGAGCTGCCTTGGGACCCAGGGGACTCTGGGCTCAGAGTTTTGCTCAGGAGAAGGAAACCTGGGCGTGGAGGAACTTTAATCCCTTTCCTTCTTTGCTATCTCACCCTACACTGGGGGGAAAAAGGGGAGGGAGAGAATTCCTTCGACATCCTGACCGAAAGGAGGGGGAGTCCCTTCTGTCCCCCCCCCCCCGCCGCCGCCCCTCCCCCCTCTCTCTATATATAGAGAGAAGCCCCACTTGCTGCCTTTCTCTCCCCCCCCCATGGGACCCTCCTCCCATTCCCCCTTAATGCCGATCTGCCCCTGTAGTTGTTCTTTTGGGGTCAATTGCCTACTCTCCCCCCTCCTTCCCTGTCCTGGTTCGGCCTTTAAAGCTTCACTCTCCCCCCTTTTTCCTGGGGGGGGGGGAAGAGAAAGGGAAGGAGGGGGAATAGGTTTCCCTGGATCGGATCCCCAATTCCTCCAAAAGGGGGGGTCAGTTTTCCCTTCTTCTCCTCCCTCCTCCTTCCAAATTAAAGGGGGGAGAGAAAGGGAAGGAGGGGGCAGATTTTCCCCATTGCATTTCCAACGCCCCCCTTCTCTTCACTTGCAACCTCTCTCCCCCATTGCACTCCCCTCCCCATATCATCTCTCCCCCCCCCCCATTGCACAACCCACCTCCTCCTCCTCCTCCTGGGGGGTTGTCTCCTTTTTCTCCTTCGAGGAACCATAGAGAGTCTTTTGGATGGGGGGGGTGGAACGCCACGTGGAGAGCAAATCCCCCTCTCCCTGGGTAGCTCTTCGTTTCCTGCCACTCTAGGAAGTGCAACTCGCTGCCTTGGGGGAATCTGAATGCCTCTCCCCCCTCCCTTTTCTCTGCCTCCCTTCTGGCTCTGCGAAGGAGGGGGAGGGGCAAGTCAAGGCAAAGCCCCCCCCCCGCGGCCTCCGGACATACACGCTAGTCTCCGTTTTCTAGCCGAAGAGCCAGTGTTGTGCAAGTCCGGGGCCACGTGGTCGGCATGGCTGCAAGGAAACACTCTTACCTTCTGGCTTTTAACGGCGGTTTTCCCTAATCATCTGTTTGCATTTTTACAGGCTTTCCAACTAGGCCCAGTTAGGGAGGAGCTGGGGTTTAATCAGGGGAGCTCACTCCGTTGAGCGGCAGCACCCGGATTCGAACCGCTGAGCTTCCCGACATTGCAGCCACGCGTTCAGGGAGCCCAGCACCAAAAGGCAGGCAGGCAGGCAGGCAGGGAGCGAGTGAAGGGGGAGACCCGCCTTCCTCCTCCTCCTCCTCAATTCCCTGCCCTCAGTACTTGCATGCTGCGGGACTAAGGTGACCCAAGGCTCAAATGCTTTGGCTCAGCCAAAGAAAACTTGGGGAGGGGAGGAAAAAGAGTGTGGGAGGAATTCCTTCTAAATCCAGACCCAAAGGAGGGTGTCAGATCTCAAGAGGAGAGTTGTCTTGTGGGCGGGGAGGGGGTTCCCCCTGTCCTCCCTTCTCCCCCTGAAAGATGGTGCTTCCTGCAATGCAATGCAATTCGAGAAGGTGTGGGGAGGGTTATATACCCTCATGGATAGAAGCCCCTTCCCTCTCTCTTCTATGGAGTTTCATTTCCTGCCACTCTAGGAAGCTGTGCTTTCTGCCTGTCCTCCCCATGAAACCCCACACACCTCCCTCCCAAAATGCCCCCTAGGTGGGAGGGGGGAATGAACCAGCCCTGGAGAAGACGGCCTGGTTCTTTTTCTTTTCTTTTTTTTGGAAGGGGGGGTCTGGTGTTCTTCCCCCCCCCCCATTCTTTGTCCTGTTTTGGCCCTAAAAGCAGCTTCCTCCGCCCTTTTTCCTTGTAGGGGGGAGAGAAAGGGAAGGAGAACATAAGAACAGCCTTGCTGGAACAGGCTGCAGCCCATCCAACCCACCGTACCCACCCCACGCCTTATCTCTGACTCCCTTCTGGCTGAGCAGCTCCTGGGATTTGATCCGCTGAGCTCCCCAACTTTGCAGCAGGCCATTTCAGGGATCCCAGCCCCAAAAGGCAGACAGGGGGGGACTGAGGAAAAGGGGTTTCCACCTTCCTCCTCCTCCTCCTCCTCCTCCTCCTAGTGGCATTGTCAGGATCCAGCCCTGAATCGGAGGCACATGCCCCTTTTGGGAAACTCAAGGGTTGGGGGTATATGGGGGCAGGCCTTCCTCCTCCTCCTCCTCCTCCTTCCCAGTACCCAGAAAAGGGAGCCCCGCAAACCGTGCAACCCCTCCTCCTGCCCCCACCTTCTTCCTCATCTTCCTCTCCTCTCTTGTTTCTTCTTTACAGCATCTTACCTGCAAAGTACACTGGTACCTTCTATAAAGGAATTAATTGAGTCCAAGTTCTGTTAAGCAAATTTTCCTTTATACAAATTTTGATCTTTTCCAAAGATGGCTGCCTGCTCCCTGCAACCTTTTTAAGCTCTCTGAGTTTTTATCCTTTTACCCTTTTCACACAGCCCGAGTAGGCTCTTGATGGGTACCAAGATATCCATTTTGTTCTTTTAGACTTTTAAAGGGTTTTTTTTAGGGCCTCGAGTCTGAAAACAACTGCTGCTGCTGACATTTGAGTGGAGCTCTCGTCCGGACCCGAAGTTCTTGCCAGGGAATATATAATCATAATGGGGAGGAGGAAGAAGCGGCAGAGGGCTCAATCAGGATCCCCAGCCAAGGCGGCAAAACAACTGCGGCTTGATGAGATACTGGCACAGACAGTAAGAGAAACCGTAAGTGAGATATCTGAGATGTCCTCCCCAAATAAATTTGCAGTGTTGGAAGTTGAACCCCCTCCGGCTTATGGTGATGATGATGAAAATAAGATCCCAGAACAGACTGCCTCTCTTCCCCCCGATCTTGGATTACTGCCCAAGGCTCAAGTCCAAGTTCATGAAGGCAATCAGCCCTCTTCTCCCTCTGATACTTGCACAAGACCTTGTAATACTTCTGTGATCATCAATGGAGGGGAGCACGAGAGACAATTAATTGAAACTGTTGGAGAGCACTGTATTCTCACAGGGAGAACTGTCCTAGCAATATTTCAAAAGCTTGAAAACATCAGCAATCAATTGGATAGTGTCCATAAATCCCTCAATAAACATGAAGGAGAGCTTTCAAAAGCCCAACCTCACTCACATCCCCTTGCTGAAACAGTGACAGGGGGCCATATGGAGGATATGGGCAAAACTGTCGAAGAGCCCTCTAAGGACAGTAAGGTGTGTGGGTCCCATCCCCGTCGCCTTCAAGTAGCTAAAATAATGCTTGAGATTACAAACAACTATATGAATAGAGGGAAATGGGCAAATAGACAGAAAGTTGTATCCTCCCTAAGCTCTCTCCTCAGAACGACACCATCACAAATTGATCTAAAATCCATTGTGCCCTTACCTGCATCACGCAACTCCACAAGGCTGCTTTTAGAATTTGATGCATCTACAATTCCTCTTATGCTTTTTAAAATGAGGGACTTTTTGAACACTCTCTGCATAAGAACTAGAAGAGTTTTTAGTGAGGACACTCTAAAACCACTGTTATCATTGGAAAAGCTTCCTTTGCTAAACGCTGCCTCCATGCCAAGGCCACATCAAGTTGGCTGCTTGCCAAACCACAACTCTGCAGATAACCAAAAAGAGGACGTGCAGCTACTACAGTTAACCCCTGAAAGGCAGCTTCCACCTGAAATTGAGTCCTTGAGAAAGCTAACCTCTTATCTGGAAGAATCCCTTGCAAAATTCACAGTCCTTAACAGTCTGGAGTCAAGTACCGACTGATAAGACAATGAGACGATAACAAGGAAAACCTGCTTCCAATGTCATCTCACGAGGCACTAGCATACCGGAGGGAAAACCAAATCAAGATTCGGATTTGTCTTTTGCTGCTACTTCGCATAATCTGGAAATAACGGAGGGCTGTCGTAAAGAGGTATCCTCACCCCTTGGAAGAAGACCTACTTTTGCACCTTGACGTGGACGTGGACGGGGATAATATAACTACTGCCGCCTTTAAAAGCCTCTCTTGGACAGAACAAACTAAGATCATCTTGTCCCTAGACAAAGTTAGGTCTGAGCTGTCCCACAATATGAACAATGCCTTAACTCAACCTATTACTTCTCCCAAAGCTGCCATACTCTTACCTCCAGATATTAATTTTATGCACAGGCCAGTTCCTGCCCAACCCAGCACCCCCCACTTGTGTTCAGAACATGCTAATGGTGCTGCTATATCTAATTGACTCTCTCCCCCTTCCCTCCCCCTCCCTCCGTCTCCATCTAGTATCAAACTGGTCTCATGGAACATTGCAGGTTGGGAGAGGAAAAGGAACGACCCCGATTTTATAGAATATCTCTCCAGGCATGATATTATTTTTCTCCAGGAAACCTGGTCCCTCACAGGCCCCAGTGTTCCTGGATTTGTTTCCTACAATCTTCCTGCTTTTAAACTAAATAAGTTGGGTCGTCCCCGCTCTGGCTTAAGCTGTCTAGTGAAACCCTCCTCCTCCTTTGTTCTGTCCCCTTTTACCTCTCACTCCCCTTATGTTCAAGCCTTTCTATTTAATAATAGTGAGCGCCACATCCTCATGATGAATGTTTACATCCCTCCCTATGGTTCTACTTCCACAGATCCATGGACAGAAGTAAAAAGAATTACTGACCAAGTACTAGTATCCAATCCCTCTATCTCTCTTCTCTTTGCTGGTGATTTTAACTCTAGGCTAGGAGCAAATAATCTAAGCCTTGCCAAATATATGAATTGGGATATGGAGGAGATGATTCCTCCTTCTTTCTCGGGGGTCAGGAAGTCCAAGGACCTTTCCATCAATAAGAATGCCTTATTAATGGTCGATCTATGTCTAAGTTATGATCTCCGTATTTTGAACGGTGCCCCTGATTACCCTCTTTCAGGTGATTTTACCTTCTTCTCACCCTTAGGGTTGAGCGTGGTCGATTATATATTAATTTCCCCCGACCTTCTTGCGGAGACTTCTGATTTTGAACTTAGCCCGCGCACCGATAGTGACCATATCCCTCTGCAGGTGTCGTTATTGAACCCCCTCTCAGATTCTTCCAGTAGCGACTCCCCCACTGATCTTTTTGTATATCCTAAATGGACCTCTAGATCTTCACTGGCCTTCCAACAATGGTCCAGATCACTAGAAACTGTTCGCCAGTGTGCAACTATTCAATCAACCAACTCCCCCGATGTTGCTATCCAAGCATATTCCGCAATTATCTCACACTTAACCAACTCACTGAACCCTCCCCGTCCACACACAGGGAAGAGCAAACCAGTTTCCTGGTTTGACCAGGATTGTCTATCTGCAAAATATGAACTGAGACAATTGTTCTCCTTTGTTTGCTCTCATCTTTCTTCTGAGGCACTTACCTTTTATTTTTCAGTTAGAAAGTCCTTCCATCTTTTCTTGGAAGAGAAACAGCACATTTTTGCTCTAAATCAGTGGGATAGGTTATTCGACGCCATCTCCTCCAAGAACAGCAGAGTATTTTGGCAACTGGTGTCTCGTTCCAACCCGGTCCCCCCCTTAATTGATGTTCCTCCCATTTCTCCCTCTGCTTGGACTACACACTATTCTAAAATCTTTGCTGCTTCTGACCTGGTATTCCCTTTTCCTCCCCTGCCCCCTGACCGTCCCCCTTGGCCTCCCGTTTTAGAATCCGAAATACTAGAACTGATTAGCACCTTGAAACCCGGAAAAGCCCCAGGACCCGATGGAATTGTAAGCGAAATACTGATTAATGCCCCTGACTGGTGGGCTCCCTTCCTGGCTAAACTATTTACCCTGATTAACCATTTTGGGATTTTCCCAGAATCATGGTTATCTTCGATTTTAGTACCAATTTTCAAAAAGGATGACCCTACATCCCCGTCCAACTATAGGCCTATTAGTCTCCTTTCCACTATAGGTAAACTCTATGCAAAATTCCTTCTCAAACGTTTAGTAGCCTGGGCGGAAGCAAAGTGCTTCCCGGCAAGGAGCAAATTGGTTTCCGTCCAGGATCATCCACTTTAGACCATGCACTTTTGCTGTCTTTCCTTGCGGAAAAAATATTCTTTTCACTTTAAAGGGAAACTCTACGCTGCTTTCATCGATCTGAGAGGTGTGTTTGATTCTATCAATAGGAACCTATTATGGCACAAACTTGCTTCTTGGGTAATTGACTCTCGACTGCTTTTCTTAATTAGGAATCTTCACTCCTCCAATTCATGTCGGGTCCGTATAAACCGCAAGGGCTCCCTTTCTGAAAAGATTACTGTATCCAAAGGTGTCCGTCAGGGTTGTATACTAGTGCCCCAACTATTCAATCTCTTCCTTGCCGATTTACGTTCTCAACTATCTCATTGTGATAAGTACGCCCCTTGTTTGAGTAACTCCCCATTACCAATTCTCCTTTATGCTGATGATTCTGTCCTTCTCTCCATCTCCAAAATCGGGCTACGGCATCTCCTATCTGCTTTTCATTCTTATTGTATATCTAATGATCTAATAATCAACTCCAAAAAAACCAAAATATTGGTTTTTTCTCATCTATGGAAACCGCTATCCTGGAGCATTGACAGCAGACCAGTCGAACAAGTTAAAACATTCAAATATTTAGGTATAAATTTCCACCACCGATTAGAATGGAATTCCCATAGAGACTTGGCAATATCTTCAACCAAACTCCATTTGAATGCAGTATCCCGTTTTCA
The DNA here is from genome assembly GCA_037367245.1 of Phrynocephalus guinanensis. NCBI lineage: Eukaryota > Metazoa > Chordata > Lepidosauria > Squamata > Agamidae > Phrynocephalus > Phrynocephalus guinanensis. The sequence goes on along the minus strand of CM074744.1, from coordinate 7,013,439 downwards.
TTACCATAGTGGCAACCAGTATGTACCTGCGGCCCTCAAGGTTCTTCAGACAAAGACCTTGAGTCAGCTTCTGTACGGAGTTCCAATTTGGATCAAGGCGGCTTCCACAAAAGTAGACTTGGTAATTGCCCCCTTTTTAAGGCAAATGCTAGGTGTTCCCAACACAATCAAACTCTCAACCATGGTCCTTGAGTTGGGCATTCACTTACCTTCCACTTTGGCATGGTCTCGGGCCATCAAATACTGGTTAGCCCTCCATTATAATTCCTCCCCTGGTTCCTTACTTTTCGATCTTTTAAAGGATCCCTTTACTTCCACCTGGGATTCCCTCTTTGTAAACAAACTCCACAACTTAGGCTTTACTCTTGACTATTTTGCCAACTTTGACTTTAAAAGAGCTTACTTGACCATTAAGGCAAAATTATTTGAAGAAGAAACTGAATCACTTTCCTCTAATCTAAATTGGACCTGCTCTCCACGTTTCTTTAACCTATCCCCGGTCTTTGGCCATGATCTCTGTTATTTCCGCAAGCTAATTAATCCAAATAAGAGACGTGCTTTCATGTTGGCCAGACTCAATATTTCCCCCTCCTCAGTACTCTCAGGAAGATACTTGGGTATACCACCGTCCCAGAGGCTTTGTAAATTTTGCCAACTTGAACCAGACACAGTCCCTCATATACTGTGCCGTTGCCCTGCACATACTAGGTTACACAAAGAGTTTTTAGACCCAATTATGTCCATGTTCTCTGGCCCTCCAGAGGAATACACAAGCTTTTTACTTCGCGACAATTCCGAATGGGTCACCTTACAAGTTGCAGATTTTCTAGTAGCTGTTATTAATAAGAAATGAGAGTGTATCCCCCTTTTGGCTTTTACCTATTGTTTTACTTGACAATGGTTTACCATCACTGTTTTGGTTGTGTTCTATTTTCTTTGTTTTAATGCCAATAAAGGTGTATGTATGTATGTATACAAATTTCCCATAAGAATGCATTGAAAACGGAGTAATCTCCAATCGCGACAATTTTTATGTTGTACAGATTCACCGCATAGGCAATTCTGTTAAGCAAATTTCCCTTATCTCTGGATTTTTTTATGTTGTACAGATTTTGTTATACAAACTGTTTGTTATATAGGAATAGGAATAGGAATCTTTATTGTCATTGCCCCCTTGCAGGAACAACGAAATTTTGTGGTTGCTATATTCAACTCATTTAAAATATCACATAGATTTAAAAACAGGTACAACACATAATATGACATAAAATGACTAAAATATGACATATAAAATAAGCTGACTTCAAAGTCCAGAATTTCTGTTTAAGGCCAATATTGCTCTAAAAAAGAAGCTATTTTTGAGACGCCTTGTTCTTGCCCTCAGTACTCTATATCTCCGTCCTGATGGCAGCAACTCGAAGAGGTGATGACCAGGATGTGATGGATCTCTTAATATATCTAATGCTTTACAGTGGCACCTGGTAGTATAAATTTGTTCTAGGGTGGGGAGTGAACAGCCCACAATACTCTCTGCAATTCTTATGATTCTGTGCAACACTGTCCTATCCCGGTGGGTACAACTTCCATACCACACACATAACCCGTAAGTAAGCACACTCTCGATTGCACAATGATAGAAGGCCAGCTGCAGCTTTTGTGGAAGATAGTTTTTCCTTAAAGTTCTCAACAAAAATAGTCTCTGCTGAGACTTCTTTGCAAGCCCCCTTGTGTTGACACTCCAGGACAGATCCTCCTGTAACTGAATGCCCAAAAATCTAAAACCTGTAACCCTCTCCACACTAGTCCCATCAATCACCAGTGGTTGAATATCAGTTTTCTGCCTCCTGAAATCCACCACAAGCTCCTTTGTCTTCATTATGTTTAGAGGGAAGTTATTTATTCTGCACCACTTGGTCAACCTCTCCACTTCATCTCTGTAAACCATCTCACTCTCCTTGCCAGAGATGAGCCCAATCACAGTTGTGTCATCTGCAAACTTAATGATCCTATTGCTAGGATAGGCAGAGACACAATCAAACGTGTAAAGAATATAAAGGAGTGGGCTAAGTACACATCCCTGTGGTGTTCCAATGTTGGTACTAAGAGTATTAGAGGTGTAAGGGCCCAACCGGACCCTCTGATAATGTTCTGACAGAAAATCCAAGATCCAGCCACAAAGTGATGGTGGAAGTTTAGAGATCCAGTTTAGAGATCAAATGTCGTGGAAGAATGGTGTTAAAAGCCGAGCTAAAATCCACAAAGAGCAATCTAGCATAGCCCCCCCACCCCATCCCGCTCCAGATGTTCAAAAACAGCATGAAGAGCACACGCCACAGCATCCTCTGTTGATCTCTTCTTTTTATAGGCGAATTGGAATGTGTCCAGTCCCTCTGGTAAACAGGCAATAACATAGTTCCGTACCAACTTTTCAAAGCACTTCATGATTACAGATGTAAGTGCTACTGGCCGAAAGTCATTCAAGTTTTCCGGATTTGGTTTTTTTTTGTATCGGAACAATAATGGCAGACTTTAGGCATGATGGCACAATAGCTTGGGATAGGGATCGATTCAAAATCCCAGTGAAAACTGCTAATTGATCTGCACAATCCTTCAATACCCTTCCGGCAACTCGATCTGGCCCCGTAGCCTTCCTTGGGTTGATCCCCTTCAACACCTTCCTCATCTCTCCCTCCTCCACATTAAAAATTACATTTCCCTTGTGCCAATGCTGATAACAATAGTGAAGGTGGCAGAAACTCTGCTGATGTCTCTACTGATGTTGCTTCAAAACAGGCAAAAAAGGCATTCAATTCCTCTGCCAAGGATACCCTTCCCTCAGCTACTGGGGAAACTTTAGATTTGTACCCAGTCATTTCCTGTACACTTCGCCACACCTCCCTAGTGTTGTTACGCTGAAAATTATTCTCCAGTCTCTGCCTGTATGCCTCTTTAGCCACACGGATGCCCCTCTTCAGATCCATTCTGGCTGCACTATACAGTGACCTGTTTCCACTTCTAAAAGCAGCATTTCTTGCCTTTAGCAGCTCCCGAACCTCCCTTGTCATCCAGGGTTTCCTGTTTGGATAGATCTTTATCTGGCGCTTTGGTGTTACACTGTGTATTAGAAATTCAGTTGCAATATATACAAAGCATCCAACACAGAATTACATCAGCAAGACTGTTTAACATGACATCAGACTGAGTAAAATGATCTGACTTACAGCAGATAAACTTCACTTGTAACATCTCCCTTATATACAACTCTTGCAGCAATCACAGACTACATTGCAGCTTGGGACACTACATCAAGTTATATTAGAATATATCAGCTGTATCAAATTGTATCATTATATAAGACATTATATATTATAGGTGCTGAAACCTATAAAGCATGGGTCGTTAGCTATGGCCTTGTGGGTGAAGGCTTTTTGATTTGTCTAGGTATTGTTCAAAGCACAAACTGATAAGTAGCAGCTGGACTATGCCTGAGGCCCCCACTTCTGTTGAGAGAGGAGGTTTTAATGCTCACATGAATGGTTTCCCTGACTCCTCTCTCAAACCACCTATCTTCTTTGTCTAGTATGTGTACAACCTCATCTTTGAATGTGTGCCCTTTGTCCTGCTAATGCAGGTGTACTGCTCATTCTGGTCTTGAGCTGTTACCCCTCCTATGTTGGGCCATCCCTCTGTTTAATGGCTCTTAGCACCAATGCCCTAACAATAGTAAAGAGAAGATTAAGAGAAGACAGCATCCTCACCTCCAGAAGCAGCCTCAACCCAGACCAGATATGCCTCTCCTGGACCTGTGTCTGAACACTACATATTTCATGTACAGAGGGGATTTCTACAGACAGAAGCATGGTTGTGCCATGGGGTCCCCACTGTCACCAATTGTTGCCAACCTATACATGGAAGAAGTGGAGAAGAAGGCACTTAACACCTTCCCAGGGACAACACCATGCCAATGGTTCAGGTATGTAGATGATACCTGGGTGGAAATCAAGACTTAGGAAGTACAGGCCTTTACAGACCATATCAATGTGGTGGACCTTAATATAAAGTTCACTAGGGAAGACACCCAAGACAACAGGCTGGCTTTCCCGGATTGTGAAGTCATCATCAGACCTGACTGTGGCTTGGGAGTAGAACTTTACAGGAAACCCACCCACCCAAATCAGTACTTACTGTTTATTTATTTATTGTTACATTTATATACCGCCCCATCTTCCGAAGCGGAACTTGGGGCAGTGAACAGTAAAAATAGACAACAGCAAACAAACATAAAATAGAGACAAACTACCAATAAAAGTAGGGGGGTCACCTCTGCTAAGACACATAGCAGAGAACATCCCCACCTCCACAGAAGCCAAGAAGAAGGAAGACAGGCACCTGATGACAGCACTTAAGGCCTGTGGATATCCAAAGTGGACCTTCAACAAAGCAGTGGGCCATCTCAGAAGAACAAGGGATCAGCCTGACACCCAGACCCGATGGAAGAACCTGGTCATTCCCTACATGGCTGGAGTGTGTGAGAAGCTTAAAAGGATTTTTGGCAAATACCACATCCCTATTTATTTCAAACCCACAAACGAACTAAGGCAGAGATTTGTCTACCCCAAGGACCAGATACCAAAACAATAAAGGAGCAATATAGTATATGTGGTCCAATGCAGTGAGGAGTGTGCAGATGTCTACATTGGAGAAACTAATCAGCCATTAAACAGAAGGATGGCCCAACATAGGAGGGGTAACAGCTTAGAACCAGAATCAGCCGTACATGTCCATTTGAAGGACAAAGGGCACACATTCAGACATGAGGACGTACATTTTTAAATAGAGAAGATAGGTGATTTGAGAGAGGAGTCAGGGAAACCACTTATGTGAACATTGAAACCCCCTCTCTCAACAAAGGTGGGGGCCTCAGGCATAGTCTATCTGCGACTTATCAGGGTGTGCTTTCAACAATGCCCAGGAAAATCAAAAAGCCTTCATCACCAAGGCCATAGCTAATGACCCATACTTTAGAGATTTCAGTAACTTAGGCCAGGCATGTTGGGGGGGGGGTAAGTACAAGAGCCCCCAGTTAGGACTCCAAGCCCGACCCAACCTGCATCCGCATATCACGGATTTTGAATTATCGAGGGTCAGGGTGGGTCCCCAGCCCCCACAATGGGGGGGGGGAGGTCAGTGTACCTGAAGTTTTTCCAACACTCCAGATTTTTCAAAAGCTTCTCGAATGAGTGGGTCCTAAGATGTGAAAGAAAGGCAACCAGAATGATAGAAACTGCCCCCTGACTGCTGACATTCAAATGGCTTTTTGCCTATGTAGGTGCTGTGATGGTTAGCAAGTTGTCCAGAGAGACTGAACCTCTTTCCACACTCCAGACATTAAAATGGCTTTTTGTCTGTGTGGGTTCTGTAATGTGTAGAAAGGTTTCCAGCTTGACTGAACCTCTTTCCACACTCCAGACATTCAAATGGCTTTTCGCCTGTGTGGGTTCTATGATGCTTAGAAAGGCTTCCAGAATCATGGAACCTTTTCCCACACTCCAGACATTCAAATGGCTTCTCACCTGTGTGGGTCCTATGATGGGTAGCAAGGTTGCTAGAATCACTGAACCTCTTTCCACACTCCAGACATTCAAATGGCTTTTCACCTGTGTGGGATCTGTGATGCCTAGAAAGTTGTACAGAGTAACTGAATCTCTTTCCACACTCCGGACATTCAAATGGCTTCTCGCCTGTGTGGCTTCTGTGATGGCTAGCGAGGCTTCCAGCTTGACTGAATCTCTTTCCACACTCCAGACATTCAAATGGCTTCTCACCTGTGTGGGTTCTGTGATGCTCAGCAAGATGTCCAGAGTGACTGAACCTCTTTCCACACTGCAGACATTCAAATGGCTTTTCACCTGTGTGGGTTCTGTGATGCCTAGAAAGGTGTCCAGAGTAAGTGAATCTCTTTCCACACTCCATACATTCAAATGGCTTCTCGCCTGTGTGGGTTCTCTGATGCTTAGCAAGGCTTCCAGAAACACTGAACCTTTTCCCACAATCCAGACATTCAAATGGCTTCTCGTCTGTGTGGGTTCTGTGATGAGTCGCAAGGCTTCCAGAATCACTGAATGTCTTTCCACACTCAAGACATTTAAATGGCTTCTCACCTGTGTGTGTCCTGTGATGCCTAGCAAGGCTTCCAGCTTGACTGAACCTCTTTCCACACTCCAGACATTCAAACGGCTTTTCACCTGTGTGGGTTCTGTGATGGGTAGCAAGGTGTCCAGAGTGACTGAACCTCTTTCCACACTCCAGACATTCAAATGGCTTCTTGCCTATGTGGGTTCTGTGATGCGTAGAAAGGTTTCCAGCTTGACTGAACCTCTTTCCACACACTAGATATATCAATGGGTTCTCCTCATTTTGAATTTTCTTATGGGAACAAGCTGTTGAGTTGCTACTAATAGATTTGGCATGCTCATTCCTTTCCTCTCCTCTGCATGTTTTCGGAACAGCTTGATCTTCGTTCTGACAAGTAATAGATTTGTCCATCTTTACATCTATCTGTTCTCCACTAAGCTTCGTCCTTCTGGTTTGATTCTCAAAAACCTCTTTTGCCTCTGAATATTCAACCTCTTCCTTTGACGCTTGGTGTCCTCCTGTTTTATTGCTTCTCTACAGCATCTTACCTGCAAAATATAAGTGACCACAAAAAACTGAACTTCAAATCAAGTAACCAATCCAATGCACTGCCTTGGAGGATTCAGAAGAATGAAACACAGCTCCAGGCTGGACCCGCCTCTAGCCACATCAGTGAGGAGGCCCATTGTGGCACCAGTGAATATCCTGAGGAAAACCAGGGAATTTAATCACACTCATCCCATGAGGAAATGGTTCCTTTCCATACTGGTTAAAGTCTAGTGAGGTCCAGGGTAAGAAATGGATCCAAATTGCTCCATAGCCTTAATATAATATTTCTATATTATTTTAGATCTAACTCACAGAAAGTTGCCTTGGCTGACCATGCCTCTTCCATATGAATTTATGGTGCTTCTGATCATCTTCAAAGCAGCCACTCAGAGGCTTGGTTATTTTGAGGGATTATTGCTCTTCATTGGCAGGAAAAAACAGATAAACATAATTAATTTGATATACAGAGAGCTTCAAAGTAAGAACAGACAAGCTGCAGAATGTACTGCTTATATAATGCCCCATAATGCTTAAAGCACTGTCTGGGCAGTTTCCAATTTAATTAGGCAGGCTACGCACTGCCCCACCACCACAAGAGCTGGGTAATCATTTTTCTGTCCTCAGATAAATCTACAAGAAAACCAGAAGAACAAAAAATCTTATTTTCTCTGACCACTCAAAAGAGGCTCTCCCTCTGCAGTCGCCCCATAGCAGAATAGGATGTTTTCTGAAATTAGTATTGCGAGCCTGGAGGGCGGTACAGAAGAACATCCTCCCCGGATAATTGACGTGTCGCATTGATTATCATTTTATTTTTATGTCACTGTTTATGGCTGGGTGGGGTGTAAGTGACTCAGAGCAGTCACAGTATACGAATACATGAAATAAATCAATAAAGTAAAAACTTTCTTCATGAGATGCGCTGAGGATCCTTACCCGGACAGATTTTGTTCCCAGAATCTCAAAGGGATCTTCTCACACAGAGATCTCCAGCCTGGACTGAGACGATCCCACTCTCTGTGGGCAAAATACGGGGTCACCTCCACAGAGGGCACCAAGAGCTGACAATAGAAATCAAATTTAAAACGAAAGGCACTGTGTATGTCTCAGGACTTTTCTAACTGTAGGAAGATTGTCAGCTACTACTACAGTATCTTCAGGCCTCCTAGAAGTGATAAGGAACCCCCCTCCCATTCCCCCCAAATGCCGGTCTGCCCCTGGAATTGTTCTTTTGGCGCCAGTTGCCTTCTCTCCCCCCCCCTTCCCTGTACTGGTTTGGCCTTAAAAGCTTCACCCTCCTTCCTTTTTCCTTGGGTGGGTGGGGGGAGAAAGGAAAGGAGGAGGAGGAGGAGCTTTTCCCTGGATCGGACCCCCAATTTCTCTAAAAAGCGGGGTTCAGTTTTCTCCCCTCTCCTTCTCCCTCCTCCTCCTTCCAAATTAAAAGGGGGGAGGGAGGGAAGGAGGGGACAGATTTTCCCCATTGCATCTCCAAGGCCCCCCTCTTCCTCACTTGCAACCTCTCACCCCCATTGCACTCCCCCCCCATCATTACCCCCATTGCACAACACTCCTCCTCCTCCTCCTGGGGGGTCTCTTTGCTCTCCTTCTAGGAACCATAGAGAGCCTTTGGGGGGGTGGAAAGCCATGCGGAGAGCTGATTCCCCCCCCCCTCCCGGGTAGCCTTCATTTCCTGCCACTCTAGGAAGCGGAACTCGCTGCCCGGGAGGAATCCGAATGTCTCTCCGCCCCCCCCCTTCTCTGCCTCCCTTCTGGCACCGCAAGGGAGGGGGAGGGAAAAGTAAAGGTAAAGGTCCCCCCCTCCCCGCGGCCTCCACACATGTGTGCTGGACTCCATTTTCAAGCCAAAGATTTAACTCACAGAAAGTTGCCTTGGCTGATCATACCTCTTCCATATGAATTTATGGTGTTTATGATCACCTTCAAAGCAACCACTCAGACAGCTTGGTTATTTTGAAGGATGATTGCTCTTCATTGGCAGGAAAAAACAGATGGTCATATTTATTTTGATATGCAGAGAGCTTCAAAGTAATAACAGCAAGAAACAGAATGTGCTGTTTATATACTGCCCCATAATGCTTAAAGCACTCTCTGGGCAGTTTACAGTTTAATTATGCAGGCAACGCACTGCCCCACCACCACACGAGCTGGGTAATCATTTTTCTGTCCTCAGATAAATCTACAAGAGAACCAGAAAAGCAAAACCTCTTATTTTCTCTAACCACTCTAAAGAGGCTCTCCCTCTGCAGTTGCCCCATAGCAGAATAGGATGTTTTCTGAAATTAGTATTGCAAGCCTGGAGGGCGGTACAGAAGAACATCCTCCCCAGATAATTGACGTGTCGCATTGATTATCATTTTATTTTTATGCCACTGTTTATGGCTGGGCAGGGTGAGGTGCCTTAACTCACACTGTAAGTGACTCAGAGCAGTCGCAGTATATGAATACATGAAAAAAACCAGGAAAGTAAAAACTTTCTTCATGACACATGCTGAGGATCCTTACCTGGACAGATTTTGTTCCCAAAATCTCAAAGGGATCTTCTCACACAGAGATCTCCAGCCTGGACTGAGAAGATCCCACTCTCTGTGTGCAAAATACGGGGTCACCTCCGCAGAGGACACCGAGCAGCTGAAAATAGAAATTAAATTTAAAACGAAAGGCACTGTGTATGTCTCAAGACTTTTTTAACTGTAGGAACATTGGCAGATACTACTACAGTATCTTCCAACCTTCATCCTCCTTAAGGCCTTCCTTCTCCACTAACAGGAGAGCTGAAAATGGGGGCAGAAAGATGAGTTTCTAAGAACTGAAAAGGAACCAGCCTTTTGTAAAGCAAATGGCCCTGAATTGTGTATCCTGGACTAAACCACCTGCCTTGCAGCAGAGAGAACATGCAGAAAGACCCTGCTTCTTTGGGGATCTGTTTCTAACTCTGCTGAAAAACATCAGCTTTGTGTGTGCCTTCCTTCCTTTCAGAAAACACCATGTGGGAAAGGAATACCACAGAGATTCCCCTGAGGGAGGCAGGGAGGAAATTACCACAACTCTCCTGCAGTTTATTCCCCCAAACTATTTATTTAGTTCAAACATTGCTGCCCTGCTTTTCTCCTTAAAAAGAGACCCAGGGTGCCTCAACTCTGCTTAGTGGTTTGGGCCTCACTTATTCAGGAGGCATAAAAATTCTACAGTATATAACTGCTTTCAAGATCTGTGTGGCGGGGGATTGCAATTCCAAAATGCCCATCTCTCCAGCCTTCTCCTTTGTTGCTTCCTCACCCGTCAGTTATTGGATCGGGGCAAGAGAGGCATTTTTTTGGGGGGGGGGCATCACGTCAACTGCCCACGTTGCTTCTGAGAGAAGGGCTGGAGAGAGAGAGAGAGAGAGAGAGAAGGGCCCTTCCTGAGGGTAAGAAAAGCCCTCTGTCCATGGGCAGAGAAGCAGGGGACACAGAGAGAGCTGCCGTGGGACCCAGGGGACTCTGGGCTCAGAGTTTTTCTCAGGAGAAGGAAACCTGGGCGTGGAGGAACTTTAATCCCTTTCCTTCTTTGCCTTCTCCCCCTTTCGATTTCCTTCGAAATCCTGACCCAAAGGAGGGCGAATCCCTTCTGTCCCCCACCTCCCTCACCCTCCCTCTCTGGTCCCCCCTCCCTGGGAGAATTCGTTTCCTGCCGTTCTAGGAAACGGAACTCACTGTCTGGGAGTACACCGAATGCCCCCCCCTTTCTGGCTCTGCAAGAGAGGGGGATGGGAAAGTAAAAGTAAAGGTCTCCCCCCCCCCGCCGCCGCGTCGCCTCCACACATGCGTGCTAGTCTCCGTTTTCAACCCGAAGAGCCAGTGTTGGGCAGGCCCTGGGCCACGTGGCCGGCATGGCTGAAAGGAAACACTTTTACCATCTGGCTTTTTAGGGCCGTTTTCCCTAATCATCGGCTTCCATTTTACAGGCTTTCGAATTAGGCTTACTTAGGCAAGAGCTGGGGTTTAACGGCAGGAGCTCACTCCGCTGAGCGGCAGCACCCGGGATTCAAACCGCTGAGCTGCCCGACTTTGCAGCCTACCTGTTCAGGGAGCCCAGCCCCCAAAGGCAGGCAGGCAGGCAGGCAGGCAGGCAAGCTGGACGTCCACCTTCTTCCTCCTCCGAAAGGGGAGCCCCCAAACGTTGCAGCCCCTCCTCCTGTTCCCACCTTCCTCCTCCTCCTCCTCCTCCTCGTGGCCCAGGCAGGATCCGGCCCTGAATTAGAGCCATAGATGCCCCTTCTGGGAAACTGGAAGGGGAGCCGCCAACCCTTGCACCCCCTCCTCGTGCCCCGTCCTTCCTCCTCTTCTTTCTCTCCTTTGTTTTCCCTCCTCCTGCCCCATTTGAGTGGGGAGGAGGGAATCCCTTCCCTTCCCTTGGAGCCTTCCTTCCCTCCCTTCTTCTGAATCCGCACCTTAATGGAAGGATGCCTGGGGTCTCTCCTCCTCCTCCTCCTCCCTCCAATCATCCTTCTGGTCCCACCGCCCATCATCCCAAGAGGAAGCCAAGGGGGAACGGAAAAGCTGGAGCCTGGGAAATCTTCCTTCCAGCCAGGATTTCCCCCCCAATGGCTCTTCAGGGGGCGGAGGGCCAGGAGACTAAGCCCAGCCACCAGCAGCCAAGCAGAACTGTTGCTTCTTGGGCAACTGGGGAGGTCCAGGCAGGTTGGAGGCCTTCTCTGCCATGAGTGCCCTCTGGCTCAAACCCTCGTTTACAGGGCAGCTGGGAACCCTCAAGGAGAATGGCAGGGTAAAAATACTCTAAAATAAAATACACAAATCTTCCTCTAAATTATTTTTATTTATTATTTTAGAGTATTTTTACCACACTTTTCTCCTTGGAAAAGGACCCAAGGCAGCTTACAGTAATGAGGGTCAATATACAGCCCAGTACACTTAAGACATGTTCAAGTAATTGAGAGCGGTTTCCTGGTTGTGTATGGTAGATTCCTATAAAAGTCAACTAAACCCCAAATAAAAACCCAGGCCAAAACCCGGCAGCTTTGTGCTCAAAGAGGAAGGGCCGTGTGCTCAGCTCAACAGGAACGGTGTCAGTGTGTGTGTGTTTGCCCTGATGCCTGCAGAGAACTATAGGGTGACAGGCTGGAGCTGCAGAAACTGGATTTAATGCCTCCGGCAGAGGTTCAAGCAGAAACTGAGATTTTTTTTCCTTCCAAAGTCATTTGAGCTGTCTGATCCTTCTGACCACGCAACTTGAGGACCAGCTGATAAAGTCTTGCCCTTAGAGTCAGGCCAAGAGACAGTAATGTTGTTATTGACCCCGAATGGGGGTCAATAGCAACATTAATACAGTAGTACTGTGCCTTGGTTTATGAGCATAATTTGTTCCAGAAACTTGCTTGTAAACCAAAATATTGTAAACCCAAAAGAAATTTCCCCATAAGAAATCATGGAAACTTACCGGATCTGTTCTGGGCCTTCTTGACGCTGCCATACCTGCTGACACTGTCTCCCACCCACCCACCACCCACCCCCGGTAAGGGTTCAGTTTGATCTATCCATGGTTCCAACCCACAAACAAAGCGAGAGTCCATTTTTGCAGAAAAACTAAACGGATTTTTATTTCTTACAGCTTGTGAACTACTGTAGGTTTTTTCTCTTAGAACAGGCGACAAAGGTGTCAACGGTTGCTCAACAGTTTCTAATAACACAGGCTCTTCGTATATAACTTTAAGAGGATTAAACTCAGTATTTACTTCCTCTAAAAGTAATCAATCCCCGACCCATAAATTGGGTGCCGCAACAAGGGTGTTTGGCCCATTGTGCCACTTGGACCGGCACCTCTCCCTCTCCTCCATTCCCTCTGGAACTTTCCTGAGGTTTCTGGCCACCTTAATGGTTTAACATGTACAGACCATACAAATTCTTCACCCCTTTTTGGTCTAAACGGCTCGGCTAGCTTTCTCTGGACATCGTCCTCAGTCGGCGTCCCAACTGTCACTAACGGTCTTTTTTCCTCCCTCGCCTTTTCTACCTCCCCGCGCGCCTGCCCTTCTGAATTCTCTCGTGCTTGCTCTGCCTCGCGCTCTAACCACTCATCCTCCACGCCATCTAATACCCAATGTATCTCTTCAGTATTGTTCTTTTTCTCCTTCATCAGTAGTTAACTTCTGTAAACCCCGCACACAAACATTCACAGTCCCACCAGATTCTTCTTCCTTCTCAACAATCTCTCCAGACGGCTCACTTCCATCATCATGCATTGTCTTGCTCTCACTCTCACAGAACACCCCGCCTCCAAGTGGGCCATCTTGGTTTCTGGTTCCTGTGCCCAAGGCCCCTGTCGAGAGAAATAATCCGTGTTAAGGTGATCTTTTCCCTTTTTTATATTTAATCTCAAAAGAAAACGGCTGCATACTTAAATACCATCGTGTTAACCGGGGACTTATATCCTTCATCCTATGTAACCACAATCCATCATTGTCTTGCTCTCACTCTGCCCCCCCCGCCCTGTGGCAATGGAAAGGCCTGTGTCTGAGCCTCTTAGCTGGCAGGTATACTCCAAAAGACAGGGGCCTTCTCTAAATTGCTCTCCCTCTCAGTGCCTGGAGCTGTTGCCCACCAGGATGTTACAGGCAGCCAGAAGATCTTCTGTCGGAATGGCTGGCCCGCAGAGGTAGGGTAGGATGGGTGGCACAACTGTTGTGGTGGCAGCCAGTGGTTTTAATTGTAATTGTAATGCGACACCGGCCCCTCTCCAAAGCCCATTTCCAGCCTCCTCCATAGTTTGCTTCCTTGCCATCATGTCAGCTGCCCATATTGCTTTTAAGAGAGGAGGGCTGGGGAGGGGAAAAACCCTCTGCACATGGGCAGAGGGACAGGGGACACAGGGTGCTGCTGCGGGACCAAGGAGACCCTGGGCCCAAATGTTTTTGCTCAGCCAAAGAAAACTTGGGGAGGGAAGGAAGGGGTGGGAAGGTGACCTAATTTAGCATCTCCCCTGGTAAAAGAGGGTGGGAGGAATTCCTTCTAAATCCAGACCCAACGGAGTGGGGGGGTCAGATCTGAAGAGGGGGAGTTGTCTTGGGGGTGGACGGAGGGGGGTCCCCCTTTTTCTCCTTTCTCCTCCTGCAAGATGGAGCTTCTTTCAATGCAATGCAATGCAATTCGAGAAGGTGTGGGGAGGGTTAGATACCCTCGTGGAAAGAAGCTCCTTCCCTCCTTTCCTTATGGAGTTTCATTTCCTGCCACTCTAGGAAGCCGCACTCATTGCCTTTCCTCCCCATGGAACCCCACACACTTCCCTCCCAAAATGCCTCCTAGGTGGGAGGGGAGAATGATCTACCCCTTGAGAAGAAGCCCTGGTTCTTTTGGAGGGGGGAGTCTGGCTCTCCCAACAATTCCACCTGGGGGTTCGAGGTCACATCAATTCTCAAAGTGGCAAAATATATTTTAGCCTCCCTGGTCGCCCAAACATAGCGCCTGGTTAGCAAATTGCAGTCCAATTAATCTACGTCCAGTCTTTCCTCCATCTGCTCCCAAGTCTTCTCCATTCTTGCTTCTTCATCTGTTAAGTCATCCGTAAAACACAGCGAGGATCGGGCAGCACATCAAAGAAGATGTGTGGGAGCTATCAGGTCACCAGCGAAAGTGTCATCATCATACCATCTGTCCACCACGGCATGAACCTGATTGTCAGCCAGACTGTCTGGAAAAAACCTCAAAGGCCCCTGAATACCGTTCAGGGTCCAGAAGCCTTTGGGGGCATGCCTAAACAAGGGGCCTAGCCTTTCCATAAGGCAGGGCAGTGATTGCCAGGGGGAAAGTCAGCAGACAAAGATCTGTCAATGCAATGGGTTAGGGGCAATATTTCCTCAACCCTCAAATTAAATTCTGCAGACGGAGAGGAAAAAGCCAGATGCAGGGTGTACCCAGCCCTATGGGTGGGACCAATAAGATGCTGAGACAGATTCATGGGGGACATGGATCCATGAAATTCAGAGTCGCTCCACAGTCCAACACTGGCATGCACATCAAGTTCCAATTTTATTGAGAAAGTACAGCAACTGTGTTCTCTTAAGGGCAGAGAAGACCCCCAAATGATAAAAAGCATACCAGTTTTATACATGGAAGACAAAGAGTGTACACTCTCATAACCTTATTTGTTAGAATCTGCTAAGTATTTGGGTTGGCACCGTTTCTGAGAGAAAGTGTACTTTTCTAAGTTATGATGTTAAAAAGAAAGAGGTGTAATTCATAAAGTTTAGATATCCAGTTTGTTAGAAAACAAGAAGATAAATTTATATCATAACCTAGCCATTATCAAGGATATCAGAGATTAAAAATTGGAGAAGGTGGAATATGTCCAGAGGAAAGCAACCAGCAAAGAGACCAAGCCCTGCGAGGAATAAGTGATTGATGTGGGTGTGTTTAGTCTGAAAATGAAAAGACTTAAGAGGCAACATGGCAGGTACCTTCAAATCACTGGATGGACCATCATGTGGAAGGTGGAAGACATTTATCTCTGCGCTGACATTGAGAAGAATCCTTGGCAGATGTCAATGTTGGCTGGTTCATATTACAGTCTAGTTCCTGCATTTTATCACAATAGTCTTCCACCTTTCTCACATACATTTTACACAAATATATAGAAATATGCTTCAAGCTTTTCTGCCTTTCAGGTGCCTCTATCCAACTCCTTCCTTCCTATTCTAAGGGGTTACATCCTTGGCCTATTGAGAACCTGCCTCCCAAAGATCTTCACTCAGGAGGGAGAGGAGGGCCCTTGCCACCGCCTCTTCCTCTTCTGCTCCTCCCCACTGCGCTCCTGCCCAGGAGAAGGTAGAGAGGGTGTTTTAATCCAGGGCCTCCTCCGCAGCCCTGCTGCTTTTCAAACAATTATTATTAAATATTTCACATTCTGTTACACATCTAAATATAAAAACATTTCATAAAGTGTTTGCCTGCTACATAAGACAATTGAGAAACACACAGCACTGAATAAACACCATTCAATAGAATTTTTAAAAGTGTCAGAAAGGATGAAATGAGAACAGAGAGAAAAAGGGATTCTTCCCAGATCGACTCAGGAAGGAGCAACGGCAGGAAGAGAAAGGAAGACCTCTGTCCTCTCTTACACAGAGAGAGTATACGTAAGAATCTTATGACAGCATATTAGAAATTCAGTTGCAATATATACAAAGCAAACAACACAGATTTACATCAGCAAGACTGTTTAACATGGCAACAGACAGAGTAAAGTGATCTGACTTACAGCAGATAAACTTCACTTGTAGCATCTCCCTTGTATACAACTCTTGCAGCATACATTACAGCAGGCCTGCCCAAAGTCCGGCCTGGGGGCCAATTCCGGCCCATCAGGCCATTCTGAGTGGCCCGTGGCTGGCTGGCCTGCATCTCCCTCCCCCTCCTTTGCCCCATGTTTTTTTTTTAAAAAAAACTTCTGCCAACACTGACATGGTTGGGAAGCTTGGGCGGCTTGGCAGACGGGTGGTCTGCTGCCACCGGCACCGCAGGGGAATGTGTGGGGGTGGGCAGGCCAGCGGGCCTCTGCCACCACCAAGGAGCTTTGGGGTGGGCTGACAGGCGAGCCGTCTCCACCGCTGGGGAGCTTGGGGAGGCTGCAAGGTTGCACAGATCGCCTCTTCCAAGGGGCGACCTGTGGCCACGGCTCTCTGTGCTTCCTTTGGTCCCCACCTTCCTTCTTTCCTCCCTCCCTTGGTCCCCACCTTCCTTCCTACCTACCTACCTACCTTGGTCCCCACCTCCCTCCCTCCCTTGGTCCCCGCCTTCCTTCCTGCGGGTGGGGTTGCAAGGGGTCAGTGGGTGGGGCTTATGGGTCAGTGGGTGGGGCTTGCAGTGGGGTGGCATGGTCAGGGAGCAACTGGCGCCTGACACATTCTCAGCCACCAAGTCTGGCCCACCTTACAAAAAGTTTGGGCACCCCTGCATTACAGCATTGGACATTACATCAAGTCCAATATATCAGCTGCACCAAATTGTATCATTATACAAGACGTCTGTGAAGATTCTCAGTCATCCAGGTGAGTTTATCTGGAAGTTGAGTCTTGGCAACTGGACTTTTTTCTTGAGAGATCGAAACGTTTCACTGCTCATCCAAACAGCTTCATCAGTCTGAATACAGCTAGTGCGAGTCCTCCATCTTATAGTCAGATTTGACCTCTTGTCACCCTGGTCTGATATAGGTTCATAAGATGGGCAATGACCTGAATAGGCTCCTTAGGTAGACAATAGTATTCATAGCCTTAAGGTGAACAATGGCCTAAGGTGCTGAAACCTATAAAGTATGGGTCGTTAGCTGCGGCCTTCGTGGTGAAGGCTTTGTGATTTGTCTGGGTATTGTTGAAAGCACACCCTGATTAGTAGCAGATGGACTATGCCTGAGGCCCCCACCTCTGTTGAGAGAGGGGGTTTCAATGCTCACATGAATGTTTTCCCTAACTCATCTCTCAAACCACCTATCTTCTCTGTCTAATATGTGTACAACCTCATCTTTGAATGAGTGCCTTTTGTCCTTCTAATGCATGTGTACTGCTGATTCTGGTCCTGAGTTGTTACCCCTCCTATGTTGGGCTATCCTTCTGTTTAATGGCTGTTAGCACGGATGAGCTAACAACGGTAAAGAGAAGATTAAGAGAAGAGAGCACCCTCAGCTCCAGAAGCAGCCTCAACCCAGACCAGATATGCCTGCTCCTGGACCTGTGTCTGAACACAACATATTTCATGTACAGAGGGGATTTCTACAGATAGAAACATGTTTGGGCCATGGGGTCCTCAGTTTCACCAATTGTTGCCAACCTATATATGGAAGAAGTGGAGAAGAAGGCACTCAATGCATTCCCAGGGACCACACCATCCCAATGGTTCAGGGAGTACAGGCCTTTACAGACCACATCAATGCGGTGGACCCTAATATTAAGTTCGCGAGGGAAAGCACCCAAGAAAACAGGCTGGCTTTCCTAGATTGTGCAATCTTCATCAGACCCGTCCGTGGCCTGGGAGTAGAAGTTTACAGGAAACCCACCCACAGAGATAAGTCCTGACTCCTGACTATTTGACTCCCATCATCCATTACAGCACAAATTAGGAGTCATCAGGACTCTTAGCCACAGAATACAGCTGTGAAGGAGAGCCTAAGAGTTAGCCGTCTGGCTTGAAAGGAGCTGAGGAAGAGAAGACTGAGAAGGGAGATATTAAAAACTTAGCTACGGGCATAGAGAAAATAGAGGTGTCAGAAACAATCAGGGAGTCAAGTGAAGTGTCGGGAGTATTAGCAGGAGAGAGGGAACGTGAAGCATTGTGGGTGTCCGAGGAAAATGAAGAGGTCGGGGTAGCATGAGATGAGGTGGTGGCAGGTTGGGCGGAGCTAGAGGGAAAAGTGGACAGTTGGAAGAAGCCATTGAGAGAGAGAGAGGCACACAGACAGAGGAGAGGGAGAAAAGTTATGCGGGTGATCGTTGTAAAATAAGAGAAAACGATGAATTTACTTGGTCTGTTCAAGTGAGACCAGTTAAGTGGCCTGGCGATCAGGAAAGGTTTGGTTCGGAATGGAGCAGAGGCAAACCAGAGAATCCCGTAGCTCAATGGGCCAGACACCCTTGCTGCAAAACGCAGTGTGTAAGACGAGGGACGAACCATTGCCCCTGTTTTTAAATCTCCCCTCTAAAGAAAGTACTCCGTATCGGTTGTTGTTGGAAGAACCTATTTTTAATGAAGTTAATGTAACAATTTCAAGAGATGTACCACAAGTGCCTGAAAATAACCTTTGTTCCAGTTCAGTTGATGTTAATTTAAATAAGTTAAATAAAAATCCTCTTGAAGTATATACAAAAATGGACTCTGGACTATGTTATGGATCGGAACCGGTACTTGAGAGAATCGAACCCTTACAACAGCGCATCCCCACCTCCACAGAGGCCAAGGAGCAGGAAGACAGGCACCTAAAGATAGCATTTAAGGCCTGTACAGTGGTCCTCGGCCCATTCACGGTTCATCTACTGCGGTCCCACTATATTGCAGGACTGCAGTATATAAAATAAGGCCCTCTGCATTAAAGGTTAAGGCCTGTTTCAGGCCTCCTGTACTTACCTCAAGGCCTGTTTCAGACCTCCTGTACTTACTCCAGAACTGGCCAGCAAGGGCCTTCCCAGGCCTTCTGGAGCCTCGAAAATGGCTTCCCTATGAACCAGAAGTGACGTCTGGTTTGGGGGAAATCACTTCGAGTTCACAGGGATGCCCTATGGGGACCTCCAGAAGGCCTGGGAAGGCCTTTGAAGGTCCATTTGGGGCAGCACAGTGTGGGGGGGGGTAATTACAAGAGCGCCCCCAGAAGGCCCACCAAGCCCGACACAACCTGCATCCGTATATAGCAGATTTTCAATTATCGAGGGTCAGGTTGGGTCCCTACTGCCCACAATAGGCGTGGGGGTCACCGTAACTGAAGTTTTTCCAACACTCCAGATATTTCAAAGGCTTCTGGAATGAATTGAAAGAAAGGCAACCAGAATGGCAGAATCTGGCACCTCAGTACTGACATTCAAATGGCTTTTCTCCTGTGTTGGTTCTGTGATGCCTAGAAAGGTGTCCAGAGTGACAGAACCTCTTTCCACACTCCAGACATTCAAATGGCTTCTCGCCTGTGTGGGTTCTGTGATGCACAGAAAGGTTTCCAGCTTGACTGAACCTCTTTTCACATTCCAGGCATTCAAATGGCTTCTTGCCCGTGTGGGTTCTGTGATGCCTAGCAATGCTTGTAATTCCAAAATGTCCCTCTTTCCAACCTTCTCCTTTGTTGCTTCCTCGCCTGTCAGTTCTGCAAGAGAGGCATTTTTTTGGGGGGGGGGGTCAGGTCAACTGCCCACGTTGCTTCTGAGAGAAGAGCTGGAGAGAGAGAAGGGCCCTTGGGGTGGGGCGGTAAGAAAAGCCCTCTGTCCATGGGCAGAGAAGCAGGGGACACAGAGAGAGCTGCCGTGGGACCCAGGAGACTCTGGGCTCAAAGTTCTGCTCAGGAGAAGGAAACCTGGGCGTGGAGGAACTTTAATCCCTTTCCTTCTTTGCCATCTCCCCATACACTGGGGGGGGAGGGGGGGAGAATTCCTCCGAAATCCTGACCCACAGGGGGGAGTCCCTTCTGTCCCCCCTTACCTATATATATAAAATAGCTTCGTTTTTCCTCCCACTCTAGGAAGCCCCACTTGCTGCCTTTCTCTCCCCCCCCATGGGACTCTCCCCTCCCATTCCCCCATAATGCCATCTGCCCCTGGAGTTGCTATTTTGGGGTCAGCTGCCTTCTCTCCCCCCCCCCCACGTTCCCTATCCTGGTTCGGCCTTAAAAGCTTTGCCCTCCCTCCGTTTTTCTTGCGGGGAGGGGGGAAGAAAGGTAAGGAGGAGGGCTTGCCTGGATCAGACCCCCAATTCCTTCAAAATGGGGTTCAGTTCCCCCTTCTCTTTCTCCTCCCTCCTGCTTCCAAATTAAAGGGGGGGAGAGAAAGGGGAGGAGGGGGCAGATTTTCCCCATTGCATCCCCAATGGCCCCCTCCTCCTCATTTGCAACCTCTCCCTCCATTGCACTCCCACCATGGCACGGCCGGGATTTGAACCAGGGACCCAGTCATCTCAGTCCGCACCCTTTGAAATGTCAAGGTGCTATCAGGTGCTTCACGTTTGGGAAAGCCAGGCAGGCTTAACCCGAGGGCACACTGACCCAGACGAAGGGGGCAGCATCTGCTTGTGGGCTTGTTCGTAGGCCTGCTCTCTTCCCCCCCCCTTTGCCTGGGTCCCTCCACCGAAATGGCTTGGTGCAGAGACCCTGGCCAAGGGAGTGGGGGAGCAGCAGCAGGTTGTGGGCTCGTTGGTCGCCCTCGTTTATTCTGCAGCCATTACAGCTCTTGGGGTGCCCCACGCGGCATGGCTGCAGCAGAGGAAACTGGAGGTATGAAGGAGCCCACAAGCAGCCGCCACAGCCCCTTCGCCCTGGTCTCTGGGCCGAGCTATTTTGGTGCAGAGGCCCGGGCAAAGGGGAGAGCAGTGGGGGCTGCCCGATCTGGGCTTTTCCCACACGCGGAATGGCACCCACGGATCGCGTACTGCAGGGCCAGGAAAGGCAGGCGGGCTTTTGAATTCCATGCACATTTTTCGCCAGGCATCCCATAGGCAAAATGTCATCTGGCAAAACATGCCTCTTCCTGGAAAAATTCTGTTTGTCTTATGGAAAATTCACCTTGCGAGGTGCCATTCCTGTATTTATGTATTAGAGTTATATAAGAATTTTTGCTAGGTTCCGATCCCTTTCCTTCCGAATCCAAATATTTGATTGGATTTTGTGTCTTTTTAATAAAAGTAGGAATAAAAATGCTATTTTTTTATTTTTTATTTTTACAATTGCCCACCCTACAAAAAAACACCTGCCTCAAAATGAGCTGCCCTGAGTCAGTTGTCAGGAATACAATTGAAATTAATAACTTCTGTATTAGGCAGGCGGGGGGGGGGGGTTCTACGGAAAACAAAAATTAATAGGCAAGGGAGAAGGGGGAATCCACCTTCCTCCTCCTCCTCCTCCTCCTCCTCCTCCTCCTCCTCGGATTTCCCCATTTCTTCTTCTTCTGCCCCATTTCAGGTGGTGGTGGGGGGCTCTTTTCCTCTGGAGCCCCTCCCTACCGCTAAAATTCAGAGGTTCCCCAAACACGAGGGATCCCCAGTGTGGTGTGGTGGAGATTGATGGACTAAAACCCAGGAGAACAGCCATGGAAACTCAGAGGCCATCTAGTCCAACCTCCTGTAACCAACTAAAACAAGATGTATTATTTATTTATTTATTTATTTATTTATTTATTTATTTATTTATTTATTTATTTATTTTACTTTTTAATACTTGCACTAAAAAACAATGGTCACCTACCGACATTAGTTTAAAAAAAAGTCAAAAAGTTCAAACGATGAAAGATCCGCAGTGTGGTGTAGTGGAGAGTGATGAACTAAAACCCACAAGAACAGGGTTTGAATCCCCACTCAGCCATGGAAACTCAGAGGAAGGTGCTGAAGATGTAATATGGAAAAGGCAACCCACGTACGATTTGGAATTCTCCAATTATAGTTATTTAATGTGTATTAATGCAAAACTAGAGAAATCTTTTATATTTCTGGATGTTTCTATTCACTTTAGTTATGTTCCCATTTTATGGGGATTAACAAAGGGTCAAGGAAATTAATACCAAGCCCTCTAAAAGTTGCAAACAGACATATTGATTTCTTTGAGGAAGAACATAAGAACATAAGAAGAGCCATGCTGGATCAGGTCAAAGACCCATCTAGTCCAGCTTCCTGGATCTCACAGTGGCCCCACCAGATGTGTTTGGGAGCGCATGAGACTAGATATCTGTCTCCTGGTACCACTCCCCTGCATCTGGCCCTTGACGTACCCTGGTTTTAAGCCTGGAGATTACACATCTCCCTCATGGTTTGTAACCTGTGATGGACTTTTCCTCCAGGAATCTGTCCAATCCGCTTTTGAAGGCATCCAGGCCAGATGCCATCACCACATCCTGTGGCAGGGAGTTCCATATACTAACAATGCGCTGGGTGAAAAAATATTTTCTTTTCTCTGTTCTTACTCTCCCAGCCCTCAATTTGAGCGGATGTCCCCTAGTTCTGGTATTTTGTGAGAGGGAGAATGGCTTCCCTATATCCACTTTACTCATGCCCTGCATTATTTTGTACGTCTCAATCATATCCCCCCTCAGGCGCCTTTTTTTCCAGACTAAAGAGCCCCAAATGTTTTAGCCTTTCCTCATAAGGGAGGTGCCCAAGCCCAGTAATCATTTTAGTCACTCTCTTCTGCACCTTTTCCAGTTCCACTATGTCTTTCTTGAGATGCGGTGACCAGAATTGTACACAATACTCTAGGTGCGGCCTTACTGTTGTTTTGTATAATGGCATTATAATGTTGGCTGTTTTATTTTCAATCCCCTTATTGATAATCCCTAGCATGGAATTGGCCTTCTTCACTGCTGCCACACATTGGGGAGACACCTTCATGGAGCTGTCGACCAACACTTCAAGATCTCTTTCCTGATCTGTCACGGATAACTCAGAGCCCATGAGTAGATAGATAAAGTTTGGATTTTTTGCCCCAATATGCATTACTTTATATTTGGCTACATTAAAACACCTTTGCCATTTCGCAGCCCATTCCCCCAGTTTGGAGAGATCCTTCTGAAGCTCTTCAGAATCTTCTCTGGTTTTTACCACATGGAAAAGTCTTGTGTTATCTGCAAACTTGCCCACCTCACTGTTTATCCCTGTCTCCAGGTCATTTATGAACAGATTGAAAAGCACCGGTCCCAGGACAGAGCCCTGGGGCAAACCGCTTTTCACTTCTCTCCATTGTGAGAATTTCCCATTGACACCTACTATTTGTTTCCTGGATCTCAACCAGTTCTCAAACCATAAGAGGACCTGCCCTCTTATCCCCTGACTGTGCAATTTTCTCAGCAGCCTCTGGTGAGGGACTGTGTCAAAAGCCTTTTGAAAATCCAGATAGACTATATCCAACGGTTCACCTAAATCCACATGCCTGTTGACCTTTTCAAAAAATTCTAAAAGATTTGTCAGACAGGACTTACCCTTACAGAAGCCATGCTGATTTTCTCTCAGCAAGGTTTGTTCTTCTATGTGTTTTAAGATTTTCTCTTGGATGAGGCTTTCCACCATCTTCCCTGGGACAGATGTAAGGCTAACTGGCCGGTATTTTCCCGGATCCCCCTCCTTCCTTTTTAAAAAATTGGTGTAACATCTGCTATCCTCCAGTCCTTTAGCACTGTGGCCATTTTAAGAAACAAGTTGCATATTACCATTAAGAGATCTGCAATTTCATTTCTCAGTTCCCTAATAACCCTTCGGTGGATGCCATCTGGGCCCGGTGACTTGTTAATCTTCAATTTATCAATTAGTCCTAAAACATCCTCTCTTTTAACCTGTATTTGATTTAATTCTTTAGTCAAGAGGGGCCGTTCAGGCAGCGGAATCTGCTCAAGGTCTTCTGTCGTGAAGACAGATGCAAATAACTCATTTAATTTCGCTGCAATTTCCAAGTCCTCCTTAATCTCCCCTTTTCCTCCCTCACCATCAAGAGGGCCAGCTGGTTCTCTGGCAGGTTTTCTACTTCTAACATATTTAAAGAAGCTTTTATTATTACCCTTTATATTGCTAGCCATGCGTTCCTCAAAATCTTTCTTTGCCTCATGCGCTCCAAACACATCTGGTGGGGCCACTGTGAGATACAGAAAGCTGGACTAGATGGGCCTTTGGCCTGATCCAGCACGGCTCTTCTTATGTTCTTATGTATGTTCTCTCTTATCATCTTACATTTCTTTTGCCAGAGTTTGTGTTCCTTTTTATTTTCCTCATTTGGGGAGGATTTCCATTTACAGAAAGACCTGTTCTTGTGCTTTAGAGCCTCTCTAACTCCACTCGTTAACCATGCCGGTGCCCTCTTGGACTTAAATGAGCTCTTCTTTCTTTGTGGTATGCACTTGGGGTGAGGAAATACAGAAAGTGCCATAGACAGAAGGGCTTCCTCAGTAACTTTGGATATTTGGACCTCCCCTAACTTACAAGGTTCTCAAAGTGCCCAACCAAGTCCATCTTTCATCTTGGGATGGAAGAGAGGTGGGAAGGGAAGCTCAGAAGAATCCCTCTGGCACCTAGTCATGCATCCTCGGGGTCTTAGGCTAGGGTTAAAGTGTGGTGGGGAGAGTGGCAGGGGGATCTTCACCTGGTAACCATCTGGTACCTCATTCAGGAACCAGGTCTCCATATTCTCCATACATGGTGGGCAATGGTCACATATGAACTCACCCTCCTTTTTAATGTTTCATGCCTCCGTTATTTGCACGCTGGTTAAATGCTCTGCAGAGTGACAGATATTTCTAAGCCAATGCAGCTTTCTCTCAGCCTACTGAGCATAGGTGTAGGGGAAACAACCTGGTTATTTATTTATTTATTTATTTATTTATTTATTTATTTATTTATTTATTTGGCTGCCCTCAGGGTTTTCTCTCTCTCTCTGTCTCTCCCTCCCTCCCTGCAAGGGCAGACCCATCAGAAGCTGCTGACCCCTCTGGCAAGGCCTCCGTGCAAGGCCCACTCAGCCATCCAGATCACATCAAAGACCCCCCCCCATATCTCCACCCTCACACCATCATTATATGCCCTCCCTCCTTCAAAGGAGAAATTCTGGAGGAGGACAGGCAGCAATGGAGCTCCCCCAGAGACCCCAGAGAAGAGCGGGAGAGATGGCCTCCTTCACGCTTCCCCAGAGGGAGTGGAAGGCGGAGGAGGGCAGGAGGGGCAGAGAGCATAGAGGTCAGGCATGGCCAAACTTCAGCCCTCCTGATGTTTTGGACCACAACTCCCAGAATCCTTAGCTTAGATTGCCAATAGCAAATGACTGTGGGAGTTGTGGTCCAAAAGATCTGGAGGGCTGATGTTGAAACATGCCTGATAATAGGTATTTCGACTCAATAGGAGGAAACACAGGTCTTTTGGACCACAACTCACAACTCACTCATAGTTTTCTGCCAGTGCTTGAGAATTTCACTTTGGCCTGCAATCAGTAGCTGCTATGTAGAAAACAATCTTAGTCCCGGTATAAGTTGTTTAAAGAGGTATTTGGTGGCTGATTATTTTTTCTCCCCGCCATCTGCCACTTGCTGACTGTTCGGTCTTATTACTGTTTAATCTGTTTTTATATTGATTCACTTATTGTATTATTGTTGTATTCTGTGATGTGAACCGCCTGGAGTTCCTTCGGGAAGACGGGCTGTATACAAGCCTAATAAACAAACAAACAAATAAATAAATAAATAATTAAATAAATAAATAAATAAATAAATAAATAAATAAATAAATGTAAGTTATTCCACCTGGGCATTCGAAGCCTTTTACTCCCTGTAGCCAGTTGTGAGCCACAGATGAGGACTTTGACGCCTGCTGACAGCCGCCCCAAGGACAAGCACAAGGCTTCTCCCTGAGAAACAAACACTCTCAAGATCATGAACATTTTGGCAGTGTTTTCTGGCAATTTCAAAAAAAAAAAGTGCATTTCTCAAGCGGTACAAAGGTAGGGACCTGATCTTGGTGGCATGCATGCCTTTAAAGTCCATTTTGCTTTGTGGGGGTGGTGGGGGCTGCGTTGTTTTTTGGAATCTTATGCTTGCCATGTGCATGTTTTAAAGTCCGTTTCACAAAGGTTGGGGACTCATGTTTTGCAGCCACATGTTATTTGTACCTGAGTCATGGTAGGCAGGGTTTTGAATTCCGTGCGCCCTTTAATGCTCTTCCGGCAGCCGGAGGTGTCACAAACAATTTTACTAGGTTCTGATCCCTTTCCTTCTGGATCCAAATATTTACTTGCATTTTGTGTCTTTTCAATAAAAATAGGAATAATAATTGTATGTGTCTCTCTTCTTCTTCTTTTTTAAATTGTCCACACTACCAAAAAAACACCCGGCATCAAAGTGAGCAGCACTGCGTCATCTGTCAGGAATACCTTTGAAGTTAATACGTTCCGGAAAATTCAGTGTTAGGCAGAGAACAAAAACAAAACATTGGCAAGGGGTGTACGGGAAGAAAAAAGTTTGGGAACCTCTGAACTTTAGAGGGAAGGAGGGGCTCCAGAGGGAAGGGGAGGTTGTTCGCCCCACCACCACCACCTGAGAGGGGGGAAAGGAGAAGAAGAAGAAGAAGAAGAAGAAGAAGAAGAAGAAGAAGAAGAAGAAGAAGAAGAAGAAGAAGAAGAAGAAAACAGCAGGAGGAGGAGGAGGAGGAGGAAGAAGAAGAAGAAGAAGAAGAAGAAGAAGAAGAAGAAGAAGAAGAAGAAGAAGAAGAAGAAGAAGAAGAAAACAGCAGGAGGAGGAGGAGGAGGAAGAAGAAGAAGAAGAAGAAGAAGAAGAAGAAGAAGAAGAAGAAGAAGAAGAAGAAGAAGAAGAAGAAGAAGAAGAAGAAAGCAGCAGGAGGAGGAGGAGGAAGAAGAAGAAAACAGCAGGAGGAGGAGGAAGAAGAAGAAGAAGAAGAAAACAGCATGAAGAAGAAGAAGAAGAAGAAGAAGAAGAAGAAGAAGAAGAAGAAGCTGATGATGATGGGAAATCCCCCCTTCCCCCCTCCCCCCTTCCTTCCCTGCCTGCCTTGGAGGACCAGAAGGCCACCTGTGTGAGGTGGGGAGTATTCGGTCCTCCAAGGGGGAGAAAGGCAGCGAGTCCCACTTCCTAGAGTGGCAGAAAGTGAAAGGCTCCCAGGGAGGGGTCTGTCCTCCACGAGACTTTAAATTCCCCCCCCCAAAGGCTCTCCTCTTTCGTTGCGTGAAGGAGAGAAAAGAGACATCCCAGAACAAGGAGGAAAAGGAGGAGGAGGTGCGTTGTGCAATTTTTTTGGGGGGGGGATCTGCAATGCTTTTGAGGGGAGGAGGAGGGGGCGTTGGGAGATTGGGGGGCAAATGGAGGCTGGTGGGGAGGGAGGGGGGAGGACCCTCTTGGGCCTCCCTTTATGGGGGGGGTGAGGAAGGGCCGTTGCTGATGAAATCCGTGGGGTGGCGGTGGGGGTGGGGGGTGGGTGGAGTCCCAGGAAGGAAGAGCCCCCCCCCGGTACACTCCTTTGGGTCCGGAGTCAGAAGGAGGCGTAAATGTGCCCCCCCAAACTCCTCCCCTTTCCCACCCCCAAGGAAAAAGGAGGGAGGAAGAAGCTTTTAAAGCAGGGGTCCTCAACCTTTTTAAGCAGGGGGCCGGATCACTGTCCCTCAGACACTGTCGGGGGCCGGACTAGATTTTGAAAAAAATATGAAGAAATACCTATGCACAGTGAACATATTTGTTTTGTATTGAAAAAAACAGGAAAAAGAATGCAATAATAATAATAATAATAATAATAATAATAATAATAATAATAATAATAATAATAATAATAATAATAATAAAGACCTTTGGGTAGTGGGCAGCATACAAAATAAATAAATACAAATAAATAAATAAAAAAACAGAATGCCATTAGGGGGGAATTAGATGCTTCCTTGGAGACCTAATGAAGAATGGAGAAGCCGCTGTCCCACTCCTATCTTCAGCTTCAACCAAGGTTTGGGGAGACATCTATAAACAAAATTCACCAGCCCAAACCAGGGTCAGGGATTGAAACTGATGTGGCTTGTGATGAGAGACACACACACCTGGGGGAGGGGGCATGACGGGGGATTGTTGGTGTTGTAGTCCCAAAATTTCGGGGGGGGGGGGGGCAGCAACACGTCCCTGCCCCAGTTCTCAGTAAACAACCCTTCCTCGTCTACTGGAAGGAGGTGACCGTGTCTTTCCTTCCCCAGCACCCAATGCCCACCCACGGGCCCCACACGGAGAAGGGTCTGGAGTCCTGATCGAGGGGGGAAACGCCATCCTTCCTTCCTTCCTTCCTTCCTTTTCCCGCCACCCCTGCTCTGCCCGCTCGATCGAAGCCGGGACCGGGACCGGGGGGGGGGGGTTCACCTGCGGAAGGCGTCTTACCTGAAAGAGCAGGCAACCTTAAAATGCAGCTGGCCTTTTCCCCTCGACTCGCCCCCCTCCTCAACCCCGCAAAGGCTTCCCAGCACTACCGCTGCCCCTTGATGCGCTCCAGGCACCTGGTTTGTGACCTCCCGTGCCTCAGGCACGCCGCCTGGCCACGGGGCTCCCCGGGATGAGGAAGAGGAGGATGAGGGCGCCCCCCCTCCTGGCCAGGCCCAGAGGCTGGGGATGGGGGGGACGCATCCCTGTCACCGCCGTCGTCCTCCCCACCCCCCACCCCCCCGAGGAGCCTCTCGCCTCCGCCTCGCACCCGCGGAGAGGACAGCGGAGCCTCTCTCTCTCTCGCACACACGCACGCATGCACACACACGCACGTGCACCCGAGGGCAAGGGCCGTCCGGAGGGAGAGAAGGCCTCGCCTCAATCCCCGGGCTTTCCTGGCGGAGCCCCCCGGCGACGGCGATGGCGGGCGGGAAGAGGGACCCCCCTCCCTCCTTATCTGGGCTGGAGGCTGCTGGCGCCCCGCTCGTAGGCCCAGGCAGTGGCCGGCGGGGAGGAGGAGGAGGAGGAGAAGGAGGGGAAAGGGGGGTGGGGGTGGGAGAGATTGGGATGGCGGCTGCAGGGGCTGAGCTGGGCGTGGGTGCGAGATTCCCCCCTTCCTGCTCACAGGAGGAGGAGGAGGAGGAGGAGGAAGAGGAGGGCGGCGGCGGCGTGAGTGTGAGCCACCCCCCGCCCGGCCTCCCTTCAATTTCCGCTGCAAGGGGCGGGCGGGAAGCTGGGACGCAGCAGGGGCGCTCCAGCGCACAGCCGCTGAGTTGGCAGCAGCAGCAGCAGCTCGGCCCCGCCGAAGACCCCGCGCCGTGGACGATCTCGAACCGCTTGGGCGCCAACGGCAGCCGGGCCGGCGAGATGCGGAGCGAGCGGGGCAGTGGCCAGAGAGAGCCGTAAGCGGCGTAAGGGGACGACGACGATGAGGAGGGGGAGTCCTGGGCTGCCGTGGAGGCAGCGAGCGCTGCCATCGAGAGGCGCCACCGCCACCGCAACAGACCCCTCAGCGTTTGCCCGCCTCTGCCTTTGCCTCTGCTGCCCGCAGACTGACCGGGCTGTGCTCAGCAGCGCTGCGCCCACGACATGTCGGCCGCCGCCGGGAGGCGGGAAAGACACCTCCCTCCCTCCTAATAGGCGCTTCCTTCACGAAGGGAGGGAGCTGCCTGCCGAGTCTTGCTCTCGAGTCGCCTCCTCTCCCCGCCCCGCCCCTCCCCGGGGGTTGGGGAACATTCAAGATGGTTGCCCCCAGGAGGCTGCGAATACTCCCAAAAGAAACTTTACCAGTAGAAGGGCTTGAGCGGCCCCCACGGGCAGGGGGCGGGGGGGTATGCTGAGGCTCCCGGGGGCCGGATTGAGGGTCCCCGGGGGCCGTATACGGCCCGCGGGCCGTAGGTTGAGGACCCCTGTTTTAAAGGGTGAATCAGGACAGGGGACGGTGGGGGGGGGGAGAAGAAGAGAGAGGAGGTAATCCCCCCCCCATAAAAAGGAACCAGGTCTCCTCCTTCTCCTCCCGGGGCAGATTCCCCGTCCCACTGAGGGGGGAATTTGGGGTGGAAAATGGGAGGAGGGTTGGGGGGGAGGAAATGCAGCGAGTGGGGCTTCCTAGAGTGGCAGGGAAAAATCATATAGGGAATGGTGCGGGGGGGGGACGGAAGGGACTCCACTCCTTTGGGTGTGTCAGGATTTGAAAGGAATTCTCTCCTTTTATTCTCTCCCGTGTGTGTGTGTGTGTGTGTGTGTGTGTGTGTGTGTGTGTGTGTGTGTGTGTGTGTGTGTGTGTGTGTGTGTGTGTGTGTGTGTGTGTGTATGGGGGGGCAGATGGCAAAGAAGGAAAGGGGTTAAATATTCCTCCCCTCCCAGGTGTCCTTCTCTTGAGACTCCCCTCGGTCCACCGCAGCTCTCTCTCTCTCTCTCTCTCTGTGTCCCCTGCTTCTCTGCCCATGTGCAGAGGGCTTTCTCACCACCTAAGGGCCCTTCTCTCTCTCTCTCTCTCTCTCTCTCTCTCTCTCTCCTGAAGCACCGTGGGGCAGTTGACGCGATGCCCCCCCTAAAAAAAGCCTCCCCTGCCCCATCCGAGAACTAACAGTCCACGAAGCAACGAAGGTGGAGGAGGCAGGAGGTGGGCATTTTGGAATTGCAATCGGTCGTCACACAATATAGATGATGGAGATGTGTAATCTCTAGGCTTTAAACCAGGGTACTTCAAGGGCCAGATGCAGGGGAGTGGTATCAGGAGACAGATATCTAGTCTCATGCGCTCCCAAACGCATCTGGTGGGGCCGCTGTGAGATACAGGAAGCTGGACTAGATGGGCCTTTGGCCTGATCCAGCATGGCTCTTCTTATGTTCTTATGTTCTTATGTTCTAATTGTACAGTATTAAGCTAAGCAGGGTCAGGCCTGGTTCGTACTTGGATGGGTGACCATGAAAAACTCCATGGACATGGGGACACGAAGAGTCTGTCAGGACTCTAAAGACACAACACACAATACAATTATACCATATCTATAATTAGAGAGAGAGTGAGGAGCTCCAGAGGGATCTCTTGACACTGGGGGAATGCAGAGTGAAGAACGTTGGGTAAAAAAAAAAAACAATTACATTTATAAACTGATGGGGTCAGAACTCTCTGCAACAAACCAGGAAAGGGACATTGGTGTCCTGGTGGACAGCTCAGTGAAGGTGTCAACCCAGTGTGCTGCAGCAGGAAAAAAAGCCAACTCAATGCTAGGGACCATTAGGAAGGGTATATCAAAAACAAGTCAGCAAGTGTCATTTTTGCCTCTTTATCAATCAATGGTGAGTCCCCATCTGGAGTCTTGTTTTGTGCTATTTGATCAGCCAGCGGAAGCAATACTTATTGAATAAATAGTTAGCCAAAGACACAGTTTTCTTAAAACCAAACAGCTATATTACAAACTGTACAAAAAAAATCACAGCATCACAGAACTTGTAAAAAGTTCAACAGCATAACAGCATATATTACATTGACAAAATATATGGCAGAGAAACAAAGTGGGTGCCTTACTCACAGAAGGCCCAATGAACAATGATTTCCAGAACAGTTTTATACATGTCTGTCCAATCATAAATGACATTACCTCATAGCTATTGCAACCCCTTGCACCAGCCAAAATTCAATATGTTCATTCTTAATATCTGCACTCCATCTTTAAATCAATTAAATACATATCAGATATATATAGAACAGGCCTGCCCAACAGGTAGACCTCGGGCTACCGGTAATCTGCAACGGGTTCAAAAGTAGCCCACCGGCCACCAGTAAAAAAGTGAGGGGATAAGTTCTCCACCCCACCCTCCCATATCTCAAAGATCAGCACTGCCCCAACAAAGTTTTGGTCTGCTAGCCCACTGTCTTAGCCGAGCAGGGCAATTCAAGGGCTATGGCATGGTCCCCTACTTCCCCCACTGGCCAGATGATCGAGCGGGTGCAATGGAAGTGTGTGCATGGTCAGCCTTCCCATAGGAATGCATTGAAAATCAATTAATCTGTTCCAGAAGAGCATGTGCTTGGGATGGACAAAATTCGTAAGTAGAGGTATTATCGTAGTAGCCCTCAGACACTTTGGGCCAGAAAAAGTAGACCTCGGCCTGTTCAAAGTTGGACAGCCCTGATATAGAACATCCTGTCTAACACATATATTTCACTAACTAATATCTGACAAGTTCTGGTGCCCATCCCTCCAGGAGGATATTATGGAAATGGAAAAAGTGTAGAGGAGGGCAACCAGAATGATTCGGGGACTGGAACACCTTCCTTGCCATCTGAGGCTGCAACGACTAGGCCATAAGATAACAAATAAGAGAAAACAAATAAGAGAAAGTACTTTCCCCCCCAGAGGTTCACTGGTCTGTGGAACTCCCTGCCAGAAGAAGTGGTGACAGCTGTCAGCCTTGACAGCTTTAACAAAAGACTGGATAAGTTCACGGAGAACAAGGCTATCAATGGCTGTTAGAGTATGTGCTATTTGATCAGCCAACAAAAGCAATACTTATTGAATAAATTGTTACCCAAAGACAGAGTATTTTTCTTAAAGCCAAACAGCTATATTGCAAATGTACAGAAATATATCACAGTATCACAGAACTTCTACAACATTCAACAAAGCATAGAGGGAAATATCACATTAGTACATTGATACAAAATTCAACAGCATACAGTACATAGACAAAATGTATGACAGAGAAACAAAGAGGGTGCCTTTACTCAGGGAAATCACAATGAACACTGATTTACAGAGCATCATAAATTACATTACCTCATAGCTATTGCAACCTCTTGCATCAGCCAAAATTCATTATAATACATATATTTCACTAACTAATATCTGACAATGGCTATCATGATGAATGCTTATAGAACAACCTCCTGGGTAGGTGAAGACATCTGCTTGGGAATACCCTGAAGTAAATGGTGAGCCACTAGGTGAGACAGAATCCTGGACTGGAAGGGCTGTGGCCTGTTCCAGCAAGGCTGTTCTTATGTTCTTAATACATGAAAGCATTTATATAGTATTTTTATGCTTTCTAGATACGTGAGGCCCAAACCACTAAGTAGAGTTGAGCCATTGTAAGGCTTCGATCCTTTCTAGGGCCGGTTCCGAACCATAAATGACATCTGAATCGGTTTGCAGATGAACTTCAAAAGGGGTTTTATTAACACCAATGTCATAACAGCTTGAACGTACAGCTTCTCCATGCACTTGAGTTTGTTTTAACAATCTTGAAATATTAACAGTTTCAAATAAAGGTTCTTCTAACTCTATTCTAAACGGACTCACTTCTTGGTTTGATATATTTAATAGAACGTGCGGCCAGCCATCCCTCGACCCTGACACTGAGTGCCACAGCACGGGTGTCTTGCCCATTGAGCGACAGGTTTTTCCATTCTGCCCTTCCTCCATTCTGCTTGGAATTGCTCACATCTCTCTGGCCACCTTAGAGGCTTCACCTGAACGGACCATCTAAACTGCTCAGGTTCTCTCCTCTTCCATATCTTTTCCTCCTCCCGTTATCTCCCTGGCCTCCGTTTGAGATCCTGTGTCCGTTAACGTTTCCCCCCCCCCCAACTGCCTCCTGTCGTGTTACCCGTCTCACTCTCAACCCACCCGTCATACTCCTCCTTGTGCTCTACCCCATATGTCTCACGCCTCTTCTGCAACCCATAAAGCCTCTTTCATACATTCTTGCTCCACCACTTCATCTTTCACCGCAACCTTCTCCAATGACATCCCCAACTCTCGTTCACACGCTGACAACCTCGAGCGGGTGCAGATGAGGGTGACCAGGATGGTGAGGGTCTGGAGGAAATGTCTTATGAGGAACGGCTTAGGGAGCTGGGAATATTTAGCCTCTCTTAGGCTGAGGGGGGATATGATAGCTATGTTTAAATATTTGAAAGGATGTCACATTGAAGAGGAAACAGGTTTGTTTTCCATGGCTTCAGAGACTAGGACTCGGGGCAATGGTTTCAAACTACAGGAAAAGAGATTCCATTTGAACATTAGGAAGAACTTCATGACGGTTAGAGCTGTTTGGCAGTGGAATATGCTGCCATGGAGGGTGGTTGAGTCTCCTTCTTTGGAGGTTTTTAAGCAGAGGCTGGATGGCCATCTGTCGAAAATATTGTGACGGGGTTCCTGCATGGCAGGGGGTTGGACTAGATGGCCCTTGAGATGTCTTCCAACTCTATGATTCTATGATTCTTTATTTTCTTCCTCCTTCTTCTCCTTCACGTGCGACATCTCAGACGGCTCACTGACACTTTCTACCTCACAGCCATCCTGGGTCTCTTTTAAGGAGAAAAGCAGGGTAGCAATATTTGAAATAAAGAATTTGGGGGGAATAAACTGCAGGAGGCTGTGGAACAATTTGCGTCCGTTTCGTACCCTGAGCCTCACAAGACTTTTCCCAGTATGGAAGAGAACCATTTCCTCACAGATTGTCACAGGAGGAGTGTGATAAATCCCCTGGTTTTCCTCAGGATTTTCTATGGTGCCACAATGGGCCTTCTCACGGAGGTGGGTGGAGGTGGGTCCACCCTGGAGCTGTGTCTCATTCTCCTGCCTCCTCCATGGCAGTGCATTGCGTTTATAACTTGATTTAAAATTCTGTTCTTTGTGGTCGCTTATATATTGCAGGTAAGACGCTGTAGAGAAACAATACAAGAGGAGGACATCAGGTGTCAGAAGAAGAGGTTGAATATTCAGATGCAATAGAGGGCATTGAGAATCAAGTCAGAAGAAGCTTTGAAGGAAAATAGATAGATGTAAAGATGGACAAGACTATTACTTGTCAGGAGGAAGACCAAGCAGTTCCGAAAACATCCAAAGGACATGAAAGGAATGAGCATGCCAAGTGGGAAAAATCTTTTGCTAGCACCTCCACAATTTGTTCCCTTACAAAAATTCACCAAGGGAAGAAGGCATTGAAATGCCTGGAGAGTGGAAAGAGGTGCAGTAATTCTGGAAGCCTTGTTAGGCATCACAGAATCCACACAGGCAAGAAGCCATTTGAATGTATGGAGTGTGGAAAGACGTTCAGTGATTCTGGAAGCCTTGCTAAGCATCACAGAATCCATACAGGCGAAAAACCATTTCAGTGTATGGAGTGTGGAAAGATGTTCAGTGATTCTGGAAGCCTTGCTAAGCATCACAGAATCCATACAGGCGAACAGCCATTTGAATGTGTGGAGTGTGGAAAGAGGTTCAGTCGCTCTGGACACCTTGCTAGTCATCACAGAATCCACACAGGTGAGAAGCCATTTGAATGTCTGGGGTGTGGAAAGAGGTTCAGTGAATCTGGAAACCTTGCAAAGCATCACAGAATCCACACAGGCGAGAAGCCATTTGAATGCCTGGAGTGTGGAAAGAGGTTCAGTCAAGCTGAAAGCCTTGCTCGCCATCACAGAATCCACACAGGCGAGAAGCCATTTGAATGTCTGGAGTGTGGAAAGAGGTTTAGTCATGCTACAATCCTTGCAAACCATCACAGAATCCACACAGGCGAGAAACCATTTGAATGTCTAGAGTGTGGAAAGAGGTTCAGTCGAGCTGGAAGCCTTGCTAGCCATCACAGAATCCACACAGGTTTCAAGCCATTTGAATGTCTGGAGTGTGGAAAGAAGTTCAGTCAAGCTGGAAGCCTTGCTAGCCATCACAGAATCCACACAGGTGACAAGCCATTGGAATGCCTAGAGTGTGGAAGGAGGTTCAATGAATTTTGAAACCCTTGCTACGCATAACAGAATCCACACAGGTGAGAAGCCATTTCAGTGTCTGGAGTGTGGAAGGAGGTTCAGTCAATCTGGAAGCCTTGCTCGCCATCACAGGACCCACACAGGCGAGAAGCCATTTGAATGTATGGAGTGTGGACGGAGGTTCAGTCATGCTGGAAACCTTGCTAGCCATCACAGGACCCACACAGGTGAGAAGCCATTTGAATGTCTAGAATGTGGAAAGAGGTTCAGTCATGCTGGAAACCTTGCTAACCATCATAGGACCCACACAGGCGAGAAGCCATTTGAATGCCTGGAGTGTGGAAAGAAGTTCAGTAATTCTGGAAGCCTTGCGAAGCATCATAGAATCCACACAGGTGAGAGGCCATTTGAATGCCTGGAGTGTGGAAAGAGGTTTAGTTGTTCTAGAGCCCTAACTATACACCTGAGAACCCACACAGGCGAGAAGCCATTTGAATGTCTGGAGTGTAGAAAGAGGTTCAGTCATGCTGGAAGCCTTGCTAACCATCACAGAACCCACACAGGCGAGAAGCCATTTGAATGTCTGGAGTGTAGAAAGAGGTTCAGTCATGCTGGAAGCCTTTCTAACCATCACAGGACCCACACAGGCGAGAAGCCATTTAAATGCCTTGAGTGTGGAAAGAGGTTCACTCGAGCTGGAAGCATTGTTGCCCATCACAGGACTCACACGGGTGAGAAGCCCTTTGAATGTCAGAACTGAGAACTGTGTTTCTGTCATTCTGGTTGCCCTTTCAACACACATTAGGACCCACTCCTTTGAAAAGCCTTTCAAAAATCTGGACTGTGGGAAAAACTACACAATCCTTGTTCAATAATCCATGTTAAGATTTCATACTATGTTTGTGTATGTTAAAATGTAATATTTTTAATTGGCTGAAAAGTTCTGAGCCAAGGACTAACTCTCTGAGGTAATTGATTACATATTCTGGACACTTGGTATATACTGGGGAAAGAAAAACAAATGAAAACAAAATAAAACGTGGCAGCGCTTGTGATCTCGAGGATAGATTGTTGTAACACACTCTACCTGGGGCTGCCCTTGACCCTTATTCGGAGACTACAGTGAGTACAAAATGTGGTGGCCACACTGGTGGTTGGTATGGGCAGATATGACCGCATCACCCCAGTTCTGGCTCATTTCTGCCCGTTGTGTGCCGAATAAGGCTCAAGGTACTGGTTTTGACTTCCAAAACCCTCCACGGCTTGGGACCTGAGTACCTGACAGAGCTGATCTTTCAGAGGTCAACTGAGGCCCGACCCACCAGAATGTGGCAGGCGCTCTGTCTTCAGGTGGCCACTCCCAGGGAGGCCCAGAAATCAATTACTCGAAACTGGACTTTCTCTATGAACAAACTGCCGAATGAGATTCGCCTTGCACAGTCCCTGCCGGCCTTCAAAAAAGCGCTTAAGAACTTGCTTTTCAGAGAGGCATTTGGTGAGCATTAGGGTGTGTTTTTTTTAGGGGTGGTGGTGGGGTTTTGGTTCTCTTCCATCTTGCCACAATTATTATTTTTTAATTGGTTGACTTGTTTGATATTTGTTTTTATTGTTATGTAATTGTTGAATACCACCTGGAGTGCTATTGGATAGATGGGTGGTATAGAAATAATGAAATAAGTAAATAAATAAATAAATATACTGATTATTGATTGCACACATATGAATTGAATTGATATAATGTCGTTTATAATGTTATAATTTGGTACAGCTGACATATGCTGATGTAACCTGATGTAACATCCATCTGCTGGAAGTTAGATGACTTTACTCTGCCTATTGCCATGTTAAACTCTCTTGCTGATGTAATTCTGTGTTGGATGCTTTGTATATATTACAACTGAATTTCTAATACACTGCCATATGATTTTACGTACTCTCTCTCTCTCTCTGTCTGTCTCTCTCTCTCTCGGCGTTGTCCCTCCCCAGAAGGTAGCCAAATTTGTCCGTGACACTATATTATACAGGGCAGTAAAAACTTCGAGAGATTGTGAGTTGCTCCAGAGGGATCTCTTGACACTGGGGGAGTGGGCAAACCAGTGGCATATGAGACCCAACCTTAGTAAACATAATAATCTATGGATCATTAGGAAGGGTACAGAAAATAAGTCAGCAAGTGTCCTTTTGCCTCTTTATAAATCTATGATGAGGCCCCATCTGGAGTCTTTTGTACAGTTCTGGTCCCCATCCTTCCAGAAGGGAATGGAAAAAGTGCAGAGGAGGGCAACCACAATGATTAGGGGACTGGAACACCTTCCTTGCCATTTGAGGCTGCGACGGCTGGGCCTCTTCACTCTTGAATGACGGTGCCTAAGAGGTGACCTGATTGAAGTTTATAACTTTTAGAAACAGTTCTAGGCAGTTTATAAAATCATACAACGTGTGGACCAAGTAGATAAGTGTGAGCCAGAGAGTGTGGGTCCGTCCGCTGGCAGTGTTGATGAGGACGAAGAAAAGACTAAAGAAGAAGGAACAGGGACAGTGATAGAGTCCATGAGGAGGATGAAAGACGAACAAAGGGATGTCAATCCAAGTGGAAAGGAAGGAAGTGTAAAGAAACAGCTCGAGAGTGATGGAAGAGAGGATATAGGAATTCCCACTATTGGGAGCTTCTTTGCTGTTGCCCAGGAGGCATTGAATTGGAGAGCGCACATAAGGCGCATTAAGAAAGGGAAGCAGGATAAGGGAATACAGGTAGAAGAATGGGAGAAGAAGCTAGGAAAGGATGTCAATGTACAAGTAGAAATGATAGCAAGGAAATTGATGTTAAGTATGGGGACCCAGGCAGAAATAGGTAAGAAACATTATGTGGTAGGCAAGTCCTGGCATATAGGTATCCAGGTGAAATTAGACGGCGAGAAGGTGAAGAAAGACTTGGGGGTGCAGACTGAAGGGGATAGGCACCTAAAACGTCAGGTGGAGGCTCAAACACAGACGGAGGGAGGAACGGGTGAGGAGGCGAGAGCTGCGCGTGGCAAAGGGGGGAATAAGACAGAGCGCGCGACCCAGACGGTTGGAAGGGTAACGCTTGTAACTGAAAGGGGAATTCAGACGGAGGGCGGTGAGGAGAAAAAGGTGGAGTTGGGCTTGCCTCTACCTGTACCACCTAGTTATGTGGGATCACCTTTACCCACTCCTCCAGGGCCGCCGTGATTAAATGTTCCCAGACCTGTCATCCGACGTGACACCAACCGGAGGGGTCTGGATCCAAACCCTCCGAGATGGATCCCAGGATGGGGATGGAGCCAGGGGCCGGAGTACAATCCCCAAGAGTTTGGGCTTCCGTATATGGGTGCGGGTCAGTACCCCCATGTAGTACACCCCAAATAAGTATGCACAACCCCTTTCAAGAAGGTCAATTTGTTTGCGAACCTCCAGTTAACCCAAGTTCTGAGCCCCCATTGTTGTTCCCTTTTACTGACGGGTGGAATCAAAGAGATGCCAGTCAAAAGTTGGTGAATGTTGTCAATAAAAGTTTATTGGATTTTGAAGATAAACAAGTCTCGCCTTCTCTTTCCTCTGCGGAACCATCAGTGAACCTGCTCGGTCTCTCACAAATTGGCGCCCGAACAGGGACAGTTCCAACAGCAGAAGAGAGAGTGGCTAAAGCAAGCCTTAAAGAGACAGGATCGATTAATCGAAATTTTAGTGAAGCAATTGGAAGGGAAACAACCGGATTCAGAAAAAAGGGGGCCAGAAGGGACTGGACAGATATTTAGACCTGGGTCAAACGAAGGATTCCCAGTAAAGTTGCAGAAAATGAATGAAGGAGATGACATAGAAACTTTCATAAACACGTTTGAACGGATAGCCACAGTGGCTAAGTGGCCCAAAGAGCAATGGGCTCTGATATTAACACCATATCTAACTGGGGAATTGCAATGTGTCGTGGATACCTTGCCACCAGCTGAAGCTAATCTATATGAGGTGGTGAAACAAACTATATTGTTAACCTACAACATTTCAGAGGAGGCGTATCGGAAAAAGTTTAGAGAGCTGAAAATGCAAATGGGGATTCACCCTCGCCCGCTTGCACAGAGAATGAAAGCTTATGTCATTAAATGGCTACGGCCAGATAAAAAGACATTTGATGAGGCAATAGAAGAAATTGTAATTGAACAGTTACTCACCACTGCCAGTCCCTCAGTGAACAATTGGGTACGGAGGAATCGTCCGGGTACTTTAGAGGATGTTGTACGCCTTTTAGAAAATTATTGCCAGAACAACGAGAGACCGTCAACGTCTCGCGAGAACAGCAGCGGCGAGAGGAGAGAGAGAGACAAGATGGCAGCGCCCAGGGAGAGACCACCACGCGGCGAAATCGGATCGAATTCCAAGGAGGGGCCCAGGAAAAACGATTTAGGAGGAGGTATCCCAGCTGGAAAAGGACTAGCTCCCTCTTGGGGAGTCGGAAATCGAGTAAGCAACCAAACATCCGTCCCGCAAGACTGTAAGACCGGTTGCTTCTTATGTGGCTCCGGGGATCATTACAAGAGACAATGTCCCCTCTTCGATTGTTCATGGGTGGCTGCGGGAGCCACCACAAGAGTCGAGCTTTCTCCAGAGCTGAGGGATGGTTGGGAGGTGACAGCTACAGTGAACGGAGAGAAGAAAAAAGCCTTAGTAGACACTGGATGCGGACAGACTTTGGTGCGCAGCTTAAAGGGACAGACTGGGCCGCCAAAGGGACAGACTGGGCCGCAAAATATATTCGTGCAATGTATCCATGGAGACAAGAAGTTATACAAAACTGAGTGGGCAGAGGTGGAAATAATGGGGAAAAGGCAGAAAATGTTGGTGGGGATAGTCCCGTCTTTAGCTAAATAAATGCTGTTGGGAAGGGATTGGTTATGTATTAATAATTTGCTACCGACACAGGAGGGGCTGTGCGGCGAATCCAACCCCGGTGAAGAGCAGATGTGGAGTGAGATGATGGAGGCGTCAAGAGACAGGGTGAGGTTATGGCAGCAAGAGGACAACAGCCTGTCTTATATTTGGGAAAAGGTTAAGGCGGAGGAAGGGGTTGGAGAGGGTGAAGATGGGTTTGAACTGCGAAAGAATTTGCTGTACTATGTTGATAAGAATGAGATAGACAAGTTGGTAGTCCCTAAGGGATGGAGAAATTATATTTTGACTTTAGCTCATGACATCCCCTTATCTGGGCACCTGGCAAAAGAAAAGATGTTGGCGAGGATAGAACAGAGGTTCTGGTGGCCTAACATAGGGAAAGACGTGGAATGGTTTTGTCAGACGTGTAAAAAATGTCAAATGACCCAATCAAGGCCAAGAAAAGGGGGGGAATTAATACCTTTACCTCTATTTATTTATTTATTTATTTATTATGGCGCTTATATACCGCCCGTCTTCCTGGAGGGGGAACTCCGGGCGGTTTACAGCAAATCAAAACAACAACTACATGAACTAATAAAATGAACAAATAAGACAACAATTTGCAGGAAATACAAGAAATGCAGATGGCGGGAGAAAAAAAAATCAACCAAAAGCCTCCCGGAAGAGGAGAGTTTTCAAAGCCTTCTGGAAGGCAGGCAGGGACTCTGCTAGGCGCACTTCCGCTGGGAGGTGATTCCACAGCGTCAGGCCAGCCACAGAGAAGGCTCGGGAACGGGTGGAAGTTCTCAGAGCCTCCCTGGGCGTGGCCACACGCAGCATGTGCGCCCACGACAACCTAGTTGGACGGGCCGAAGTTGACCGCTGGTCGATCCGCTCTGTCAGATAGCCAGGTCCTAGACCATGGAGGGTTTTGTAAACCAAAACCAGGACCTTGAATCTGATTCGGGCTGCAACGGGTAACCAATGCAGGCGGGCCAGAACTGGGGTGATGTGCTCGAATCGGTGTTCACCCGCCACCAGTCTGGCCGCCGCATTTTGGACCCGCTGCAGGCGCCGAATGAGAGTCAAGGGCAACCCCATGTAGAGCGCGTTGCAATAGTCCAGTCTCGAGATCACCAGCGCCTGGACCACTGTTCTAAGGGAATCCCCATCCAGGTACGGACGAATCTGGGAGATACGGCAAAGGTGGAAAAAGGCAGCCCTGGACACAGCGGACACCTGGGCCTCCATGTTGAGCGCCAGGTCCAGGATTACTCCCAGATTCCGGACAGAGTCCGATGGCCTGAGGGAAACGCCCTCCAAGGTGGGAAACGGGCCACTGTAGCTGGAAGGGGAAGCCCCAAAGAACATAACCTCGGTCTTATCGGGGTTGAACCTGAGCCTGTTAACCCTGGTCCATTCCATGACCGAGCCCAGGCACCGATCGAGGGTCCGGACAGCCTCATCTGCAGCGGTAGAAAAGGAGACATAGAGCTGCGTGTCATCAGCGTACTGATGACAGCAGACTCCATGTCCCCTAATGACCTCAGCCAGCATGGGAGAGAGAGACGACCCCTGTGGAACCCCACAAGGGAGAATCCAAGGGGCCGACAACTCGCCCCATGCTGAACCTGCTGGGGACGGCCCCCGAGGAAGGACTGGAACCAACTGTGAACAGTGTCTCCGATCCCACCCTCGGAGAGCCGATCCAGCAGGATACCGTGGTCGACGGTATCAAAGGCCGCTGACAGATCCAGGAGGACCAACAGGGAGGAGCACCCCCTGTCGGCCCCCCGGAGGAGGTCATCTTGCAGAGCGACCAAGACTGTCTCGGTCCCCCGACCGGGCCTGAACCCAGACTGGAATGGACCCAGGATATGCTCTCCCTCCATATGTGATTGAAGCCGGACCGCGGCCACCCTCTCGATCACCTTGCCCATAAAGGGAACATTAGCAATCGGGCGATAGTTGGATAAATCGCCCGATGCTAGATTGGGTTTCTTCAGGATGGGCTTTACCACAGTCTCCTTCAGGCGAGATGGAAAGATCCCTTCTCTGAAGGAGGCTGTGGCGATGGTAGATGCCCACTCTGACATGTTCCAGCCAGCGGCTTTCAGGAGCCATTTATTGGATTTTGAAGATAAACAAGTCTCGCCTTCTCTTTCCTCTGCGGAACCGTCAGTGAACCTGCTCGGTCTCTCACAATAAGGAAAAACTGTTTTCCCTCTCACACAATACTAGAACTAGGTGGCACTCCACAAAACTTTTGGATGCTAGATCTCAAATAAGGGAAAGTATTTTTTCGCCCAGAGGATCACTGGTGTGTGGAACTCCCTGCCAGAAGAAGTGGTGACAGCTATGGTGGCGCAGTGGTTAAAATGCCTGTCCTGCAGCTAAAACGGTGCTCATGACCTGGGGTTCAATCCCAGGTGCCAGCCGGCTCATGGTTGACTCAGCCTTCCATCCTTCCGAGGTGGGTAAAAAGAGCACCCAGCTTGCTGAATTAAATTGTGAACCATATTGAAAAGTGTGAACCGCCCAGAGACTACTTGGAAGTGGTATGGGGTGCTTTTTGACAGCTTTCGGCAAAGGATTGGACAAGTTCAGGGAGAACATGGCTACCATGATGGACGCCTCAGGACAGGCTCCGTGTGGGAGAGAGAGGCAGCAGGATGTCTCTCTCTCTCTCTCTCCAGTGCCCTTTGCGGGGAATCAGAAGCAGGTGAAAACATGGCAGGAACCCCCCCTCACAGGGAAAGGGGGTGCTGCTCTCCAGGAGGATTCCTTCTCCCCCCCCCCAAAAAAAGAAGGCTCTTTGGTTGCAGGAAAGAAAGAGATACGCGCGCGCACACACACACACACCCAGGAAGAAGAGGAGGGGAGGGGGGAGGTGCGCGCAATGGGGGTGCAGTGGGGAGGCAGGGAGGGGGAATGGAGGTTGGGGGGTGTTGCAATGGATGGGGGGGAAGAAGAGGGATGAAGGGGAGAGGAGGAGGGTGGGGGGGTAAAGTTGGAGGCAAGAAGGGGCGTTGTAAAGGGGACTCCCCTCCCGAAACCGCTTCCGCCTTTTCTCCCCCCCCCCCATGAAGCCTTTCTGGGGGATGGGGATGGGGGAGGGGCATCTAATGCAAAGGAGAACCAAAAACTCTCTCCCCCCTCCCACATATAGTCCAGGTCTGCCTGTGCCTGCCTGGAGGGGTTTTGGGGTGGGTGCCATGGGGCAGATGGGAGGGGAGGGGATGCCCAGTCCTCCCAAGGAGAAGATGGGGGGAAAGGGGGGGAGGCTCTGAACTTTGGGGGTTCCTGCAGAGACCAGAAAGAGGAGGGGGGCAGAAGGGACCCACTCCCACCCAACCCCTGCCCAGAGCCCTCATCCCCCCCACCCCCATGATTTCATGGAAAGGGGGGAAGAAAAGGCATCTGGGAGACCCCCTCTTTGATGAGGTGGAGAAGGCAAGAGAGGGGAATTGGGGGGGGAGAGACACTGGGATTTAGTTTGAAGGTCTCTCCTTGGAGGGGAGGATGGGGCACAGGGGGAGCCAGGCTTCACTTTTGAGGGGGGGAAGAGGGAGGGGGTGCCTGGAGTCTGCAGATGTCTTCACCTGCTTACGATTCCCCGCAAATGGCATTGAGAGATATCCTGCCTACCTCTCCAACCCGGAGGTTGTTCTTAGGCATCCATAAGGATAGACATTGATGATACCCTTGTTCCCCATGAACTGGTCTAATCCTTTCTTAAAGCTGTCAAGGCTGACAGCTGTCACCACTTCTGGCAGGGAGTTCCACAGACCAGTAATCCTCTGGATAAAAAAGTACTTGCTCTTCTTTGTTAGAGATCTTAGAGATCCATCTTTTAGCTGGCTCTGCTCCTTCCTTGG
Organism: Phrynocephalus guinanensis; assembly: GCA_037367245.1. Classification (NCBI taxonomy): domain Eukaryota; kingdom Metazoa; phylum Chordata; class Lepidosauria; order Squamata; family Agamidae; genus Phrynocephalus; species Phrynocephalus guinanensis. The sequence goes on along the minus strand of CM074744.1, from coordinate 6,969,146 downwards.
AGGCCATGCCCAGTATGTTGTGCTTGGGGAAGAATTGTCGGCCCTCTAGACCAGTGGTTCTCAACCTGTGGGTCCCCAGATGTTCCTGGACTGCAACTCCCAGAAATCCTGGCTAGCTTAGCTAGTGATGAAGACTTCTGGGAATTGCAGTCCAGGAACATCTGGGGATCCACAGGTTGAGAACCACTGCTCTAGACACTCTCTTGTGGGGTGCCCCAGGGGTTGGCCATCTCCCTGATACTATTTAACATCTCAGTGAGGCCACCAGCTGAGGTCAGCAGTAAAAACACAGCTCTAGGCAGTTCAGGCCCTTAACTGCGGCCTGGAGGTGGTCATGGAATGGACCAGGACCCACAAGGCTCAGGCTCAATCCAGAGAAGGTCGAGGGTTCTCTCCTTTGGGGCATCCTCTCCTGGGTACAGTGTCCCTCTCCATGGCTTGGAGAGTTCTACCTTCCAGCTGGTGGGTAGAGTGAGAAGTCCGGGCGTGATCTTGGACTCAGCGTTGCTCCTGGAATGGCAGGTGGCTGCTGTTGCAGGAGAGAGGCTCCTTGTATTAGGGGGTTCAATTATTAGAAATATAGAGGAATGGATCTGTGATGTGCGTGATAACCGTATGGTCACTTGCTTGCCAGGTGCAAAGCTTAAAGACATCACGAGAAATCTGGATAGCTTGTTAGAGAGACCTGGGAAGGAGCCAGTGGTCACGGTACACGTTGGTACCAATGATGTTCGGAAGGCAAAACGGTCAGTCCTGGAAGCCATATTCAGGTTGTTAGGAAGAAGATTGAAGTCCCAGACTTCCAAGGTAGCATTTTCAGAAATGCTGCCTGTTCCTTGTGCAGAGCCCACCATGCAGGCAGAGCTCAGAATCCTTAATGCATGGATGAGGTGATGTTGTAAAGAGGAGGGCTTCAAATTTGTCAGGAACTGGAGAACCTCTTGGGACAAGCCCGACCTGTATAGGAAGGATGGGTTGCACTTGAACCATGATGGGACCAGATTGTTGGCCCTTAACATCAAAAAGGCTGCACAGCAGCTTTTAAACTGATAACTGGGGAAAGCCAACAGGAGCTGAGTGGCATCCGGTTTGGAACACCTCGTCCTGTAGAATGAAGTGGGAGAGGGTAGAGAACCACCAAGTGATGATATAGTAGGTACTAGCACTGGGGGAATAATGGGATGTGGTAGTTTGTATACTGGAATTTAAAGCTATTCCGTGGGGGAGAACAAAGAAGCAGCTATTTTGGGCTATGCAAATGCTCAAAGCTTCCAAGCAAAGATGAGAGAACTTGAACATTTGGCAGCTAGGGATAACATTGATATAATAGCCATAACAGAAACCTGGTGGAATGTGGAGAACCAGTGGGATACAGCAATCCCAGGCTATAAACTCTATAGAAGGGATAGAGAGGGTTGGAGGTGGAGCGGCCACCTATGTCAAAGAAGGGGTAAAATCCAGCAGAATGGAGATTGACAGAGGGTCTGACTCCACCATAGAATCACTGTGGGTTAAACTACCAGGTCCAAGGAGTGATGTGATAGTGGGAGTATGCTATCGTCAACCAGATCAATAACTTAAGGGGAACCTTGAAATTAGGAGATAAATCATGGAAGTGTCTAAGAGGGACAGGATAGTGATCATGGGGGACTTCAGTTACCCCCACATTGACTGGGCCAATGCGAGCTCGGGGCAAGAAAGAGAAACCGGGTTTCTTGACATGCTGAATGACTGTGCCTTAAAGCAACTTGTCATGGAGTCCACCCAAGAACAGGCAACTCTGGATCTGATACTGTGTCATACTCAGGACCTGGTCAGGGATATGATGGTCACTGAGCTTCTGGGGAAGAGTGGCCGTGCTGCTGTGGTCTCCAACAAAATGAGGAACGCTTGTTTCTTTCCCCTCCAGTTACGTTCCCTCTTGACATCTTTCCTCCCCCCTCTCCCAGCTGAAGCATGTGGGCCTTCTGTGCTTCACAGAGCAAAATGGAAGGCCAACTCCCTCTCTGCGAGTGAGCACCAACAGGACACCTCCAGCCTTCACTCCCATGGTTGGGAAGTGGGGAGGGGCAGTCTAGGCAACCAACCCCCCCCCAGCCAGATTACAAACATAGGATCAATCTCCTTTGCCATGCATATTGGGGGAAGAGTGTCAAGCAAATAAGACAAAGAACCCTTGATTTCCGAAGGGTGGACTTCCCTCAGATGAAGTAACTACAGTGGTACCCCGACTTAAGAGCAGAAAACTTGGCATTTTAACTGCCACCTTACAAATATTAGATATGGTATGTTCATCTTACAATTTTTTTTCAATTTCTTATTTTTTTAACTTTTTTCATTTTTTTTATATAGGTACCCCGACTTAAGAGTAGTTCGACTTAAGAGTATGCATTCAGAATGGATTAAATTTGTAAGCTGAGTTACCACTGTAGTTAGAAAGAAATGGAAAGGGAAGGTAAAAAGAAACCAATGTCTCCAGAGTGCATGGAGCCTGTTTAAAACAACGGTAATAGACGCCCAGCACAAGTGCATACCACAAAGAAAGAAGAGCTCATCTAAGTCCAAGAGGGCACCGGCATAGTTAATGAGTGGAGTTAGAGAGGCTCTAAAGTGTAAGGAGAGGTCTTTCCGTAAATAGAAATCCTCCCCAGATGAGGAAAATAAAAAGGAACACAAACTCTGTCAAAGGAAATTTAAGAATATGGTAAGAGAGGCAAAGAAAGACTTTGAGGAACGCATGGATAACAATATAAAGGGAAACAATAAAAGCTTCTTTAAATATGTTAGAAGTAGAAAACCTGTCAGAGAACCAGTTAGCCCTCTGGATGGTGAGGAAGGAAAAGGGGAGGTTAAGGAGGACTTGGAAATTGCAGCGAAATTAAATGAGTTATTTGCATCTGTCTTCACGACTGAAGACCTTGGGCAGATTCCGCTGCCTGAGCGGGCCCTCTTGACAAAAGAATTAAATCAAATACAAGTTAAAAGAGAGGATATTTTAGGTTAGGGAACAGGAGGTTGTTTTGTTTTTGTTTTTTCAGTATCCCCTCTCAGCCTTCTTTTTGAAAGGCTAAACATTCCCAGTTCCCTAAGCCATCCTTCATAAGACATTTCTTCTAGACGTTCAACCATCCTGGTCGCCCTCCTCTGGACCCACTCAAGGTTGTCAACATACTTTTTCAATTGAGGCGCACAGAACTGGTCACAGGACTCCAGGTGGGTTCTGACCAGAGCAGAATAGAGTGGTACTATCACTTCCCTTGATCTAGAGCAGCCCTGCCCAAAGTCCGGCCCACGGGCCAAATCCGGCCAGCCAGGCCATTTTCATTGGCCTGCAGTTGGCTGGCCAGCCCCTCCCTCCCTCCCCACCACCACTTCGGAACTTGGGGGGTGGGCGGGGGTGCAGGAGGGCCGCCGCCGCTGCTGCTGCAGAACTTGGGGTCCGCTGCTTCGGAACTTCGGGGGGGAGGGTTGAGGAAGGCCGCTGCCACCGCTTCAGAACTTGGGGGGTGGGTGGGCAGGGGTGCAGGCGGGCCGCCGCCGCTGCCGCTTCGGAACTTGGGGCTGGGTGGGCGGGGGTTGAGGCGGGCCGCTGCCGCTGCCGCTTCAGAACTTGGGGGGTGGGCGGGGGTGCAGGCGAGCCGCCACTACTGCTGCTTTGGAACTTGGGGGCCGCCACTTCGGAACTTCGGGGTGGGTGGGCGGGGGTTGAGGCAGGCCGCCGCCACTGCCACCACTTCAGAACTTGGGGTGGGTGGGCGGGGGTGCAGGCCGGCCACCGCCACCAGCACCATGGAGCTTGGTTGGGAGGGAGAGAGGGCACTCCTCCTCTGGTGCTGCCAGTACCATGGAGCTGGGTGGGTGGGTTGGGTGAGCAGGCACGCTGCTGCACCGGAGCTTAGGGGACAAGCAGGCGCTCCTCCTCAGCTGCCGCCTGGGTTGCCTGCATTTGGGTCCTCCCACCTCCGTTCCCCATTCCTTCCCTCCTCTCATCTGCAATGTGTTTCCTGCTTGCTTTTTTCTCTCTTCCGATATCCCTGTCTATTGATCTGCCAAAGCTTTGCAATCCCCGGTGGTGGTGGTGGTGGTGGTGGTGGTGGTCTTGCCCCCTCCTGACATCCCTCCCCTGTCCCCCTTGGCTTGGGCAGGGAGGCAACAGGACCCGATTGTTCTCCCAGGCTCCGATGAAGGTGTCTGGAAGGCAGCAAAGTTCCCGAGTGTCCTTCCAGTGGGAGGGGATGCTGCCCCTCTGCTTTCTGCCACCAGCGTCTGAGCTCCTTGTTTTGAGAGTTAGGGTATTTGTACACGACCCCTAAACTCCGCCGCAAATGGCTCCCAGCTCCGGAGCTTAAAATTGTTTCCCCACCAGCTCCGGAATTTACAGATAATTAAGTGCGACGACGCCCACCTAAGCTCGTCCCAGCGCACTTTTAAGGTACCTGCTTTCCGGAGATGAAAATTCCTGATGCGGACATAACGTAGTGACTGCCTGGCTCTCCTTGCTTCTGTTTGTTCTTTTTTTTTGCCCCTCGCCCTTTAAGAGATCTGAATGCAGTGCCAGGATGGCAGAACAGAGGCGAGAGGCATTCTTTTCTTCCTTTTTTCCTCCCTCCCCTCACGCAGCCAGCAGCCAGGAGTGCGGAGGGGGTGGGAACGCAGGAACAGCGTCAAACCCCTAAGATCTCTGGTCCGAATTTAAGTGGCCAGTGGATCTTAGGGGTCGTGTGAAAAGGCTGTTAGCTTGAGAAAGCGTGGACGGGAAGGACTGAGCAGAGAGAGAGAGAGGAAGAGGGGGGAGGGAGAGGAAGAGGGGGAGGGAGGGAGGGAGGAGAGGAAGAGGGAGGGAGAGGAAGGAAGGAGAGGAGGGAGGGAGAGAAAGAAAGGAGAGGAGGGAGGGAAGAAAGAAAGAAAATGAGGAGGGAAAGAAGAAAGGAGAGGAGGGAAGAAGGAAGGAAGGAAGGAAGGAAGAGGAAGGGAGAAAAGGAAGGAAAGAAAGAGAGGGGGAAGGAGGAAAGGAAGGAAAGAAAGAAAGAAGGGAGGAGAAAAGAGAAAGAAAGGGGGAGAAAGAGGGAGGGAGAATGAGAGAGAAAGAAGAAAGAAGGGAGAGGAGTAGGAAGGAAGGAAGGAGAGGAAGGAGGAAGGGGGGAAAGGAAGAATATTTTCCAAATCATTTATAAAACTATACATATTAATTTATGTGCACTGAGAACAATCAAGTCCTAGGTCACAAACTGAACAATGCAATGCACAATTTTATATTTAATACTGTGAGGAAGAAATATGAATGGTTAATTCTGATTTTTTAAACATTGTTTTTAGAAGGGTTTTTTGGTTCCCCACAAACTAGTAAGTAAACAGCTCAGGAGAGTTTTATTCTGGAGGGGTCAGTGGGTGGGGCTTGCAAGGGGTCAGTGGGTGGGGCTTACAGGGGGGGGGAGTTGGCCCCCCACACATTTTCAGCCACCAAATCTGGCCCTCCTTACAAAAAGTTTGGACACCCCTGATCTAGAGACACTATGGTTGTGTTTTTATTTGCAAGATGAAGGGACTTCCGTTGCCGGTCAGAGTGGCTGTGATGAGCTTTCCTCCCACATTTTATCTAAAAACTGTTCCTTGTGTGTGGAACCAACTCCCTAACTTCTATCAAAAGACAACTGAGTCCTTTTGAGAGTTGCCGATAAGCCGGTCTCCTTTTGTTTGTTTGTTTGTTTGTTTGTTTGTTTGTTTGTTTTTAAGGCTTATATACCGCCCATCTTCCCGAAGGAACTCCGGGTGGTTCACAACAAAACAAAGCAAAACAAATCAGCAAACAATTAAATACAACTGTGTGAACAGATAATAAAAAAATTAAAAACAATTTAAACACATAGTAAAAATGGCATGGAGACAGATGGTGGACAAAGAGGGAAAAAATTAAGAGTCACCAAACGCCTCACGGAAAAGCAAGGTCTTTAAAGCTTTCCTAAAGGCTGGCAGGGACTGTGTAAGGCGCACTTTGCTAGTGAGATGGTTCCCTAAGGTAGGGCCAGCCACAGAGAAGGCTCGAATCCGAGTAGACTTTTTTGAGCCTCCCTGGGCGTGGCCACCTGCAGCAAGTGCGCCCGCGACACTCTAGTTGGTCGGGTCAAAGTTGACCGCTGGAGGATCTGCTCTGCCAGGTAATCAGGTCCCAGGCCATGGAGGGTTTTATAAATTAAAACCAAGACCTTGAATCTAATTTGGGACGCAACGGGTAACCAATGCAGGTGAGCCAGTACTGGGGTGAGATGGTCGTGTCGATGCACACCCACCACCACTCTGGCTGCTGCATTTTGCACCTGCTGCAGTTGCCGAAGGAGAGTCAAGGGCAACCCCAAGTAGATAGCGTTGCAGTAATCTATTCTCGAGATCACCAACGCTTGCACAACCGTTCTCAGGTTGTCCCCCTCGAGGTATGGATGAATCTGGGGAATTTGTCAAAGATGGAAAAAAGCAGTCCTGGACACGGCGGCCACCTGGGCCTCCATGGTAAGTGCCGGGTCCAGGACCACACCCAGATTCCAGACACTGTCTGCCAGTTGGAGGGAAATGCCCTCCAGACTGGGGAGAGGGCCTCCATATCTGGAAGGGGAAGTCCCAAAGACCATAACCTCAGTCTTCTCAGGGTTGAGTTTGAGTCTGTTGGCCTTGGTGCATGCCATGACTGCATCCAGGCACTGGTCGAGGGTCTGGACAGCCTCAACTGCAGAGGTGGAAAAGGAGAGATAGAGCAGTGTGTCATCAGCATACTGATGGCCGCAGACTCCAAATCTCCTTATGACCTCTGCCAACGGCCACACATAGATGTTGAACAGCATGGGAGAGAGGGACAACCCCTGCGGAACCCCACAAGGGACTATCCACGGGGCAGACAACTCCCCACCCATGCTGCACACGCTGGGAACGGTTCTCCAAGAAGGAATGGAACCAACTGAGAACAGTGCCTCCGATACCTATCTCGGAGAGCCGGTCCAGCAAGATACCGTGGTCGACGGTATCGAAGGCCGCTGAAAAATCCAGAAGGACCAACAAGGTAGAGCTATCCCTGTTGGTCCCCTGGAGGAGGTCATCTTGCAGTGTGACCAAGACTGTGCCAGTCCCCCGACCCGGCCTGAACCCAGACTGGAATGGATCAAGAACCCTTTCTCCCTCCAGGAATGACTGCAGCCGGACTGCGGTCACCCTCTCGATGACCTTGCCCATGAAGGGAGCATTGGCAGTCAGATGGTAGTTTGTCAATTCGTCCGATGCCAGGCCAGTTTTTTTCAGAATTTACTTCACCACTTTCTCCTTCAGGCGAGAGGGGAAAATCCCTTCCCTGAAGGAGGCAGTGGAAATAATTGAAGCCCATTCAGGCATGGTCCCTCCGGCAATTTTTATAAGCCAAGATGGGCAAGGATTGAAGGGGGAGGACGCAGGCCGGCAGTGAGCCAGGGCCCTGGAGGCCTCAAGCGAGGAGATGGAGGGGGTGAAGCATCGGGAGATGCCGAGGATAGACTAAGGCAACCGGAGTCAAGACTGGTCCAGATGGCCTCTATTTTAGTTCTTAAAAAAGGCTGCAAAAGTCTCACTATTGAACTCAGTAGGAGGAGGCCTTACCAGACCAGGATTAGTGAGGTCGCGAACCACACGGAATAATTCCGCCTGGCGGTTCGAGGCTCACTAATTCTCAGGGAGTAGAAAGATGTTTTAGCCTCCCTGATCACCCGAACATAGCACCTAGGCTGGATTCTAACTGCAGCCTTATTAAACACCGTCCGGTCCATCCTCCAGCTGCTCTCCAACCTTCTCCGCTCTTTCTTCATTACTCTCAACTCTGCCATATACCACGGCGAAGAGCGAGCTCTGCAATGGAGAAGGCGCCTAGGGGCGATCCGGTTGACAGCCTGGGAGACTTCCTCAAACCATTGGTCCACTGCAGCTTCGGCCGGATCATCAGCCAAACCGCCAGTAAGCTCCCCGAAGGCCTCTTGGAACCGAGCAGGGTCCAGAAGTCTCCGGGGGCAGGCCCAAACAAGTGGCTGAGGTTCCCCACAGAGCGGGGCAGTGATGGATAGGAAAAAGTACAGCAGGTGATGGTCTGACCATGACACAGGTAGGGAGACAATGTCCCCTACCCTCAGATTAAAGTCCTCTGATGTGGAGGTAAACACCAGGTCCAGTGTATGTCCAGATCTATGAGTGGGGCATACAACATGCTGGGTCAGGTTCATGGAGGCCATGGACTCCATGAATTCCAGGGCCGCACCTGAAAGCCCATTGCCAGCATGCACATTGAAGTCCCCTACCACCAGAAGGTGGGGGGACAACAGTGCAGCCGTGATGAACTCCGTGAGCTCTGGTAGGGATCGTGCTGCGTTGCGGGGAACACGGTAACCAAGCACAATGCCAAATCTGTCCCACTGTCCCACCAATAGATGAAGACATTCTAACCCTGGACTCACCAACGTCGAGGCTCTGCTGACATAAATAGATTCCCTGTCCCCCTTACGACCCTCCGACCTGTCTACGGCCTGAACCAGAAACCCAGGGGGGCACAGCTGGGTGAGCGAAGTTCCCCCCTCTGCTCCCATCCAGGTCTCGGTGATACAGGCCAGGTCGGCCCTCCCATCCCAGATGGCATCATAAAGGATGGGGATCTTATTATGGACCAACCTGGCATTCATCAGGAGGCAGCACAGGTCGGAGGCACTGGCAGGATGGCTCCGAGACATGTGGCAGTGAGTTGGGGGATCAGAACGGGGGACAGGCGTTAGTTGCCTGGCCAGAGTTCTTCTTATCCAACTAACTCCCCAACTACTAGCGTATTGCCCACGCTCCGACACAACTGAAATAGCAGTCCCTGCAGGCATGGTGACTTTAAAAAAAAGCAGCAAAATAACATCTAATAAATAATCACAGCAAACCAATTAAGATAGAGTGCAGTATAACAATATAAATAAGCCAAACAGACAGAAAAAAAGAAAAAGAATTAATAAAACTAAAACATAATGTGGGCACAAGCCTGGGCAAACAGATGGAAAACGGGGAGGGGAGAGTAGTGGGAAGAGACAAAGGCATACAGCGGACGATGGTAATTTACTGACGGTGTCTAGAAGAAGGCCACTGGCAAGACAGAAATGTGGTGGGAGGCAATCAACAGCTGCCAGCGGCACAGTTCAGCAATCTAGTATAAACTGGGAACCCAGTGTGGTTCACAGAACAACACCAATGTGGCTCCAAGAGCAGAGTCTTTGCGATGGCACCGTGATGGTAAGAGCGGCATCACCACCTCGAGTCGCCTCCAGCGCACCCTCGAAACCAACGCCGCCCCCGCGGAAGACCAAGCCAAGTTCAAGTTCAAGTGGGCCTCCGTGGGCTGGCTGATCCCAGTAAGTGGCATCAATGGTCCATCGGGAATGCCTCAAAGAACGCCTCCCCAGTTTGGACACATCATCCACCACTGATCAAGCTGTGTCATCAGTTCAGGTGATAAAAATAAAGAGGCCTAGTATAAACCTCCAACCGGCCGTCGAGTAAACCCGTCGCCTCACTCCAAGGGCAGGCTCTCCAGGTCCAAGTGGGGGGGGAGGCCAGAGGGTGTCCGCCGCCTCCAGATGGTTCCTCGCCGGGGTCTCTCCAATGCCAGATGAGCGTGGCTGGGTGACTGCATCTGCTGCCGCCTCCTCAGATGAGCCCCCCATGGACAAGCTCACTAGGCCCAATGAAATGAGGCTAAGGGCTTCTACCACCACTGCGTCTAGAGGGGTCCTCCGTGGGAGGCCAGCATTCATCCTCATAGCAGGCTCCAAGGCCAGGGCTAAGGCAAGCCCTCTGCTGCAGACACCGCTCCACCGTCCCCAGATGGAACCGCCGCCACCAACAAGACAACTGGGGACCACTAGCGGGCTGCCTCTGGCTGGAAGCCACAGCTCCCCTGGTAGATGGTAAGTGACCCCCAGAAGATGAGCAAAGAAGGGGGCGGACAGCAGCACTAGCAGTGGGACGAGGCGACAGAGCCAAGGCAGAGGCAAGCTTTGGGCAGAGGCTACTGCAGTGGGCTGAGCCGCCGCCCTGGGAAGATCCGCCAGATAGGCAGGAGGGCAGAGGGGGCAGAGGGAAACAGCCATGCCCCCCCCGAACTGGGCTGGTCTCCACGCCAGCAGCCCATAGATGGAGCCCGGGATGCCGCGGAGGAGCCGAGGCAGAGGCGTGCGGCGAACAACGGCCACCACAGCGGACCGAGCCACTGTCTCGAGGAGAACCGTCGGGTCCACAGGAAGGCCGGAGGGACGGGAGAAAACCGCCACATCCCCTCCGAACTGGGCGAGGTCTCCACACCAGCAGCCCATGGATGGAGCTTGGGCCGCAGACGACAAAAGGTAGCAGAGAGCCGAATTCCTACAGCGGCAAGAAGAGGGATGGGGGGGAGGTGCTCGTACCAATCTTCCGATATCACAATGAGGCCCCCTTCCAGACCCCCTTAGCCTTGGCAAAGCCCAAAGTCAGTTAAAAATAAAAAACAGAACAAGACAACAAATTAAAGAAATAAAAAAGCGCTGAGGTGCAGCCGCCACGAACGGCTGCTGCTGCTGTCCACCATCTTGCCGTCCACCATGAACCTTTTTATGGAAAATGGAAAGTGCACAGAGAAGCTAATTGAATCCTGACCGTGCAATTGCAATCAACAGACTCTGAAACTTACAATGAGGGGAATGCTGTGGATATTGCTTATCTGGACTTTAGTAAGGCCTTTGATAAGGTTCCCCATGATATTCTTGCTAAGAAGTTAGTAGAAAGTGGGATAGATAGTGCTACTGTTAGGTGGATTTGTAATTGGTTGACTGATCGCACCCAAAGGGTGACCATAAATGGCCTCTCTTCAGCTTGGAGAGACGTGACCAGTGGGGTGCCCCAGGGTCCTGTTCTGGGTCCGGTGCTATTCAATATATTTATTAATGACTTGGATGAAGGAATCAAGAGTATGCTTATTAAATTTGCAGACAATACCAAATTGGGAAGGGTGGCTAATTCTCTAGATAGGGTGAAAATTCAAAAAGACCTTGACAGATTGGAGTGCTGGGCCAAAGCTAACGGAATGAATTTCAACAGAGGGAAATGTAGGGTGCTACACCTAGGTAAAAAGAATGAATTGCACAGATATAGGATGGGGGATACATGGCTGGAGAATAGTACCTGTGAAAGGGATTTGGGAGTCTTACAAATTGAACATAAGTCAGCAGTGTGATGCGGCAGACAGGAAAGCCAATGCAATTCTTGATTGCATCAACAGAACCATAGTGTCTAGATCAAGGGAAGTGATAGTACCACTCTATTCTGCTCTGGTCAGACCCCACCTGGAGTACTGTGTAAAGTTCTGTGCACCTCAGTTTAAAAAGGATGTTGACAACCTTGAGCGGGTGCAGAGGAAGGCGACCAGGATGGTTGAGGGTCTGGAGGAAATGTCTTATGAGGAACAGCTTAAGGAACTGGGAATGTTTAGCCTTTCAAAAAGAAGGCTGAGGGGGATATGATAGCTATGTTTAAATATTTGAAAGGATGTCATATTGAAGAGGGACCAGGTTTGTTTTCCATGGCTTCAGAGACTAGGACTCGGGGCAATGGTTTCAAACTACAGGAAAAGAGATTCCATTTGAACATTAGGAAGAACTTCTTGACAGTTAGAGCTGTTCAGCAGTGGAATATGCTGCCACAAAGGGTGGTGGAGTTTCCTTCCTTGGAGGTTTTTAAGCAGAGACTGGATGGCCATCTGTCGGAAATATTGTGATGGGGTTCCTGCATGGCAGGGGGTTGGACTAGATGGCCCTTGAGGTCTCTTCCAACTCTATGATTCTATGATTCAGACCGGGAGTGCCGAGAGTGTTTGTTTCTCAGGGAATATCCTTGTGCTTGTCCTTGGGGCGGCTGTCTGCAGGCATCAGAATCCTCATCTATGGCTCACAACTGGCTACAGTGAGTAAAAGGCTTCGAATGACCAGGTGGAATAACTTACCTGTAAAGGTTTAAATAGCTTACTGGGACTAAGATTGTTTCCACAATAGGAGCCAAGGAGCTTTGGGGTGGGCTGGCAGGCGAGTCGTTGCCACCGCAGGGCACCTTGGGAGGGTGCAAGGTCACACAGATTGTCTCTTCCAAGGGATGACCTGTGGCCACAGCTCCCTGTGCTTCCTTTGGTCCCCACCTCCCTCCTTCCCTCCCTTCCTTGCTCTCTTGGTTTCCAACTTCCTCCCTCCCTCCCTTGGTCCCCACGTTCCTTCCAGCAGGTGGGGTTGCAAGGGGTCAGTGGGTGGGGCTTATGGGTCAGTGGGTGGGGCTTGCAGTGGGGGGTAGGGTTGGGGGAGCAACCGGCCCCTGACACATTCTCAGCCACCAAATCTGGCCCTCCTTAAAAAATGTTTTGGCACCCCTGGCTTACTGGGGTGTTTTCCACAATAGCGGCCACTGATTGCAGGCCCAAGTGAAATCCTCAAGTATCGGCAGAAAACTATCACCAAGGAAGGGTATTGTGGGGCCGGTGCAAGACCTGTATTTCCTCGGATTGAGAATATATATATTTTAAGGAAGACATTAATGTTCATGTGAAAAAGATATAAAATCCATTCTTGAAAAACACTATGGAATGTTGGATGAACTTTAAGGAGATTCTAAGTCCATTGGTTTCACCTTTGATTCCAATAACAGAAATTAAGAGTTTCCCAGAAAATGTAAAAGGGATGTTAAATAAGCTATTGTATGATAAAAAAAAAAGTTATATACTTGCAGGATTGGTTAAAGCAAATGCAGAGTAGACAAAGCATAAAGGAAAAATTGGGAGGAAATATTTCGTGATTGAACATTACACAAATGGAAAAATGGACTTAAGAATGGATAACTAAAGTAGGAGAGTGTAGAAAATTTACCAGATTTGAAGATATTATAGATAGAACAAATAAGATAGAGAATAAAGAACAGAGAAAAGGAATTGTAAGTGAGATATATAAAATATTATTTATTTATTTATTTATTTATTTATTTAAAAACTTATATCCCGCACCATCTTCCCTAACGGGAACTCTGGGCGGCGAGAGGATTCAGGAGGATTATAAAAATAAGTTCAGAGAGATTTGGCAAGAAGATATTAATAAAGAGATATAAGAGGAAGAATGGGGGGAAATGTGGAATAAAAGAATAGTGAAAAATATGTCAATGAGAGTTAATGAAAACTGTTATAAAGTATATTGGAGATGGTACTGTACCTTCCCTTTCTCATCTGAGGGAAGTTTGCCCTTCGGAAATTAAGGGTTTTTTTGTCTGATTTGCTTGACACACTTCCCCGACATGCATGGCAAAGGAGATTGCAGCATGGTCACTGTTCCCCAGAAGCTCAGTGACATTCACATCCCTGACCAGGTCCTGAGTATCACACAGTATTAGATCCAGAGTTGCCTGTTCTCAGGTGGGCTCCATGACAAGTTGCTCTAAGGCACAGTTATTCAGCATGTTGAGAAACCTGGTTTCTCTTTCTTGCCTGGAGCTCGCAGTGGCCCAGTCAATGTGGAGATAATTGAAGTCCCCCATGATTACTATCCTATCCCTCTTAGACAACTCCATGATTTGTCTCCTCATTTCAAGGTCCCCCCCCCAAATTTTTGATCTGGTGGATGATAGCATACCCCAACTATCACATAACTCCTTGGACCTGGTAGTTTAACCCACAGTGACTCCCCTCTCTTTCTGTGAGCACTCAGTGGTGATGTCAGTAATGTGTAAATGAGAGCAAACTAATGTTCCTTCTTGGTCATCAAAATGGGAATTCCCACCTGTAATATTTAATCGGTCCCTGAAAAAGGGTCTGGGTGAAAGGTTGATCTTGTAAATCAAGAACAGGAACCCCGACTTATAAAATTAATGCATTCCGAGAGACGCTTGTTAATTGATAATCTCCTAAATCGGGGAGCAGCTTCCCATAGGAATGCATTGAAAGCAATTAATCCATTCCAGAGGAAAGGGATTTCAATTCCTATGGGAAACCGTTTTAAAATTCATGTGTGCAGCTTCTCCCCCCTGGGGGTGGGGCGAAGCTGCCCGCCCAATTCCTCCCCCAGCCAGTGCCAATCAGCTGCTTGGTGCTGGCTTCGGGCCAATGCTCCCGGGACCATCTCCGTTGAAATGCATTGGCAAGTCTGCCTCCGTGACTGGAAGGGATTTAAAAAGTGGCACACCACTCCCCCCTCTCCCGCGGGGGCTCCAGAGAAGCAGCACACCACTTTTAAAATCCCTTGTAGTCACCGAGGCAAACGCTGCCCCAGTGACTGGAAGAGATTTAATAAGTGGCGTTCTGCTTCTCCGGAGCCCCAGTGCGGTGCGCCACTTTTGAATTGCCTTCCAGTCACCAAGGCAGCGTTTGCCTCACTGACTGGAAGGCAATTCAAATCCCAACACTCCCCCACCCGCTACTCGCAAGACGGGGAATCCCAATCTTGCTCGTTAGCAGCCAGTGGGGGGGGAAGAGTGCTGAAGAGCACTCGTAAGTCAGGATTTTTATATGTCAGGCCCCTCGTAAGTCGGGGTATCACTGTACTTCAAATTCTTTTACATATTGTGATGGGTCCAAGTTGTTGGCAACTCAATCCGTACCTGAAACATGTGAAAACACTCTTCTTTATCTTCTGCTACCACCATTCATTTACTTATGTTCTTATCTCTATTCAGAAGAAGTGGGACTGACACAGTTGGTAACGTTTCCAAATACAATCAATGTTAATTGAAGTGAATAAAAATACAAAAATAAATAATGTGCACTTTAAAGTTTTCTTAGTATATATATTCAGTCGGTCCCTAACTTCCTTAACCAGTTCTCTGACAAACACGTCACCCTGATGCCAACTACTCTCTCTTCTAAGGATGTTCCTTGCTGTCACCGCTTGCTGCCTCTTGTTTTCCCTCTTCAGTTCAACTGTCACTCTTTTTATAGGGCTCAACCCTGCCCACATTCTTTGATTGGCTGCCTATTAGCATACAGTATTTAAGTAATTCACTGCAGGGATTCTGTCACACTTGTCTACATATAAAAACTCTATGTTTATGTTTGCTATCTACACATGTACAGAAACAGCAATGCACTAAACCCAATCAAAATCATCCCGGAGGGTGTTGGGAACCCTTCTTTGGAGGATGTGTTTTGGTGGGGCTTCAGTGAGTGCACATGCTCCTGGCTGCCAATGTGGCATAT
Source organism: Phrynocephalus guinanensis (assembly GCA_037367245.1). Lineage (NCBI taxonomy): Eukaryota > Metazoa > Chordata > Lepidosauria > Squamata > Agamidae > Phrynocephalus > Phrynocephalus guinanensis. The sequence continues at coordinate 6,953,920 of CM074744.1, read as the reverse complement.
CTGGAAAGAAAGTGAGCTTCTATTTCCCCTGACCTTTTGCTTTGAGGCAGGGTCAAAGGGCACCTGCCTCTTATTAGAACCATTGTTTTCATAACTGCTCCAATGTCTGCTTGTCAGAAATAGATGAAATAAATAAAACAACCCTTCTGGAAGGAACATGGCAGTCTTTTTGTCTGCACTGCATCTTCTCAGCTGACTGAGCAAAGATCAGTTTGGCTTTGGAAATTCTCCAGCAAATTCCAATAGGAGGGGATGAAATGAGAAGATAGAGAAAAGGGGATTCACACCAGATTGTCTGACGAAGGAGTCCTGCCAGGAGGAGAAAGGAAGACCTGCCCTGCCTGCGTTTATAAGATGTGTTCTCTCCCCAAACATTTTCCTTCACTCCCAGCGTTTTGCAGGTTTCTTCCCTGTTAGGACCATGTCTTGACTAACAAGGTTTGTGTAGTGACTGAAGCTTTTCCCACACTCCAGATTTCTCAATGGCTTTTTGAATGTGAAGAAAGGCAAACAAAATGACAGTAATTGGCTTCTCAGTCCTGACATTCAAATGGCTTATCGATGGTGTGGGATCTGTGATGCTTAGCAAGTTGTCCAGATTGACTAAATCTCTTTCTACACTCCAGACATTCAAATGGTTCCTGCCTGTGGGTCCTGTGATGCCTATAAATGACTTGAGCCTGACTGAACCTCTTTCCAGAAATTCAAATGGCTTCTCTTCTTCGGTTTTTGTGAGGGTTAGAAGCCAACTGAATCTCTTTTCACATTCTCTTGTATGGGTTTTGTGATGGCTAGCAAGGACTCTTCTCACCTCTGTGGGTTCTGTGATGGCTAGCAATGTTGTCAGAGTGACTGAACCTCTTTCCACACTCCAGATATTCAAATGATTGTTCACCTGTGTGGGTTCTGTGATGGTTAGCAAGATGTCCATCCTTATAGGATCTCTTTCAACATTCCAGGCATTCAAATGGCTTCTCACCTGTGTGGATTCTCTGATGGCTAGCAAGGTATCCAGATCGACTAAACCTCTTTCCACACTCCAGACATTCGAAGGGTTTCTCGCCTGTGTGGGTTCTGTGATGGCTCGCAAGGTGTCCAGCCTGACTGAAACTCTTTCCACATTCCAGACATTCAAATGGCTTATTGCCTGTGTGTGTTCTGTGATGGCTAGTAAGTTGTCCAGCTTGACTAAACCTCTTTCCACACTCCAAACATTCAAATGGCTTCTCACCTGTGTGGGCTCTTTGATGCTTAGCAAGATTTCCAGAATCACTGAACCTCTTTCCGCACTCCAGACATTCAAATGGCTTCTCACCTGTGTGGATCCTATGATGCCTATAAAGGACTCCAGCCTGATTGAATCTCTTTCCACACTCCAGACATTCAAATGGTTTCTCACCTGTATGTGTTCTCTGGTGGCTAGCAAGATGTCCAGAATGACTGAACTTCTTCCCACACTCCAGACACTGAAGTCGCTTTTCAACTGTGTGGGTTCTCTGATGGCTAGCAAGGTGTCCAGCTTGATTGAACCTCTTTCCACACTCCAGGCATTCAAATAGCTTCTCACCTGTGTGAGTTCTCTGATGGCTAGCAAGGTTTCCAGCTTGACTGAACTTCTTTCCACACTCCAGACATTCAAATGGCTTCTCTTCTCTGTGACTTCTCTGATGGCTAACAAGGTTTCCAGCCTGACTGAATCTCACTCCAGACTCCAGACATTCAAATGGCTTCTCACCTGTGTGGAGCCTGTGATGCCGAGTAAGGTTTGCAGAATCACTGAACCTCTTTCCACACTCCAGACACTCAAATGGCTTCTCACCTGTGTGGGTCCTGTGATGACTAGCAAGTTTTCCACAATCACTGAAACTCTTTCCGCAGTCCAGACATTCAAATGGCTTCTCACCTGTGTGTGTCCTGTGATGGCTAGCAAGGTTTGCAGAATCAGTGAATCTTTTTCCACACGCCAGACATTCAAATGGCTTCTCGCCTGTGTGGGTTCTGTGATGCCTAAGAAGACTTCCGGAAGTACTGAACTTCTTTCCGCATTCCAGACATTCAAATGGCTTCTCGCCTCTGTGGGTCCTGTGATGGCTAACAAGGGTTCCAGAATGGCTGAATCTCTTTCCACACTCCAGACATTCAAATGGCTTCTCACCTGTATGGGTTCTGAGGTGTACAGTGAGGTCTCTAAAATGACTAAACCTCTTTCCACACTCTAGGCATTCAAATGGCTTTTCCCCTTGGTGGATCTTTCTATGGGTACAAAGGGTTGAGGTGCTAGTAAAAGATTTTCTGCATTTGTTATGGTCATTCCCTTCATCTCCTTTGGATGTTTTCCAAACCACTTGGTTTTCCTCCTGACAAGTAATAGTTTTGTCCATCTTTTGATCAGCCTGTTTTCTTCTAAATCTTTCCTTCTGGTTTGAGTCTCAAAACAGTCTTTTGCGTTTGAACATTCAACCCCTTCCTCTGGCGCTTGGTGCCTTCCTCTTTTATTTCTTCTCTACTGCATCTTACCTGAAACATAGAAATCACCACAGAATCAAAAGTTTGTAATCAAGTAACAAACCCAGTGAACTAATACGGAGGATGCAGGGGAATGCGACACAGCTCTGGTGTGTGGGGGTCCCCTCCTCCACTAACCTCAGTGAGGAGACACATTGTAGCACCGATTTCAATTCAATTCAATTCACCTTTATTGGCATAAAATATATTTGCAAAAATACAGATATACTTAGTGGATCAATATAAATATAAACGAAGCTGTCTAAAATTACTCTTCACTTAAAACGGGTCTGACCTGGGAGACGGAGTGTTTTTTCTGATGGACAAGTAATAAATATTTAGCTACTGAATCTGTCAAGTGAGGATTTTTATCTGCCAAAAGACGTGTAGTAATAATCTCTGGTACTGGTGGTATTTTAGAAATGAAGGCTCCAAGAAATTGTTGTCGGATGGTATGATGTACCGGACAACTTATTAGGATATGGAAGATCGTGTCGGGTTCTAACCGGCAGAACCAACACAACCTACTCTTATAAGGAATTCTACAATATCTGCAGGAAGACACAGCAGAAGGAAAAATATTTAGTCTGGCCAACATAAAGGCTCGACGCTCCTGTGGATCTAACAGATTTCTAAAATAATTAGCTCCCTGCTCAAAACTACAAAGTAGACCATGATTTAAAGGGGAGCAAATAGAATTACTTCCCTCAATGATAGTTTGTCTTTCTATATCCCAAATTCTTTGGCGAATAACATTATATAAGTACTTTTCACTACAGACCGATAAGGATTCTAAGTCTATTCCCATGGATGCTATTTTGGTGGTGATATTCTGATGCCATTTTGAAGTGTAAGCATCTCTCAGTAAATCGTTTAACAAAGAATTGGGGCGTATATGAAAGTGGAGACGTAGCCAGTACTTAACCATAGCCGTCCAGGCTACTGTTGATGGAAAATGTAGTCCGAGTTCGCCGCATATTGTTGATAGACTGATTGTATTCGGAAGACCCAGAATTCGACGCAGAAAAATAGCTGCAATTCGATCCACCTCAAAATTAGCAGCCTTGATCCAAATTGGAGCTCCATAAAGAAGCTGGTTGATTATTTTTGCTTTAAAAACCTGGATTGCGGCTGGCACGTACTGATTCCCTGAATGATAGTGGAATCTGGAGATTGCAAGCAATTGGTTCTTCGAGGTGGCTAATGTGGACTTCCGGTGAAATGCCCAGTTAAGTCGGTAGTGAAGAAGAAAGCCCAGGTATCTATAAGTTCTAACTTGTTCCAGAGGTTTCCCTTCGAGTTCCCAAGTTCGCTTCTTCCAGCCTTTGGAGAATACTAAAATTTTGGATTTCTCCGTGTTGATTGATAAATTATTAATTGCACAATATTCAGCAAAGGCAGTCAGCAGATGTTTGAGCCCTACCCTTGAGATAGATAAGAGTGTGGTGTCATCTGCATATAATAATACTGGAACTGGTTGAGCATTCATCCTGGGGGCATGATTTACCGCCTTGGCTAGATGTGAACATACGTCTGACATAAAGATATTAAAAAAAGATGGTGCCAGCCTGCCAGGACACAGCCCTGTTTGACGCCTTTGGTAATAGGGAAGCTCCCAGACAAGTGCCCTTTATGATTTAGACGTACTTGGCCTGTGTTTGTTGAATGTAGTTTATGGATCAAAAACAATAGGCGTGAATCAATGCCTAATTTAGTTAGTTTATTCCAAAGAAGAGATCTGTTAATAGAATCGAATGCTCCTCGTAGGTCGATGAATGCAGCATATAGCGTTCCTTTTAAATGGAAAGAATATTTCTCAGCTAAAAAAGTCAGAACTAGTGTCTGGTCTAAGGTGGAAAATCCTGGGCAAAACCCAACTTGTTCTTTACTTGGCATGTGCTTCATTGCTATCCAATCAGACAGACGGACCAAGAGGTGCTTGGAATACAATTTTCCTAACACTGAAAGTAAGCTAACTGGGCGATAACTGGTCGGTAATTTGGGGTTTCCTTTTTTAAAAATGGGGACTATTATTGAGGTTAACCAAGATTCTGGAAGTATCCCAAACTGGTCAATCAAGGTAAAAAGGTGTGCCAAGGGTTCCACCCATCAATGGAGATTGTTTTGATGAAATCCGCTGGGATACCATCAGGGCCAATACTCACTTTTCAGAGTGAGTATTGACACTGTCTGTGCTTTCTCTACTCCCTTTTAAAATATCCTTAAATTCCCCTCCCTTTTAGCCTCAACTTCAAGCTTTTAAACTTTAAATTTGGCTTAGCCATAACATTTATTTTACTGATAACAACCAACAACCGGGAGCTGCTGTGTGGGAGTGCTGTGATAATATCTCTAGCCTGAATTCCAGACATTTCCCTGTCTAAGTCGCCAAGGAGGAAGAAATGCAAAAAATTGGACTGAGAGAGAGGAGCAACCCGGCAGCAGGTAGCCACTCGTAGAAACTCTGGCTCCACGAAAGCCAAACCCTACCTCACCCCACCCTAAAACCCTGGGAGAAACTTCAGACAGAAAAGGATAACAGACAAGACTTCTGTCTGGACTTCAAGGTGGTGAGAGGGGAGAAGCTGAGGTGTGGTGCCGACTTCACTATGGGGAAACGAAGGAGGAAGAGTTCCGAGTTCGAACAACACGACAGGGCAACTAAGCAAACCAAAATAGATCAGCTACTGGCTCCTGCTTGCTCTGTGAGTACTCAATTATTTTCACAATCACCCTCACTAAGAAATAATCTAAGAAGCGAGCCTCAGTCATCTCCCATGAATCTTCCTAATCAGTCCCAGCTGACAGCTCCTCAGGACTTGGAAGCCTCTGGCAACCCCACCACTCAGCTAAGCGATTACACTTTGCTAACAGCCCAGACAATCACTGCTATTTTTAAAGCTCTGCAAGTGACACGAAATAAGATAGATAACATAGAATGTGCTTTGAAAGAACTAACAGGAGCCTTGATGCAGATACCGGCCGTCGTTCAGGAAGGACCCCAGCTGTTATCGCCTCAACTTAGTAACATGGAAAGTTCCCCTAAAAAGGAGACTAATCCTGTCATAAAGAGAGAGGCTACCTTCACACCCAAGGCGGGATCCAAATTAACAAGGATACTGCAACCCACTCGTATTTTGTTATCTATAGCGCCAATAAGGGTGAACAGAGGAAGGTGGAATTCAGAGCGTGCAATCCTAAGTTCTCTGACATTGCTTTTAAACATACATACTTATAAAATTGATCTAAGGGATGTTGAATGGCTCCCCAGACATAGGAACCAAATGAGACTGCTTTTAACTTTTGATCAAATTGTAATTCCTCTAATGCTATTTAAGATGAAAAGTATTTTAGCCAAATATTCGATTATACCATCAAGGGTTTTCTGGGAAGCAGTTTGTTCTCCACTGATTCACTCTCAAATTAATCAGAATGTCTGTGGGAAGCAGCCAAATCGTTACAATACTCAACCTGCTCCCAGTTTAACTCCTAACACTAAGGAAGTAAAAGTAAAGACAAACACTCTGCAAGGAACTCATTATAAGGTAGCTACTCATCACTCCAAGGAAAGACCAACTGTTAGGGATGATTACCCTACAACTTTAAGCAACCCAACTTATAGTAAAGAGGGCTACAAACTTAATCTATTAGAGAAGAATATTGTGCAAACCACTTCTAAATTGCATACCAAGGTAGGCATAGCTTATGAACCTTTATTACATAATAATCCTGTCCAGGATTCTTTACATATAATAGAAGATACTACTTCAGAGTTGATTAATTGGGATCCCACTTTCGAGACAGAGAGTTTACCAACTCAGATTGCCGCCGATAATGGCAATCCAAGCACAATTGGTTCCCCAAACAACCCTTTTAAGGAAGCATCTTTGACTCAGGAACTTGGGACCTTGCAGGATCCTCAGCCTGAAAAGAAGACTGAACTTATTAGAGAGCCCTCCATAAGTTATTCTGAGGACCCTCCAATTCCTGGACATAATAACCTTGCAACCATAACTCTCCTGTCTTCTGGCTCCCAAGACCACCTTGCAAAGGACTTGTGGATAGAGGAGACTAATCCCATAGAGAATAAAACCATCGTACCTCTCTCTCCTAACTGTGTAATTCATCAGCCCAAAACAACGGGGGCCTTTATTCTGGTAGATGCTTTAGCCCAACCAGATCCCCCATTGTATTTCAAGTGCACAACATTAAAGAGGACAATGTCTCAAATCACTAGTGCAGTCCCCCCGGAAGAAGGAGGGATCCGTCCGACTGCTTTTCAGGAAATGGTTGACAATCTTGACCCCAGGGAAAATCAATTAATGGATATAACACATGGTAACATTTGTGGATCCTCACCATCGCTTTCTCTTGCAAATACTCAATCTCCACAAATTGAAAAGATCGACTCAACAACCAGCTATGAGATGTCGGCGGTATCACCTCACAAAGTGATTACAAATTGTTGCCCCTATGAGGAGATGCCAGGCGATATCGATAGGACAATACCAGAACTTTGACTAGCTACCTCTAATCCATCATGGAGAGCCTCTTGCCCCTACATCAAGCTGGTATCATGGAACATCCTGGATGGGAGAGGAAAGCCTTTGACCCGGACTGGATTGAGTATCTGAATACTTTTGACATCATCCTGCTTCAAGAAACATGGACTCAAGAGAAATCTATCTACCAGATTTCCTGTCTTACTGTTTACCAGCCCACAAGGATCATAGAAAGGGCCGCTATAAAGCAGGCCTTTGCTGTTTAATAAAATCAACTCTTAACACTACTATCAAACAATTATCATCGAAACCTCCTTTTGCTCAGGCTTTCATTTTTAATCGTGGATTGGACCAGATGGTTCTGTTAAATGTTTATATTTCTCCTTCTTCTTCATCTTCATCTGCTCCCGATACATGGTCAGTTCTAAAGAGTTACATCGAATCTCTATTTGGAAGTTATCCCTCATCCTCAATAATCATAGTGGGAGACTTCCAGACTAGGCTCCAACAATAAAAAATTAGCAGCCTTCATGAAGTGGGTTAATGAAGATGCGATCCCCCCGACGTTTCAAAATTTTAGAATCTCTAAAGATCCAGTTTTTAATCATGCAGCATCACAAATGATAGATCTTTGTAGTACTTTCAATCTCAGAATTCTTAATGGATCCACTGTCAGCGGCTCTTCGGGGGATTTCACCTTCTGCTCAAACAAAGGACAAAGTGTAGTAGATTATATTTTAGTGTCACCAAATCTGCCCAATAAAGTGACAACCGCACAGAAAACGACCACTTGCCAATCCTGATGCACTTGCAATTTGATAAGTCAGATACATTAGAGGCCCATCCTGATTCTACCCTCCAAATTCACAAGAGAGCAAAATGGACTAATAAAACCAAAGAATTATTTGACCAATGGGCTACTACGACCAACGTTTCTGAATTTTGTGAAAGCATTTTTCAGTCGACAACTCCGACTGCTGCTATAACGGCTTATCACGAGATTATCAAAACTCTCCTTGATGCTTTAGTGCCAACCACTACCACTAAAACTCCTACTAGAAATTTAACTTGGTTTGATAATGAGTGCCTGACTTCCAAGAAAAACCTCCGCCACTGCTTTCAATTGTTGCGCACCCACCCTTCAATTAACTCATATAGAGCCTATATAGAGGCCAAGAAGGAGTTCAATTCTCTCTTAAAGGAGAAAAGGCAAGAATATGCGATAAAGAATTGGAATAGGCTTATCCACTCAGTGCACTCCAAGAACTCTAAGGAATTCTGGTCGATTGTTACAAAATCTTACACTCCAGATAACTACTTTGGCCCCTCACTAATATCCTCTGACGAATGGATCTCTCATTATTTTGGTGTATTCTCAGCCTCAAATCCATCTGACCTTTCCAAGCAAGCTATAATTCCCCGGGGAACTCCATCTTGGCCACCTGTAGCACCAGTGAACATAAGAACATAAAAACATAAGAAGAGCCATGCTGTATCAGGCCAAAGGCTCATCTAGTCCAGCTTCCTGTATCTCACAGTGGCCCCACCAGATGCGTTTGGGAGTGCATGAGACTAGATATCTGTCTCCTGCTACCACTCCTCTGCATCTGGCCCTTGAATTACCCCGGTTTTAAGCCTGGAAATTACACATCTCTATCATGGTATCAACCTTTGATGGACTTTTCCTCCAGAGATCTGTCCAATCCCCTTTTGAAGGCATCCAGGCCAGATGCCATCACCACATCCTGTGGCAGGGAGTTCCACAGACTAACAAAAGAAAAAATATTTTCTTTTGTCTGTTATCACTCTCCCAGCCCACAATTTCAGTGTATGTCCCCTAGATCTGGTATTTTGTGAGAGGGAGAAGAGCTTCCCTGTATCCACTTTACTCATGCCCTGCATTATTTTGTTCTTCTCAATCATATCCCCCCTCAGATGCCTTTTTTCCAGACTAAAGAGCCCCAAATGTTTTAGCCTTTCCTCCAGGGGATTACAGCTGGTCATGGCCATGAAAGCCTTCAAGAATACATTGGAAACACACCGAGGAAAAAGAGCACTTCTGCATCTAACCCAGAGCATGGCCAAACAGCCCTAAAACTCACAACAACTAACTATACAGCTATTGATAGGAGTAGCAAAGACCCCTAGTGTGGGTGGTCTGGGGAAGGCAACTCCCTGGTGAACTGGGCAAGGGGTGTAAGTGATGGGCAGCGGTGTGAGAATCAAAGACCCTCTGCAGGAAGAAAGGGAGGAAAGTGTTGGAGATTTTAGTCTCTTTGGCCCAATTCCCTGCCACACAGCATGCTACGTATAGAGTCAGAGATAGAGTTACTTGATAATAACTTCAGAAAAGGTTTTATTACTACAGACTTTTATTTCATCAGTATTCTGTCAAAACCATAAGACTGGAAAAGAAAATAATAATTTATCTTGCATATTCTGTGCTATTCTGATTTATCTTTAAAGAATCTACCTAAACTAGGCAATGTCTAAGAAAAGGCAACAATGGACACAAGTTTGACATAAGAAGCCACGATACTGAAAAACCCGTCTCAAAAAACATTTCAGTTTACCTGGACACTCCTTGAAGGACATGAAGTTCACCAATTTGGAACAGAATCATTACAGATCCAGAATACAAAGGGAAACAACTGAGATAAAATTCATATGCATGATGAATGGACTAAACATAAGTCAGGGTTTCTTGAATCATTATCAAATGTCATATACAATATTGCCACCTTTTGCATGGAAGTTATCTCCCACCAGGACTCTTAAGGTAAAAAATCTTTCCCACTCCTTTCCCTTTTTTTTCTTCTAACCCCTTCCACAACCTGCTCTGATTTGGTCTGGTTTTTCCTGAAGGCACTCACCACAGAACCATAAAGATACACCAACAAATACCAGAACACCTGGCCTCCTTCCCATCATTTTTGCAACTGGCCAGCCCCCCCTCCCCCCGGTCCAGCCTCACCCAACTGTCTATGTGTTGCATCGGTTACAGTCATGACTGACTCTTTGTGACTCCATGTCTATAGAGTTTTCTTGGCAGGAATACTGGAGTGGCTTGCCAGTTCCTACTCCAGGTGCCTACAGCACCTGGTATTCCCTGGTGGTCTCCCATCTACAGTATGTACTAACCAGGGCTGACCCTGCTTAGCTTCTGAAATCAGGCAATATCAGATATGCTTAGGCCATCCGGGCTTACATGAAAATACTACAGACAATGCATATTTTGTATGAAATATACATCCCATCACATATTATACAGTGAACCCTCATATAACAAACAGTGTCCATAACATAAAATCTGTACAACATAAACAATTCCCAAGATAGGGGAATTTTGCTTAACAGAATCGCCTAAGGGGCGAATCCGTACAACATAAAAATGGTTGCGATTAGGGATTACAGGTACGTCTGTGAAGATTCTGTGAAGATTAGGGATTACAGGTACTCTGTTTTCAATGCATTCCTATGGGAAATTTGTATAAAGGAAAATGTGCTTAACATAATTTCATTTGGAACAAATTAATTCCTTTATACAAGGTACCACTGTATTATACAACTCATTTTGCCACTATATGACTGGAGAATTGGATGTGTCTACGAAACATCACGTTTTTGTGTCTTTTGTTTTGTTTTTCTTTGATTTTTGCCTGAAATACCTAAAGTAAACCATCCCCTAGCGCTGGATGGCATGAATACAAGTGGCAGTCTCCATTTAAGAAGAGATCAGGAGAGGAAAACAGTCACCCTCTTAACACTAAAAACTGACTCACTCGCTAGAGAGGATGGGCAGAAAAGAGCAAAGGTCAGAAAGACAGAACAGGGCAATTCCTGGAGGAAAAATCCACCACAGGTTACAAACCATGATGGCGATGTGTAATCTCCAGGCTTAAAACCGGGGTACTTCAAGGGCCAGATGCAGGGCAGTGGTATCAGGAGACAGAGATCTTGTCTTGTGTGCTCCAGGACGCATCTGGTGGGGACGCTGTGAGATACAGGAAGCTGGACTAGATGGGCCTTTGGCCTGATCCAGCATGGCTCTTCTTATGTTCTTAAACCCACCCCCTTCATCCTGGGACACCAATGATCTCCGTATTCTGACAGAAGGCACTCCCTCCTGCCCTGGAGGGGGAATGACCAGGAGCCCCAAATGAAGGAATCCTTCCCTCTCCTAGTGGCTCCTTTGTCCTTCCTCTTGGATGTGTTTTCAAGAGAGAGCTTGAAAACACATCCACACACAAGACATCCGATATTAGGCAACAATGTAGAAACCACATACTTGGAGGAAAAGCAAGGGCTTCCTGGTGGTTAGAGCTGTTGGGCAGTAGAAGATGCTGCCACAAAGGAGGGTGGTGGAGTCTCCATCTTTGGAGGCTTTTAAGCAGAGGCTGGATGGCCATCTATTTGGAAATATTGTGATGGGGGTTGGACTGGATGGCCCTTGAGGTCTCTTTCAACTCAACGATTCTATTGGCTGAATTGCAACCATTTCCAAGCAAGACCAGAAGAAACGGGAGAGGAAGAGGAGAGAGGAAGAGGAAGGGAGTGGATCTCAGCAGGGAGGAGGAATGAGGTCTTTTGCTCCGCCAGGGAGAAAAGAGGACAAGCCTGGGCAGAAGAAGGGCTGCCTTTGCTCGGAACGAGCTGACCCCCTTCCAGCCCAGTTCCGTTCCCCCTCCTGGTAAAGTAACGCACGTTCCTTTCAGCCCAACCCTCCCGCCCAGGCTCTCATGGCAGAGGGTTTGGAGGGCAAACACTTGGCCCAGAGGCTGGAGGAGCTGGCAAACGTCTTCCTTTCCCCCTCATCCCTCCACTACATCACCCAGAATCCCCAGCCAGCTCGATCGCAGGGGTTGTAGTCCAAATCTATGCTCCTGTGATTCTCCCTTTCAGAAAACTTGGAGAATTGATGCATGTAGAGAGAGAGAGGCTACAGTAGGCAAAAAAAATCTCACCGTCGCCTGGCCTTGTCATGGGAGTTGTAGTCCATAAGAGAAGTCGCGCTTCCTCCTCCCAATTCAGATGCAGGAAGAAAGGGAGGGGGGAAGGAGGAGGAGGGGGGAAACCATTTTCCGCCTTCCTCTATTTCCTCCCTCTCTACGAATCTCGCCTGAGCTTGGCTGGTTTTAACCCTCTCAGAGCCAATTGTCTGGGGGGGGTTACTCCTCGGAAATCAGCGGGTTTTCTAGCCCTCCTTTTTTTTGCAAGTGGGCGCCGACTCCCCTCTTTCCATTTACCGCCCGCATTGGGGGGAGGGTCTTTGGCATTTGCACTTTTATTTTTTTCCCTTCAGGAAAGGAAGCCAAGCACTTGCATGCTCCGAAGAAGTAATGAGGGGATTTGGAGGCAAAGGACGAGGCGGGTGCCTGGGAAAAAGCCATCAGTGGCCTCCGGGGCGAGTCTCCTCGGGTGTAAGGCTGCAAAAAATGGAGGCGGGCAGCACCCGTTCTTAATCCAAATGGAAAAGGATCGGGTGTCCCATCCTCCGCTTGGCTGGCTGATTCAGAGTGGATGTGAACAGAAGTACTGTACAGTGCACCCTCATAGAACAAGTGGTTGTTTTTAACAGAAAATCAGCTTAAAGGGAAAAAAATTTCCCAAGACAGGGGAAAATTGCTTAACAGAATCACCTATGGGGCAAACAGACCTGATTAGAGATTAATCCGTTTTCTATGCATTTCTATGGGAAATTAGTACAAAGGAAATTATGCTTAACAGAATTTCATTTGGAACGCATTGATTCCTTTATACAAGGTACCACTGTATAGGCATCTTGTGCTCTTTATAGAAGCCATGTGGTTTCAACAATGCATGCAAAGCTGAGAGCACAAGTCCTGGGTAGATTAATCTGGAGGTTAAAATTGTTACCCAAGCAGCAAAAAAACCCTCTCCTCTAATGGAACAGCAGAGGTGATACAGTTAGTTTCCAGAAATGGATAATGCTACAAAGCAGTGGAGGTTTAAAATCAAAGTTTTCCTTCTCCTAGAAGATGGTTCTTCTGTTTTATCTCCTTTTGGGGCATAAAGCCCTTGTGTCTACCTTCAAAATCGTTGACCATCTATTCTATGTGAACGTAAGTGAAGAATAAAACACTTTCGGGCTTAAAAGCTGTTTGGGATTTAGACAGCGACCCATCAAAAAAGCCCTAAAGTGACTGTAGAAGCACCAGGAACTCAGAAAATACAGAACACCCAGAAAAGTGGGATACTGTACTTGGATATCATAAATCAACATGGCACTTATGTCACAAATCAACATGACACTTACTGAGAACAGCTTGTTACAGCTGGTCATCCGATATATCAACAAATGGGGAAAGTGGGAGGATTGTTAAGGTTTAGTCAGTCCATCTCATATTTGAGATATGAGATGATATGTCCTCTTTTCTCAAGAATATTTAATATGTATATGACATCCGTTTAGAACTGAATTTCAGTGACTTCAGAAGAGCATTCAAGGTCTGTGAGACATTTAAGGAATGGGATTCCCAGGTTTGTCCTGTCAGTTATTTGACCCAGGATATCTTCAGTCCTAATCCATCACTCTCCCCATTATACCATACTGGATATAACTCTGTCTATTAGAGCTATGATCTGCTAACATGACCAGTGCTGGACCCGGGACATTTACGGGAGCAGGTGCTCCATCTGAGGAAACCCTCATTTGGTTGCTAAAGACTGTGGCCAGGCGGCCTCTGGACCCCCTGCCTCTGTTGATCTCTCTTCAACCAAGGAAGAAAGGACAGAGTAAGGCCATTTTGGTGGCTGCACCCTTGCCCACCAAAGCTCAACTGGCCCCTTCTCGATCAATCTTGATACCTACCTTTGTTGATTTAATTTTTACTCTGCCCTTAGCGCTTGGTTTCCTGGGGAGTTGGCAAAATTGGTTTTGTTTGCCCGTGTGGGTTATATTGAACAATGAGCTAATTCCGATGGTAGCTAGTGGGGTCTCAAGCTCTCCCCAACCCCCCTTCTCTCTCTCTCTCTCTCTCTCTCTCTCTCTCTCTCTCTCTCTCTCTCTCTCTCATATCTGCATGCCCACATGCGTGCACATGCATACACACACACACACACACACACACACACACACACACACACACACACACACACACACACACACACACACACACACACACACACACACAGAGCCTCCTTGTCCCTTTGCTGTTGCTGCTGCTGCAGCTGCAAAGACAGACTATTTAGTCTGCAATAATCAGTAGCTCTCAGCAACCCTCCCCACTCTGGCCTCCTCCTGTCCATCAGCTGGAGAACTGCCCGACCAGTCACTGGACATAGACTGGCGAATGCTGGAAACCCAGCAGCAGCAGCAGCAGGGGGAGTGTTGGGGTAGCTGAGGACATGAGCTCTTTTTGTGCCACCCCCACTGCCTCCTCCCAGTACGTCTCAGTGTCTGCTTCCACTACCACGTCTGCACCCAAGGCGCTGTTTGCCTCACTGTGCCTCCAGGCTGGCCCGCTGGAGGGGGCCCATGGGTGAACTCAGGTGTTGGTCTGCCTGTCCCTCCACCTCCTCTTCCACCCCCACCTGCCCACCCTTACCTATGGTGACAGCGGCTGCTGCTGCTTTCCAGTCCAACAATAAAGAGCAGGATAAGCAGGAGGGATCTTGCAGAGCCACAGCATGGTGCCAGCGACTAAAATGATTACTGGGCTGGGGAACCTCCCTTATGAGGAAAGGCTAAAATATTTGGAGCTCTTTAGTCTGGAAAAAAGGCGCCTGAGGGGGGATATCACTGAGACGTACAAAATAATGCAGGGCATGAGTAAAATGGATAGAGGGACATAAGAACATAAGAAGAGCCATGCTGGATCAGGCCAAAGGTCCATCTAGTCCAGCTTCCTGGATCTCACACTGGCCCCACCAGATGCCTCTGGTAGCGCATAAGACTAGATCTCTGTCTCCTGATACCACTCCCCTGCATCTGGGAGTACTCTAGTTTTAAGGCTGGAGATGACACATCTCCATCATGGTTTGTAACCTGTGATAGACTTTTCCTCCAGGAATCTGTCCAATCCCCTTTGGAAGGCATCCAGGCCAGATGCCATCACCACATCCTGTGGAAGGGAGTTCCACAGACTAACAACGCGCTGGGTGAAAAAATATTTTCTTTTGTCTGTTCTTACTCTCCCAGCCCCCAATTTGAGTGGATGTCCCCTATTTTGTGAGAGGGAGAAGAGCTTCCCTCTATCCACTTTACTCATGCCCTGCATTATTTTGTACCTCTCAATCATATTCCCCTCAGGTGCCTTGTTAAGCAAATTTCCCCTATCTCTAGGATTTTTTATGTTGTACAGATTTTATGTTATACAAGCCATTTGTTATACGAGGGTCCACTGTCAATGGTTGTCCGAGTCAAAACAGTCACGAGACAGGAGGAGAAAAGGAAAGGAGCAACTTTAATTCTCTATTCTAACAGTAACAAATGATCAACTGACAGCTGTTGGGAGATTTTTTAAAGCTGTTTGGTTGTGTTCTGGAAGTTTTTCTTCCTGACATTTTGCCAGACTCTACTGCTGGCATCTTCAGAGGGCAGGAGCTCAGAAAGCTAGCAATTCCCACCATCTCACTCTCTACCCCAGTGCACAGGGGGAACTCCTAGTTCCCCAAGCTTCTTCCCTCTGGAGATGCCAGCCACAAAGACTGGCAAAATGTCAGGGAGAAAAAAACTTCCAGAAAATGGCCAAACAGCCCCCCCCCAAAAAACAACAACAACCACAACAGTTATCAGATCCCATCCATGAAAGCCTTCAAGAAAACAAAGGGAGCAACTGCTTTAAAACATTACCGACCAAAATGCAGGTGTTTTCCGGTGTGAAACTTCACCAAAACTATTAAGAGGGAAGGAAACACTTCAACAATAATTCAGGCAAAAATCAAAATGAAGACCTCTCCCTTAATATAGTTGACAAGGTGCATGTAGATGAACAGAGGGAGGCTCTTTGTATTAGGTGATTCAATTATTAGAAATACAGAGAGATGGATTTGTGATGTGCATGATAACTGTATGGTGACTTGCTTGCCAGGTGCAAATGTTGCAGACATCACAAGAAATCTAGATAGTTTGTTACAGAGAGCTGGGAAGGACCCAGTGATCATGGTACACGTTGGTACCAATGATGTCGCGAAGGCCAAGTGGTCAGTCGTGGAAGCCAAATTCAGTTTGTTAGGAAGACGATTGAAGTCCCAGACTTCCAAGGTAGCATTTTCAGAAGTGCTGCCTGTTCCTCGTGCAGGAACCACCAGACAGCCAGAGCTCAGAAGCCTCAATGCATTGATGAGGCAATGGTGTCGAGAGGAGGGCTTCAGATTTGTCAGGAACTGGAGAACATTTTGGGACAAGCCAAACCTGTTCAGGAGGGACAGGTTGCACTTGAACCATTGATGGGACCAGATTGTTGGAACTCAACATCAGAAAAATGGGGGAAAGCTGACAGGAGCTGGGCAGCATCTGGTTCGGGAAAGTGTCTACTCGAGTAAATGTAAAATGTAAAATTTGCTGAGGAAAATGTAAAAATTGCTGAGCAGAGCCAGGAGCTAGTCACCTGCAGTCCAGCAGAACGATGCAAGAGGAAGGCTAATGATGCAACTGGACTCAAAAGACTGCATCAGAAAAGCTATATAAATGCTTGTATGCAAATGCCAGAAGCCTCCGGATCAAAATAGGGGAGCTGGAATACTTAAAAGTAAATAAAATATTGATATTATTGGCATCACTGAAACCTGTTGGATGGATGATAACCAATGGGATACAGTTATCCCAGGCTACAAACTGGACAGGAAGGGGCAAACAGGAGGTGGTGTACCCTTGTATGTCAAAGAAGTGATAAAATTGTATGACTGGGAATTTCTAGGTCAGGCATGTCCAAACTTCGGCCCTCCTGATGTTTTGGACCACAACTCCCAGAATTCTAAGCTTAGATTGCCAATGGCAAAGGACTGTGGGGGTTGCTGTCCAAAACATCTGGAGGGCCGAAGTTCGGACATGCCTGATCTAGGTGATTAGGAGTCAGCATTAGAAACTCAGTGGGTAAGAGTATTAGGCCACAAGGATGGCCTAACAGTAGGCATATGCTATTGGCCTCTGACCAAAGCCCCTGAGGGAGAATGGCAGTTGGAGAATGTTGTAAAGGGGGTGTCCAAGAAGGGAAGCCTGGTTATAATGGGGAACTTCAATTACCCTCACATAGACTGGTTAAACTGTTGTTCAGCACATGAGCAAGAGATAAAGTGCCTAGCTATGCTAAATGATTGTTCCCTGGAACAGATGGTTGAAGACCCAACTAGAGGTACAAGAATCCTTGACCTGATCCTGAGTAATGCACAGGATCTGGTGCAAAATGTTAGTGTGACTGATCCAATAGGGAACAGTGACCACAACACAATTACTTCTGACTCCAAAAGGCATGGGGGCTGTTCACAAAAGCAATAGCAGAGGGCCAATTGGAATGCATATCCTAAAGGAAAAAGGGCACTGACAGGTCCAAGAGGACTCTGATGTGGCTTACAAGGAGCTGTTCGAGAAGTGATCAAAAACAAGAAAAGCTCATTTAGAAGATGGAAGGCTTGTCCAAACGAGGACAACAGAAAGAAACATAAATTCTGGCAGAACAAATGCAAGGCAAAAATCAGGAAATCAAAGCAAGACTCTGAGGAGCATATAGCTAAAAATACTAAAGAATTAAACATTAAAGAGTTTTTTAAAGTACATTAGAAGTAAGAACCCAAGTAGGAAGGCCATTGGACCATTAGACAATAATGAAAGGCAAGGTATAATTAAAGAGAAAATAGAGATTGCTGACTCAAAAAAATTCGTTGCTTCAGTAGTCACTGAAGACAGAGACCGCATGCCCAAAACAGAGCCTATCTTCGTAGGGAAGGAAACTGAAAACTTAAGCCAGATAGAAATAACGAGGAGGTCCTTGCATGTCTTGCTGAACTAAATGCTAACAAATTGCTGAGATCCTAGCCCAAATATATAATCTTTCCCTCATATCAGGTGTTGTGCCTGATGACTGGAAGGTGGTAAATGTAACACCAATCTTCAAAAAAGGATCCAGAGGAGATGCAGGAAATGACCAACCAGTCAGTTTGACATGTGCCCCAGGTAAAGTGATGGACACTATCCTAAAAGATAAAATTAATAGGCACATATAAGTGAAGGCACTGCTGAAGGAGAGCCAACATGGCTTCTGCAAGAGCAAATCATGCCTCACTAATCTGTCGGAATTTGTTGAGCGTGTCAACAAGAATGTGGATAAGGGGGATCCAGTTGACATTGTATATCTGGACTTTCAGAAGGCTTTTGACAAGGTCCCACACCAAAGGCTCTTGCCAGTCATGGAATCAAGGAACAGGTCTTGTTCTGGATCAGCAACTGGCTAAGGGACAGGAAACAGAGGGTAGCACTAAATGGACTGTAACGGAAATGTGGGGTTGCTTCTCTACCCAGACCCATCTGCAATCAATCAACCACAGCTACTTCAAAGCTGGTATCTCAAGAAGTCAAGCACTAAGGGGCTTATTTAAGAACCTCCCAGCCTTACTCTGAAGTATTCCTCACTTACCAGAATAATTATTCAACAAGGCACCTTGACTTGAATAATAAGCATTTGGTTAATAAGGATTTCACAGGAATATTCTCTTATTGGAAAATAAAAACATGATTTTCCTTCCTAACAAAGAAATCTAAAGCAAACGACAGAGGCAAATGCCTCACTAATTCTACTTTAAGACTACACTGCGAAGCATTAGTCCATTCGTCCATATTGCAGAATCTATTCAGGAAAAATTTTCGCCTCTCTCTCCGTCTCTGTTTGCAGCATGGAAAAAATGTCACATGTAGCCTCTTTGGCCAATCAGGACCCACTTGCTTCTTAGATGGAATGTGTCTTCGGGCTTTGTTTACATTCATTTGATATAATCTACAGCAGGCTAGGCATGATAGCACATTTATATTGGCAATGGATTACATTCGGCCTTAGAGACAGGCATCCCTACTTCTAAATTACGTTACATGGACATTTCTCCAAGTAGTGGGAGGTAAAGAACGCCCAACGTTCAGTACTGGGACCCCTGCTTTTGAAATGGACTCCTCCCAGGATGTCTCACGGGGCTGACACTGCATGCTCTATCTTCTCTGTAGTTCTCTTTCTGGGCAACCCTTTCTCTCTCGCACATACACACATTGAATCCACAATTCCTCTATAGCTATTGTGACCCAGCCTTCTCTACGTGGACCAGGCACCTTCCTCCATCAACACTCTCTGGATTCATTCACCTCCACCACAAACTGCCCCTCTTTGCTGTCCATCACCTTCTTTATTCCTTTCCTTTTCCAAGCAAAAAGGTGACCCTGACTGTCCCGCATTTCTTTAAGATTTTTTCCCTTCATTTGATTTATATCTCGCCCATCTAGCCAAGGGCTACTCTTGGCAGCAAACAACAGATTGATAAAGATAAGCATTTTTTATTATTGTAGGCTTCAAATGTAGGTTCCATGTTCATTCATTCATTCATATAGAGGAAAATGTAAACGCCGACTGTGACTGAGGTTCTTTCCAATACTCTTGTATGTCTTTGACCATTCCTTCAGCTTGTGAGGCTGCTGCTCTTGGTGAAGCTCTCTCCACTTTCCAGATACGTATTTCTATTTCATAGAATCATCATAGGGATGGAAGGGACCTTGGAGGTCTTCTAGTCCAACCCCCTGCCCAAAGCAGGAGATTTCACCCCCTTGTGAGTTTTTTTTTAAATGTCAAGGAAGGCTCTTGCTCCAAGTGAAGCTCTCTAAAGGCTTAGTCAGTCTTGAGCCAGAGTCCTGAGCCCACTGGGATTGGACCCAAGTATTTATTGACTGCAGTATTAGCATTTAACCAGTCTTCCATGAGGCTTATTAGGGTTTCCACTCTAACTGAAACTTTTTCCATATTCCTTGCTTTCATATATATCTTCTCCTCAGTGTAAGCTTGTTTGTGGCTACTGATGTGAATGAATCTCCTCCTTCCCGGTGTGAATTCTCTCAGGTCTATTGAGAAGACAACTTTGACTAATCATCTTTCCACATTCCACACGTTTATGTGCTTTTCCCCTTGTGAGTCCTTTGATGTGCACTAAGGTGATAACTCCGACTGAAGCTCTTTCCACATTCCATGCATTTATATGGTTTTTCCCCTGTGTGAGTCATTTGATGATAAGTAAGGTGAGTTCTCTGCCTGAAGCTCTTTCCACATTCCATACATTGATATAGTTTCTCCCCGGTGTATACTCTATGGTGCACACTAAGATTACTGCTGCTGCTGAAAGTCTTTCCACATTCCATGCATTCATATGGCTTCTCTCCACTGTGAATTCTTTGATGTGAATTAAGGTGACTCCGTTGACGGAAACTCTTTCCACAATCCAAGCATTTATATGGCTTCTCCCCTTTGTGAATTTTTTGATGTAAATTAAGTGGACTCGGGTGACTGAAGCTCTTTCCACAATCTATGCATTTATATGGCTTCATCCCTGTATGAGTTCTTTGATGGAAATGAAGGCTATTGATTTGGCTAAAGCTTTTTCCACACTCTATGCATTCATATGGCTTCTCCCCAGTGTGTGATCTATGATGCAGTCTAAGGCTAGTGATGTTGCTAAAGGTCTTTCCGCATTCCATGCATTCATATGGTTTCTCTCCAGCGTGAGTTCTGTTATGGGTACTAAGGTGACCGCTCTGACGGAAGCTCTTTCCACATTCCATGCATTGATATGGCTTCTCCCCAGTGTGTGTTCTTTGATGTGAACTAAGGGAAATACTGTGCCTGAAGCTCTTTCCACATTGATATGGCTTATCTCCTGTATGGCATCTTTGATGTGAATTAAGCTGAGAACTGTTAATGAAGCTCTTGTTACACTGAATGCATTTATATGGTTTTTCCCCTGTATGAGTTCTTTGGTGTGAATTCAGGTAACTTTTTTTACTGAAGCTCTTTCCACACTCCATGCACTTATATTGTTTCTCCCCAATATGAGTTTTTTATGTAATCTGAGGAGACTGTTACTACTAAAGCTCTTCCCACATTCCATGCATTCAAAAGGTTTCTCCCCTTTGTGACTTCTCAGATGTGTACTAAGGGTACTGCTACCACTGAAGCTCTTTCCACATTCAATGCATTTATATGGTTTCTCCCCTGTGTGAGTTCTTTGATGTCTGCTGAGGGTAGTGCTCACACGAAAGCTCTTCCCACATTCCATGCATTTATATGGTTTGAGTCCAGTGTGAGTTCTTTGATGTAAACCTAGGGCATTACTCTGACTGAAGCTCTTTCCACATTCCATGCATTTATATGGTTTCTCCCTGTATGAGTTCTTTGATGGGAACTAAGGGCACTGATATCATTAAAGGTCTTTCCACATTCCATGCATTTATGTGGTTTCTCCCCTGTGTGAGTTCTTTGATGCAAACTGAGGGCCGTAATTTGAGTGAAGCTCTTTCCACATTCCAAGCATTCATACGGTTTGTCTAGCGTGTGAATGTTTTGATGTCTTCTCAGGTTACTGCTCTGACTGAAGGTCTTCCCACATTCCATACATTTATTTGTTTTCCTTCCTTTCATTTCAAGGATTTATATTGTTTCTCCTCTGGGTGTGAAATAAGGTGTCTAGCATTGGTTTAGTTTTTCCTCCAGCTTGACTTTGTTCATTTAAATATAAGGTTTATTTGATTTTTTTCTAGCAGTGAGCCACTTTCTCCTTTCTTTTACATTTTTTTTTCTTTTTGGACAAGTCAGGGGCCCACAAAACATGAGGAGTCAGGTAACTTGGTATATATTCTCCCACCCTGACCTTGGCTTGCTTTCTATCTGCCTTTTTCCTCCCTTTCAGGTGTGTAATCGTTACTATTCTTGCTTCACTTTCGATTCTTTTCAGTGGTAGACCAAGTGGCTTCATATGAGTATGATTTTCCTTTGGTGACCTGAGAGAGGAAAAACAGAAGATGGAGGAATGCTTATATTTTATTATAGTTTAATATTATATGAGCATATTCATCACCTTCCCTCTGAAAATGAACCAAGGTGGCTTACATCACTACAACAGTGACATTTAGTAAAAGGGTCACATAAATTCCATTTGAACATTAGGAAGAACTTCATGACGGTTAGAGCTGTTCAGCAGTGGAATAGGTTTCCACAAACAGTGGTGGAGTCTCCTTCTTTGGAGGTTTTTAAGCAGAGGCTGGATGGCCATCTGTCAGAAATATTGTGATGGGGGTTCCTGCATGGCAGGGGGTTGGACTGGATGGCCCTTGAGGTCTTCTCCAAATCTATGATTCTATGATTCTATGGTGAACCTTCAGCATTCCAGATGTTTTGGACCACAACTCTCATAGTCCTTTGTCATTTTCTATCTAGGCTCAGAATTCTGGGAATTGTGGTCAAAAACATATGAAGTGCTGAAGGTTTGTCACCACTGTACTAGACATTGGTGGGAATTTAACACCTAAGAATTGTTAAGCCAAGGGGTCATGACTTCATGGCGGACTTTAATACAGATACATTCTAGGTATATGAAAGATTTTAAAATGCATGGCTTTTATAATAAACAGACAGAATTTGATAAAATATTGTTGCTCTCAGATGATAAATTAATTAAGAAAATATATAAATTTGGGTTAGAATAGATAATGGAGGTTGAACATGTGCAATAAACAATGATACACTAGGCAAAAAATTGGTTACATTGTGGAGCTGGAGAAAGGGAAAAAAGTTTGGAATAAAAATTCTACATTGACAATGACGACATCATATAAGAAAATCTGTACAAATGTTTTATAGGTGGACATTTGCTACCTGCCAAATTAGCTAAAATATTCCCAAAATTTGTCTGCTAGATGCTGAAAATGTGCGCAAGAAACGAGGACCTGCTATCATGCATGGTGGAAGTGTGATAAAGCGAAAAAATATTGGATTAAAATACATACTTGAATTATTAGAATGATTAAAAAATGTAAATTTCAAGCCAGAACTGTTTTTAACTAGGCAGATTACCAGAAATATCTAAACAAAACACCTATCTAGTTCTGCACATTCTGACAGGAGCGATGATAGTTTGGGCACAACACTAGAAAATCCAAGAAACACCAACAGATGAAATAATTGCCAAGAAAAAAATTGGAATGTGCAGATGGACCAAGTGACAATGAGAATTACCAAACATGGAACCTGTTTTATCAGTGACTAGAAAAAAAGAAACAAAGAATAAGATTAAGCTGTTACATAATAAAGCCAAAAAGCAAAGTGTTCTGCTTATATACCGGCCCACACCACATCAAGTAGTCTCCGGGCAGTTTACAGTTTAATTATGGAGGCTACATATTGCCCTCCCCACCACCACACACACACCAGCAAGCTGGGTACTCATTTTACTGACCTCGGAAGGATGGAAGGCTCAGTCAACCACGAACCGGCTACCTGGGATTGAACCCCAGGATGTGAGCAGTTTTACCTGCAGTACAGGCATTTAACCACTGTGCCACAAGGTTCTGGAACCCATGTAATATGACTTGTAACATATACTACATATACTTTTTTATTTGATTCGATCACATCACCCCAGTTCTGGCATGCCTGCATTGACTATCCGTGCCCCTCCGTATAAGATTCAAGGTCCTGGTTTTGATTTACAAAACCCTCCACAGTCTGGGCCCTGAATACCTGTCGGAGCATATCTCCCTGAGGTTGGCTGAGGCCAGGCCCACTAGAATGTCGCAGGCGCGCTCACTTAGGGTGGCCACACCCAGCGAGGCACGCAAGTCACTCACGCGCAACCACGCCTTCTCTGTGGTGGGCCCCACGTTGTGGAACCATCTTCCTAGTGAGCTGCGTCTAGCACAGTTCCTGCCCACCTTCAAAAAAGCGCTCAAGACCCTGCTTTTTAGAGAGGCATTTGGCAACCTTTAGTTTAATTTAATTTAATTTAATTTAATTTAATTTAATACAAGCCTTTTTTTGTCGCCCCAGACACCTCTTGTAGAGGGTTTTCCCTCTCTTCTTCTTTAGTATTGTTCCATTGCTGTTTTTATCTTTGCTGTAAACCACCCAGAGTTCCTGCTGGAAGATGGGTGGTATAGAAATAAAACAAATTTGTAGAAAATGAATAAAACATGTATTATTTTTTAAAAAAACATGCTGCAACCCCGTTCCTTCAGGTGGACGGGGAAGCCCGAGTACGGCTATTGTCTCTGCCTTGCCGTTCATATACCAGCTGAGAGTCAGTGCAGATCCTGCTTCGTGCTCCTAACCCCAGCCGCCCCCATTATTGCTCTTTTATTTATTTATTAAATTTATTTATTTATTTATTACATTTATGTACTGCTCCATCTAGCGGCACGGCTACTCTGGGCGGTTTACAAAGTGGTACAAATAGCGATCAAGACACGCAATAAATAAACAATCTGATAATTAAAAACATAATAAGAAATAAAACAATATCTACCTGAGCATCAAATAGAAGCAAGATGGCATGAAAACAAACAAACAAAATATAAAGTGCAGAGGAAGGACTTTACTGGAAGGACAGATAAAAACTAAGGGCGCTTTTACACGACCTCTAAAATCCGGTGGCAACTTAAATTCGGACCAGAGATCGTGGGGGTTTGTTCTGTTTCCTGTGTTCCCACCCCTCCGCACTCCATTGTTCCTGTCTGCATGAGGGGAGGGAGAAAAAAAGGGAGAAAAAAATGCAGTCTCACCTCCTTCTGCTGGTGGAAGCAGCCCCGTAAAGGAATATGTCCAATCCCCTTTTGAAGGCATCCAGGCCAGATGCCATCACCACATTATGTGGCAGGGAGTTCCACAGACTGAGTAAAAAAAATATTTTCTGAAAATGGATGTGGAATCAGAAAAGTCTCACTCTGGATCACACAGAAAACTGGGTTGTTTGGGACACTTCATTGGCCATAGGTTGAAGTGGGCAGAACCCAAGATAACCTCAGAAAAGGGGGATTCCATCTGCCGCAAATGGGGGAAAAGAGCAGGCATGGGACACTCCATCTCAGGGCGCTTTTACACAACCCCTAAAATCCGAGGCAAAGGGCTCCCAGATCCGGAGCTTAGAAATGTTTTCCCACCAGCTCCAGACTTTAAAAAAAATTAAGTACGACCAAGTACCTGGTCTCCGAAAGTGAAAAATTTCTGATGCAGATGTAAAGCAGTGAGTGCCGGGTTCTCCTCGCCTTGAGTTTGGTTTTTTTTTGTCCCCGCCACCCCTTTAAGAGGCAGGAATCATGACGACGGGGGCTCGGGGCAGCTTCCACTGGCAGACGGAGGTGAGCCTGCATTTTTTTCTCCCTTTTTTCTCCCTCCCCTCACGCAGACAGAAACAATGGAGTGTGGAGGGGTGGGAACACAGAAAGAGCGACAAGCCCCCAAGATCTCTGGTCCGAATTTAAGTGGCCAGCGAATCTTAGGGGCCGTGTAAAAGCGCCCTCACTCACTCCCTGAGAGAAAAGGAAAGGAAAAAAATATCAGTCTGGAGGGGCTTCTCAGAAAAAAGGGAACCTAACTCTTTTCCTTACAGAACTTGCCATTGTCCTTTTCGTATCTTGGGGGGGGGGGGCTACATCGCCGTGGATCTCCCTTTTCTCCCAAGTACAGAAAGAGACCAGAAGGGTTGCTAGCGGAGGACCAGCAAGGAGAGAGGAGAGAAGAGAGAGGGGGGAAATTCGGAGCATCTGAGAAAGTCTTAGGCCGCTTTTACATGACCCCTAAGATCTGCTGGACCAGAGATCTTGGGGGTTTGTCGCTCTTCCTGTGTTCCCACCCCTACGCGCTCCTGCCTGCATGAGGGGAGGGAGAAAAAGGGAGAAAAATGCAGGCTCACCTCCGCTCTGTCTCTTAAAGGGGTGGGGGCAAAACAAAAACAAAAAACAAACACAAGGCGAGGAGAGCCCAGCACTCACTGCTTTCAATCCGCATCAGAAAATTTTCACCTTCGGAGACCAGGTACTTGGAAAATGCGCTGGGACGTGCTTAGGTGGGCCTGGTCGTACTTAATTTTTTTATAGTCCGGAGCTGGTGGGAAAACAATTTTAAGCTCTGCATCTGGGAGCCCTTTGCCTCGGATTTTAGGGGTCGTGTAAAAGCGCCCTTAGAGTAGACCAGCCATGTCTAAAGTCTGGACAGGGGGCTGAATCTGGCCCACCAGGCCATTTTGTTGGGCCCACAGCTGGCTGGCCCGCCCTCTCCCTCACTCTCCCTCCTTCACCCTCCCCATGCTGACCAGTGCTCTCACAGCAAACAGAGAGGGAGAACCTCATCCCCTTGACTCTTTTGGCCGGCCTGGGCCCAGCCCAGCCCAGCCCAGCCCGGAGGAGGCGGAGACCGGGGAGGAGCCGCCACCACCAGATGCAACAAGGAACTAGCTCTGGCTAGTTTAAACTGCCCCATTTTTGTCATTGCTTGGGTGCAGTTCTTTATTTTGCTTTTCTTATTATTTTTATTTTTTAATTTATCACCTTGGGTCCTTTTCCGAGGAGAAACATGGGGTGGGGCTTAGGAATCAGTGGATGGGGCTTGCAAGGGGTCAGGATGGGGGATGCAAGGGGTCAGTGGGTGGGGCTTGCAGTGGGAGGCAGGGTTGGGGAGCAACCCCCCCCCACATTCTCAGCCACCAAATCTGGCCCTCTTTACAAAAATTTTGGATACCTCTGGAGTAGGTCAATCCGTTCTTATTAAATTTATTTGGGAGTGGGAAGGATTTCCACCCTCCCCCAACCAGAAAACTCTTTCAGAAGGGAGCCTTCGTGGTATAGGGGACTGGACGTCAGACTAAACGCTTGGAAGACTAGGGTTCAAACTGTTGCACTGTCTAGTCTGGTGCATCTGACACGGTTTCAGACAAAGACAATCCACCCTCTTCTGACCAACCATGGATCTGAAAGTTGGAGAATGAAGAAAGGTGATTGGGGGAATGAAATACAGTGCAAGAGATTCCCCCACCACACATACATATCATACACCTTGAAAAAGATGAGTAAGTGGGTCCTAGAGGAAATCAGAAATGTTGAAATGGAGGCGGTCCTGTTTTGGCCACACCAGGAGAAGACAACCATGATGGAAGAGGAGGAAGGCAGAAGGAGAAGACCAAAGAGGAGACGGGCCGGCTCCCTAAAAGAATCCACAGGATGGAGTCTACAAGAGCTAAGCAGGTCATGTTGCCGATCCCTCTTTTCACTGCGACACCAAAAGTCAAAAAGGACCCGAAGGCACACCACCAACAATGTTCAGTAATCCGAACAGAGGCAGAGGAAAAGAGATTCCATTTGAACACTAGGAAGAACTTCATGACAGTGAGAGCTGTTCGGCAGTGGAAGATGCTGCCACAAAGGAAGGTGGTGGAGTCTCCTTCTTTGGGGGCTTTTAAGCAGAGGCTGGATGGCCCGTCTTTCAGAAATATTGTGATGGGGGTTCCTGCATGGCAGGGGTTTGGACTGGATGGCCCTTGAAGACTCTTCCAACTCTATGATTCTATGATCCGTGCAAGAATGAATTTGGGGATCTCACCAGTGGAAGCATTCATTAAAAAAAATTTTTAAAAACCCCAAAGTGTGCTGTTTAGAGATGGGCACGACTTAGCGGTATTCCCGTTTCCGTTTCCGTTACTCGTATCCGTTACTCTACGGCAGTGCTCCCCAACCTTTTTATTGCCGCGGACCGGTAAATGTTTGATAATTTTTCCCTGGCCCGCTTGTTTTGATTTAATAAGATAAAAAAGGTAAATGCCCCCCCCCGCCGCTGACGCACATGCGTGCTAGTCGTTTCCCACTCTAGGGGGCGGTGCTCATCTCCGTACTCAAGCCGAAGAGCCAGTGTTGTGCGAGTCCTTGGCATCGCTGCAAGGAAACACTGTTTTTACTTCCTCGCGTTTTTCCCCCCCGGGGGCGTCTCTTTATCTGACTTGCATTTCACATGGTTTCGAATGGCTAGGTTTGGAAGCATATAAACGCAAGGAGATCATTCCAATTCCAGAGTTTATTCGCAACCACTTTGGAAGACAGGAGCCGCTCTTGGCAGGGGGAGCTCCCCGTCCACGCTGTCGCCTGACCTTTTTTTAAAGCTACCGAGCCACCGTGACGTCATGGGACCCTTCGCCCTTCCTTGACATGAGGCCGGAGGGGGGGGGCGGGAATTGGTGGCCCAGGGAATGAGATGCTGTTGGACTGGCAACCCTGTTGCACATCCATTGTCAACTTCAAATTCACATTCTTTGAGTTGTGCCCTCCAAAAGTCAGACAGCCATTGCCCCAGTTCCTAAGAAGTCTCTGCCTGCTTCCTGATAGAATGCTACACTCTGGAGGCCCAACATATTTATTTATTTATTTTATTTTATTTTATTTTATTTTATTTTATTTAGTTTATATACTGCTCCATCTAGCTGCACAGCTACTCTGGGCATATATCATGGCATCTTTCAGCACTCAGACATTGTTCTTTGGGTAAGTCGTTTGTGGCTAGGGATTTTTGAAAGGAATTATTTTTTGCACATAACCCATATTTGAATATATTTTGCATGTGTTTCAAATAACCCTAAGGGTGGAGAATACATGTGAATAAACAAAAGAGAATCTGGCCACTTGTTCTGAGGAGAACTAGAAGGGTCTTGCCATCCAAGTGAGCCTTTAGAAAAAGGGAACCCCTTGAAGCTTGAACACAGTCCATGCCCCGAGGGACGCTTGCAGGGAGACCTCGGTCGCTCACGGGGAAGAGGGAGGGGAGGGAGGGAGAAGACAGTCCGTTCCTACGGTGGTGGTGGTGGTGGTGTGTGTGTGTGTGTGGTCGGTGGGCAATTCCTCCTGACGGAAGATAAGCCTCGGGGCGAGTGGGGCGGGGGGAAGGGGAAGGAAGATGTTGTAATAAGACGACCCTCAGTCCATTCCCCCCCTTTCTCGATACTCGAACTTGTCCTAATTGTTCTGGGCTGTATAGCTTATCCCTCATTGACTTAAGCCGCCTTGGGGGTCTTTTCCAAGGAGAAAGGCGGGATAAAAAAAACACTCTGAAATAAATAATAAATAAATAAATAAATAAATAAATAAAGGAAAAGGGGAGGCAAGCTGTCACCCCGGGCGCTTCGGCGGACACAGCGAGGCTCCTTCCCGTGACCCCCCCCCCAGCCCTCCCTCTCCGCCCTCCACAGACACACACACACACACACACCAAGAGGGAGGAGAGCGAGAGCAAGAGCGAGAGAGGGGAGAGGCTGGCTTACCGGCGTCCTGCTTTCATCCGCGCCGCGACCGAGAACCCCCCTCAGCGGCCTCCTCCTCCTCCTCCCTCCGCCGCCGCCGCCAGAGCCGCCGCCACCCCCCATGGCTGGCGGGCCGGTCGGTGGGTGGGTGGGCTGCCGCCGCCACCACCGCCACAGTTGCTAAGGGTCGCTCCTGCCTGGCGGGCAGGTGCGCGCCGCCTCCGCCTTCTGCGAGCCCTGCTCTTTGTTGTTCCTCCTCCTCCTCCTCCTGCTGGTGCTGCCGCCGCCGCCGCCTCCGGCCCCTGTCAGGAGGAGGAGGAGGAGGAGGAGGAGCGACAGCACCACCAGTGACCGCGGCGGCAGCCCCCGCAATGCAACAAGCCGCCCGCCCATTGGGTAGCGGGCCGCCCCCCAACAAGCGCAGCACTCATTGGCTCCCCTGCCTCCTCCTCCTCCCTCCTCCTCCTCCCGGGGCGCGTGCTGAAGAGATCGGGGACGGAAGGGAGGAGGAGTTTCCCTGGTTTCCTCGGGCGGCCCGGTGCCGATTGATCCATGGACCGGCACCGGTCCGCGGACCGGGGGTTGGGGAACACCGCTCTACGGAAACGGAAACGGGAATTACTCCGCCAGACTTTGAGCTCGAACCGACGAACGAACAATTTGGTCTGATTTGTCGTGCTCGTTACTTGCATCGCGCAATGCCAAGCGGCACAGAAAAAAAGTTTTTAATAGTTAAAAAAAACCCGATTCCCGGCCCTAAAAGTAGGCGAAAACTGTCTGAGGGCACCTACCAGGCCAGAAGGGTGTTTTATTTGGGGGGGGGGTTCCCTGCCCCCCTCTCCTTGGCTATTGCTACTGCTGCGCTGCTGGTACCAGGCTGGGAGGGCGCATCCATTTGCCATGCAGTGCGGGGGATCCAAAATGGCGACCACAATATTTTTTTTGAAATCGTTGCCCAAAACCCCACCAAAGCACCACAGAAACATGCGGAAATTAGCTATTTTAAATGCTTGAATTTTTACAGTAGCAGCAGTGGGTTTTTCTTGCAAAAAAAAGTCTCAGTTGATTTTATTTTATTTTATTTTATTTTATTTTATTTTATTTTATTACACCTGCACATTTGCAATGATGGGCTCGCCCATGGGAGTAGACCATGCAAATTTTCCACCAATCGCATGGCCACTTGGCCAGGTTGACCACAGAGACTTCTGGGATGTGCCAATTGGGCATAAACAGCCCACTAATCGTAGCCCAAACCCGAACCCTAAGCCTAACCCATACGCCAGTACACTGTCCTTCTAAGTGGGTCAGAGAGGCACCCAGATGCACCCCAATACTCACCCTAACCTCACCCGTAACTAGCCTAACCCTAGCCGTTGCGCTAATCCGTCTTAACCCTAAGCCAGATCTACTTGCATTGCACTACATGCAAGTACGTGAGACACAGCGGGTGCAAAGAGTCTGCCAGTCCGTCACTTGTGGCTCTGGCTGACTCCTGCAGCTCCCTCCAGGAGCCCGCTACCCCCTCCCCAAACCAGTACTAACGACAATGAAAAAACAAAAAAACGAACCGACTAATTTTTGCAATTTTCGCGAAAAATGGAAACGAGCCGAAACGGGACCGGCCCGACTAACGACAACTCGAAAAAATTTTTTTTCAAGTCGTGCCCATCTCTAGTGCTGTTTATATACTGCCACCTAGTGCTTAAAGCACTCTCTGTGGTTTGTTTTTTTAAATTGATTTGATTTATGTATTGCAACATCTGACCAAAAGCCACTCTGGGCAGTTTACAAAAAATTCAGCATAGACAAAACAATAAATATGAAACAATATACAATAGTGTATAGAACTAAAGATCAACCAATCAATTATAATTAAATCAAAAGAAAACAAATGATAAAAGTAAAATAACTTTTTGTAACAAATGTTAGACAGATTTGGAACTGGGTTTACAATTTAATTATGTAGGCTACACATTGCCATGAGCTGGGTACTCATTTTAATGACCTTGGGAAGGGGGGGCACAAGAAACCCAGAAAAGCAAAAAGTCTTATTCTCTTTAACAACTCAAAAGAGGCTCTCCCTGTGCAGTCGAACCATAGCAGAAGAAACATTTTTTTTTAAAAAGTACTGTGAGCAACATCCTCCCTGAACAATTGACCCATCACATTGATTGATCATCACTGTTTATGGCTGGGTGGGGCAGTGTTTTAACTTCTGTAAATGACAGAAATTGACGAGCAATCACAGTATATAAATGCATAAATGCAGCAATCACAGCATATAAATGCGTAAATCAATAAAGAAACAAGAGGCCTTGTTGATGACCTATGCTGGGGACGGACATTTATTTCAAGAGGGGCATCCAAGCACAGCAATCAGAAATACTCTATGCTCCTCTTATTGTCTATCTAAAATGTATAAACTGTTCTTCAAGATGCTGGAAATGTAAACATGACAGTGGTACTTTTCATCATATGTGGTGGACTTGTAAGGAGGCAAATATATATTGGAGAATAGTAAAGTTATTTATAGAGAGATCACTGGAGATTAAATTAGAGTTTGGACCAGAACTCTTTTTATTGAATATAGTTGATATAAATATTTCTCGTGATCAAAAGTATGTATTACACCATGCAATAAGTTGCAGCAAGGATTTTGTACACGCAATTTTGGCCTACAGAGAGAAATTTTTTTTTGTGAAAAGATAAGAGAATGTATCGAAATCGACAGACTTTCCGGATACCTGAAAGGAGACTACGAAGAGTCCACCAAAAGAAGATGGCAAGAAGTAGCAAATTTACTAGTTAACTGATATGTTATTAGATCTTGATATGTATAATCTTTGACTTTGACTTGATAGAGCTAATGTAATTTCTTATGTTTTTCTTATTCCTTTCCCCTTTCTCCCCCTTCCTTTTTCCTTTAAAACCAATAAACTTTTTAATAATAATTAAAAAAAAAACCTCTATGCCCAGGAGGCCGAGGAATCCTTACCTGGACAGACTTAGTTCCCTGAAACTCAAAGGGATTTCCTCATAGAGAGATCTCCAGCCTGGATCCAGAAGATCCCACTCCCTGTGGGGAAGTAATATGGGGGTCACCTCCTCAGAGAACAGGGACAGCTGAAAGAAGGAAATAATAATTTAAAAGCAGAGGCACTGTTCATGTCTCAGGACTCTTCTAACTCCAGGAACGTTGTGATCTTCCAGCCTTCACCCTGGTTGGGCTTCCCTCTCCAACAACAGGAGAGCTGAAAACGGGGGCAAGATGGCGATCTGCTGCTCGGTTTGTTGTTGAGAAGCTCCGTACAACCCTGGGCAACAGCTCCTTCCCACTGGCTGCCAGCCAGCGTTTGCAGCCACCTGAGATCAGCAGAATCTCAGGCTGTTCCGAGGCAGAAGGTGAGAGTGTTTTTTCCTCTCTTATTCTTGGAGAAACGCTCAAGAAATTCACCTCTTTTCGAAGCAAGGGGAAGGGAAAGACGCCGGACGGCATTTTCAAGCCATTCTCCTCTCAGTGTGAGTCTTCACTCCTTTAATTTGAATAACAATCCAGGCTCATTTATAAGCGAACTGTTTCTTGTTGGTTTTCTCTCTTCTCACTTCTGAGCAATCAACGGCAAACTCTTGCGAATTGACTCTAAAGATGGGTTTCTAAGAACTGGCAAGGAACTAGCCTTTTGTAAAGGGAAATGGACTTGAATTATCCTTCTGGACTGAACCTTCTAGAAAAGGGTGGCCAGGATGGTTAAAAGGTGTGGAAGAAATGTCTTTTGAGGAGTGGCTTAAGGGAGCTGGGAATGTTTAACCTTACAAAGGGCGTTTATACACGACCCCTAATCTCCGCCGCAAATGGCTGCAAGCTCCGGAGTTTAAAATTGTTTCCTCACCAGCTCCGGAGTTTGCAGACAATTAAGTGCGACCCCGCCCACCTAAGCGCGACCCAGCGCATTTTTCTTGTACCTGCTTGAAGAGGGTGAAAAATTTTGATGCGGAGAGTGCCGGCTCTCCTCGCTTCTTTTTGTTGTTTTTCTTTTTCCTCCCGCCCCTTTAAGAGGAACCAGGAAGTAATCGTGGC
The DNA here is from genome assembly GCA_037367245.1 of Phrynocephalus guinanensis. Classification (NCBI taxonomy): domain Eukaryota; kingdom Metazoa; phylum Chordata; class Lepidosauria; order Squamata; family Agamidae; genus Phrynocephalus; species Phrynocephalus guinanensis. The sequence continues at coordinate 6,920,578 of CM074744.1, read as the reverse complement.
TCCCACCGGGGCTCAGAGCAGGCACTGGAGGTAAGGCTTTTTCTTTTGTCCGTTTTAAAGGCTTTTTTTTTCCTCCCTCCCCTCACGCAGCCAGCAGCCAGGACGTGCGGAGTGGTGGGGAGGAAGGAAGAGCGACAGACCCCCAAGATCTCTGGTCCGAATTTAAGGGACCAGCGGATCTTAGGGGTCATGTAAAAAGGCCCAAAAAGAAGGCTGAGAGGGGATAAACACATAAATGCAGCCATCACAGTACAGTATATAAATGAATAAATCAATAAAGAAAGGATAGCCATGTTTAAGTATCTGAAAGGATTTCATATTGAAGAGGAGACTGGTTTGTTTTCCATGGCTTCAGAGAATAGGATTCAGAGCTACGGTTTCAAGCTACAGTGGTACCTCGGTACAAATGACCCTAGACCAGTGGTGGCGAACCTTCAGCCCTCCAGATGTTTTGGACCACAACTCCCACAGTCCTTTGTCACTGGCAATACCGGCTTGGAATTCTGGGAGTTGTGGTCCAAACATCTGAAGTACCAGTTCCGTCACCACTGCCCTAGACACACACACACACACAAAACAAGATATGAAGGCCATTCCTCCTGGGATGCAATGCACCCTGGGAATTGAAGTCTTCGGCAAAACTTCCGCAAAAAAAACCCCTCAAGATACAAATATTTTACTGGATACTTCAACTCCCAGGATGCACTGCACCCCATTCAGATCAGAGTTATTAATTTTGTGTCTCGAGGTACCCCTGTATAGGAAGAGATTCAATCTGAAATTCATAAGAGATCTGTTTGGCAGTGGGATATGCTGCAGCCTTGTCCTTCATTGCTCATTAGTTCTTGGATGGGGCAGGAGAGGCCATCACGTCCAACGGCCCACATTGCTTCTGATAGGCTGGAGAGAGGAGGGCTGAGGCGGGAAAACCCTCTGCATATGTGTAGAGAAGCAAGACAGCAGGTGCTACCCAGGAGACCTGGTCTCAAATGTTTCCTCACCAGACCCCTCTCACCTCCTTATTTATTTATTTGTGCTTATATTATATTGTATTGCATTGTATTATTTATGGTCTGATTTTTGTTCAGCTTTGTAAAACAGCCAGAGAAGCTGTAGCTAGATGGAGCGGCAAATAAATAAATAAATAAATAAATTCTTTGGAGAAAAGAGAATAGATCCATCTGGAGGGTTCTCGGAGAAAAGAAACACAGAGCTTTTTTTACGTCATCTTGTCTCCCTTGTTGGGGCTGACCCTCCATCCATCCAACCCAGTTCTAGGCCAGACGGGGGTTCAAGCCCTCCCTGGGTGGAGCAGGGGAGGACGGAAATAGGGACAACCCCCCCCCCACACACACACATACACATCTTGGGAATTTTTCCTCTCAAAAGCCCTTGTATGGTTTTTCCTTCAATCCGAAGTCAGTCCGTGTTTCAGAATGAGAGCCACAAGCCTGAGTTGCGAGGCAGAATCTGCGGTCTCTGTGGGGGCGTCGCACAGAGGATCTGAGATCCCAGATTCTGCTAAGGGGGTCTCCTCAGGCGCAGAAACGGAAGCAGGGTCCCTCTCCTGAGCCCACCAAGAAAAGTCTCTCCACCCTGTTTTCCCATTTGCTTGCCTCCTGCAGGTCTGCAGACTTCAGACACCCCCTTTCCCTCTCTCTTTCCCCATAAGCCAAGCCGGGCTCCCCCCTCTGTGTCCCCATTCCCCCCTCTAATACAGACCCTCTACCAAATCCTGCCCCCCATTCCCTCCATTGCCTTCTCCCCCTGCCAAGAGGGGGGTCGGAGTCCCAGGGGTGCCCTTGATCCCCCTTCTACGAAATCATGGGGATGGAGGGGGATGGGAGCTTTGGGGTAGGTGGAAGAGGGACCCTTCTCCCCTGGCAGCTGGGAATGTTTAGCCTTAAAAAAAGAAAGCTGAGAGGGGATATGATAGCTATGTTTAAATATTTGAAAGGATATCACATTGAAGAGGGGACTGGTTTGTTTTCCATGGCTTCAGAGACCGGGACGTGGGGCAGTGGTTTCAAACTACAAGAAAAGAGATTTAACTTTAAACATTAGGAAGAACTTCATGATGGTGAGAGCTGTTTGGAAGTGGTGAAAGAAATAGGAAATTAGGGGTCCGCTGCCGACAAGCATAGGCTCTACAATATGCAATGAGCAGTCTGGGTCTCAAAGACAGGAAAGAGATTTATTTGGTTGGCAACCAGAGAAATCTCACTTGATGCAAAACAAGTGAGAAGTCCACCGAACAAAAGGAATGCAGCATACTTTATACACTTACAACTACTCTTCTTTCCCCCGCCCGTCCGAATTTACGTCATACACACCTGTTACATGCATCAAACATTAATTGACATCTCTGGCCATTTATTTTATATTTCTGACACCAATTAAATGTATTCCTTGGGTTCCTAATTGCTGTGGCGTTTGATCTGACTTACACGGGGCTAGGAGTGCTTAGGAGTACCAGGTCCTTGGTTGCATGCCAGCTGCTCTAGGTAGCGAGCTCTCAAAACAAAGATAAGGTTTTCTTGGCTGGCTTAGCTACATGCAATTAACTGTGTAAAGCATCAAAGCTACAAAAATAATTAGATCCTTGAATCTTATTGCTGGCTCAGCCAATTTTTTATAACGGAAGTCCTTTTCTCTTAGTGGCCTGCTTTATGCCGGAAGGCTTGACCAAAGTTTGTTTGCAGGACAAGAATATATGTGGATACAATTGGAGTGCTTATTAATATTTCTACTTCTAAATATATAACTTGTGTGGCTTATATTGTGCAGGGTATCACTTGGGATATGCTGTTTTGAATACATGAGGCTTATCAATGCCTGGGGGTTACTAAAATAGCTATATATGCTTGATCTTATACCCTTCACTACCCCCTGACGTGTTCTGGAAATTTACGCCAGTAAATTATCCAGAGGTTGCTCCCCTTGGCTTCTGTGATAGACTTGCAAGGGACAAGTAAACATATCAAAGGTGTATGTACAAAAGCGTGAATATTGCTTGATCTTCCCTTCTTACCATTCCCCTGGGGAGGGGTTTTCACCATGGCTCAGGGAGTGATTTTTCAGTGTTCCTGACGAAGAGTGCAGGCAGTGCTGCCAGGAAAATTTTTCCAGCCCTTTTTTTCCCCCCAAAGGGCTTATAGGCACAGTCCAAAAAATGAATTATCACAAAATGATTTGTGGCGTCTCATGGTGGGGGGGGGCGTGCCGAATGGGTGAATGACAAAGAAATACCCCTTAATTCACTAGGGCACTTTCTATAGTCAAATGTTAAGTTAACAGATAAAGTTTTGCAATGTCTGGGATTTAAAAAGTCCCTCTGGTCTCCTAGGGCATGTTATTTGCCTCTCAGGGATATCAAATGCTCAACGTTTGAAGGGGCTGACACAAGAAAGTTTGGGAGCATTGTGACAAACTTGGAAGGTTTGCAACCTCAGGCTCATTGCCTGACGTATCATGCCTTAATATGTGGCAATCAGGCTGAAAAGCCTTGAAGTTTTTATGCAAATTCAGAAACACATGGGGAGAAATGCATGTTATAGTAGGTCTGCAATTTTCCTGTGCTTGGTCGAATGAATTGTTGCCAGCATACTCCTTTGGCTGACATAGTGGCTTTAGACTGTCTGAGTAGCTAGCCTTGAAATATGATTGTCCATTTTGTCATTTCGCATAAAGAATACATAGGCATTGGCACTTGGTTTCATAAAGACCAACAATATGGCTATCAACCCTTTTGAATGTGAGGTGTGCATAAAACCCAGATTATAGCAGGCTGTACAGAATTACCCAGTTGTTTTTGCATACAAGATAGCCCAGATGATAGACATTAGCAATGATACTAGATAAGGGTCGCATACATAGTGTAAAGGCTAAAAGAGCCATAAAATCACACCTAGATGGTGCTTAGAAAAACCCATTTTGAGCCATAAACAATAATCAACAGTTAAATTCTCATGGTAAAGTCATGAATGAGCCGTTGAAATCCGGTCAGAAATGTCTCCGTGGCTGACAGTTTACACACAAAAATCTGCCCTGTAAACATGAGGCCAAGATTAGTTCATCAGTGTCTTTGGTGAAGAAAATAATGTAGATAGCTACTTTATAAAGCCATTGTTCTTTGGTATAAAGTCTCGTGAACAACCATGGGCACCAAAATTTCTCTCATTCAATGCAAATTGCATAGAAAGGAAAGTCATTGTCTCTTGCATTCAATGTTTGTGAGTAAAAAGCATTGTCAGTGGCAAAGCATGATCATTACATGAATTATGAAAGGCACATCCAGAGAGGCACTTCAGCAAAAAATTTCACAATGGCTATCAATAACAGACAATAAACAATATCATAAACAGTGATCAATAATTAACGTCCCTTTGCAAGGCTTCAAAGGCCGCAGGGCATTTTCCTGCCAGATCGAGCACAGGGTAATGTAAATATGTAAATTTGCTCTGTAGCCTACCGTGCGCAGGGGAAAAAAAAGCGCTCACTTGTCGGATGCTGGGAGGCTGGTGTGTGTGTGTGTGGCGACACAAGTTCTTGGTGGTCCAGTGCACGCACACAGACATCGGTGAAGGTCTGAAAACAGTGATGATTCCATCAGATTTAAACCCCGCCAAGTTTTCTGTCCCGGCGAAAAGGGGTTAAATTGCGGGCGTAAAGTCTGTCGGCCGCAATCCAAAACAAGAGTCAGTGGCCGCTAAGCTCCGTCTCCCCCCTCAGAGACAGACAGAGAGAAAAGAAAAAAAAAGAAGAAAAGAAGGCAGGCAGACAGGATGTCAACCCGTCAACCTGAGGTGCAGGGGGAAATCAGCAGACGGCAGTGGGGCTCTCCGAAGTGCTAAATGCAAGGCGCCCCCAGGAACAGGTGTGATGACCACAGGTCAGGTTCACTTTGTCGTCCGCCGTCCAGGGTGAAGTCATCTAAGGCATGAGGCATTCTACTGCAGTGGGCGGAAGGCGTCACCGGTCAGGCCTCTCTCCCTCTCGGTCGCGGGGTGTGGTCCACGCTGGGTGAAGGGGCTGGCATCGCTGGGTCCAGGGGTCCACATCGATCGAACTCGCGGAGCTAAGTCATCTCGAAGATGGCATCAAAAGCGGGTGAGGGGTGGCTCCATGAGGAGTAGCGTTATGGAGTGCAGGAGAGTCCCCATCGCAGTATCTACGAACGGTGGCGTCAGCTTTCCAAACCCGATCGACTCCATGATCCAGAAATAAAGGACGGATGGGCGTCTTTCCCAGAGCGAAAAGCCCTTCCTCCAGGGTGTATCTGGGTAAAAAGAAAGAACACACACACGAACACAAACAGACAAACACAGAACACAAATACACACAAGATGGCCCCTTAGCTGTCCTTGTGCTGCAGGGCAGGGTGGCACAGTCTATCTGACAGTCTTGAAAAGGAAAAAAAAATGTCATAAAAGGCAGAATGGGGCTTTCCTCTTCGTAAAACCAGTACATGAATGGGGTAGGCCAAAGTGTATGATGAGGACACATCTGCACATCAGTAGTTATTCACAAGTTCAGCTGGCCCCGATGAGTGCTTGCAAGATCAGTCCGCATGACCTCACGAGCTAGATGCTCAGGTGTCCCCAATCAACCACCTGGGACAGATCCCATCCCCTAGTCCAGTGCTCCCCAACCTTTTTGTCCCCGCGGACCGGGAAATTTTTGAAAATTTTCCTGTGGCCCGGGGGGTGGGGGGGGAGGGGGGGGAGAATGCGAAAGGGGGGTCCGGCTGGGAGGCAAAGGGGGGGGGGGTGAAAGCAAAGGATGGGAGGGAAGGAGGAGGGGGGAGGCACGAGAGCAGCGGCAGCGGCACTTACCGGCTTGGGGCGTCGGGCGTGCCACTCCCCCCCCCACACACACACGGGCGGGGGGGGGGGGAACCCGGGGCTCCTGGGCAGGCGGGCCCCCACCTCCTCCTCCGGCGCCGGGGCCAGGAGCCGCGCGCGGGTCTCGCTGCTGGCGCCCCGCTTGCTCCTGCTGCCGCCGCCGCCGCCACCGTGGGCCTCCCCCTCCGCTGGGGAAAGCGAGCGGGGCGCCAGCAGCGAGACCCACGCGCGGCTCCTGGCCCCGGCGCCCTGCGCGCGGCACCCGCCCGGCCGCGCCGGGAAGCGCCCTCGCGGCACCAACGAGCCGCCTCCTCCTCCTCCTGCTCCTGCTCTGGTTCCTCCTCCTCCTCCTCCTCCCGCCGCCGCCGCCGGAGGAGCAGCAGCAGCCACCCCCCCGCAATTGCCCCCCGCTGCCGCCGCAATCGCCCCCGTCCCGCCGCCGCCGCTACCCCCGCAATCGTCCCCGTCCCGCCGCCGCCGCCACCCCTCCGCAATTGCCCCCCCCGCCGCCGCCGCAATCGCCCCCGTCCCGCCGCCGCCGCCGCCGCCACCCCCCGCAATTGCCCCCCGCCCCCGCCGCAATCGCCCCCGTCCCGCCACCGCCACCGACACCCCTCCGCAATTGCCCCCCCGCCCCCCCGCGCAATCGCCCCCCCGCCGCCGCCGCAATCGCCCCTGTCCCGCCGCCGCCGCCGCCACCCCTCCGCAATCGCCCCCCGCCGCCGCCGCCACCCCCCCCCGCAATCGCCCCCCGCCGCCGCCGCAATTGCCCCCCCCCGCCGCCGCCGCAATCGCCCCTGTCCCCCGCCGCCGCCGCCGCCCCCCCCCCCCCCCCCGCAATTGCCCTCGCTGCTGCTGCTGCTGCTCCTTCGGCGGCGGCGGCGGGGGAGGAGGAGGAGGAGGAGGAGGAGGAAACCAGAGCAGGAGAAGGAGGAGGAGGAGGAGGAGGAGGCGGCTCGTCGGTGCAGTGAGGGCGCTTCCCGGCGCGGCCAGGCGGGTGCCGCGCGCGGGGCGCCGGGGCCGGGAGGGGAGGAGGGAGGCAAAGGCGGCGGCGGCGGCGGCGGCGGCTCCTCCTGCACTCCTCCAGCCTTCCTCCTCCACCGGCCGCCCGCGGGAGAGAAGAGGAGGAGGAGGGCGGCGGAGGAAAAGGGGAGGAGCCTCCCCGGCCTCCCCAGGCGGCCCGGTGCCGACCGGTCCACGGACCGGCACCGGTCCGCGGACCGGGGGTTGGGGACCACCGCCCTAGTCAAATTGTTCTTCTGCACGGGGATAACAAAAAGGTGTAACTGGCAGAATGTTCATGAGACGCAAAGTAGGCTCTTAGCATGAACCAATTTGTCCCGGAGGGGAGTTGGGACTGGTATGCGGCATGATAAAGTCACGGAAAAGTTCAGGCAGATACATGAGTAGGAAAAATAGGAGCAGCTACTATATTCAGATTACCATTAAGTCACCAAGCACATGGCGAATGCCCATTTGGAAGTCGTGCAGGAGGATATCTAAACCCGCTTCCGTTAGGTGGGTCCCGTCACTTCTGAATAGGTAAGGTCGAGAGAGTGTCAAAGCTGGGTGGGCAATCACGGAGCCAGAATTTTGGCGCAAAGCTGCCGCTACTTTACGATTTAAGCCTTCCCTAGCCTTCTCTATTCTGAGTGGATCAAATGCCCCTCGCCAGATCAGGCGAGGTATGATAGAAGACCAAATGATTCGTGTATGTGGGTAAAGTTGCTTAAAAGTAAGCAAATCAGCGATAATACGTACAGCCAGGGCTGAGCTTTTCGTCTGAGCGAGATCATTTCAACCCAGATGAATGAGCAAAACATCAATAGTATATTCAGAAGCCAATAGAGTAGCAGTTTCAAAGAAAGCATTCCATGACATTCCCCTTAGTCCTTTCCAGGTCAGTTTAACATGGCTTCCAAGGCGGAGGTTAGGGCCCCACACGGAAAGACGTGCATGACGGGAAGACCAATAGATGTGGCTGTGCCCAAGAAGGACAATACGGCGAGGTGTACAACGGAAGGGCCTTAAAACGGGCAAAGCATGGTGCTCCTCAGGGCCATAAATCGGAGGAGCAAAATGAAAAAAGGGCTGGGCAACAGAAGTGCCTGGCAATGCATGGTCTCCGTCTTCTGGGGTAGAGCGCTGCTGGCTAGGGTAAGCCATAGCACAACTGAAATAAAACAACACAGAGTCAGAGTACAGCTTATTGTGCAAAACAAGCAGCTCTCAAGCAACTGATTTGTCAGCTTCCGGCTAATTTCTCAGTTGGAAAAGAAAGGGTTAACCTCAGACGGAAGTATCCAAGGCAAGCAGGGTTCTGGGAGAAAGAAGCTGAAGAAGCTCCGCCCCTCTGAAAATCAATGGCAATGGCCGCTGGTGAGGGAGAAGAAAACAAAGCAAAGCACTCTCTCTTGCTCCTCCGGGGTCTGAGGGGGCACGCTATGAAAGTCAAGGAGCATTAATGGGTCTCATCAACGGAGGCGGTCAATGGAAATATCTCACCCTGCGGCGAATTTTTCCGCAGCGAGTTGGCTGGAAATTCTCAGGGCTCCTCCTCTTTCTGGACTGTCGCGTTCCGAAGGGGTCGGAATTCTCGAAGCAGCCTCAGGTTCTAAAACTGGCAATGGTGCGGGTGAGTTAAACGAATAATAAAAACATGTGGAAAAATGCACACGTCCTCTATGTCTCTCTTTCCAACAAAGTCAGCAGGATTCAAATGTTGAAATCAGGCTGTATTGGTCAGCATTGGTCACAATTACAAAGTCAATGGATTCCAATGGAGAGTGTCTGCTAGAGGCGTTTTGAAATATAGTATGTGAAAGGGCTTTCCCTGTCCTGTGATTAGAAATGAGGGCATGTGTTGTTGGTCAGTGGTAAAGCTAGAAGTATTTTTCTGTGTTGGAGTACTATGAAGTTAATCTACAGAAGGAGACTCATTTCCTTTCAGCAAAAAGGCAGCAAGCTTCTATTAGGTTTGAGTGGGACCTAGGCTGCTCCTCTGCGTGCCAGAAATTCCTGAGGGAGGGGGAGGGAGTCCTCGTTCCTCTCACGGAGTAAAAAAGAAAAAAAAAGCTGCTGGGAAAATCGTGCCATTTACATTTTAAAGGTGTGAAAGACTAGGTAGCTACCTGGGGCAAGAAGATAATCTCCTTTAATTCCCCTGTAATGAATTAGGTGTAAAAAGCACTGAGACAACGAAGGCAACTCACTATTCCTGTGGCTTTTGATTTTGTTGTCTGCTTAAGCCTAATTTGAGAAGTGTGGCTTTTTAATGAATAAGCAAAGCTACTTAGAGTGCAGAGTGTTAAACCCTTTGTGATTGCAACGCCTTAAAAAAAATGTTTGCAAGGCAACAGTTTACGAAGAGGAGTGAGGAGCGAGGCGTCTCCCCCTCCTTCCGTCCTCTGTCTGTCTAAGGCCACAAAGGGAAAGCTAGCCTCTGACAACGAAAGAGGCTGCCAATAAAAGTTATTACATTGCTTGTCCACCCCAAACCGGGAGGGAAAAAAAATCTTAGGTGGACGTGTAAAATTTCTCTCTCCCTCTCTCTCTGTGCGTGCTCACGTAGTCATTCCCTGCTCTTGATTATTTCAAGTTCAGAGACAACATCACCGTCACCTGCCTCTTGTTCGTGATACAATACAACGGGTCTACCTAACGTATCTAAATTCAAGCAGGCAGGCAACGTCTGTACGGGGAGAAAATACCTTCTGAATGCTTGAAAAATGGAATTCAGGGTGGCGCGCCCTGGGCTCCCGTCTAACGCTGTCTGTTCCCTCCGTTCTCCTTCCTCTCCTCCAGTTTTCTCAATATCGTTCCTGTCCATTCCTGTCTCCGTCTGCATACCCCACTCTGCTGCACTTTTTCTGTCCATTTTCTAACCATTTCTCCTCATCTTTCCTTCATCTATTCATTTCTTTAGCTCATTTCTCGGGTCCCTTCCTCTGGTTTTGGGGCTATATTCTCCCTCTTCGTTCCTTTAGCGGGTAGAAAAAAGTTTGAACTGCCAGAAATCTTGGGGGTTGGAGAGGGGATTTCTGCCCTGTTCTGGGGCACACAGGGTGGAGGAGGCTGTCTCGGGGTTTTTCTGGTGTAGTTGGTAAGGAGTGATGCTGAATCGCTTGGTTCTCATTCAGAGGCAGCTTACTACCCGATGTTTTAAACTGCTTGCTGCTTCTTTAAGGCATAAATTTGCTTGAAAAGAAGGGGAGGGGGGTTTCCTGGATGTTTTTTACCTCCTAAGTTCTACGCACGGGACTTGATGTTTTAAGAAATGTTAGGCTCAAATGCCCTATGATGTTTTCATCTTAAAATGTCCCTTCAGCTGGTAAATTTCGTTGTGTAACAAGCCAGCCTCATTTACACAAAATATATAGGATGTTGCTTTGTCCTGAGTACCCAAAAATATTCTTCTCAGTGTCCATACTTCCCCTGGTGTTATCAAAATTGCTGGCGGGGTCTTCTATTTGGTGGAGTTTTTAATCCCTATATTAATGAACTGATCACGTCCTTGTAAATTCACACGCCTCTTGCTAGCAGGTCATAATTGGTCTGTCCTCCTTGAGGGCTAGAATCTTAATTTGGGGTGGTAAAGTCCTGCCTTTTCTCAGTCAGAGGGGTTCTTCTTAAAGTTTACGTTCGTTCCATTTAATACCAAAGTCATTACTTCTGGTGGCAGAATTCCAATGTTGCCACAGTGCACATCAAAAAAGGGGTGCATAAGCTGCATTAATCTATCCCCATTGGTTTGTTTTAAAGGTCTAACTGTGTGCCTATGATTTCTCCCACACAAGTATCAAACGGACTCGCACCTAAACAATTATTTGCACATCATTCACACAACACGTGATACCGACGTGACCCAAGAGGTCGCCCTTGCTTGGAAATTGCACGTCCATACACACTTCGCCAAGGGGTATGTCCTATTGAGCACCCCGGCCCAAACAGCAACCATTCACTGAGTCCGTTATGATCACACAAAATCACCCACAATATTTTCCCCCCAACCAACCTGACTACGCCCTCTGCCTAGGGAGAAAGCTTATTATCTTCTCTAAAATCAAACGGAGATGGTGGTGCTCCGTCGGTAGTAGTGTGGGGCAAAGATTGCCAGTCTTTGCCACCGCTTAAACACAGAGAATGGCCATTTCTCTGCTGTTACTTAGGGTATTTGGGGTGCAGCCTCTTACCCTTAAAAACACACATAAACATACATGAAGCTTCTTTTACACAAAATTCAAAATTGAAATCACCATCCCACATACCCACACATTTATATATCTTTAAACTTTCTCAGGATGCCAGAGCGGCGCTCTTGTCCTCCTGTTTCAAACACTTAGGGGGCGAACTCTAGGGCTACTGGGCAAAACCCTTTCCACCCTTAGGGGATTTCTGGGTCTCTCGACCCGTCCCGTCCCCCCGGTTCTTGGGATGCTAGGGACGCATTCGTCCCTTCTCGTCTCCGGACCCCCCCTGGGGGCTGGCCGTTAGAATTCGCAATCCTCTCCAATCCGCAGAGCTGCTGGACTCGAACCCGTGCCACCCCCGCAACCGGTTGCTTATCTTACCAGATTTCTTATGCGCAGTCTTCCCAGTTCTTCCCCCCTTCGGCCGGCGTCCGTTTCCTCTCAGGTAATGGTATTTCATTCAGTGCCGACAGAACGTTCCTCCTCACAATTGGGAGGCGTCCGGACTGGAATGTTCTGCAATCGGCACAGATTTCCTACCGTGACCTGAGCCAGACGATTGCAGGCCTATAGTTGCGGCTCGGTCCCATCTGGGTCGCCAAATGAAAGGAATAGGAAATTAGGGGTCCGCTGCCGGCAAGCATAGGCTCTACAATATGCAATGAGCAGTCTGGGTCTCAAAGACAGGAATGAGATTTATTTGGTTGGCAACCAGAGAAATCTCACTTGATGCAAAACAAGTGAGAAGTCCACCGAACAAAAGGAATGCAGCATACTTTATACACTTACAACTACTCTTCTTTCCCCCGCCCGTCCGAATTTACGTCATACACACCTGTTACATGCATCAAACATTAATTGACATCTCTGGCCATTTATTTTATATTTCTGACACCAATTAAATGTATTCCTTGGGTTCCTAATTGCTGTGGTGTTTGATCTGACTTACACGGGGCTAGGAGTGCTTAGGAGTACCAGGTCCTTGGTTGCATGCCAGCTGCTCTAGGTAGCGAGCTCTCAAAACAAAGATAAGGTTTTCTTGACTGGCTTAGCTACATGCAATTAACTGTGTAAAGCATCAAAGCTACAAAAATAATTAGATCCTTGAATCTTATTGCTGGCTCAGCCAATTTTATAACGGAAGTCCTTTTCTCTTAGTGGCCTGCTTTATGCCGGAAGGCTTGACCAAAGTTTGTTTGCAGGACAAGAATATATGTGGATACAATTGGAGTGCTTATTAATATTTCTACTTCTAAATATATAACTTGTGTGGCTTATATTGTGCAGGGTATCACTTGGGATATGCTGTTTTGAATACATGAGGCTTATCAATGCCTGGGGGTTACTAAAATAGCTATATATGCTTGATCTTATATAGCTATTTTAGTAACCCCCAGGCATTGATAAGCCTCATGTATTCAAAACAGCATATCCCAAGTGATACCCTGCACAATATAAGCCACACAAGTTATATATTTAGAAGTAGAAATATTAATAAGCACTCCAATTGTATCCACATATATTCTTGTCCTGCAAACAAACTTTGGTCAAGCCTTCCGGCATAAAGCAGGCCACTAAGAGAAAAGGACTTCCGTTATAAAATTGGCTGAGCCAGCAATAAGATTCAAGGATCTAATTATTTTTGTAGCTTTGATGCTTTACACAGTTAATTGCATGTAGCTAAGCCAGTCAAGAAAACCTTATCTTTGTTTTGAGAGCTCGCTACCTAGAGCAGCTGGCATGCAACCAAGGACCTGGTACTCCTAAGCACTCCTAGCCCCGTGTAAGTCAGATCAAACGCCACAGCAATTAGGAACCCAAGGAATACATTTAATTGGTGTCAGAAATATAATATAAATGGCCAGAGATGTCAATTAATGTTTGATGCATGTAACAGGTGTGTATGACGTAAATTCGGACGGGCGGGGGAAAGAAGAGTAGTTGTAAGTGTATAAAGTATGCTGCATTCCTTTTGTTCGGTGGACTTCTCACTTGTTTTGCATCAAGTGAGATTTCTCTGGTTGCCAACCAAATAAATCTCATTCCTGTCTTTGAGACCCAGACTGCTCATTGCATATTGTAGAGCCTATGCTTGCCGGCAGCGGACCCCTAATTTCCTATTCCTTTCAGTGGAATGTGCTGCCACAAAGGGAGAGTGGTGGAGTCTCCTTCTTTGGAGGTTTTGAAGCAGAGGCTGGATGGCCATCTGTTGGGAGTCCTGTGATGGGGGTTCTTGCATGGCAGGGGGGTGGACTAGATGGCCCTTGAGGTCTCTTCCAACTCTAAGGTTCTCCTTGGGGAGCCTGGGCATCCTATTTCATCCGCCCTCCCAGGCTGGCATAGGATTTCCCAGGCGGTGTGTGTGTGTGTTGGGGGGGGGATTTTTACTTCTCCTTTTTCTGCCCCCCTCTTTCCAGATGCCCCTTCCTCCCCTCCCAGCTGAAAGGAGAACCCCCTCCCATGGCAGCGGTGGGGGGGGAGGAGAGATGTATTGTGGGTTGGATTTCGGGATGAGGACCATTCCCTCCTTGCCACCAGCTTGACGCCGTCTCCTCCCTCCAGACCCCAAAGGATGACCTTCTCCCTCCTCTTCCTTCTACCCCCCACCACACCCCCAGGTCCCACGGAAGTTGCAGGCAGTGAGGGGACCCTCCCCCTCCTTCCGCCCCCCATGGAGGTCCAAAGAGGGTTCATCCCTCTTCCCCCCAATCCATTGCAACACCCCCACCAGCCTCCATTCTCCCGCATCTCACTCCCAATGCATTATTTCCCCCTCTTGCCCCATTGCACGCACCTCCTCCTCCTGGGGTCTCTTTCTTTCCTGCAACCAAAGAGCCTTTTGGGGGGGATTGGAAAAAGCCACGTGGAGAGCAGCCCCTCCTTGTGAGCAGCTCTCCGTCCCCTGGAGGACTAGAGGGCACGCAAGCTGCCTTTACCTTCCTTCCTTTCCTTGGCATACAGAAGGTTTAGTTTGGGGGGGGGGTTGTCCCATTCCCTCCGTCTCCGTTTCTCTCACACGCGCACGCACACACAGGCACAGGCACACACACGCGCGCGCGCGCGCGCGCGCGCACACACACACACACACACACACACACACACACACACACACACAGAGACAGAGACAGAAATAGAGCACACGCACGGGCACACAAATAGTGCACACGGGCAAACACATAGGGGCACGCATGCACACACGCGCGCGCGCGCACACACACACACACACACACACACAGAGAGAGAGAGAGAGACAAAGACAGAGAGCAATTAAATAGTGCGCACGGGCAAACACATAGGGGTACGCATACGCGCGCGCGCGCACGCACACACACACACACACACAGAGAAATAGAGAGAGCACACACACGGGCACACAAATAGTGCACATGGGCAAATACATAGGGACACACACACACACACACAGAAATAGCACACACACGGGCACACAAATAGTGCACACGGCAAACACATTAGGAGCATGTATGCACACACACACACACACACACAGAGAGAGAGAGAGAGAGAGAGAGAGAGAGAGAGAGAGAGAGAGAGAGAGAGAGAAATAGAGCTGGGGGCTGCCAGGAGCAGCCTCCCAGGAGGAGGGCAAGGTGAAGGAGGCTCTGTGTGTGTGTGTGTGTGTGTGTGTGTGTGTGTGTGTGTGTGTGTGTGTGTGTGTGTTGTGTCGTTGCAGTTGTGAACGACTCTTCCTGGATCTTTCTTGGCAGGAATACTGGAGTGGTTTTGCCAGTTCCTACTCCAGGCGCCTACAGCACCTGGTATTCCCTGGTGGTCTCCCGTCCAAGTACTAGCCAGGCCCGACCCTGCTTAGCTTCTGAAATCAGGCGAGATGGGATGTGTTTAGAGGCAGAGATAGATGCAATCTCTGTCTCCTTCACCTTATACACCTCTCCTTCTCCTAGCTGCTTGGATCTCTTCCTAGGAGGAGGCTGCTGGTGTGCGGCATTCAAAAACCTTGTCTTCATGCCTGGCTTTCCTGATGGCGTAGCACCGGGGATGCTGGGTGCAACATTGTCAGGGGTGGGGGTGGGGGTACCAGGGTGGTGGTAGCGGCTTGTGGGCTCATTCATAGCCCCTCCCATTGGGATGCCCAGAGCGGCATGGCTGCAGAGTAAACAAGCCCACAAGCCACCGCCTCCCCCCCCCTTTGCCTGCATCTCTGCACCCAGCCGTAAATCAAAGGAAATTTCCCCATAGGAAATACTGTACAACAGTACTAAAATGGAAACTTGCATGATTTGTTCTGGGGCAAAGGGCCTTAGACTGAATCATTTAAGTTTCCATTATTTCCTATGGGGAAATTTCTTTTGATTTGCAAGTTTTTGGTGTACAAGCGTGTTTCTAGAATGGATTATGCTCGTAAGCCAAGGTACTACTGTTATCACATCTGTTCCACCCAACAAAATAGCACAGTTTGGATAGAGACTCCAAACTCAAAGATCTACAAACCACATTCCTTAGACTACAACCCACATATGATTAACAAATCAGCACTCTGAACTCATGCAAGTACAAACACCAAAAACCATGCCACAGATTCAGATTGTTCTTTCAACAAATTTTTATTAACTGGATTAACAATTAAAAAGGGTTCTTGCTTTCACTCTCCTGCCCCGTCTCTTGAACGTTAAACAAAACAGGATCCGTTTCCGATATAACGTGCACTTCAGACTCACAAATTATCAGGGTCCCCCATAGGTCCCAAAATGTCCCGATATGTGCTCGTGGGAACTCCCCTTCCCATGACACAATGTCCCGCAACAGGGATGGTGCGCCTAGCGGGGAGGCTCCTGATGCTCCCTGAGGAGAATGTTCGCCCTTGGTGGCATTGGGCTGGGTCCAGTCTATGTTGGCAGCACCACCACCTTCCACTCCAGTGGTTCAACTGCCCAATCCGTTAACTCCCCATCTGTTTGTACCCCTACCGTACGCGTCTCTCTCATTGGTTCTTCCTCCTTCCAAATCTCCTCCTCTGATTTGTCTCCCCCACCGATGGACATCCACATTCCCTCGGCCACCTCTTCTGTTGCCAACCCTTGATGCTCGATACAATCACCCCACCACCACCACCACCACCATTTCGCGGTTCAGGTACTGCGGTCCCACTACATCGTGGGGTCGCAGTACCTGCACCTCAGGGCTGCGTGGGGCGGTGGTGGGGGGCGATCCAATCACCTCCCGCTGCGCCCAGGCTCCCCAAAGAAGCCTTGGGGCTGCGGGGGGGGCCTGCGGGGGGCAATGGAGTCGCTCTGCACCACCCCCAGGGCCCCCCACCCGCTTCCGCATATCGCAGATTTTCATGCATCGCAGGTGGGGTGGGTCCCTAACCCCCATGATCAGTGGGGGGTTACTGTACCCGCGCTTGAACTTTCTTTTCCCCTCGTGTCTTCTCCTTTCCCCTCTTCTTTCCCTGACTTTTCTTCTTCTGATCCCTGCCCTTCCAATATCCTTTGCCTCTCGGACGGCACACCATCTTTATCCTCACACTATTCTGGCAAAACTTTTATTTATTGGATGTCTATGCTGCCCATCTAGATGGAAGGCGACTCTGGGCAGTTTACATCGGAAACTTTTTAAAGAAGAATCAATTCAAAAAGCAAGTGAAACCTGGGGACTGTTTTATAAATGGATTTGGGACAAAAACTGGAAGAAAATTTCAAGGAACTTAAAATGAAAATGTTAAAAACGTAAGTCTATACTGAAGAACAGCAAGAATTTATCTGTAACAAGATTGATTGGCAAAGCTGTGTAATTGGTTATAATATAATAATACAGGTGGAGACGAATCAGCATACATGGGGGGGGGAGTTCAAAAATTGTCATCATGGTGCCTAGAAGATAAGTTGCACCTAAATATCAGCAAGACAAAGGAGATGGTGCTGGACTTCTGGAGGAAAAGAGAGGAACTTGTCCCATTGTACATAAAGGGGGGGCTGTGAGGAGAACCTTTCCTCCTTTAAATCCCTGGGAGTTCATTTCAGTGAAGATCTCACCTGGAAAATTAATGCAATCCTGGTGGCCAGGAAGGCCCAACAGAGACTCCATTTCCTCAGGCTCTTGTGGAAGAACAACGTAGAACAGCAATGAATGGCGTCATAGCAGTCTACAATAGAAAGTGTTCTCACATATTGCATCACAGTTTGGTTGACAGCCACAGACAAAAAGACTTTACAGAGGGTACCGAATACAGCTCGAGGCATCATGGGCTGTCCCCTGAGTCCACTGGTCTCCAGCCCTCCCTTTCCCACCAACTCCTCCATCCATCTCATGGGCGGGCAGGCTCCGTAGGGCTGTGTGGACACTTGCTTCTTCTCCACCACCGCTGCTGTTCTTCTCTGCTGATGTTGCCGGTCTTGCAGGCAGGTGGGCAGGCTCCTGGGGCCATGCAACCACTTGCTTCTTTGCCACCACTTCCACCACTCTTGCAGGCTGGTGGGCAGGCTCTGTGGGGCTACACAACTGCTTCCTTTTCCTCCTCCACCACTGCTCATGCAGGCAGGCAGGTGGGCTCTGTGGGGCTGCATGGCTCCTCCTTTAGTGTCACTGATGTCCCAGGTAGACTCTCCTGAGTCATGCAGCCTGCTCACCATCAGCAGATATCAAAGTACCGATAATATATTTAATGTGTTGTACGAGCATTAAATTAGTACTATCATAGGACTGACTTTGAAGGAAGTCCATAGGAAAAAACCAAAAGATGCAGTTTTTCCTTAAATCCCTTATGCTATGAACTGGCAAAGACATGTTTTGTAAAGAATATAGATACCCACTGGTTGTGGGAGCATATATCACCTTTAACCAGAATTGGAAGGCATACAGCCATGCTTAACATTCCACCAATTGAAGACCGGCCTCTAAATGCAAGGCAACTGAAGAGTCATATCTTGGCATAGCAAATAAGAGTCACAGCAATTTTGATAACACTCTTTTAATGAAGAAATTAAAACCCTTGATCCAAATAGCAACCACATATAAAAGCTGTGCAAGAATGTTGTGCTTAATTATCTGTAGAGCAGTGGGAATGAATTCCCTTCCTTGGACAGAGTAATATCTTCAAATAACATTTCTTGTATTATTTGCCACCTGCACTGCAGCTTGTCTGTGATGAGACCACAAGAGATTATGAGAGGAAACAATACCCAAATATTTGAATATTTTGACTTGCTCTATATGCCGTCCCTCAATAAACCATTCTTTAATTTTTTTGTGTCTAGAGAAAACCATAATTTAGTTTTCTTGAAATTAATTGCTAAGTGGTTATTCCTGCAATAACTCATAAACACTCGTAAGATTCGTTTAAGGCCTACTTTTGACAGAGATGTGACAACTGCATCATCTACATATAGTGGCAAGGGCACATTAATTTTAGCCGATTTTGGCGGATGAAATTCAGGAGCTGAGCAACATTTAGGAAGATCATTTACAAACAAGTTGATTAATGTGGGCACCAAGATACAGCCTTGGAGAACTCCTCTTTCTGCCTGAATGGAATTTGACAGATTACCATCAGGAACACATGTTACCCTAATTGTAGAGTTTTGATAAAGACTTCTGATGAGATATAATAGCATCTTATCAACTGAGGAAGAGTGAAATTTTCACCATAGATTTCCCCTGGAGACTGAATCAAATGCAGACTTTAAATCTATAAAAGCTGCAAACAGGCCATTCCCACGACAGCCCATACACTTCTCTGTGAGGTGATTCAGTGTTATACAATGGTCTAGGGTGGAACGGTTCTTCCTAAAATCAGCCTGTTCATTCTCTAATACCCCCCCTTCTCAATCCATATAGTTAGTTTGTTGTTAAGGAATCTGGCATAAAGCTTGCTGACTATTGATAGAAAAACAAAATAAAACAAGTTACAAAACATGTGGCACCTTTATTTATTTATTTATTTATTTATTTATTTATTTATTTATTTATTTATTTATTTATTGTTATATTTGTATCCCGCTTATCTCCAACAAAGGACTCTAAGCGGCTAACAACATGTATCACGAAACAACAGAACACAAATCACTAGTATAATAAGTTAAAACATATATCCTCCTAGGATCCTAAAATCTAAACTCCTAGTACCTCCAAGTGTATCCCAGCTCGTCAAAGACGTAAGTCCTGACAAATAAAATTGGAGGCACCGATGGTCATACTACTACTACCAATAATAATAGCGATGGCGGAAAGGGGAAAAAAAATTAAAATTCGCCAAAGGCCTCTCGAAATAGAAAGGTCTTTAAGGATTTTCGAAAGGCCTGCAGGGACTCTGCAGAGCGCGCTTCGCTAGGGATGGCATTCCATATGGATGGGGCTGCCACAGAGAAGCCCCGGTTCCGGGTGACCGACTTCCGGGCCTCTCGGGGGGTGGCAACCCGAAGCGAGTGCGCTCGCACCTGCCGAACTGGGCGGGCCGAGATGGATCGCTGGACGATACGCTCTGACAGGTATTCCGGTCCCAAGCCATGGAGGGTTTTATAGACTAAAACCAAGACCTTGAATCTAATCCGGGCTGCAACGGGCAACCAATGCAGGCGACCCAGGACTGGGGTGATATGGTCATAACGACGCACACCAGCCACCAGCCTGGCTGCCGCATTCTGTACCCGCTGCAGGCGCCGGAGAAGAGTCAAGGGCAGCCCCATGTAGAGCGCGTTACAGTAGTCCAGTCTCGAGATCATCAGTGCTTGGACCACTGTTCTCAGAGAGTCAACATCCAGGTACGGGCGGATCTGGGCGATCTGGCGAAGATAGAAATAAGCGGCCCTGGTCACCGACGCCACGTGGGCCTCCATGGTCAGCGCCGGGTCCGGGACCACGCCCAGATTCCGCACCCTCTCCACAGGCTTAAAGTCTTTCATATTTTAATGTAATGTTTCATGGACAGATCCACTTCTTCAGACATATAGCAGCAGAATGAGGTGTAATATAATATGTTATGAGATATACATTTAATAGCAGATGCTAATTGGTGGATGGGGGAGGGGGAAGAGGAGGGAGAGATGATTAGTTGTAGAAGTGGTGGGAGGATTTGGCCAGGGGTCATAGATATGTTAAGCATTGTTAATAGGTCTGTGGATGAGGGAGAGATTATTAGTTATACAAATGGTGGGAAGGAAGATTTGGCTAGGGGTCATAGATAAGTATTGCTAATGGCTCTGTGACCAGGGTCTGTAAAAATGTTAAGTGTGGTTTTAAGGTAAATTCCTCAAGACTAGAGATGGGCATGACTTGGAAAAAAATTTTTTCGAGTTGTCGTTAGTCGGGCCGCTTCTGTTTCGTTTTTCGTGAAAATTCGCAAAAAAAAAAATTATTTTATTTTTTTCCTTTTTCGAGTGTTTATTGTGATTATATTTACACAATGAGCATGCATCAATAAAAATCAAGGCAGGGGGAAAGATATTGGTACATTGTTACAATTACAGTCAGTGTCTTCACATTTGAAAGTTTTCAGAGGAAAAAGGAAACTATATTTCAATTCAAAAGTCAACCAGTGTCTATATAGTTACTTCCCCCTAGTCTAACTTTGTGGATTTTTATGGTTTATTGCCACATCCTCTTTTACACTGTCTTTGGTATTTCATGGCTTGTTATATTTTTTATTTTGATCACAATTCTCCCACGAATTTCATTTGTCTAGTCTCTTATTGTACCACTCATAAAATAGTTGCCAAGTTTGTGCGTAAACGTTTTCTTCTTTATTATGTATTGCATTTGTCAATTTATTCATCTCCGCACAGTCTAAAATTTTGGAGATTATTTCTTCATCCTTGGGAGATGTTTTCAGTTTCCACTTTTGGGCCCAAGCTAACCTTGCTGCTGTTAATATATGTATTATTAAATAATTTATTTCTTTGGGATGTTCACCAGTATTCATTCCTAATAGAAAATTTTGTGGCTTAAAGCTTATTGTTCTTTTTGTTATTTCCTGTAACCATTTATATATTTTGATCCAATATTTTTTTACTTTTTTACAAGTCCACCAGCAGTGGAAGAAGGTTCCCTTCTTTTCTTTACATTTCCAGCACTTATCAGATATTTGTCGATTGATTTTGTGTAGCCGCTCAGGA
The DNA here is from genome assembly GCA_037367245.1 of Phrynocephalus guinanensis. Taxonomy (NCBI): domain Eukaryota; kingdom Metazoa; phylum Chordata; class Lepidosauria; order Squamata; family Agamidae; genus Phrynocephalus; species Phrynocephalus guinanensis. The sequence continues at coordinate 6,899,461 of CM074744.1, read as the reverse complement.
GTTATGAACCATCTATGGAACATCTTCAATAGATTTTCGTTATAAGATGCAGCTATGGTTCGCAAAAATTAGTCGGTTCGTTTTTTCGTTTTTTCGTTTCCGTTTCTGCCGCGATTTCGCGCATTTTGACGTCCGACCGAGACTTGCGGCTTGCGGGCGCAGCACGGGCGGCGGTGGCGCAGGGGTACATGCGTGGGCGGCAGCAGCGGCAGCGGCAGGGGGAGTGGCTAGCGCGCGGGCGGGTGGGCGCAGGTCCCGCAAAATGAGCAGGCGAAATACAGTTTAAACCTGCCTGGGTGATGGACTTGCTGCTGCACAACAAGGCTACTGCATCCTAAGCAAACAAAGTGGGGCAGAAACAAATTTGCATTTCTTTTTTTTCTCTTGGTCTGCTGTGCTGAATCTGCTGATGCTGAACCAGCCAGCCACCCTACGTGGTCTGGCTGACGTGCCTGTTTGTTGTACTTTTTTGTTGTTTGGTTTTGAATCCATCCCATCTCCCCTCCACCTCTCTCAGAGGCAGCAGGAGAAACAGACATTCCGTTCCTCCCCAAATCTGGATGAGGGGGTCTACTCCTCTACTCCTCTCAAATTGGCCCCCCATCACCAAGGTCCTTCTGCCTTCACTTCACATTCACAGTCAAAGTCACACACACTTAAAGGACAAGCAATAAAGCCAAAGCCAATGCAACCCTGCTTTTGGTCATGGTCAACAAAAACATTAGCAGTTAGAGCCTGAGGTGGTTAAGCTACGTAGCTAGTAGCTGCTACAGCCAGGAATAGTTTTGGTAGGGATGGGAATGGGTTAGGGCTCTGGGTTGCTCTGACTTAAGTTTTACAGCCCACAGCCCAGCCCACTAGGCTATACAAGGAGGAGGACTATCTCTGGTCGACGCGTCCATAAGGCCAGAGTAAGGGCGGCCACTCCGGCCAGGCCACAAGGCAGAGTATGAGAGCACCACAGCACAGAGCCAGAGTGCGGCAGCGGCAGGCTCATTGCCAGCTCCAGTATAAAAAGGATGGAGCTGAATGGCATGACAGGAATTTTGGGTCACAGTGTCTTGCAGCCCAGAGGACTGAGTTGCGGAGGAGGCCAATCACCTTGAGTCTGGTCTGGCACCACACTGCCTGCGATGCACCACATGGCACTTTCTGACAAACTCTTGGGTGGTGCTGTACGTAGTACGAACGCTGTTCAAATCAGTACCCCCCTTCTGTGTGAAACACGGCGTCTTGCAGCCCAGAGGAAAGACTGGAGGAGGAGGCCAATCACCTTGAGTTTGGTCTGGCACCACACTGCCTGCGATGCACCACCGTCCACCACATGTCACTTTTTGACTAAGTCTTGGTGGTGCTGTATCAGGGACCCCCTTCCGTGTGAAACACGGCGTCTTGCAGCCCAGAGGAAAGACTGGCGGAGGAGGCCAATCACCTTGAGTTTGGTCTGGCACCACACTGCCTGCGATGCACCACCGTCCACCACATGTCACTTTTTGACTAAGTCTTGGTGTGGTGCTGTACGTACGAATGCTGTTCAAATCAGTACCTCCCTTCTGTGTGAAACACGGCGTCTTGCAGCCCAGAGGAAAGACTGGAGGAGGAGGCCAATCACCTTGAGTTTGGTCTGGCACCACACTGCCTGCGATGCACCACCGTCCACCACATGTCACTTTTTGACTAAGTCTTGGTGGTGCTGTATCAGGGACCCCCTTCCGTGTGAAACACGGTGTCTTGCAGCCCAGAGGAAAGACTGGAGGAGGAGGCCAATCACCTTGAGTTTGGTCTGGCACCACACTGGCTGCAAAAAGGACAGCAAGCCACATTCTGAGTCTGACTCTTCCTCCCCAAGTCCCCAGCTGTGTGCTGGTAGACTTGCTAACTGCCGGCCCGGTAGTCTACTACCATGCCCTTCTTTGTGAATCACAGTTGGTTCCCACACAACTCCAAGAGCCAAGCCTGCAACTTTGCAATAAACTAATGGAGTGCTGGCACCCAAGTCCTCTTCTCTTCGTTGTGAGGCACAGTGTCTTGCATCCCAGAGCAAAGAGTGGCGGAGGCCACAAGCTGGAGTAATTGAATGCTGGGCCAGCAATCCACGACCATGGCCTTCGTTGTGAATCCCAGCTCCTACAACTCCAACAGCCAAGCCTGGAACTGTCAGAGAAACTACTGGAGTGCTGGCACCCAACTACTCTTCCCTTCTTAGTGAGGCACAGTGTTTTGCATCCCAGAGGAAAGAGTGGCGGAGGCCACAAGCTGGAGTAATTGAATGCTGGGCCAGCAATCCCGACCACGACCATGGCCTTCGTTGTGAATCCCAGCTCCTACAACTCCAACAGCCAAGCCTGGAACTGTCAGAGAAACTACTGGAGTGCTGGCACCCAACTACTCTTCCCTTCTTAGTGAGGCACAGTGTCTTGCATCCTAGAGGAAAGAGTGGCGGAGGAGACAGAGCTAGTTCTCTGTGAATTACAAACTCCCTGCAAACTACTACCATGCCCTTCGTAGTGAATCCCAGCTCCAACACCACTCCAAGAACCAAGCCTGGAACTGTCAGAGAAACTACTGGAGTGCGTGCTGCACACACAACTTCTTTTTCCTTCTTAGTGAGCCACAGTGTTTTGCATCCAAGAGGAAAGAGTGGCTGGAGGAGCCCACATAGCCTGAGTCTGAGGCCACAGGGCCTCCGTAGGGGAGGAACATTGCCAGGAAGCTCCAGCTCCCCAGCGTGACTGAATGGCCTGAGGAGGATGCCAGGAAAATGCCCTTCTTCGTGAGCCACAGTTGGCAGCCCAGTGGAAAAGCAGAGTCCACATGGTGTCTGACTCTGAGGCCTGAGACCACTCTGACAAAAGGACTGCAAGCCAGAGGGTCTTCCTACACAGCTGTGTGCTGCTTTCCCCGGCCGTAAACTCCTAGCAGGCCAGCACAGCCATGTTCCCTTCTCAGTGAGACATAGCTTTGCAGTCCACGGAAGACAGTAGGCCTGAGAACCACAGGCTCACTGTCTGTGTGAGTCAGAGTACCCACAAAGAACCAAGCCTGGAGTGGAGGCTTCCTTGCTCCCTCCCTTCACTGAGAGCCACAGTCAGTGCATTGCATCCCAGTGGCATGCCCTTCGTAGTGAATCACATTCCCCACAACTCTAAGAGCCAAGCCTTGAACTTTCTGATAAACTGTCCTATTTGTAACGGTGACAGAGGGCCACCAGCACGGCAGTAAGTTGCCCTTCTTTGTGAGCCACAGTGTATGGCAATGGCAGCCGACTGAAGACTAATTGGCGGTCCGGAGGCTGACAACACTCCCACACTGCGGCACTCCTTCCTGCAGAGTCCTGTCACTGTCCCAGGCAGAGTCCAAGGGTGCTTTCGCATGAGTTCTGCCTAATCACGGGCCCACCCCACGGCTGTTTTCTAGCACACAAGCACAATTCCCTTCTCTGTGAGGCACAGTGTGTGCAAACAAAATAGTTGATGAGTGAATGCACTGTTACAGTTGGTCTTCAAGAGGTTTTCCGCCAAGAAGCGGGCGCAGCCATGGTTGCTGCATGGGCAAGTTGAGGGCAGTGGCGACAGGGCTGAACTTGAAGCACTAACTAGACCATGATGTTAGGGTGAAGGAGAAGCGGCTGGAAGGCCTCCTCTAAGCCGGAAGTGGGGGGAGCCTGACAGGCAGGCAGGGAGAAGACACAGAGCTAGAGTGAGTCTGAGTCTTTGACCACACAGGCTTCCAAAAGGACAGCAAGCCAAGCTTTCTGACTTTCTCTCCCAGCTGTGTGCTGGTAGACTGCTCCTAACTGCCGTGCCGGCATTCCATCTCCATGCCCTTCGTAGTGAATCACAGCAGTTCCACAACTCCAAGAGCCAAGCCTGGAACTTCCTCCTGAAAGGCTCTTCTATTTCTAAGAAACAAACGATTATTGTGCTGAACTGTGGTACGCGCAAGTACATTCCACTCCAGCCCTTCTTAGTGAGACACAGTGTGGTGCAGCCCAGAGGACAGAGTAGCGGAGGCCTAAACATCCCCCTTAACCCTAACCCTAAGCCAACCACCAGCTGTTCATGAAGAGTGTTCCCATAACTCAATCATCATCATCAATCACAACCTAGATTTGCAACCAGTAACTTTTCTGGTCCGGCAGCCTTTGTTCCGGGGTTAGGGCAGAAATGATTATAAAATGTTCAAGCACCGAGTGTGCGCACAATGAGTCACACAGCACAGCACCAAGATCCACACAGGGGACTTTCGGCCAGGAGTACGCACACACAACAAGGACGTTTCCCTTCTTTGTGAGACACAGCTGGCAGCCCAGTGGAAAGAGTGGCGGAGGAGACAGAGCTAGGTCTGTGTAAATTACAGACTCACACAGTCAGTGTGGGACAGAGTATCCACCAAGAACCAAACATGGAGGCTTCCTTGGCAGGCAGAGTTTCTCTCGCCACCCCAGGAGACCGGGTTTTGGCAACCAAGGAGACAGAGTGGAAGCAGGAGAACTGGGTGGGTCTATTTCTTTAAGGCTGTAAGGAGGGGAGCTTGCCCCCTGATATTCAGTCTTTGAGGTAGGTTGTTGTAAAGTGCTTCCTCACCACTTTGTGTGTGAGAGAATACAGGTAGGCAGGCAGGCAGGCAGGCAGGCTCATAAACCCCAGGGAATGGTGTGAAGCACCAAGGAAGGCAGGTATTAGGGTCTCTCTCAGACCAGCCATGGCAAAAGGGGAAACATTGGGCCAATACAGACAGACCCTTTCCAATGACACTTTGAGTGGCCCTGCCTGGTTTGGAGACAGGCCACGGCTAGAAAAATTGGGCCACTAATAGTACCCTTCAATTGTGTGTGTGAGAGAATACAGGTAGGCAGGCAGGCAGGCAGGCAGGCAGGCAGGCTCGTAAACCCCAGGGAACGGTGTGAAGCACCAAGGAAGGCAGGTATTAGGGTCTCTCTCAGACCAGCCATGGCAAAAGGGGAAACATTGGGCCAATACAGACAGACCCTTTCCAATGACACTTTGAGTGGCCCTGCCTGGTTTGGAGACAGGCCACGGCTAGAAAAATTGGGCCACTAATAGTACCCTTCAATTGTGTGTGTGAGAGAATACAGGTTGGCAGGCAGGCAGGCAGGCAGGCATTAGGCACTGGAGTCGGCAGGTAGTCACAGGGCCAGCCAGGCAGGCAGGCAGGCTCGTAGGGCCAAGGGGAGGCAGGCAGGCTTGCAGGCGGGCATGGAGGATTGCAGGCAGGAGGTTAGGTTACAGGCAGCAATTTAGTTCTTGGAGTGTTGGGGTAATCCCAAGGTGGAAAGGTTGAAGCGGATGAAAGTCAACCTTTCCACCGTCTCCGGGTCCAGGCGACAGCGGCGCGGCCTCAGGACATCTCCCATGTGGGAGAAGACACGCTCACTCTGGACACTGGTGGGTGGAATAAACAAGAGGTCCAACGCCAGAGTTGAAAGAGCGGGCCAGAGGTCTGCCTTTCTGGCCCAGTAGTGCAGTGGGTCCGAGCTGAGGGGTTGGAGGGGCTCGGCCATGTGCTCCTTCACCATGGTCTGAGCGGGGTCTGCTACTTCTTCCTCCCTGGCCTCCACTGAGGAGGAAACTGCCATGGCTAGGGCAGAGGCCAGGTAGTTGGCTGCTGGAACGGAACCTGGTCTCTGGGTGAACGCTCCTGGAGTAGAGAGGGATGTGGATCCTTGCGAGGACTCCTCCTCAGCATCGCTCTGGCTTCCGTGCGCCCTCTGAAACGCCTGGCCCTCATCGGAGACAGCCCTGACTTGACGGCATAGCTCCGTCTTCCAGGATTTCAGTTCGGCAGTGCTGGCCGCCAGGGAACCCTTGACGCGAGGGTCGCACAGGCAGGCCATCTGGTACACCTTTTCCCTTCTGAGTGGGTCAAGGCGGGTATCCATGCCGGTCAACAGCCTGTCTGCCAATGCCCTGCTCTTAGGGAGAAGATTGCCTTCTTCCCGGATACTGGTCTCTAGGCGTTGGCGAAGGGCATTGACCAGGGGGAGAACGTGGCCCAGGCTGGCGTTGTAGCTGTTGAGGACGTGGGTGGTCTTCTCAAAAGGCTGCAGGATACCCGCCATCTGGGAGAGGGCGAGCCACTCGGTAGCACCAAGGTCCAATTCTCTCCCCTCATGCAGGACTGGGGTGGTTGACATGATGTATTCCACCACTTCCTTCTGCTCCACCAGACGCTTGACCATTTCGTGGGTGGAGTTCCACCGGGTGGTCACGTCCTGGATCAGGACGTGCTCCGGTCGTCCCGTCTCCGCCTGCCTCACACGCATCATCATGGCTGCCTTGACGCTGCGAGCGAAGTGCCCCACGATCTTCCGACACTTGTCCAGCAAGGCCCTGGTCTCCCTGGTCTCCTCACTCCAGGAGTCCTTTGGTGCACCCAGGACAATGGCATCGCCCACCACTAGATGCAGTTTGTGTGCTGCGCACACGATGCCCTGGAACCCTGCCCCAAGAACCGCGTTGGTCATGTTACGGCCCGCGTCTGTAACCATGACTCCACGATTGACCTGTCCCTCTGTCCCCAATCCCCACTCTCGCATTGCTGTCTTGAGAACGTCAGCAATGTTGATCCCTGTGGCGTTGTCCTCCATGCTTTGGGCCTGGAGAAGCACCACCCTATACCCTCTTGGGGTGCTGCCTTGTGCCTCCCCCTGCAGCTGCTCATGGGCTGACCGGGGCTCCAGGACCTCCTTGGGTTGCCACCAATGAGCCGTCAGTGAGAGGTATCCGTGGTGCCCACCGGTCCAGAGGTTGGAAGTGAAGTGGATCTTCCTCCCTCTGGCCGCCTGCAGCAGGGCCTGGATCCTGTCCCTGACAGACTCATAAAGGGAGGGAATCACCCGCCTGCAGAAGGTACGCCGGGATGGAGTCTCGTACCATGGTGCCACGTGCTTCATCAGGTGCCTGAAGCCTGATGACTCCACAAAGGAGAGGGGCAACCCGTTCATGGCCACCATTTCACCCACCACTCGAGTGGTGGTCTCCTGTGCTTTGGCCCTATTTTGCAGGCTGACAAAAGTCCCACCCAACAGCCCCACTTCCTGCAGAGTGGCCTGCCTCTTCCCACTCTCACTAGCGGAGCTGTGTTTTTCTTTCTCTAACCCTTCTTCCCCTCTCTTCCTCCCTGAAGAGCAAGGGCCTGACAGGGTTCCAGGCAGAGTCCCAGGGTGCTTCCTCATCAGATGGCTGCACAACCCACTTGAGGAGAGGTGTTTGGGGTCATTCCCCCTGCGCAAGACCACCCCGCATATCTTGCACACCGCCATCCTTGCGTCTTGGGGGCTGTTCTCAAAATGCTCCCAGAGACACCCTCGTGGCTTACAGAAAGTAACGCCCCCTCTGTTATTGCCTGCCGCTGCCGCTGCTGTGGTGCTGGTGTGGCCTCTGCCCTGCCGGGAAAGTAGACTAGTACTATTGCTCTCACTGGTGGTACTCTGGGTGGAAAGAGGGCTGCTCCTTCCGTCACTGCCTGGAGCCTGCCTTAAGTCTGTCCCTGCCAACAGGTCCTCAGAATCTGGCAGGTTTAGATACAAGGAGCCCGATTCTGATTCTGATGCCATTTCAGAATCAGAGCCCTTGTCTTCTTGCTGATAAAGGGTGGGGCTGTCAGGTAACGAAGATGGGATTTGGTACGCCTCATCCATGCTTCCCTCGGTGACAGACGATGGCACATTGCTGCTTGTGCCACTGGCACTGCTACTCGACGAGGGAGTTGCACCAGTATCACTTTCTGCACTACTTCCTGTCCCTTCCCTCAGAAACGTGCCCCTATTTATCTTAGTAGGGGTCCCCCTCTCCTGCCCTCTAGCTGTGCGACCCCTCCTCATTTTTCTCACTTCTTGTGGCTCAGGCCAGGGAATGTATAATGTGATAGTAAAGAAAAGCACCAAGGAACTGTGCAAGTAAATGAGTGACTCACAACAGCAGCACAACAAACAAGGAAATAGGAGCTAGGGGTTTGCCAATCCTGGAACCCAACTATGTTTCTCTATGCCCTGCACAGGGCAAGTATAACAAAGAGAACTGTAACTTCTTCCCAGTTGTAATTGGATTGTGTATGTAGACTGTGGTGGCAACAAGTAAATGAGTGAGATGGACTCACAACAGCAGCACAACAAACAAGGAAATAGGAGCTAGGGGTTTGCCAATCCTGGCACCCAACTAAGTCTCTCTATACCCTACACAGGGCAAGTGTAATTAGGAGGAGAACTGTAACTTCTTCCCAGTTGTAATTGGATTGTGTATGTAGACTGTGGTGGCAACAAGTAAATGAGTGAGATGGACTCACAACAGCAGCACAACAAACAAGGAAATAGGAGCTAGGGGTTTGCTAATCCTGGCACCCAACTAAGTTTCTCTATGCCCTGCACAGGGCAAGTGTAATTAGGAGGAGAACTGTAACTTCTTCCCAGTTGTAATTGGATTGTGTATGTAGACTGTGGGGGCAACAAGTAAATGAGTGAGATGGACTCACAACAGCAGCACAACAAACAAGGAAATAGGAGCTAGGGGTTTGCCAATCCTGGCACCCAACTAAGTTTCTCTATGCCCTGCACAGGGCAAGTATAACAAAGAGAACTGTAATTTCTTCCCAGTTGTAATTGGATTGTGTATGTAGACTGTGGTGGCAACAAGTAAATGAGTGAGATGGACTCACAACAGCAGCACAACAAACAAGGAAATAGGAGCTAGGGGTTTGCCAATCCTGGCACCCAACTAAGTCTCTCTATGCCCTACACAGGGCAAGTGTAATTAGGAGGAGAACTGTAACTTGTTCCCAGTTGTAATTGGATTGTGTATGTAGACTGTGGTGGCAACAAGTAAATGAGTGAGATGGACTCACAACAGCAGCACAACAAACAAGGAAATAGGAGCTAGGGGTTTGCCAATCCTGGCACCCAACTAAGTCTCTCTATGCCCTGCACAGGGCAAGTGTAATTAGGAGGAGAACTGTAACTTCTTCCCAGTTGTAATTGGATTGTGTATGTAGACTGTGGTGGCAACAAGTAAATGAGTGAGATGGACTCACAACAGCAGCACAACAAACAAGGAAATAGGAGCTAGGGGTTTGCCAATCCTGGCACCCAACTAAGTTTCTCTATGCCCTGCACAGGGCAAGTGTAATTAGGAGGAGAACTGTAACTTCTTCCCAGTTGTAATTGGATTGTGAATGTAGACTGTGGTGTCAAGTAAATGAGTGAGATGGACTCAAAACAGCAGCACAACAAACAAGGAAATAGGAGCTAGGGGTTTGCCAATCCTGGCACCCAACTAAGTCTCTCTATGCCCTACACAGGGCAAGTGTAATTAGGAGGAGAACTGTAACTTCTTCCCAGTTGTAATTGGATTGTGTATGTAGACTGTGGTGGCAACAAGTAAATGAGTGAGATGGATTCACAACAGCAGCACAACAAACAAGGAAATAGGAGCAAGGGGTTTGCCAATCCTGGCACCCAACTAAGTCTCTCTATGCCCTGCACAGGGCAAGTGTAATTAGGAGGAGAACTGTAATTTCTTCCCAGTTGTAATTGGATTGTGTATGTAGACTGTGGTGGCAACAAGTAAATGAGTGAGATGGACTCACAACAGCAGCACAACAAACAAGGAAATAGGAGCTAGGGGTTTGCCAATCCTGGCAAACAAGTTTCACAAATTAATGCACAGGGCAAGTGTAATTTAGGAGAACTGTAACTTAACTTCTTCACAGATGTAAGTTATACAACAACTGCACAAAAACCAAGCTAATAGAAGCAAGGGGTTTGCAAAATCTGGCAGCACCCAACTTTCACAAATAATGCACAGTAACTAAGATGAATGGAACTTCTTCAAAGATGTAATTGAAGAAAAAGTTCTATAGAGGTGGCTGGGTGCCTGCCCTTCAACAAATGTTTGTTTGAGTGCCTGACTGCAAAAAAATGAATGAGGTGTTGGACAAGTGAAAGAAATTCAAATAATATCTATAGTGTTAAGTAAAATGAAATTGTAAAATGTTCTATAGAGGAAGGTGCCCTAGCCTTGTTGCCAAAACAAATGTGTTTGAGAAATTTGAGTGCACTGGTTGGCGAGGGGGAGACTCTGCCTAGTACTCAGTCTGTACTCTGTAATATTTTTAAAATAATTTAATCCACAGCCTCCAACCTCCCCCTTCTAAGCACTAGTACTACTGGACCTTGGCTGTTGCTTGCCAGCCACTTGTTGCTAATAAACTGTAAAAAATAGAAAATAAATGGAAATAAAACTATAAGCTGCTACTAGGGTAGGATAGGGGTTGCTGGATTCCTTTCCAAAACCCCAATCGCAACAGCAGCAAAAAAGCTGTAGGCGCAGGGTAAAAGGACCTTGGGCCAAGTAAATGAACTTGGTGGGAAATTGGGAAGGATACAAAAGAAATGGTATGGTAGTGTAATATAAAATAATATATTTTCAAAATAAATCCGCAGCACCTCCCCTCCCCTACCGCTCCCACTCAAATCTCTCCCCCTTGAAGCAAATATAAGCAAATAAAAAACGGAACTCTTCCTCAAAAATGCAGAAAACAAAAAAAAAAAAAGAATAAACACTGCGTTGCTATTCCCCACAGGGAATAGAAGAAATTATTATGTTTTGCGATTCGAATTAATATCAATTCAATTCCCTCCCTGCCTAGTAGCGAGACCGAGACCGCGACCGCGAAATCGAAACTAGACTGAGTGCAGCAATCCAGCCCTGACCACCCTCCACAAGATCCAAGCCCAGACTGTGACGGACTGGAACTGCCTCGGCTTTTTATGCCCTCTGGCACATCCAGAAGTGTCAGTCAAAACCTGTCCATGCGATTGGTGGAATGGCTCCAAAAATTTGCATGGTCCCGTCCCATGGCCAGCCCATCATTGCGCAGGTGTAAAAAAAAAATTAAGAAAAAATAAAATAAAATTAACGGAGACGTATTTTGGCAAGACACACCCACTGCTGCTACTGTAAAAAATCAAGCATTTAAAATAGGTTACTTTCGCATGTTTCTGTGGTGCTTTGGTGGGGTTTTGGGCAAGGATTTCCAAAAAAATATTGCGGTCGCCATTTTGGACCGGGAATCGGGTTTTTTTTACTTTTAAAAACTTTTTTTCTGTGCCGCTTGGCATTGCGCGATCGCCGCGTGCAAGTAACGAGCACGACAAATCAGACCAAATTGTTCGTTCGTCGGTTTGAGCTCGAATTCTGGGGGAGTGATTCCCGTTACCGTTTCCGTAGAGTAACGGAAACGAGTAACGGAAACGGAAACGGGAATACCGCTAAGTTGTGCCCATCTCTACTCAAGACTCAGAAACCATAACCAGATAGAGTGGGGTGAGGGGTGTGTGGAAGAGAGGGCTGAGAGAGTGGGAGTTTTTACCATAGGGTCCAGGTGGGAGATAAACTTCCATGAAAAAGTGGCAATATAGTAATATTAAATTTGATGACTCAAGAAACCCAGACTTATGTTTAATCCATTCTTTTGTGTGTCCATCATGCATATGAATTTTATCTCAGCTGTTTTTGTATTCTAGATTTGTAATGATTCTGTTCCAAAACGGTGACCTTCAAATCCTTCAAGCAGTGTCCTGGTAGACTGAAATTGTTTGAGACTGATTTCTGTGTATCATGGTTTCTTAGGGTTTTTCCAATTGGAAATCCAACAATTTCCAACAATTGGAAATCCAACAATTTCCTGTTTATCCAATGTAGAGTGCAGATAGACATTGTTGGCAAAAGATGGCATAAATCACATTGGTTGAGGAGCAAGTGAAGTTGCCCATGATATTTTATGTGACATTGTTAGGTCCTGTGATTGTGTTGCCAGAGTAGATTTGTGGGCAGAGTTGGCATCAGGGTTTGTGACAAGGTTTAGTTCTATTGTCCATGTGCTGCTTTGTACTCCTGTGTGCATTAGTATTTGAGGTTGGGAGGTTGTCTGTAGGCAAGTATGGGTCTCCCACCAAGATCTTTGGAGAGTAATGTATTCTTATCAAGGATGGGCTGAAGATAATTTAAGATGTCTCTAAGTGTGCGTTCTTATAGATTGGAATCACTGTTGCTTCTAGCCAGGAGTATGGAATTTGCTCAGTATTATTAGAAGAGACGGGGCACACTTCTGAGGATGAAGTCACTTCCCCAACTTAGGAGGTAGATGTGTGGAGGAATGTGACTCAAAGGAGTAGAAGGCCAAGGGATCGCTCAGAGAGTCTCATATTGCACAATCAATTTGAGGCTCTTTCCCTCATCACACCTCATGAGGAATGCACAGAGGAACAACTGGTTCCACCTGAGGATCTCTCCCTCATCACAATTGATGAGATACAGGATCAGGTACATATAGATGAACAGGCTGCAGGAGAGAAGCTCTTTGTACTAGGGGATTCTATAATTAGAAATACAGAGGGATGGATTTGTGATGAGCATGATAACCATATGGTCACTTGCCTGCCAGGTGCAAAGGTTGCAGACATCACGAGAAATCTAGATAGCTTGTTAGAGAGAACTGGGAAGGAGCCAGTGGTCATGGTACACATTGGTACCAATGATGTCGGGAAGGCCAAGTGGTCAGTCTTGGAAGTCCAATTCAGGTTGTTAGGATGAAGATTGAAGTCCCAGACTTCCAAGGTAGCATTTTCAGAAGTGCTACCTGTTCCTCGTGCAGGACCTGCCAGGCAGGCAGAGCTCAGAAGCCTCAATGCATGGATGAGGCAACGGTGTCAAGAGGGGGGCTTTAGATTTGGGGGCGTGGTGGCTCAGCGGGCTAGAGCACTGAAAGCTGTCAGCGACAAAGTCAGCAGCTCCATGGTTCAAATCCAGGGTGTCACACAGCAGAGGGCTCTTGCTGATAACCCCAGCTCCTGCCAACCTAGCAGTTTGAAAGCATGTAAATGCAAATACAGTAGGACCCCTGTATCCACTGATTCATTATCCAATGATTCAGTTATCCACGGTTGGCAGAGGAAAAAAATAATTCAGCAGCCGCAAAGCAAGCTACTGTCATAAAACAGCAGCTATAAAACAAACTACCATCGCAAATAGCAGCTGTAAAGCAAGCTACTATTGTAAAACAGCAGCTGTAAAGCAAATTACTATCACAAAACAGCAGTTTTGGGGACATTTTGGTGTTCTCTCTTATCCACGGTTTTCATTATCCACAGGAAGGCTTGGAACTAATCCTCCGCAGATACTGGGGCCCTACTGTAGATAAATAGGTACCGCCGTAAAAATGGGGAAGGTAAAACAGTGTTTCCTTGCAACCATGCCAGCCACGTGGCCACAGACTTGCACAACACTGGCTCTTTGGCTTGAACATGGAGATGAGCACCGGCCCTCGAGTCAGACACAACTAGCATGCACGTGCGGGGGGGACCTTTACCTTTACCTCCCTTAGGGACCTTTAGTAGGCAGGTGGGATTTCCAGGAAGGGGACAGGTGGTGGTTGGGGCTTTCTTGGTTTTTCCCTGCTATAAGACCCTTCTGCCACCCCAAATCGTATATAGGCCCCAGTGGGTGTAAAAAGGAATCAAGAGGAAATCACTTTCATTTCTCCCTGCCCCTATCCTTTTATGCAGATGAGAGTACCCAGGGGTAACTTGGGAACGTTAATGTATTCTTGAAGGCTTTCACTGCTGGGATCTGATAGCTGTTGTGCCTTTTTTTCCGGGTTGTTTGGCCATGTTCTGGAAGTTTTTCTTCCCGATGATAGGAATGGGTGGTTCTTAGAAAACTGCCACGCAAGGAATTAGTTCATTCAGTTTATTAGACAGATACAGAAACACAGAGTTATAGGTAATATGCAGCAAGAATATATAGCAAGCAGATATCACACATAAGACAAGTATCACACACACACAAAGATGTTAGTGGGAGTTCCATCACAGCATAAGTTGGCCCATGGCACGGACCGAAGCCTTGCTGTTCTGGGGCTCCCCTTCAAGTGGTTTCTTACACCTTTTATACCTTTTAGCAACCACAGCGTACGCATGTTATACGTAATGTTTTCTTAGATCATACCGGTTAGCTATCATGATTCTCAGAATGGCCTTTCTTCATTTCCTAGTCCGAGGCTGTTTTCCCATTGCTGGCTAACTGCCATATGTTACTCTCAGCAAAATGGCACTTTTGGTGCCATGAGATAGTGCCTACATAGGCTATCGTGGCCTTGTGTTGTCTTCTCGCTTCCTCAGTTTTGGCTCCATTCTAGCTAACCACAAATATTTGCTGAGACTGATGCCCACGCTCTGTAAGATTTTGTGCGGAGTCCCATCTGTTGTGCCAAGCTTTGCTGGGTCATTTTGACCTTATACCCTGTCAGCATATTTGGATCTGCTTCTAATATATTTTGATTTTGGGACGTGCTCGTCCGTCCCTATCACCGACATTTCTCCAGATTCTGTGGCTGGCATCTTCAGAGGGCAAGGAGCTCAGGGAGCTAGGAGTTCTCTCTGTGCTTTTATTAATAATAAAGCTATGGCATCAAGTCACTTCTCATTTCTGGAGATCTTTTTCTAGATTTCATATACTTCCATAGCTTAGCAGCAGGCTAGGGGGACAGTCATCCAGTCATCTGTTCACCATCTGTTTACTGGGGATGGCAAGACTCAGAATCAGAGTTGGAAGAGACCTCAAGAGCCATCCAGTCTAACCCCCTGCCATGCAGGAACCATGCATGATACTTTGGGGTGCTAGATCTAAAACAAATAAGAGAAAGTACTTTTTCACCCAGAGGATCACTGGTTTGTGGGACCCCCTGCCAGAAGACGTGGTGACAGCTGTCAGCCTTGACAGCTTTAAGAAAGGATTAGACAAGTTCATGAAGAACAAGGGTATCAATGGCTTACCTCTGGGTAAGCGGGTGAAGACATCTGCTTCGGAATACCCTGAAGCAAATGGTGAGCCACTGTGTGAGATAGAATGCTGGACTGGGTGCGCTGTGGCCTGTCCTTTAACAGAATGTATCTAAATTGTTGCTAGTTAATGAAGTGGTTGGTTTTGCCACTGTCTATGTGACTCCAATCTGGTGCACAATCAAGGACACACACCAGCATCTTGATAAGTGGAGAATGCATTGCTGCATCATATACTATCACTCACCTTTGTGAAAGTGTAAATTTCCACTTATATTCTGCCCTCTGTCTTCAAGGGAGACCCTACATGGAGTGTTTTCTACGCACAAACGACTCCATGTTCTGGGTTCTGGCAGGCTGTTTCTCAGTTCTGGGAATTGAATGGAAGGGGCATCCGATCCTGAAATTCAGCCGCGCATCAAGGGGTATGCAGTAGTCAACTGAGGAGTGGAAGGAAGGTGTTATGAACCTGCCTCTAATGTTATGGAGCACAGGCAACCTGTGTGCATGGGCTGAAGAGGGAACACCATATTCTTTCATCTCAGGCAGCAAAATGCCTTGAGATGACCTTGCTTTATCTTTGAGAGAAAAGACAAGAAAGAGGAGACCACTGAAGGAATTACAACTCCCTTTGGGAAAAGGTCATGACCCAGAGACCTGAGCAGGCAGCAGGAAATTTTGCCATCCCTCATTGTGCAGGGATGCCCCAATGGGAGAGACGATATTTCCTCGCTTAGCCTGTAAACAGGATATTTTCGGGCATCCTATCTCCCAAATGGATCAACAGGAATCTGGCTCTCGTCAGGCATAAATCTGGCACTCCTGATAAACCCATGAACAATGAACTCCAGAGGGTCTACAGGAAGTCACTTTCTGTCAATGGTTATCCACCCCCTTCTCTGTTGGCTACTGAATGGATGGTCAATAAAAAGGCTGGCTGCCCTGTGGATTTAGGGCACTCCACTCAGAGATCCTGCGTCTATGTCTGCTTCATCTCTACAGACCACCCTCAAGATCCTGATTCTCTCCCATTCATTTTCTTTTCAGCAATTTATTTACCCCGCCTTTCTCCTTGGAAATGGACCCAAGGCAGCATACAGTAATGAGGGACAATATACAGTCCAGTACAATTAATACATATTCAAGTACTGTATTGAGAACAGAGAATTGAGGGACATCGGATTGAGCATTGAACAAGTGATTGAGGGTCGGACAGTATTGGTAAAGGTAGGTGTAACTGACCCTGTCTGTAAATTTTTTCAGTGGTGGAAGCAATTGTAAGTCGCGGCACCAATTAACTTTTTAACTATTTCAAATTCTGTTACACATATAGATGGAACAACACTTTGTAGTGTTTGCATGCTACAAGCCATTCAAAAACATGACAGAGCACAACTAAAAAGGTGGAAGGGGGTGAAGTGAGAACACAGAGAAAAGGGGATTCGCCCCAGATTGTCTGAGGAAGGAGTCCTACCAGGAGGAGAAAGGAAGGCTTCTGCCCTGCCAGGGTTGATACAATGTGTTCTCTCCCCAGGCATTTTCCCCACACTCCAGGCAATCGGAAGGCTTCTTCCCTGTGAGGACCACGTCTTGTCTAACAAGGTGTGTGTGGTGAGTGAAATGCTTTTTCACACTCCAGAGTTCTCACTGGATTCTCAAATGCAAAAATTGGCTGTTCAGCCGTGACATTCAAATGGCTTCTCGTCTGTGTGGTTCCTCTGATGCCGACCAAGGACTCCAGCATGTCTGAATCTCTTTCCACACTTCAGACATTCAAATTGCTTCTAAACTGCATGGGTTCTCTGATGGCTAGCAAGGTATCCAGCTCAACTGAATTACATTCCACATTCAAGACATTAAAATGGCTTCTCACCTGTGTGGGTCCTGTGATGCCTAGCAAGGTATCCACCTTGACTAAACCTCTTTCCACACTCCAGACATTCAAATGGCTTCTCATCAATGTGGGTCCTGTAATGGCTAGCAAAGCTTCCAGCTTGACTGAACCTCTTTCCGCAATCCATACATTTAAACGGCTTCTCGCCTGTGTGGGTTCTATGGTGCCTAGCAAGGCTTCCAATTTGATTGAACCTCATTCCGCACTCCAGACATTCGAATGGCTTCTCTCCTGTGTGGGTACTGTGATGGCTAGCAAGGTGTCCAGAATCACTGAACCTCTTTCCACACTCTAGACATTCGAATGGCTTCTCACCTGTGTGGGTTCTGTGATGCCTAGCAAGGTTTTCAGACTGACTGAATATCTTTCCACACTCCAAACATTCAAATGGCTTCTCGCCTGTGTGGGTCCTGTGATGCCTATCAAGGTATGCAGCTCGATTAAACCTCTTTCCACACTCCAGACATTCAAATGGTTTCTCGCCTGTGTGGATTCTACGATGGCTAGTAAGGTTTCCAGCTAGGCTAAACCTCTTCCCACACTCCAGACATTCAAATGGCTTCTCGCCTGTGTGAGTCCTGTGATGCCTATTAAGGTGTAAAGAATCACTGAACCTCTTTCCACATTGCAGACATTCGAATGGCTTCTCGCCTGTGTGGGTCCTGTGATGGCTAACAAGGCTTCCAGACTGACTGAATCTCTTTCCACACTCCAGACATTCAAATGGCTTCTCGCCTGTGTGGGTTCTGTGATGCCGAGCAAGGACCCCAGCATGACTGAATCTCTTTCCACATTGCAGACATTCATATGGTTTCTCTCCTGTGTGGGTTCTGTGATGACTAGCAAGGCTTCCAGTATCACTGAACCTTTTTCCACACTCCAGACATTTGAATGGCTTCTCGCTTGTGTGGGCTCTTTGATGTCGAGCAAGGCTTCCAGCTTGACTGAACCTCTTTCCACAGACTAGGCATGTCAATGTCTTCTCTCCTTGGTGAAGTTTCGTATGTGAACTATGTATTGAGGTGCTAGAAAAAGATTTTCCGCTCTCATTCTCATTTCTTTCATCCCCTTTCAGAACCATTTGGTCTTCCTCCTGACAAGTAACAGATTTATCCATCTTCACATCAACCTGTTTTCCTCTAAGCCTTTTCCTTCTGGTTTGATTCTCAAACGTCTTTTGCATTTAAACATTAGACCCCTTCGTCTGGCGCTTGGTGTCTTCCTCTTCTCTACAGCGTCTTACCTACAGAATATAAGTGAACACAAAATACAAAGTTTAGAATCAAGTAACAAATCCAGTGTACTGCCATAGGAAAATCAGGGGAAAGAAACACAGCTCTAGGGGGCTACCACCTCCAACAACCTCAGTGAGGAGGCCCACTGTCACACCAGTGAAAATCCTGAGGAAAACCAGGCAATTTATCAGTCTCCTCCTGTGATAATCTGAGGAAATGGTTCTGTTCCATGCTGGGAAAAACCTAGTGTGGTGCAGGGCAAGAAATGGATGCTAATTGTTCCCAAGCTGCTTAATATAATAATAATAATAATAATAATAATAATAATAATAATAATAATAATAATAATAATAATAAGAAGAAGAAGAAGAAGAAGAAGAAGAAGAAGAAGAAGAAGAAGAAGAAGAAGAAGAAGAAACATTGTGCCAGAAAGGGAACAAACAGGGCACAAAAGATCAGTTATTCATTGGTATAATGATCCTAGAGAATTGTAAAACCCGGAAAACTAATTTATATATGACTTGGATTGACTATAAAAAAGCCTTTGATTCAGTACCGCATAATTGGATGTCATTGGAATGTAAAAGTGTTCGTGCCCTAACTGAAAATGCGATGAAGAACTGGAAAACAGAATTGTTTGTCAGGGACGAAAGCTATGGATGGTTAGCATTAAATGAGGGATTCTTCAAGATGAATCTTTGTCACCTCTGCTATTTACTATTGCCCTGATTCCCCTCTCAATAATTTTGCAGAAGACAAATTTAGGGTACCAAACTGCTAAAAATTCAGGAAAAATTTCTCATCTATTGTATATGGATTACTTAATGTTGTATTGAAAATTAGAAACTGAAATACACTCACTGACCAACACAGCCCGAATTTTCAGTACTGATGTTAGTACTGAGTTTGGACTAAGCAAATGTGCCACAGTGGCAATGAGAAAAAGAAAAATCACTGAGTGAAGGAATTGAAATGCCAAATGTACAAGCCATTAAGTATCATCAGTTTGAAGCCTATAAATATCTGGGCATACATACTGCAATTAGAGATAATATCAATCATGGGCAAGTGAAAAATGTGGTCAGTAAAGAATATATCCAAAAGGTTAGAAAAGTGCTAAAAAGTAAACTGAATGGTGGTAATACCATCAAGGCCATTAACAGCTGGACCATACCGGTCATCAGGTATACCGCTGGCATTATAAACTGGACTCAGATGGAGCTATATAGTTTAGATAGGAAAACAAGAAAACGTATGACCATTCACTATGCATTACATCCATGCAGTGATGTTGACAGGCAGTATTCACGTAGAAAATGAGCTGGTAGAGGTCTTTTGGAAGTGAAGCAGACAGTTGAAGAAGAGAAGCATGTGTTGGCAGATTATGTAAAAATAGTACAGAGCCAGCATTATTGGAGGTTAAGAACAAGCAAATGTTTAAAGTAAAGCAAACAAAGGGTCAATACAGGAAAACAACAATGCAAATACAAGCTGATAGCTAGCATAATAAAGCACTGCATGGGCAGTTCCTCGAAAAAAAATCAAAGGAAAAGTAGATAAGTAGATATGGCTCACCAATGGAACACTTTAAAAAGAGACAGAAGCCCTGATTTTTGCAGCTCAAGAACAAGCTATTAGAACAAATGCAGTTAAGGTTAAAATAGAAAAATCAGCTGAATAGCCCACATGTACACTCTGTAAAAAGGCGGATGAAACTATCGACCGCATACTGAGCTGTTGCAAAAAAATTGCTCAGACTGATTACAAACAGCGCCATAATGTAGTGGCTCAAATGGTCCACTGGAATTTGTGTCACAACTATCATCTGACAAAGTCACCATCAGTCAACTGCAGAAAACCATCTTACTGGGATCTGCTCGCACAATTCGCTGATACATCACATAGTCCAAAACACTTGAGAAGCATTCGACTAGTGATTTGTAATACAAAATCCAGAGTAGTTATCTTGTCTGCTGTGTGATAATTGGATGATGATGATGATGATGATGATGATGATGATGATGATGATGATGATGATGATGATGATGAAAGGTAAAGGTTCCCCCCGCACATGCATGCTAGTCGTGTCCGACTCTAGGGGCAGTGCTCATCTCCGTATTCAAGCCGGAAGAGCCAGTGTTGTGCAAGTCCATGGCCATGTGGCCAGCATGGCTGCAAGGAAACACTGTTTTTTACCTTTCCGCCTTTTATGGCGGTACCTATTTATCTACTTGCATTTTACCTGCTTTCGAACTGCTAGGTTGGCAGGAGTTGGGGTGAACAGCGGGAGCTCACTCCACTACGTGGCACCTGGGATTCGAACCACCGAGCTGCTGACTTTGAAGTCAACAGTTTTCCGAGCCTTAGTCCACTGAGCCACCACGCCCCACGATGATGATAATAATAATAATTTATTGTCACTCTGTGTACACATACAACGATGTTCACAG
Organism: Phrynocephalus guinanensis; assembly: GCA_037367245.1. Taxonomy (NCBI): domain Eukaryota; kingdom Metazoa; phylum Chordata; class Lepidosauria; order Squamata; family Agamidae; genus Phrynocephalus; species Phrynocephalus guinanensis. The sequence goes on along the minus strand of CM074744.1, from coordinate 6,879,025 downwards.
ATGCCCAGAGACCAGACTGAATACACACACATAACCCTCCCACACACACACACACGAAAAATCCCTGAACACTTCCCCACCCACCAAAATCTCCCCCTAAAAACACAAGCATCTACGCACAACAGGCCGAGTAATACTGTCCAACCACTCACTGCTGGTGGTCCTTATGTTCATTATTAAGTGCAATTGTAGCTCTGGGATAAAAACTGTTCAGAAAATGTGTAGCCTGAGTTTTAATTGTTCTGTCTCTTCTGCCAAAAGGCAAAAGTTCAACAGGAACGCAAGAGGAGAGGGAAGGAAGACCAGAAACCAAAGGAAAGGCAAAAAAACCCCAACCCTGTTGGAATACAGTTGTCCCCCGCCCTTTCACGGTTCATATACTTCACTCCCGGTATATCGTGGGGCCGCAGTATATGAAAAAAAGCCCCCTGGGGAAAGGAGAAAAGACCTTCCCAGGCCTGTCAGAGGCCCCAAAAGTGCTTCCCCGCAAACAGGAAGTGATTTCCGGTAAACCAGAAGTGACCTCCAGATCACTAGAAAGCACTTTTGGGGCCTCTGGGGGACCGGAAAGTCCCTTGCAGGCCCGTTTGGGGCAGCGCCAGGCCTGGGGTAAGTACAAGAGCCCCCAGAGAGCCCGCCCAGTCCCGACCTGACCCAACATCCACATATTGCGGATTTTCAATTATTGTGTGTTGGGTACGGTCCCTAACCCCTGCAATAGGTGGGGGTTTGCTGTAATGGAAAATGGAGAAAAGGTAGGAGGAGGGGAAGAAAAGGGGGGATATTAAAGGGGGGAGTGGAACAAAGATGGGAGAAGAGCAAAACAGGAGGAGGGAAAGAGCCGACACAGCAAAAGTAGCAAGGACGACTGTAATAATAAGATACGCATTGCAAATATAGGCAGCACAGATCACTAATATGACAACTACAAAAACAGTGCAATGGAAATCAATCATAGATTAAACTCTTCATCATGTTTGTACCAATGTGAAGAATTTAGGAGTCTAAAACTTAAATTTTAAATTTAAAGTAAATTTAAATTTAAATTAAAGCCCAACCTAACAAGGCAAGACACTCTTAGACGTCAAATCCAACCCTTCTGAATACAGTGGTACCTTGTATAAAGGAATTATTTCGTTCCAAATGAAATTATGTTAAGCAAATTTTCCTTTATACAAATTTTCCCATAGGAATGCATTGAAAACAGAGAAATCCCATTTTTATGTTGTACGGATTCTCCCCATAGGCGATTATGTTAAGCAAATTTCCCCTATCCCTGGAATTTTTTGTTGTACAAATTTTATGTTATACAAGCTGTTTGTTATACAAGGGTCCACTGTATTTAGTTTTTCCCAGGCTTGTTTCTAAGATGCAAGTCGGAAGTGTGGTAGCAGTTTGAGGGTTCCACTTCAGGCCGCTGAGCGAAACCAGTACGAACCCACTTCTCCCAACAAAGGAAGCACAGGCCCTCTGCCTACTCTCATCTCTCATTTGGCCCTCTCTGCAAAACAAATATGTTCCTGGTTCGCAGGTTGGTGGGGTGGTTCACAGACAGAGCTTTATCCTTCCATTCGGGAATTGAGATAATTTAGTCAGCTCACTAGATTTACCCAATTGGGGATGTTATTCACATTTATTAATTTAAAACACTTCTGTCACGCCTTTCTCCCCGAAAGGGTTCAAAGTGGCTATGTTGAAAATTAAGTGACTACCTTTAAATATCTTGACACCGAAGAAGTTATAAGTCAATGTTAGAAGCCAGAACTAGAATTTTGACTCCCATCAATGGGAGTCAAAATATGGGACGAATGCCCCCCCAACTCAATTTAATCAGTATTTGGGTGCACTTTGGTTCCCATCTTGATTCAGGTCCCCCCCCCGGGGCAATTTAATTCTTCCCCCATCCTATACAGCCATAGCTGGAGTGGCAAGGACCCCTAGTGTGGGAGGTCTGGGAAAGGCAATTCCCTGGTGAACTGGGCAAGGGGTGTAAGAGATGGGCAGCAGTGGGAGAATCAAGGAAGGGAGGGAGGAAAGTGTTGGAGATTTTAGTCTCTTTGGCCCAATTCTCCCTCCCCCCCCCCCCCCACACAAAGCAAGTTAAATACAGAGTCAGAGATTGAGTTAATTTATAATAACTTCAGTAAAGGTTCTATTATTACAGACCTTATTATTCCATCAGTTATCAGTCAAAAACCCTAAGAGTGAAAAAGAAAATAACCATTTATGTTCCATATTCTGTGTTATTCTACATGCCCTAGTGACGTCCCGGCTAGACTACTGTAATGTGCTCAATGTGGGGCTACCGATGAAAAGACTCAGGAAACTTCAACAGGTCCAAAATGCAGCAGCCAAATTCCTGACTGGGGCAAAAAAGCAAAAACAAAGTTTTCTGCTTATATACTGCCCCATACCACTTCAAGTAGTATCTGGGCAGTTTACAGTTTTTTTAATTACAGTAATGCAGGCTTCACATTGCCCCTGCCCCCAGCAAGCTGGGTACTCATTTTACCGACCTCAGAAGGACGGAAGGCTGAGTCAATCATGAACCAGCTACCTGGGATTGAACCCTAGGTCATGAGCAGTTTTACCTGCAGAACTGGCATTTAACCACTGCGCCACTGGGCTGTTAGGGGGAACAGAGGTCACATTACACCCCTATTAAAGCAGCTACACTGGCTACCAATCAGTTAGGCACAATTCAAAGTGATGACCTTGACCCAGAAAGCATAGTATGGCCTTGGCCCTACCTCAAAGAACGAATCTCACAGGATGAACCAACGTGGGTGTTAACCTCATCAGGAGAGGCCCTTCTCTCCATCCTGGAACCCTCACAGTTACATCTCGTGGGAACCCATGAAAGGTCCTTCTCGAATGCTGCGCCCAGACTCTGGAACTCCCTCCCACTAGAAGCCAGGACTGCCTCTTCTCTGTTGTCTTTCCGGAAACAGGCAAAGACCTTTCTCTTCAGGAAAGCTTCCCCTGAATGATGATCTACTTCTTATGTGTCTTTTATATGAATTGATAGGGTGCTTCTAACTACTTATAACCTTATGTATTTACATTGCCACTATGTTTTCAATGTTAGTTTCCATCGCTCATAACGTTGCATGGAACTTTACTCCCCTTTAACTGCTCCAGTTCTCTTGTAGCTTTAATGTAATGTTGTCTATTAATTGTCTACTAATTGAGATGTCCCTCAGTTCCTGTTCTCATTACTTAAACATGTCTTGATTGTACTGGCCTGTAATCTATCCCTCATTCTAACCCTTGGGTCCTTTTCCAAGGAGAAAGGTAGATTAAAAATACTCTAAAATAAATAAATAAATAAATCTTTAAAGAATCTATCTGAACTAAGTAAACCATCCCCTAGAGCTGGATGCCAAGAATGCAAGTGTGAGTCTCCATCTAAGAAGAGATCAGGAGAGGAAAACAGTGACTTCTTAACTGTAAAAATCCACTCACTTGCTAGAGAGAAGGTGCAGAAAAAAGCAAGGAACAAAAAGACAGAACAGGGTGATGGGCAGATAAACCCCCACTGCATTCTGGGACACTATTGAGATCCATATTCTGACAAAGGCAATCCCTCCTGCCCTGGAGGGGGAAGGACCATGAGCCACAAATTAATTTTATTTATTTTGAATATTTTTACCCCACCTTTCTCCTTATACAAGGACCCAACGTGGCTTATTAAAAAAAGGAACAATATACAGTCCAGAACATTTAAGACATATTAAAGTTGTCCTTCCTTACAGACACTCCCGTTACCCCCTTTCTTTCCCACCATGTTCCAGGAAAATTATTTTCCCAGAAATGTCCCGCATTTCAGACCAGTGGGTGGGCTCCAGTCGGCCTCCAGGTGGCCCTAACCCTAACCCACACCCCATCAGCCATCCAGACCAGTATACAGTGGTACCTCAACTTAAGAGTTTATTCCATTCCAAATGCACGCTCTTAAGTCGAACTACTCTTAAGTCGGGGAACCTATCTAAAAAATAAAAAAAATAAGTTGAAAAAATGAAAAATAATTGTAAGTCGAGTAGACCATATCTAAAATTTGTAAGGCAGCAGTTAAAACACTGAAAGTTTTCCCTCTTAAGTCGAGTTGCTCTTAAGTCGGGATACCACTGTACTGTACAGTAGGACCCCCGTATCCACTGATTCATTATCCACTGATTCAGTTATCCATGGTTGGCAGAGGAAAAAAATTAAATAAATAATTCAGCAGCCGCAAAGCAAGCTACTGCCACAAATAGCAGCTGTAAGGCAAGCTACTGTCGTAAAACAGCAGCCATAAAGCAAGCTACTGTCGTAAAACAGCAGCGGTAAAACAAGCTACTCTCACAGAACAGCAGCTTTGGGGATTTTTGGTGTTCACTCTTATCCACTGTTTTCATTATCCACGGGAAGGTCTGGAACCAAACCCCAGCAGATACTGGGGTCCTACCTTATATATTCCCTAGAAAGCCGAGATACCTAGGTCACAATGAGCATTTTGAAGCCACTGCAAGGGATCCTGGGAACCCTGTATGCCAATGAGGCTCCACCCCTTAGTACCAGGACCCAGGTGCCAGCGCCCACCTCCCTGGAGCCCCCAGTGGCTGCACTGGTGGACACAGGGTAAAAACTTGACAGCTATGCTTTCCTATCGGATTCAGAGAGGGTAGCCGTGTTAGTTTTTTCAAGAATTTTAGGCAAAGATCAAAGAAAAACAAAACAAAATACACAAAACATGTGGCACCTTAAAGACTAACTTTCTGAAGAAGTGGACTGTAGTCCACGAAATGTTACATGAAAATATGAATTCAAAAGGAGATTAGGTGATACCTTTATTGATCACTACTAAGACAAAAAAAAAGTAAGCTAAGCTTTCGATAGCAACTTGCAATCTTTATCAAAGCATTGTTCCAGAAATGCAGTCTTGATAGATGGTGTTGTCTATCAGGTGCTGAGCATCTTTTTGGTGAGATGGAAAGCACCACATGATGGTATCAGGAAGGAGGCTGGTGCTGAAAGCAGCTTCCAAGTCCCAGATACGGTTTAACACACAAACAAAGCAACATAGACCTTGATCGTAGTCTTTAAGGAGCTACATGTGAGAGACGGGTGACCACGTCTCAAAATCAAAATATATTATAAGCAGACCCAAATGTGTCGACAGGATACAGGGTCAGGTTGACCCAGCAAACTTGGCATCACAGCTGGGAACTTCGCACAATATCTTGCTGTACAGCGTGAGCGCCAGTCCATGAAGGACAGTAAATATTCTGTGGAGACAAGATGGCCCATCATCTAGGATTGTTGACATTATCTCATGGCACCAAAAGTGTCAGTTTGCTAAGAATAACATATGGCAGTTAGCCAGTAATAAGGAACCAACTTGAAATCAAACAAAATAGGGCCAAGTCATTCTAGGCCTTGACAGCCAGATGGCCATAGGCTAAGAACGTAAGCAAGCACATGAAGATAAGTGTATGCGTACTAAATACGTCAGCCTTAGATCATAGAAACACACATAAAACTATAAAAACCATCAAATGCGATCACTCCTCTGTCCAGGACAGCAGGGCCGTCTGGCCATGCTGTGCCTTGAATCCCTTAAGCTAACCCATTTTCTGTATTGTCCTGTCCAGGACAGCAAGGCCGTCTGGCCATGCTGTGCCTTGGATCCTTAAACTAACCTATTTTCTGTACTATATTGTTCTGTGTTGTATCTCTATCTGCCTTTAATAAACCTTTTGCTATATAACTAACTCAGCGTGGCAATTTTGATGAACCATCAATGGTGCATTGGCAACTTATAAAGAAAACAAGCAATACCAATTTTTAGCCTAAATTTTATCCTTATCACATGTTTTGTGTACAGGTAGTTTGCTTTGTTTTGTTTTTCCTTGATTTCTTCCGATCGGATGTTTTTTCTTTATCTCCCAAACCAGACAGAAGCAGAGAGAGCTTGAAAACACATCCACACACCCTAGCTTATCTGATATTAGGCAACAGAGCAGAAACAACTAGAAGTTCGCTGAATTGCAACCCTTTGCAAGCAAGACCAAAAGAAACGGGAGAAAAAGAAGAGAGAAGAAGAGGGGACCAAGCAGATCTCAGCAGGGAGGAGGGAGGAGGAGGCCTTTTGCTCGGCCAGGGAGAGAAGAGGACGAGCCTGGGAAGAAGAAAGGATGCCTTTGCTCGGAACGATTTGACCCCCCATCCAAACCAGTTCCGTTCCCCCTCCTGGGAAAGTAACGCCCGTTCCTTTCAGGCCAACCCTCCCGCCCAGGCTCTCATGGCAGGGGGCATGGCGGGCAAACACGTCGCCCACAGGCTGGCGGGGGCTGGCAAATGTTTTTCCTTCCCACCTCCCACCTCCCTACCTCCACTACACCGCCCATTATCCCCAGCCAGCAAAACCACAGGGTTTTGTAGTCCAATTATATATGCTCCGGTGATTCTCCCATCAGAAAACTTGGGAGAACGGATATATATACATATAGTCTTACCATCAGACCTCGGCATGGGAGTTGTAGACCAGAAGAAAAGGCGTACTTCTTCCTCCACCCAATTCAGATGCAGGAAAAAGGAGAGAGGGAGGAGGTGGAGGACTATTTTTTCCGCCTCCCGCTGTTTCCTTCCTCTCTAGGAATCTGGCCAAGCTCGGCTGCTTTTAACCCTCTCCCAGCCAAGCGCCCGGAGCCTCCCTCTGCCTCCTTCCCAGAAGGTTGAAAGAAAGGATCATGGCGTTGCTTCCCCCCCCCCCCGGAATTCATCATTTCTGACCCTCCTTTGCAAGCAGCCAGAGACTTCCCCCTTTCCATTTCCCGCGGGCTCTGCAGGGGTCTTTGGGGTTTGCAGGGGTGTGTTTTTTCTTTACGAAAGGAAGGAAAGCCCTTGCAGGCTCCGAGGAAGCAATTGGGGGAGGCAATGGAGGAGGCGTCCAGGTGTGGGGGGGGGGGTGCCAGGGAGAAGAAGCCAGCCCTGGTCTCCGAGGTGAGTCTCCTCGGGTGTAAGCTAAGAATATGGAAGATAGAGGCGGGCAGCACCAGTTCTTAAGCGAAATTGGAAAAATATCACGTGTCCCATCATCCGCTTTGCTGGCTGATTCGGAGTGGATGTGACTTAAAATATACTTGAGATTCAGTTTTTCCTGACTTCAAATATACTTGAGAGTCAGACACTGACCCCTTAAAAATCCCTCAGGTGATGGTAGGATCTCAGAAAATATAGAACATGGAGAAAGGTAGGATACTTGGATGTCATAAGTAAAGTTGGAAGAGACCTCAAGGGCCATCTAGTCCAACCCCATGTTATGATGGAACCCCCAACACAGTGCTCCAGACAGATGGCCATCCAGCCTCTGCTTGAAAACCTCCAAAGAAGGAGACTCCACCACCCTCCTTTGGGGCAGCATCTTCCACTGCCAAACAGCTCTAACTGTCATGAAGTTCTTCCTAATGTTCAAATTGAATCTCTTTTCCTGTAGTTTGAAACCATTGCCCAGAGTCCTAGTCTCTGAAGCCATGGAAACAAACCTGTTCCCTCTTCAATATGACATCCTTTCAAATATTTAAACATAGCTATCATATCCCCTCTCATCCTTCTTTTTGTAAGGCTAAACTTTCCCAGCTCCCTAAGCGGTTCCAATGAAGCTGTTTGGATGAACAGCGAAATGTTTCTATCTCTCAAAAAAGAAGTCCAGTGGCCATGACTCAACTTCCAGATATACTCACCTGGATGACTGAGAATCTTCACAGACATATCCTCATAAGACATTTCCTCCAGATCCTCAACCATCCTGGTTGCCCTCCTCTGCACCCGCTGGAGGTTGTCAACATCCTTTTTAAATTGAGGTGCACAGAACTGGACACAGAACTCCAGGTGGGATATGACCAGAGCAGAATAGAGTAGCACTATCACTTCACTTGATCTAGACACTATGGTTCTGTTGATGCAACCAAGAATCACATTGGCTTTCCTGGCCGCCGCATCACACTGCTGACTCATATTCAATTTGTGGTCCACCAAGACTCCCAGATCCCTTTCTCAGGTACTATTTTCCAGCCAGGTGTCTCCCATCCTATATCTGTGCAATTCATTATTTTCACCTAGATGCAGCACCCTACATTTCCCTCCGTTGAAATCCATCCCATTAGCTTTGGCCCAGCACTCTAATCTGTCAAGGAGCTGTTAAGACTAAATTGGTAAGACTCTAAACTGTCAAGGAGCAGTTAAGAAAACTATAAATCCCATGTAAAAATGTACGGTAGACGATCTAAAAGTTATGAGGAATGGGTACTAATCATTGATAACATAGTGTCAATGTAAGCAGACAAGGAGAGACATAGGTAAAAGGACTGGAGCATCCACAGACAATGGTAGTATAGGAGAGAACACTCTCAGGATGCTGAATGAAAGTTTATTAAAAGTTTATTAAAAGAGCCCAACGCGTTTCGGCCCAAATGGCCTTCTTCAGGGACTTTTTCACTCTGTGCTCAAAGAAACTCTGGAGAAGCAAGACATTAAACTGTTTCCAGAGTTTCTTTGAGCACAGAGTGAAAAAGTCCCTGAAGAAGGCCATTTGGGCCGAAACGCGTTGGGCTCTTTTAATAAACTTTTAATAAACTTTCATTCAGCATCCTGAGAGTGTTCTCTCCTATACTACCAAGGAGAGACATAAACACAGTTATAGGTGGTTATAAACACAAGGAGAGATATAAACAAAAAAGTTATAAGTGGTTGTAAACACAAAGTCGGTGTAGCCACCTATTGTAGATTCATTTAAAAGACACAAACTGTACTAGGTTGTCCATCATTCAGGGAAAACCTGGCTGAAGAGGAAGGTCTTTGCCTGTTTCCTGAAGGACAACAGAGATGGGTCAGTCCTGGCCTCCAGTGGGAAGGAGTTCCAGAGTCTGGGCGCAGCAGCCGAGAAGGCCCTTTCATAGGTTCCCACCAGACATACTTGTGAGGGTGGCAGGATGGAGAGAAAGGCCTCTCCTGATGACTTAACCACCTGAGCCGGTTCATAGTGTGAGATTTGATCTTTGAGGTAGCTAGGACCCAGCCATATCGTGCTTTGTAGGTTACGGTCAGAACTTTGAATTTACATCCCTCACCAATCAACAACACTCTTTACGACACATATAACACTATGAGAGCCATCCCACCATGCCCCCCCACATACTCCTTTCACATGTTCCTTATCAATGTCCTTGAACATTTAACACAGACCTTTATTTCCATTTCAGACAGCTCACAAAGCACAATAAGTCACAGATACATGGCATACAGAGGAATCAACATGCTGTTACTTTGGATCACTTGATGTTGTTAGTTTTATTAAGTCCTTTCCTCAACATAAGAGAAGAATTTTATTTTGACATTATTATCTTTTTGGAAAGAGGCACCAGTGCTTGGAAATATTACTGGCCACAATGCTTCACTGGGAGATTCATTGAGCCAAACAGTCCACATCCCCAAGCTGTGGTGTGTATAGTAGGACCCCCATATCCACTGATTCAGTTATCCACGGCTGGCAAAGGAAAAAAAATTAAATAAACAATTCAGTAGCTGCAAAGCAATTACTGTCACAAACAGCAGCTGTAAAGCAAAGTAGTCACAAAACAGCAGCCGTAAAGCAAGCGGCTGTCACAAAACAGCAGTTTTGGGGGTTCTGGGGTATTCTCTCTTATCCACGGTTTTCCCAGCGGATACCGGGGTCCTACTGTATTTTGGCCTAGGAATGAGGAGGACTGGTGATTGCCATGGACCACCAGTTTGAGAAGGGGCCAGAAAGAAGGAGGGAGAGCCTAAGACCATTGCAGATAGGAGGGCTGTCGAGGCTGAAAGAGCAGCTTTATTCCTAGCAGCAGAAGGTTTTCTGGGAGCAGAGACGGGTAGCTTTGGTTAACCAGAGGTTGCAGGGTGTGAGAAGGAGAGGACGGAAGAGACAGTGGTGGGTCCGTCCGCAAGCAGCAGCCAGGGACAGATCAAAGAAAAGGAAAGATAAGATCAGAAAATGGAGGAGATCCCTGGGAAATTGTTCTTTGAGAATAAGAGTTTGGAAGAGAAACAACAGGAAATGGATATGCAAGTGATAAAGTCAAATTTTACCTTAAAAGTTGGGATTGGGGTAGTTCGTTATAAATTGCCAATGCACCAATATAAATTGCTAATGCCTCATTGGTGGTTCATCAAAATTGCCATACTGAGTTAGTTATATAGCAAAAGGTTTATTAAAGACAGATAGAAATACAACACAGAATACATACAGTACAGAAAATAGGTTAGCCTAAGGATCCAGGGCATAGCACAGGCCAGATGGCCCTGCTGTCCTGGACAAAGGAGTAATGGTTTTTGATGATAGTTATATAGTTTTCTGTATCATAAGCATGATCTAAGACTGACGTATTTTGTTCACTGCTACATGTGCCTACACGTGCCTACATGTGCTTGTTCATCAGCTCATGTTCTTTGGCTTATAGCCATTTGGCCTCCAAAGCCTAGAATGACTTGACCCTATTTCCCAGTTCAAAGTTGGTTCCTTATTACTGGCTAACCACCACATGTTGCTCTCAGCAAATTGACGCCTCGGCACTATAAGATAGTGTGACCTTAATCTTGTTAGTTAACCATTCTAGCTAACCACAGAATATTTGCTGATCTTCACAGACTGGCACCCACAGGCTTTATCTTTTTTGTGTCTATGCCAATCCTTAGTTGTGTCAATGAGACCTTCAGAGAAATGTATCTGGCACCCACAGTCAGGTTTAACGCTTAAATATTGTTTATAATAATTTTGGCTTTTCTAATGTTTATAAATCCCTATCAGTCCTTCCTTTTTTCTTCGCGAAAGTTGAAAAGAGTTGAATAAAAAAACTATTTCTGAAATGCTAAGGAGTATAATATTCAATAGCTTAAGCCTTATGTCTGCTGGATGATTTAAGACCTTCCAGCGGCCACTTACTTTAACTGCGTTGCTTTATTATGTTTTATTTGCCATAGGCCTGATTGATTGTATGTCTCCTGTCTAGTTATAACAGTATAGGTATTGTCCACATCCATGAATGAGTAAATGAAGGGACCCCACCACTCTGACATGTATCTAGGTGTATCTATTTTCTTTGTGGGTAGGTGTAATCTAATAGCTGATTTACTAGAGATGACATAATACTTTTTGTTAACAGCAAGGAGGTCTTGTTTGCTTAGGACCAAAGATTGCAATTTGTATAATCACAACTTCCCCTATTTTTTTTACACAGCATACATTAAAATCATAACACAAAATACATTTAAAGTCTCCAGAGGGTGGCATTTGGTTGACAGTGGGATGCTCTGCTATTTGAATTGTAAGGTAAAACAGAGACACAGGATATTTTGTATGAGGATCAAACCAGGGGCATAAATCAAACTCTTGAGTGTTCAAATAAGTGGAGTGGCTTATTTTTTTTAAACCATCTTAAACTGTGTAATAGATTGGCATAAGGGTGAATAGGAGGGCTATAGGCATCAGTTAAAAATGAAGCTCTGACAAATTGAATTTGGAGGACAACTATTCTGTAAAATATGTTGATTGACACCATTGATGATATGTTGGGTTCTAGGGCTCATTGGGTTTTGGAAAAACAAGTGCTTTCTGTTCCTCTGACTGTTAAACAAAATGAATAAATATGTGGATGCCCTTCTTGTGAATGACAAGTTCAGTTGACACATGAAAGTATTTCATACAATGCAAAGGAAGCACATAAACAATCAGTAAGGCTACTAGAATTATGAACATACAGTATGCTTCAAAAACATCATAAACATTAATTGCTTCTAAACATCAGCTGTAGATGACTGCAAAGGTGCTGAGCTGTGATGGCTGCAAAAATAAACAGGTAGATGTGCTAAAAGGACCTGTAAAAGGCACGCTGGCAGTCTGTGGTAATGGTGGTGAAGTTTGGTGCCATTATAACAGTACAGGATGAGTCTTAAAAGGAGAAACACTGCCGTAATTGGAACAAAACAATTGCAGATTAAGAAAGTCTCTTTAAGGTGCCTTGCTTGCTTCCAGTTCATTGTTTTGCTTCAGTATCACTTCACTTGAAGGTGAAGCTGATAACAGGCAGGAAGACGGGACCAGGGCTGTCGAGATGAGGAGAACCCACACGAAACAGCAGACCAGACCCGGCGTAGATTAGGGCGTAGATTAGGAAGTGGCACATTAGAAGCGGCAGGATGGCAGGATTGACTGGATCAGCAGTTGGACTCAGGCAGGACTCGTCCAAAAACTCAGGAGTAGGCAGAGTCTCAGAATTTGGAGCAGCCAAAAACCAGGAGGTGTTTCTGCAGGTACAGCCTTTGCAATGGGAGGCGTGGACCTAGGAAAGATGGCTAGCACAGAGACAGCTGTATAGGTTGTCAGCATGATCTGAAACAGATCTTCACCATGGATGGAGACAGTGCACAGTGGGGGTAATGGCAAATTTACACTTTAAAAATCTCTGAAACCTAATTTCTGAAACCTTATTTGAAACACAAAAACAGGACATTAACATAGCTATTCCTCATTTCCCCCCAATATGTCAGTAGTTGATTTTCATATTATTATTAATAATAGACCACTAAGTTTTAAATCTCCAGGATGGCATCCATTGTTCACACACTACCATTCCCTTTAACAGTCAGAGGAAGTTTGCCTCAGAATATAACAAAGAGTGACCCTTTTAAAAATACAGTGGTACCTTGCACAAAGGAATCAATTTGTTCCAAATGGAAGCAAATTTTCTTTTATACAAATCTTCCAGAGGGATGCATCGAAGATGGAGCAATCCCATCTTTATGTTGTACAGATTTTATGTTATACAAGCTGTTTGTTATACAAGGGTCCACTGTAGTCCAAATTTGAGTACACAAAATCACACATCAAATATATTTTTGATAGAACAACACTAATTGATGAGCATCAGCATAAACATCAGGGCAATTGATTAGAATTACAGTGAGCCAGCTAGGCAGATTCAAAGAACAAAACAAAACAAACAAACAACAGACAAGATGAAAGAGTGCTAAATTTCAAATCCACTAAATAGTATTTTAACTTAGCACATTTTCTAAGTGAATTAACAGTTATGGTGGCATTCAGATATGTCTCATGTCTAAACATGAACACATCTGACTGTGGACACAAAACACAAACAAGCAGGAGCTTTCATAGACACTGCCTTGCCCAAATACAGAATAAAATAAGTTCCCATAACTAATAGAAAAAGCTGATTGCTTGTGGCAGTGTTATAACAGTTTGTTTTCTCTTAAACATTTTTTTATCACCTTAAACAAATTGAAAGCTGGTTTGGACTATTTTTTTAACAATGCATGGTATCTTGTCAACTTGTCTTCCTACTTAAAAGTTTATCAAACCACAACATTTCACAACACAATCTTTTTCACTTACGCAGACCCTCTGCAACTTGCATATGCCCTAAATTTTCCTTCCTATAAATCCATCATGCCTTTTTAGGTAACTGTAACAATTAACACTTTCTTTTTATACAATCTCCCTTCATATATTTTGCATGAAATATATTTTATCTCTTCCATTTTCCTTATTTCATAGTAACCACTATTTCTCCTTCACATAGGGTTTTCACAATCTAAATTCAAATCAGCAAGATAGCATCAGTTAAAAAAATCAAGATCTAAGTCATTACAGTACAATATTTATAAATCATGGACCAGTGTTCATTCAAGAGTTAAATTGTCATGGGTTTAAATTTCAGTGGCATCCAACTTTATTCATCCCACTCATGGCTAAAATAATTAAAACAAGAGACAACACAAATGACATACAGTATTTGGCAGCACAAAGGGACACACAGGACAAACATTTAGAAACAAATGACAGTCTTAAACAACACACAACAGAGATTGAGGAAAAAATATATGTGTGCAGAAGGAACCACGGAGAGAGAGAGAGAGTTTAGAATGAAATGCAGATGAAAAATAGTTCTAAGTTGTTAGAAGAAAGGAATCCATAAATCAAACCTTGGAGTAAAATATTCAATGCTGGCCCTGCAAAAATCACACTAAATTGATTTGGTGCTGTCAAAATCAGCACAAGCAGAAATGACCAGTTTCCACAGCAGAATTGTGAAACCCTATGCAGAGACAGGGGAAACATTCCTGTCCTTCTAAGAAAACAAGATTCTGCTGTAGAAAAGGCATGCCTCTGCTGTTGTGAGTTCAAAATTCATAAGGAGATTGCCAAGCCAGAGGACAAAATGAGGGGCCGCAATCATTATGCAGATTAAAAGAACATTCCTGGGAGCAAACAGTGCAAAAACTACAGGCGGCTTCTCTTTGGCATCCAAAACTGTTTGATAAAAATTTAGGGCCATGTTTGTCTTTCCTGATGTGAGAATTGCTTCGGCCTTGCAAAAAAATCCAGCCTGTGACTTGGGGCTTGAACTAAAAACTCCAAATGTCTGTCTTACCAAAATAAAGAGAAATGCAAAATGCAAGCAAAGTTATAACTGTAAACATCTTCTATAAAATGATATCCGAGTCCTTGGGGAATTGCTGATAGATAAGGAAAGAACTTACACTGCCAAGTTTACTTTTAGAGAAAAAAAATTCATGCTGCCAAGTGGTGTTTTTGAACTGGCAGGTTAATGGACAGTAGTTGCTTTCAGAGGAAAAAAAGGTGGGGGCCATGTCCCTTTTAAAATGAGCACTTAAGCAATGCAGAATAAGGCAGACACTCAAAGAAAGGAGACGCAATGGGCATCCCCTGTTCTGAACGGGGAACACGTTTAGTTCAGCTGACGGAGCAAAAAGATGCTAAGTAGAAAATGTTTTTGGAAATAACCAGCTGCTGTTATTTATTTAGACGGTAAAACCTCACTTTTAAATGGTCATGGTTTAACAAAATAAGTCACCAGGATTTCTTGGCACACAGCCTGAGTTACGGCACACAGCCTGAGTTACAATTAAGTTACAATTTTATATGGCACACAGCCTGATATTGCAATTTTGTACGGCAGTTAGCCTCAATTTTGTCACACAGACTCAATTTTGTCACACAGACTTCCTAAACAATTATTTTATCTAAGCACGGGGTGATCAATCCCGCGTTACAATGGCCAATCAAAACCGAGGCATTTTCCTGTTTTCCAAAAGAAAGAAAATATTTTGACTTACCACAGCTGGAAATGGAGACAATCAAAGGAGAAAGGAAAGGGGGCAAGCTTAGAACGGAGGTTAGAGGAGATTCCCCTATAACTGGAAACAAAGGCAGTCCAAGGAAAAAAAGTTCTCATATGGGAGGCAAGCTGAGACCCGTTCACCCTCGCCACTGGCAGAAAACTCTCCAGCGAAACGTGGGTTCCCGGCCAACTGCGCCATCTGATAAAGTCAAATTTTACCTTAAAAGTTGGGATTGGGGTAGTTCATTATAAATTGCCAATGCACCAATATAAATTGCTAATGCATCATTGGTGGTTCATCAAAATTGCCACACTGAGTTAGTTATATAGCAAAAGGTTTATTAAAGACAGATACAACACAGAACACATACAGTACAGAAAGTAGGTTAGCGTAAGGATCCAGGGCATAGCACAGGCCAGATGGCCCTGCTGTCCTGGACAAAGGAGTAATGGTTTTTGATGAAAGACAAGATGACTGTAATTTAGGAAGGATTTATGGCTGTGATAAAAGAGGCTATGACTTGGGACCTGATAAAAGGGGAGTTAAAAGAGATAGCCAAGGATATTAGGAACAAATCCACACAGACAGAAAGAGGTGTAGAAGGGGAGAAAACAGGTGAAAGAGGAAGGAGTGCAAGTAGAAGAATGGAAATGCAGGGGTAGAAATGTGTGGGTGCAGGCAAATATCAAAGTGAAGAAAGATATTAGAACAGTGGGAATACAGGTGGGAGAAATAGATAATAGATTTGTAGTAGGGAAGAGATGGCATGTTGGGATACAAGTGAAGATGGATAGAGAGAAGTCAGGTAAGGACATAGGCATTCAAACAGAGGGTCGCACGGGCAGAGTTTTGTTTAAGGAGATAGGAGTGCAGGTGGGATGGCACGAGACAGGGGGAAAGTAGGAAAGGGCGTTGGCAGGGAGCACGTGATACAAACGGTTAGGGGAGTGACGTTAGTCGTGGAGAGATGAGTTCAGACGGGGGAAGAGAGGAGACCTAGAAGGGATGTGGGACTTCCTCTCCCTACGCCAATGGGACCAACTGGTTATCCAATAGGGATTAATAACCAGGCTAGCGGATATCAAGGTCCCCATACCGGAACAACCCCCCCTGGATGGATCCCTGGGTGGGGCTGGAGCCAACTGTACACAGCACCCCACAAGTAGATGGGAAATTAATGAAAGAAAATATTTGTATTACTGGTAACTCTGTTAATCCAAGTTTTGATATCCCCGTATTGACCCCCATTTTCAAAACTCAAGAAAACAAAGTACAGAAAGCGATCTTGAATAAGTTGTTTAATAAAAATTTATTGAGTTTACAAGAAGCGAAGATGTACATCTCTGATTCTTCCGCCGAACCGTTAATACAGGGGTCCTCAAAGTTTTCAAACAGCGGGCCGGTCCACCACCACCTAGACACCACTGGGGGCCGGATCACAGTCCAAAAGCAGCTGCGGAGGCTGGGTTGCTCTCAAAACAGGGGTTAGGTGGGGGGGTTGCAACTGGTACCAGGGGCCGGATTCAGGACCTTGGGGGCCACATCCGGTCCTGGGGCCTTAGGTTGAGGACCCCTGTGTTAATAGATATGTTTGAACCCTTACACAGGGGAAAGGGCTAGAAGGGAAATCTGTGAAGATTCTCAGTCCTCCAGGTGAGTTTAATCTGGAAGTTGAGTCATGGCAACTGGACTTTTTCTTGAGAGAGAGAAACGTTTCGCTGCTCATCCAAACAGCTTCGTCAGTCTGAATACAGCTAGTGCGAGTCCTCCATCTTATAGTCAGCTTTGAAGGAGGAGCAGAGCTATGGTGGTGGCGGGTGACGGGGAACGTCTCTTTCAAGCCGCTTTCTTCTCACACGTCTCAGGGTCTTCTACGTAACCCACTCTCCTTTTCTTCAATATCCTACTTGTTTAACCACGTTAACCACTGTTTAACAGTTGAACCACTAAGGCCGGAGGCCCAAACACTGTACATTCAGGAATACTGTCCAATGGCTCCCGCATGGCACCATAACACCCCACTGGAGAGGAGAGGGAAATTTAAAATGCCTCTGCCTCCTCCCTCCACGCTTGTTCCTTTGCTGGCTTTTTGTTTTCGAGGAGTTGTCTGAGTTGTGCCAGGAAATTTGCTGTCACTGTAGAGTGGGTAATGTTTTCACTTTTGTCTCTTCGTTTTTTAAGGTTATGCTTTGAGGGATGGGTTTGTTTTTTAATGTGGCTATTTTTATTTGTGCTTTGTTGGTTGGGTATTTTATTTGGGATTTTTTTATTTATTTTTATTTATTTATTTATTTATTTATTTATTTATTTATTGCATTTATATCTCGCCCATCTTCCCGAGGGAACTCTGGGCAGCTTACAAGATAGCGACAAAGCGCTTTCAAAATACAGAAAACAGTACAATATTACAACAATAACAATTAAAAACAATTTAAAACACATAAGTGCCCTAGCGGCAGATACTGATGGCGGGACAGAGAAGGAAAAAAAAATGGTGGATTAATGCTCGCCAAAGGCCTCGCGAAAAAGAAGCATTTTAGGGCTTTGTGAAAGGCCAGCAGGGTCGGTAAGGTGTTCCAGAGTAAAGGGGCCGCCACTGAGAAGGCCCAGTTACGCGTGAGCGTCTTCCGGGCCTTTCGGGGGGTGGCGACCCGGAGCGCGTGCGCTCGCGACTGCCGAACAGGTCGGGCTGAGGTCGATCGCTGGGCGATACACTCTGACAGGTAGTCCGGGCCCAAGCCATGGAGGGTTTTATAAACTAAAACCAGGACCTTGAATCTAATCCGGGATGCAACGGGCAACCAATGCAGGCGAGCCAGGACTGGGGTGATGTGGTCATAGCGACGCACACCCACCACCAGCCTGGCAGCCGCATTTTGTACCCACTACACCCCCCCTCCCCCCCCCCCCCCCCCCCCCCCCCTCCCTCCCCCCCTCCCCCCCCCCCCCCCCCCCCTTAGCGCCGGAGAAGAGTCAAGGGCAACCCCAAGTAGAGGGCGTTGCAGTAGTCCAGCCTCGAGATCACCAGTGCTTGGACCACGGTTCTCAGAGAGTCGCCGTCCAGGTACGGGTGGATCTGGGCTATCTGGGGAAGATAGTAATAAGCGGATCTGGTCACGGGCCGCCACCTGGGCTTCCAAGGTAAGCGCCGGATCCAGAACCCACACCCAGATTCTGCACCCTCTCCGCAAGTTGGAGGGGAACCCCATCCAGACAGGGGAGAGGGTCTCCGTACCCAGATGGCGAGCTCCAAAGAACATAACCTCCATCTTCCCGGGGTTGAGCTTGAGCCTGTTCGCCCTGGTCCATGTCAATACGGCATCCAGGCACCCATCAAGGGCCTGAACAGCTTCCACTGCAGATGTGGAAAAGGAGAGATAGAGCTGCGTGTCATCAGCATACTGGTGACAGCAGACTCCAAATCTCCTAATGACCCCAGCCAGGGGCCTTACATAGATGTTGAACAGCATAGGGGACAGAGACGACCCCTGCGGAACCCCACAAGGGAGGATCCACGGGGCCGACATCTCCCCCCCCCCCATGCTGAACATACTGGGGACGGCCCTCCAAGAAGGAATGGAGCCAACTGCGAGCAGTGCTGCCAATTCCCACCTCGGAGAGCCGAACCAGTAGGATACCATGGTCGACGGTATCGAAGGCCGCTGACAAATCCAGGAGTACCAACAGGGTAGAGCAACCCCTGTCGGCCGGCCGGATTAGGTCATCTTGCAGCGCGACCAGAGCTGTTTCGGTCCCCCGGTAGGGCCTGAACCCGGATTGGCACGGATCAAGGCACTGCTGTTCCTCCAGGTATGGCTGCAGCCGGACCGCAGCCACCCTCTCGATGACCTTGCCCATGAATGGGACATTGGCAATCAGACGGTAGTTTGCCAGTTCATCCTATGCGAGGCCAGGTTTTTTAAGAATGGGCTTAACCACCGTCTCCTTCAAACAAGAGGGAAAAACCCCCTCGCTGAAGGAGGCGGTGGCGATGGCAGAAGCCCATTCGGCCATACTCCCACCGGCAGCTTTTATCAGCCAGGCAGGGCAAGGATCGAAGGGGGTGGACGCGGGCTGGGCAGTGGGCCATAACTCTGGAGGCCTCCGCAGGGGTAACAGGCCCCAGCTCATCCATCCGAGGAGAGAGAGGTGGCCCAGCAACTGGGGGGGTGGTGGGGCGGGGCTACTGCAAACCGGAGTAGAAGCCAGCCCGGATGGCCTCTATTTTGGATCGAAAGTAGACTGCGAAATTCTCGCTACTGAAATCAGTAGGAGGAGGCCTAGCCAGACCAGGATTGGTGAGGTCTCGAACCAACCGGAAGAGCTCCGCCTGGCGGTTGGAGGCCTCACCAATTCTCAGGGAGAAATGAGATGACTTAGCCTCCCTGATTGCTCGGGAATAGTACCTGGTCTGGAACAAAACGGCAGTCTTATAGCTGTCCGACTCCTTCTCCAGCTGCTCTCTAGCCTTCTCCGTTCCTGCTTCATCGCTCTCAACTCCGCCGTGAACCACGGCGAAGATCGAGCTCTGCAACAGAGGAGGCGCTTGGGGGCGATCCGGTCGATGGTGCGGGCAGCTGTTTCAAACCATTGGTTAGCCGCAACCTCAGCCGGAGCGTCAGTCAGGCCACCAGGTAGCTCCCCAAAGGCTTCCCGGAACCGAACCGGGTCCATAAGCCTACGGGGGCGGGCCAGAACAGGAGGCCGAAGGTCCCCGCGGGGAGGGGCTGCGATCGACAGGGAGAAAGAAAGCAGGTGGTGGTCTGACCATGACACAGGTAGGGAAGCGATGTCCCCTACCTCCAGACTGGAGTCCCCCGACAAGTCTAGGGTGTGGCCTGACCTGTGAGTGGGGCATATAAAATAGGCTGGGACAGACCCATGGAAGCCATGGATTCCATGAAATCCAGAGCTGCACCGGAGAGCCCATCACCAGCATGCACAATGAAGTCACCCACCACCAAGAGGCATGGGGACCTCAAAAGTGCAGCAGCAATGAACTCCGAGAGCTCTGGAAGGGATTGGGCTGGGTTGCGGGGAGCACAGTAACCCAGTACAATGCCAAACCTGTCCCGCTGTCCCACTAACAGGTGAAGGCATTCTAACCCTTGACTTACCAATGTCGAGGCCCTGCAAACATACAAAGAGTCCCTGTAAACGATGGCGGCCCCTCCACCCCTTTGACCCTCCAACCTTCCTACTCCTTGAACCAGATACCCGGGCGGGCACAGCGGGGACAGCGAAGCCCCCCCCCCTCCACGCCCACCCAGGTCTCGGTAATACAGGCCAGGTCAGCCCTCCCATCAAGAATGGAATCGTAGATTATGGGAATCTTATTATGGACTGACCTGGCGTTGATAAGGAGGCAGGAAAGGTTGGAGGCGCTGGTGGGATGACTCCTGGACACGTGGCAGAGAGCCGGGGGGTCAGAACGGGGGACAGGCGCAAGATGCCTGACCCAAGTTCTTCTGATCTGACTATCCCAGGGGTCTGCAACCTTTAAGACATAAAGAGCCACTTGGACCCATTTCCGACGGAAAACAAAAACTGGGAGACGCAAAACCACCCCCTCCCCTTCCTTTCCCTGCAGACAAACACCCAAGCAGGCCTCAGCAATTTCTATGCTGCTTCCATAGGGCTGGGGGTTGGGGGGGGGCTGGTCCTAAGAGTCCCTGTGAAAACCAAGCAAGCAAGCAAGCAAGCAAGCATCTGTGCTTCAGAGAACAAGTCCCGCCAGCCAGCCAGCCAGGCAGCCCCCACCCACCCCAACCCCTTTCTCGCCTCCTGCACCTTCCCGCCCCCCTTTCCACGTGTGGCCACCCAGGCACCAACCTCAGGTGGGGTTGGGGGTGGGGGGGGAGAGAAGAAAGGAAGGGGAAGGGGGGAAGGAAGGAAGGAGGGTTTTCTCTTCCAAAGAACCATCCCACCCGCTGCCCCCCCCAAACACACACACAACACACACACACAGACACACACACGTCGCTTCTCCCCCCTCCCACCTGTCCCTTCCTTCAGTTGTCGTCCCCCACTACACACTCCCGAGATATTTCCCACCCCCAATCCACCCACCGCGCCGCTCTTGCGGGGCCGTGAAGCCTTCAGATTATTATTTTTTTAAAAAGGGAATTCACCCCCCCACCCCCTTCCGCCGAGCTGGGGGTGGGGGGGGAGAAGAAAGGAAGGGGAAGGGGGAAGGAAGGAAGGGGGGTTTTCTCTTCCAAAGAACCGTCCCACCCACTGCCCCCCAAACACACACACACACACACACACACACACACACACACACACACACACACACGTCGCTTCTCCCCCCTCCCACCTGTCCCTTCAGTTGTCGTCCCCCACCACACACTCCCGAGATATTTCCCACCCCCAATCCACCCACCGCGCCACTCTTGCGGGGCCGTGAAGCCTTCAGATTATTATTTTTTTAAAAAGGGAATTCACCCCCCACCCCCTTCCGCCGAGCTGGGGGTGGGGGGGAGAGAAGAAAGGAAGGGGAAGGGGGGAAGGAAGGAAGGAGGGTTTTCTCTTCCAAAGAACCATCCCACCCGCTGCCCCCCCAAACACACACAACACACACACACACACACACACACACATATGTCGCTTCTCCCCCCTCCCACCTGTCCCTTCCTTCAGTTGTCATCCCCCACCACACACTCCCCAGATACTTCCCACCCCCAATCCACCCACCGCGCCACTCTTGCGGGGCCGTGAAGCCTTCAGATTATTTTTTTTTAAAAAGGGAATTCCCCCCCTCCGCCTCGTGCCCCGTTTTTTCTGCCTAGCTGCAGGGTGGCCTCCTCCTCCTCCTCTTCTCTTCCCTCCGCAAGCCCCAAGTTGTTCTTCTCCTCCCGTCTTTTTTTCTCGGGGGGGGGAGGGGGGGCCCTCCTTCAAGCTCCTTGCGACGGTCCCTGCAACATGGAAGGCTGCCGTTCGGGGGGGGCACTTTCCACCACGCCTCCCTCTCTCTCTCTTGCTCTGAAGAAAGCGCGGGAAGGTAGAGCGCGAGAGTGTGGGATGGGCTGTCCTCGCGAGATTTGCCCCCCCCCCCTCCCGTTGGTCACCTTCCCATGCACTTGCAAGGAAGTTACGGTGCAAGGAGAGGGAAGATGGTGAATTTTTAATTCCCCCCCCCGCAGCAAAGGTTCCAAAGAGCCGCATGCGGCTCCGGAGCCGCGGGTTGCTGACCCCCGGACTAACCCCTCGACTACGAGCATACCGCCCACGGCCCAACACAGTTGGCATGTGAGGCCCTGCTAACATGGCAGTAGAGGGGGGGGGAAGTTTAAAGATACAGTAACTAAAATGTGACCAGCTGTAAGCTAGCTAACAATATAGGTAAATAAATAAATATAAAATAAAGTAGAATAAAAGAAATCAGGGGGCGGGACCTCAGGCAAGATGGAACACGTAGGGGGAAGATGGGGGGAAAAGAAGAAGGCGGGGTCACAGTTGTAGTTCAAAACCCAGTACTTAGTAGCCACTCCTCTCACCCCAATGTGTCACGTATATAAGCCACCACAGCAAATGGCCATTTTTGTAACGGTCATATTTAAAACGGAACCCCCTCAAAAAGCATATTTAAAACAAACTGGGGTCAGCAGCCTCTAGGCTTGATTGATCCCGGAGGAGGCCCGCCCTGGGCCAGCCGGAGCCCCCCCCCCCCGGAGATCTCAAGTAATTTACAAACAAAGTGAACAAGCCAGGAGGAAAGACTGCAGTCCGGAAACAAGACAGAGGAGTCCACAGGCGCCAAAGTACATGAAGCCAGGCCTGATAACAACTACAAAGGGGGGGGAAGGGCGGCGAGGGACTCGTGTACAACCGTACAATGAGTCCCCCACCTTTCCACATAAAAGGGGCATAAATCTATAGTTTCAGGCTTTTCTAGCAGCCTGAGGTGGCCCAAGGACCAGGTCCCGGGAGGGCCAAGGTCCTCGGATTTTATTATTATTGTCCCTGGCCCCCCTTTTATTGATGTGGACTGTGGCGGCCGCCCTGTGAACCTCCGAGAGACCCTTCCACTTGGGGGCCAGAGCAGCGGGGAGATGGTGTAACCGTAAATAAATTCTAAAGGGACATGATCCACTGGCCTATTGCCGCCCTGCCGCCCGAAAGCCTGGTCCTGCGGGGGGCCAGTAGAGATGGGCGACTTAGGGTATGCCCGTTTCCCGCGCGTTGCTCCCGTTACTCCCCCCGGGCGGTAATGGGAATCGGCGCCCCAGGCTTGAGCTCGCCTGAAGACCGGGTCCCATTTGGGGGGCTCAAAGGCAGCGGAAGATGGTGAATCCGCACCTGCCCCCCCCCCCGTTAGCAGAAAGGCGATTCCCGCCCAAAGAGGCGGGTCTGTCTGAGGGGGGGGGGCAAAGGCAGCGGCAGATTTGGGGGGGGGGGTTCGCCTGGCCCCTCCCTTGGCTATTGCTAGAAGGCTGCTGGCGGCAGGCTTGCCGCCCGAAGACCGGGTCCCATGGGGGGGGGGGGGGCAAAGGCGACCGGCAAGATTTTTTTGGTAAGACCGCGCCCAAAACCCCCCCAAAGCCCCACAGAAGGCAACATGCTCTGTTGGCTATTTTAATTTTATTTTATTTTAACAGGAGCTTTGTGTGTTTTTTCTTGTTTTAAATATGTCTTTGGAAGTGGGGATTTTTATTTATATTAAGTTGCGATTTCCATTTGGACAGGGGAGGGTTGATTAATCGCCTTTGGGAGTGGACCATTAAAGTTTTTCAGTTATGACCCCCTCGCCCTCGGGTTTTGCGGGTTTGTTCAAGCCGTGGTCAGCCTTAGCATGGGTGAGAAATGTTCAAAAGTGGCGCGACCGCGACATTTTACACAACAACCCCTGTTGTCAAAACCCCATTTAGCCCCATAGAAAGCATGGGGGAAAAGAGGGAGGCAATTAACCCCCCCCGCAATGTATTCACTGCTTATATAAGCCTGTTCCCTTCTTCCAAGCATTTTTTTAAAAGCATATTTAAAACTCAACCCCCCAAAAAGCATATTTAAAACAAACTAAAAACTTACCCAACCAACAAAGCATGTTTTTAAAAACCCTACTAAAATATCGCAAGCAACGAGGCATATTTAAATATATAGTAACTACTGGGAAAAACACACCCACCATAAACAGCATAATCTTTAAAAACAAACCCAAACTCAACAAGAGCAGGAGGAAAGAGGGGACAGAACAAGACAAGGAAGAGGGGGGGACCCCAGTACACGAACACAAGTGACGCCGATAACAACAACAAATACCCGGCAAGAGGCAAGGCAACTCGTGACAGACAAACAATGAAGACTGTATCCCACCTTTGCTCACATAAATTTTACATAAATCTATAGTTTCAGGCTTTTCTGCTTCTGAGGTGCCTCCTTCAAACTGGCTTCTGTTTCGGGTATTTCTCCTCTTTATTTTATTATTATTGTCCTTTTAATTTTTATTATATTGTGGATTTCCTGTGCTTTTTAAAAATGTGAACCGCCCAGAGTTCCCTCTGGGAAACTGGCGCGCTATATAAATATAAATATAAATAAATAAATAAATTCTAAAGGGCTAAATCCTTGGCCTATTGAGACCTTCCCTCCCAAAGAGCTTCACTGGGGTGGGGAGAGAGAATGGCCCTTACCTCCTCCTCTTCCTCCCTCCCAGTGCACTCCTGCCCAGGAGAGGGTAGGTGGTGCTTTAATACAGGCCCTCCCCTGCAGCACTTCTGCCTTTCAAACAATGACTTTTAGGTATCTCGAACTCTGTTACCCATCTACATATAAGCACGTTGAAAACCTTGAACAGATCCAGAAGAGGCCAACTAGGATGGTTAAAAATGTGGAAGAAATGTCTTATGAGGAGTGGCTTGGGAAGCTGGGAATGTTAAGCCTTACCAAGAGAAGGCTGAGAGAGGATATGATAACTATGTTTAAATATTTGAAGGAATGTCATATTGAAGAGGGAACAGGTTTGTTTTCCATGGCTTCAGAGACTGGGACGCGGGGCAATGGTTTCAAACTACAGGAGGAGACATTCAGTTTGAACGTCCTGACAGAGGTGTTCAGCGGTGGAATATGCTGCCATAATGGAGGGTGGTGGTGTCTCCTCCTTTGGAGGTTTTTAAGCAGAGGCTGGATGGCCATCTGTCGGGAGTCCTGTGATGGGGGTTCCTACATATGATTCTATGGAAAATATTTTTTAAAGTTTATGTTCGCTACATACACAAGTACAGAAACAGCACTGAATTAAACCCAATCAAAGCCATTCCAGAGGACGACCAAAAAGGTGGGAGGGGATGAAATGAGAACAGAGAGAAAAGGGGATACCCACCAGATTACCTCAGGAAGGAGTCCTGCCAGGAGGAGAAAGGAAGGCTTCCGCTCTGCCAGGGTGTGTTCTCTCCCCAAACATTTCCCACACTCCGGGCATTTGGAAGGCTTCTTCCCTGTTAGGACTATGTCTTGTATTTATTTATTTATTTATTTATTTATTTATTTATTTATTTATTTATTTATTTAAGAGTATTTTTACCCCACCTTTCTCCTTGGAAAAGGACCCAAGGCAGCTTACAGTAATGAGGGATAATATACAATCCAATACAATTAAGACATGTTCAAGTATTTGAGAACAAGGAATTGAGGGACATCTTACAGCACTAATAGAGAAACATTACATTAAAGCAACATGGTTATAAGTAGTCATAAACACAAAGTCTATGTGAACCCATAGATTCATTTAAAAGACACAAAATAGGTAGTCCATCATTCAGGGAAAGCTTGCCTGAAGAGAAAAGTCTTTGCCTGTTTCCAGAAGGACAGCAGAGGTGGGGCAGTCCTGGCCTCTAGTAGGAGAGAGTTTCCTTTTTTTAAAAGCTTTTTTTATTGAGGAAGTAACAGCATACATTTCCAGTCTTTACAAGTTTCCAAAACATTACATCATCCTTTAGTCCCTTCCTCATTAACCCTCCCCCCCCAGCAAGCAGAAAAATTCACTATCCTTTCATAAGAACATAAGAACATAAGAAGAGCCATGCTGGATCAGGCCAAAGGCCCATCTAGTCCAGCTTCCTGTATCTCACAGTGGCCCCCACCAGATGTGTTTGGGAGTGCATGAGACTAGATATCTGTCTCCTGATACCACTCTCCTGCATCTGGCCCTTGAAGTACCCTGGTTTAAACCCTGGAGGTTACACATCTCCATCATGGTTTGTAACCTGTGATGGACTTTTCCTCCAGGAATCTGTCCAATCCCCTTTTGAAGGCATCCAGGTCAGATGCCATCACCACATTGTGTGGCAGGGAGTTCCATAGACTTACAACGCGCTGGGTGAAAAAATATTTTCTTTTGTCAGTTCTTACTCTCCCAGCCCTCAATTTGAGTGTATGTCCCCTAGTTCTGGTATTTTGGGAGAGGGAGAAGAGCTTCCCTCTATTCACTTTACTCATGTCCTGCTTTATTTTGTATGTCTCAATCATATCCCCCCGCAATCGCCTTTTTTCCAGACTAAAGAGGCCCAAATGTTTTAGCCTTTCTTCATAAGGGAGGTGCCCCAGCCCAGTAATCATTTTAGTCGCTCTCTTCTGGACCTTTTCCAGTTCCACTATGTCTTTCTTGAGATGTGGTGACCAGAATTGTACACAGTACTCCAGGTGGGGCCTTACTATTGTTTTGTATAATGGCATTATAATGTTGGCTGTTTTATTTTCAATCCCCTTTTTGATAATCCCTAGCATGGAATTGGCCTTCTTCACCGCTGCCACACATTGGGGAGACACCTTCATGGAGCTGTCCACCAACACACCAAGATCTCTTTCCTGATCCGTCACGGATAACTCAGAGCCCATGAGTTGATAGATGAAGTTTGGATTTTTTGCCCCAATATGCATTACTTTACATTTGGTTACATTTAAAACTCATTTGCCATTTCTCAGCCCATTTCCCCCAGTTTGGAGAGATCCTTCTGGAGCTCTTCACAATCTTCTCTGGTTTTTACCACACGGAAAAGTTTTGTGTCATCGGCAAACTTGGCCACCTCACTGTTTATCCCTGTCTCCAGGTCATTTATGAACAGATTGAAAAGCACCGGTCCCAGGACAGAGCCCTGGGGCACACCGCTTTTCACTTCTCTCCATTGTGAAAATTTCCCATTGACACCTACTCTTTGTTTCCCGGATCTCAACCAGTTCTCAATCCATAAGAGGACCTGCCCTCTTATCCCCTGACTGTGCAATTTTCTCAGCAGCCTTTGGTGAGGGACTGTGTCAAAAGCCTTTTGAAAATCCAGATAGACTATATCAACCGGTTCACCCAAATCCACGTGCCTGTTGACCTTTTCAAAAAATTCTAAGAGGTTTGTCAGACAAGATTTACCCTTACAGAAGCCATGCTGATTTTCTCTCAGCAAGGTTTGTTCTTTTATGTGTTTTAAGATTTTCTCTTGGATGAGGCTTTCCACCATCTTCCCTGGGACAGATGTAAGGCTAACCGGCCTGTAGTTTCCTGGGTCCCCCTTCCTTCCTTTTTTAAAAATTGGTGTGACATCTGCTATCCTCCAGTCTTCCGGCACTGTGGCCGTTTTAAGAGACAAGTTGCATATAACCGTTAAGAGATCTGCAATTTCATTTCTCAGTTCCCTAATAACCCTTGGGTGGATGCCATCTGGGCCAGGTGACTTGTTAATCCTCAATTTATCAATTAGTCCTAAAACCTCCTCTCTTTTAACCTGTATTTGATTTAATTCTTTAGTCAAGAGGGGCGGCTCAGGCAGCGGAATCCGCTCAAGGTCCTCTGTCGTGAAGACAGATGCAAAGAACTCATTCAATTTCTCTGCAATGTCCAAGTCTTCCTTAACCTCCCCCTTTTCCTCTCTCACCATCCAGAGGGCCAACTGGTTCTCTGGCAGGTTTTCCCGTTCTCAGGCTTCCCTTTTATCCAATTTATATATTTCTCCCACTCCTTTAGAATTCTATGTTTCCCTTCTATGTTTTCTTCTTGCATAATTTGTATCCAATTATTTTGAAAAAATTCATGTATATAATCTTTCCATTTATCATATTTCCATTTCTTTTGGTCCTTCCATCCACCCGTTAGTACCATTATAGCTGCTGCTATTCCGTAGTAGTAGACAATCTTTTTTACGCTTCTCCATTGTTTTTCTCTATCTACTAGCCCTAAGAAAATATAGTCTATTTTTTAACACAATCCTTTTCTTTGTAATTTCTGATAACCAATTTTCTACTTTCCTCCAATATGTTTGTATTTTCTCACAGTTCCATATCATATGTACAAAAGTACCTTTTTCTTTTTTACAATGCCAACAATTTTGTGATATGTTATTATTTATTCTATTTAATTTCTGTGGGGTATAATACCATTTATGCAATATCTTCAATTGCATATCCTTAATTTTTTCCAATTTTACCTCTCTTATCCCCCGTAATATAGCCTGAATCTTTTCTGTATTTAAATCCATATCTCCTTCCCAATTATATTTAATTAAATTTTCATTCTGATTTCCCAATCTGACCAAATATCTATAGATCTCAGGAGAGAGTTCCAGAGTCTGCGCTTAGCAGTTGAGAAGGCCCTTTCATGGGTTCCCACGAGACATACCTGTGCGGGTGGTGGGATGGACAGAAGGGCCTCTCCTGATAACCTTAAAACCTGAGTCAGTTCATACTGTGAGATTCGATCTTTGAGGTTGCTAGGACCCAGGTCATGCTGTGCCTTGTATAACAAGGTTTGTGTGGTGACTTAAGCATTCCCACACTCTAGAATTTTGAATGGTTTCTTGAATGCATGGATCGTAATGTGTGCTGAAAGGCAAAAAAAAATGACAGACACTGGGTCTTCAGTCCTGGATTTCAAATGGCATTTCACCTGTGTGGCTTCTGTAATGCTTAGCAAGACTTCCAGAAGCACTGAATCTCTTTCCACACTGCAGACATTCAAATGGCTTCTCACCTGTGTGGGTTCTGTGATGTTTAGCAAGGTTCCCAGACACACTGAACTTTTTTCCACACTCTAGACATTCAAAGGGCTTCTCACCAGTGTGGATTCTGTGATGACTAGCAAGGTTTCCAGCTTGACTGAACCTCTTTCCACACTCCAAACATTCAAATGGCTTCTCGCCTGTGTGAATTCTGTGATGCATAGCAAGGTGTCCAGCTTGACTGAATCTCTTTCCACACCCGAGACATTCAAATGGTTTCACACCTGTGTGGGTTCTGTGATGGTATGCAAGACTACCAGAACTACTGAACCGCTTTCTACACTTCAGACATTCAAATGGCTTCTCTGCTGGGTAGGTCCTCTGATGGCTAGCAATGTGTCCAGTATGACTGAATCTCTTTCCAGAGTCCAGAAATTCCAATGGCTTCTCATCTGTGTGGGTCCTCTGATGGCTAGCAAGCTGTCCAGCTTGACTAAATCTCTTTCCACACTCCAGACATTCATATGGCTTCTCACCTGTGTGGGTTCTGTGATGGTAAGTAAGGGCTTCAGCTTGACTAAACCTCTTTCCACACTCCAAACATTGAAATGGCTTCTCGCCTGTGTGGGTTCTGTGATGCCTAGCAAGGCTTCCAGCATGACTGAAACTCTTTCCACACTCCAAACATTGAAATGGCTTCTCGTCTGTGTGAGTCCTGTGATGGCAAGCAAGGCTTCCAGAATGACTGAATCTCTTTCCACACTCTAGACATTCAAATGGCTTCTCGCCTGTGTGGGTCCTGTGATGGCTAGCAAGGTGTCCAGCATGACTGAACCTCTTTCCACACTTTAGACACTCAAATGGCTTCTCCCCTGTGTGGGTTCTGTGATGCCTAGCAAGGCTTCCAGCATGACTGAAACTCTTTCCACACTCCATGCATTCAAATGGCTTCTCGCCTGTGTGGGTCCTGTGATGGCTAGCAAGGTGTCCAGAGTGACTGAATCTCTTTCCACACTCCAGACATTCAAACGGTTTCTCACCTGTGTGAGTCCTGTGATGGCTTACAAGACCTCCAGAATCACCGAACCTCTTCCCACACTCCAGACATTCAAATGCCTTCTCGCTTGTGTGGGTTCTGTGATGGCTAGTAAGGTGTCCAGCTCGACTAAATCTTCTTCCACACTCCAGACATTTAAATGGCTTCTCACCTGTGTGGGTCTTGTAATGGCTAGCAAGGTGTCCAGCCTGACTGAATCTCTTTGCACACTCCAGACATTCAAATGGCTTCTCACCTGTGTGGGTTCTGTGATGCCGAGCAAAGTTTCGAGAGTGACTGAACCTCTTTCCACACTCCAGACATTCAAATGGCTTCTCGCCTGTGTGGGTTCTGTGATGAGTTGCAAGGCTTCCAGAATCGCTGAACGTCTTTCCACACTCCAGACATTCAAATGGCTTTTCATCTGTGTGGGTTCTGTGATGCCTAGCAAGGCTGCCAGCTTGACTGAACTTCTTTCCACACTTTTCACATTCAAATGGCTTCTCACCCGTGTGGGTTCTCAGGTGTCTACTTAGGTCTCTAGAATGACTAAACCTCTTTCCACACTCCAGGCATTCAAAAGGCTTCTCACCTGTGTGGGTTCTGCGATGACTAGCAAGGTTTCTAGAATCACTGAACCTCTTTCCACATTCCAGACATTCAAATGGCTTCTCGCCTGTGTGGATTCTATGATGCGTACTTAGGTCGCTAGAACGACTAAACCTCTTTCCACACTCTAGGCATGTCAATGGCTTCTCCCCTTGATGAAATTTCCTACGGGAACAAAAGTGTTGATGTGCTAGTAAAAGATTTCTCACATTTGGTGTACTCGTTCCATTCTCCTCCTATGAATGTCATTTGAACCACTTGGTCTTCCTCCTGACAAGTAATAGATTTGTCCATCTTCTCATCAACCTGTTTTCCTCTAAGCCTTTTCCTTCCAGCTTGAGTCTCAACACAGTCTTTTGCTTTTGTACCTTCAACACTTTCCTCTGGCGCTTGGTGTCTTCCTCTTTTATTCTTCTCTGCAGTGTTGTACCTGCAAGATATAAGTGAAATTATTCCCCCGTTGGAATAATGGAAAATGGGGGGAAAGGTTTGGAGAAGGCGAAGAGAAAGGGGGATATTAAAGGGGAGGTGGAACAAAGGTGCGAGGAGAACAAAACTTCAGGAAAGACAGAGACCACAGAGCAATAGAAGCAAGGGAATAGTGCTCCCTGAAGGCTGTAAAAATAAAATACACATGTAAACCTTCTTCATCAGGTTTATCTGAAGAATTTAAGAGTCCAAAACTAAAAGTCTAAATCAGGGCTGTTCAACTTTGAACAGGCCAAGGTCTACTTTTTCCAGCCCGAAGTGCCTGAGGGCTACTAAACTAAAACCTCTACTTACAAATTTTATCCGTTCCAAGCACATGCTCATAAGTAAAAACTTTTGTAAGTAGAGCAGTGGTTTCCCATAGGAATGCATTGAAAACCAATTAATCTGTTCTGGAGGGAACATATTTCAATGCACCATGGCCGTGGAACTACCCCGCTCGGCTGAGATAATGGACTGGCAGAACCAGAACTTTGCTGGGGCAGTGGTGCTCCTTGGGATGGAGGAGGAAGGGGTGGAGAAGTTATCGCCTCACTTTTTTATTGATGGCCGGCGGGGTACTTTTGAACCCTTCACGGGCTACCAGTAGCCCGCGGTCTACCTGTTGGGCAGGCCTGGTCTAAATAAACAAGGCAAGATGCTCTTAGGTGTGAAATCCAGTCCTTCTGGACATTTGGTTTTTCCCAGGCTTATCTCTAAGATGCAAGTTTATTTATGTATTTATTTATTTGTTAGGCTTGTATACCGCCCATCTTTCCGAAGGAACTCCGGGCGGTTCACAAGGAAATATAAACAAAGCCGAAACAATTAAAAACAATTAAAATATAGCATTTAAAAACATTTAGGCCAATGGCGGGGGAAAAAAGATAAGATTTAGTCACCAAACGCCTCTCGGAAAAGCAAGGTTTTTAGTGCTTTCCGAAAGGCTGGCAGGGACTGTGCAAGGCGCACTTTGCTGGGAAAGTGGTTCCACAGGGCCGGGCCAGCCACAGGGAAGGCTCGAGTTCAGGTGGAGGTTTTCCGAGCCTCCCTGGGCGTGGCCACCCACAGCATGTGCGCCCGCGACAACCTAGTTGGTCTGGTCGATCCACTCTGCCAGGTAGTCAGGTCCCAGGCCATGGAGGGTTTTATAAATTAAAACCAAGTAGTTGGGAGTCTGGTCGCAGTTTGATGGTTACACTTTAGAACTGGCCTGTCAATACATGGGGGTCAAAATATAGGGTGGACAGAAGTGACCCCCCCCAAAAAAAAACTCAATTGAATTAGCATGATTATTAATCACTCTTAGGTCTACCTTGGTTCCCATCTTGCTTCAGGTTCCTCCCCCCACTAGTTGAAAGGGCCTTTTAATTCTTCCCCATTGTATGCAGCCATTGTTGGAGTGTGGCAAGGACCCCAGTGGGGGAAGCTGTTGTTAGTTTTTCAGACTGTTTCGCCATGTTCTGGAAGTTTTTCTTCCTGATGTTTCACCAGACTCTGT
Organism: Phrynocephalus guinanensis; assembly: GCA_037367245.1. Classification (NCBI taxonomy): domain Eukaryota; kingdom Metazoa; phylum Chordata; class Lepidosauria; order Squamata; family Agamidae; genus Phrynocephalus; species Phrynocephalus guinanensis. Next base: position 6,846,309 of record CM074744.1, on the reverse strand, counting down.
GTCCAGTATCTTCAGAGGGCAAAGAGCTCAGGGAACTAAGAGTTGTCTCTGTGCTCTGTTTTATAGAGTGAGTGAGACTGTGTGGTTTTAAAGTTAAGACGGTGGAGTTTTTAAAGTTGTGGGGAAAAACAAGCTCTGTATTCATCACCCTTTGCACCCACAGTCTGATTCCGATACAAGGATGACACATTTGTAATTTGGAGCCACAGTGAAGATAAAGGGGAAATAATTTCTAAACTACCTCAACAATATCTACCCAAATACACATTTCACCGTGGAAAAAGGAATAGAGGATAAACGCCCATTCTTAGATGTCATGGTCATACGCAAACTAGACATCCAATTAGGACACAAGGTCTACAGAAAACCCACCCACACAGACAGCTACCTACATAAGAATTCCAACCACCAATGAGGCATAATCAAAACACTTGTAGACCGTGCAAACCGAAACTGTGAAGCTGAATTCCTCAATACTGAACTCAGCCACTTGAATTGGGCCCTACAGGCAAATGGCTATTGCAAGAATGAAATTAAAAGACCCATCAAACAAACAAAAACAAACAAACACCAAACTGAAGAAAAACAGTTCCCAACCAACAAGGTATTTCTGCCATACATAAAAGGAGTCACAGACCGCATGAACAAAGTGTTGAAAAAAACACAACCTACAAACAATATTTAGTCCCACCACAAAAATACAGCAGATGCCATGGTCAGCAAAGGACAAGACGAACCCACTTGCCACTGCAGAAGTATACTGGGTACCTTGTAGTTGTGGCCAGGTATGTATTGGGACCACAAAGTGCAGCATCCAGACCAGAATCAAAGAACATGAAAGACACAGCAGACTAAAACAACCTGAAAAATCATCAGTAGCTGAACAAACCCTGAAACAAACTGGACATGAAACCCTCTTCCAGGATTAAGAGGTACTGGACAACACTAACAATCACTGTGTCAGACTACACGGGGAAGCCACTGAAATCCACAAACACAAGCACAGTTACAACAAAAAACAAGAAAGTCTAAAAATCAACAAAGCCTGGCTTCCGGTACTGAAAACTACAGTCTGCATTAGATCCAAGTTCAATGATTCCCACCCAGGCACAAGCACCATTGCACAAAATAGAACAGCTAACAACACCCATCAACCACAGAGAAGAATCACTGCCGCCCCTGATTGCAGTGAAACTTCTTAATCCCTCCATTAAAACATAATGTCTAACACCTATTCTCCTACATAGGACAAGTTTCTTCCCCTTTCCCACAAATTTAAAACCACACTGTCTCATTCTATGCCCTAGAGCACAGGGAGAACTCGTAGTTCCCTGAGCTCCTTGCCCTCTAAAGATGCCGACCACAGCGTCTGCAGGAAGAACAACTTCCAGAGCATGGCCAAACCGCCTGAAAAACTAACAACAGCTATTAATGTATAAAAACTTCAGAAAAGGTTTTATTATTACAGACTTTTATTTCATCAGTAATCAGTCAAAACCATAACTTGAGTGGGGGGGGGGAATCATATACTGTATCTTACATATTCCATGTTATTCTAATTTATCTTTAAAGAATCTTCCTAATCTAAGCAAACCATTCCCCTAGAGCTGGATGGCATGAATGCAAGTGTGAGTTTCCGACTAAGAATATATCAGGAGAAGAAAACAATCACTTCTGGTTTTAGTTTATAAAACCCTCCATGGCCTGGGACCTGACTACCTGGCAGAGCAAATCACCCAGCGGTCATTTTCTTTTTCTCGCTATCTGTCAGTTTAAATTGCTAATCTCAAGTTCCTGCCAACCGGCAGTTCTTGCTAAGGTTGTACATTTTAATATTGTCTGTTTTGTAGTATTTGTTGTGTGTTGTTTGGATGACTGAACTTGATTCAGCTTACTGTGAACCGCCCAGAGTTCCTTCGGGAAGATGGGCGGTATAGAAGTCTCATTAATAATAATAATAATAATAATAATAATAATAATAATAATAATAATAATAATAATAATAAATAATAATAATAATAATAATAATAATAAACTGTAAAAAACGAATCAACCCCTAGAGAGGAGTAGTAGAAAAGAGCAAAGGACCAAAAAGGCAGAAGAGGGCATATGACAGATAACCCCCATAGCATCCTGGGACACCAATGATCTCCGTAGTCTGGCAAAAGGCACTCCCTCCTGCCCTGGAGGGGGAAGGACCAAATGAAGAAATCCTTCCCTCTACTAGTGGCTCCGGTGTCCTTCCTACCAGATGTTTTTATTTATATCCTAAACCAGGCAGAAGCAGAGAGAGCTTGAAAACACATCCACACACAATATGTTATCCGATAGTAGGCAACAAGACAGAAAACACAAGATTTAACAGGAAAAGCAAGGGGTGAATTGCAACAATTTGCAAGCAAGACCAAAAGAAACAGGAGGAATTAAAAAGGATCTAGAGGTGATCCAGGAAATTACCAACCAGTCAGTTTGACATGCGTCCCAGGTAAAGTGATGGAAACTATCCTAAAAAAATAAAATTAATAAAGCAAAACAAAGCAAAATGTTCTGCTTATATACTGCCCCATACCACTTCAAGTAGTTACTGGGCGGTTTACAATTTTAATTACAGTGCGCAGGCTACACATTGCAGGGTAATAGGCACACAGAAGAGAAGGCACTGCTGAAGGAGTGCCAACATGGCTTTTGCAAGGGCAAATCATGCCTCACTAATATGTTGGAATTCTTTGGGAGTGTCAGCAAGCATGTGGATAAGGGAGATCCAGTTGAAATTATTCATCTGGACTTTCAGAAGGCTTTGCACAAGGTCCTGCGCCAAAGGCCTTTGGAGAAACTTGCCAGTCATGGAATCAAGGGACAGGTGCTGTCCTGGATCAGCAACTGGCTAAAGGACAGGAAACAGAGGGTAGCACTAAATGAACACTTCTCCAAGTGGAGGGAGGTAAAGAGTGGGGTTCCCCAAGGTTCTGTACTGGGACCTCTGCTTTTCAACCTCTTCATGAATGATCTAGAAGTAGGAGTAAATAGCCAACAAGACTAAATTTACCGACACTAAATTATATAGCATAGTAAAAACAGAGAGAGATTGTGAGGAGCTCCAGAGGGATCTCTTGACACTGGAAACCCCAATTACATTTATAAATTGATGTGGTCAGAAACTCTGCTACAAACCAGGAAAGAGACCTTGGTGTCCTGGTGGACAGCTCAATGAAGGTGTCAACCCAGTGTGCCGCAGCAGTGAAAAAAGCCAACTCAATCCTAGGGATCATTAGGAAGGCTATAGAAAATAAGTCAGCAAATGTCATTTTGCCTCTTTATAAAACTATGGTGAGGCCCCATCTGGAGTGCTGTGTACAGTTCTGGTCACCATACCTCCAGAAGGATATTATGGAAATGAAAAAAGTGCAGAGGAGGGCAACCAGAATGATTTGGGGACTGGAACACCTTCCTTATCATCTGAGGCTACCACGGCTGGGCCTCTTCACTCTTGAACAACGGCACCTAAGAAGTGACCTGATTGAAGTTTATAAAATCATACACAGTGTGGACAAAGTCGATAAGGAAAAACTGTTTTCCCTATCGCACAACACTAGAACTAGGGGGCACGCCATGAAACTTTTGGGTGCTAGATCAGAAATGAATAAGAGGAAGTACTTTTTCACCCAGAGGATCACTGGTCTGTGGAACTCCCTGCCAGAAGAAGTGGTGACAGCTGTCAGGCTTGACAGCTTTAAGAAAGGATTGGACAGGTTCGTGGAGAACAAGGGTATCAATAGCTATCATGATGGATGCCTAAGGACAACCTCCGGGTTGGAGAGAGAGGCAGGATGTCTCTCAATACCATTTGCGGGGAATCATAAGCAGGTGAAGACATCTGCTAGGGAATACCCTGAAGCAAATGGTGCACCACTGTGTAAGACAGAATGATGGACTGGATGGGCTGTGGCCTGTTCCAGCAGGGCTGTTCTTATGAGAAAAAGTGGACAGAGAAAGAGGGACGAAGCGGATCTCGGCAGGGAGGAGGGAGGAGGACTTTTGCTCTGCCAGGGAGAGAGGAGGACAAGCCTGGGCAGAAGAAGGAATGCCTTTGCTCGGAACGAGTTGACCCCCTTCCAACCCAGATCCGTTCCCCCTCCTGGGAAAGTAACGCCCGTTCCTTTCAGGCCAACCCTCCCGCCCAGGCTCTCATGGCAGGGGGCTGGGTGGGCAAACACGTCGCCCACAGGCTGGCGGGCTGGCAAACCTCTTCCTTCCTTCCCACCCTCCACTACATCACCCAGAATCCGCAGCCAGCAAGACCACAGGGGTTGTAGTCCAAATATATGTGCCGGTGATTCTCCCATCAGAAAATCTGGAGAATTGATATACATGTATAGAGGCTACAGTAGGCAAAACTCTCACCATCAGACCTCGGCATGGGAGTTGTAGTCCAGAAGAGTAGGTGCGCTTCTTCCCCCCAATTCAGATGCAGGAAAAAGGGAGGAAGGGAGGGCGGAGGAGGAGGACTATTTTTTTTTTGCCGCCATCTATTTCCTTCCTCTCTAGGAATCTCGCCTGGAAAGGCTGCTTTTAACCCTCTCCCAGCCAAGCGCCCAGAGCCTCCCTCTGCCTTGCTCCCAGGAGGCCAAAGATGGGAGCGTTGCTCCCCCAAATAAAATCAGGGTTTATGACCCTCCTCTGCAAGCAGCCCCCAGCTCCCCTCTTTTGGGGGTCTTTGGGGTTTGCAAGCCTGGTTCATCATTCAGGAAAAGAAGCCTTGTTTGCTCCAAGGAAGTGATGCTGGGGCCCCAGTGCTGGGGAGGCAGGGCATGAGTCAAGTGGATAGAGGGAAGCTCTTCTCCCTCCCGCAAAATACTAGAACTAGGGGAAATCCACTCAAACTGAGGATTGGGAGAGTGAGAACAGACAAAAGGGAAAAAAAATTACTCAGCATGTTGTTAGTCTGTGGAACTCCCTGCCACAGGATGTGGTGATGGCATCTGGCCTGGATGGCTTCAAAAGGGGATTGGACAGATTCCTGGCGGAAAAGTCCATCACAGGTTACAAACCATGAGGGAGACGTGTAATCTCCAGGCTTAAAACTGGGTACTTCAAGGACCAGATGCAGGGGAGTGGTATCAGGAGACAGAGATCTAGTCTTGAGCGCTCCCAGAGGCATTTGGTGGGGCTACTGTGAGATACAGGAAGCTGGACTAGATGAGCCTTTGGCCTGATCCAGCATGGCTCTTCTTACGTTCTTATTTTCTTATGTTCAAAATTATCCTGTGCCAGCTCACTCTCACATTTAATTAAAAGGCAGAGAACAGTAATTAGAGAGCCAATTGTAGGAACGTTGAGGGCCTGCTGATCAAGGGATCCTCAAACAGAAGGCTAGGAAATGTCCCAAGGCCCAAGGGGGCACACATGACCACCTCTTGATGGGATAATGCTCTTGCCCCAAAACTATTTGGCAATTTTACTTCATGTGGTGCTTCAAGGAGTCACATCTCTTTCTCTGCACTTTGGTGTTGCAGACTGTTTAGGTGCTCTTTTATTAGGGATTCCCTCGCCATATTTTATATCCCATTCCTTTGTTTTCCAACCATACACTGGATGCCCATGACAACACTTCATGCCTGAGCTGTGTGGGTATGTGAAAAGACGGGCAGGGTCTCGTGACTTGCTCACACAGTCCTCTGCCTTCCTCTGTTTTCTTGGAAACCACCTGATTTTTTTTAAAACAGTTTTTATCACTCTCCAGCAGAGAGCAGTAGAGGATCAGGCAAAAACCCTAATACAGTACAGTACAGTTAAACTGTGTGCAATGCATGTGTTGTATCATTACAGTCGTGACCTACTGTTCGTGACTCCATATCCATGCTATTTTCTTGGCAGTAGTACTGGAGTGGTTTGCCAGTTCCTAGCAAGAAATAAATTCAGGATTTATAGGGAAACAGGACCGTTGCTGAGGTGAAAACTTCCTTTTCCTCTACTTACCCCCTTTCTTTCACTCCCATCTCTCCCTCACTCACAACCCCTTCCCTTCCCATCTTTTTCTATTTTTGTCATTGTGCAGTCGTTCAGTCGTGTCCGACTCTTCGTGACCCCATGGACCAGAACATGTCAGCCCCTCCTGTCTTCCACTGCCTCCCGGAGTTTGGTCAAATCCATGTTGGTTGTGTCGACGACGCCGTCCAACCATCTCATTCTCTGTGGTCCCCTTTTCCTTTTGCCTTCTGTCTTTCCCAACATCAGGGATGTTGCCAAATTCTGCTACCTTGAAATACAGCTAAAAGCTTTGTGATCACATTTAGCGGCTTCTGTTCCAAGAATAAATAAGCTCTGTCAGGTATTATTTTAAAAGTGCATCTAGTAGAGAGGGAGGAGACGAACGAGAGAGAGAGAGAGAGAGAGAGAGAGAGAGAGAGAGAGAGAGAGAGAGAGAGAGAGAGACTCCACGAACAATCCCCTTTTGGGACACCACAGAGCATTTTGATGGCCGTGGGGCTGTTTCTATGACAAAGAGAGCACAGTAGAGCATAGACAAAATTCCATTTGGGAACCTGCCCTACATATGAGGCCAAGACTGGGGTGGCTTCTGTGAAGCTCCGTGATGTAAATATGGAACAGACTATAAGTGTGTGGTTCTATTACTAAAGGGGGGGAAGGTTTTATATTGACGTCAAAGTCCACTATTAAAGTTTAAATTGTGTGTACTCAAACGGTTTAATTTCAACGTGACTGCTGATAATGACTGCTTTATTTCCTCATGGAAATAATGAAAAAGCCCTGTATTTCCTTATGCAGTACTGTATGTTCTGACTTATTAGCTGTTCCACATCCATTCTATTTTTTTTTTAAAAAACAATAGAAACTTTACTTCTGACTGTTGCAGGGTCAAAAACAGACTGGGGACATTTTTTAAAAAGTGTGGTGCCGACAGGGAAAACTCTGGGCTCCAGTCTCCTTCGACCAAGATACACACAATGTCTCAAAGTGTCACAGCTCATCCTGACCAACTTCACAGGGTTGTTGTAGCAGTGGGAAGAGAGTAAATTCTGTCAGCACGTGCCCAGAAACCGGCACGAGACCAAATACAGTGGTACCTTGTATAAAGGAATTAATGTGTTCCAAATGAAGTTATGTTAATCAAATTTTCCTTTGTACAAATTCCCTATAGGAATGCATTGAAAGCGGATTAATCCCTCATTGCGACTGTTTTTTTCTGTTGTACGGATTCACCCCATAGACGATTCTGTTAAGCAAATTTCCCCTATCTCCAGAATTTTTTATGTTGGACAGTGTAAGGGTTTGATCCTTTCTAGGGTCGGTTCCGAACCATAAATGACATCTGAATCGGTTTGCAGATGGACTTCAAAAGGGTTTTTATTAACACCAATGTCATAACAACTTGAACGTACAGCTTCTCCAGGCACTTGAGTTTGTTTTAACAATCTTGAAATATTAACAGTTTCAAATTAACTCTATTCTAAACGGACTCGCTTCTTGGTTTGATATATTTAATAGAACGGGCGACCGGCCATCCCTCGACCCTGACACTGAGTGCCACAGCACGGGTGTCTTGCCCTATGAGCGACAGGGTTTTCCATTCTGCCCGTCCTCCATTCTGCTTGGAATCGCTCACTTGTCTCTGGCCACCTTAGAGGCTCCACCTGAACGGACCATCTAAACTCCTCAGGTTCTCTCCTCTTCCATTTCTTTTCCTCCTCCCGTATCTCACTGACCTCCATCTGAGACGCTGTGTCAATTAAAGTTTTTCCCCAACCGCCTCCTGTCACGTTGCCCGTCTCGCTCTCAATCCCCCCGTCATTCTACTCCTCGTGCTCTACCCATATGTCTCGCGCCTCTTCTGCAACCCATAAAGCTTCTTTCATACATTCTTGCTCCACCACTTTATCTTTCACCGCAACTTTCTCCAATGATATCCCCATCTCTCCTTCTTTATTTTCTTCCTCTTTCTACTCCTTCACGTGCGACATCTCAGACGGCTCACAAACACTTTCTACCTCACATACAGATTTTATTATCATACAAACCATATGAGGGTCCACTGTGTACAGTACATTATATTAATATATAATATGCATACTCTAAATCACCCACAAAAATAGCTCCTGCTCTACAAGGATTGATGGAAATGTATAAGAAAATCTCAGAAAATCCCAAACAGGCATTTGGCAGCAAAACCAGAACGACAGTTTCTGCCCAAGGCTGGAAGGAGCACCTGCCACCACAACGGCACAAACGATGTGGCTTTTTCATCCTCATAACTCCTTGCTTCAAGGGAGTGAGGCCTGTGGGTGGGTGTTTGAAGCACCTGCCCTCAGCGTAAGAAGGGAGAAAACCCTGTTTTCCACTTTAATGAGCCTTGTGGTGCAGTGGTCAAATGCCTGTACTGCAGGTAAAACTGTGCTCACGACCTGGGGTTCAATCCCAGGTAGCAGCAGGCTCAAGGTTCACTCAGCCTTCCATCCTTCCGAGGTTGGTAAAATGAGTACCCAGCTTGCTGGGGGAGTCAGCAATCTGTAGCCTGCATACTGTAATGAAACTGTAAACCGCCCAGAGACTACTTGAAGTGGTATGCGGCGATATATAAGCAGAACACTTTTTTGTTCCAGGGCAGTCTTCTTGCATGGATGCTGGGCTCCCAGAGTGGCCAGTCAGCTAGGTGCTTGGGCAGATATTGTCTTAAGTGTTCCCAAACCAAGCAGCATATCTGGTGCTTGGGAGTAGCTTTTTGGTTTTCTGGCTTTAGTCTCTGTAGAGACTGATGCAAAACTCTTGATCAGAATCATTCGAGCAGCTAAATTATTACTGGGCTGGGGGACCTCCCTTATGAGGAAAGGCTAAAACATTTGGGCTCTTTAGTCTGGAAAAAAGGCGCCTGAGGGGGGATATGATTGAGATGTACAAAATCATGCAGGGCGTGAGTAAAGTGGATAGAGGGACGCTCTTCTCCCTCTCACAAAACACCAGAACTAGGGGACATCCACTCAAACTGAGGGCTGGGAGAGTAAGAACAGACAAAAGAAAATATTTTTTCACCCAGTGCGTTGTTAATCTGTGGAACTCCCTGCCACAGGATGTGGTGATGGCATCTGGCCTGGATGCCTTCAAAAGGGGATTGGACAGATTCCTGGAGAAAAAGTCCATCACAGGTGACAAACCATGATGGAGATGTGTCATCTCCAGGCTTAAATACCAGGCTACTTCAAGGTTCAGATGCAGGGGAGTGGTATCAGGAGACAGATATCTAGTCTCATGCGCTCCCAGACGCATCTGGTGGGGCCACTGTGAGATCCAGGAAGCTGGACTAGATGGGCCTTTGGCCTGATCCAGCATGGCTCTTCTTATGTTCTTATATGTTCTTATGATGTCATGTTGAAGAGGGAAGAGGTTTGTTTTCCATGGCTTCAGAGACTAGGACTCGGGGCAATGGTTTCAAACTACAGGAAAAGAGATTCCATTTGAACATTAGGAACAACTTCATGACAGTTCAGTGATGGAAGATGCTGCCGCAAAGGAGGGTGGTGGAGTCTCCTTCTTTGGAGGTTTTTAAGCAGAGGCTGGATGGCCATCTGTTGGGAGTCCTGTGATGGGGGTTCCTGCATGGCAGGGGGTTGGACTAGATGGCCCTTGAGGTGTCTTCCAACTCTAGGATTCTATGATTCCTCTCCCTGATCTGGAACTGAAAGACCATCGTGGTTTTTTGTTTGTTTGTTTTTGGCTGCCTGCAAAAGTTTATTATTTGTTTCTTTGTTTGTTTATATAGTAAAAATGCAAAGGCACCGAAGGGGGGGGGCTGATAAAATAATAAGCGAAGGAAGAGGATCCCAGGAGCCTCCTCGTGGCCTCCCTCCCTCCTCCTCCTCCTCCTCCTCCTTCATGGGGCTCTTCTTGGTGATTCAGCCGACCGCCCCCGCCCCCCGGGAGGAGGAGGTGGAGGAGGGAGGGAGGCAGAGAGAGAACTGGGTGTGTGTGTGTCTTTGTGTCATTCAGTCCTCCAAGTGGGGGGAGGGGGAGGAAGGCAACGAGTCCCTCTTCCTAGAGCGGCAGGAAAGGGGAAGGTGGGGGGCAGCTCTGCGCGAGGATTTCTCCCCCCCCCTCCGCCCCAAAAAAGGCTCTAGAGAGGAAAAGAGAACCCCCCCCCCCAGGAAGGAGCAGCAGGACGAGGTGGGTTGTGCAATTGCAATTGGGGGGGGGGTTGCAATGCTATTGGGGGGAGGACGGCGGGGGGGGGGAGATATGGAGGCTGGAGGGGAATTGGGGGGGGAGGAAAGACCCTCCTGGGCGTCCCTTTATGGGGGGTGAAGAGAGGAGGGGGATGCTTTGCTGATGAAATCCGTGATGGGGGTGGGGGTCCCAGGAGGGGGAAAAACCCAACTCCTTTGGGGGTCCGGAGGGAGAAGGAGACGTTAAATTTACCTCCCCACTTCTAAGCAACCCCTTTCCAACCTACCCCCTCCTCCTTCCCTTTTCTCTCCCCCGTATTTTAATTTGGAGGGAAAGGGGAGGAAGGAATGAAGGGGGGGGCAGATCCAGGCCAAAAGGACACAACCCCCCTCCTTCCCTTTATCTCTTCCCCCCCCAGCAAGGAAAAAGGGCGGAGGAAGCAGCTTTTAGGGGAGGGGGGGGAGGAGGAGGAGGGGCTTGTGCCATGGAGGGGGGGTCTTTAAAGGGGGGTTGTGGAAGGAGGAGGAGGGGGTGCCCCCCTCCCCCCATAAGAAGAAAAATCAAAGGACATTAAGGAAAAAGACCAGGAGAAGGAATTGGGGGGACAGAGAGAGTGCGAGAGAGAGAAGTTAATCCCCCCCCCCCCAAAAAAAAACAGAACCAAGCTTTCTTTCCCCAACCTCTTCCTCCTATTAAAAATCCCAGCCTGGACCTTGTAATTAATTTCATTTTCCCTTTTCAGTGGCCATGATCCTTTGAGGAGGTGAATCCATATTCTCCTCCCACCCCGAGAAGCAGGAGATCTATTGAATCCGGGACTGGTATCTGTGCCTGAGGGGTTACCTTTGGGGTTCTGGGAACGAGGTCCGTCCAGGTAAGGGTCCCTTGGCCTCCTGCTTAAAGAGTAAGAAGGGGTAGTTTTGGTTGCCCTGATGGAGCCGCCCCCCCTCGAAAGAAGCTGCTTCCCCACGCACAGCATGCCTCCTCAATAATATTTTTATTTCTTTACTGATTGATTTCATACATTTATATGCTTTGACTCCTCAGGGTCATTTAAAGGAGTTAAAACCCCTCACCCACCTCGCCATATAAGCAGTGAAAGAAAAATGAAATATTGACACCCCACCCGCACCACAAAGACAGCCACAGACTCTAAATCAGGGTGCCCAAACTTTTTGTAAGGAGGGCCAGATTTGGTGGCTGAGAACGTGTCAGGGGCCAGTTGCTCCCCGACCCTGCCACCCCACTGCAAGCCCCACCCTCTGACCCAAAAGCCCCACCCACTGACCCCTTGCAACCCCACCCGCAGGAAGGAAGGCAGGGACCAAGGGAGGGAGGGAGGAAGGAAGGAAGGTGGAGACCAAAGGAAGCACAGGGAGCCGTGGCCACAGGTCGCCCCTTGGAAGAGGCGATCTGTGCGACCTTGCACCCCCTCTCCCAAGCTCCCTAACGGTAGTGAGGGTTCACCCACCAGCCCACCCCAAAGCTCCTTGGTGGGGGGGAGTCCCGCTGTCCTGCCCACCCACCCACATTCCCCTGCAGTGCCGGAGCTGGCAGACCGCCCAGCCACCCAATCTTCCCAGCGGTGGCGATGGCACAGCCCGCTCAGTCATTGCCCTGCGTGTGTGCCCAACCTCACAATGTTCTCAGCTATGCTGGTGGTGGCAGCCTGCCCGCGTGCCAGCCCTGTGTGCGCTGCCAGCCCCACAAGCTTCCCGTCGGTGCCGGTGGTGGTGGCCTGCCCTCTCGCTCGCCCACCTGGCCCCTCAAGCTTCCCAGCAGTGCCAGTGTTTGCGGAAGATTTTTTAAAAAAAAAAACCCATGGGGCGAAGGAGGGGGAGGGAGGGGCGGGCCAGCAAGCCGCGGGCCACTCAGAATGGCCTGACGGGCTGGATTTGGCCCCCGGACCGGACTTTGAGCAGGTCTGCTCTAAATAAAGGAAGGGGACTCATAGTCAGACACAGGTGGAGCCTTCCCACTGGCCTCTCCTGCTCTGATAGATTTTGGGTTTTGTACTCCTGATGTTGAGAGCATAAGAACAGAAGAGCAGCCTTGCTGGGACAGGCCATCACAACCCACCCAGTCCTGCGTTCTGTCTCACACAGTGGTGGCTCACCATTGGCTTCAGGATATTCCCAAGCAGATGTCTTCACCTGCTTACGATTCCCTGCCAATGGCATCGAGAGAGATCCTGCCTCTCTTTCCAACCCAGAGGTTGTCCTTGGGCATCCATAAGGATACTACCCATCGATACCCTTGTTCTCCATTAACCCGTCCAATCCTTTGTTAAAGCTATCAGGGCTGACAACAATCACCACTTTTTCTGGCAGGGAGTTCCAAAGACCAGCGATCCTGAAGTTGCGTCTCATTATCCTGCATTATCAATGGCAGTGCGTTTGTTATTTGATTCAAAACTCCGTTTTTTTTGTGGTCATTTATATTTTGCAGGTAAGATACTGTAGAGAAGAAATAAAATAGGAGGAATCCAAGCGTCAGACGAAGAGGTTGAATATTCAGGTGCAAAAGAGGGCATTGAGAATCAAACCAGAAGGAAGAAGTTTAGAAGGAAAACAAATAGATGTAAAGATGGACAAATCCATTACTTGTCAGGAGGAAGACCAAGCGGTCCCGAAAACATCAAAACCAGAGGAAAGGAATGAGCATGGCAAGTGTGAAAAATATTTTACTAGCACATCAACAATTAGGCCCCATAGGAATATTCACCAACTGGAGAAGCCATTTGAATGCCTGGAGTGTGGTAAGAGGTTCAGTCGAGGTGAACACCTTGCTAGTCATCATAGAACACACACGGCGAGAAGCCATTTGAATGTCTGGAGTGTGGAAAGAGGTTCAATCATTCTGGAAACCTTGCCAGCCATCACAGAACTCACACCGGCGAGAAGCCGTTTGAATGTCTGGAGTGTGGAAAGAGGTTCAATCATTCTGGAAGCCTTGCTAAGCATCACAGGACCCATACAGGTGAGAAGCCATTTAAATGTCTGGAGTGTGGAAAGAGGTTCAGTCAAGCTGGACACCTTATTAGCCATCAAAGGACTCACACTGGTGAGAAACCATTTGAATGTCTGGAGTGTGGAAAGAGGTTCGGTCAAGCTGGAAACCTTCCTATCCATCACAGGACCCACACAGGTGAGAAGCCATTTGAATGCCTGGAGTGTGGAAAGAGGTTCAGTCAAGCTGGACACCTTACTGGCCATCAAAGGGCTCACACTGGTGAGAAACCATTTGAATGTCTGGAATGTGGAAAGAGTTTCAGTGATTCTGGAAACCTTGCCATCCATCACAGGACCCACACCGGCAAGAAGCCATTCGAATGTCTGGAGTGTGGAAAGAGGTTCAGTCATTCTGGAAGCCTTGACCGCCATCACGGAATCCACACAGGCAAGAAGCGATTTGAATGTCTGGAGTGTGGAAAGAGGTTCAGTCGAGCTGATAGCCTTGCTAGACATCACAGAATGCACACAGGCAAGAAGCCGTTTGAATGTTGTAACTGAGGATCCTGTTTCTGTCTTTCTGGTACTCCTTTCTACACCCCTTAGGATCCACTCTTTCCAACAGCTTTTGAAAAATCATAGAGTGTGGTAATAACTTCAGTAATCACACAATCCTTGTTTGACAACTCCTTTTAGGATTTCATACAATGTATGTATATGTTAAAATGTAATATGTTAAATTGGCTGAAAGCCAAGGACTAACTTTCTCAGGTAACTGATTACAGATTCCAGACACCTGGTATATACTGGGCAAAATCAAAGAAAAACAAAACAAAACAAAACATTTGGTACCTTATATATAAAATATATACTGATTAATGATTGGACACATGTTAATTGATCTGATATAATGCTGTGCATAATTGATATAATGTCATACGGCTGGTATATGCTAATATAACCTGGTGTAATGTCCAATGATGTAATGTGTTCTGTAGTTTTTGCAAAAGTTGTATATAAGGGAGATGTTATCAGTGACGTTTATCTGGTGTAATTCAGATCACTTTATCTATTGCCATGTTAAACTCTCTTGCTGATGTAATTCTGTGTTGGATGCTTTGTACATATGGCAACTGAATTTCTGATACAGTGGACCTTCATATAACAAGCAGTTTGTTTAACAGAAAAAGCACTTAAAGGGAAAAAAATCCAGAGATGTGATACATGTAGCTCCTCCAAAAAAATTTATGTAAGCGTGGGGGGACCACAACTCAGCTTATCCACAATATACACCCTGGTTGGGTAGACAGCCCATCTTTCTGAGCTGTGAAGCTCACAAATTCAGAACCCGGCTTCCTCAGCCATCCCTTCTCACCCAATCCAAAATTTGGGCAAGCACCCGATCCTTTGCGTTTGTTGCCACGATGTCCCTAACATGCAGTGGCTGATCAGGGAAATCTTCCAACTTCAAAATCTGATTGGGGGGGGACAGGGTCGGGACCGCATTCTGGCAAGGGCAAGCCACTAAGGGCATCGCCCATCACTTTGCCTGGCCGATGTTGGAGCAGATACTGAGAGCCAGCCCCCCCCCCAAAAAAGACCAACATAAGACCCATGGGGCAATGACTTATGGCCTGTAACTATTGTGAAGGGCCTCCCATACAAGAAATCATGAAAATTTTAAACTCCCTTCACAATAGCCAGCCCTTCTTTGTCAATCTGTGAGTAATTTTGTTCTGCAGATGATGGGGTTTATAAGAAATAAGCCACAGGGACTTCCCTCCCATCTGGAAGTTTATGACCCAACACTGCACCTACCTCATAAGGAAGAGCATCGCATGCCAACACAACTGGCAGTTTTTCATCAAAGTGGGCCAAAACAGAATTTGAAACTAATAATTCCTCAACAGCCCAAAAAGTTTTGGCTTGAGGTGGCCCCCAAACCCAAGAGTAAGGTAAGATAAGGTTTATTGTTACGACATCAAGCCAAACATGGAATAAAATAGAATAGTGCAAAATAGAATATGAAAGACATTGGCTGGAAAGTTTAAAAACTGGCATACATTACAGTGATCAATATAAAACAAAAACATTTTTTAAAAAAACCTTTAAGACAACAAATGTAACAATATAAAACCAAGGTTTAAGAATTAATCTAAAATCCTGTGCGAGGGCTCCGCCACTGCCGTCTTGTGTGGAGGAAATGTTGTAACATGGCCTTGTTCTCAGGCTGTGGGGCCTCACAAATGGCTCGTACCTTGTCTTCTGTAGGGTGCAGTCCATTTGCATCCACTCTAAAACCTAAAAGGTTCACACCTGGCGCCCCCAATAAACGTTTTTTTTGCTTTTTCACTTTGAGTCCTGCCTGCTGGAAACGCTGAGGACGGCACGAAATGTCACGTCGAACTCCTCTCTCGATGGTGCAGCAATCAGACATTGCCGAAAAAGGGGGGTGACTCCCGGTGTAGCTTTAAGGAGATCATCCATCAGGTTCTGAAACAACCCAGAGGCAACACTCACTCCAAACAGTAGCCTTTTCAACCTAAATGCTCCCTCGTGAGTCACTATGGTCTGTGCATCTGCCGTGGTCTCATCCACAGACGACTGTTGGTCAGGTGGTGGGTAAATCCATTTTATCAAAAATTTCAGCACAGCCAAAGAGGCCAGCACATGACTGTGAGGATGATAAGGAGAGTGTGCCATCTGAGAGGCAAAGTACTGTATATACTTGAGTATAAGCCTAGTTTTTCAGCCCTAATTTGGCGCTGAAAAAAGGGGTCATTGGGTTATATACGGGTCAATACTTTTAGCCAGTGAGTCAAGTTTGGGTCAGTGGCTAAAAGTCATTTTAGACATTGTGCACCACTTCTCCTGACTCCCCCCTCCCATGCTTAAAATGACTTTTAGCCACCAACTCAAGCACTTGCCTCAGTGGCTAGAAGTCATTTTAAACATCACACACACACCCAGCTCACAAAGGAGGAGTTACCAGGCCCTGCTGCATTTCCCACCCTAGACTTATACTTGAGTCAATAATTTTTCCCAGTTTTGGGGGTTTAATTTAGGGGCCCCGGCTTATACTCGGGTCGACTTATACTCGGGTATATACGGTATATTGGAAGGGCAGGGATTGGAAGAAGAAAGGTCAGGGAAAGAAGACACGAGGAGGGGAAAGGAGAGTTCGAGCGTGGGTATCGGGAATCAAGGGTTAGCAACAGAAGAGGAGGCTGAAGCAATGTGGGTGTCCATGAGTGGGGGAGACGAATCAGATGAGATTTGGAAGGAGGACGAGCCAATAAGATAGACGCACGAGATGGCAGTTGAGCCGCTAGAGTGGAGGGTGGTGGTGTCGCCAGCAGGGACTGATCACAGCCCAATACCACAGAGGGCGGGTTTTCCCCTCAGAGAGCATCGTGAACCTCCCCGCTGGCCGCGGCAATCTTAGTTTCCCAAATCCCTGAAGCTGTGGGTTCCAGAATACCCTGTGTCACCAAACGGTCCTGCTCCTCATCTCTTCGTGGTTTTAAAGAAAATGGAACAAAACAAGCCTTGATCCGTATCAGTTGTACCATAGGGTTCAGCCTCAGAGAAATTGGAGGCCCATTATATAAGCCCAAAGTCTCATCAAAAACTGCTGAAAATTCTTGGCAGATGGTCTCAAAATCTGGCCCAGACGAAACCTGATTTAGCCCGTAAACCCCCTAAGCCCAGAAGTTCAAACCATGACAGACCCAGTAAGCTAGAAAATGGGCCTTCCACCACTATCAGGTCTAGCTTTCTGGCAAACCCTTTATACTGGACCTTCAAGGTGCCCATTTCCTTGATTTTAATAACCTTCCTCTGAAAATCCCACAAATGGATTGGGGCATGGCGAAGAGTCAGCCTCCCCATCTGGGCAAAGTTCTCTCATCGTTCTACCAGAAATGATAGAAATGAGGAGCCAGTATCCAGCTCCATGGTGCAAGGGGAGCCTTCAATTGAAACCCTCACCCTAAGCTTGTTGGGGCCAGGGGATGGCAGTTGCAACACTCGTGTTGCTGACAGGGAGTGTAGCTTCTCTTCCTCATGTGCTTCATGGACTTGATGCCTCAGTTGCCCACCTGCTGACTTAGAATGACAGACCCTGGAGATGTGGCCAGTCTCATGACTTACTCACACTGTCCTCTGCCCTCCTCTGTTTTCTTGGAAACCACCTGATTTTTTTAAAACAGTTTTTTACCACTCTCCAGCAGGGAGCAGTAGAGGATCAGGCAAACTCCCCAATACAGTACGGTACAGTTAAACTGTGTGCATGTGTTGTATCATTACAGTCGTGACTGACTCTCTGTGACTCCATATCCATGGTGTTTTCTTGGCAGTAGTACTGGAGTGGTTTGCCAGTTCCTAGCTAGAAATAAATTCAGGATTTCTAGGGAAACAGGGCGGTTGCTGAAGTGAAAACTTCCTTTTCCTCTACCTACCCCCTTTCTTTCACTTCCTCTCTCCCTCACTCACAACCCCTTCCCTTCCCATCTTTTTCTATTTTTGTCGTTGTTCTGTCGTTCAGTCTTGTCCGACTCTTTGTGACCCCATGGACCAGAACATGTCAGGCCCTCCTGTCTTCCACTGCCTCCCGAAGTTTGGTCAAACCCATATTGGTTGCATCGATGACACCGTCCCACCATCTCATTCTCTGTTGTCCCCTTTCAAACTCTGCCACCTTGAAATACAGCTAAAAGCTTTATGCTCACATTTAGCAGATTCTGTTCCAAGAATAAATAAGCTCTACCAGTTATTATTTATTTAATTAATTAATTATTCTTGGACTTATAAACTGCCCAATTTTCCCAGAGGGAACTCTGGGCGGTGTACAAACATGTCACCCCAGGCATCAAAATAAACATCAAAACCTAACAAATGCACATCAAACATCCAAGTTCCATGAAAAACTACTACAAATACTGAAAAGAATATATAGTGGGTAAAATGACATAGTGTCACTGGCCAAGGCAAATTATATCTGGCAAATTATTTTAAAAGTGTATCTAGTAGAGAGGGTAGAGGTGAAAAAGAGAGAGAGGGGGGGCCTTTTCACACGACCCCTAAACTCCGCGGCAAATGTCTCCCAGCTCCAGAGATTAAAATTGTTTCCCCACCAGCTCCGGAGTTCACAGAAAATTAAGTGCGGCCACGCCCACCTAAGCGCATGCCAGTGCACCTTTCAGGTACCTGCTCTCCAGGGCTGAAGAATTCCTGTTGCAGATAAGAGTGCCGGGCTCTCCTCGCTTGTTTGTTGTTTTTTGTCCCCCCCCGCCCCTTTAAGAGCTACTTAAGAGAATGTAATGCTGCCGGGGCAAGAGCGAGACGGCAGAATGGAGGTGAGCCACGTTCTTTTCTTCCTTTTTTTCTCCCTCCCCTCACGCAGCCAGCAGCCAGGAGTGCAGAGGGGGTGGGAACACAGGAAGAGTGACAAGCCCCTAAGGTCTCTGGTCCGAATTTAAGTGGCCAGCGGATCTTAGGGGTCGTGTGAAAAGGCTCAGAGACTCCATGAACAATTCCCTTTGGGGACACCACGGAGCATTTTGATGGCCGTGTTCAGTTGATTCTGTGGCAAAGAGGGCACAGTAGAGCATAGACAAAATTCTATTTGGGAACCAGCCAAGACTGGGTGCTTTCTGCGAAGCTCCCTGATGTAAATATGGAACAGACTATAAGTGTGTGATTATATTAGTAAAAGAAAAAAAAGGTTTTATATTGACTTCAAAGTCCATTACTAATGTTTAAATTGTGTGTACTCAAAGCCTTTAATTTCATTGTGACTGTTGATAACGACTGCTTTATTTCCTCATGGCATGCACAACAAAAAGGCCTGTATTTCCTTATACAGTACTGTATGTTCTGCCTTATTAGCTGTTCCACATCCATTCTTAATTCTATTTTTTTTAAAAAACAATAGTAACTTTACTTCTGACTGTTGCAGGGTCAAAAACAGACTGGGGACATTTTTTTAAAAGTATGGTGCCGACAGGGAAAACTCTGGGTTCCACTCTCCCTCGGCCAAGATACACACAATATCTCAAAGTGTCACAGCTCATCCTGACCAACTTCACAGGGTTGTTGTAGCAGTGGCAAGAGAGTAAATTCTGTCAGCACATGCCCAGAAACCGGCACGAGACCAAATACAGTGGTACCTTGTATAAAGGAATTAATGTGTTCCAAATGAAGTTATGTTAATCAAATTTTCCTTTGTACAAATTTCCTATAGGAATGCATTGAAAGCGGATTAATCCCTCATTGCGACTGTTTTTTTCTGTTGTATGGATTCGCCCCATAGACGATTCTGTTAAGCAAATTTCCCCTATCTCCAGAATTTTTTATGTTGGACAGTGTAAGGGTTCGATCCTTTCTAGGGTCGGTTCCGAACCATAAATGACTAGAGATGGGCACGACTTAGCGGAATTCCCGTTTCCGTTTCCGTTACTCGTTTCCGTTACGGAACGGAAACGGTAACGGGAATTACTCCGCCAGAACTCGAACTCGAACCGACTAAAGAATAATTGGGTCTGATTTGTCGTGGTCGTTCCTGGCATCGCAGCCATCCCGCAATGCCAAGCGGCACAGAAAAAAAGTTTTTAAAAGTTAAAAAAAAAAAACGATTCACGGCCAAAAAGCAGGCGGAAATATGCCTGCCTGAGGGCACCTACCAGAGAGAAGGGTGGTTTCGGGGGGGGGGTCCCCGGCCTCCCCCCCTCTCCTCCTGTCCCTCTGGCCCTGGGCTGCGCTGGGGGCGGGCATCCTCGTCGTCCCGCCAAAGTCGCAGCCTCGCCGGCTTGCTTGCTGGCAATTAAAGCGGAAGCGGCACAGAAAAAAAGTTTTAAAACTCCCCCCCTATCCCGGGCCAAAAAGCCGGCGAAAATATGCCTGCCTGAGTGAGGGCTCAGGGCACCTACCGGAGGGGTGGTTTCTGGAGGGGGGTCCCCACGGCCTCCCCCCTCGCCTCCTGTCCCTCCTGGCCCTGGGCTGCGCTGGGGGCGGGCCGGGCAATGCATCCTCGTCGTCCCGCCAAAATCGCCGCCGGCCCCCAGCTGCCGCAATTAAAGCGGAAGCGGCACAGAAAAAAAGTTTTAAAACTCCCCCCCCCCCTATCCCGGGCCAAAAAGCCGGCGAAAATATGCCTGCCTGAGTGAGGGCTCAGGGCACCTACCGGAGGGGTGGTTTCTGGAGGGGGGGTCCCCGGCCTCCCCCCCTCTCCTGTCCTGGGCAGCCGGACTCGAGTCGCCATGCCATGCGGTGCAGGCGGGGGATCCAAAATGGGGCGGCGACCGCAATATTTTTTTGAAATCGTGGTCCAAAAACACACAACAAGCACCACAGAAACATGCGAAAATTGCTGTTATAAAACTGCCAGAATTTTTACAGTAGCAGTGGGTTTTTCTTGCAACAAAATGTCTCCTCCCCTGTCCTCTCTCAGTCTCCATTGATTTTATTTTATTTTACTTTATTTACACCTGCGCAATGATGGGCTGGCCAAGTGGCCATGTGGGAGTGACCATGCAAATTTTTGGAGCCATCATGGCCACTTGGCCACTGAGACTTCTGGGATGTGCCAAAAAGCCCACTAAACCCTGCCCTAGCCCCCTAACCCTAACCCTAACCCTAATCCTTGATTCCTTACCCGTACGCCACAGTACACTGTCCTCTTAGTGGGTCAGAGAGGCACCCAGAGGTGCACCCCAATAGTCACCCTAACCTCACCAGTAACTAGCCTAACCCTAGCCCTTGCGCTAAGCTGCTGTCCCCTAAGCCAGATCTACTTGCATTGCACTACACGCAAGTACGATTCCCTTCTTTGTGAGACACAGCGGGTGCGACCCAGTCTTCACTCAGGGTTCTCCTGGATGGACGGTCATGCACCAGTGCACTGGTATCACTAGTCTGCAACTGGTATGCATATCCATATGGCTATGCATGCCCTTTTGCAGCAGCAGGTGAGGAGAGGAGACCCCCATGCCATGAGGGGTCTCCAGGAGCCTGCTTCCCCTTCCTAGCGGATGAGGAGAGGAGGCACCCACGGGTGCCTCCAGGAGCCTGCTTCCCTTTATAGTGGGGCAGCGGAGGCACCCCCCCCCAAAAGAGGTGCCTCCAGGAGCCTGCTACCCCCCCAAACCAGTTTAATGACAGACGAAAAAACGAAAAATGAAATGACTATTTTTTGCGAATTTTCGCAAAAAACGGAAACGAGCCGACATGGGCCGCCTCCGACACACGACAACTCAAAAACGTCATTTTCCCTAGTCGTGCCCATCTCTATAAATGACATCTGAATCGGTTTGCAGATGGACTTCAAAAGGGTTTTTATTAACACCAATGTCATAACAACTTGAACGTACAGCTTCTCCAGGCACTTGAGTTTGTTTTAACGATCTTGAAATATTAACAGTTTCAAATTAACTCTATTGTAAACGGACTCACATCTTGGTTTGATACATTTAATAGAACGGGCAACCGGCCATCCCCCAACCCAGGCACTGAGTGCCGCAGCACGGGTGTCTTGCCCATTGAGCGACAGGGTTTTCCATTCTGCCCGTCCTCCATTCTACTTGGAATCGCTCACTTGTCTCTGGCCACCTTAGAGGCTTCACCTGAACAGACCATCTAAACTCCTCAGGTTCTCTCCTCTTCCATTTCTTTTCCTCCTCCCGTATCTCACTGACCTCCATCTGAGACGCTGTGTCCGTTAAAGTTTTTCCCCAACCGCCTCCTGTCGCGTTGCCCGTCTTGCTCTTAGTCCAGCTGTCATTCTCCTCCTCGTGCTCTGCCCATATGTCTCGTGCCTCTTCTGCAACCCAAAAAGCTTCTTTCATACATTCTTGGTCCACCACTTTATCTTTCACCGCAGCTTTCTCCAATGACATCCCCATCTCTCCTTCTTAATTTTCTTCCTCTTTCTTCTCCTTCACGTGCGACATCTCGGACGGCTCACGAACACTTTCTACCTCACATACAGATTTTATGTCATACAAACCATATGAGGGTCCACTGTATACAGTACATTATATTAATAAATAATATGCATACTCTAAATCTCCTACAAAAACAGCTCCTGCTCTACAAGGATTGATGGAAATGTATAAGAAAATCTCAGTTGGAAAGCCAAACAGGCATTTTGCTTGCGCTTAAGCAGCAAAACCAGAACGACAGTTCCTGCCCAAGGCTGGAAGGAGCACCTGCCACCACAACTGCACAAACGATGTGGCTTTTTCATCCTCATAACTCCTTGCTTCAAGGGAGTGAGGCCTGTGGGTGGGTGTTTGAAGCATCTGCCCTCAGCGTAAGAAGGGAGAAAACCCTGTTTTCCACTTTAATGAGCCTTGTGGTGCAGTGGTCAAATGCCTGTACTGCAGGTAAAACTGTGCTCACAACCTGGGGTTCAATCCCAGGTAGCAGGCTCAAGGTTCACTCAGCCTTCCATCCTTCTGAGGTTGGTAAAATGAGTACCCAGCTTGCTGGGGGAGTCAGCAATGTGTAGCCTGCATACTGTAATGAAACTGAAAACCGCCTAGAGACTACTTGAAGTGGTATGGGGCTGTATATAAGCAGAACACTTTTTTTGTTCCAGGGCAGTCTTCTTGCATGGATCCTGGGCCCCCAGAGTGGCCAGTCAGCTAGATGCTTGGGCACATATTGTCTTAAGGGTTCCCAAACCAAGCAGCATATCTGGTGCTTGGGAGCAGCATTTTGGTTTCCTGGCTTTAATCTCTGTAGAGACTGATGCAAAACTCTTGATCAGAATCACTCAAGTGGCTAAATTATTACTGGGCTGGGGGGCCTCCCTTATGAGGAAAGGCTAAAACATTTGGGGCTCTTTAGTCTGGAAAACAGGCGCCTGAGGGGGGATTTGATTGATATATACAAAATAATGCAGGGCATGAGTAAAGTGGATAGAGGGACGCTCTTCTCCCTCTCACAAAATACCAGAACTAGGGGACATCCACTCAAATTGAGAGATGTGAGAGTAAGAACAGATAAAAGAAAATATTTTTTCACCCAGCGCGTTGTTAGTCTGTGGAACTCCCTGCCACAGGATGTGGTGATGGCATTGGCCTGGATGCCTTCAAAAGGTGATTGGACAGATTCCTGGAGGAAAAGTCCATCACAGGCTACAAACCATGATGGAGATGTGTAATCTCCAGGCTTAAAACTGGGTAGTTCAAGGATCAGATGCAGGGGAATGGTATCAGGAGAAAGAGATCTAGTCTTGAGCGGTCCCAGAGGCATTTGGTGGGGCCGCTGTGAGATACAGGAAGCTGGACTAGATGGACCTTTGGCCTGATCCAGCGTGGCTCTTCTTACGTTCTTATTTTCTTCTGTTCAAAATTATCCTGTGCCAGCTCACTCTCACCTTTAATTAAAAGGCAGAGAACAGTAATTAGAGAGCCAATTGTAGGAACGTTGAGGGCCTGCTGATCAAGGGATCCTCAAACAGAAGGCTAGGAAATGTCCCAAGGCCCAAGGGGGCACACATGACCACCTCTTGATGGGATAATGCTCTTGCCCCAAAACTATTTGGCAATTTTACTTCATGTGGTGCTTCAAGGAGTCACATCTCTTTCTCTGCACTTTGGTGTTGCAGACTGTTTAGGTGCTCTTTTATTAGGGATTCCCTCGCCATATTTTATATCCCATTCCTTTGTTTTCCAGCCATACACTGGATGCCCATGACAACACTTCATGCCTGAGCTGTGTGGGTATGTGAAAAGACGGGCAGGGTCTCGTGACTTGCTCACACAGTCCTCTGCCCTCCTCTGTTTTCTTGGAAACCACCTGAATTTTTTTAAAACAGTTTTTGCCACTCTCCAACAGAGAGCAGTAGAGGATCAGGCAAAACCCCCAATACAGTACAGTACAGTTAAAACTGTGTGCATGTGTTGTGTCATTACAGTCGACTTTTGACCAACTCTCTGTGACTCCATATCCATCAAAAGGGGATTGGCCTTCAAAAGGGGATTGGACAGATTCCTGGAGGAAAAGTCCATCACAGGTGACAAACCATGATGGAGATGTGTCATATCCAGGCTTAATACCAGGGTACTTTAAGGGTCAGACGCAGGGGAGTAGTATCAGGAGACAGATATCATGCGTTCCCAGACGCATCTGGTGGGGCCACTGTGAGATCCAGAAAGCTGGACTAGATGGTCCTTTGGCCTGATCCAGCATGGCTCTTCTTATGTTCTTATATGTTCTTATGATGTCATGTTGAAGAGGGAAGAGGTTTGTTTTCCATGGCTTCAGAGACTAGGACTCGGGGCAATGGTTTCAAACTACAGGAAAAGAGATTCCATTTGAACATTAGGAACAACTTCATGACAGTTCAGTGATGGAAGATGCTGCCGCAAAGGAGGGTGGTGGAGTCTCCTTCTTTGGAGGTTTTTAAGCAGAGGCTGGATGGCCATCTGTTGGGAGTCCTGTGATGGGGGTTCCTGCATGGCAGGGGGTTGGACTAGATGGCCCTTGAGGTGTCTTCCAACTCTAGGATTCTATGATTCCTCTCCCTGATCTGGAACTGAAAGACCATCGTGGGGTTTCTTTCTGGCTGCCCGCAAAAGTTTATTATTTGTTTCTTTGTTTGTTTATACTGTATAGTAAAAATTCAGAGGCACCGAAGGGGGGTGATAAAATAATAAGCGACGGAAGAGGATCCCAGGAGCCGCCTCGTGGCCTTCCACCCTCTCTCCTCCCTCTCCTCCTCCTCCTCCTCCATGGGGCTCTTCTTGGTGATTCAGCCGCCCCCGCCCACCCCCCCGAGGAGGAGGAGGAGGAGGAGGAGGAGGAGGAGGGAGGAAGGCGGAGAGAGAAATGGGCGTGTGTGTGTCATTCAGTCCTCCAAGTGGGGGGAGGGGGAGGAAGGCAACGAGTCCCTCTTCCTAGAGCGGCAGGAAAGGGGGAGGTGGGGGGCAGCTCTGCGCGAGGATTTCTTCCCCCCCTCCGCCCCCAAAAAGGCTCTAGAGAGGAAAAGAGAACCCCCCCCAGGAAGGAGCAGGAGGACGAGGTGGGTTGTGCAATTGCAATTGGGGCGGGGGGTTGTAAGGCTATTGGGGGGAGGACGGCGGGGGGGGAGATATGGAGGCTGGAGGGGAATGGGGGGGGGAGGAGGAAAGACCCTCCTCGGCGTCCCTTTATGGGGGGGGGGAGAAGAGAGGAGGGGGATGCTTTGCTGATGAAATCCGTGATGGGGGTGGGGGTCCCAGGAGGGGGGGGGAACCCAACTCCTTTGGGGGTCCGGAGGGAGAAGGAAGCGTTAAATTTGCCTCCCCCCTTTTAAGCAACCCCTTTCCAACCTCTCCCCTCCTCCTCCCCTTTTCTCTCCTCCCTATTTTAATTTGGAGGGAGGGAGAGGGAAAGGGGAGGAAGGAATGAAGGGGGGGTAGATCCAGGCCAAAAAGACACAACCCCCTCCTTCCCTATATCTCTTCCCCGCCCCCCCCCGCAAGGAAAAAAAGCGCGGACGAAGCAGCTTTTAGGGGGGAGGGGGGAGGAGGATGGGGGGGCTTGTGCCATGGAGGGGGGGTCTTTAAAGGGGGGTTGTGGAAGGAGGAGGAGGGAGTGCCCCCCTCCCCCATAAGAAAAAAAATCAAAGGACATTAAGGAGAAAGACCAGGAGAAGGAATTGGGGGGGAGAAGACAGAGAGAGAAAGAGAGAGAAGGAAATCCCCCCCCAAAAAAAACAGAACCAAGCCTTCTTCCCCCCTCCTCCTCCTGTTAAAAATCCCAGCCTGGACTTCCCGTTATTAATTTGATTTTCTCTTTTCAGCAGCCAGGATCCTTTGAGGAGGTGATTCCATATTCTCCCCCCACCCCAAGAAGCAGGAGATCTACTGAATCCAGGACGGGGATCTCTGCCTGAGAGGATCCCTTTGGGGTTCTGGGAACGAGGTCCGTCCAGGTAAGGGTCCCTTGGCCTCCTGGTTAAAGAGTAAGAAGGGTAGTTTTGGTTGCCTGATGGGAGCCCCCCCCCTCAAAAGAAGCTGCTCCCCCCCCCAGCATGCCTCCTCAATAATATTTTTTATTTCTTTACTGATTGATTTCATGCATTTATATGCTATGACCCCTGAGGATCGTTTAAAGGAGTTAAAACCCCTCGACCACCTCGCCATATAAGCAGTGAAAGAAAAATGAAATATTGATACCCCACCCCCACGGCAAAGACAGCCACAGGCTCTAAATCAGGGGTGCCCAAACTTTTTGTAAGGAGGGCCAGATTTGGTGGCTGAGAATGTGTCAGGGGCCGGTTGCTTCCTGACCCTGCCACCCCACTGCAAGCCCCACCCACTGACCCATAAGCCCCACTCACTGACCCCTTGCAACCCCACCCGCAGGAAGGAAGGCGGGTACCAAGGGAGGCAGGGAGGAAGGTGGAAACCAAGAGAGGAAGGAAGGAAGGTGGAGACCAAAGGAAGCACAGGGAGCCGTGGCCACCGGTCGCTCCTTGGAAAAGGCGATCTGTGTGACCTTGCACCCCCTCCCCCAAACTCCCTAGCGGTAGCGACGGCTCTCCCACCAGCCCACCCCAAAGCTCCTTGGCGGTGGTGGAGTCCCGCTGGCCTGCCCACCCACCCACATTCCCCTGCAGTGCCGGTGCTGGCAGACCGCCCAGCCACCCAATCTTCCCAGCGGTGGCGGTGGCACGGCCCGCTCGGTCATTGCCCTGCATGTGCGCCCAACCTCACAATGTTCTCAGCTATGCTGGTGGCGGCAGCCAGCCCGCGTGCCAGCCCCGTGCTCGCGCCCAGCCCCACAAGCTTCACGTCGGTGCCGGTGGTGGTGGCCCGCCCCCTCGCTCGCCCACCTGGCCCCTCAAGCTTCCCGGCGGTGCCAGTGTTGGCGGAAGATTTTTTTTAAAAAGACCCATGGGGCGAAGGAGGGCGAGGGAAGGGCGGGCCAGCAAGCCGCGGGCCACTCAGAATGGCCTGACGGGCTGGATTTGGCCCCCGGACTGGACTTTGAGCAGGTCTGCTCTAAATAAAGGAAGGGGACTCATAGTCAGACACAGGTGGTGCCTTCCCACTGGCCTCTCCTGCTCTGATAGATTTTGGGTTTTGTACTCCTGATGTTGAGAGCATAAGAACAGAAGAGCAGCCTTGCTGGGACAGGCCATCACAGCCCACCCAGTCCTGCGTTCTGTCTCACACAGCGGTGGCTCACCATTGGCTTCAGGGTATTCCTATGCAGATGTCTTCATCTGCTTCACCGGCATTGAGAGAGATCCTGCCTCTCTTTCCAACCCAGAGGTTGTCCTTGGGCATCCATAATGATACTACCCATCAATACCCTTATTCTCCATTAACTCCTCCAGTCCTTTGTTAAAGCTGTCAAGGCTGACAACAATCACCACTTCTTCTGGCAGGGAGTTCCATAGACCAGCGATCCTGAAGCTGCGTCTCATTATCCTGCATTATCCATGGCAGTGGGTTTGTTATTTGATTGAAAACTCCGTTTTTTGTGGTCATTTATATTTTGCAGGTAAGTTACTGTAGAGAAGAAATAAAACTCCAAGCGTCAGACGAAGAGGTTGAATATTCAGGTGCAAAAGAGGGCGTTGAGAATCAAACCAGAAGGAAGAAGTTGTAGATGTATGTAAAGATGGACAAATCCATTACTTGTCAGGAGGAAGACCAAGTGGTCCCGAAAACATCAAAACCAGAGGAAAGGAATGAGCATAGCAAGTGTGAAAAATATTTTACTACCACATCAACAATTAGTCCCCATAGGAATATTCACCAACGGGAGAAGCCATTTGAATGCCTGGAGTGTGAAAAGAGCTTCAGTCAAGCTGGAAACCTTGCTAGCCATCACAGGACCCACACAGGTGAGAAGCCGTTTGAATGTCTGGAGTGTGGAAAGAGGTTCAATCATTCTGGAAGCCTTGCTAGCCATCGCAGAACTCACACCGGTGAGAAGACATTTGAATGTCTGGAGTGTGGAAAGGGGTTCAGTCAAGCTGCACACCTTACTAGCCATCAAAGGGCTCACACTGGTGAGAAAACCATTTGAATGTCTGGAGTGTGGAAAGAGTTTCAGTGATTCTGGAAGCTTTGCCATCCATCACAGGACCCACACAGGTGAGAAGCCATTTAAATGTCTGGAGTGTGGAAAGAGGTTCAGTGATTCTGGAAGCCTTGCTAAGCATCACAGGACCCATACAGGTGAGAAGCCATTTGAATGTCTGGAGTGTGGAAAGAGGTTCAATCATTCTGGAAGCCTTGCTAAGCATCACAGGACCCATACAGGTGAGAAGCCCTTTGAATGTCTGGAGTGTGGAAAGAGGTTCAGTCAAGCTGCACACCTTACTAGCCATCAAAGGACTCACACTGGTGAGAAACCATTTGAATGTCTGGAGTGTGGAAAGAGTTTCAGTGATTCTGGAAGCCTTGCTAAGCATCACAGGACCCACACAGGTGAGAAGCCATTTAAATGTCTGGAGTGTGGAAAGAGTTTCAGTGATTCTGGAAGCCTTGCTAAGCATCACAGGACCCATACAGGTGAGAAGCCATTTGAATGTCTGGAGTGTGGAAAGAGGTTCAATCATTCTGGAAACCTTGCTAAGCATCACAGGACCCATACAGGTGAGAAGCCATTTGAATGTCTGGAGTGTGGAAAGAGGTTCAATCATTCTGGAAACCTTGCTAGCCATCGCAAAACTCACACCGGCGAGAAGCCATTTGAATGTCTGGAGTGTGGAAAGAGGTTCAGTCGAGCTGCACACCTTACTAGCCATCAAAGGACTCACACTGGTGAGAAGCCCTTTGAATGTCTGGAGTGTGGAAAGAGGTTCAGTCAAGCTGCACACCTTACTAGCCATCAAAGGACTCACACTGGTGAGAAACCATTTGAATGTCTGGAGTGTGGAAAGAGTTTCAGTGATTCTGGAAGCCTTGCTAAGCATCACAGGACCCACACAGGTGAGAAGCCATATAAATGTCTGGAGTGTGGAAAGAGGTTCAGTGATTCTGGAAGCCTTGCTAAGCATCACAGGACCCATACAGGTGAGAAGCCATTTGAATGTCTGGAGTGTGGAAAGAGGTTCAGTCAAGCTGCACACCTTACTAGCCATCAAAGGGCTCACACTGGCGAGAAACCATTTGAATGTCTGGAGTGTGGAAAGAGGTTCAATCATTCTGGAAGCCTTGCTAGCCATCGCAGAACTCACACCTGTGAGAAGCCATTTGAATGTCTGGAGTGTGGAAAGGGGTTCAGTCAAGCTGCACACCTTACTAGCCATCAAAGGGCTCACACTGGTGAGAAACCATTTGAATGTCTGGAGTGTGGAAAGAGTTTCAGTGATTCTGGAAGCTTTGCCATCCATCACAGGACCCACACAGGTGAGAAGCCATTTAAATGTCTGGAGTGTGGAAAGAGGTTCAGTGATTCTGGAAGCCTTGCTAAGCATCACAGGACCCATACAGGTGAGAAGCCATTTGAATGTCTGGAGTGTGGAAAGAGGTTCAATCATTCTGGAAGCCTTGCTAAGCATCACAGGACCCATACAGGTGAGAAGCCCTTTGAATGTCTGGAGTGTGGAAAGAGGTTCAGTCAAGCTGCACACCTTACTAGCCATCAAAGGACTCACACTGGTGAGAAACCATTTGAATGTCTAGAGTGTGGAAAGAGTTTCAGTGATTCTGGAAGCCTTGCTAAGCATCACAGGACCCACACAGGTGAGAAGCCATTTAAATGTCTGGAGTGTGGAAAGAGGTTCAGTGATTCTGGAAGCCTTGCTAAGCATCACAGGACCCATACAGGTGAGAAGCCATTTGAATGTCTGGAGTGTGGAAAGAGGTTCAATCATTCTGGAAGCCTTGCTAAGCATCACAGGACCCATACAGGTGAGAAGCCATTTGAATGTCTGGAGTGTGGAAAGAGGTTCAATCATTCTGGAAACCTTGCTAGCCATCGCAAAACTCACACCGGCGAGAAGCCATTTGAATGTCTGGAGTGTGGAAAGAGGTTCAGTCAAGCTGCACACCTTACTAGCCATCAAAGGACTCACACTGGTGAGAAACCATTTGAATGTCTGGAGTGTGGAAAGAGGTTCAGTCAAGCTGCACACCTTACTAGCCATCAAAGGACTCACACTGGTGAGAAACCATTTGAATGTCTGGAGTGTGGAAAGAGTTTCAGTGATTCTGGAAGCCTTGCTAAGCATCACAGGACCCACACAGGTGAGAAGCCATTTAAATGTCTGGAGTGTGGAAAGAGGTTCAGTGATTCTGGAAGCCTTGCTAAGCATCACAGGAGCCATACAGGTGAGAAGCCATTTGAATGTCTGGAGTGTGGAAAGAGGTTCAGTCAAGCTGCACACCTTACTAGCCATCAAAGGACTCACACTGGCGAGAAACCATTTGAATGTCTGGAGTGTGGAAAGAATTTCAGTGATTCTGGAAGCCTTGCTAAGCATCACAGGACCCACACAGGTGAGAAGCCATTTAAATGTCTGGAGTGGAAAGAGGTTCATTGATTCTGGAAGCCTTGCTAAGCATCACAGGACCCATACAGGTGAAAAGCCATTTGAATGTCTGGAGTGTGGAAAGAGGTTCAGTCAAGCTGTAAACCTTACTAGCCATCGCAGAACTCACACCGGCGAGAAGCCATTTGAATGTCTGGAGTGTGGAAAGAGTTTCAGTGATTCTGGAAGCCTTGCTAAGCATCACAGGACCCACACAGGTGAGAAGCCATTTAAATGTCTGGAGTGGAAAGAGGTTCAGTCATTCTGGAAGCCTTGCCAGCCGTCACAGGACCCACACAGGTGAGAAGCCATTTAAATGTCTGGAGTGTGGAAAGAGTTTCAGTGATTCTGGAAGCCTTGCTAAGCATCACAGGACCCATACAGGTGAGAAGCCATTTGAATGTCTGGAGTGTGGAAAGAGGTTCAGTCGAGCTGATAGCCTTGCTAGACATCACAGAATGCACACAGGCAAGAAGCCGTTTGAATGTTGTAACTGAGGATCCTGTTTCTGTCTTTCTGGTACTCCTTTCTACACCGCTAAGGACCCACTCTTTCCAATAGCTTTTGAAAAATCGTAGAGTGTGGTAATAACTTCAGTAATCACACAATCCTTGTTTGACAACTCCTTTTAGGATTTCATACAATGTATGTATATGTTTAAAATGTAATATGTTAAATTGGCTGAAAGCCAAGGACTAACTTTCTCAGGTAAATGATTACAGATTCCAGACACCTGGTATATACTGGGCAAAATCAAAGAAAAACAAAACAAAACAAAACATTTGGTACCTTATATATAAAATATATACTGAATATTGATTAGTCATATGTTAGTTGATATAATTGTTGTTGTTGTTCAGTCGTTCAGTCGTGTCCGACTCTTCGTGACCCCATGGACCAGAGCTTGCCAGGCCTTCCTATCCTCCACTGCCTCCCAGAGTTTTGTCAAATTCATTTGGGTTGCATCGATGACACCGTCCAACCATCTCATTCTCTGTCGTCCTCTTTTCCTTTTGCCTTCGATTTTTCCCAGCATCAGGGACTTTTCCAGGGAGTCCTCTCTTCTCATGAGGTGGCCAAAGTACTGGAGCCTCAGCTTCAAAATCTGTCCTTCCAGTGAACATTCGGGGTTGATTTCTTTTAGAATGGATAGGTTTGATCTCTTTGCAGTCCAGGGGACTCTCAAGACTCTCCTCCAGCACCACAGCTCAAAAGCATCAATTCTGCGTCGATCAGCCTTCTTTATAGTCCAGCTCTCACTTCCATACATCACTACTGGAAAAACCATAGCTTTAACCATCCTGACCTTAGTGTTGGGATATATTAATGGATTGGTGGGAGATTGGTGTATTATTTGATATTATGTGCTGCGGTCTGATTAAGGAGGAGTCGTAGACACAAATGTATATGAAAATATATTTTGTCTCTATGTTCTAAAGGGGAAAAGGTAAACGGGATGGTCTATGAAAATAATAAAACACTCATTGAATATCTGTACAGATAAATATACAAAATAGAAAATAGGGCAACAGCAGTTGTGTTAGAGCTCATAAAAGGAAATATAAGGAGCTATACACATATATACTGCCTTGCTTATTAAAATACAAAAGAGTAAGATACAAGCTTACATAGCAATAAAATAGTAGTAATTCTCCAACTCTCTCTATCCCTCTGGAGACAAACGTCAGGCAGGTCAGAACGTGGCTGAGGAGAGAGTGTTTGAGGCTAGCACCATTACTTAAATAGT
The DNA here is from genome assembly GCA_037367245.1 of Phrynocephalus guinanensis. Taxonomy (NCBI): domain Eukaryota; kingdom Metazoa; phylum Chordata; class Lepidosauria; order Squamata; family Agamidae; genus Phrynocephalus; species Phrynocephalus guinanensis. The sequence goes on along the minus strand of CM074744.1, from coordinate 6,813,956 downwards.
GAGGTCTTAAAGAGATATACAAACTGCTGACTCATACTGAGATTAGTTTGCCATATGTTTGGATGTAGGCCTTGCTATGCCAACACTTAGTTGGCAAAGTGATGTCTCTGCTCTTTAGGATGCTATCTAGGTTTGCCATTGCTTTCCTCCCAAGAAGCAGGGGTCTTTTTATTTCGTTGCTGCAGTCGCCATCTGCAGTGATCAAGGAGCCCAAGAAAATAAACTCTGTCATTGCCTCCATTTCTTCCCCTTCTATTTGCCAGGAGGTGATGGGACCGGTGGCCATGATCTTAGTTTTTTTGATGTTGAGCTTCAGCCCATTTTTTTCACTCTCCTCTTTCACCCTCATTAAGAGGTTCTTTAATTCTTCCTCACTCTCTGCTATTAGAGTAGTATCATCTGCGTATCTGAGGTTGTTGATATTTCTTCCGGCAATCTTAATTCCGGCTTGTGATTCATCCAGACCTGCCTTTCTCATGATGTACTCTGCATATAAGTTAAATAGGCAAGGTGACAGTATACAGCCTTGTCGTACTCCTTTCCCAATTCTAAACCAGTTAGTTATTCCATATTCAGTTCTGACGGTTGCTGCTTGTCCCACATATAGATTTCTTAGGAGACAGATAAGGTGGTCAGGCACTCCCATTCCTTTAAGGACTTGCCATAGTTTGTTGTGGTCTACACAGTCGAAGGCTTTGGCATAGTCAATGAAGCAGAAGTAGATGTTTTTCTGGAACTCTCTGGCTTTCTCCATAATCCAGCGCATGTTGGCGATTTGATCTCTAGTTCCTCTGCCCCTTCGAAATCCAGCTTGTAGCTCCGGAAGTTCTCTTTCCACATACTGCTGAAGCCTGCCTTGTAGAATTTTGAGCATAACCTTGCTAGCATGTGAAATGAGTGCAATTGTGCGATAGTTGGAGCATTCTTTGGCGTTTCCTTTCTTTGGGATTGGGATGTAGACTGATCTTTTCCAGTCCTCTGGCCACTGCTGGGTTTTCCAAATTTGCTGGCATATCTTATGCAGCACCTTTACAGCATCCTCTTTTAAGACTTTAAAGAGTTCAATTGGAATGCCGTCACCTCCACTGGCCTTGTTGTTTGCAATGCTTTCTAAGGCCCACTTGACTTCACTATCCAGGATGTCTGGCTCCAGGTCGGCAATTACGCTATCTTGGTTATCAGGGACATCCAGATCTTTCTGATACAATTCTTCTGTATATTCTTGCCATCTCTTCTTGATCTCTTCTGCTTCAGTTAGGTCCCTACCATTTTTGTCCTTTATCATATCCATCTTTGCACGAAATACCCCTTTAATATCTCCAATTTTCTTGAACAGATCTCTGGTTTTTCCCTTTCTGTTGTTTTCCTCTATTTCTTTGCACTGTTCATTCAAGAAGGCCGCCCTGTCTCTCCTTGCTATTCTTTGGAAGTCTGCATTCAATTTTCTGTATCTTTCCCCTTTCTCCCTTGCATTTTGCATCCCTTCTCTCCTCCACTATTTGTAGGGCCTCGTTGGACAACCACTTTGCTTTCTTGCATTTTCTTTTCTTTGGAATATTTTTCATTGCAGCCTCCTGTACAATGTTACAAGCCTCCATCCATAGTTCTTCAGGTGTTCTGACCACCAAATCTAGTTCCTTGAATCTATTCTTCACCTTCACTGTGTATTCATATGGGATTTGACTTAGGTTATACCTGACTGGCCCAGTGATCTTCCCTACTTTCTTCAGTTTAAGTTTGAATTTTGAAATAAGAAGCTGATGATCTGAGCCACAGTCAGCACCAGGTCTTGTTTTTGCTGACTGTATAGAGCTCCTCCATCTTTGGCTGCAGAGAACATAGTCAATCTGATTCCGGTATTGTCCATCTGGTGATGTCCATGTGTAGAGTCGCCTTTTGTGTTGTTGGTAAAGAGTGTTTGCAATGACCAGCTTGTTCTCTTGACAAAACTCAATTATCCTTTGCCCTGCTTCATTTGGAACTCCAAGGCCAAACTTGCCAGTTATTCCTTTTATCACTTGACTCCCTACTTTAACATTTCAATCCCCTATGATGAGAAGAACATCTTTCTTTGGTGTCAGTTCTAGAAGTTCTTGTAAGTCTTCATAAAATTGGTCAATCTCAGACTCTTCAGCACCGGTACTTGGTGCTTAAACGTGGATTACTGTGATGTTCAAAGGACTGCCTTGGAATCGTACCGAGATCATTCTATCAATTTTTAGGTTGTATCCCAGCACTGCTTTTCTCACTCTATTGTTGACTATGAAGGCTACTCCATTTCTTCTATGGGATTCTTGCCCACAGTAGTAGATGTGATAGTCATCTGAACTGAATTCACCCATTCCTGTCCATTTAAGTTCACTGATGCCCAGGATGTCAATGTTTATTCTTTCCATCTCACGTTTGACCACATCCAGCTTACCCTGGTTCATAGATCTCACATTCCAGGTTCCTATGCAGTATATTTCTTTGCAACATTGGACTTTCCTTTCTCTTCCAGGCACGTCTGCAGCTGAGCGTCCTTTCGGCTTTGGCCCAGCCACTTCATTAGCTCTGGAGCTACTTGTACTTGTCCTCCGCTCTTCCTCAGTACCATGTTGGACACCTTCCGACCTGAGGGGCTCATCTTCCATCGTCATATCTTTTAGCCTTTTGTTTCTGACCATGGGATGTTCTTGGCAGGGATACCAGGGTGGCTTGCCAGTTCCTACCCCAGGAAGTCTTATTTCAGGCCTCATTGTCACCAGTGTAATTAGCCTTACAATGATGAGAGCACAGTTCAGCCTGTTTTATTTTGTAGCCTCACTGATCAACTGGGGCACAAAAGTAGAAATGTGCCCCATTTATAAGATATTCCAGACTGAGGCATGATATAATGCTGTGGCATGATATAATGCTGTGGTATAATTGATATAATGTCGTACGACTGGTATATGCTAATATAACCTGGTGTAATGTCCAATGATGTAATGCGTTCTGTAGTTTTTGCAAGAGTTGTATATAAGGGAGATGTTATCAGTGACGTTTATCTGGTGTAATTCAGATCACTTTATCTATTGCCATGTTAAACTCTCTTGCTGATGTAATTCTGTGTTGGATGCTTTGTACATATTGCAACTGAATTTCTGATACAGTGGACCTTCGTATAACAAGCAGTTTGTTTAACAGAAAAACCACTTAAAGGAAAAAAAATCCAGAGATGGGATACATGTAGCTCCTCCAAAATCTTTTTATGTAAGCATGGTGGGGACCACAACTCGGCTTCTCCACAATATACACCCTCATTGGGTAGACAGCCCATCTTTCTGAGCTGTGAAGTTCACAAATTCAGAACCCTTCTCACCCAATCCAAAATTCGGGCAAGCACCCAATCCTTTGCGGTTGTTGCCACAATGTCCCTAACATGCAGTGGCTGATAAGTGAATTCTTCCAACAGCAAAATCTGATGGGCGGGAACAGGGTCGGGACCGCATTCTGGCAAGGGCAATCTACTAAGGGCATCAGCATGGCCCATCACTTTGCCTGGCCGATGTTGGAGCAGATACTGAGAGCCAGCCAAAAAAAAAATGACCCAGCACAAGACCCATGTGGAAAATATCTGAGGGGTCAGGCTCAGCAGATCCAAGCAACGGCTTGTGGTCTGTAACTATTGTGAAGGGCCTCCCATACAAGAAATTATGAATTTTTAAACTCCCTTCACAATAGCCAGCCCTTCTTTGTCAATATGTGAGTAATTTTGTTCTGCAGATGATGGGGTTTATAAGAAATAAGCCACAGGGACTTCCCTCCCATCTGGAAGTTTATGACCCAACACTGCACCTACCTCATAAGGAGGAGCATCGCATGCCAACACAACTGGCAGTTTTTCATCAAAGTGGGCCAGAACAGAATTTGAAACTAATAATTCTTCAACAGCCCAAAAAGTTTTGGCTTGAGGTGGTCCCCAAACCCAAGGGTAAGGTAAGATAAGGTTTATTGTTACGGCATCAAGCCAAACATAGGATAAAATAGAATAGTGCAAAATAGAATATTAAAGACATTGGCTGGAAAGTTTAAAAACTGGCATACATTACAGTGATCAATATAAAACAAAAACGTTTTTTAAAAAAAACCTTTAAGACAACAAATGTAACAATATAAAACCAAGGTTTAAGAATTCATCTAAAAGCCTCTGAGAGGGCTCCGCCACTGCCGTCGTGTGTGGAGGAAATGTTGTAACATGGCCTTGTTCTCAGGCTGTGGGGCCTCACAAATTGCTCGTACCTTGTCTTCTGTAGGGTGCAGTCCATTTGCATCCACTCTAAAACCTAAAAAGTTCACACCTGGCACCCCCAATAAACATTTTTGCTTTTTCACTTTGAGTCCTGCCTCCTGGAAACGCTGGAGGACGGCACGAAGTGTCACGACGAACTCTCTCGATGGTGCAGCAATCAGACATTGCCGTGAAAAGGGGGGTGACTCCCGGTATACCTTTAAGGAGATCATCCATCAGGTTCTGAACAACCCAGAGGCAACACTCACTCCAAACAGTAGCCTTTTAACCCTAAATGCCCCCTCGTGAGTCACTATGGTCTGTGCATCTGCCATGGTCTCATCCACAGGCAACTGTTGGTCAGATTGTGGGTAAATCCATTTTATCAAAAATTTCAGCACAGCCAAAGAGGCCAGCACATGACTTTGAGGATGATAAGGAGAGTGTGCGGTCTGAGAGGCAAAAAAGTATATTGGAAGGGCAGGGATCGGAAGAAGAATGGTCAGGGAAAGAAGACACGAGGAGGGAAAAGGAGAGTTCGAGCGTGGGTATCTGGAATCAAGGGTTAACAGAAGAGGTGGCTGAAGCAATGTGGGTATCCGTCGGTGGGGGAGACGAACCAGATGAGGAGATTTGGAAGGAGGACGAGCCAATAAGAGAGACGCACGAGATGGCAGTTGAGCCACTAGAGTGGAGGGTGTTGGTGTCGCCAGCATGGACTGATCACAGCCCAATACCACCGAGGGCGGGTTTTCCTCTCAGAGAGCATCGTGAACCTTCCCGCTGGGCTCGGCAATCGGAGTTTCCCAAATCCCTGAAGCTGTGGGTTCCAAAATACCCTGTGTCACCAAACGGTCCTGCTCCTCATCTCTTCGTGGTTTTAAAGAAAATGGAACAAAACAAGCCTTGATCCATATCAGTTGTACCACAGGGTTCAGCCTCAGAGAAATTGGAGGCCCTTTATGTAAGCCCAAAGTCTCGTCAAAAACTGCTGAAAATTCTTGGCAGATGGTCTCAAAATCTGCCCCAGACGAAACCTGATTTAGCCCGTAAACCCCTAAGCCCAGAAGTTCAAACCAAGACAGACCCAGTAAGCTAGAAAATGGGCCTTCCACCACTATCAGGTCCAGCTTTTTGGCAAACCCTTTATACTGGACCTTCAAGGTGCCCATTTCCTTGATTTTTAATAACCTTCCTCTGAAAATCCCACAAACAGATTGGGGCGTGGCGAAGAGTCAGCCCCCCCCCCCCCCCGCATCTGGGCAAAGTTCTCTCATCGTTCTAGCAGAAATGATAGAAAATGAGGAGCCAGTATCCAGCTCCATGGTGCAAGGGGAGCCTTCAATTGAAACCCTCACCCTAAGCTTGTTGGGGCCAGGGGATGGCAGTTGCAACAAATGTGTTGCTGACAGGGAGTGTAGCTCCTCTTCCTCATGTGCTTCATGGACTTGATGCCTCAATTGCCCACCTGCTGACTTAGAATGACAGACCCTGGAGATGTGGCCCGTCTCATGACTTGCTCACACCGTCCTCTGCCCTCCTCTGTTTTCTTGGAAACCACCTGATTTTTTTAAAACAGTTTTTTACTGCTCTCCAGCAGGGAGCAGTAGAAGATCAGGCAAAAACCCCAATACAGTACAGTACAGTTAAACTGTGTGCATGTGTTGTATCATTACAGTCGTGACCTACTGTTCGTGACTCCATATCCATGGAGTTTTCTTGGCAGTAGTACTGGAGTGGTTTGCCAGTTCCTAGCAAGAAATAAATTCAGGATTTATAGGGAAACAGGAAGGTTCCTGACATGGAAACTTCCTTTTCCTCTACCTACCCCCTTTCTTTCACTCCATATCTCCCTCACTGGCAACCCCTTCCCATCCCATCTTTTTCTATTTTTGTTGTCGTTGTACAGTTGTTCAGTCTTGTTCAGCTCTTTGTGACCCCATGGACTACAACACGCCAGGCCCTCCTGTCTTCCACTGCCTCCCGGAGTTTGGTCAAACCCATGTTGGTTGCATCGATGACACCGTCCAACCATCTCATTCTCTGTTGTCCCCTTCCAAACTCTGCCACCTTGAAATACAGCTAAAAGCTTTATTCCCACATTTAGTAGCTTCTGTTCCAAGAATAAATAAGCTCTGACAATTATTATTTTAAAAGAGCATCTAGTAGAGAGAGGAGGAGACGACAGAGAGAGAGAGAGAGAGAGAGAGAGAGAGAGAGAGACTCCAGGAACTATCCCCATTTGGGACACCACGGGGCATTTTGATGGCCGTGTTCACATGTTGTTTCTGTGGCAAAGAGGGAGTAGAGCATAGACAAAATTCTATTTGGGAACCACCCTTACATACAAGGCCAAGATTGGGTGCCTTCTGTGAAGCTTCCTGATGTAAATATGGAACAGACTACAATGGACCCTTGTATAAAAGTTTGTATAACATAAAATCTGCACAACATAAAAAAATTCCAGAGATAGGGGAAATTTGCTTAACATAATCGCCTATGGGGTGAATCCGTACAACATAAAAATGGGATTACTCCATTTTCAATGCATTCCTATGGGAAATTTGTTTAAAGGAAAATTTGCTTAACATAATTTCATTTGGAACAAATTAATTCCTTTATGCAAGGTGTTGTTCAGTCGTTCAGTCGTGTCCGACTCTTCGTGACCCCATGGACCAGAGCTCACCAGGCCTTCCTGTCTTCCACTGCCTCCCAGAGTTTGGTCAAATCCATATTTGTTATACAAGGGTCCACTGTATAGAGTTTGTTGTCGTTCAGTCGTTCAGTCGTGTCCGACTCTTCGTGACCCCATGGACCAGAGCTCACCAGGCCTTTTGTCTTCCACTGCCTCCCAGAGTTTGGTCAAATCCATTATTTGTTATACAAGGGTCCACTGTATAGAGTTTGTTGTCGTATCAGTCGTTTCGTGTCCGACTCTTTGTGATCTCATGAACTCACCAGGCCTTCCTATCTTTTTATTTCATTGCTGCAGTCACCATCTGCAGTGATCAAGGAGCCCAAAAATAAACTGTGTCATTGCCTCCATTTCTTCCCCTTCTATTTGCCAGGGGGTGATGGGACCGGTGGCCATGACCTTAGTTTTTTAAATGTTGAGCTTCAGCCCATTTTTTTCACTCTCCTCTTTCACCCTTATTAAGAGGTTCTTTAATTCCTCCTCACTTTCTGCTATCAGAGTAGTATCATTGCGTATCTGAGGTTCTTGATATTTTTTCCGGCAATCTTATACAAGGTACCACAGTTTCTGCCCAAGGCTGGAAGGAGCACCTGCCACCACAACCGCACACAGGATGTGGCTTTTTCCTCCTCACAACTCCTTGCTTCAAGGGAGTGAGGCTTGTGGGTGGGTGTTTGAGGCACCTGCCCTCAGAGTGAGCGGGAGAAAACCCTGTTTTCCACTTGTTCCAGGGCAGTCATCTTGCAGGGATGCTGGGCCCCCAGAGTGGCCAGTCAGCTAGGTGCTTGGGCAGATATTGTCTTAAGGGTTCCCAAACCAAGCAGCATATCTGGTGCTTGGGAGCAGCTTTTTCGTTTTCTGGCTTTAGTCTCTGTAGAGACTGATGCAAAACTCTTGATCAGAATCATTCGAGCGGCTAAATTATTACTGGGCTGGGGGACCTGCCTTATGAGGAAAGGCTAAAACATTTGGGGCTCTTTAGTCTGGAAAAAAAGTGCCTGAGGGGGGATATGATTGAGACGTACAAAACAATGCAGGGCATGAGTAAAGTGGATAGAGGGACGCTCTTCTCCCTCTCACAAAATACCAGAGCTAGGGGACATCCACTCAAATTGAGGGCTGGGAGAGTGAGAACAGACAAAAGAAAATATTTTTTCACCCAGCGCGTTGTTAGTCTGTGGAACTCCCTGCCACAGGATGTGGTGATGTCATCTAGCCTGGATGCCTTCAAAAGGCGATTGGACAGATTCCTGGAGGAAAAGTTCATCACAGGTTACAAACCACAATGGAGATGTGTAATCTCCAGGCTTAAAACTGGGGTACTTCAAGGACCTGATACAGGGGAGTGGTATCAGGAGACAGATATCTAGTTCAGTGTGCTCCTAGTCTCATTTGGTGGGGCCTTTTTGAGATACAGAAAGCTGGACTAGATGAACCGTTGGCCTGATTGAGCATGGCTCTTCTTATGTTCTTATGTTATTCTGAGGGGAAATGAGGTTGGAACGGAAGCCATTTTGTGCAGGGTCTGCTAGGCAGAAAGGAGACCCAAGATGGCAGCAGGATGTACAGCAGCTGGTCAATAACGGAATTATCTGTGTTGCATATAGATCAAAATGACTATCTCAAGCTGGGATTTCCACATCATGGAGAAGGATGAATACTATATCTGCCACAGTTCTGAGTCAAGCAATTAAAAACCGGTTCCCAATATTCTGTCATAGGAAAACAAAAAAGGTTGTGCCTTATCAGATGAATCTAACCCAGTGTGCCTTCTGCATGGTCAGAGGCAGAGTCTTTCCATTGATACTTTTCAAAAACAGCTTTTGCCAGTGAGAAAAATGGCCAGAGTATGCTCAGAGGCACTGCGTTCTCAAGTTCATTCAGCAAAATGAAAATTCTCAGTATGCACTCAAACATTTAGATTACAATTTGGTTTCTTAGAACAGGGAATGCAATACAGTATATAGACATGAATGTGGAGAGTGTAGATTACATAAACATCCAGACCATGGATGAAGTTACATGGTGTTTTGAAACTAAAAGATAATGAACCAGGAAGGTTTTTTTTTAATTATCACTTAATTCTGTGTAGACATGGGCACGACTCGGCAAAATTGTCGTTTCCGTTTTCGGTTATCGTTATCGTTACATAACGGAAATGGTAACGATAATTACGCCGCTCCATCTCGAATCCGACCCGAAAAAAGAAAAATTGGGTCGGGTTTGTCGTTGTCGTTAATGGCATTGCGGCGATCGCATGCCATTGCGAACAAGCAGCACAGAAAAAAAGTTTTAAAAAGTAAAAAAAACAACCCGATTCCCGGCCAAAAAAACAGGCGAAAATATGCCTGCCTGAGTGAGGGCACCTACCAGAGGGGTGGTTTCGGGGGGGGGTCCCCGGCCTTCCCCCCTCTCCTTTCCTGGGCTGCTTGCACCAGGCTGGGGGGGGGGGTCATCCTCGTCGTCTCTATGCCATGCGGTGGGGGGGGATCCAGAATGGCAACTGCAATATTTATTTTTAAATCGTGGTCCAAAAACCCACTAAAGCCCAACACAAACATGTGAAAATTAGGTATTTTAAATGCCAGAATTTTTATAGTAGTAGCAGTGGGTTTTTCTTGCAATAAAACGTCTCCATTGATTTTATTTTATTTTTATTTTTATTTTTTTACACCTGCGCAATGATGGGCTGGCCATGGGATGGGACCATGCAAATTTTTTGAACCATTCCACCAATCACATGGCCAGGTTTTGACTGAGACTTCTGGATGTGCCAGAGGGCATAAAAAGCCGAGGCACCTTCCAGAAGTCGCAGTTGGGTCTGGATGTGGAGGAAGGTGGAGGGCTGTGTGGCTGGCTGCTGCTAGCTAATGCTTTCGATTCCGCTGGAGGCTTTCTATTCGAAATTTGGAGGGAGGGAGTGGAGGCTTTAGATTTAAGTTAGGCCGGCAGGGAGGGAATTATTGAATTTAGAAAATAGTTTCATTTCCTTGATTCCCTGGCTGCAGCTTTGCAGCAGTTTATTCTTTTTTCCCCCTCTTGCAGTTTGAGAGGATTTTTTTTTTTATTGGGTAAAGGGGGGAGGTTCGAGTGGGAGGGGGAGGAGGTGTGGATTTATTTCAAAAATATGCAGTCTCATGCAACAATATTATTCATCATCATCACCCAATTTAAAGTGTTTTCCGCCTGCTCTGGGTCATTACGGGACGCCCCCATGCTGGGACGTCAAATCGCGCTAAATCGCGGTGGAAACGACAAATGATAAACGACAAACGGAAATGACAAATTTTTGAAATTTTTTGCGACAAACGGAAACGACCCGAAACGGACCCGTTCCGACAAACGACAACTGAGACGTCATTTTTTCTGGTCGTGCCCATCTCTAATTCTGAGACCAGAGTTTTTGCCCAAGTGTGACACAGGGATGAAATGACTTTCTCTTCAGGCAAGCTTTCCCTGAAGGATGGACGACCTAATGAGTCTTTTATATGAATATATAGGATCACATCGACTTTGTGTTTATAACTACTTATAAACTTATGTGATCACATTGATGCTATGTTTCCAATGTTAGTTTCCATCACTCATAACTTTACATGGAACTTTCCTTTCAACTGCTCGTGTTCTCTTCTAACTTTATATGGAACTTTACTCTCTTTTTAACTGCTCACGTTCTCTTGTAGCTTTAATGTAATGTTGTCTGTTAATGCTGTAAGATGTCCCTCAGTTCCCTGTTCTCAATACAGTGGTACCTTGTATAAAGGAATTAATTTGTTCCAAAGGAAATGATGTTAAGCAAATTTTCCTTTATACAAATTTCCCATAGGAATGCATCGAAAACAGAGTAATCCCTAATCGCAACCATTTTTATGTTGTACAGATTCCCCCCCCCCCATAGCCAATTCTGTTCAGCAAATTTCCCCTATCTCTGGAATATTTTATGTTGTACAGAATTTATGTTATACAAACCATTTATTATATGAGGGTCCACTGTACTTGAACATTTCTTAATTGTACTGGAATGTATATTATTCCTCATTAGTATAAGGCGCCTTGGGTCCTTTTCCAAGGAGAAAGGTGGGGTAAAAATGCTCTAAAATAAATAAACTGCAAGGAAACATCTAGAAGCCATCAGTTCATAGGAATAGACAACTTAATCCATATAATCATATAGATTCATAGAGTTGGAAGAATCCTCAAGGACCACCCAATCCAACGCCTTGCCATGCAGTAACCCCCATCAACGCACTCCCGACAGATGACCATCCAGCCCCTACGAAAAATCTCCAAAGAAGGAGACTCCATCACCCTCCGTGGCAGCATCGTCCACTGCCAAAGAGCTGTGAACATAGGCCGGTGGCAGTGGGTCTGTTAGGCTAGTAGGACACTGTCCCACCTCACCCCACTGCACCCCAATCACCTCATTCCTGTATGCCTGCTTTTCCATGTTCATGTACACGCATATATGACAGACACTTTCCCACCTGCCCCTGGCCAACGTTGGTGGCTGTGCCTTCTGCCTTACCAACCCCAAACGGTGCCAGCTGCCCATAGACATCTATGTGGTTGGAAGAAATGCCACCCATACATACACCAAAGTCATTTCTCTGCCTCAATGAAGGGAGGTAAAAAAATACATAGAAGTTGGAAGAGACCTACTACTGACACAAAACATTTTTTACTGGACCCAGGATACACCCAAGAAGCTCCAGGCTTTTGACCTCAGCTGGGCACCCTGCCTTCCCTTGATGTGTGGCGACGTTTACCCAGTCAGTGCTAAGTAAAGGGGCTCCCCTGCCAATGGAGGGAAGCCAGATGGTGTACACACACACCCCTCTCCTGTAGTGCACACGATCCGCCATTCAAGTGCCATATCTTTCTCCTTCCCAGTGGAATAATCATCCTTTCCCACTAGGCTGGGTCTGCATTCCGGAAAAAGAAAAATAAGAAGCTGGCAGCTATTCCCTGATGGGAAGATGGATTCTTGGGGGGGAGCAACTGTTAAAGCTGCTGCATACCTATTATTATTATTATTATTATTATTATTATTATTATTATTATTATTATTATTATTATTATTATTATTATTATTATTATTACTATCATCATCTTCTTCTTCTTCTTCTTCTTCTTCTTCTTCTGAACACAGCTGCCAGGTGTTTATTATTATTATTATTATTATTATTATTATTATTATTATTATTATTATTATTATTATTATTATTATTATTATTATTCTTACAGTGACACATCAACTTACGAATTTAGCCCGTTCCTTATGCATGCTCTTAAGTCGAACTACTATCTAAAAAATTGAAAAAATATGGGGAAAAAATGTTAAGTCGAGCAGACCGTATCTAAAATTTGTAAGGCAGCAGTTAAAATGGCAACAGTTTTCTGCTCTTAAGTTGAGCTGCTCTTAAATCGGGGTACCACTGTATAATAATAATAATAATAATAATAATAATAATAATAATAATAATAATAATAATAATAATAATAATAATAATAATAATAATAATAATAATAGCGTTCTCCCCACCCAGCCCAACTGCCCACGGCCAACAGACCAGACGAGGCAGCCGTCCAGAAAGCCTAAAAGTCTTCTTCGCTTGGCTCCTCAAACTCTATTTTTCTCTTCCCTTCGGGTCCCGACCTTCCGCCGGCCTCCCTCCCCACTCCTCACACCCCACACTCATCCCCACCAGCGGGGTCGCTTCGAGGGGGATTCCCGGGAAAACATGTACGACACCTTTCCACTTCCCCTTTCCGCCTGGATAGCAACCGCTGACGACATGGGGACTCTTTTTTTCCTATTGGCCAAGGGTTTTCCCCTCCGCCAATCCTGGATGTCCGGGTCCGGGAGTTCGGCGGCTGTCCCGGGTTCTATAATTATCCGCAGCGGCCGGAGGGACACCGGGAGCCCCGCGGGGGTTGGGCTACCTCGGAATGGGGTGGCCTCGGGCGTCCCTGTTCCTGCTGGCGGCGCTGCCCGCCCTTTTGCTGGACTGCAAGGGTGAGTCCCTTCAGGGATCGGAGGAGAGGGGAAAAAGAGACCCAGCGAAGCGGGGCCGAAATCTTATGGGGCGAAGGATCCCCCCCCCATAACAGACCCACCCACCTCTTTCCTGGTCCTCTTTCCCAGTGATCGCCCCCACCTTTTTTTTTTTGTCCTTGCTGGGTTAAAAAGGTTTTCTGGTTTTGACTGATTAGCCTGTTTATTTACTATTTTAAGTTTAAATTGTGATTTCTTGTACAGTGGTACCTTGTATAAAGGAATTAATTCGTTCCAAATGAAATTATGTTAAGCAAATTTTCCTTTATACAAATTTCCCATAGGAATACATTGAAAACAGAGTGGTCCCATTTTGTACAGATTTGCCCCATAGGCATAGGCGATTATGTTAAGCAAATTTCCCCTATCTCTTGAATTTCTTATGTTGTACAAATTTTATGTTATACAAACTATTTGTTATACAAGGGTCCACTGTATTTTGTTTATGCTTGCAAACCGCCCAGAGTCGCTTTCTGATGGAATGGTTGCGGTACGTAAATCGAATAAATAAATAAATTCAGAGGATTTCCGGGTGAGGGAGGTTTTGTGCGATATAATCCGATGTCAGTCCACTTTACCGATCACCTTTTCCCCTCCTGTGGTTTCACCTCGTCATCTGAACAAAGCATCAGAGTCTTTGGACCCCTTCCCTCGAAATGAACCCTGAGATGGAGATTTCAAATGTTAGGGGAGCGCCCTCTGACTTTTCCTTTCTTTCATGGTGGTCAAAATTAGGTTGTGGTGGTTTGGATTATGTTCAGATATGGTTTATTAAGCCTCACTGATGGGTGTGTGTGTGTGTGTGTTTAACCAGCGGCTGGTATAACAAGCGGTTTGTTTAAAGTGTGTGTTCTGCTTATATACCACCCCATACCACTACAAGTAGTCTCTGGGTGGTTTACAATTTTTGATTACAGTGGGCAGGCTACACATTGCCCCCCCCCCAGCAAGCTGGGTACTCATTTTACCGACCTCGGAAGGATGGAAGGCTGAGTGAACCTTGAGCCTGCTACCAGGGATTGAACCCAGGTCGTGATCACAGTTTTACCTGCAGTACAGGCATTTAACCACTGCGCCACGAGGCTCCTGCAAATCTACTTAAAGGAAAAAAAACTTTTTTTAAGTAGCAAATCTACTTAAAGGGAAAAAAAACTTTCCAAAGATAGGGAGAAATCGCTTAACTGAGTCGCCTATGGGGCGAATCCGTACTATGGGAAAAGGTTGCGATTAGGGATTAATCCATTTTCAAGAATTTCAGGCAAAAATCAAAGAAAAAACAAAACAAAACAAAAAAAGACGCAAACATGTGGCACCTTAAAGACTAACTTTCATATTTTAATTTGTGGACATGTCCACTTCTTCAGACATATAGCAGCAGAATGAGGTTTGAAATATAATAATGAGATGGGATATACATTTCATACCAGATATTCATTGGCTCTAGTCCAGATATTCATTGACTGTAGTAAATAGAGTTGGGGGGGTGGATAGGGGAGGGGAGGGGAGGAGGAAGGGGAAGAAGAGGAGGGAGAGTTAATCAGTAGGTGAGAAGATTAAATGGTGAGAAGTTTGGGCCAGAGTTGTGTAGTTTTATGGCTCAGGCCAGCCTCTGTTTATATGTTTAAGGCTGGGAAGTAAATTCCTCAAGAGATAGAAACCAGATCAGATCAGATCAGAGAGCTTGTGGAAGTGGGGGGGGGGGAGAGAAAATAGGAGTTTTTAACTTAGAATCCATGGGAAAAATGGCAATGTAGAGTTTTTACCTACAAAAGGAAAAGACGACAGAGAATGAGAAGGTTGGATATTGTCATCGATGCAACCAATATGGATTTGACCAAACTCCGGGAGGCAGTAGAAGATAGGAAGGCCTGGCGAGCTCTGGTCCATGGGGTCACAAAGAGTCGGACACAACTGAACGACTGAACAACAACAACAGAGTTTTTACCTTAAGAGTCCATGAAACAGTGGCAATATGGTAATATTACATTTGGTAATGACTCAAGAACCCCCCGATTTATGTTCAATCCCTTCTTGTGTGTGTCCAATGTCCATCATGGATATAAATCTTATTTCAGCTGTTTCCCTTTTGTATTCTTGATATGTAATGTTTCTATTCCAAAATGGTGATCTTCAAGTCCTTCAAGGAGTGTCCAAGTAAACTGAAGTGATTTGAGACAGGTTTCTGTGTATCGTGATTTCTTATGTCAAACTTGTGTCTGTTGATGCGTTTTCTTAGAGATTGTCCTGTCTGTCCAATGTAGAGTGCAGACGGGCATTGCTGGCAAAAGATGGCATAGATCACATTAGTTGAGGAGCAGGTGAAGTTGCCCTTGATACTGTATTTGACATTGTTGGGTCCTGTGACTGTATTGCCAGAGTAGATGTGAGGGCAGAGTTGGCATCAGGGTTTGTGGCAAGGTTTAATTCCATTGTCCATGTTGCTGTTTTCTAATCTTATGTGCATTAGTGTTTGTTTGAGGTTGAGAGGTTGTCTGCAGGTAAGTATGGGTCTCCCACCAAGAGCTTTGGAGAGTGATGTGTTCTTGTCAAGAGATGGGCTGGAGAGGGCCTTTTAAGATGCGTGTGAGCGGTCTCACTTGTGGACTGTAAGTGACTGTCTTGAGTGGGTGAAAATCCCCCAACCAGTGGTGTTCTATCATTTGCAGGGCTCTCCTGGCTTCTGCTTGTGTTTTTTTTTTGCCTCCTGCCCCTTTAAGAGAAGAGGGCCCTTTGGATCTGTCTTATAGCAGGTTATCTCTGAGTATGCGTCTTGAACTTTTGAAGTCCTGGTGGAATTTTTAAGGGATTCCTCTCCATGGGTCCAGATCAGAAATATGTTGTCAATGTATCTCAAGTAGAGAAGTGATTTCTGGGTGCAGTGGTTAAGAAAGCGTTGTTCCAGGTGAATACAGTATGTTCGCGTATTGTGGGGCCTTGCGAGTGCCTATTGCGGTTCCATTGATCTGAAGGTAGTTTTTATTGTCAAAAGAGAAATAGTTGTGTGTGAGCACAAAGTCACAGAGGGTGGTGATTATGTTGGATTCTTCTTGTTTCGGATGGTGATTGTGAAAGCTTGTAGTCCATCTTTGTGTGGTATGTTGATATAGAGAGCTTCGACATCCATTGTAGCTAGGATGGTATTATCTGGAATGTTCAGTTTAGATTGAAGTTTCCTTAGGAAGTCTGTGGTGTCCCTTACATAACTGGGTGCATTGGTAGCATAGGGTTTGAGAACATTGTCCAAGTATCCAGATACTCCAACTGTGATGGTGTTGGTCAACCAGGGCTACCTTGTTTATGTATTTCTGGTAGAAGGTAGAAGGTTGATGGTTGAGGTTCTTGTGGTGTATTCTGCAGGATTTGTTCATGTACGTTTCCAGGGAGGTCTTTCATGAGGTTCTGTAATTCCTTTTTTGTATTTGGGGGTTGGATCTGTAGTTAGTGGCTGGTAGAATTTGGTGTTAGATGGTTGTCTTTGGGCTTCCTGTGTGTAGCTTGATTTGTCCATGATGACCACAGCACTGCCCTTGTCAGCTTCTTTGATCACTATGTTGGGATTGCTCCTGAGGCTGTGTATAGCATCACATTCAGTTTTTGTGAGGTTATATGTTAAGTGTGGTTCCTTGTTGATAATCTCAGTCCTGGCCCGGTGACGGAAACGTTCAATGTAGAGGTCAAATTCTTTGTTGCGGCCTTCTGGGGCAGTCCAAGCGGAATTCTTTTTGTGGTATTGTGGTGCAGGTGGGGTTGTAGTGGTATCATCATGTTGTTGGGATATTTCCACATCTTGTTGTGTGTACTGGGGTACAGCTGCAGTGTTTTCATACTCGTTTTTGTCATTGTTGTGGAAAAACTCTTTGAGTCATAGTCTGCGGAATAGGCTTCTAGATTTCCACAGAGCTGTAAGTTCTGTGTGGGCTTGGTGGGACAGAAGGACAGACCGCGAGTAAGGACGGATTCTTCTGGTTGGCTTAGTTTGCAGCTGGATAAATTTATGATGTTATTTTGTAAGTCCATGTTATCATTGTTGTGAGTCAGGTGACTGTGTAGTAGATTTCCCAGTTTCTTATTCTTCTTTTCTTTTAGGCTGCTTTCACACGACCCCTAAAATCTGCTGGCAACTTAAATTCAGATTCCCCCCAGCCAGAGATCATGTTTGTTCTGCTTCCTGTGTTCCCACCCTTCCGCACTCTGATTCCATTGCTTCTGTCTGCGGTGAGGGGAGGGAGAAAAAAAAGGGAGGGAAAAAATGCAGGCTCACCTCCTCTTGCCATCACAGCAGCCCCGTTAAGGATTTCAGTCTGTTAAAGGGGCGGGGGACAACAAAAACAAACAGAAGGCAGAGGAGAGCCAGGCATTCACAGCTTTTCAATCCGCATCCGAATTTTTTTTTACCTCTGGAGACCAGGTACTTGTAAAGTGCGCTGGGGTGCGCTTAAGTGGGCGTGGTTGTACTTTATTTTTTTTAAAGTCTGCTGCTGGTGGGAAAACAATTTTATGCTCCGGATCTGCAAGTGTTTTGCAGCGGATTTTAGGGATCGTGTGAATTGGTGAAGTGAGGTTTATATCATAGAAATGTTGCCTTGTAGTGTTGAATATGTGTTCAGAGTCTCTTGCAGAGGGTTGGTGCTGCATATACCATTCAAGAGTTGCAATATCCTTTTGTATTCCCCTCTGTTTGCTGTAGAGGATTTTGATCAGGTGGGTTAAGTAGCTTCTTGGATAGATGGCATGCAGGTCTAGGGCCTTTTTGGCAGCTGCCTCCAGGCTATGGAATGCCCTCCCAAGTGAGACCCACCTGGTGCCGATATTGATAACATTCTGGTGCCAGGTAAAAAAACCTTCCTGTTCCAGAAGTTTTTAAACTGTTTATTCTGGGTCCTGATGGCAATTTTAGTGTTGTGGTTAATGTATTGTATTTATTGTACAGTACTTAAATGTATTTATTGTTTTTGATTTTATTGTAATTACAATGTTTTAATTGTTTATTTTGATTGTGAGCTGCCCAGGGTCCTCTGGGTAGTGGGCGGCATACAAGCTATATAAATCAAAAGCAAAGTGTTCTGCTTATATACCGCCCCATACCACTTCAAGTAGTCTCTGGGCAGTTTACAGTTTTAATTACAGTCTGCAGGCTACACATTGCCCCCCCAGCAAGCTGGGTACTCATTTTACTATCTCAGAAGGATGGAAGGCTGAGTGAACCTTGAACCGCAGGTTATGAGCACAGTTTGCCTGCAGTACAGGCCTTTATCCACTGCGCCACGGGGCTCCTAAACAAACAACTAAATCTTTTGACTATTTTCTCTTCCTTTTCTGCCCCCTCCCCCCCCCCCAGGAATACATTTCCTTTGATGCCACTTCCCTACTATCCTGCCATGTTACCTGGGTCTTCTAAAAAGGGGAACATTTTGCACTTTAGCTACTTTTACACGACCCCTAAAGTCCAAGGCAAAGGGCTCCCAGATGCGGAGCTTAAAATTGTTTTCCCACCAGCTGCAGAGTTTTTTAAAAAATTAAGTACGACCACGCCCACCTAAGCGTGCTGCAGTGCATTTTGCAAGTACCTGGTCTCCGGAGTTAAAAAAAAATCCGATTCAGATTATAAAGCTGTGGATGCCGGCTGTCCTTGCCTTCTGTTTGTTCTTTTGTCCCTGCCGCCCCTTTAACAGTCTGCAATCCCTACAGGGCTGCTCCGATGGCAGACGGGTGAGCGGAGGTGAGCCTGCATTTTTTCTCCCTTTTTTCCCCTCCCCTCACCGCAGACCGGAGCAATGGAGTGTGTAAGGGTGGGAACACAGGAAGCAGAACAAACCCCCACGATCTCTGGTCCGAATTTAAGTTGCCAGCGGATTTTAGAGGTTGTGTAAAAGCGCCCTTTGTGAAGCCTCTCTGGCTTGGTTGGCGTATTTGTCTGAAGGGGTCTTGAATCGGCCCTTTTGTTTCCTTTCTGCCAGGCTCCTCCTCCTCCCACTTCCTGCGCTATTTCTACACCGGGGTGACAGAGCCCGGGCAGGGGCTGCCC
Organism: Phrynocephalus guinanensis; assembly: GCA_037367245.1. Taxonomy (NCBI): domain Eukaryota; kingdom Metazoa; phylum Chordata; class Lepidosauria; order Squamata; family Agamidae; genus Phrynocephalus; species Phrynocephalus guinanensis. The sequence goes on along the minus strand of CM074744.1, from coordinate 6,794,929 downwards.
CAGTTTATCTTGGTGGGGTACGTGGACGGCCAGCTCTTTGTCCAGTATGACAGCAACACAAGAAGCATGGAGTCTCGAGCGCCCTGGATGGAGAAGGTGGACAAGGACGATCCCCAGTACTGGGAGAGGAACACCCAGCTCGCCCATGGCTGGGAGGACCCCTTCCGAGTGAGTGTGGAGACCGTAAGGAATTACTACAACCTGAGCAAAGGTGAGTGTAGGGCAGCGTCTTCTCATGACCTTCTTCCTTACACCCCATAATATTCCCTTTCAGAAGGAGGAGATGTAAGAAACAGGTGGTGATAGGGATTGGCAAGAAAGGGGATGGCCTCCAAGCAGACAAGGGTCTTTTTTGGGGTGCTTTATTCACAATCTCCCCAAATGTCGGAAATACTGTGATTGGGGGTGTTTGGACTGGATGACCCTGGAGGTCTCTTCCAACTCTATGATTCTGTGATTCTGTATCTTGATTGTGAGGCAGATGGCAATCAAGAACATGAAGGGGAGAAAGGCAAGTTAAGGAAGAAAGAAAGGAAGGAAGAAAGGAAGGAAGAAAGAAAGAACGAACAAGAGGAAGGAAGGAAGGAAGGAAGGAAGGAAGGAAGGAAGGAAGGAAGGAAGGAAGGAAGGAAGGAAGGAAGGAAGGACGGGGAAAAGCTGTCTGGCTACTGTTCATATTTTTTGCCACTTTCTTGAATTAATTTTGAAGAATAACCAGTGGAGAGAGATAAAAATAAGTGATTTTAAATGTTTCGTGCGAACCCATTTTCTTCAGGCCACAAGTCCTCCTTTAGAATAGTAACCCAGCCACCTTGTTCTAATGGCCATCTCTCAAGGCCGGATTAAGGGTCGGCCCTGGTGAGTACTTGGATGGGAGACCACAAGGGAATACAAGGTGCTCTAGGCACCTGGAGTAGGAACTGGCAAACCACTCCAGTATTCCTGCCAAGAAAATCTCCATGGACATGGGGTCATGAAGAGTTGGTCATGACTGTAACGACATAGCAACAACACCTGTTTTGAGGTTAAAGTACCTGCCCAGTCTCCTTCTTTGGGGGTGGCTGTAGGATTGGGGCCAAAAGGGGTCCAGGTGGTGAATGTGGTGTTCGGTCAGATCCAGGCAGGCTAAAGAGTGTTTTTGGATTTTGACTAATTGAGCCTTGGCTCCCTTTTTTAAGGATTAAGGTGGAATAAAAATATATTAAATAAATAAACGAATGGATAGAAGCCCATAAAGTGGTTCTTTTTTTGTCCGCCCGAGGCTCCCCCAAATGGCTGGGAAGTCTCTCAGACTCTCAGACTCTCTTGAGGTAAATCCTTCTACTTGGACCCCTTTTCAGCCCCAAACCCACAACCACTCCCACAGAAGGGGCCTGGGCAGGTAAACGAGCCCCGTGACTCAGCGGTTAAAATGCCCGTCCTGCAGCTAAAACTGTGCTCACAACCTGGGGTTCAATCCCTGGTAGCAGGCTCAAGGTTCACTCAGCCTTCCATTCTTCCATCCTTCCAAGGTCGGTAAAATGACTACCCAGCTTGCCGGGGGGGGCAATGTGTAGCCTGCATTACTGTAATTAAACTGTAAACTGCTCAGAGGCTATGTGAAGTGGTATGGGGCGGTATATAAGCAGGTACTGTATATGTGAGTCTGGGGAGGTTGCTAGTCAAAGTGACTCCCCCTTTCTCCCCACTTCCTGCTCTGTCTCCCTCTCTCCCCCTCCCACGTCTGTCTTTTGTCAGGGTTTCACACCTGGCAGCTGATGTACGGCTGTGAGCGGACGATGGACGGGAGCAAAAGAGGACATTGGCAGTACGCCTATGATGGGAGGGACTACCTCAGCTTCGACAAGGAGACCCTCACCTGGACGGCCATCGACCTCCCGGCCCAGAACACGAAGAGGAAGTGGGATCCGGATGTGGCCATGAACCAGTACCTGAAGGACTACCTTGAGAAAGAGTGCATGGAGGGGCTGCAGAGTTACCTGGAGTATGGGAATGAGACGCTGTTCAGGACAGGTGAGGGGTGGCATGAGGGGTGCCTTGGGGGGGTGCCTTGGGGGGGGCTTGGAGGGGACCTTAGGGTGCCCCCTCTTCCTTCCCTTTGATGGACCCAATTGGACAGCCCCATTCGTTCCTGAGGAGACTCTCCAGGTGCCCAGAAATGTCCGTGAGGGGGCTGGGATCAAACCGCCTTCAGACCTTCATGTGCATGTGAATGACTGAAAGTGTGTGTGTGTGTGTGTGTGTGTGTGTGTGTGTGTGTGTGTGTGTGTGTGTGTGTGTGTGTGTGTGTGTGTGTGCGCGCGCGCGCGCGTGCATGTACGTGTGTGCGTGTGTAGTTGTGTATCTCTGTAGATACATGTTTGGCTACATTCCCAGATTTCTGCCATGAAAAGCTTTAGGACTAGAAACCTGTAGAGACATGGGGCCTGGCTGCCTTTCTTTGCTGTGTGTGTGTGTGTGTGTGTGTGTGGTTTTTGGTCTGACATTCATTCATTCATTCATTCATTCATTTAGTTTGCAGGAGGAATCAACCCCCCCATACTGGTAAAGCTTTTTCTCCCTCCCATCTGCCCCTCTTGCTCTGTTCTCCCCATTGGCTGCCAGCCTGGTCCCATAGAGAGATGGCTGCGGGGAGGGGGTGGGGGGGTATGATCCTCCCCACACAAGATAGAAGCCCCTTCCATTTGGCTTCCTTCCCCCTCCCTGGGACTTCATCCCATCACCCCCAAGGATCCTTGCTGGCTGCTCAGAGGCCTCCTTGCTCCCTTGACAGCACACATCCCACCATACCTGTCAAGTGTCCTGTTTTAGCTGGGACGCTGCCATTTTTCGGTCTTTTTACCGTCCTCGCCCCAGAATATTTATTTATTTTCCCGGAAATGGGTGGCGGCGGTTGACAGCGGTAGTCTGGAGGGGGGGGCCCTCCGTGGCAACAGCCTGAAGTGGAGTGGAAGTGGGGAGCCCCGGGGGAGGCGGCTCCGCTCTTCCCCTCATCCTGCTGGCCCTCAGACGGGAGGGTGGCATGTGTGCGTGAGTGTGTACATGCGCATGTGGGGGGTGATTGTGTTTGTGTGTGCGCATGCTGGAGCAGGAGAAAACTTGACAGGTACACATCCCACCATTCCATCATCTGCTGGGAAGAAAGAGGATCCCTGTAGGGCTTTGACCCGGAACCGGGCCTTTTCGGTGGTTGGCCCGGCCTATTGGAACAAGCTGCCAGCTGAGATTAGGCAGGCGGAGTCGTTGCTGGCCTTTAGAAGGGCCTTAAAGACCTGGCTCTTCAGGCAATGCTTTGGGGACCTCTGAGCACACTGTGGCATGGGTTTTTTTGTCTTGTCTTGTCTTGTTTTGATTTTTCCCCCTCCCCTTGCCGGATCTTACCATTGTTGGGTGGTGTGAGGTCAATTTTTCTATTGGGGCTTCATTAGTGTAGCAATTTTATATGAATGTGTATTTTATTATGCTTGTATTATTATTATTATTTTATTTATGATTTTTGTGCTGTTTATGTATTGGGGTTCATAAGAACATAAGAACATAAGAAGAGCCATGCTGGATCAGGCCAAAGGCCCACCTCGTCCAGCTTCCTGGATCTCACAGTGGCCCCACCAGATGCCTCTGGGAGCGCATGAGAATAGATCTCTGTCTCCTGATCCCACTCCCCTGCCTCTGGCCCTTGAAGGACCCTGGTTTTAAGCGTAGAGATTACACATCTCCATCCTGGTTTGTAACCTGTGATGGACTTTTCCTCCAGGAATCTGTCCAATGCCCTTTTGAAGGCATCCAGGCCAGATGCCATCACCCCATCCGGTGGCAGTGAGTTCCACAGACTAACAATGCGCTGGGTGAAAAAATATTTTCTTATGTCTGTTCTTGCTCTCCCAGCCCTCAATTTGAGTCTATGTCCCCTAATTCATCCACCTCCCGAAGAAAGATAGTCATAAAAATATGCCCCTCCCACTTTGTCCCATCCTGTCCCCTCCTCTTCCCTACAAGAAGCTTTTAATTTTAATTCTTTTCTTACAGGTTTTATTTTCTTTTTTTTAAAACCCTCTGCTTCCTTTCTCTCCCCCCTCGTAGAAGGGTAGAGGAAATGTTTAATTTCCCAGTAGTGTCCAGTGGCTAAGCGGCTAAGCTCTCTTCTCAACCCACTTAATGTTAATTGAAAGAGGGTGAGAAATCATGATGGCAAGCTGTTTGCATCAGAGTTGATTCCGACAATCACAGACGATCCACAAAATGGATAGCTGCATCTAAAAAAAATGCTCCTGACATGACCCCCAAAAGGTGTTTGGTAGAAACACTCTGGGGATCATCTGGTCTGTGTTGGCACTTGCATTGTGGGTTGCGGGGAAAAGGAACAAACCAACCCATTCCATACGTAGACAAAACACCAGGACGTGTATGTGGTCACATCTTAACCTTCAGAGATGGCAGAAAACCATCTTCTGGAATTTTGTCTGGGTCTTGTAGGAACCCTTAGGCCAGGCATATCCAAAGTCAGGCCCGGGGGCCAAATGCAGCCCGTTTACAAATTTCGAGTGGCCTGCGGCCTCTTCTCCCCACCGGCTCAGCCTGTCATGCATCCCTGCCATCTGGCCCTTCCCCATACCGGATGGAGGCATCAGCTTGCAGTTTTATGTTTTGCCTGCCCTCCCTGCCTCTGTCCAATACCACCCAGCCACCTTCCCAGCCTACCCCCCCCCCGGCTCCGTTGCAGCAGCATCCTCCCTTCCTCCTTGCATGTTATAGAGACTTGTCCAATGTCCGGCCCGGGGGCCAAATGCAGCTGAATGGTCGGCCCCCACACATTTTCACCTCGCCAAATCTGGCCTTCCTTGCAAAAAGTTTGGACACCCCTGCCTTAGGCTATCTCTAGTCCAGGTAGATCCACAGTGGGAAATTTCACGAATTTATTTCTGAAAGAGCAACCCAGAAGAAGGTAAACATTTCTCTCTCATTTGGGACTCTCTGTTTGATTTACTTTATTGAAGGAACTGGTGCAAGAGAGCCAAGAGAAGCCAGCAGAGAGAGCCATCCTAGAAGGTGATAATTAAGATGATTCCAGTTTTACAGGGTTCAGTGGCCACTTGGCTACAAGATGCTGCTTCCTTTCACTCTCCGTCTTGGTGTCTGATGCCCTGACCATGAAATGTTGCAGCTGAGTCTTTTCAGATCATTTCAGAATGCCAGTAAAAGCTCAGTTAATTCTCTTTTAGTTGTTAAAAAACCTAATTTCCCAAGAGCCCTCCAGGTGAGAGATCGAGGGGAAAGAACAGAAGACCAGATGGGATCTAAGCAGTCAAACATCCTGCCAGACACAGGAGGGGCTCGGTGTTAATTTCACCACTACCTTTTTCTTTTGGCAGAGCATCCGGAGGTGAAGATGACGCGCCAGACGGGCTTTGATGACACGGAAAGCCTCGTCTGCCAGGCCTACGGCTTCTACCCCAAGGAGATTGAGGTCACTTGGAGGAAGGACGGGGAGGTCCTGCATGAGGACACCTTCCATAGGAATCCCGCCCCCTATCCGGACGGGACCTACCATGCCTGGCTCAGCATCAGCATCGACCCCAAAGACAGAGACCAGTACCGGTGCCACGTGGAGCACGCCAGCCTGGCGGAGCCCCTGGTCTTGGCGTGGGAGGAGCCTGGTGAGGGCCGGGAGTGGGGGGTGGTGGAGGAGAGGATTCTGCTGTTTTTTAATGCCACTGTTGCAGTTTTGAGGATTCCTTCCACCTAAACAAAAACCTCCGGTTCTATCAGCACAGCCTTGTTGTACTCTTCCTCCTTAACAAGGATGGATGGTTCCAGATACAGTAGGACCCCTGTATCCACCGGTTCATTAACCACTGATTCAGTTATCTACAGTTGGCAGAGAAAAAAATGTAAAGCAAGCTATTGTCATAAAACAGCAGTTTTGGGGTTTTTTATTTGTTTATTTTATTTATTCAGAATATTTTTACCCCACCCAAGGTGGATTACGATAGAGAGGGACAATAGACAGTCCAGAACATTTAAGACATATTCAAGTTAAGTACAGGGATTTAGAAGTGGTATCTTAGAAGATTAAAAGGTAACATCAGAGGTACTAAGAGCATGCAAAAAGAAAATAAAAATCCATTATGAAGGATGGAAAGCAACATGGAAAACACTGGTGTTCTTAAGAAATCAGTCAATGCAAACATGTATGGTAATCCATATAAAGTCACATAGTAGGCAGTTCTTCATTCAGGGAAAGCTTCCCTGAAGAGGCTTATCCACGGTTTTCGTTATCCAGTGGAAGGCCTGGAACTGAGCCCCAGCAGATACCAGGGCCCTACTGTACATATTAAATTATTTCGTTTTTTTTCTCCTTATTCACTTTCAGCTTCCAAATGGGGGCTCATTGCTGGGTGTGTGGTGGCCGTTGTTCTCCTGATTGCGGCCGTGACTGCAGGGTCCTGCGTCTACTTCAGTAAGTCAATGAGTGAATGCAAGAGTTGGGTGGTTGCTGTTTGGTTGGAAGGGTGTGTTCTTCTGTGGCATCTCCCTTCAGGGGGAGGATTGAGAGGAGTCCCATCGCGTTGGCTTGCCTGCTCTCTTCTTAACACCGTCTGTCGATGCTTCTCATGTGCATCTCAGGTCTGCTTTCTTTCTGTGCTAACCTGAGATGTTCCTCAGGGCTCTTCCAAAGCAGTGGGAGGCAACCGTTACTCGTAGATGTTGTTGAACTACAGCTCCCATCAGCCCTGGATACTGTGAACCAGCTCCAAAGGGTGATGGATGTTGGTGTTTCGCAACCTCCAAGACAGCCATGGTTGGACACCATTGTGTTCGAAGGAAGGGCCAGAGGCCGGAGGGTTGCGTGGGAGCCAATGGAATAGTTTGTGGCTCCCGGGGAAACCTTCCCTGCCTCTAGGGGTGGGGCTGGATGATCTCTGGGAACATCCATCAGCTCTAATTCTGTCCAATTCTGTCTCTGCAGAGAAGCGTCAAGAAGGCTACAGAGCAGCACCAAGTGAGTAGGGCTTTCTCTTTCTTGGCTTATATTCCAAGCCTCAGGATAACTTTGAAGCTGTTGAACTACATCTCCCATCACCCCTGGTCAGGAGGGTCAAGTGGCACGAGACACTGACCATGAACCTGTACAGGCCAACCACTTGGATCAGGCTGCACAGGAAGACATTGATTGGCATTGAGCAGGACCAAGCGGCTCCTCATGGTGGTGTCCTTGGAGAGGCGGGAGGTCAGGTCTCCTGCGGGACCAAGAGACAGCCTGGTCAAGGAGCCAGCAAGACCTGAACTTGGTCTATGAGCCAGCAAGGCATCATACCTGTCAAGTGTCCCGTATCGCCCCGGAGACTCCCATCTTTACCCCTGTTTCCCGCCGTCTTCCCGGATTATTATTTTCCCAGAAATGTCCCATATTTTTGATTACTCTGCAAAGTTCTTTAAAATTCTTTGTTATTTTTCTTCAATTGTGTCCACAGGAGGAGTCATTGCCATTCACAGTTGGCAGACAAATTCTTTAGTTGTTGTAAAGATTAGCTCCCAAAATCTGGAAAACAGCTTTAGAGATGCAGATCTCTGGCTGCCTCTGCCAGAGAAGGGTTATTGTTTAGCCTGCCTATGTGACAAAAGGAACAACCTGAGAAATGAGGGGGGAGTGAAGTCCCCTCTTTGACTAAGAAAGGGGGGAGGAATTGAGCTTCCCCTGCCTAGACAAATGAGCTCTGCTTATGCTCAGAGACTAAGACATTTTATTACAGAGAAACAACAGATGAAGTGGACATATGTTTGTGACTGGAAGAATAAAAAAATTATAGCATGATGAATGTGGGCATAAGAAAACTGTAAGTCCCATAAGGAGAAAAGCAGAATTGAGGACAGGTGGTGGGATGACTTGCGGTGAGTGTTGGAAAAATTCCCTTATTTTCAAATCCAAAACTTAACAGGTATGCAAGGCACTCACTTTGAGAGTAGCTGCACCAGATTCCATCTGCAAGGCAACTGAGTCACAGCAGGGCATGGTGTGTGTGTGTGTGTGTGTGTGTGTGTGTGTGTGTGTGTGTGTGTGAGTGAGTGAGTGAGTGAGTGAGTGTGAGTGTGTGTGTGTGTGTAAACCGTTTTGGACCAAGGTTCCCAAAATCCACGCAGCCAGCCTGCGTGTAGATGACAAGCACAGGGCTGGATAGAGGGACACTCTTCTCCCTCTCACAAAATACTAAAACTAGGGGATGTCCACTCAAACTGAGGGCTGGGAGAGTGAGAACAGACAAAAGAATTTTTTTTTACCCAGTGTGTTGTTAGTGTGTGGAACTCCCTGCCACAGGATGTGGTGATCGCATCTGGCCTGGATGCCTTCAAAAGGAGATTGAAAAGATTCCTGGAGGAAAAGTCCATCACAGGTTACGAACCATGAGGGAGATGTGTCATCTCCAGGCTTAAAACGGGGGTCCTTCAAGGGCCAGATGCAGGGGAGCAGTATCAGGAGATAGATATCTAGTCTCATGCGCTTCCAAAAGCATCTGGTGGGGCCACTGTGAGATCCAGGAAGCTGGACTAGGTGGGCCTTTAGCCTGATCCAGCAGGGCTCTTCTTAGGTTCTTATGTTCTTATGGCTTCTCAACAAGTAGCCACAGATCCCTCTCAGGTCATTCCAAATAACACTGGAATATGTCATTCTGTTGTGGGATTTCTGAGATCCCTCATGTTCTGCCTCCAGTTGGCTTGTTCCCGTGGGGATCTTGCAGAGCCTCAAAAGTGTGGGTTTCACTGAGCATTGTGCCTCAGTGCTTATACCCACACGAGGAGATACAGTGTGCCTTCAAAAGAACATTCAGAAAAAGGGCTGTCTAAACGGGACCCTTGTGTTCTCCTTGCTGTTGCCATTTCTAGTGCACCATTATGACTCTTTCTATCCCCCAGTTTTAACATTTACATTTAATTCTTTTCTCAATATTGCATTCCCTTCTAGGAGAAGGTGGCCTATTTGCCTTTTGAAACGACCGATCGATTAACTGAAACGTCTGGGCTAAAGAATGAGCAGAGGGTTCGTGTGAGGAAGAAGGGAACCGATGAGGAAAAACACCCCAGATTCCAAACCCTCCTGCCTCTCCCCTTCGAAACACAAGCGACCTGGTTCTTTCGGAGATATTCAAGGCCTCTCTTAACCAGTTCCACTCCCGAGTCAGTGGCTGTGGGCTGTCTGGGGATTTGAACCCTGTTTTCCTGTCCTAGCCCATTGCTCTACCCACTACACCATCCTGGACATCGTGGTGTTTCTTTGCAGCTCCGGGCTTTCTGGAAATCCCACCCCCGAGCCTCTGTCTTCCCACCTGGGAAATGAGCCCGTTGCTGGTGCGAATTCCTGTTGAAGCGCTTCATGCCATTCTGTGTGCCCAAGAAACCATGCAGGAAGAAAACCAAGAAACCAAGAAAGCCTACGCGATTGTTGGTTGCATCAACAGAAGCATCGTGTCTAGATCAAGGGAAGTGATAGTACCACTCTATTCTGCTCTGCTCAGACCCCACCTGGAGTCCTGTGTCCAGTTCTGTGCGCCTCAATTTAAAAAGGATGTTGACAACCTCGAGCGGGTACAGAGGAGGGCGACCAGGATGGTTGAGGGTCTGGAGGAAATGTCTTATGAGGAACGGCTTAGGGAACTGGGAATGTTTAGCCTCTCTAAAAGAAGGCTGAGGGGGGATATGAGAGCTATGTTTAAATATTTGAATGGATGTCATATTGAAGAGGGAACAGGTTTGTTTTCCATGGCTTCAGAGACTAGGACTCGGGGCAATGGTTTCAAACTGTTGGGAGTCCTGTGATGGGGGTTCCTGCATGGCAGGGGGTTGGACTGGGTGGCCCTTGAGGTCTCTTCCAACTCTATGGTTCTAGGAGTAGAAGGGCAAGTCTGGGATAGGGGGGAGGCCTTGCCTGTTTTCACCTGCTGGAAGAAATCCACCTGCTGCCATACCAGGTAAGCAATGAGCAGGTCGTGGCTCTGGAGGCCCACCCAGGCAATGTTTGTCAAGAATATTCTAAAAACGTGAATGAGCTTCTTCAAGTGACAATTAGAGATATGGAGTCCAGCTGTGGACTGAAGCAATCTCAGTAAGTTGGCCTTGACAGGAAGGCTGGCATCCAAGGACAGTGTGGCGTAGCTCAGAAGTGTGGATGAGAGAAGCACCGTGACATGTGATGTAAAAGTAAAGAAATGATTGGAAAGAGATGTTATATGTATTGCAATGTGTTCTTGCTGTTTATCCAGTTTGCTGTAAGCCTTACGGGTTGGCTGTGATCAAGAAGAGTAGCTGGATTATTGGTACTACTGGGTGTAAGTCTCTGGAAACTACTGCGAACTATGCTTTTTGCTCATTTGCATAGGCTGTTTCACATGTCTTTTAGAAGACCATTTAATCATGGGATTTTAATTTTATTTATTATATTTTAATTGAAACTGTATCTTTTTAATATTGTAATTTATTACTGACCATTTAATCAGTAACTTGGAAATTGCAGTTTGAAATAAATAAATAAATAAATAAATAAATAAATAAAATCTCTCCCAGCCGCTGGCAGACTCTCTCACACAGTCTACTCACCGACCACTGTCAGGGTGAGGAAGAGGAAGGCCCCAGCGATGAAGGGAGCATCGGGGCGGAAAAGCTTCACCAGCTTCCAGAGGGTGGCCGTGTCCCCCTCTTTGGACCCCTCTGCCCCATTCCCTTGTGCTAGGATCTCCCCGATGAGGAGGGCCAGCCCCACGGCCCCGTAGCTCAGCAATTCAGCAGCAGCCAGGCCCAAGGGGTTGAAGGGGTCTCCAAACCAGTGCCCCACGGCCAGGTAGGAGGGGGGGCAGGAGACTTTATTCAGAAATACTGGATGCTGTGGCCTCATCTCAGGAATGTGTGCAAGCGGTTTCTCCGTCGGGGCTACAGTCCTTCCAACACTGGACTTCAAGGCTTCCAGGCTAGAAAGAGGGATAGATGACTTACAAGTCCTGTGGTTCTCTGGAACTAGGCGTCTGCGGATGAGGATCACCAGAAAAGAGGTTCTTAACTTGAATATGTTCTGGAATGTATTTTGTCCCTCATTATATTGTAAGTAGTGGTGGCTCAGCAGACTAACGCTCTGAAAACTGTTGGCTGCAAAGTCGGCAGCTCGGCGGTTCAAATCCCGGGTGCCACGCAGCAGAGCGAGCTCCCGCTGATAACCCCAGCTTCTGCCAACCTAGCAGTTCGAAAGCTGTAAATGCAAGTAGATAAATAGGCAGGCACTGCCGTAAAAAAGCAGGAAGGTAAAACAGTGTTTCTGTGCAGCCATGCCAGCCATGTGGCCACAGACTTGCACAACACTGGCTCTTTTGGCTTGAATACAGAGATAAGCACCGCCCCTAGAGTTGGACACGACTAGCATGCATGTGCGGGGGGGAACCTTTACTTTTTTATTGTAAGCCACCTTGGGTCCTTTTCCAAGGAGAAAGGTGGTATAAAAATATTCAAAATCAAACAAATAATAAAATGAAATGAAATAAAATAAAGATGAGGCTTTCAAGGAGAGGTTTTCAGTGCCCGGTCCTTCTTTGGGAATGTCCAGGGCCAAGTGGGAATTTCTGAACCCAGAGGTCCAGAGTTTTCCTCTGACACTGTCCCTTGCTACAGCAGACTGGCTTAAAAAAATCCTGCCCCAAGGTGTGGACGGCTGTGGGTTCTTGTGGGAGGGGGGCAGTTCAGGGGTGCGGGCGGTGCTGCAGAGCCGGACGTATAACGGACATGGAACCAAGCCTAATAAAGACGCATCCAGGGCAAACCATTTCTGAGAACCCCCCCCCCCCAAGAAGCTCATGGCACCCAGAAAACGCACAGGGCAGTCAAGCAAGGAGCTCCCACTGGACTGAGTGACATTTATTACTGGGTAAGCCTGCACAGGACACTTAGGCTGATGATAGATAGGACAGAATGATAGGCTGGAACTCTGGAGATCCAGGTTCAAATCCCCGCCTGACCATGGAAATTCAACAGGGTTAAAGGAACTGGCCAAAACACTCCTTCAAGCCCCCCCTCCTTTGAATCTGATGGCATAGAACTAGATAAGAAACGTGCTTGCAATTATTAAAAGCAGCACCACCAAACCCAACAGGGCCCAGATAGGAAGGGGAAAAGCTTTCAAAGGGTATCAGATTAAGTTTGGTGGCAAGATCCAACTCGGATAAAATGGCAGGTGGACAGGGAGAGTCTTCCTGGAAGCCTAGGAGGTGAAAGGGGGTGGTGGTCACCAGCCTCCTTCAGGACGGTTTTCCCTTTGTGGGTGCCACCACCAGAGAAGACCCGACCTCACAGCCCTTGCAGAAGTGGCGCTGCGGACTACAATTCCCAGAATCCCCCGACAAGGAAAGAGTCCTGGAGCCACCTGGAAAGCCTAACCTTCCCGTCAAGCCAAGGGGCGAAATGTCCTCCAAGGAAACCCCTCGGGAGCCACTTTCCCATCGTTTCATTTGCACCTTCCTACGCCCGAGACCCACCCGTGGTCTTTCAAAGGCGGCAGCAGATTTGAAGGCACCTGCCCCGCTGGAGGAACCGCGCCAAGCAAATAGGAAAGGCATGGGTCCCCGTCCCTCTTTCGGCCTTTTCTCGTTCCCAAGGATCCCTCTTCCTCCTCTTCTTATCCGAGCTTTGAAACGGAAGGAAAACGAGCCGCTTTCCGAACGGCCGCCCCGGGGTCTCGAACCCCTGGCTTTTTGCTTTCGGAGTGGGGCGCCCCACCCGCCGCCTCCCCCTTCCTTTGCAGTAGCCCCTGCGGCCGCTAGATGGAGCTCGCCGCCTGCCACGGGGAGGGACCCTCGTCCTCCTTGGGGGAATCCCCGGAGTTATTCTGGTGATGGAAACGGGGCAGAGAGGGGGGGCGCCTTGTTCCTGGGCAGAGGGTGGGGGGTTGAAGGGTGATAAGAAGGGCTGAGAAGGGAACCAGCCAAAAAGGGCACCACAGCATCAGGCACTGGTGGGCACACGAGCGGATCCCGTTTTCCAATGGCATCCTCCTGTCATACACTTTTTGCTCCATTCTTCACCCAAAACAAGGTTGGAAGACACGTACCAAATAATTCAGGGCATGAGTAAAGTGGATAGAGGGACGCTCTTCTCCCTCTAACAAAATACCAGAACTAGGGGACATCCACTCAAACTGAGGGTTGGGAGAATGAGAACAGATGAAAGAAAATATTTTTTAACCAGCGTGTTGTTAGCCTGTGAGACTCCCTGCCACAGGAGGTGGTGATGGCATCTGGCCTGGATGCCTTCAAAAGGGGATTGGACAGATTCCTAGAGGAAAAGTCCATCACAGGTTACAAACCATGAGGGAGATGTATAATCTTCAGGCTTATAACTGGGGTACTTCAAGGGCCAGATGCAGGGCAGTGGTATCAGGAGACAGATATCTAGTCTCATGCGCTCCTAGAGGCATCTGGTGGGGCCACTGTGAGATCCAGGAAGCTGGACGAGGTGGGCCTTTGGCCTGATCCAGCAGGGCTCTTCTTATGTTCTTATGTTCATATGGGAAAGGGGAGCGTCCGCCCACCCGGGAGGATCAGGACATGGATGGAGTTGGTCACGGAGAGCGTCCAGTTGCAGCCATAATTGTGATTCTGTATTAATATGCTCCCAGTTAGAGGATGGGGGCGACCTTTCAAGACTTCCCCAAATTGGAAACACCTTTGACGAACCACAGACCACGAATTTTTGCCCCCCACCCCCAACTGAAGAACCACGGATCTGACTGTCGGGGCTTTTAAAGGAAAAAAAAGAGAGAGATCATGGGCTATTTAAAAACCAAGCCAAACTAGAAAGGACGAATAAAATCAAGGGACTCCATGTGAATATTTAACAATTCAGTGATATTCAGTATCCCAGCTTGTTATTTTCGTTCTAACCTTGTCTCTACTAAAAATGATAATATATCTTTTTCTTCTTTTTAAATAGGGCAGAGTTGGCAGCGTGGCAGAAAGCGTCCAGGGACTTTCCTGCCTGACTCACAGAGTTCACAAAGGGAGGAAAAACAGGACTGGGTGCGGGGCACAATCCAGAGTTTTTTACATCTGATGTGGAGCAAAGAAAGCTGTTCAACCCAAGCAGTGACCTTGGGGAATGTGTATGGGAGATGATTAGAGTTGAAGACGTTTGCTGGAGGCCATGTCTTATATAACTGGTTTCCCCCCTCCCCCAGCCTGATTTCAAGCCAAGCACTGTTGAAGCTTCCGCTTTCACCCCATGTTGCCTGGCCACACCCGCAGTAACAACTTGCCCCAAGTTGTCTGACGAGACAACAACTTGTCCCACTGGAGGGGAAAGGGTTCTGAAAAGGAAGCCATTTTGTGCAGGCTGGCTCTGCTATGCAGACGAAAGGGACACAAAATGGCGGCCTCTGGCTGGCTTGAAGCAGCCGGCCCAAGTGTTTGACTAGTCAAATCATTCAAGTGTCCTGCTGCATGGGTTGAAGGTTACTGACTGAATCATTTCACTTAATTTTGATGAGTTTTTCTGCTGACCTCATGATGGACACCTAAGAGTGTTCTGGTCCAGCCTTTTCCTATTAAAGTGTATTTTCTTCAGCTAGCAGTCCTGTTTGATTGTTTACTTGCTTGTATAGATAACATTTCCACTATCTTACAGTGATGATAATGATTATTCTGCAAGAGACAACGTGCCTCTCCCTCTGGAGCTGGCCCTAGTTGATTAGTTGATTCTTTCTCAGGGATTCCCTCACTCTCTTTTAGATCTCATTCCTTGTGTTCCTCCAACCACACACTGGATGCCAATGACAACACTGTGTGCCTGAGCTGTGTGGGTGTGTGAAAATAACAACAAGCCCTCCTGACTCGCTCAAACCATTCTCTGCCCTCCTCTGATTTCTCGGAAATCACCTGATATTTTAAAAAACAAATACTGCTCACCAGCAGGGAGCAGTAGAGGACCAGGCAGAACAGCCATCAAAAGTATACAGTACTGTACTGGAGTTAGAAATTGCTTCAGGACTGTGGTGTCGAACCTTCGGCACTCCAGATGTTTTAGACCACAACTCCCAGAATTCCAAGCCTGTATTGCCAATGGCAGAGGACTGTGGGAGTTGTGGTCCAAAACATCTGGAGTGCCAAAGATTCGCCACCACTGCTTCAGGATGAATGCGGTTGCAGGAAGTTTCCTTTTCCTCTATCTCAGGCATGTCAAACTTCGGCCCTCCAGATGTTTTGGACCACAACTCCCACAGTCCTTTGCCATTGGAAATACAGGCTTGGAATTCTGAGAGTTGTGGTCCAAAACATCAGGAGGGCCGAAGATTTGACATGCCTGCTCTATCTCCTTTTCTTTCACCCCACCTCTCCCTCACTCACAACTCGTTCCCTTTGCATCTTTTTCTGTGTGTAATTAATTCTGCCACCTTGCAGTAAAGCCAAAGAGCTTAATGCCTAGATCAATCAAGGACTGATGGCAATGAAGAGCACCTCCGCTGGAAAGCCAAACGGGGTCTTTTGATTGCGTTTAAGCAGCAAAACCAGAATCACGGTTTCTGCCCAAGGCTGGAAGGAGCACCTGCCACCACAACCACACACAGGATGTGGCTTTTTTCATCCTCACAACTCCTTGCTTCAAGGGAGTGTGGCCTGTGGGTGGGTGTTTGAGGCACCTGCCCTCAGTGTGCAAGGGGAGAAAACCTGCCAGCCTGCTTTCAGCCTGGCCTGGGACAGTCTTTTTGCACAGATGCTGGGATATTTTCTTAATTGTTCCCAAGCCAACTGATGCTTAGCTGCAGGTTTCGGTTTTCTGGCTTTGTCTCTGTCCAGACTGGCCCCAAACTCTGGATCAGAATCATTCTGAGGGGAAACGGGGTGGCACCGGAAGCCATTTTGTGCAGGTCCTGCTGGGTATAAAGAAGGGCCCCCAAAATAGCACCAGGATCTTGGCAGCCCCTGCCTTCATGTTCAGCTGGTCTGATAAAGGAATCATCTTTATCACTTATAGGTCTTCTTTTCGTATCACTTTTGGTGGTTGAGTCCGCTGTTCTTGTTTTTGCCCTCCAGTTGGCAACATCACGGGCTGGGATGAGTTCATTTTGTTGTGAAGAGTTTTCCCCCAAATGAAATGACTTTTGCTTAGTAACAAGAGAATAAAGGTAGCTGGCTTATTCATAAGGGCACAGAGTGCAGACCTGCAAATCCATATATGGCCCAGGCCTCCTCAACCTCTGTAGAGCTACTTATTTTCTGCTGGGTGAGGCTGAACTGTAGGGAAACATGTAGAAGCCATAAGTCCGCAGGAGAAGACTTTTAATTGAGCATAGACCACTGGTGGTGGATGTGTTGGACAAGTGAGGCACTGTTCCACCTCAGCCCACTGCACCCCAACCACCCCACTCCTGCCTGCCTGCCTCTTTTCCAGAGTCAGAAGAGGTCTCTGGGTATGCCTGGATGCCTGCTTCTCTATTTGCATGTAAAGTACAGTGGTACCTTGTATAAAGGAATTAATTCGTTCCAAATGAAATTATGTTAAGCAAATTTTCCTTTATACAAAGTTCCCATAGGAATGCATTGAAAACAAAGTAATCCGTAATCTTGACCATTTTTATGTTGTACGGATTCACCCCATAGGCCATTGGTGTCCATACTTTGGCCCTCCAGATGTTTTGGACCACAAATCCCAGTCCTTTGTCATTGACAATACTGTACAGGCTTGGAATTCTGGGAGTTGTGGTCCAAAAACCTCTGGAGGGCTGAAGTTTAGACAAATTTTTATGTTGTACAGATTTTCCATTATACAAACTGTTTGTTATACCAGGGTCCACTGTACAGTGGCACCTTGTATAAAAGAATTAATTTGTTCCAAATAAAATTATGTTAAGCAAATTTTCCTTTATATAAATTTCTAATAAGAATGCATTGAAAACAGAGTAATTCCTAATCACAACCATTTTTATGTTGTACAGATTCACCCCATAGGTGATTCTGGTAAGCAAATTTCCCCTATCTCAGGAATTTTTTATTTTGTACAGATTTTATGTTATACAAACCATTTGTTATATGAGGGTCTACTGTACGTGTGCATGCATATGTGATAGACACTTATCCACCTGCCCCTTCCCAATGTTGGTGGCTGTGCCTTCTGCCCTACCAACCTCAAAGGGTGCCAGCTGCCCATAGAGACCTATGTGGTTGGAAAAAATGTCACCTATACACCAAAAGAGTTTCACTGCCTCAATGAAAAAGGGTGGCAATACACGTACAGTATTTGGAAGAAGGCACTTGGTGGTGCCTTGTATGGTCCCCCTGAAACCAGCTGAATGTGAGATGGGTAAGAGAAGGTCCCAGAGGGGTCGAGGGAGCTTCCGGCCAAGTGGCAGAAGGCGGATGCCTAAGAAACTCAAATATGAGGTGAAAGAAGGGGGAGAATGAGGGAGAAACAAGTGCGTTGGAAATAGCTGCATCCATTTTAACCATAACCATTGCTTAAAACAAGCCTTTGAAAAATTATAATACATTATGGGCTTAAGAGAGGTCAGAGCAAAGTTGGCAGTTTTGCAGGAAGCACACAGGGTCTTTGGCTGCTTTTACACGACCCCTAAAATCCGAGGCAAAGGGCTCCCAAATGCGGAGCTTAAAATTGTTTTCCCACCAGCTGCGGACTTTAAACAAAATAAAGTACGACCACGCCCACCTAAGCACGCCCCAGCGCACTTTAGAAGTACCTGGTATCTGGAGGTAAAAAAATTCCCGATGCGGATTGTAAAGCTGTGGACGCCGGGTTCTCCTCGCCTTGTTTTTTTGTCCCCGCTGCCCCTTTAAGAGACAGGAATCCCTAAACGCAGGCGGAGGTGAGCCTGCATTTTTTTCTCCCTTTTTTCTCCCTCCCCTCATCGCTGACAAGAGCAATGGAGTGCGGAAGAGTGGGAACACAGGAAGAGGAACAAACCCCAGGATCTCTGGTCTAAATTTAAGTTGCCATCGGATTTTAGAGGTCGTGTAAAAGTGGGTTACAGGGGTTACAAAGGGGTTACAAAGGGAATTAAAATGGGGCTGGAGTAAAGCTGGAGAATGAATTTTGAGAAACCCCATGGCAGAAAAGAAACGTTTTGTGTAGGCCATGAAGTTTGGTGGATCTGTTGGTAGATAATTGGGGTCAAAGGCTTTGCTGTAAACTATGTTGCTCGTTAGGTGTTTTTTGTCTTGATCGCACGCCAAGTGCTACAGTGGCTTTCGGTTTCAGCCTTTGCTGCCTGGCCTCACCCCCAACAACACTCTGTTCTGAAGGAAGGGAGATTATGAGGGGAGGCTGTCCTGGCTTGCCTTCTGGCAAGGGAAACCATTTTGTGCAGGCTGGCTCTGTCACGCTTATGGGAAGAGCACAAAATGGCTGCCTCTGGCTTCAAACAGCCGACCGAGTCCATCCTGTTTCCAGCCGCTGAAGCATCACATTCAGCCCAGAGGAATCTGACTTTTTAAAAAAATAGGACAGCTTCCCAGATGTTTGCCAGCTGTTTAGAAGAGAAAATGTAATCAGATACAGTTTTTCATGCATGCATCAAATGCTGCCGGGGTTTCTGCCCCACAGATATTAAAAATACAGAAACACTACCACCTCCTTGGTCTTTAAACAAGTTACAGTAAAAACAACATATTTCCTGTTTCGATAATGGCTGCCTGACAATATTGTATTTCCAAAAGAAAGAAACAAGAAGGAATAAATTTATTATGTCAAAAAGGAGAAACGTTTTCCTATTGCTGCAAGATCTTTAAAGGAGATTTTTGAAGGCCCTTTTATTGGATGTTTTCTAAGAAAGCGATATTTTTCAGTGAGAATGTGGCTGCCTGTAGGGGAAAGTGCAGCCTCGGGATTTCTCTGGAAAATCCACAAAGCCAGACGTTTTAGCTGGGTCTGAGGTTGATGGGGTTGTCAACAGACATCTCTGAGTGTTAAACACACCCTTTGTAACATAGAAGCGGTAGGCTGGACACATTTTTGTGAAATGCACAAAACTCCTTAGATTAAAAAGGTGATGTGTATGTCATCAGGGAAGGACCAATGAAGCTGTTTGGATGAGCAGCGAAACATTTCTATCTCTCAAAAAGAAGTCCAGTAGCCATGACACAACTTCCAGATAAACTCACCTGGATGACTGAGAATCTTCACAGACAAAGGGAAGAGCAGTGTTTCCTCTCCCCGTGTTTTTTTCAGAAATGGCAGGTTTCAGCTTCCAGCTGCCTGACGCTCAGCTTTGGCTTCCAAATTTGCAGCATGCTGATGAAAGTGGGATGAGGGCCAAAAGTTGAGCAGCCCAGGATGTGAGCTTTGCTCAGGGGTCATTACTTACAGCCACACCAATCAAGAATGCCTCAGGTTCCAAAGAATGCCTCAGGTTCCACCACCCATGATCAGAGGACATCAGGTTAAGAGTAGCTCTGGAAGCCAGTTGCTGTGCCCCTAATATAAACTATACAAGCTATAGAAATAAATAAATAAATAAATAAATAAATATTGCAGTCTGAGGGAGAGGCCAGCCTTCGGGGAGACAGCCCTGCCATCAGCACCTTCTCTTCAACGGTTGATTGTTTTAATAAATTGTGTGGACATGGAATAATCTTCCTTTACCTCTGAATCTGCATTTCTGAAAGAGGAAAGTAAATCCGTTGCTGTTTCCTGCAACCTCCCCCTTCTGCTGGCACAGAGGGATTGTCAGGAAAATAAAAAAGCAATTGTTAAAGCAACTGCCTATTTATGATGAAGATGATGATGATGATGATTAAATACTACTACTACTACTGCTACTGCTACTGCTGCTGCTGCTGCTACTACTACTACTACTACTAATTAATAATAATAATAATAATAATAATAATAATAATAATAATAATAATAATAATAATAATAATAATAATAATAATAATAATAATAATAATAATTTGAAAATGCTCCCCGCCACCGCTTCCCATGGCCAATAGATTCTAGGAAGCAGCTTTTTCCTCGATAAAGCCCACTTTTCCTTCGTTGCCCCCCCCAATCTTCTCTTCCCGCCTGCATGTTCGGGTCCCGGCCTTCCTCCTCTCTCCCCCTCCAACCTCGTCCCCCACCAGCGGAGTCGCTTCGAGGGGGATTCCCGGGAAAACTGGCACAATCCCACTTTCGCTTTCGTTTTCCAGCCCTCTAAATGCTGTTGCTCGCTTGCGATGAGTGTCCTGGATAGCAACCGCTGACGACACGGGGACTCTTTCTTCTCCTATTGGCCAAGCGTTTCCCCCTCCGCCAATCCTGGCGGCCCGGGCTGGGAGTTCGGTTGGTGTCGCGTCGAGTTGCCTCTCAGTCCGCGGAGCGCCGCCGACGGGAGCGGATTCACGGCTGGGGTTGCTCCGGGTTCTATATAATTATCCGCAGCGGCCGGAGGGACACCGGGAGCCCCGCGGGGGTTGGACTGCCTCGAAATGGGGTGGCCTCGGGCGTCCCTGTTCCTGCTGGCGGCCCTGTCCGCCCTTTTGCTGAAAGGCGAGGGTGAGTCGGAGGAGGGGGGGAAAAGAGACCCACCGAAGCGGGGCCGAAGTCTGATGGGGCGAAGGATTCCCCCCCCATGACAGACCCACCCACTCCTCTTTCCTGGTCCTCTTTCCCAATGGTTCCCCCCCCCTCTTTTTTTTGTCCTTGTTGGGTTAAAAAGGTCTTTGGGTTTCGACTAATTAGCCTGTTTATTTACTGTTTTAATTGTGACTTGTATTGTGTTTATGTTTGCAAACCGCCCTCAAAATGCTCACTTGCGATGAGTGTCCTGGATAGATACTGCCTTTCTGCTAGAATTATCTTGGGTTGGAAAAGTGGGTGGGAGGGGGGGCGGTGTCTTATAATTGGGAGCGTCTTATAGATGGAAAAATAGGGTAGTTAAGTCCACTTATATAAAACCTCTGTGGTTGGTGTCAGTAGTAGAAAAAACGTAATGTGCTTATTTTGTGTTTATTTTACTTTAAAATTATGGATTTAAATTCAAAGTTCAGTTGCAGTTTACACTTTATTGTATTGTATTTTTGTTTTCATTGCTGGATTACGACAAAGGTGGGGCAGGGAGACATGCGTGGTTCTCAAGACGGGGGGGGGGCACAATTCAGTTCGAAACACAGCAGCCTCTTTCGCTGCCCTGGAAGGTCCATCTCACAGTTGGGACCCCTGGTGGCATGAATATAAAGACTTCATGTCAAAATCATGACCACAGTTTCTGCTAAAGCGCAGGCACAGGCTCCTCAGTCCTGCTTCGTGGAGCATTAGTTAAATGCCTGTACTGCAGGAGGTAAAACTGTGCTCACAACTTGGGGTTCAGTCCCAGGTAGCAGGCTCAAGGTTCACTCAGCCTCCCACCCTTCCGATGTTGGTAAAATGAGTACCTACTAGCTTGCTGGGGGGGGGGGATGTGTAGCCTGGATACTGTAATTAAAATTGTAAACTGCCCAGAGACTACTTGAAGTGGCATGGGGTGGTATATAACCAGAACACTTTGCTTTTTGCTTTGCACATGATTTTTCTTCACCTACACATCCCCATTCAGTTGGGACAGAAATTGCGGGTGTATGTTTCATGCATGCACAGGGACAAAGCGCCCCACGCAGCAGGCCCGATAATAATTAGAGGGGACGTGAATCCAGAGTGTCCCTCTTTTCTTGTCGGGGTTGTAGTCACTGTGGGGGAGATCCCTGACAGAGTGCCCCACGGATGGGAGTGGGGTGACCAGGGGACCAGACCCAGCAGGATAGGGGGGATAAGTGGAAGGGTGGGGCAGCACCTCCTCTGCCCTGGTGGTTGAAGGCATCTTTGTCCAATTCTGTCTCTTTTCTCCCCTTTTCTGGCCCTCGTAATGTCGATGCTTCATTCCCCTCATATGTTTTCATATCAAAACCCTTTGCTTCCCTCTGCCTTCCTTACCAAAGCGCTGTTTTTTCTCCCTCTCATCTCTTGGACCATTTTCTCTTCCTTTTTCTGCCCTTCCTCCTCCTTTCCTTCATCCTCCCAGGAGTACATTTCCTTTGAGGCCACTTGCCTGCCTTCTTGCCAACTTACCCACATCGCCAGGATCTTCTAAAAAGGGGGACCTTTTCCCGGATGCCACAAACTTTGTGGAGCCTCTCTGGCTTGCTTGGCGTCTTGGTCTGAAGAGGTCTTGAATTGGCCCTTTTGTTTCCTTTCTGCCAGGTTCCTCCTCCCCCCACTCCATGCGCTATTTCTACACGGGGGTGTCAGAGCCTGGACAGGGGCTGCCCCAGTTCATCGTGGTGGGGTATGTGGACGGCCAGCTCTTTGTCCAGTATGACAGCAACACAAGAAGAGTGGAGTCTCGAGCGCCCTGGATGGAGAAGGTGGCAGAGGAGGATCCCCAGTACTGGGAGAGGAACACCCGGAACTTCCGTGGCGCAGAGGAGGTATTCCGAGTGGATGTGGAGACCATAAGGAATTACTACAACCTGAGCAAAGGTGAGTGGAGGGCAGGGTCTTCCCATGGACTTCCTCCCCACACCCCATAATATTCCTCCCTCCCACAAAGAGAAGATGTGGGGATTGGCAAGAAAAGGGGTCTTTTTCTTGTGATTTATTTGCAACCTCCCCTAATGTCAGAAGGAAGGAAGGAAGGAAGGAAGGAAGGAAGGAAGGAAGGAAGGAAGGAAGGAAGGAAGGAAGGGGAAAGCTGCACTTCTGGCAGAGCATAGCATTAGCAAATGTTTTGAGATGGGTGTTTGGCTTTTGTGGAATAATGGCTGTTTAACTTTTATGGCTGTGGCATTCTAACCTTGGGATCCCCTCTGTATCATGACATTTCCCTCCCCCGCAAAGGCCTCTAACCAAAAGTGACTCCACAGTGATTTGTGTAGTGAAGTCTCAGCAGAGCCAGTGGGGTTCAGGTTAGGCACCTCCTCGCCTGTGAGGTCCATTTACTCCAATGGGCCTCCTCTAGTTGTGCCTTACTTCACTGGCATATCTGATGTCAACAAGGAGTTTGGAAAGAATTCAGCCAAACAGAAGTACCCCTAGTGGTTCGTATCCATGTAGCAGATTCATCCCAAGGGCTGCCTGTTCTCCGGAATCTCCCTCCTTTCCCCCTCTTTATTCCCCCAGTCTCTTTTCCTCCATTTTGGGGAGGGTGGGATCCTGGCCATCCATCTCAGGACTGACAGGAGAGCCCTGCTTGAAGGTGAAGGCAGGATCCATTGGGGGGGGGGGGGGGGGTCTGTTGGGTCAGAGAGGAGGGAGAGAAAGTGGGGCCGAGAAGGAGGATTTGGAGGGAGTTTTTGTCGCTCTTGCTTATTATTCAGAATCAACGTGTTTCTGGTTGATCAGTCTCTTGTTTTGTATGAAGATTCGCTTCTTCAGTGCCAGCCTCTTCCAAGGACATGTGTTCTTTTTTTAAAAAGCCTGTTTTGGCCCTTTTTGTGGGGGCCCATAGGAGGTAGAAGGGGCTCTGTGGGGCAGTGTGTGGGCTGACCTTCCTCTGCCCCCTTCCGTGCCCCTCTGGGTCCCTTCTAGGGTTTTCACTTCCTGCTCTTTGGTGCCTGAAGGGGAACTGGGCCAAGATGGGCAAAATGGAGGGCCGTTCCAATTCTCCCAGAAGAGATTGGGGGGGGGGCTACTTTGGGCAGGAGGACCCCCCCCAGGGCCAACCCTGCCAGGAGGGGTGAACAGTTGGGGGGCTTGTGGCTTGGGAGAATTGGGGAGTCCTCCCCAGATCCAGAGGGAAATGCTTTAGGACAGGCATGTCCAAGCTTTGGCCCTCCTGATGTTTTGGACTACAACTCCCAGGATTCTAAGTTTAGATCGACAGTGGCAAAGGACTGGGAGTTGTGGTCCATCAGGAGGGCCAAAGTTTGGACGTGCCTGCTTTAGGACAAAGTAAACAGGAGAGGTGAGAAGGTGAGACCTGGCTGTGGGGAAATGGGTTGGGGGGGCAGCACCCCCTCCTTGCCCATTCAGACTTTGGGGGGAGAGGGTGCATAGGGTGGAGAGGCAGTCAAGGGCATCCATTTGGGGGCATCGGTGCCTATAAAAGTACCTGCCAGATCCCTTCTCTGTGGGTTTGTTTTTGCGTTTTGACTAATGGAGCCTTTGGTCCTATTTATTTATTTATTTATTTATTTATTTATTTATTTATTTATTTATTTATTTATTTATTTATTTTTATACCACCCGTCTTCCGGAGAAACTCCGGGCGGTTTACAACATCAAACAAACAATAGTCAAACAAGCAACAAAATAAATAATAAGAAGAGAATTAAAAGATATATACATAAGATTAAACAAGACTAAAAAACAAAGAAAGAAAGATACGGGATATTTGGCAAGATGGCAGAGCTGTAGTTTAAAAAAAAGACTAATTTTAAGGAGAAAAGTGGGGTAAAAATAAATAAACAAGTGGAAAGAGGCCCCTAAAGTGGTTCTTTTTCCTCCACCTGAGGCCCCCTCAGTGGCTGGGATGTCTCTCGGCCTCTCCTGAGGTAAATATTCCTGTTTCGAGCCCTTTGTAGGGGCTTGATGTGTGGGCCTGGGGAGGGTTGTAAGTATGACTCCCCCCTTTCTCTTTCCCCCCTTCCATTCTCTTCCTCCTTCCCCACGTCTGTGTCTCTCGTCAGGGTTTCACACCTGGCAGGAGATGTACGGCTGTGAGCTGAGGCAGGACGGGAGCAAAGGAGGGTACGAGCAGTACGCCTACGACGGGAGGGACTACCTCAGCTTCGACAAGGAGACCCTCACCTGGACGGCCGCCGATCTCCCGGCCCAGAACACGAAGAGGAAGTGGGAGAGGGAACCCGCCATTGCCCAGTACTCGAAGGCCTACCTGGAGGAGATCTGCATTGAGTGGCTGCAGAGGTACCTGGAGTACGGGAAGGAGACCCTGCTGAGGACAGGTGAGGGGGGATACCTGGGGGGGGGAAATGAGGGGTTTGCATCGAGCCTTGGGGTGCCCCCTCTTCCTTCCCTGCAAGAGACCTGGTGGACACCCCCATTAGTTCCTGGGGAGACGCACAGGGAACCCAGAAAAGGCCTAAGATCAAACCACCTTCAGACCTTCTCTCTCTCTCTCTCTCTCTCTCTCTGTGTGTGTGTGTGTGTGTGTGTGAGAGAGAGAGAGAGAGAGAGAGACGTTGTGTAGTTTGGCTATATTCCCAGATTTCTGCCAGTTTAGGACTAGAAACCTGGTGTGCAGCAGAGGCATGGGTCCTAGCTGCCTTCCTCTTCCGTGTGTGTGTGTGTGTGTGTGTGTGTGTGTGTGTGTGTGTGTGTGTGTGTGTGTGTGTGTGTGTGTGTGTGTGTGTTTCATCTCACATTTGTTTGTTTGTTTAAGTCTAGAACAGTCAACTCCCCCATACTGGTATACTGCCTTCCCTCCCTCCCTTCTGCCCCTCCTGCTCTGCCCCCACCACTGGCTGCCAGCCTGGTCCCACAGAAAGATGGCTGGGGGTTGGGGGGGGAGGGAGGGGGTGGGCATGATCCTCCCCACACATGACAGAAGCCCCCTCCCTGCCCTTGCTAGTCCTCCAAATCCTTCCTTTTGGGTCCCTTTCCCCTCCCTGGGATTTCCTCCCCAGGATCCTTGGTGGCTGCCCAGAGGCCTCCTTGTCCCCCCCCCCAGCACACGTCCCCCCCAGTCCCTCATCTGCAGGGAAGAAAGAGGACCAAGGCAGAGGGTTGGATGGAAAGACAGGGATGTCTTAACAGCATTATAGCCCCCTCCCTGGGCCCTGCCTCCACAACCACTCACTGGAACAAAAATGTAAATTATTGATAAAATAAGCTTATATTTATTGGTATCGCTAACAAAACCAGTGTTTTGACATTTGCTCTAGGGCAAAGAGGATTGATCTGTGCAAACGTTTGAACAACATGAAATTTGAATGTTGAGGTGGGTGACTGGAAAATTAGGGTGGTTCTGGGCTGTGGATAGAGCAGTCTGCTTCCCTGGAAGTTCCTGCACGGCTCTTCCTCCCTTTGTGATTCATGACTGTGACGACACCTCCCTCTTCAAATGTGCAATTGTGCTGAAAATGTGAAGTGTAGGGAACCAACTTGTTAATCTTCACAGGATCCCCTTGGTAATGCTGCCACCTTTTAAATCGTCGCCTTATTAACTGGGACAGACTCAGATGTATAACATAAAAATAATGATTGTTTATTGAGAAAATAAATAAATACAACAATGACTAAAGTTGGTATGCGTTGCCTTAAACATAGAATTGATTAAATCAAATCTTCAAGCCTTAAAGCCTATCTTTACAAATAGTAAAGCCCTCACACCTAACCTGCCTGACTGAACTCTAACAGAGCTGTGCTCTCTCAGCACTCTCAGCTTTCAACTCTCAACTCTTAACAACTCCTCCTCACAGACAAGGCTCCACCTTTTTTATACCATACAATCCCCCGCCCTCCTGCTGGGATTGGCTGATGATTTACATATGTATTTCTCCTGCTTCCAGGGTGTTGTCACAATTACTAAATTGGAGTGGGTAAAATAGTGTTGTTTCCCCATGCTATTTATTTATTTTATTCATGTAACGATTTTGAATATTTGGCACAATTGTTACTTTCCTATGGCATTGGCATCTCAGGTGAGCCTAACGCAACCATCTCCCTTTAAATGCAAAGGAAAAAAAGAAAGATCACAAGAAAAAATTTCTCCTTCCCACTTTGTCCCATCCTGTCCGCTCCTTTTCCCTACAAGAAGCTTTTAATTTTGATTTTTAATAGGTTATTTTTTAAAAACAAAAACCCTATACTTCCTTTTCCCCCTCCTCATAGAAGAGTAGAGGAAATGTTTAATTTACAAGTAGCGTCCAGTGGATAAGCTCTCTGCTTAACCCACTTAATCTTCCTGTAAAACTGAAAGTGGGTGAGAAATTGATAGCAAGCTGTTTCCATCAGGTTTGATCCCAGCCATCATTGAGGCCGGAATCAAACCAAAATGAGGGGGAAAGGAGCTCATGAGATGAATCCCTAGAAGCCAATACCTAAGATGATCCCAGACACAGGAGGGGCTCAGTGTTAATTCCACCACTGCCTTTTCCCCCCAGAGCGTCCGGAGGGGAAGGTGACGCGCCAGGCGGGCTTTGACGACACGGAGAGCCTCGTCTGCCAGGCCTATGGATTCTACCCCAAGGAGATTGAGCTCACTTGGAGGAAGGACGGGGAGGTCCTGCATGAGGACACCTTCCATAGGAATACCGCCCCCTATCCAGACGGGACCTACCACGCCTGGCTCAGCATCAGCATCGACCCCAAGGACAGAGACCAGTGGAGCACGCCAGCCTGACGGAGCCCCTGGTCTTGGCGTGGGAGGAGCCTGGTGAGGGCCGGGAGTGCAGGGGTGGAGGAGAGGGTGCCTCCTTGTCCAGGTGGGGGGCCAGCAGGGTTGATTTTGGGGTGCAGGTGCTTCTTCTTCAAGGGAGGGGTAAAAAACAGAGCCTTTCAGCAGTGTCTCAAGCTGTATCTGCATGCACACACCCAACACCATCCTCGGCTACCTCCTGGCTACAAACCCCCATAATTTGGATTCTGCTGTTTTTAATGCCATTGTAGCCCTTTTGATGGTTCCTTCCACCTAAACACAACCTCCGGTGTTGTCAGCACAGCCTGGTTGCTCTCTTCCTCCTCAACAAGGTAGGAGGGTTCCGGGTTCATGTCAAATTATTTAGTTCTTATCTCCTTATTTACTTTCAGCTTCCAACTTGGGGCTCATTGCTGGGTGTGTGGTGGCCGTTGTTCTCCTGATTGTGGCCATGACTGCAGGGTCCTACATCTGCTTCAGTAAGTCAATGAGTGAATGCAAGAGTTGGGCGGTGGCTGTTTGGTTGGAAGGGTGTGTTCTTCTGTGGCGTCTCCCTTCAGGGGGAGGATTGAGAGGAGTCCCATGGCGTTGGCTTGCCTGCTCTCTTCTTAACAATGTCTGTTGGTGCTTCTCGTGTGCATCTCAGGTCTGCTTTCTTTCTGTGCTAACCTGAGATGCGCCTCAGGCCTCTTCTAAAGCAGTGGGGGCCAACTGTGGTCCTGTAGATGTTGATGAACTACAGCTCCCATCAGCCCTGGCTACCATGAACAACTCCAAAGGATGATGCATGTTGGTGTTGAGCAATATCTGGAACAACTATGGCTGCCTGCCATAGTTTTGGAAAAAAGAAACAGGCAGGAGGTTTCCATGGGAGCCAATGGAATAGTTTGTGTCTCCCAGGGAAACCTTCCCTGCCTCCAGGGGTGGGGCTGGATGACCTCTGGGAAAATCCATCATATCTAATTCTGTCCAATTCTGTCCCTGCAGAGAAGCGCCAAGAAGGCTACAAGGCAGCATCAAGTGAGTACGGATTTCCTCTTTCTTTGTTTATATTCCAAGCCTCAGGCTAACGCTGAAGCTGTTGAACTACATCTCCCATCACCCCTGGCCATTTGTAGGAGGAGTTGCAAAGGATTATGGGGTGGGGCTGTTGTAGGGGAGCAGTCTTGGTGACCAATAGCCTGGGGGAAATGCCCCTTGAGGGGCCTCTCTCGGTGGTTTCCCAGGGCTGGTTTTCCACATCTTCCAGTGAAAACGATATTTTAAAAGAAATCAAATGGAGGAATTTAGGAATGAAAAGAGCAATCCCCCTCCTCGCCTCTGGTATTAAGGTGCAGCAAAGAGACATCATTGAAGGAACAGTTACTAGGTTGGTTCTGGAGTTGTGACTCACTGACAGCCGGAAGAGGGGCCTGTCCTGCTGTCTCATAGGCCCAACTGGAAGTCCGTCCTAGAATATCCGCCTGGTGCCACCTCTCACATGTCCTTCAAATACCTCCCCCCCCCCCCAATAACCTGCATCTGGTCTTTACCCCAAATCCACTTTTTCTTGATATTTTCTGCACAAGTTGCTTGTATCCATGTCTTAGGGCAGTTGTATTCATCTTGGTGCATTTCAAGGGTGCTGACGACCATTCCTGTCGTCCTTGACAATGTTGGCTGGGAGTTGGGACATCTGCAACCCGGGATATTGCGTGGCCATAAGATAAGAGCAAGGGAGAAGCTGCCCTCCTGGAACCCGTGTCCTTCTTCTGTTTCTTTTGCCTCCACTTCTCTCCTTTTGGTTTCTGAACTAGGGGACATCCACTCAAACTGAGGGTTGGGAGAGTAAGAACAGACAAAAGAAAATATATTTTCACCCAGCATGTTGTTGGCCTGTGGAACTCCCTGCCACCGGATATGGTGATGGTATCTGACCTGGATGCCTTCAAAAGGGGATTGGACAGATTCCTGGAGGAAAAGTCCATCACAGGTGACAAACCATGATAGAGATGTGTCATCTCCAGGCTTAAAAGCGGGTTACTTCAAGGGCCAGATGCAGGGGAGGGGTATCAGGAGACAGAGATCTAGTCTCATGCACTCCCAGAGGCATCTGGTGGGGCCACTGTGATATATAGGAAGCTGGACTAGATGGGCCTTTGGCCTGATCCAGCCTGGCTCTTCTTATGTTCTTATGTTCACATTGCAGACTCCTGCGAAAGACCTAAGAGATCTGTTTTATTGTAAACTGTTTGGAAGTGGGATGCTGTTTGGCATTAGAAGCCCCACAGGGCAGCTGAAAAGTTTCTTTTTGGGGGGGTTCTTCCAGAAAACCCAGGCCTTCCCTCTTGTGTCTCTTCCAGATTTAGAGGTCTGATTTCTATCATTCCTTTTTGTAGTTAAAGCAGTGAGGTGTAGCAGTCAGAGCCCCGTGTGAAGATCCATTTAGTTTCGGAGTGGGTGTGGAGTTGATTGATTAGAATTGTTTCTGTCCACGTGAACTGCTGTTTTTAAAAAGTCTTGCTACCAGATAGGAATGTCAAAAGAACCCCACAAAAAGCTTGTGAGAAACACTGGAGGCTGCCTGGTTGCCCCTTTGCCCACCTAGTTGCCCACTCGGTCTCCTGCCCACCCCTCAGGCAAATGTCCCCGTGCCCTCCCGCCCTCACCCTTTCCCTTTCCTCCCCATCTCTTTCTGTTCTCCCTCCTCCCTGTTGGAACCTCCTGACCAGAGAAGGATGAGCAGGTGATGTCAGGGTGAGGATGGACACACTGCCACAGAAGCTTTGGATTTGGTCTAAAGTCCACATAGACCTAGAGCCTCTGCTGGTTTATTCCGGCCCTGGAAACAGGCCCTTGAGAACAAGGCTTGAGTAACACCCCTTTGCCCTCCCGCCCCATCCGTGGACATTGAATTCTTGGTCTTTTCCTTCTTTCCAGCGAACGACGGAGGTTCCAACAGCTCCAGCAGAGGTGAGTGTGATGGGTTCCCACCCCCAAAAGAGTAGGAAGCATCTCCCAGAGTTGGCTGGGGGGAAAGAAAGGGGTGGTCTCCCCATGATTTTTGCGGCTTGAGGTCTCCCGGGGGAAAGAGGGGGGTCTTCCCCTGCCCTGTAGGATCCCCCCCAGCCCCACTTTTGAGTGCAAGGCAGCCTCAGAAGGTGTTCCTTGGCTAAAGACCTTTGGGACGCCCATTAAGGGCAAGGGAACTGCCACGGAATGACCCATCATCCACCCTCTGAGGCCTGGCCTCCTGAAGACGAAGCAGCCCCCAGGGTGTGTGTGGGTGTCACACAATCCAGGGAGAGATGCTGACTTGGTCTCCTCCTTTCTCTCCATGCAGGGAGCGACCCAACCAACCCAACCGTTTAGCATCCTTAGAAAGAGGTGAGTTGCAGAGGAGGGGATTTACAATCTATGGGGAGGAGGGGTTACAGAGGCCAAGCCTTGAAGGTGGTAGAGAATCCACTTCCAGTCACTCTGAGGACAGATTTCCTCCTCCCTTCTCCCATTTCCCAAACACTGTTGACTCCGGGAACACAGGAAGAGTTGAGCAAAGGAGGGACTGGATCTATAAGATGAAGCAGGCACCGTCAGCTACAGCATATCACCCCATCTGGAAATCCCAGTTCCCTCCTCTCTCTCTTTTTGGGATAGTTTTCGTGGGTTGGCTGCCAGGCCTCGCCCTTCCCCACTGCAGCAGGAGAAGGAGGAGGCTTTGGAAAGAGTCAGTGGCTGAGCCGTGAAAGGGGAACGGAGGGGAAGGAGTAAGGCGGCTTTTGTCTCTGCTAGTGTTGCGCTTAGGAGCGGCTGTGAGTGGGTTCAGTTCTGTCTCCATCCCGAACCGGCGCGCATTGAGGACAGATTGGCCAGATGACGGTGTAGGATTTTCTAACAAAGTTTTATTTTGTACATCATTCTCAAACGGGTTCCTCTTCTTTTCTGTTTCAATGTCAACTTGTCTAATTTCAAACATAACTGGCTGAACCTTAGCTCCTGAGGTAACATTAACGGTTTCTAAAAGTGGTGTCTCCCACCCCACAGTAAATGGAAAGCTTGCTCCGGTACACTCCCAGTCCCATGGCAGGGACTGCCGCAGCACGGGTGCCGTGCCCAGCAGGGAGGCTCCCTCCATCCTTGGTGAGGTGTATTCCCCCTCATCAGCCTGGGAATACCCCCACTCCACGATGGAGCCACCGTCACTGTCCACGCCCAGCTCCCCCCCTCCAACTGTCATAACTGTCACCTCGTCCGTTTGAGTTCTCGCTTCCTGTTTTTTCATTGGTTCCTCTTTCAGCCAATCCCGCATCACCACTACCTCCTCCTCTTCTGCATCCACCCACAAGCCTTGCCTTCCACCTCTTCGCCTTTATTATCAGTAATCCCCTTTCCCGCTGTTTCATTTTTCTCCCTTGTCTGATCCTTTTCTGAGTTCCCTGTGATTGTCCTTTTTTGGTTCTTCATCTCTCCCTGGCCTTCTTTGTCCTCCTGCAGGTCGGACGGCCCACCCAAAGACTCCTTCTCACAGCGGTACAAAAAAATTACTTCACATTTGTCGCGCAACTACTGAAATTTGTCTCGACCACGCCCCTGGAACGGGTGCTAAGTGCGACAATCCTGTACCTAGTGCTGGGGTCGGGTTTTCCCTTGTCACTCTTTGTTCCCGCTTTCTGTTCCGAGACAAGACACTGTGTAGTAACAAGTGTCACGCGACACAACATTCATTTCACTCAGAAAACTGTCTGGGTTTGTTTGTTTGTTTGTTTGTTTGTTTTTACTTTTCAGAAGCGAAATATCAAAAAAGAATTTTAAGCCCCCCCCCAAAAAAGGAAAAAGGAAGCTAGACAAATTCAGTGTTTGTCACGGTAGAAGACCGTGAGATAACACTTGTCACGAGACAAGTTATCATGACCATGGGAACACTGAAACAGGGACAAAACCACATGATTGCGACTAACGCTGTCACAGTATAAAACTAGTCACAGAACAAAGAAGGACGTGAAGTAACCCCCTTAGGAGTGGGCTGCACCCGGGATTCTGTCCTTGCTGGTCATTTCCTTCTTTGGATGGGGCGAAAGAGGGAGTTGTTTCCCCAAAGCAGGTGATCCTCCAACCCCACCTCAGGGAAGGACTGGCATGTCGGCTGGGAGGAGGCAGAAGAGCAAGCAATAAGGACAAGACTGATGTCCAGGGTGTATGCCAGAGTTTAGTTTGCCAACATATTCTAGACACAACTTACACAAAAAAGCAGAGCTGCATGTTTTAGTATCCTGAGCCTCAAATCTGCAAAGACCCTTTTGCAACAGCTGAGGTTTAGAGAGGAACCCAAAGCCTTCCCTCTGCCTTGAAGGACCTGAATTTTGTCCAGTAATCTGTAATGTACCCCCCCCACCTTGCAAGGTCACATAAAACCCTTAGGGTGTTATAGAATTTGATAACTTTCCTTGGTGGTTCAAGTTCATGGCAGTCTGTCACAGCTAGGATTTATTCCCGAATGGGTTGAATACCAGTGTGAACAAAATTTTCTTGACAATACTATCATGAGTTAATACAACTATATCAAGTCATATGAAGAAAGCATACTGACGTACTGCATATGTGTGTGGTACACCAGTTACACAGTGGCTCAGAGGAAATTGCTCCAGAGGGTTATCAGTATGGCACTCCTCACATTGGAGGAATTACACAGCTCCTGCTGTCTTAAGAAAACACAGAATATTATAGTTTCATCCTGGACACTCTCTGTTTGTACTCTTGGCATCAGGCAGAACTATTAGAACAAGGACAGAAAGATTCAGGAACAGTTTTTACCCAATAGGAATAACCATTCTAAAATCTGTTAAAAATCAAGTTGATGAGTAATATCTGTAACATGTATGTTGTGTGAGGGATTGTGTATGGCTGTTGTTTTTTTAAATTGTAGTTTTTATGCATTGGGTATGAATGTTGGCAGGTGTGTGAGTGTCGGGCTGCGTGTGTTTGGTTTTATGTCAGTTTTAAATGAGTACAAGTGATCTGCGTGTGATTAATCTGTGCAGTTTCCGGGCCAAAAACGGAGCTTCCAAATGCCCTCTTTGTAGGATCAGAACAAATCACGGTTTTCATGGACTCCCACCCCAGATTTGGTGACCAACAAGAGATGAATCAGTTCTCTCAATCGGTGGATGAGTTTTGCCCAATCCACCTTCAGCATCCAATGACAAAGATGCCCAGTGAAGACTGTACTTGTGTACAGTAAAGGCTGTTCACCCTCCAGTCCTGTACTTCTAACTCTTCCGTCTTGCGAGACATAGGCTGGGTTTATCTGCAACGCTCCATGCTGGTTTGGGCTTGCTGATCTTGGCTTCACCCTTGATCCTTCCTCTCTTTTCAGCCTAACTCAGGGCTGGGACTTCGCCCAGAGGAAGCAAAATGAGGAAGAGAAGAGCTTTGATGAAGGAGGCCATTTTGCTGTTGACGTAACGAGTCCAGGCCTGCCATTTGATGAACAAAATAGGTAGTGATTGGTGTGGTTTAAAATGGACGAATTTGCCGTTGTAATGAGTTCCAATCTAGGAGAATGCCAGAATGTTGATTGCTCACTTGATCAGTTAGTCAGTCCATCAGAACTGTTAATTAACCTGTTTTGTCTAACAGAGATTGAGAAAAATCCGTATTTCTGAATTAAAAATAGCACTGCTTTCACCTGATTTGTATAGATGTCATGGAAGGCACCAGCTTGAAAGGTGCCGTCTGTCTTTGTAGGATGATATTATGGCTTCTGTACCTGTTTGTACTTAAATTCCTAACATGGGGGAGAGGGACGGATCACATTTTATGTTCTTTTCAATGGGTACATTTCTGAAGCATCATCTAGCAAGTTCCCACAGGGTGCCTTTGTTCTCATAATCGGCTGTGAACACTTGGAATTTCTCTGATCATGGGTGTAAGGTTTCTATTCTACATTTGTATTCGCGGGTATAACTGGGTGTCAATAAAGGCTTTTGTTTTCCCATCTCCTGTGTCGCTGTTCCTTCTTTGAGCCCGAGAAGTCCTTCCTGGCCCTGTCCTGGCCCTTGTTGGGGTGGGGGAGCTGAGAGGGGACAGGAAGATGAGAAGGACTTGGGTGGGTTCCACCATCCCTCTTCTTGCATCCTCCCTCGTTGGTTTGTGAGATTCAAAACTGCCTTAATTATTCTATTGGGTGGTTTACAAGGAATTAGGTGGCTACACATGGCACCCTCCAGGTTGAAAA
This sequence comes from Phrynocephalus guinanensis, assembly GCA_037367245.1. Taxonomy (NCBI): domain Eukaryota; kingdom Metazoa; phylum Chordata; class Lepidosauria; order Squamata; family Agamidae; genus Phrynocephalus; species Phrynocephalus guinanensis. Next base: position 6,760,409 of record CM074744.1, on the reverse strand, counting down.
TAAAACAGCCAACATTATAATGCCATTATAGAAAACGATAGTAAGGCCCCACCTGGAGTATTGTGTACAATTCTGGTCTCCACATCTCAAAAAAGACATAGTGAAACTGGAGAAGGTGCAGAAGAGAGCGACTAAAATGATTAATGGGCTGGGGCACCTCCCTTATGAAGAAAGGCTAAAACATTTGTGGCTCTTTAGTCTGGAAAAAAGGCACCTGAGGGAGGATATGATTGAGACATACGAAATAATGCAGGGGATGAGTAAAGTGGACAGAGGGACGCTCTTCTCCCTCTCACAAAACACCAGAACTAGGGTATATACACGCAAATTGTGGGCTGGGAGAGTAAGAACAGACAAAAGAAAATATTTTTTCACCCAGCGCGTTGTTAGTCTGTGGAACCCCCTGCCACAGGATGTGGTGATGGCATCTGGCCTGGATGCCTTCAAAAGGGGATTGGACAGATTCCTGGAGGAAAAGTCCATCACAGGTTGCTAACCATGATGGAGATGTGTAATTTGCAGGTTTAAAACCGGGGTACTTCAAGGGCCAGATGCAGGGGAGTGGTATTGAGATACAGAGATCTAGTCTCGTGCGCTCCCAAACGCATCTGGTGGGGCCACTGTGAGATACAGGAAGCTGGACTAGATGGGCCTTTGGCCTGATCCAGCTTTTCTCTTACGTTCTTAGGTCGAAGTAGGCTGGTTGAGGGCCTTGGTCATGTGTGTATTTGGTCATGGTCAAGGAAGTCTTTCATTTGTTTTTAAAAATAATTCCACTTGATATTTGACCATTGGGCCTGTAGTTAGGAGTGGTAAAATTTCAAGTTGGACAATGGGCTCTCAGCTTCCTCTGTGGAGTTCGCCTTGTCCATGACAACCACAGCACCGCCCTTATCTACCTCTTTGATGACAATGTTGGGGTTGTTTTTGAGGCAATGTATGGCTTCACACTCTGTCCATCTTAGATTGTATAGTCATTCATGTCGCTCTCTGGGCATGGTGGTGGAAGAAATTTGATATGGAAGTCCAAATCCTTGTTCCAGTCTTCAGGATCAGTCGTGTAGCATTCTTCTCTCTGTGGTGTTTGGAGGAAGTGTGTGTCTGTGTGTTGGTCGATTGTTCCTCCTCATGCTGTGGAGATGCTTCCTCCTCATGTTGTGGGACATGAGGCATAGCTTGTGTGTAGCTGTCCTGGTCATAGTCATGGTTGTGGAAATATTATTTTGGTCAGTCTGTGGGAAAAGGCTTCCAAATCACAACAAGATCTGGAGGCGGTCTTGGAATGGACCAGGACCAACCGGCTCAAGCTGAACCCGGAGAAGACTGAGGTTCTGTTCTTCGGGGCGCCCTCATCTGTGTACAATGGCCCTCTCCCTAGACTGGTTGGGGTTTTTCCTCCAACCTACGGATAGGGCCAGGAATCTGGGTGTGGTCCTAGATTCAGCCCTCTCCCTGGAAGCCCAGGTGACAGCGGTCTCCAGGGCCGCTTTTATCCATATCCGCAGGATCGCCCAGATCCAACAGTACCTCGTTGAGTCCTCCCTAAGGACAGTGGTGCAGGCCCTCGTGATTTCGAGGATCGACTATTGCAATGCTCTCTACGTGGGGTTGCCCTTGACCCTTGTCTGGAGGCTCCAGCGGGTGCAGAATGCGGTGGCCAGACTGCTGGTAGGTGCTCGTAGATTCGAGCACATCACCCCAGCTCTGGCCCGCCTGCATTGGCTACCCGTTGTCCCCTGGATTAGATTCAAGGTCTTGGTTTTGATTTTCAAAACCCTCCATGGCTTGGGACCAGAGTACCTGTTGGAGCGTATCTCCCAGATGTCAACTGGGGTCAGGCCCACGAGAATGGCACAGGTGCGGTCATTTAGGGTGGCCAAACCCAAGGAGGCGCGGAAATCGTTTACACGTAACTGAACCTTCTCTGGTGGGCCCTATGCTGTGGAACCATCTCCGTAGTGAGTTGTGCCTAGCACAGTCCCTTCCCACCTTTAAAATGGCTTTGAAAACACACCTTTTTAAAGAGGCATATGGCGACCTTTTTACTTAATTTTTTTTAATCCTCTTTTTTGCCGCCTGAGGGTATTGTCCCTTCTTGTTTTATTGGTACTCTTGCCTTTTTTGTTTTCTTTTCTGTTTTCTTGTTTTGACTGTAAACCGCCCAGAGTTCCGTCCGGAAGATGGGCGGTATATAAATATAACAAACAAATAAATAAATAATAAGCGTTCTATCTTTGGTATCAGCGTAGTGAGACAAAAACTTTTATACTTGGCTCAGTGTGTGGCTGGAGTGGTTTGAAATGGGATTGTGTAAGTTTGTGGTGTCCCTGTTGTGGATAACATCCTAATCTCTTTTAGAAGGGACAAAGAGAGAGGATAGGATTGCAGCTTGAGACTATTTGTTGAGATAATACCTCCTTGAATTTAGATGAGGATATTGAAGGACCTGGCTGAAGAGATAGCAGGACCACTCTTATTTTCTTGAAATCATTCAACGAACATTGATGGGAACCCTTCTTTTGGGGGCCATAGTTACAGTCTGTGTTATACCAAGGCAAACATGGATTCTGCATCTCCCTCCACCCCCACCAAGCAGGGTGTGTGTGTGGAACAGTACAAAGTTCAAATATTATTTTGTCATTTTGCCATACACACACGCAGCAGGGCACCTGGGACGCATGCCCCCCCTGCCTCCCCTAGTTGCGGTCCTGCCCCTTTTAACAAGCTGGAATTAGGGCTGTGTGTACGTGTGTGTGTCTGCTACATAACATAACTGCCTCATTATTGTCCCTCATTATTGTAAGCTGCCTTGGGTCCTTTTCCAAGGAAAAAGGCAGGGTAAAAATACTCTAAATAAATGCAAATATGCCACAAACTGGAACAGAAAGAAGAACACTGGGAGCTGAAGCAGTAACTTGGCGTAGGGACATCTGCCATCTCTCACAAACTCCAGTCTAGCAGTCCTTGAGTTGTCAAGAATGAGCGGTCAGCAGCAGAAGCTTAAAAGGCAGAAAACCATGGTGCAACAAGATGTTAATGTAGGAATTTCACTTAATTTTGATGAGGGTTTTTTCTGCTAACCTCATGATGGACACCTAAGAGTGTGCTGGTCGAGCCTTTTCCTATTAATTTTAAGTGTATTTTCTTCAGCTAGCAGTCCTGTTTGTTTATTTGTGTGTTTAGATAGCATTTTCGCTACCTTAAAGTGATGATAATGATTATTCTACAAGAGACAACCTGCCTCTCCCTCTGGAACTGCAGACTGCCTAGTGTGGATTCTTTCTCAGGGATTCCCTCACTCTCTTTTAGCTCTCATTCCATGTGTTCCTCCAACCAATGACAACACTGTGTGCCTGAGCTGTGTTGGTGCGTGAAAATACCAACAAGAAGGCCTCTTGACTTGCTCAAGCCCTTCTCTGGCTCCTGTGATTTCTAGGAAATCACCTGATTTCTTTTTAAAACAAATACTGCTCTCCAGCAGGGAGCAGTAGAGGACCAGGCAAAACAGCCATCACGGGTATACTGTACTGTAGTTAGAAATTGCTTCAGGACAGTGGTGTCGAACCTTTGGCACTCGAGATGTTTTAGACCACAACTCCCAGAATTCCAAGCCTGTATTGCCAATGGCAGAGGACTGTGGGAGTTGTGGTCCAAAACATTTGGAGTGCCAAAGATTCGCCACCACTGCTTCAGGATGAATGGGGTTGCAGGAAGGTTCCAGAAGAGAAAACTTCATTTTCCTCTATCTCCCCCTTTTCTTTCACCCCGCCTCTCCTTCACTCGCAACTCTTTCCCTCCCCATCTTTTTCTATGTGTGATTAATTCTGCCACTTTGTAATAAAGCCAAAAAGCTTGATGCCTAGATCAATCAAGGACTGATGGAAATGAAGAGCATCTCCGCTGGAAAGCCAAACGGGGTCTTTTGATTGCGTTTAAGCAGCAAAACCAGAATCACGGTTTCTGCCCAAGGCTGGAAGGAGCACCTGCCACCACAACCACACACAGGATGTGGCTTTTTCATCCTCACAACTCCTTGCTTCAAGGGAGTGAGGCCTGTGGGTGGGTGTTTGAGGCACCTGCCCTCAGCGTAAAATGGGAGAAAACCTGCCAGTCTGTTTTCAGCCTGGCCTGGGACAGTCTTTTTGCACGGATGCTGGGATATTTTCTTAATTGTTCTCAAGCCAACCAGCATAACTGATGATCGGTTGCAGGTTTTGGTTTTCTGGCTTTGTCTCTGTCCAGACTGGCCCCAAACTCTGGATCAGAATCATTCTGAGGGGAAACGGGGTTGCAACGGAAGCCATTTTGTGCAGGTCCTGCTGGATATAAAGAAGGGGACACAAAATGGCAGCAGATTCTGGGCAGCCACTGCCCTCATGTTCAGCCGGTCTGATCAAGGAATCATCCTTGTCACTTAGAGGTCTTCTTTTTCTTAGCGTTTGTATCACTTTTGGTGGTTGGGTCTGCTATTCTTGTTTTTGCCTTCCACTTTGGCACCGTCACAGGCTAGGATGACTTCATTTTGTTGTCAAGAGGTTTTCCCAAATGAAATGACATTTGCTTAGTAACACGAGAGTAAAGGTAGCAGGGATGTCTAAACTTTAGCCCTCAGGATGTTTTGGACCACAACTCCCAGAATTCCAAGCCTGTATTGCCAATGGCAAAGGACTATGGGAGTTGTGGTCTAAAACATCTGGAGTGCTGAAGTTTGGACACCACTGGTGTAAAGAAAAACACCATCCAAAGCCTTGGTCTTTGTTTCAGCCTCTCTTGTGTCCTGTAATTGTTTGAAAGCAGACCTGCAAATCCATATATGGCCCAGGCCTCCTCAACCTCCGTACAGCTACTTATTTTCTGCTGGGTGAGGCTGAACTGTAGGGAAACACGTAGAAGCCATAAGTCCGCATGAGCATAGGCCACTGGTGGTGGGTTTGTTAGGCTAGTGGGACACTGTCTCACCTCACCCCACTGCACCCCAACCACCCCACTCCTGCCTGCCCGCCTCTTTTCCAGAGTCAGAAGAGGTCTCTGGGTATGCCTGGATGCCTGCTTCTCTATTTGCATGTACAGTTGTACCTTGTATAAAGGAATGAATTCGTTCCAAATGAAATTCTGTTAAGCAAATTTTTCCTTCATACTAAGTTCCCATGGGAATGCATTGAAAACAAAGTAATCTGTAATCTCGACCGTTTTTATGTTGTACGGATTCACCTCATAGGCCATTGGTGTCCAAACTTTGGCCCTCCAGATGTTTAGGACCACAATTCCCACAGTCCTTTGTCATTGACAATACAGGCTTGGAATTCTGGGAGTTGTGGTCCAAAAACCTCTGGAGGATCGAAGTTTAGACACTCCTGCCATTCTGCGATTCTGTTAAGCAAATTTTCTGTATCTCCAGAACTTTTTATGTTGTACAGATTTTATGTTATACAAACTGTTTCTTATACGAGGGTCCACTGTACATGTGCATGCATATGTGATAGACACTTTTCCACCTGCCCCTTGCCAACATTGGTGGCTGTGCCTTCTGCCCTACCAACCTCAAAGGGTGCCAGCTGCCCATAGAGACCTATGTGGTTGGAAGAAATCCCACCCGTACACCAAAAGAGTTTCACTGCCTCAATGAAAAGGAGGGGGGCAATACATGTAGGGTATTTGGAAGAAGGCACTTGGTGGTGCCTTGTATGGTCCCCCTGAAACCAGCTGAATGTGAGATGGGTAAGAGAAGGTCCCAGAGGGGTCGAGGGAGCTTCCAGTCAAGTGGCAGAAGGCGGATGCCTAAGAAACTCAAATATGAGGTGAAAGAAGGGGGAGAATGAGGGAGAAACAAGTGCGTTGGAAATAGCTGCATCCATTTTAACCATAACCATTGCTTAAAACAAGCCTTTGAAAAATTATAATACATTATGGGCTTAAGAGAAGAAGTCAGAGCAAAGTTGGCAGTTTTGCAGGAAGCACACAGGGTCTTTGGCTGCTTTTACACGACCCCTAAAATACGAGGCAAAGGGCTCCCAAATGCGGAGCTTAAAATTGTTTTCCCACCAGCTGCGGACTTTAAACAAAATAAAGTACGACCACGACCACCTAAGCACACCCCAGCGCACTTTAGAAGTACCTGGTATCCGGAGGTAAAAAAATTCCCGATGCGGATTGTAAAGCTGTGGACACCGGGCTCTCCTCGCCTTGTTTTTTTGTCCCCGCTGCCCCTTTAAGAGACAGGAATCCCTAAACGCAGGCGGAGGTGAGCCTGCATTTTTTCTCCCTTTTTTCTCCCTCCCCTCATCGCTGACAAGAGCAATGGAGTGCGGAAGAGTGGGAACACAGGAAGAGGAACAAACCCCAGGATCTCTGGTCTAAATTTAAGTTGCCATCGGATTTTAGAGGTCGTGTAAAAGTGGGTTACAGGGGTTACAAAGGGGTTACAAAGGGACTTAAAATGGGGCTGGAGTAAAGCTGGAGAATGAATTTTAGTAGTCAGTGGATCCTGCTCTTTGAGAAACCCCATGGCAGAAAAGAAACGTTTTGTGTAGGCCATGAAGTTTGGTGGATCTGTTGGTAGATAATTGGGGTCAAAGGCTTTGCTGTAAGCTATGTTGCTCGTTAGGTGTTTTTTTGTCTTGATCGCACGCCAAGCGCTACAGTGGCTTTCGGTTTCAGCCTTTGCTGCCTGGCCTCACCCCCAACAACACTCTGTTCTGAAGGAAGGGAGATTATGAGGGGGAGGCTGTCCCGGCTTGCCTTCTGGCAAGAGAGGCCATTTTGTGCAGGCTGGCTCTGTCACGCTTGTGGGAAGAGCACAAAATGGCCGCCTCTGGCTTCAAACAGCCGACCCAGTCCGTCCTGTTTCCAGCCGCTGAAGCGTCACATTCAGCTCAGGGGAATCTGACTTTTTAAAAAATAGGACAGCTTCCCAGATGTTTGCCAGCTTTTTAGAAGAGAAAATGTAATCAGATACACTTTTTCATGCATGCATCAAATGCTGACGGGGTTTCTGCCTCACAGGTATTAAAAATACAGAAACACTACCACCTCCTTGGTCTTTAAACAAGTTACAGTACAAACAACATATTTCCTGTTTGGATAATGGCTGCCTAACAATATTGTATTTCCAAAAGAAAAAAACAAGAAGGAATAAATTTATTATGTCAAAAAGGAGAAATGTTTTCCTATTGCTGCAAGATGTTTAAAGGAGATTTTTGAAGGCCCTTTTATTGGATGTCTTCTAAGAAAGCGATATTTTTCAGTGAGAATGTGGCTACCTGTAGGGGAAAGTGCAGCCTCCCTTTTGTCCTGCAACCACGGGATTTCTCTGGAAAATCCACAAAGTCAGAGCCTAAGTGTTCATATTAAGACATTTTAGCTGGGTCTGAGGTTGATGGGGTTGTCAACAGACATCTCTGAGTGTTAAACACACCCTTTGTAACATAGAAGCGGTAGGCTGGACACATTTTTGTGAAATGCACAAAACTCCTTAGATTAAAAAGGTGCTGTGTATGTTATCAGGGAAGGACCAATGAAGCTGTTTGGATGATGAGCAGCGAAACATTTCTATCTCTCAAAAAGAAGTCCAGTAGCTATGACACAACTTCCAGATAAACTCACCTGGATGACTGAGAATCTTCACAGACACAGGGAAGAGCAGTGTTTCCTCTCCCCGTGTTTTTTTCAGAAATGGCAGGTTTCAGCTTCCAGCTGCCTGATGCTCAGCTTTGGCTTCCAAATTTGCAGCATGCTGATGAAAGTGGGATGAGGGCCAAAAGTTGAGCAGCCCAGGATGTGAGCTTTGCTCAGAGGGCCTTCCTCACAGCCACACCGATCAAGAATGCCTCAGGTTCCAAAGAGTAAACCACCACCCATGATCAGAGGACGTCAGGTTTAGAGTAGCTCTGGAAGCCAGTTGCTGTGCCCCTAATATAAACTATACAAGCTAAATAAATAAATAAATAAATAAATAAATAAATAAATAAATAAATATTGCAGTCTGAGGGAGAGGCCAGCCTTCGGGGAGACAGCCCTGCCATCAGCAGCTTCTCTTCAATGGTTGATTGTGTTAATAAATTGTGTGGGCATGGAATAATCTTCCTTTACCTCTGAATCTGGATTTCTGAAAGAGGAAAATAAATTCCTTGCTGTTTCCTGCAACCTCCCCCTTCTGCTGGATGATGATGATGATGATTAAATAATACTAATACTAATACTAATACTAATACTAATACTAATACTAATACTAATACTAATACTATTAATTTGAAAATGCTCCCCACCACCGCTTCCCATGCCCAATAGATCCTTGGAAGCAGCTTTTTCCTCGATAAAGCCCACTTTTCCTTCGCTTGCCACCCCCCCCCCCAGCTTCTCTTCCCCCCCTGCATCTTCGGGTCCCGACCTTCCTCCTCCCTCCGCCACCCCCTCCAACCTCGTCCCCACCGGCAGAGTCGCTTCCAGGGGGATTCCCAGGAAAACTTGCACAATCCCACTTTCGCTTTCGTTTTCCAGCCCTCTAAATGCAGTTGCTCGCTTGCGATGAGGGTCCTGGATAGCAACCGCTGACGACACGGGGACTCTTTTATTCTCCTATTGGCCAAGCGTTTCTCCCTCCGCCAATCCTGGCGGCCCGGGCTGGGAGTTGGGCGGGTGTCCCGTCGAGTTGCCTCTCAGTCCGCGGAGCGCCGCCGACGGGAGCGGATTCACGGCTGGGGTTGCTCCGGATTCTATATAATTATCCGCAGCGGCCGGAGGGACACCGGGAGCCCCGCGGGGGTTGGGCTACCTCGAAATGGGGTGGCCTCGGGCGTCCCTTTCCCTGCTGGCGGCGCTGTCCGCCCTTTTGCTGGACTGCAAGGGTGAGTCCCTTCGGGGGTCGGAGGAGGGGGGAAAAAAGAGACCCACCGAAGCGGGGCCGAAGTCTGATGGGGCGAAGGATCCCCCCCATGACAAACCCATCTACCCCTCTTTCCTGGTCCTCTTTCCCAGTGATCCCCCCCTCTTTTTTTGTCCTTGTTGGGTTAAAAAGGTCTTTGGGTTTCGACTGATTAGCCTGTTTATTTACTGTTTTAATTGTGATTTCTTGTATTTTGTTTATGTTTGCAAACCGCCCTCAAAATGCTCAGTTGCGATGAGTGTCCTGGATAGATACCGCCTTTCTGCTTATCTTGGGTTGGAAAAGTGTGGGGGGGGCGGTGTCTTATAATTGGGAGCGTCTTATAGATGGAAAAATAGGGTAGTTAAATCCACTTCTATAAAACCTCTGTGGTTGGTGTCAGTAGTAGAAAAAACGTAATGTGCTTATTTTGTGTTTATTTTACTTTAAATTATGGATTTATATTCAAAATTCCGTTGCAGTTTACACTTTATTGTATTCTATTTTTGTTTTCATTGCTGGATTACGACAAAGGTGGGGCAGGGAGACATGCGTGGTTCTCAAGACGGGGGGGTGGGGCACAATTCAGTTTGAAACACAGCAGCCTCTTTCGCTGCCCTGGAAGGTCCATCTCACTGTTGGGACCCCTGGTGGCATGAATATAAAGAATATAAATATAAATATAAAGACTTCATGTCAAAATCATGACCAAAGTTTCTGCTAAAGCGCAGGCACACACTCCAGTCCTGCTTCGTGGAGCATTAGTTAAATGCCTGTACTGCAGGAGGTAAAACTGTGCTCACGTCTTGGGGTTCAGTCCCAGGTAGCAGGCTCAAGGTTCACTCAGCCTCCCATCCTTCCGATGTTGGTAAAATGAGTACCTAGCTTGCTGGGGGGGGAGGGGGGAATGTGTAGCCTGCATACTGTAATTAAAATTGTAGGGGGATAAGTGGAAGGGTGGGGCAGCACCTCCTCTGCCCTGGTACTTGAAGGCATCTGTGTATAATTCTGTTTCTTTTCTCCCCTTCTCTAGTCCTCATGATGGTCGTGCTTTTTTCTCCTCTTTATTGTTTTAATATCAAAACCCTTTGCTTCCCTCTGCCTTCATTCCCAAATTGCTGCTTTTTTCTCCCTCTCATCTCTTGACCATTTTATCTTTCTTTTTGGCTCCTCCTCCCCCTTTCCTTCCTCCTCCCAGGAATACATTTCCTTCGATGCTACTTCCCTATCTCTCTGACAAGCGTATACACGTAGCCTGGGTCTTCTACAAAGAGAGACATTTTCGAAATTTCACAAACTTTGAGGAGCCTCTCTGGCTTGGTGGGCATATTTGTCTGAAGGGGTCTTGAATTGGCCCTTTTGTTTCCTTTCTGCCAGGTTCCTCCTCCCCCCACTCCATGCGCTATTTCTACATGGGGGTGTCAGAGCCTGGACAGGGGCTGCCCCGGTTTATCGCAGTGGGGTACGTGGACGGCCAGCTCTTTGTCCAGTATGACAGCAACACAAGAAGAATGGAGTCTCGAGCGCCCTGGATGGAGAAGGTGGACAAGGAGGATCCCCAGTACTGGGAAAGGAGCACCCAGATCTTCCGTGCCTCGGAGGAGACATTCCGAGTGGGTGTGCAGAACGTAAGGAATTACTACAACCTGAGCAAAGGTGAGTGGAGGGCAGCCTCTTCTCATGGACTTCTTCAACAAACCCCATAATATTCCTCCCTCCCACAAAGAGAAGATGTGGGGATTGGCAAGAAAAGGGGTCTATTTCTTGTGATTTATTTGCAACCTCCCCAAATGTCAGAAGGAAGGAAGGAAGGAAGGAAGGAAGGAAGGAAGGAAGGAAGGAAGGAAGGAAGGAAGGAAGGAAGGAAGGAAGGAAGGAAGGAAGGAAGGAAGGGGAAAGCTGCACTTCTGGCAGAGCATAGCATTAGCAAATGTTTTGAAATGGGTGTTTGGCTTTTGTGGAATAATGACTGTTTAACTTTTATGGCTGTGGCATTCTAACCTTGGGATCCCCTCTGTATCATGACATTTCCCTCCCCCCAAAGACCTCTACCCAAAAGTGACTCCACAGTGGTTTGTGTAGTGAAGTCTCAGCAGAGCCAGTGGGGTTCAGGTTAGGAACCTCCTCTCCTGTAAGGTCAATTTACTCCAATGGGCCTCCTCTAGTTGTGCCTTACTTCACTGGCATAGCTGATGCCAACAAGGAGTTTGGAAAGAATTCAGCCAAATATAAAAGTATCCCGAGTGGTTTGTATTCCTGTAGCAGATTCATCCCAAGTGCTGCCTGTTCTCCGGAATCTCCCTCCATTTCCCCTCTTTCTGCCCCCAGTCACTTTTCCTCCATTTTGGGGAGGGTGGGATCCTGGCCATCCATTTCAGGACCGACAGGAGAGTCCTGCTTGAAGGTGAAGGCAGGATCCCTTGGGGGGGGGTCTGTTGGGTCAGAGAGGAGGGAGAGAAAGTGGGGCCGAGAAGGAGGATTTGGAGGGAGTTTTTGTCACTCTTGCTTATTATTCCGAATCAACGTGTTTCTGTTTGATCAGTCTCTTGTTTTGTTTGAAGATTCACTTCTTCAGTGCCAGCCTCTCCCAAGGACCGTGTTCTTTTTCAAAAAGCCTATTTTGGGGCTCTTTGTGTGGGGCCCTATAGGAGGTAGACGCGGCTCAGTGGGGCAGTGTGTGGGCTGACCTTCCTCTGCCCCCTTCCCTGCCTCTCTGGGTCCCTTCCAGGGTTTTCACTCCCTAACCTTGGGAGCCTGGAGGGGAATTGGGCCAGAATGGGCAAAATGGAGGGCCGTTCCAATTCTCCCATAAGAGATTGGGGGGGCTACTTTGGGCAGGAGGACCTCCCCAGGGCTAACCCTGCCAGGAGGGGTGAGCAGTTGGGGGGCTTGTGGCCAGGGGGAATTGGGGAGTCACCCTTAGATCCAGAGGGAAATGCTTTAGGACAGGCATGTCCAAACTTCGTCCCTCCTGATGTTTTGGACCACAACTCCCAGGATTCTAAGCTTAGATTGACAGTGGCAAAGGACTGGGAGCTGTGGTCCAAAACATCAGGAGGGCCGAAGTTTGGACATGCCTGCTTTAGGACATAGGGGCAGACCTCTGAGTAGACAAAGTAAACAGGAGAGGTGAGAAGGTGAGACCTGGCTGTGGGGAAATGGGTTGGGGGGCAGCACCCCCTCCTTGCCCATTCAGACTTTGGGGAAGAGGGTGCATAGGGTGGAGAGGCAGTCAAGGGCATCCATTTGGCGGGCATCTGTGCCTATAAAAGTACCTGCCAGATCCCTTCTCTGTGGGTTTGTTTTTGCGTTTTGACTAATGGAGCCTTTAGTCCTATTTATTTATTTATTTATTTATTTATTTATTTATTTATTTATTTATTTATTTTTATACCACCCGTCTTCCGGAGAAACTCCGGGTGGTTTACAACATCAAACAAACAATAGTCAAACAAGCAACAAAATAAATAATAATAAGAAGAGAATTAAAAGATATATAAATAAGATTAAACAATACTAAAAAAACAAAGAAAGAAAGATACGGGATATTTGGCAAGATGGCAGAGCTGTAGTTTAAAAAAAAAGACTAATTTTAAGGAGAAAAGTGGGGTAAAAAGTAAATAAACGAGTGGAAAGAGGCCCCTAAAGAGGTTCTTTTTCCTCCACCTGAGGCCCCCTCAGTGGCTGGGAAGTCTCTCATTCTCTCCTGAGGTAAATATTCCTGTCTTGAGCCCTTTGGAGGGGCTTGATGTGTGGGTCTGGGGGTGTTATTAGGAGTGACTCCCCCCTTTCTCTTTCCCCCCTTCATGCTCTTCCTCCCTCCCCACGTCTGTGTCTCTCGTCAGGGTTTCACACCTGGCAGGCGATGTACGGCTGTGAGCTGAGGCCGGACGGGAGCAAAGGAGGGTATAATCAGTATGGCTACGACGGGAGGGACTACATCAGCTTCGACAAGGAGACCCTCACCTGGACGGCCGCCGATCTCCCGGCCCAGAACACGAAGAGGAAGTGGGAGAAGGAACCCGCCATTGCCCAGAGACGGAAGGTCTACCTGGAGGAGATCTGCATTGAGTGGCTGCAGAGGTACCTGGAGTACGGGAAGGAGACGCTGCTGCGGACAGGTGAGGGGGGGGGCACAGGGGCTACCTTGGGGGAAATTGGGTGGGGGGGTTGCATGATCTCAGGAGGTCCTTCCCTCAAACAGACCAAGTGGAGCCCTGTTAGTTCCTGGGGAGATGCTGTGGACACACAAAAAAAGGCCTAAGACCAAAACACCTTCAGACCATCAGAGGGAGAGAGAAAAAGAGAGAGAGAAGTTGTGTGTCTCTGTGGAGATGCACTTGGTGTGTATATGTATGTGGGTTTTGGCCTTACATTTATTTGTTTGTTTGTTTGTTTTTTAACTTATTTATTTTTGTTTGATTTAACAGAGAATATTTATTTATTTATTTATTAAGAAAAGGCATAAAATAGATTTCTTAGAATAAACTTCAATTCCTCTCATATAACAAACGGTTTGTATAACATAAAATCTGTACAACTTAAAAAATTCCGGAGATAGAGGGGAAATTTCCTTAACAGAATCACCCATGGGGCGAATCCGCACAACATAAAAATGGTCGCAGTTAGGGATTACTCTGTGTTCAATGCATTCCTATGGGACATTTGTATAAAGGAAAATTTGCTTAACATGATTTCATTGGGAACAGATTAATTCCTTTATACAAGGTACCACTGTATATTAACTTGTAACTGACTAAAGTCGCTTTGCTGACCGACATCACTGTTTGGTCGGCTGGCCACGAGTGCCAAGCACACAGCAGGCGTTCCCTCTTTGGGCAGCGATGGAAAGCTGTTCTGTCTTTGGACATTGGCGCTTGGTCGTCTTGAGAAATAGTGGCGATCCTACAACCGATTTCCTGGGCGAGGCTCAAGACCGATTCTCCCCAAACTCCAGGTGCCTCAATAGCTACAGGGACGAAGTCTATTTATTTATTTATTTATTTATTTATTTATTTATTTATTTATTTATTTATTTATTTAAGTCTCATTTGGTCCTCCCTCCCCCTGCCAAACTGGTACATCCTTCCCTTCCCTCCCCATCTGCCCCCCCTGCTCTGCCCACCCCCAAATTGGCTTCCAGCCTGGTCCCATAGAGAGATGGCTGGGGGGAGGGAGGGAGGGAAGGAGGGAGGGGTGGGCATGATTTTCCCCACACATGACAGAAACCTTTTCCCTGCCCTTGCCCTATTTTAGAGGGACGCAAGGCGGCTGACAGTAAAGAGGGATAGTATGCAGTCCAGTACAACTAAGATATGTTCAAGTGCTTGAGAACAAGGAATTGAGGGACATCATTAATAGACCACATTACAGTACATAACAGCTACATGGTTATAAGTACACAGAATATAAAGACAAAGCTGCCTAGATGCCCTAAGCACATCCGATCTCATCTGATTTCGGAAGCTAAGCAGGGTCGGCCCTGGTTAGTAGTTGGATGGGAGACCACCAGGGAATACCAGGTGCTGTAGGTGCCTGGAGTAGGAACTGGCAGGCCACACCAGTATTCCTTGCCAAGAAAACTCCATGGGCATGGAGTCACGAAGAGTCGGTCACGACTGTAACGACACAACACACACACACATATAAAGACCAAGTCTACGTGAACCTCTAGATTCATATAAAATACACATGGTAGTCTATCATTCAGGGAAAGCTTGCCTGAAGAGAAAGGTCTTTGCCTGTTTCCTGAAGGACAACAGAGAACTGGGAATGTTTAGCCTTTCTTGGCTCCCTTCCCCCTCCCTTGGATTTCCTCCCCCCACCTCCCCCAAAAAGCCTCCCTGGGATCCTTGGTGGCTGCCCAGAGGTCCCTGTCTCCGTGGCTGATGTCCTGGTCAATTCTCAGAACCATGAAATGTTGTAGCTGTCGATCGTTTCAGAATACTGTACCCGTAAAAGCTTCATCTGTGAAGATTCTCAGTCATCCAGGTGAGTTTATCTGGAAGTTGAGTCATGGCAACTGGACTTCTTTTTCTTGAGAGATTGAAACGTCTCACTGCTCACCCAAACAGTCAGTCTGAGGAAAGCTAGTTGCAAGTCCTCTATTTTATAGTTCACTTAGACCTCAAGTCCCCCCGGTTTGAAAGAGGCTCATAAGATGGGCAATGCCCTGATTAGGCTCATTAGATGGACACTAGTCTCAATACTGGAGTACGTAAAGAGCCATTAAACAGGAGGATAGCCCAACATAGGAGGGGCAACAGCTCAGGGCCAGAATCAACAGTAAATCTCCACTTGAAGGACAAAGGGCACTCTTTCAAAGATGAGGATATAAACAGATGGAGAAGAGAGGTGGTTTGAGAGAGGGGTCAGGGAAGCCATTCATGTGAGCATTGAAACCCCCTATCTCAACAGAGGTAGGGGCCTCAGGCACAGTCTATCTGCCACTTATCAGGCAGTGATTTCAACAATACCCAGACAAATCAAAATATTTCACACCTCCACCACCACCAAGGCCCTAGCTAATGACCCATACTTTATGGGATTCAGCAACTTAGGCCATTGTCTACCTATTGGGCTACTGAGACTATTGTCCACCAAACGAGCCTATTCAGGCCATTGTCCATCCTATGAGCCTATTTCAGACCAGGGTGACTTGAGGTCAAAATGACCTATAAAACGGAGGACTCGCCACTAATCTTCCTCAGACTGACAAAGCTATTTGGATGAGTCATGAAATGTTTTAATCTCTCAAGAAAAGAAATCCAGTTGCCATGACTCAACTTTGAGCAGAAGCTCAGTTAGCTGGCATGGCTTTGGATGATTTATCCAGCTATCGTCTGATTGCCATTGTTCCCTTTCTGGGCAAGGTTGTCGAGAGGGTGGCTGCTGTCCGGCTCCAGTCATACCTGGAGGAAAATCGTATCCTGGATCCCTTCCAGTCTGGTTTCAGACCTCTTCGCGGGACCGAGACTGCCCTGGTCGCTCTGCAGGATGACCTCCTCAGGGAGGCCGACAGGGGGTGTTCCTCCCTGCTGGTTCTCCTTGATCTGTCAGCCGCCTTTGATACCGTCGACCCCGTAACCTGCTGGTCCGGCTGGCCGAGGCAGGAATTGGGGGTCAGGCTTTGTCCTGGCTCCGCTCCTTCCTTGGCGGCCGGACTCAGTGGTTTCAGCTGGGTGATGACTTGTCGGCTCCTTGGACTCTCCCTTGTGGGGTGCCCCAGGGGTCGGCAATCTCACCCATGCTGTTCAACATTTATATGAGGCCGCTGCCAGAGGTCATCAGGAGATTTGGAGTCTGCTGTCATCAGTATGCTGATGACATGCAGCTCTATCTCTCCTTTTTGTCTTTTGCAGAGGAGGCAGTATACTCCCTCGACCTGTGCCTGGAGGCGGTTCTGGAATGGACCAGGACGAACAGGCTCAAACTCAATCCAGAAAAGACAGAGGTTCTGTTCTTTGGGGTGTCTTTGGGGTGTCGATGAGTCCTCCCTGAGGACAGTAGTGCAGGCCCTAGTGATCTCGAGGATCGACTACTGCAATGCCCTCTACGTGGGGTTGCCCTTGACCCTGGTCCGGAGGTTACAACGGGTGCAGAATGCAGCGGCCAGGCTGGTGGTGGGTGCTCATTGATTCGAGCACATCACCCCACTTCTGGCTCGCTTGCACTGGCTCCCCGTTGTCCTCTGGATCAGGTTCAAGGTCTTGGTTTTGATTTTCAAAGCCCTCCGCGGCCTGGGACCAGAGTATCTGGCGGAGCATATCTCTCAAAGATCAACTGGGACCAGACCCACGAGATCAGCACAGGCGCGCTCACTAAGGGTGGCCACACCCAGGGAGGTGCGGAAATCGCATACGCGTGACCACGCCTTTTCTGTGGTGGGCCCCATGATATGGAACCACCTACCCCGTGAGCTGCGCCTGACAGAGCCCCTGCCCGCCTTTAAAAACGCCCTGAAGACTTATCTCTTCAGGGAGGCGTTCGGCGACCTTTCTGTTTAGTTTTCTTTTTTCCCTTCTTTTCCTTTTCCCACGTTTATTTTGTTTCGGGTATGCCCGCCATCTTGCTTCCTTTTTACTTGTTTGCTTCTGTTTTACCTTTTTTATTATTATTGTAAGCCGCCCAGAGTTCCCTTTTGGGAAGATGTGCGGGGTATAAGACTAATAAATAAATAAATAAATAAACAAATAAATAAATAAATAAATAAATATTCTCTTCTTTGTAGCGGTTAAAAAACCTGATCTTCCAAGAGCCCTTCAGGTGAGAGATCGAGGGGAAAGAACATAAGAGTGAGATGGGATCTAAGCAGCCAAACATCCTGCCAGACACAGCAGGGTCTCTGCGTTAATTCCACCACTGCCATTTTCCCCCCAGCGTTAGTTCTATCACTGCTGGGTGTTTTTTTTTTTGTTTTTTTTTGCAGAGCGTCCGGAGGGGAAGGTGACGCGCCAGGCGGGCTTTGACGATACGGAGAGCCTCGTCTGCCAGGCCTACGGCTTCTACCCCAAGGAGATCGAGGTCACTTGGAGGAAGGGCGGGGAGGTCCTGCATGAGGACACCTTCCATAGGAATACCGCCCCCTATCCGGACGGGACCTACCACGCCTGGCTCAGCATCAGCATCGACCCCAAGCACAGAGACCAGTACCGGTGCCACGTGGAGCACGCCAGCCTGGCGGAGCCCCTGGTCTTGGCGTGGGAGGAGCCTGGTGAGGGCCGGGAGTGCAGGGGTGGAGGAGAGGGTGCCTCCTCGTCCAGGTGGAGGACAGCAGGGTGGAATTTGGAGTGGGGGTGGTTCTTCTCCGAGGGAGGGGTAAAAACCAGAGCATCTCAGCAGTCTCTTAAGCTGTATCTGCACGCACACACCCAACGCCATCCTCAGCTACCTCCTGGCTACAAAACCCCATAATTTGGATTCTGCTGTTTTTAATTCCATTTTAGCCCTTTTGATGGTTCCTTCCACCTAATCACAACCTCCGGTGGTGTCAGCACCGCCCGGTTGCTCTCTTCCTCCTCAACAAGGTAGGAGGGTTCCGGGTACATGTCAGATTATTTAGTTGTTTCTCCTTATTCACTTTCAGCTTCCAACTTGGGGCTCATTGTTGGGTGTGTGGTGGCCGTTGTTCTCCTGATTGCGGCCGTGACTGCAGGGTCCTGCGTCTACTTCAGTAAGTCAATGAGTGAATGCATGAGTTGGGCGGTGGCTGTTTGGTTGGAAGGGTGTGTTCTTCTGTGGCGTCTCCCTTCAGGGGGAGGATTGAGAGGAGTCCCATGGCGTTGGCTTGCCTGCTCTCTTCTTAACAATGTCTGTTGGTGCTTCTCGTGTGCATCTCAGGTCTGCTTTCTTTCTGTGCTAACCTGAGATGCTCCTCAGGCCTCTTCTAAAGCAGTAGGGGCCAACTGTGGTCCTCTAGATGTTGATGAACTACAGCTCCCATCAGCCCTGGCTACCATGAACAGCTCCAAAGGATGATGCATGTTGGTGTTGAGCAATATCTGGAACAACTATGGCTGCCTGCCATAGTTTTGGAAAAAAGAAACAGGCAGGAGGTTTCCATGGGAGCCAATGGAATAGTTTGTGTCTCCCAGGGAAACCTTCCCTGCCTCCAGGGGTGGGGCTGGATGACCTCTGGGAAAATCCATCATATCTAATTCTGTCCAATTCTGTCCCTGCAGAGAAGCGCCAAGAAGGCTACAAGGCAGCATCAAGTGAGTACGGATTTCCTCTTTCTTTGTTTATATTCCAAGCCTCAGGCTAACGCTGAAGCTGTTGAACTACATCTCCCATCACCCCTGGCCATTTGTAGGAGGAGTTGCAAAGGATTATGGGGTGGGGCTGTTGTAGGGGAGCAGTCTTGGTGACCAATAGCCTGGGGGAAATGCCCCTTGAGGGGCCTCTCTCGGTGGTTTCCCAGGGCTGGTTTTCCACATCTTCCAGTGAAAACAATATTTTAAAAGAAATCAAATGGAGGAATTTAGGAATGAAAAGAGCAATCCCCCTCTTCGCCTCTGGTATTAAGGTGCAGCAAAGAGACATCATTGAAGGAACAGTTACTAGGTTGGTTCTGGAGTTGTGACTCACTGACAGCCGGAAGAGGGGCCTGTCCTGCTGTCTCATAGGCCCAACTGGAAGTCCGTCCTAGAATATCCGCCTGGTGCCACCTCTCACATGTCCTTCAAATACCTCCCCCCCCCAATAACCTGCATCTGGTCTTTACCCCAAATCCACTTTTTCTTGATATCTTCTGCACAAGTTGCTTGTATCCATGTCTTAGGGCAGTTGTATTCATCTTGGTGCATTTCAAGGGTGCTGACGACCATTCCTGTCATCCTTGACAATGTTGGCTGGGAGTTGGGACATCTGCAACCCAGGATATTGGGTGGCCATAAGATGAAGGCAAGGGAGAAGCTGCCCTCCTGGAACCCGTGTCCTTCTTCTGTTTCTTTTGCCTCCATTTCTCTCCTTTTGGTTTCTGAACTAGGGGACATCCACTCAAACTGAGGGATGGGAGAGTGAGAACAGGCAAAAGAAAATATTTTTTTTACCCAGCGTGTTGTTTATCTGTGGAACTCCCTGCCACAGGATGTGGTGATGGCACCTGGCCTGGATGCCTTCCTGGAGGAAAGGTCCATCACAGGTTACAAACCATAATGAGGAAGTGTAACCTCCAGGCTTAAAACCGGGGTACTTCAAGGGCCAGATGCAGGGGAGTGGTATCAGGAGACAGAAATCTAGTCTCATGCGCTCCCAGACGCATCTGGTGGGGCCACTGTGAGATCCAGGAAGCTGGACTAGATGGGCCTTTGGCGTGATCCAGCAGGGCTCTTCTTATGTTCTTATGTTTTCCCTGTCCTGAATGTTGGATTCCACAAACCTGGTTCCTTATCCTGTGCAGTGTCTCACAATGGATCTACAGAAGTAGACAAATTAAATTTTAAATGGTGTGTAGGAAATATTCTGCTAAAGGTATGGTGGCCCTGGGGTGGTGGAGAAACCTTAATTGCATTTCACCGGTTTATACTGTAGAAGCCATTTTCACAGTGCACTATATTCTGATTTCACTAAGAACTGTGGGATGGAGCATGGTGGCTGCAGAAAAAAGGGGCCCTGGGGGGTAAACAGGGAGAAATGAAGCCTCTAATCAAGTGTAAGAAATTGGCAGTGGGCAGGTAGAATCCATCATGGTACTGTGCTGTTTTTAATTCAAGGCAGTGGTGGTGACCAATTTGAGAAGACAGGCACATTGCAGGCTCCTGCGAAAGACCTAAAAGAAATGTTTTATTGTAAAGTGGTTGGAAGTGGGATGCTGTTCGGCATTAGAAGCCCCGCAGGGCAGCTGAAAAGTTACTTTTGGGGGGTTTCTCTTCCAGATTTAGAGGTTTGATTTCTATCAATCATTTTTGTATTTAAAGCACTGAGGTGTAGCAGTCAGAGCCCTGTGTGAAGATCCGTTTAGTTGCAGAGTGGGTGTGGAAGTGACGGATTAGAATTGTTTCTGAACACGCGAACTGCTGTTTTTAAAAAGTCTTGCACTTAGTTGCCCACTTGGTCTCCTGCCCACCCCTCAGGCAACTGTCCCTGTGCCCTCCCGCCCTCACCCTTTCCCTCTCCTACCCATCTCTTTCTGTTCTCCCTCCTCCCTGTTGGAACCTCCTGAGCGGAGAAGGATGAGCAGGTGGCTGCATTGGTGACGGCAGGGTGAGGATGGACACACTGCCACAGAAGCTTTGGATTTGGTCCAAAGTCCACATAGATCTAGAACAGGCCCCTGAGAACAAGGCTTGAGTAACACCCCTTTGCCCTCCCGCCCCATCTGTGGACATTGAATTCTTGGTCTTTTCCTTCTTTCCAGCGAGCGACGGAGGTTCCAACAGCTCCAGCAGAGGTGAGTGTGATGGGTTCCCACCCCCAAAAGAGTAGGAAGCATCTCCCAGAGTTGGCTGGGGGAAAAGAAAGGGATGGTCTCCCCATGATTTCTGTGGCTTGAGGTCTCCCGGGGGAAAGAGGGGGGTCTTCCCCTGCCCTGTAGGATCCCCCCAGCCCCACTTTTGAGTGCAAGGCAGCCTCAGAAGGGGTTCCTTGGCTAAAGACCTTTGGGACGCCCATTAAGGGCAAAGGAACTGCCACGGAGTGACCGATAATTCACCCTCTGAGGCTTGACCTCCTGATGACGAAGCAGCCCCCAGGGTGTGTGTGGGTGTCACACAATCCAGGGAGAGATGCTGACTTGGTCTCCTCCTTTCTCTCCACGCAGGGAGCGACCCAACCAACCCAACCGTTTAGCATCCTTAGAAAGAGGTGAGTTGCAGGGGAGGGGATTTACAATCTATGGGCAAGACGGGTTACAGAGGCCAAGCCTTGAAGGTGGTGGAGAATCCACTTCCAGTCACTCTGAGGACAGATTTCCTCCTCCCTTCTCCCATTTCCCAAACACTGTCGACTCCAGGAAGACAGGAAGAGTTGAGGAAAGGAGGGACTGGATCTATAATATGAAGCAGGCACCGGCAGCTACAGCATATCACCCCAAATGGAAATCCCAGTTCCCTCCTCTCTCTCTCTCTCTCGGGATAGTTTTCGTGGGTTGGCTGCCAGGCCTCACCTTTCCCAACTGCAACAGTCCGTGGCTGAGCTGTGGAAGGGGAACTGAGAGGAAGGAGTAAGGTGGTTACTTCACGTCCATTTTGTCTCTGCTAGTGTTGCGCTTAGGAGCAGTACAAAAAATTGTTACTTCACGTCCAACCCGCAACTACTGAAATTTTGTCTCGACCACGCCCTGGAAGGGGTGCTAAGCGCAACAGTCCTGTACCTGGTGCTGGGGTAGGGTTTTCCCTTGTCACTCTTTGTTCCCGCTTTCTGTTCCAAGACAAGTAACGACTGTCAGGCAACAAAACATTTGTTTCAGAAAACTGTGTCCATTTATTTGACTTTTCAGAAGCAAAATATCAAAAAAGAATTTTTAAGCCCTCTAAAAAAAGGAAAAAGGGAACTAGACAAATTCAGTTCCCGCTTTCTGTTCCGAGATAAGACATCATGTACTAACGACTGTCACGCAACACAACATTTGTTTCTCTCAGAAAACTGCTTCCGGGTTTTTTTATTTTTATTTTTCAGAAGCAAAATAATTTTAAGCCCCCCCCCCCAAAAAAAAAGGAAAAAAGGAAGCTAGACAAATTCAGTGTTTGTCACGGTACAAGACCGTGAGATAACACTTGTCACGAGACAAGTTATCATGACCATGGCAACACTGAAACAGGGACAAAACCACGTGATCGCGACTAACGCTGTCACAGTACAAAACTAGTCGCGGAACAAAGAAGGACGTGAAGTAACCCCCTTAGGAGTGGGCTGCACCCGGGATTCTGTCCTTGCTGGTCATTTCCTTCTTTGGATGGGGTGAAAGAGGGGGTTGTTTCCCCAAAGCAGGTGATCCTCCAACCCCACCTCAGGGAAGGACTGGCATGTCTGCTGGGAGGAGGCAGAAGAGGAAGCCATAAGGACAAGACTGATGTCCAGGGTGTATGCCAGAGTTCAGTTTGCCAACATATTCCAGACACAACTTTGACAAAAAAACAGAGCTTGCTGCGTGTTTTAGCATCCTGAACCTCAAATCTGCAAAGACCCTTTTACCACAGCCAAGGTTTAGAGAGGAACCCAAAGCCTTCTCTCTGCCTCGAAGGACCTGAAGTGTCTCCAGTGACCTGTAATGTATCCCCCCCCTTGCTAGGTCACATAACAAAACCCTCAGCATGCTATAGAATTTGATAACTTTCTTTGGTGGTTGGAGTGTCACAGCTAACATTTATCCCCAAATGGGCTGAATACCAGTGTGAACCAAATTATCTTGACAATCCTATCTTGAGTTAATATGAGTATATCAAGTCATACCAAGAAAGTATTCTGACGTACTTCATATCTGTGTGGTACGCCAGTTGCACAGTGGCTCAAAGGAGATAGCTCCAGAGGGTTATCAATATGGCACAGAAGATCGTCGGATGCCCACTCCTCACATTGGAGGAATTACACAGCTCCCGCTATCTTAAGAAAACACAGAATATTATAGGAGACATTTCTCACAGAATATTATAGGAGACTCTCTGTTTCTACTCTTGCCATCAGGCAGAAGGTATAGATCTATTAGAACAAGGACAGAAAGATTCAGGAACAGTTTTTACCCAATAACAATAATCATGCTAAAATCTTAAAATATTAAGTTGATATCAGTGTAACATGTATATTGTATGAGGGATTGTGTATGGATGTTGTTTTTTAAGTTGTAGTTTTTGTGTATTGGGCATGAATGTTGGCAGGTGAGAGAGTGTCGGGCTGTGTGTGTGTGTGTGTGTGTGTGTTTGGTTTTATGTCAGTTTTAAACGAGTACAAGTGATCTGCGTGTGAATGTAGGAGTATGTGTATATGGATGTTTGTTCTTAAATGGTGGATTTTATGTCTTGGATTTTTATACTGGGGTGTGAGAATGAGCTGACTGGATGGCACTTTTTAATCTTGTATTTTATACCATGACAATAAATTCTGTTCTGCTCTGTTTTATTCTATTCTATCCATTTATTTGCTCCGGCTTGGTTCACCGGGAATGTCAAGATGTGATTAATCCGTGTAGTTTCCGGGCCAAAAACGGAGCTTCCAAATGTCTTCTTTGTAGGATCAGAACAAATCCCTGTTTGCACGGACTCCCACCCCAGATTCGGTGACCAACAAGAGACGAATCATTTCTCTCAATCGGTGGATGAGTTTTGCCCAATCCACCTTCAGCATCCAATGACAAAGATGCCCAGTGAAGACTGTACTTGTGTACAGTAAAGGCTGTTCACCCTCCAGTCCTGTACTTCCAACTCTTCCATCTTGGGAGGCATAGGCTGGGTTTATCTCCAGCTCTCCAAACGGTTTTGGGCTTGCTGATCTTTGCTTCACCCTTGATCTTCCTCTCTTTTCAGCCTAACTCAGGATCGGAACTTCCCACAAAGGAAGCAGAACGAGGAAGACAGCCGCTCAGGATCCACAGGTTGCCTTTCGCTATCTGTAATTAATGTATATTTTTGGATTGCCAAAAGCCTGGCTTGATGTGTGTGGCTGTGCTTTCTTAAAAAAGGCCTTGATAAACTGATAAGACCTTGTTCCAGGCTCCTGCCTGGGAAAGAGAGAGTCATTCAGAAGAGCTTTGACGAAGGAGGCCATTTTGCAGCTGAAGTAGACGGTTACTTCACGTCCTTCCTCGTGCTGAGGTGGACTTGCCTCCATGTTGAAATTGGATTTAGTCACGTGACCTAATCCCGGTGCTGCCCCTCTTTCTCTGTACTCACGGCCATGCTGATTGAAACCGGCAGCACTTTAACTGCACGTCCTTGAACACGAACCAGGGTGAACTGTTCCAGGAAGATTCTTGGCCGATAAGCGGGGAAAATGGATTGATTCATAAGAAGGAGTTATAATTCCTGTCGATCGATACATCGAAATATCGATGTTCCCTCCCTCCTCAACAACAACAAAAAAGTAATCGCGCTAAGTATTCTCTCGATGCAGGTTAAGATTAACCGCACGTCCCGTGGGGAGCGGATCGAGAAGCGGATTAGAAAGATTCCCGAGGTCCAGGACGGAAATCTCTCATCCTGCTTGGAGCGCAGTTCAGGGGGCATGGTCGGGGCGACCTCGCATTGACCCAAGAAGGACGTGAGGTTCCGTTACTTCTAACCGGTCCCAAGCGGAGCCGTGAACAGCAGCGAGAGGGACGTGAAGTATCGGCCAGAAGAGCTTTGACGAAGGAGGCCATTTTGCAGCTGAAATAAAAACTCCAGGCCTGCCATTTGATGAACAAAATAGGTAGTGATTGGTGTGGTTTAAAATGGACGAATCTGCCGTTGTAATGAGTTCCAATATAGGAGAACGCCAGAATGTTGATTGCTCACTTGATAAGTTAGTCAGTCCCTCAGAGCTGTTAATTCACCCGCTTTGTCTAACAGAGATGATGAGAAAAACTGCATTTCTGAATGAAAAATAACACTGCTTTCACCAGATTTGTATAGATGTCACAGAAGGCACCGACTTGAAATGTGCCGTCTGTCTTTGTAGGATGATGTTATGGCTTCTGTACCTGTTTGCACTTAAATTCCTAATGGGGGGGGGGGGTGGGATCACATTTTCTGTTCTTTTCAATGGGTCACATTTCTGAAGCATATTCTAGCAAGTTCCCACAGGGTGCCTTTGTTCTCATAATGGGCTGCGAACACTTGGAATTTCTCTGATCATGGGTGTAAGGTTTCTTTTCTACATTTGTATTAGCGGGTATATCTGGGTGTCAATAAAGGCTTTTGTTTTCCCATCTCGTGTGTCGCTGTTCCTTCTTTGAGCCTGAGAAGTCCTTCTTGGCCCAGTCCTGGCCCTGGCTGAGGGTTCAGGAAGATGAGGATGACTTGGGTGGGTTCCACCATCCCTCTTCTTGTATCATCCCTCGTTGGTTTCTGAGATTCAAACCCACCTTAATTATTCTGTTGGGTGGTTTACAAGGAATTAGGTGGCTACACATGGCACCCTCCAGGATGCTGGGTACTCATTTTGCTGACCTTGGAAGTATGGAAGGCTGAGTGAACCTTGTTACTTGTATAAAGGAATGAATTCGTTCCAAATGAAATTCTGTTAAGCAAATTTTTCCTTCATACTAAGTTCCCATAGGAATGCATTGAAAACAAAGTAATCTGTAATCTCGACCATTTTTATGTTGTACGGATTCACCCCATAGGCCATTGGTGTCCAAACTTTGGCCCTCCAGATGTTTAGGACCACAATTCCCACAGTCCTTTGTCATTGACAATACAGGCTTGGAATTCTGGGAGTTGTGGTCCAAAAACCTCTGGAGGATCGAAGTTTAGACGCTCCTGCCATTCTGTGATTCTGTTAAGCAAATTTCCCGTATCTCCAGAACTTTTTATGTTGTACAGATTTTATGTTATACAAACTGTTTCTTATATGAGGGTCCACTGTACATGTGCATGCATATGTGATAGACACTTTTCCACCTGCCCCTTGCCAACGTTGGTGGCTGTGCCTTCTGCCCTACCAACCCCAAAGGGTGCCAGCTGCCCATAGAGACCTATGTGGTTGGAAGAAATCCCACCCGTACACCAAAAGAGTTTCACTGCCTCAATTAAAAGGAGGGGGGCAATACATGTAGGGTATTTGGAAGAAGGCACTTGGTGGTGCCTTGTATGGTCCCCCTGAAACCAGCTGAATGTGAGATTGGTAAGAGAAGGTCCCAGAGGGGTCGAGGGAGCTTCCAGTCAAGTGGCAGAAGGCGGATGCCTAAGAAACTCAAAGACAAGGTGAAAGAAGGGGGAGAATGAGGGAGAAACAAGTGCGTTGGAAATAGCTGCATCCATTTTAACCATAACCATTGCTTAAAACAAGCCTTTGAAAAATTATAATACATTACGGGCTTAAGAGAAGAAGTCAGAGCAAAGTTGGCAGTTTTGCAGGAAGCACACAGGGTCTTTGGCTGCTTTTACACGACCCCTAAAATCCGAGGCAAAGGGCTCCCAAATGCGGAGCTTAAAATTGTTTTCCCACCAGCTGCGGACTTTAAACAAAATAAAGTACGACCACGACCACCTAAGCACACCCCAGCGCACTTTAGAAGTACCTGGTATCCGGAGGTAAAAAAATTCCCGATGCGGATTGTAAAGCTGTGGACGCTGGGCTCTCCTCGCCTTTTTTTTTTTGTCCCCGCTGCCCCTTTAAGAGACAGGAATCCCTAAACGCAGGCGGAGGTGAGCCTGCATTTTTTTCTCCCTCCCCTCATCGCTGACAAGAGCAATGGAGTGCAGAAGAGTGGGAACATAGGAAGAGGAACAAACCCCAGGATCTCTGGTCTAAATTTAAGTTGCCAGCGGATTTTAGAGGTCGTGTAAAAGTGGGTTACAGGGGTTACAAAGAGGTTACAAAGGGAATTAAAATGGGGCTGGAGTAAAGCTGGAGAATGAATTTTGAGAAACCCCATGGCAGAAAAGAAACGTTTTGTGTAGGCCATGAAGTTTGGTGGATCTGTTGGTAGATAATTGGGGTCAAAGGCTTTGCTGTAAACTATGTTGCTGTTAGGTGTTTTTTGTGTTGATCGCACGCCAAGCGCTACAGTGGCTTTCGGTTTCAGCCTTTGCTGCCTGGCCTCACCCCCAACAACACTCTGTTCTGAAGGAAGGGAGATTATGAGGGGGAGGCTGTCCTGGCTTGCCTTCTGGCAAGGGAAACCATTTTGTGCAGGCTGGCTCTGTCACGCTTATGGGAAGAGCACAAAATGGCCGCCTCTGGCTTCAAACAGGTGAGCCAGTCAGTCCTGTTTCCAGCCGCTGAAGGATCACATTCAGCCCAGAGGAATCTGACTTTTAAAAAAATAGGACAGCATTTCCCTCTGGATCTAAGGGTGACTCCCCAATTCCCGGGGGCGGGGGAGTCCTCCAGCCTGAAGGAGCCTCCCCCCATATCTTCTGGGAGAACTGGAACAGCCCTCCATGTTGTTCATTCTGGCCCAGTTCCCCTCCAGGCTCCCAAGGTTAGGGAGTGAAAACCCTGGAAGGGACCCAGAGAGGCAGGGAAGGGGGCAGAGGAAGGTCAGCCCACACACTGCCCCACTGAGCCCCTTCTACCTCCTATGAGGCCCCACACAAAGAGCCCAAAATAGACTTTTTGAAAAAGAACACGGTCCTTGGAAGACGCTGGCACTGAAGAACTAAATCTTCAAACAAAAGAAGAGACTGATCAACTAGAAACATGTTGATTCGGAATAATAAGCAAGAGCTACAAAAACTCGCTCCAAACCCTCCTCCTCTGCCCCACTTTCTAACACCCCCCCCAAAGGACCCTGCCTTCACCTTCAAGCAGGGCTGTTGGTCCTGAAATGGATGGCCAGAATCCCACCCTCCCCAAAATGGAGGAAAAGAGACTGGGGGCAGAAAGAGGGGAAATGGAGGGAGAGTCCGGAGAACAGGCAGCACTTGGGATGAATCTGCTACACAAATATAAACCACTCGGGGTACTTCTATTTGGCTGAATTCTTTCTAAACTCCTTGTTGACGTCAGATATGCCAGTGAAGTAAGGCACAACTAGAGGAGGCCCATTGGAATAAATGGACCTTACAGGCGAGGAGGTGCCTAACCTGAACCCCACTGGCTCTGCTGAGACTTCACTACACAAACCACTGTGGAGTCACTTTTGGATAGAGGTCTTTCGGGGGAGGGAAATGTCATGATACAGAGGGGATCCCAAGGTTAGAATGCCACAGCCATAAAAGTTAAACAGCCATTATTCCACAAAAGCCAAACACCCATCTCAAAACATTTGCTAATGCTATGCTCTGCCAGAAGTGCAGCTTTCCCTTTCCTTCCTTCCTTCCTTCCTTCCTTCCTTCCTTCCTTCCTTCCTTCCTTCCGACATTTGGGGAGGTTGCAAATAAATCACAAGAAATAGACCCCTTTTCTTTCCAATCCCCACATCTTCTCTTTGTGGGAGGGAGGAATATTATGGGGTTTGTTGTAGAAGTCCATGAGAAGAGGCTGCCCTCCACTCACCTTTGCTCAGGTTGTAGTAATTCCTTACGTTCTCCACACCCACTCGGACTGTCTCCTCTGAACCACAGAAGATCTGGGTGTTCCTCTCCCAGTACTGGGGATCCTCCTCTGTCACCTTCTCCGTCCAGGGCGCTCGAGAATCCATTCTTCTTGTGTTGCTGTCATACTGGACAAAGAGCTGGCCGTCCACGTACCCCACCAAGATGAACCGGGGCAGCCCCTGTCCAGGTGCTGACACCCCCGTGTAGAAATAGCTCATGGAGTGGGAGGAGGAGGAACCTGGCAGAAAGGAAACAAAAGGGCCGATTCAAGACCTCTTCAGACAAATACGCCAAGCAAGCCAGAGAGGCTCCACAAAGTTTGTGACATAAGGTCCCCCTTTTTAGAAGATCCTGGCGATGTGGGTAAGTTGCCAAGAAGGCAGGCAAGTGGCATCAAAGGAAATGTATTCCTGAGAGGAGGAAGGAAAGGAGGAGGAAGGGCAGAAAAGGGAAGAGAAAATGGTCCAAGAGATGAGAGGGAGAAAAAGCAGCAATTTGGTAAGGAAGGCAGAGGGAAGCAAAGAGTTTTGATATGAAAACATAAAGGGGAAAGGAGCATCGACATTACGAGGGCTAGAAAAGGGGAGAAAAGAGACAGAATTGGACACAGATGTCTTCAAGTACCAGGGCAGAGGAGGTGCTGGTCCACCCTTCCACTTATCCCCCCTATCCTGCTGGGTCTGGTCCCCTGGTCATCCCACTCCCATCCGTGGGGCACCCAGTGAGGGATCTCCCCCACAGTAACTGCAACCCCGACAAGAAAAGAGGCCTGCTCTGGATTCACGTCCCCTCTAATTATTATCGGGCCTGCTGCGTGGGGTGCTTTGTCCCTGCGCATATGTGACACACACACACACCTGCAGTTTCTGTCCCAACTGAATGGGGATGTGTAGGTGAAGAAAAATCATGTGCAAAGCAAAAAGCAAAGTGTTCTGGTTATATACCACCCCATGCCACTTCAAGTAGTCTCTGGGCGGTTTACAATTTTAATTACAGTATGCAGGCTACACATTCCCCCCTCCCCCCCCCCCAGCAAGCTAGGTACTCATTTTACCAACATCGGAAGGATGGGAGGCTGAGTGAACTTTGAGCCTGCTACCTGGGACTGAACCCCAAGTCGTGAGCACAGTTTTACCTCCTGCAGTACAGGCATTTAACTAATGCTCCACGAAGCAGGACTGAGGAGCCTGTGCCTGCGCTTTAGCAGAAACTTTGGTCATGATTTTGACGTGAAGTCTTTATATTCATGCCACCAGGGGTCCCAACTGTGAGATGGACCTTCCAGGGCAGCGAAAGAGGTTGCTGTGTTTCAAACTGAATTGTGCCCCCCCCCCCCCGTCTTGAGAACCACGCATGTCTCCCTGCCCCACCCTTGTCGTAATCCAGCAATGAAAACAAAAATACAATACAATAAAGTGTAAACTGCAACTGAACTTTGAATTTAAATCCATAATTTTAAAGTAAAATAAACACAAAATAAGCAGATTACGTTTTTTCTGCTACTGACACCAACCACAGAGGTTTTATCGAAGTGGATTTAACTACCCTATTTTTCCATCTATAAGACGCTCCCCATTATAAGACACCGCCGCCCCCCCCCACACACTTTTCCAAGATAAGCAGAAAGGCTGAAGTTTGGACATGCCCGCTTCAGGACATAGGGGCAGACCTCTAAGTAAACGAAGTAAACAGGAGAGGTGAGAAGGGGAGACCTGGCTGTGGGGAAATGCGTTGGGGGGCAGCACCCTTTCCTTGCT
Source organism: Phrynocephalus guinanensis (assembly GCA_037367245.1). Lineage (NCBI taxonomy): Eukaryota > Metazoa > Chordata > Lepidosauria > Squamata > Agamidae > Phrynocephalus > Phrynocephalus guinanensis. The sequence continues at coordinate 6,730,176 of CM074744.1, read as the reverse complement.
CTTTCAGACTTTGGGGGGAGAGGGTGCATAGGGTGGAGAGGCAGTCAAGGGCATCCATTTGGGGGGGGCATTGGTGCCTGTAAAAGTACCTGCCAGATCCCTTCTCTGTGGGTTTGTGGCCAAAAGGGGTCCAGGTGGTGGATTTGGTGTTCGGTCAGATCCAGGCAGGCCAAAAAAACTCATAAATGTTTTTGATTTTTACTAATGGAGCCTCGGGTCCTTTTAAAGGAGAAAAGTGAGGTAAAAAGTAAATAACTGAGTGGAAAGAGGCCCCTAAAATTGTTCTTTTTCTCCACCTGAGGCCCCCTCAGTGGCTGGGAAGTCTCTCGGCCTCTCCTGAGGTAAATATTCCTGTCTTGAGCCCTTTGGAGGGGCTTGATGTGTGGGTCTAGGGAGGGTTGTAGGAGTGACTCCCCCTTTCTTCCCCCTTTCATTCTCTCCCACCCTCCCCACGTCTTTGTCTCTCGTCAGGGTTTCACTCCCTGCAGTGGATGTGCGGCTGTGAGCTGAGGCCGGACGGGAGCAAAGGAAGGTATTTCCAGTATGCCTACGACGGGAGGGACTACATCAGCCTCGACAAGGAGACCCTCACCTGGACGGCCGCTGATCTCCCGGCCCAGAACACGAAGAGGAAGTGGGAGAGGGAACCCGCCTATGCCCAGGGAAGGAAGGCCTACCTGGAGGAGATCTGCATTGAGTGGCTGCAGAGGCACCTGAAGTACGGGAAGGAGACCCTGCTGAGGACAGGTGAGGGGGGATACCTGGGGGTGGGAAATGAGGGGTTTGCATCGAGCCTTGGGGTGCCCCCTCTTCCTTCCCTTCAACAGACCTGGTGGACACCCCCCATTAGTTCCTGGGGAGACGCACAGGGCACCCAGAAAAGGCCTAAGATCAAACCACCTTTAGACCGGTGTGTGTGTGTGTGTGTGTGTGTGTGTGTGTGTGTGTGTGTGTGTGTGTGTGTGTGTGTGTGTTTCATCTCACATTTGTTTGTTTGTTTAAGTCTAGAAGAGTCAACACCCCCAATACTGGTATACTGCCTTCCTCCCTCCCTTCTGCTCCTCCAGCCCTCTCCCCACCACTGGCTGCCAGCCTGGTCCCACAGAAAGATGGCAGGGGGTGGGTGGGGGGAGGCAGGGGTGCCCCCCCCAGCACACATCCCCCCAGCCCCTCATCTGCAGGGAAGAAAGAGGACCAAGGCAGATGGTTGGATGGAAAGACAGGGATGTCTTAACAGCATTATAGCCCCCTCCCTGGGCCCTGCCTCCACAACCACTCACTGGAAGAAAAATGTAAATTATTGATAAAATAAGCTTATATTTATTGGTATCGCTAACAAAACCAGTGTTTTGACATTTACTCTATGGCAAAGATGATTGATCTTTGCAAACGTTTGAACAACATGAAATTTGAATGTTGAGGTGGGGGAATCGAAAAATTAGGGTGGTTCTGGGCTGTGGATAGAGGAGCATGGGGCCCCTGTGCTTGTGGGTCCCTCCGGGCAACTGCCCAGTGTGCCCATGCATGGGTTATGATGTCCCTGGGCAAAGGTGGGACCCCCTCGCAGTCTCCCAGGCGAAGAGGGCGGAGCTGCCCTTCCCTGGAGGTTCTTGCACGGCTCTTCCACCCTTTGTGATTCATGACTGTGAGGACACCTCCCTCTTCAAATGTGCAATTGTGTTGAAAATGTGAAGTGTAGGGAACCAACTTGTTAAATCTTCACAGGATCCACTTGGTAATGCTGCCACCTTTTAAATTGTCGCCTTATGAACTGGGACAGACTCAGATGTATAACATAAAAATAATGATTGTTTATTGAGAAAATAAATAAATACAACAATGACTGAAGTTGGTAGGAGGGCTTCCGGTTCCTGTTGGGTGAGGAGGCACTCTGTTGTGCTCTCTCCACTCCCTTTTAATATATCTTTTAAATTCACTCCTTTTAACCTTTTAACCTTCAAAGCTTACCTTGCTCACAAATCTTACAGTTTTTATTGCTAACAATTAATGACCGGGAGCAGTTGCGTGGAAGAAACTGAGATAATATTTTTAACCCTGACCTCCAGATGTCTGCCTGTTGAGATAAGATGCCTAGGAGGAAGAAACGCCAAAGAATTCCTTCAAGTTCTCCTGCCCAAGAAAGAAACGCCAATAATTCCAAACAACTACGTCTTGATGATATGCTAACCCCAAATCTTGAAGAAGCTGTGAGTACGCGGATACAAAATGCTTCACCAAACAGATATGCTATACTAGCTTCAGATAATAAGACTAACCTAGGTCTGGATAGTATTGATGTGGAGATTCCTGCTTCTCAATCAACCCAACCCCCAGCACAGTACTTCTCCCCATCCCAGCCAATTCCTCCAGTATCTAATTCTACTACCACCACAGCTGGGATAACTAACACAAACTTGGAGATAGCTGAGAGCCACATAATGTCCTTGATGAGTGAACTGGCTATAATTACTGGGAGTACTGTGTTGGCTATATTCCAGAAGCTGGAACAGATAGCTGACCAAGTTGCCATTCTGGAAGAATCCCTCACAAAAACTAAATTCACTCCCATTGTACTCAATCTTCCTGTTCCCTTAAAGAAACCTCCCACAGAAGGGAGCACATGGAGTTAACTGGAGAGCCTGTGAGTAATATCTTAAGCAGACAATACTCACAACAACTAATAGTGACTCAAATCATCTTAGAGGTTGCCAACAACAACATAAATAAGGGGAATTGGTCCAGTAAACAGAGGATACTTACATCTTTAAGCAAACTATTACAAACAGAGATCGGACAAATTGATTTAAACTACATAAAATATCTTCAAGGTTCACGGAGGCTGACCAAGATAAAACTGGACTTCCATAAGCCAACCATCCCTCTCATGTTATTCCGGATGAAAAAAATTTCTTAACAAATTCTCTATAGCCCCCGAAAGAGTATTTTCTACTCCAGAGCATGAGGTCATGCAAGAACCACTGGATTCAACTGAAGGACTGCTTGCACAGACACAGGCTGGTAGCTCCCTTCCTAAAGGGGAACATCTACAACTCAATCCTACTAGTCACTCACTCCTCTGGGACTACCATCCTTCAGCTAAGCTCAACCAGTCAGGTGCAAACAGAAGCTTGAATGCTCAAATTAATCTTAAGGAATTAACATCTTGCCTTGGAAAATCCCTCCAACAAATTGAAATCTTTCCTAGGCTCCCTAAGAAGTTAAAATCAGATATCTCAACAGCTCCCACACCTCTAGGATCCCAAAACGTCTGCTCAGCACAGGATCCATTAGACTCCTCCATTTCCCCTTTTGAAAGCAATAACCCAACAAAGTCATCTTCAGAGACAATAATGGAAGAGCTCCCATTAGACATAGTTCAGTCTCCTGCATGTGAACCTTCACCACATGAGAGAGCTGATATACTCTCACTTTCTGTTCAACCCCTGGCAGCAGCTCTAAGACAACATGATTCTGCTGAACCATCCCCCTGGGAAATCAACTTACAATTGGATCTTGACAAGGAGGTCTTATCACAGGAAGATCTTACAACCCTAAGAGCACTCTCTGACAAAAAGCGACAATCTATTCTCAGAAGGATTGAGCTGCTCCGACAAGAATTATTGAAACTAAATGGGTCCTCTCAATCCAAATGTCCCATGGAGTGTATAGCCCCCTTTCAAGAGCATAGAAAGGAACATCCCAGGAAACAATCTTAGCTGAAATTCACATGGGACCTGACCCTGTCTCTACTTTTCCTCTTTGCTCTGTCAATGCCTTGTATGAGAACACAACTCCAAGTATTCAAAGGCCAGCCATTGCCTCTGAGAGGACATCTCCCAGTTCTGAGCAGCTTAAATATTTGCCATCCGTAAAGGCTGTTAATCCAACTCAAACTTCAATAAATCCGTGCTGGGACATTCAGTCTTCTACCAAACTGGATAACCCTACTGAATCCTTACTTGCCAATGATCCTCATTTTGTTTCTCATGCGGCATTGATTCACTCAGCCTCTACTTCTGATACACAGGACCAACGTGCCACTTTCAATTTCAGGCCTCTGTTGGACAAACCAACAACTGAGGAAAACGAGCTAGGACCAGAGTACTCGGCATCCTCCCCTTTGATGGAGGAAATACCAATACAGTCACTTAATCATCAGGATATCACAAAATCCCCTCCAAGATCATCCTCTCATTTACTAGCTCACAGTTCATGACAGTCGGAGGACCACCATATAGTCTCCTTTTTAACTTGGAACGTGGCTGGGTGGTTCTCTTTAATTAGGGATCCTTCCATCGGAGACTATTTGCTTCACCATGACATTGTACTGATCCAAGAAACATGGACTGCTGATGAACTAATTCTGAATGGATTTACTGCCTTTTCATTGGGGGCAGTGCCTGGTGCCAAATATGGAAGAGCGAAGGGTGGTTTGGGGATCTTTGTTTCCACGACGCTACATGCCATTTCAAGGCCTCTCCCCTCATTGAATTCATGTGCCATGGCAGTACTAGTTCAATTCAAGCAGCACTCCTTGATTCTAATTAATGTTTATATGCCACCCGTTAGGAAGATTGCCCAGCTTAGAACTCTCTGGGCTGAGCTAGAATCATATGTTGGGGATCTTATAACCCAAAACGCTAATGCATCAGTAGTTCTGGGAGGAGACTTCAATGCGAGGCTGGGTCCTGACGATCACATTCTATATACAGCCTACAAATGCATTCCCCCCCCCGATCATGAATATACTGGCTCCCTTCTCCCCCATCTTTTTAAGGATCAGAAATTCAACTTTGCAGGCCTTTCTTTGGCCCAGCTAACATATAGATCTAATCTCTTCATCCTAAATGGTACTTCTACAGGTGACTATCCAGCTGAATTTACCTACATATCTGGATCCAAAATGAGCACTATTGATTATGCATGTGTTTCCATGGATCTTCTTCCCTACGTTAAAAACTTACAAGTACTTCCTAAATTCGACAGTGATCATCTCCCCATTTTGCTTCTCCTAAATGCTTTTACTCAGGAAGTGCGCACTGTCACTCACTATCAACCTAACATAACTCCTTCAGGAAGAACTTATCAGCGTATCAAATGGTCCTCTGTCTGGAACCAAAGAATCTCTGAAATGTTGGCATCTGATCATCTATTGGGACTGCGTCTTAACTTGTTATCAGCAAAGACACCAGAGGAATCTTTGGAGAATTATAACATCTTGATTCAAGAACTAAATAAAGAATTTAAAGCTAACAGAACCGCATCTTGGAAGCGACATCATTTCCACTCCAAACCTTGGTTTGACAAGGAGTGTGTAGATGCTAAAAAGGCTCTAACTGCTACTTATCAACTCTACCTATCTAGTAGAGCTCCATCGGCTGCACAGGATCTTCTTTTGCAAAAGAAAAAATATAAACAACTTTTAACACATAAGAAAAAGATTGCTACCCAAAATAATTGGGCACGGCTAATACAGGCAGCTAAAACTAATGATTCCGCTACCTTTTGGCATCTCACATCTTGCATCCGCAGCTTTGATAAGCCTGTGCCTGATTGTCACATTTCCTCAGAGATCTGGGAAGCATACTTCCAAGAGCTATACTCAGATCCATCTGCTGGAAAGGGATCTTACATCCAAGACCTAAGTAAACTCCCACAGTGGCCTCCTGTGCCTCAGTCAGAAATTAAGAGCTTGATTACCTTACTGAAAGAAGGGAAAGCTCCAGGAGAAGACCTAATTCCAGCAGAGGTCATCAAAAACAACTTGGACTTTTGGTCTCCCTTACTAGCTTCACTTTTTACCTGTATCGATAGATACGGACGAATCCCTGAAGACTGGGGGCTGGCTATTATTATACCTATATATAAGAAAGGCAAAAAGGACGATCCCGCCAACTATAGACCAATCAGTCTTCTTAATACAATCAGCAAACTTTATGCTAGACGCCTACAATGGAAATTGCAAGACTGGCTGGAACAAGAAAACATACTTGCAGAAGAGCAAGCCGGCTTCAGAGAAGGCAGATTGACTATAGATCAATGTTTGGTGCTCCAACATCTTATTGAAAAATACTCTCCCTACAATATTTCCTCCCTTTATGCTGCCTTTATAGATTTTAAGGCAGCATTTGATTCAATATCACGAACTAGGTTATGGGAGAAACTGGAGGCTTCAACAATAGACAGACGTCTATTTCATTTAATACGCATGCTCCACGAAGGAACCAAACTTAAGATCAGATGTAATCCCCAGGGTCAACTCACCAATCCTGTTGCCACTGATAAAGGTGTTAAACAGGGATGTATTCTGGCCCCTCTTCTCTTCAACTTCTATATTAACTCCATAGTGCCCTATCTTGACCATGGGACCTTCCACCCTCCAAAACTGGCTGGAAGGCATATCTCTGTCTTGCTTTATGCCGATGATGCGGCAATCCTCTCTAGAACACCTGTAGGTCTCAGAAGAGCTCTGAATGCACTATCACAATTCTGTGAGGAAGAGCAATTAAAGCTCAATTATCAGAAAACTAAAATTGTGGCCTTTGCTAAAAGACCCAAGATTCACTCTTGGAGTATCAATGGGCACAAAATTGAGCAGGTTTCCTCCTTTAAATATTTGGGAGTAGTTCTTCAGGCTAATGGTAGCAGAAAAGCCCATGGAGATTATGTTGCCAACATTGCTCAAAAAAGTTCTCTAGCCATTCTTAAATATCTCAAGACAGCTAGCGGCCAATATATTCCTGCAGCACTTAAATTATTCCAAGCCAAGTCAATTTCCCAACTTCTATATGGTGCCCAATTAGGTCCCCTTTCCAATTACGCTCCACTGGAACGGGTACAATCCAAATTTGTAAGATCGGCCTTACAAGTTCCCAAATGCGTCCCAAATGTTACTCTCCTATTAGAGTTAGGCCTCATGAAAGTGGAGGCTAGAGCTTGGGTGGCTATTCTTACCTATTGGATTAGACTGCATTTCTTCCCTAAGGGTTTAGCCCCCCTTATTAGAAAAGATGACTTTAAATCCAAATGGGAAGGGGCTATAATATCTAAAATATTAGGATTTTAGGATCTTGGGAGGACAAATGTTTTAACTTGCTATTCTTTTGATTGTGTTTTGCTGTATCGTGATATTTGTTGTTAGCCGCTTAGAGTCCTATGTTGGAGATAAGCGGGATACAAATATAATAAATAAATAAATAAATAAATAAATAAATAAAATCCTATCCTTAGGTCTGTCCCAAGACATCCTTTTTACCATGAAGTATGATCAGGCCAAAGCAGTTATTAAGCAGCGGGTTACCGACTCAGAACGACAACTGGATCTAGCTAGCTCCCCTGCCTTTATTGTTAATGACTCCTGCAGGTATCTATCTTTCCCAATGAGATACTTAGCCAAGCTTGAGATACCCACCCACTGGAGGGCCTTTACCTTGGCCCGATGTCATGCCCTCCCTTCTGCTGTTCTTGAGGGACGATATCGGAGATCTCCCTATTCGGAGAGGCTATGTCCCTGTGACTCCGATGATACTGAGTCAACAGAACATGTACTTCTTCACTGTTCCTTTTATAAAGACACCCGGGCTAAGCTTATATCTCCAATAATCTATAAATATCCAGGACGCTCTGGTCATTATTATACTCAATTACTTCTATCAGATATGAATTCTTCTACAACATATAGTGTGGCCAGGTTCTGCGCCGCAGCGATCAAAATCCGCAGGACAATGACCAGTGTCATCAATTAACTAAAAGTACCACTTACGATACATAGCTCCTAAGTATCAACAACTCTTGATTAACAAACAAATGTGGGATGTCTTATGTGTATGGAACAGTATGTATATACAGTATGTACTCTGATGTCTTTTGTATATATCTATCTTGATCTTCCTCTATGGCTCGTTGACATCACTAATTCCTTAGATACTAATAAGGTATAGCTTCGTGATGGTCAGGATGGATTTGTGGGCAGTTTTTATATTATATTATATATATTTATATATCATATAAATTTTATTGCGTGGCTCACAGAGCCATTGCAAAGTGCATCAAGTAAAAACAGTACGATAAAAATATCAATAAAATAACAATACAGATAGGTAAAAAGGGGCTGAGGGTACAGAGACCTAGATATCAATTTGACTATTAGAAGTAGTTAAAACAACTTTCATTTTAATAAGTAAAGAACAGAACCTTGCCATTTGGAACGTAACAAATTTATCTCTATCACAGAGTAAGATTTTGAGCTTTTCTTCGTCAGATCTACCAGGATATTTTTCTAAGATGAATTTCAAAAGTCTTTCACGATGGATTCCAAATAGTGGGCAATAAAGCACAGCATGTACCAAGTTCTCGGCGGATTTATTATCACAAGAGCAGACTCTCGTATGGTATGGGGATTGTGTATAACGGCCCTTTAGATTGGCAAGTGGTAGCATATCAAGACGAGCCCGAGTAAATGCTTTTCTATGTTCAAAGTTCGTCAAATCAGCAAAATAAGATGGGCGATTTAGAGGCTTAGGTGTAATGTTCTTATAAAAAAGGGCTGTTTTTAGAGTGCTGAGCGAACCTATGTTTGTTTGAACACAGAGATCAGATAATCTTTGCTTTAGTAAGCGTTTAGCTGCTGTCAATCCAAGGTGTCTCACATGCTCTTGGGAAGAACCAAGTTTGGCTACTAGATTCAGTACAAAAAAATTCCATGATCCAGAGTTCATCTCCCCATAGGATGATGTTAAAAATTCAGAGCGGGTAATAAACAAGATTTTCAACCAATAATTAATTATTGATTTGTTAATTAGTGTTGTTATTGACATTAATGCCAATTCTAATCTGACTAGTGCAGAAGGAGTTGATGGGGGTACTGCCAACAATAAACGGGCAAATTTATTTTGGGTTACTTCAAGGGGGTATAAGTTTCCCATTCCCCATACTTCAGCACCGTACAAAATCTGGGGAAGTAGCTTGGTTTTATAAATTTCGCAGATGGGAGGAATCAGGAGGCCTCCTTTGGTCCTACAGAATCTTAGTAATCCAAACATGGCCTTCTCAAATTTCTCTTTTGCAAAGTCAATCTGTGAAGCCCAGGAGCCTGACTGATAGAACATCACACCTAAGTATTTGAAATGGGTTACCTGTTCCAGTATTCTCCCATCCATCATCCATTTATGAACTTGAGGTCTTCTACTGAAAACCATAATTTTGGTTTTCTCATAGTTGATGTTGAGAGAATTTTCTATACAATAGTTACTAAATTGTTTCAGGAGCCTTCTGAGGCCTATTTGTGTGTGGGATATTAGCAGAGTGTCATCTGCATAAAGTAATATTGATATAGCCTTTCCACCTACTCTGACAGGGAAGAATTGTAAACCTGTTAACCTAACCACCATATCATTAACATATAGATTGAAAAGCAAAGGAGCAAGAACACAGCCTTGGCGAACACCTTTAGATGTTTTAACAGTGTTAGATAATTGGCCAGAGATGCCGACTCTAATCTTAAGGGAAGAGTCAGTGTGCAGATCTTTAATTCTTTCCAACAATCTGGGGTCTATTTTAAGGTTTGTAAGTTTTTCCCACATGCGACCTCTTGGAATGGAGTCAAAGGCAGCTTTAAGATCGATAAATGCTACATATAGCTGCTTTGAAGGTCTAATAGAATATTTATTGATTAGATGGTTTAACAAGAGAATATGGTCCAGCGTGGAATGTCCTTCCCTAAAACCAATCTGTTCAGGAGCTAAAATGTTATTTTCTCTTACCCAGTCTTCCAGTTTTAAGAGGAGATGTCTTGCATATAGTTTGCCTACAACATCAAGCAAACTTATAGGTCTATAGTTGGCAGGGTCCTTGCGCTCACCTTTCTTGTAGATAGGCACAACAATCGAGGAAGACCATTCTTTAGGAGTTTTGCCCTCCCTGTCTATATAAGTAAATATAGTGGCCAGAATTGGAGCCCACCAGTCCTGAAAACATTTAAGTATATCCGGGGGGATGAAATTTTCCCCAGGGGCTTTATTGCTCCTAATTGATGAAATCAATGATTTTATTTCCTTGGATGTGACCGGGGGCCACCTTGGCAGACTGCAGGGAGATGATGTTAGAGGTGGAACAGTTGCACCAATATAAGGTGGATCATTGAATAGTTTAAAGTAATACTTTTCCCAACACTTAATGGGTACATAGGAATCAAGGTCATGGTGAGACCTTCCTTTTGCTGATGCCAGCAGGTGCCAGAAGGATGCCATATTTTTCTGGGACAAAGCCAGGGCAAGTTTCTGATAGGATTCTTTTACGAAAGAATATAATATATATTTATATATAATATATATTATATTCTTTGTTTCATATCTTATCTATTTTACTACTATTTATATACCGTATCCTATTGCTGGTCACTGACCGTAATAAAGTTTGATTGATTGATTGAAGTTGGTATGCGTTGCCTTAAACATAGGCTTTAAGGCTTGAAGATTTGATTTAATCTATTCTATCTTTACAAATAGTAAAGCCCTCACACCTAACCTGCCTGACTGAACTCTAACAGAGCTGTGCTCTCTCAGCACTCTCAGCTTTCCACTCTCAACTCTTAACAACTCCTCACAGACCAGGCTCCACCCTTTTTATACCATGCAATCCCCCGCCCTCCTGCTGGGATTGGCTGATGATTTACATATGCATTTCTCCTGCTTCCAGGGTGTTGTCACAATGACTAAATTGGAGTGGGTAAAATAGTGTTGTTTCTCCATGCTATTTATTTATTTTATTCATGTAACGATTTTGAATATTTGGCACAATTGTTACTTTCCTATGGCGTTGGCATCTCAGGTGAGCCTAACGCAACCATCTCCCTTTAAATGTAAAGAAAAAAAAGAAAGATTGCAAGAAAAAATTTCCCCTTCCCACTTTGTCCCATCCTGTCCCCTCCTTTTCCCAAGAAGCTTTTGTGTTTTGATTTTTAATAGGTTATTTTTAAAAACAAAAACCCTATACTTCCTTTTTTCCCTCCTCATAGGAGAGTAGAGGAAATGTTTAATTTACAAGTCGCGTCCAGTGGATAAGCTCTCTGCTTAACCCTCTTAATCTTCCTGTAAAACTGAAAGTGGGTGAGAAATTGATAGCAAGCTGTTTCCATCAGGTTTGATCCCAGCCATCAATGAGGCCGGAATCAAACCAAAATGGGGGGAAAGGAGCTCATGAGATGAATCCCTAGAAGCCAATACCTAAGATGATCCCAGACACAGGAGGGGCTCAGTGTTAATTCCACCACTGCCATTTCCTCCCCCCCCCCCCCAGAGCGTCCGGAGGGGAAGGTGACGCGCCAGGCGGGCTTTGACGACACGGAGAGCCTGGTCTGCCAGGCCTACGGCTTCTACCCCAAGGAGATCGAGCTCACTTGGAGGAAGGACGGGGAGGTCCTGCATGAGGACACCTTCCATAGGAATACCGCCCCCTATCCGGACGGGACCTACCACGCCTGGCTCAGCATCAGCATCGACCCCAAGGACAGAGACCAGTGGAGCACGCCAGCCTGACGGAGCCCCTGGTCTTGGCGTGGGAGGAGCCTGGTGAGGGCCGGGAGTGCAGGGGTGGAGGAGAGGGTGCCTCCTTGTCCAGGTGGGGGGCCAGCAGGGTTGATTTTGGGGTGCAGGTGCTTCTTCTCCAAGGGAGGGGTAAAAAACAGAGCCTTTCAGCAGTGTCTCAAGCTGTATCTGCATGCACACACCCAACACCATCCTCGGCTACCTCCTGGCTAGAAAACCCCATAATTTGGATTCTGCTGTTTTTAATGCCATTGTAGCCCTTTTGATGGTTCCTTCCACCTAATCACAACCTCCGGTGTTCTCAGCACAGCCTGGTTGCTCTCTTCCTCCTCAACAAGGTAGGAGGGTTCCGGGTTCATGTCAAATTATTTAGTTCTTCTCTCCTTCTTCACTTTCAGCTTCCAACTTGGGGATCATTGCTGGGTGTGTGGTGGCCGTTGTTCTCCTGATTGTGTCCCTGACTGCTTTCTTCAGTTGTGTCCACAGGAGGAGTCATTGCCATTCACAGTTGGCAGACTAATTCTTTAGTTGTTGTAAAGATTAGCTCCCAAAATCTGGAAAACAGCTTTAGAGATGCAGATATCTGGCTGCCTCTGCCAGAGAAGGGCTATTGTTTAGCCTGCCTATGTGACAAAAGGAACAACCTGAGAAATGAGGAGGGGGGGAAGTTCCCTCTTTGACTAAGAAAGGGGGGAGGAATTGAGCTTCCTCTGCCTAGACAAATGAGCTCTGCTTATGCTCAGAGACTAAGACATTTTATTACCAAGAAACAACAGATGAAGTGGACATATGTTTTTGACTGAAAGAATAAAACATTATAGCAGGCATGACCAAACTTCGGCCCTCCAGATGTTTTGGACCACAACTCCCACAGTCCTTTGCCATTGGCAATCTAAGCTTAGAATTCTGGGAGTTGTGGTCCAAAAGATCAGGTGGGACGAAGTTGGGACATGCCTGCATTATAGCATGATGAATGTGGGCATAAGAACACTGTACGTCCCATAAGGAGAAAAGCAGAATTGAGGACAGGTGGTGGGATGACTTGCGGTGAGTGTTGGAAAAATTCCCTTATTTTCAAATCCAAAACTTGACAGGTATGGAAGGCACTCGCTTTGAGAGTAGCTGCTCCAGATTCCACCTGCAAGGCAAATGAGCCACAGCAAGGCATGGTGTGTGTGCGTGTGTGTTTGTGTGTCAAATTGAGGACTGGGAGAGTGAGAACAAACAAAAGAAAATATTTTTTCACCCAGCGTGTTGTTAGTCTGTGGAACTCCCTGCCACAGGATGTGGTGATGGCATCTGGCGTGGATGCCTTCAAAAGGGGATTGGACAGATTCCTGGAGGTCCATCACAGGTTACAAACCAGGATGGAGATGTGTCATCTCCAGGCTTAAAACCAGGGTACTTCAACGGCCAGATGCAGGGGACTGGGATCAGGAGAGAGATATCTAGTCTTGCGCGCTCCCAGAGGCATTTGGTGGGGCCACTGTGAGATACAGGAAGCTGGACTAGAAGGGCCTTTGGACTGATCCAGCAGGGCTCTTCTTATGTTCTTATGGCTTCTCAACAAGTAGCCACAGGTCCCTGTCAGGTCATTCCAAATAACACTGTAATATGTCATTCTGTTGTGGGATTTCTGAGATCCCTCATGTTCTGCCTCCAGTTGGCTTGTTCCCGTGGGGATCTTGCAGAGCCTCAAAAGTGTGGGTTTCACTGAGCATTGTGCCTCAGCGCTCATACCCACACAAGGAGATACAGTGTGCCTTCAAAAGAACATTCAGAAAAAGGGCTGTCTAAACGGGACCCTTGTGTTCTCCTTGCTGTTGCCATTTCTAGTGCACCATTATGACTCTTTCTATCCCCCAGTTTTAACATGTACATTTAATTTTTTTTCAATATTGCATTCCCTTCTAGGAGAAGGTGGCCTATTTGCCTTTTGAAACGACCGATCGATTAACTGAAACGTCTGGGCTAAAGAATGAGCAGAGGGTTCATGTGAGGAAGAAGGGAACCGATGAGGAAAAACACCCCAGATTCCAAACCATCCTGCCTCTCCCCTTCGAAACACAAGCGACCTGGTTCTTTCGGAGATATTCAAAGCCTCTCTTAACCAGTTCCACTCCCGACTCAGTGGCCGTGGCTATCTGGGGATTTGAACCCTGTTTTCCTGTCCTAGACCATTGCTCTACGCACTACACCATCCTGGACATCGTGGTGTTTCTTTGCAGCTCCGGGCTTTCTGGAAATCCCACCCCCGAGCCTCTGTCTTCCCACCTGGGAAATGAGCCCGTTGCTGGTGCGAATTCCTGTTGAAGCGCTTCATGCCATTCTGTGTGCCCAAGAAACCATGCAGGAAGAAAGCCAAGAAACCAAGAAAGCCAATGTGATTCTTGGTTGCATCAACAGAAGCATCGTGTCTAGATCAAGGGAAGTGATAGTACCACTCTATTCTGCTCTGCTCAGACCCCACCTGGAGTCCTGTGTCCAGTTCTGTGCGCCTCAATTTAAAAAGGATGTTGACAACCTCGAGCGGGTACAGAGGAGGGTGACCAGGATGGTTGAGGGTCTGGAGGAAATGTCTTATGAGGAACGGCTTAGGGAACTGGGAATGTTTAGCCTCTCTAAAAGAAGGCTGAGGGGGGATATGAGAGCTATGTTTAAATATTTGAATGGATGTCATATTGAAGAGGGAACAGGTTTGTTTTCCATGGCTTCAGAGACTAGGACTCGGGGCAATGGTTTCAAACTACAGGAAAAAGAGATTCCATTTGAACATTAGGAAGAACTTCCTGACAGTTAGAGCTGTTCAGCAGTGGAACAGGCTGCCACGGAAGGTGGTGGAGTCTCCTTCTTTGGAGGTTTTTGAGCAGAGGCTGGATGGCTATCTGTTGGGAGTCCTGTGATGGGGGTTCCTGCATGGCAGGGGGTTGGACTGGATGGCCCTTGAGGTCTCTTCCAACTCTATGGTTCTAGGAGTAGAGGGGCAAGTCTGGGATTGGGGGGAGGCCTTGCCTGTTTTCACCTGCTGGAAGAAATCCACCTGCTGCCATACCAGGTAAGCAATGAGCAGGTCGTGGCTCTGGAGGCCCACCCAGGCAATGTTTGTCAAGAATATTCTAATAATGTGAATGAGCTTCTTCAAGTGACAATTAGAGATATGGAGTCCAGCTGTGGACTGAAGCAATCTCAGTAAGTTGGCCTTGACAGGACGGCTGGCATCCAAGGACAGTGTGGCGTAGCTCAGAAGTGTGGATGAGAGAAGCACCGTGACATGTGATGTAAAAGTAAAGAAATGATTAGAAAGAGATGTTATATGTATTGCAATGTGTTCTTGCTGTTTATCCAGTTTGCTGTAAGCCTTATGGGTTGGCTGTGATCAAGAAGAGTAGCTGGATTATTTGTACTACTGGGTGTAAATCTCTGGAAACTACTGTGAACTATGCTTTTTGCTCATTTGCATAGGCTGTTTCACATGTCTTTTAGAAGACCATTTAATCATGGGATTTTAATTTTATTTATTATATTTTAATTGAAACTGTATCTTTTTAATATTGTAATTTATTACTGACCATTTAATCAGGAACTTGGAAAGTGCAGTTTGAAATAAATAAATAAATGAATGAATGAATGAATAAATAAATAAATAAATAAATAAATAAATAAATAAATAAAATCTCTCCCAGCCGCTGGCAGACTCTCTCACACAGTCTACTCACCAACCACGGTCAGGGTGAGGAAGAGGAAGGGCCCAGCGATGAAGGGAGCATTGGGATGGAAACGCTTCACCAGCTTCCAAAGGGTGGCCGTGTCCCCCTCTTTGGACCCCTCTGCCCCATTTCCTTGTCCCAGGACCTCCCAGATGAGGAGGGCCAGCCCCACGGCCCCATAGCTCAGCACTTCAGCTGCAGCCATGCCCAAGGGGTTGAAGGGGTCTCTGAACCAGTGCCCCACGGCCAGGTAGGAGGGGGGGGCAGGAGACTTTATTCAGAAATACTGGATGCTGTGGCCTCATCTCAGGAATGTGTGCAAGCGGTTTCTCCGTCGGGGCTACAGTCCTTCCAACACTGGCCCAGAAGTCCACGGGACTTCAAGGCTTCCAGGCTAGAAAGAGGGATGGATGACTTACAAGTCCTGTGGTTCTCTGGAACTAGGCATCTGCGGATGAGGATCACCAGAAAAGGGGTTCTTAACTTGAATATGTTCTGGACTGTATTTTGTCCCTCATAATATTGTAAGTAGTGGTGGCTCAGCAGACTAACGCTCTGAAAACTGTTGGCTGAAAAGTCAGCAGCTCTGCGGTTCAAATCCCAGGTGCCACGCAGCAGAGCGAGCTCCTGCTGTTCACCCCAGCTCCTGCCAACCTGGCAGTTCAAAAGCATGTAAATGCAAGTAGATAAATAGGGACCGCCGTAAAAAGGGCAGGAAGGTAAAACAGTGTTCCTTGCAGCCATGCCGGCCTCACGGCCACGGACTTGCACAACACTAGCTCTTCGGCTTGGGAATGTCCAGGGCCAAGTGGGAATTTCTGAACCCAGAGGTCCAGAGTTTTCCTCTGACACTGTCCCTTGCTACAGCAGACTGGCTTAAAAAAATCCTGCCCCAAGGTGTGGACGGCTGTGGGTTCTTGTGGGAGGGGGGCAGTTCCGGGGTGCGGGCGGTGCTGCAGAGCCGGACATATAACGGACGTGGCACCAAGCCTAATAAGACGCATCCAGGGCAAACCATTTCTGAGAACCCCCCCCCCCAGAAGCTCATGGCACCCAGAAAACGCACAGGGCAGTCAAGCAAGGAGCTCCCAGTGGACTGAGTGACATTTATTACTGGGTAAGCCTGCACAGGACACTTAGGCTGATGATAGATAGGACAGAATGATAGGCTGGAACTCTGGAGATCCAGGTTCAAATCCCCGCCTGGCCATGGAAATTCAACAGGGTTAAAGGAACTGGCCAAACCACTCCTTCAAGCCCCCCCCTCCTTTGAATCTGCTGGCATAGAACTAGATAAGAGACCTGCGTGCAATTATTAAAAGCAGCACCACCGAACTCAACAGGGCCCAGATAGGAAGGGAAATCCTTTCACGGTGTATCAGATTGACTCTGGTGGCAAGATCCAACTCGGATAAAATGGCAGCTGGACAGGGAGAGTCTTCCTGGAAGCCTAGGAGGTGAAAGGGGGTGGTGGTCACCAGCCTCCTTCAGGAGGGTTTTCCCTTTGTGGGTGCTACCACCAGAGAAGACCCGACCTCACAGCCCTTGCAGAAGTGGCGCTGCGGACTACAATTCCCAGAATCCCCCGACAAGGAAAGAGTCCTGGAGCCACCTGGAAAGCCTAACCCTCCTGTCAAGCCAAGGGGCGAATGTCCTCCAAGGAAACTCCTCTGGAGCCACTTTCCCATCTGTTTCCTTTGCACCTACGGACACCTTCCCACGCCCAAAGGGGGCTGCAGAAGAAAGCACCTGCCCCGCTGGAGGAACCGCGCCAAGCAAATAGGAAAGGCATGGGTCCCCGTCCCTCTTTCGGCCCATTTTTTTTCCTAAGGACACATCTTCCCCCCTCTTCTTACCCGAGCTCCGAATCGGAAGGAAAACGAGCCGCTTTCCGAACGGCCGCTGAGGGGTCTCGAACCCATGGCTTTTCGCTTTCGATGTGGGGCGCCCCGCCCGCCGCCTACTCCCCCTTCCTTTGCAGTGGCCCCATACGGCCGCTAGATGGAGCTCGCCGCCTGCCACGGGGAGGGATCCTCGTCCTCCTTAGGGGAATCCCCGGAGTTATTCTGGTGGTGGAAAAGGGGCAGAGAGAGGGGGGGGGTCTTGTTCCTGGGCAGAGGGTGGGGGGTTGAAGGGTGGTAGAGAAGGGCTGGGAGGGGAACCAGCCAAAAAGGGCACCACAGCATCGGGCACGGGTGGGCACACGAGCGGACCCCATTTTCCAATGGCATCCTCCTGTCATACACTTTTTGCTCCATTCTTCACCCAAAACAAGGTTGGAAGACACGTACAAAATAATGCAGGGCATGAGTAAAGTGGATAGAGGGACGCTCTTCTCCCTCTCACAAAATACCAGAACTAGGGGACATCCACTCAAACTGAGGGTTGGGAGAATGAGAACAGATGAAAGAAAATATTTTTTTAACCAGCGTGTTGTTAGCCTGTGAGACTCCCTGCCACAGGAGGTGGTGATGGCATCTGGCCTGGATGCCTTCAAAAGGGGATTGGACAGATTCCTGGAGGAAAAGTCCATCACAGGTTACAAACCACGATGGAGAGGTGTCATCTCCAGGCTTAAAACCAGGGTCCTTCAAGGGCCAGATGCAGGGGATTGGAATCAGGAGACAGAGATCTGGTCTCGTGTGCTCCCAGACACATCTGGTGGGACCACTGAGAGATCCAGGAAGCTGGACTAGATGGGCCTTTGGCCTGATCCAGCAGGGCTCCTCTTACATTCTTATGTTCATATGGGAAAGGGGAGCGTCCGCCCACCCGGGAGGATCAGGCGCCCTGGACATGGATGGAGTTGGTCACGGAGAGCGTCCAGTTGCAGCCATAATTGTGATTCTGTATTAATATGCTCACAGTTAGAGGATGGGGGCGACCTTTCAAGACTTCCCCAAATTGGAAACACCTTTGACGAACCACAGACCACGAATTTTTGCCCACCCACCCCCAACTGAAGAACCACAGATCCGATTGTCGGGGCTTTTAAAGAAAAAAAAGAGAGAGATCATGGACTATTTAAAAACCAAGCCAAACTAGAAAGGACGAATAAAATCAAGGGACTCCATTTGAATATTTAACAATTCAGTGATATTCAGTATCCCAGCTTGTTATTTTTGTTCTACCCTTGTCTCTACTAAAAATGATAATATATCTTTTTCTTCTTTTTAAATAGGGCAGAGTTGGCAGCGTGGCAGAAAGTGTCCAGGGACTTTCCTGCCTGACTCACAGAGTTCACAAAGGGAGGAAAAACAGGACTGGGTGCGGGGCACAATCCAGAGTTTTTTACATCTGATGTGGAGCAAAGAAAGCTGTTCAACCCAAGCATTGACCTTGGGGAATGTGTATGGGAATGATTAGAGTTGAAGACGTTTGCTGGAGGCCATGTCTTATATAACTGGTTTCCACCCCTCCCCCAGCCTGATTTCAAGCCAAGCACTGTTGAAGATTCCGCTTTCACCCCATGTTGCCTGGCCACACCCACAGTAACAACTTGCCCCAAGTTGTCTGACGCGACAACAACTTGTCCCACTGGAGGGGAAAGGGTTCTGAAAAGGAAGCCATTTTGTGCAGGCTGGCTCTGCTATGCAGACGAAAGGGACACAAAATGGCGGCCTCTGGCTGGCTTGAAGCAGCCGGCCCAAATGTTGGTCGAGTCAGATCATTCAAACGTCCTGCTGCATGGTTTGAAGGTTACTGACTGAATCATTTCACTTAATTTTGATGAGTTTTTCTGCTGACCTCATGATGGACACCTAAGAGTGTTCTGGTCCAGCCTTTTCCTATTAATTTTAAGTGTATTTTCTTCAGCTAGCAGTCCTGTTTGTTTGTTTACTTGTTTGTTTAGATAACATTTCCACTATCTTTCAGTGATTATAATGATTATTCTGCAAGAGACAACATGCCTCTCCCTCTGGAGCTGGCCCCAGTTGATTAGTTGATTCTTTCTCAGGGATTCCCTCACTCTCTTTTAGATCTCATTCCTTGTGTTCTTCCAACCACACACTGGATGCCAATGACAACACTGTGTGCCTGAGCTGTGTGGGTGTGTGAAAATAACAACAAGCCCTCTTGACTCGCTCAAACCGTTCTCTGCCCTCCTCTGATTTCTCGGAAATCACCTGATTTTTAAAAAAAACAAATACTGCTCACCAGCAGGGAGCAGCAGAGGACCAGGCAGAACAGCCATCTCAAGTATACTGTACTGTAGTTAGAAATTGCTTCAGGACAGTGGTGTCGAACCTTTGGCGCTCGAGATGTTTTAGACCACAACTCCCAGAATTCCAAGCCTGTATTGCCAATGGCAGAGGACTGTGGGAGTTGTGGTCCAAAACATTTGGAGTGCCAAAGATTCGCCACCACTGCTTCAGGATGAATGGGGTTGCAGGAAGGTTCCGGAAGAGAAAACTTCCTTTTCCTCTATCTCCCCCTTTTCTTTCACCCCGCCTCTCCTTCACTCGCAACTCTTTCCCTCCCCATCTTTTTCTATGTGTTATTAATTCTGCCACTTTGTAATAAAGCCAAAAAGCTTGATGCCTAGATCAATCAAGGACTGATGGAAATGAAGAGCATCTCCGCTGGAAAGCCAAACGGGGTCTTTTGATTGCGTTTAAGCAGTAAAACCAGAATCACGGTTTCTGCCCAAGGCTGGAAGGAGCACCTGCCACCACAACCGCACACAGGATGTGGCTTTTTCATCCTCACAACTCCTTGCTTCAAGGGAGTGAGGCCTGTGGGTGGGTGTTTGAGGCACCTGCCCTCAGCGTAAAGGGGGAGAAAACCTGCCAGCCTGTTTTCAGCCTGGCCTGGGACAGTCTTTTTGCACGGATGCTGGGATATTTTCTTAATTGTTCCCAAGCCAACCAGCATAACTGATGCTTGGCTGCAGGTTTTGGTTTTCTGGCTTTGTCTCTGTCCAGACTGGCCCCAAACTCTGGATTAGAATCATTCTGAGGGGAAACGGGGTTGCAGCGGAAGCCATTTTGTGCAGGTCCTGCGGGGTATAAAGAAGGGGACACAAAATGGCAGCAGATTCTGGGCAGCCACTGCCTTCACGTTCAGCTGGTCTGATCAAGGAATCATCCTTGTCACTTAGAGGTCTTCTTTTTCTTAGCGTTTGTATCACTTTTGGTGGTTGGGTCCACTATTCTTGTTTTTGCCTTCCACTTTGGCACCGTCACGGGCTCGGATGGCTTCATTTTGATGTCAAGAGGTTTTCCCAAATGAAATGACTTATGCTTAGTAAGAAGATGGTAAAGGTAGCTGGCTTATTCATAAGGGCACGGAGGCGTAAAGCAGGGATGGCCAAACTTCAGCCCCCAAGATGTTTTGGACCACATCTCCCAGAATTCCAAGCCTGTATTGCTAATGGCAAAGGACTATGGGAGTTGTGGTCTAAAACATCTGGAGTGCTGAAGTTTGGACACCACTGGTGTAAAGAAAAACACCATCCAAAGCCTTGGTCTTTGCTTCAGCCTCTCTTGTGTCCTGCAATTGTTTGAAACCACTCCTGCAAATCCATATATGGCCCGGGCCTCCTCAACTTCCATAGAGCTACTTATTTTCTGTTGGGTGAGGCTGAACTATCGGGAAACACGTAGAAGCCGTAAGTCCACAGAATGAGAAGACTTAACTGAGCATAAGACACTGGTGGTGCGTATTTTAGACAAGTGGGGCACTGTTCCATCTCAGCCCACTGCACCCCAACCACCCCACTCCTGCCTGCCTGCCTCTTTTCCAGAGTCAGACGAGGTCTCTGGGTATGCCTGGATTCCTGCTTCTCTCTTTGCATGTACAGTGGTATCTTGTATAAAGGAATTAATTAGTGCATTGGAAATAGCTGCATCCATAACCATTGCTTAAAACAACCCTTTGAAAAATTATAATATATTAATGGGCTTAAGAGAAGAAGTCAGAGCAAGGTTGGCAGTTTTGCAGGAAGCACACAGGGACTTTCCTATCTGACTCAGGGGTTACAAAGGGACTTAAAAATGGGGCCGGGGTAAAGCTGGAGAATGAATTTTAGTAGTCAGTGGATACTGCTCTTTGAGAAACTCTATGGCAGAAAAGAAAGATTTAGTGTTGGCCAGGAAGTTTGATGGATCCGTTGGTAGGTAATTGGGATCAAAGTCTTTGCTGTCAACTACGTCGCTCGTTAGGTGTTTTTGTGTCTTGATCACACGCAGTTTCAGCGTTTGCTGCGGGGCCTCACCACCAACAACACTCTGTTCTGAAGGAAGGGTGAATATGGGGGGGGGGGCTGTCCCGGCTTGCCTTCTGGCAAGAGAGGCCATTTTGTGCAGGTGACTCTGTCACGCTTATGGGAAGAGCACAAAATGGCCACCTCTGGCTTCAAACAGCCGACCCAGTCCGTCCTGTTTCCAACCGCTGAAACGTCACATTCAGCTCAGAGGAATCTGACTTTTTTTTAAAAAGAGGATAGCTTCCCAGATGTTTGCCGGCTTTTTAAAAGAGAAAATGTAATCAGATAGTTTTTCATGCATGCATCAAATGCTGACGGGTTTTCTGCCTCACAGGTATTAAAAATACAGCACAGAAACACTATCACCTGTTTAATCTTTAAACACGTTACAGTACAAACAACATATTTCCTGTTTGGATAATGGCAGCCTGACAATATTATATTTCTAAAAAAAAGAAACAAGAAGGAATAAATTTATTACGGCACAAAGGAGAAACATTGTCCTATTGCTGCAAGAAGTTATGTTTAAAGTTGATTTTTGAAGGCCCCTTGATTGGATGTTTTCTCAGTGAGAATGTGGCTACCTGTAGGGGAAAGTGCAGTCTCCCATTTGCCCAGCAACCATAAGATTTCCCTCATCTTTGGTGAATCCACAAAGTCAGAGCCTAAGTGTTCATATTAAGATGTTTTTGCTGGGTCTGAAGTGGACGAGGATTGCCAACAGACATCTCTGAGTGTTAAACATATCCTTTGTAACATAGGAGCAGTACGCTGGACACATTTTTGTGCACCTGCACAAAACTCCTTAAAAAGGCACTATGCATATTATCAGGGAAGGACAGGTTCTCTCTCCCCCTATTTTTTCAGAAATGGCAGGTTTCAGCTTCCAGCTGCCTGACGCTCAGCTTTGGCTTCCAGATTTGCTGCTTGCTGATGCTGAACAATGTGGGATCAGGGCCAAAAGTTGAGCAGCCCAGGATGTGAGCTTTGCTCAGAGGGCCTTCCTCACAGCCACACCGAGGCAGGCTGAGCCTTGCACCCCTTCCTTGCACCCCTTCTGCGATCAAGAATGCCTCAGTTTCCAAAGAGTAAACCACCACCCATGATCATAGGACGTCTGGTTTAAGAGTAGCTCTGGAAGCAACTGGGCCCCTGATATAAACTATACAAGCAAAACAAACAAACAATCCAGTCTGTGGAGAGGCCAGACTTGAGGGAGACAGCCCTGCCATCAGCACCCTCTCTTCAATGGTTGTTTTTAATAAATTGTGTGGCTTTGGGAAGGATTGCAAAGATTAAATAGCAAAACAGGGCCTACCGCTCCCAACGTAAATGGGGAGATTAAAAATAGTCTAGCTTTCCCTTAGCCATATTTATGCCAATCTTCAACCTGCAATTGTTTGTCATTTCAATATGTTTGGGATGTGTGAAGTTGTCTGTGACCTGTCATTGGCTGTTTCCCACCGCCTGTGTTGGTTAGCAGGTAACTAACAGGAATGCTTGGGGGTAAAATTCAAACCACCCCACTGTGCACCCCAAGACCCAGGCCAGCCCAGATCACTCATCGCATGCATGGCTTATGGTGTGATGTTGACAATCTTGAACGGGTCCAGAGGAGGGCGACTAAGGGCCTTTTTACACGACTCCTAAGATCCACTGGCCACTTAAATTCGGACCAGAGATCTTGGGGGTCTGTCGCTCTTCCTGCGTTCCCACCCCCTCCAGGTTCCTGGCTGCTGGCGGCGAGGGGAGGGAAAAAAAAGGAAGAAAAGATTGGCTTACCTCGTTCTGCCTCTCGCTCTGCTCGCAGCAACATTCCATTCTCTCTCTTTTTTTTCATTCTCTTAAAGTAGCTCTTAAGGGGCGGGAGCCAAAAAAACAATAAACAGAAGGGAGGAGAGCCCCGCACTCACTATCGTTACACCGCATCAAGGAATTTTCACTTCCTGAGATCAGGTACCTGAAAGGTGCGCTGGGACGCGCTTATGGGGGCGTGGTCGCACTTAATTTACTGTAAGCTCCGGAGCTGGGAGCCATTTGCGCCGCAGTTTAGGGGTCGTGTAAAAAGGCCCTAAGATGATTGAGGGTCTGGAAGAAATGTCTTACCAGGAGCAGCTTAGGGAGATGGGAATGTTTAGCCTTACAAAAAGAAGGCTGGGAGGGGGTATGTTAGCTATGTTTAAATATCTGAAAGGATGTCACATTGAAGAAGGGACTGGTTTGTTTCCCATGGCTTCAGAGACTAGGATGCAGGGCAATGGTCTTAAACTACAAGAAAAGAGATTCAATTTAAACATTAGAAAGAATGTCATGACAGTTAGAGCTGTTCGGCAATGGAATATGCTGCCCCATGTAGCGTGCTGGAGTCTCCTTCTTTGGAGGTTTTTAAGCAGAGGCTGGATGGCCATCTGTCGGGCGTCCTGCCATAGGAGTTCCTGCATGGCAGGGGGTTGGACTAGATGGCCCTTGAGGTTTCTTCCAACTCAGTGATTCTATGACTCCTGCCCTCATAGCCTTGGGCAAATAGTGTGGTGGTCAAGAGTGCCACCGAAAGAACCGACTGGGAAACCCCTTCTGAGTGCCTATGCCTAGAAATCTCTGGGAGGGAAGCTGTGAGGGGAGAAGAACCTCTTATTTATTTATTTATTTGTTATATTTATATCCCGCTTATCTACTGGGTACTCTAAGCGGCTTACATGAAGGCTGCAAAGCCAGCAAAATACAATAAATAGTCAATCAATAATCAGACAGACAAACCTATAAACACCCTAGACACTGTTAAAACCAGATAACACCTCGACTAACGCGCAAATTGCGATGGCGGAAAAAAAAATGAGGTTTTAACTATCGCCAAAGGCCTCACGAAAAAGGTAGGTTTTCAGCGCCTTTCGGAAGGCCAGCAGGGACTCTGCAGAGCGCACTTCACTGGGGATGGAATTCCAGAGGCTGGGGGCCGCCACAGAGAAAGCCCGGGTCCGAGTACTCGTCCTCCGGGCTTCCCGAGGGGTGGCGACCTGAAGCAAGTGCGCTCACGCCTGCCGAACGGGACGGGCCGAAGTTGACCGCTGAGCGATACGCTCTGCCAGGTAGTCCGGTCCCAAGCCATGGAGGGTTTTATAAACTAAAACCAGGACCTTGAATCTAATCCGGGCTGCAACGGGCAACCAGTGCAAGCGGGCCAGGACTGGGGTGATGTGGTCGTACCGACGCACACCAACCACCAGCCTGGCCGCCGCGTTCTGGACCCGCTGCAAGCGCCGGAGAAGATTCAAGGGCAACCCCATGTAGAGCGCATTACAGTAGCCCAGCCTCGAGATCACCAGAGCTTGGACCACTGTTCTCAAGGAGTTCGCGTCGAGGTATGGGCGGATCTGGGCGATCCGACGGAGATGGAAATAGGCTTGACTCAGAAACAATTTTTATGGGGCCCAGGATAGACCCAAGAAGCTCCAGGCTGTTGCTCTCAGCTTGGCTCCTTCCCCTCCTTTGGTCTGACCCAATACTCAGTACAGCGACTCCCTTCCCAACGGAGGGAGGCCGGGGTGTCCTCATTACCCCTTGTAATGCACTTGATCACCATTCAAGTGCCATTTCTTTCCTCTTTTGACTTGGAATAATCTTCCTTTACCTTTAGGCTGAATCTGCATTTCTGAAAGAGGAAAGTAAGTCCTTTGCTGTTTCCTGTAACCTCCCCTTTCTGCTGGCACAGAGGAATTCTCAGAAAAATTAAAAAAATGTTAAAGCCATTGCATAATAATAATAATAATAATAATAATAATAATAATAATAATAATAATAATAATTTGAAAATGCTCCCAGCCACCGCTTCCCATGGCCAATAGACTCTACGAAGCAGCTTTTTCCTCGATAAAGCCCACTTTTCCTTCGCTTTTCTTCGCTTCCCGTCTGCATTTTCGTGTCCTGGCCTTGTTCTGACACCCCCCCCCCGTTCCCCACCAGCGGAATCGCTTCGAGGGGGGTTCCCGGGAAAACTGCAACGATCCCACTTTCGCTTTCGTTTTCCAGCCCTCAAAATGCTCGCTTGCGATGAGTGTCCTGCATAGCAACCCTTGACGACAAGGGGACTCTTTTTTCTCCTATTGGCCAAGCGTTTTGCCCTCCGCCAATCCTGGCTGTCCGGGCTGGGAGTGGGGCGGGTGTCCCGTCGAGTTGCCTCTCAGTCCGCGGAGCGCCGCCGACGGGAGCGGATTCACTGCTGGGGTCGCTCCGGATTATATACTTTCCCCAGCAGCCGGACGCACACAGGAAGCCCCGCCGGTATTGGGCTACCTCGAAATGGGGTGCCCTCGGGCGTCCCTGTTCCTGCTGACGGCGCTGTCCGCCCTTTTGCTGGAAAGCGAGGGTGAGTCCCTGGGGGGGGGGAATCGGAGGAGGGGGGCGAAAGAGACCCACTGAAGCGGCGCGGAAGTTTTATGGGACGAAGGATCCCCCCCCCATGGGAAACCCACCCACCCCTCTTTCCTGGTCCTCTTTCCCAGTGATCGCCCCCCCCGCCCTTTTCTCCTTGTTGGGTTAAAAAGGCCTTCTGGTTTCGACTAATTACCCTGTTTATTTACTGTTTTAAGTTTAATGGTGTTTTCTTGTATTGTGTTTATGTTTGCAAACCGCCCAGAGTAGCTTTCTGCTAGAATGGTTGCGGTATATCAAATAATAAATAAATAAATAAATAAATAAATAAATGGAACCAAGCCACCTTGGGTCCTTTTCCAAGGAGAAAGGCGGGGTAAAATACTCTAAAATAATAAATAAAATGAATAAATTCTGAGAATTTCCGGGGCAGGGAGGTGTTGTGTGATATAATGCTAAATCAGTCTATTTACCGCCCTTGTTGGCTGAAAAAAGTATCAGGAGCCTTCCACCCTGTGTCTCAAAATCCACTCTGATATTGAGGAGCCAAATGGAAGAGGAGCACCCTCTTTTCCCCCCTTTCTTTTGTGGTGGTCAGGATGAGGCCATGCCACTGCATGCCAATAGGCTCTAAATCTCTAGTGTTCCTTAGATCCTATCTGTGCCCATTGAGAACAACAAAAAAAAGGAAAGAAAAAGAAAGAAAGAAAGCATGGGCCTTTGGGGGCTTGTGCAGTGGGGCAAAAATGCCAGTCCCAGCAGAGATTCTCATGAATCCACGTGATTTTTTTTGCACAAGATCATCCATCCCCAAACCACCATCCAAACATGGGTCCCATCTGTATTCATTGATCTGTATTAAATGACTATATGCCGTAGAAATCATATGGATCCATCAGCACGCCGCTGTGCAGTGGTATAAAAGTGTGGCTGCGATGTCACATTTCTTATGATTTTTAAAGGCAGTCCTCGCTCAACCACTGTCGCTGCATAGACCCTGTATGTGTCCACAGGCTACAACACAGAAATCATTGGTCCTTTGTTGCGTCACTTTCCAGTGGGGCAAAAATGCCTAGATTCTCATGAACCCACGAGTTTTACCTAGGGTTATCCTAAACCTCCTTCTTAGCTTCCTGCACAATGAAGCTGAGAAAGAGGCACCCACACCACCTCCAGTTTGCCACGTCCAGGGAAAGAAGAGGGGGAAGACCCATCCCAGACAAACCCCTCTTTCTCTTTCTATCATCTTTGGATGGAAAAGTGGGGGATTCGTCTTATAATTGGGAGCATCTTGTAGATGGAAAAATACGGTAGTTAAATCCACTTATATAAAACCTCTGTGGTTGGTGTCAGTAGTAGAAAAAAACGTAATGTGCTTATTTTGTGTTTATTTTACTTTAAATTATGGATTTAAATTCAAAGTTCAATTGCAGTTTATACTTTATTGTATTGTATTTTTGTTTTCATTGCTGGATTACAACAAGGGTGGGGGAGGGAGACATGTGTGGTTCTCAAGAGGGGGGGGGAAGGCAAAATTCAGTTTGAAACACAGCAGCCTCTTTTGCTGCCCTGGAAGGTCCATCTCACAGTTGGGACCCCTGGTGGCATGAATTTAAAGACTCCATGTCCAAATCCAGACCAAAGTTTCTGCTAAAGCGCAGGCACGCACTCCTCAGTCCTGCCTCCTGCGCAGTGGTTAAATGCCTGTACTGCAGGTAAAGAGCTGCTTAGATGCCCTAAGCACATCCACTCTCGCCTGATTTCGGAAGCTAAGCAGGGTCGGCCCTGGTTAGTATTTGGATGGGAGACCACCAGGGAATACCAGGTGCTGTGGGTGCCTGGAGTAGGAACTGGCAAGCCACTCCAGTATTCCTGCCAAGAAAACTCCATGGACATGGAGTCACAAAGAGTCGGTGATGACTGTAATGATACCACACACACACACACACACACACACACACACACACACACACACACACACACACACACACACACACACACACACACACACACACACTGCAGGTAAAACGGTGCTCACGACCTGGGGTTCAATCCCAGGTAGCAGGCTTATGGTTGACTCTGCCTTCCATCCTACCAAGGTTGGTAAAATGAGTACCCAGCTTGCTGGGGGGGGGATGTGTAGCCTGCATACTGTAATTAAAATTGTAAACCGCCCAGATACTACTTGAAGTGGGATGAGGCAGTATATTTGTTTTGCTTTGCACATGTTTTTCTTCACCCACACATCCGCAGCTACTTTCCAGTTGGGACAGAAACTGCAGGTGTGTGTGTGTGTGTGTCACGCCTGCGCAGAGAGAAAGCGCCCCACGCAGCAGGCCCGATAATAATTAGAGGGGACGTGAATCCAGAGTGTGCCCCTTTTATTGTTGGGGCTGCAGTCACTGTGGGGAGATCCCTCACTGGGTGCCCCATGGATGGGATTGGGGTGACCAGGGGACCAGACCCAGCAGGAGAGGGGGATAAGTGGAAGGGTGGACCAGCACCTCCTCTGCCCCGATACTTGAAGGCATCTTTGTCCAATTCTGTCTCTTTTCTCCCCTTCTCTGGTCCTCGTGATGTTGATGCTTCATCTCCCTCTTATGTTTTCATATCAAAACCCTTTGCTTCCCTCTGCCTTCCTTCCCAAATCACTGTTTTCTCTCTCTCTTTCCCTCTCATCTCTTGGACCATTTTCTCTTCCTTTTCTGTCCGCCCTTTTCCTTCCTCCTCAGGAATACATTTTCTTCGATGCTACTTCCCTACCTCTCTGCCAGCGTATCCACCTAGCCTGGATCTTCTAAAGAAAAAAGTGAGACATTTTCCAAATGTCACAGACTTTGGCCGTTACTTCACGAACCGCTCGCTTCGCGGCAAGCCCTCCTTTCTGTGCGAATCGATCGTTTCAGTCCGCACGCTCCTCCTTTTTGGCTGCGATGCCACCCCGACCACGCCCCCTTTACCGTGCTCCAAGCGGGGTGAGTGGTTCCCCTGCCAGCGGCCGGGAATCTTTTTGCTTCGCATCTCGCTTCGATCCCAATGTGACGTGTGGTCTCGGTTTTTGGCTTTTATTTCAAGTTTTTTAAAAAAAATTCAAACAGGGATATCGATGCATCGCTATATCGTTTCATCGCTTTGCGCTGTTACTTCCTCGCTCGAGTAGCGGCGGCGGCGGCGGGAGCAGGAGGAGCCGCTGCCGCCTCGCCCGGCCAGAGCAGGGCACCCGGGGCAGGCAGTGTGCAAGCGGCGGAGGGCGGGCAGCTGTGCCATGCGGGGCTCCCCCCGAGTAGCGGCGGGGGGGGGGGCTGCCAATGATGCCAGGAAACAGTTGAAATCAGTAGAGCCATTGCAACTGACAGTCCAGCATCAGTGCATCGATACGCCGTCGGTAGGTATTTTTTTAAAGGACGGATAGGAAATAAGGAACGTTGAAAAGTGGCATGCGAATGCGAAGGGAGCACGTGAGGTTGTGCTCGAATCGGTCCTAAAACTGCAGCTCGTGAGTACTGAGAAACAGGGGCGGGAGCGAAGCGAGAACACGTGACCGCCACGTGACCGCCTCCGAATTCACAGCGAAGGCAAGGTTGGTTTGAAGCGAGGCACTTTGTGAAGTAACGGCCTTTGTGGAGCCTCTCTGGCTTGGTTGCGGTATTTGTCTGAAGAGGTCTTGAATCGGCCCTTTTGTTTCCTTTCTGCCAGGATCCTCCTCCTCCTCCTCCCACTCCCTGCGC
Organism: Phrynocephalus guinanensis; assembly: GCA_037367245.1. Taxonomy (NCBI): domain Eukaryota; kingdom Metazoa; phylum Chordata; class Lepidosauria; order Squamata; family Agamidae; genus Phrynocephalus; species Phrynocephalus guinanensis. The sequence goes on along the minus strand of CM074744.1, from coordinate 6,700,622 downwards.
TATTTCTTCACTGGGGTGTCAGAGCCAGGACAGGGGCTGGCCTGGTTCATCTTGGTGGGGTACGTGGATAGCCAGCTCTCTGTCCAGTATGACAGCAACACAAGAAGAATGGAGTCTCGAGCGCCCTGGATGGAGAAGATGACAGAGGAGGATCCCCAGTACTGGGATAAACAGACCCAGCTTGCCAGTGGCGCAGAGGAGACATTCCGAATGGGTGTGGAGACCGTAAGGAATTACTACAACCTGAGCAAAGGTGAGTGGAGGGCAGCCTCCTTTCATCGACTTCGTCCCCATACCCCATAATATTCCCTCTCAGAAGGAGGAGATACAAGTAACAGTTGGTGATGGGGATTGGCAAGAAACGGGGTGGTCTCCAAGCAGACAATGGTCTTTTTGTGATTTATTTGCATCCTCCCCAAATGGCTTGGTTATGAGTCAGAAGAAGGAAGGAAGGAAGGAAATAAGGAAGGAAGGAAATAGAAAGAAAGAAAGAAAGAAAGAAAGAAAGAAAGAAAGAAAGAAAGAAAGAAAGGGGAAAGCTGCACTTCCGGCAGAACATAGCATTAGCAAATGTCTTGAAATGGGTGTTTGGCTTTTGAGGGATGATGGTTGTTTAACCTTTATGGCTGTGGCATTCTAACCTTGGTATCCCCTCTGTATCATGACATTTCCCTCCCCCCCCCCACAAAGGCCTCTACCCAAAAGTGACTCCACAGTGGTTTGTGTAGTGAGGTCTCAGCAGAGCCAGCGGGGTTCAGGTTAGGCACCTCCTCGCCTGTAAGGTCAGTTTATTCCAATGGGCCTCCTCTAGTTGTGCCTTACTTCACTGGCATATCTGACGTCAACAAAAAAAATTCAGCAAAACAGAAGTCCCCCGAGTGGTTTGTATTCATGTAGCAGATTCATCCCAAGCGCTGTCGCTGTCCGTTACTTCACGAACCTCTCGCTGCGCGGCGAGCCGTCATTTCTGTCTGAATCGATCGTTTCAGTCCGCACGCTCCTCCTTTTTGGATGCGGCGCCACCCCGACCACGCCCCCTAAACCGTGCTCCAAGCGGGGCGAGAGATTCCCCTGCCGGAGGCCGGGAATCTTTTTCGCTTCACATCCCGCTTCGCATCCAAAGTCACGTGTGGCCAGTGATTATATATATTTATTTATTTATTTTAGTTACTTTTTCTCCGAAATGCCGATGCATTGATATTTCGGTTAACCCGTTCTTTTGATCTTGGGGATTTAGGAAGGGATTACTCGAATGTCCTTGGAGGACCGATGGATCATACACAACAAATGTTGTGTGCTGGTCCACCTAGTGACCCTGACGGAGAACAGCAATTTTTTCACGTCGCCAATGGACGAAGCAATACAAATTGGGAGTAGAAAACGAAGGATCATACAGTTATTCAGCTCTGCCGCAAATGACAGCCGGGTATTGATGCATCGATACGCCGTGGTAATTTTTTTTTAAAAAAATAAAGAAAGCAGAAACCGGACGTTGCAAGTAAGCTTCCCAATGCGAAGGGAGCACGTGAGGTAGTATTGGATTCAATCCTAAAACTTCGCCTCGTGAGGACAGAGAAAGAGGGTTGGGAGCGAAGGGAGACCACGTGACCGCCTTCGCATTCAAAGCGAAGGCAATCCCGCTGCGAAGTGAAGTACTTCATGAAGTAACGGCCTCTGTTCTCCAGAATCTCCCTCCATTTTCCCTCTTTCTGCCCCCAGTTTCTTTTCCTCCATTTTGGGGAGGGTGGGATCCTGGCCATCCATCGCAGGACTGACAGGGGATCCCTGCTTGAAGGTGAAGGCAGGATCCTTTGGGGTGGGGGGTCTGTTGGGTCGAAGAGGAGGAAGAGAAAGTGGGGCAGAGAAGGAGGATTTTGAGGGAGTTTTTTGTAGCTCTTGCACATTATTCAGAATCAACATGTTTTGTTTGAAGATTCAGTTCTTCAGTGCCAGCCTCTTCCAAGGTCATGTGTTCTTATTTTTTCATAAAGTCTATTTTGGACCCTTTTGTGGGGCCCCATAGGAGGTTAAAAGGGGCTCTGTGGGGCAGTGGGTGTGCCAATCTTTGCCTGCCCCCTTCCCTTCCCTTGCCCTTTCAGACTCTGGGGGAGAGGGTGCATAGGGTGGAGAGGTAGTCAAGGGCATCCATTTGGGGGGCATCGGTTCCTATAAAAGTACCTGCCAGATCCCTTCTCTGTGGGGTTGTGGCCAAAAGGGGCCCAGGTGGTGGATTTGGGGTTCGGTCAGATTCAGGTAGGCCAAAAAACTCATAAGTGTTTTTGGATTTTGACTAATGGAGCCTCGGGTCCTTTTTCAGAAGAAAAGTGAGGTAAAAAGTAAATAAATGAGTTCAGAGAGGCCCCTAAAGTGGTTCTTTTTTCCCCCCTGAGGCCCCCTCAATGGCTGGGAAGTCTCTCGGTCTCTCTTCAGGTAAATATTCCTGCTTTGAGCCCTTTGGAGGGGCTTGATGTGTGGGTCTGGGGTGGGTTGTAGGAGTGACTCCCCCTTTTTCCCTCCCCCTTCATGCTCTTCCTCCCTCCCCACGTCTGTGTCTCTTGTTAGGGTTTCACACCTGGCAGCTGATGTGCGGCTGTGAGCTGAGGCCGGACGGGAGCAAAGGAGGGTATGATCAGTACGCCTACAATGGGAGGGACTACATCAGCTTCGACAAGGAGACCCTCACCTGGACAGCCGCCGATCTCCCGGCCCAGAACACGAAGAGGAAGTGGGAGAGGGAACCCGCCATTGCCCAGTACCGGAAGGCCTACCTGGAGGAGGAATGCATTGAGTGGCTGCAGAGGTACCTGAAGTACGGGAAGGAGACACTGCTGAGGACAGGTGAGGGGGGGCACAGGGGCTACCTGGGGGGAAATTGGGTGGGGGGGTTGCATGATCTCGGGAGGTCCTTCCCTCAAACAGACCAAGTGGAGCCCTGTTAGTTCCTGGGGAGATGCTCTGGACACACACAAAAAAGGCCTAAGACCAAACCACCTTCAGACCATCAGAGGGAGAGAGAAAAAGAGAGAGAGAAGTTGTGTGTCTCTGTGGAGATGCACTTGGTGTGTATGTGTATGCGGTTTTTGGCCTTACATTTGTTTGTTTGTTTGTTAGTTTGTTTGTTTTTAACTTATTTATTTTTGTTTGATTTAACATAGTAAATTTATTTATTTATTTATTAAGAAAAGGCATAAAATAGATTTCTTAGAATAAACTTCAATTCCTCTCATATAGCAAACGGTTTGTATAACATAAAATCTGTACAACTTAAAAAATTCCGGAGATAGAGGGGAAATTTCCTTAACAGAATCACCCATGGGGCGAATCCGTACAACATAAAAACGGTCGCAGTTAGGGATTACTCTGTGTTCAATGCATTCCTATGGGACATTTGTATAAAGGAAAATTTGCTTAACAGGATTTCATTGGGAACGAATTAATTCCTTTATACAAGGTACCACTGTATATTAACTTGTAACTGACTAAAGTCGCTTTGCTGACCGACATCACTGTTTGGTCGGCTGGCCACGATTGCCAAGCACACAGCAGGCGTTCCCTCTTTGGACATTGGTGCTTGGTCGTCGTCTTGAGAAATAGTGGCGGTCCTACAACCTGGACTAGGCTGAAGACCGATTCTCCCCAAACTTCAGGTGCCTCAATAGTTACAGGGATGAAGTCTATCTATCTATCTATCTATCTATCTATCTATCTATCTATCTATCTATCTATCTATCTATCTATCTATCTATTTAAAGTCTCATTCAGTCCTCCCTCCCCCTGCCAAACTGGTACATCCTTCCCTTCCCTTTCCATCTGCCCCTCCTGCCCACCCCCAAATTGGCGATCCTACAACCTATTTCTTGGACTAAGGCTCAAGACCGATTCTCCCCAAACTCCAGGTGCCTCAATAGCTACAGGGACAAAGTTTATTTATTTATTTATTTATTTATTTATTTATTTATTTATTTATTTAATGTCTCATTCAGTTCTCCCTCCCCCTGCCAAACTGGTACATATGTCAAAGTTTTAAAGTTTCATGCAATATATTTTAAAATTTTAAATTGTTTTATTTTTCACTGCCTTTTCAGGTATCAGGTAAACTGGTACCTTGTATAAAGGAATTAATTTGTTCCAAATGAAATTATGTTAAGAACATTTTCCTTTATACAAACTTCCCATAGGAATGCATTGAAAACAGAGTACAGTAACCCCCCCGCCATTTCGCGGTTCATGTACCACGGTCCCGCTACATTGCACCGCGGGTGTGTGTGTGTGGGGCCATCTGGTCGCTCCGTGCGCCCCCCGCACCTTCCAGAAGCCCGAAAGGCCTCGGAGCCGCGGGGGGCAGCAGGGAGGCACAGCAAGGGCCTCTGAGCCACGCGGGAGGGCTGCGGGGAGGGACGGCATCCCCCTCCACAGCCCTTCCGGGCGCTTCCGCGGAGGGACGGCGTCCTCCTCCGCAGCCGCCCCGTGCGCCTCCGGAGTGCCTCAGAGACGCGTGGGGTGGGTGCGAGGAGGAACGGCGTAGCCCTCTGCAGCTGCCCCAGGCACCTCCGGAGTGCCTCAGAGCCGTGCGGGGTGGGTACGAGGAGGGACGGTGTCCCCCTCTGCAGCCGCCCCAGGCGCCTCCGGAGTGCCTCAGAGCCGCACAGGGCAGGTGCACGGCGGGATGGCATCCCCCTCCACAGCCGCCCCGGGCGCCTCCAGAGTACCTCAGAGCCACACGGGGTGGGTGCACGGAGGGACGGTGTCCCCCTCCGCAGCTACCTCGGGTGCCTCCGGAGGGCCTCGGAGCCATGGGGGGTGGCAATCGGGTCACTCCGCGCTGCCCCCCATGCTCCTCCGAGGCTTTTGCGAGCCCCCCACCCGTCCCCAGGCCCACCCACCCACTTCTGCATATCGCAGATTTTCATGGTTTGTGGGTGGGTTGGGTCCCTAACCCCCGCGATCGGCGGGGGTTTACTGTAATCCCTAATCACAATCATTTTATGTTGAACAGATTTGCCCCATAGACAATTCTGTTAAACAAATTTCACCTATTTTTGGAATTTTTTATGTTATACAGATTTTATGTTATACAAACCATTTGTTATACGAGGGTCCACTGTATCTTTCCTTTGCAGCATGAACCAACAGCGTGCTGGCTTTAACTGTGTTATTTTACAGTTTAAGCATTTTTGTTAGTGCAGTGAGAAACTGGTTATCAGCACGCTAGTATATTTATAGAAAACACTGCACATGTGTCAGAAAAATCACTGAATTATGTAAGGGTAACTACAGCAGTGGAACTGTATAAAGCATTTACTGTGCTGTGCATAATTGGTTTGAATGTGTGTGAAATCTTGGGTAAATAAGGATGAATTTTATAAATTTTTCTCTCTGACATTCGGTTTTGAAAATTCCTGTTGCCATTTTATCTTTCAAAGTATCAGCACATTTTGCATCTTTATTCAAATTCTCCAAGAGTAAAATTGCAAATGCAAAAATTACTGAATAGATGATTTCAGAGGAGTAGACTAAAATAAGAATAGGGCAAACATTTACAATAAACTATATTTTGTGGTGTCTTTTGAAAAGGATGGAAAATAGAGAGCCTTTTGCCACAAAGGAAGATTTGGGCCCTTTGAGTAGTATTAACATAATTGGTGTGACCCATTTCTCTAAGAAGCCTTTCCAAAAGATGCCACAAAGATTTAGTGCAGTTTGGTTTCAGGGAATAAAGAGAACTGTAAAGACACAACAAGAAACAAAATCATCACCAAATGGAATATTTATAGTTTAGCTTTAGCGATGGAAGGGAAAGTTATCTGGCTGCCTTTGATTAAAAAACTATGCTGCTAGGGATGGAAGAAGTCATGTACAGTAAGCTAAGGATTGGAGAGGTAAGTTACAGAGGTCCTAAGAAATAGGTAAACTTGGAGTAGAAGGATCAGTGGTGAGCATCGGAATATTGCATTTGCAATTTTTAAACCACTTTTCTTCTCATCTCTCTCCCCCATTTTATTACTCTCTTGCCATTTTTAGCTTCATTTTAGTTTTTTGTTGTTGATTTATTTATATTTTATTTTATTATGTACCTTGTATTTTGGTTTTTAAAATGTATTCCTTTGTTTAATTGTTATATTATCACATGTTGTAAACCGCCCAGAGTACCCCTGGGTCTAGATGGGCGGTATAAAAGTCAAATAAATAAATAAATAAATAAATAAATAAATCCTTCCCTTCCCTCCCCATCTGCCCCTCCTGCTCTGCCCACCCCCAAATTGGCTTCCAGCCTGGTCCCATAGAGAGATGGCTGGGGGGAGGGAGGGAAGGAGGGAGGGGTGGGCATGATCTTCCCCACACATGACAGAAACCTCTTCCCTGCCCTTGCCCTATTTTAGAGGGACGCAAGGCGGCTGACAGTAATGAGGGATAGTATGCAGTTCAGGGGTCTGAGAAGAAGGAATTGAGGGACATCATTAATAGACAACATTACAGTACATAAAAGCTACACAGTTATAAGTACAGAATAGAAAGACAAAGCTGCCTAGATGCCCTAAGCACATCCGATCTCATCTGATTTCGGAAGCTAAGCAGGGTCGGCCCTGGTTAGTCCTTGGATGGGAGACCACCAGGGAATACCAGGTGCTGTCGGCGCCTGGAGTAGGAACTGGCAGGCCACACCAGTATTCCTTGCCAAGAAAACTCCATGGACATGGAGTCACGAAGAGTCAGTCAGGACTGTAATGACACAACACACACACACACACACACACACACATATAAAGACAAAGTCTACGTGAACCTCTAGATTCATATAAAATACACATGGTAGTCTATCATTCAGGGAAAGCTTGCCTGAAGAGAAAGGTCTTTCCCTGTTTCCTGAAGGACAACAGAGAATGGGAATGTTTAGTCTTTCTTGGCTCCCTTCCCCCTCCCTTGGATTTCCTCCCCCCACCTCCCCAAAAAAGCCTCCCTGGGATCCTTGGTGGCTGCCCAGAGGTCCCTGTCTCAGTGGCTGATGTCCTGGTCAATTCTCAGAACCATGAAATGTTGTAGCTGTCGATCGTTTCAGAATACTGTACCCGTAAAAGCTCCGTCTGTGAAGATTCTCAGTCATCCAGGTGAGTTTATCTGGAAGTTGAGTCATGGCAACTGGACTTCTTTTTCTTGAGAGATTGAAACGTCTCACTGCTCACCCAAACAGCTTTGTCAGTCTGAGGAAAGCTAGTTGCGAGTCCTCCATTTTATAGTTCACTTTGACCTCAAGTCACCCTAGTCTGAAAGATGGACAATGGCCTGATTAGGCTCATTAGTAGAGATGGGCACGACTTAGCGGTATTCCCGTTTCCGTTTCCGTTACTCGTTTCCGTTACTCAATGGAAACGGTAACGGGAATTACTCCGCCAGAACTCGGACTCGAACCGACTAAAGAATAATTTGGTCTGATTTGTCGTGGTCGTTCCTGGCATCGCGGCGATCCCGCGATGCCAAGTGGCACAGAAAAAAAAATTAAAGTAAAAAAAAACCCGATTCCCGGCCAAAAAGCAGGCGGAAATATGCCTGCCGTGCCTCAGGGAACCTACCAGAGGGGTGGTTTCTGGAGGGGGCTCCCCGGCTCCCCCCTCCTCTCCTCCGTCCTGTCCTTTCCTGGGCTGCTCTGGTAGGACTCACCGCAGCTCGCAGCAACAAGCCGGACAAGTCTCGCTGCCGGCCGCCGCAATTCAAGCGCAAGTGGCACGGCACAGGAAAAAAGTTTTAAACTCTCCCCCCACCCGAGTGGCCATGTGGGAGTGGACCATGCAAATTTTTGGAGCCATCCCACCAATCGCATGGCCACTTGGCCACTGAGACTTCTGGGATGTGCCAAAAAGCCCACTAAACCCTGCCCTAGCCCCCTAACCCTAACCCTAATCCTTGACTCCTTACCCATACGTCACAGTACACTGTCTTCTTAGTGGATCAGAGAGGCACCCAGAGGTGCAACCCACTAGCCACCCTAACCTTACCAGTCACTAGCCTAACCCTAGCCCTTGCACTAACCCATCTTAACCCTAAGCCAGATCTACTTGTATTGCACTACGCAAGTTATGTTTATTTTAGTTATGTTTATATTACTGTTCTGTATTTATTGCGCTTGTTCGCCGTGTAAGCCGCTTAGAGTTTCGAACGAAAGATAAGCGGGATATAAATATAAAAATAAATAAATAAATAAATAAGTACGATTCCCTTCTTTGTGGGACACGGCGGCTAAAAGAGCCTTAGGCATCACCCTATGGCTCAGGGTTATGCCTGTCCACACTGGTCTCATAGTCTGCAACTGGTATGCATATCCATATGGCTATGCATGCCCTTTTGCAGCAGCAGGTGAGGAGAGGAGACCCCCATGTTGAGGGTTCTCTTGGAGCCTGCTTTCCCTTCCTAGCGGGTGAGGATAGGAGGCACCCGCGGGTGCCTCCAGGAGCCCGCTTTCCCTTCCTAGCGGGCCAGAGGAGGCACCCACCCCACAGAGGTGCCTCCAGGAGCCCGCTACCCCCCCCAAAAAAACCAGTACTAACGACAACGAAAAAATGAACCGACTAATTTTTGCGAATTTTCGCGAAAAAAGGAAATGAGCCGAAACGGGCTGCCTCCGACACACGACAACTCGAAAACGTCATTTTCCCTTGTCGTGCTCATCTCTACTCGTTAGATGGACACTAGTCTCAATACTGGAGTACGTAAAGAGCCATTAAACAGGAGGATAGCCCAACATAGGAGGGGCAACAGCTCAGGGCCAGAATCAACAGTAAATCTCCACTTGAAGGACAAAGGGCACTTTTTCAAAGATGAGCATATAAACAGATGGAGAAGAGAGGTGGTTTGAGAGAGGGGTCAGGGAAGCCATTCATGTGAGCATTGAAACCCCCTATCTCAACAGAGGTGGGGGCCTCAGGCACAGTCTGTCTGCCACTTATCAGGCAGTGATTTCAACAATACCCAGACAAATCAAAAATATTTCACACCTCCTCCACCACCAAGGCCCTAGCTAATGACCCATACTTTATGGGATTCAGCAACTTAGGCCATTGTCTACCTTTTGGGCTACTGAGACTATTGTCCACCAAAGGAGCCTATTCAGGCCATTGTCCATCCTATGAGCCTATTTCAGGCCAGGGTGACTTGAGGTCAAAGTGACCTATGAAATGGAGGACTCGCCAGTAATCTTCCTCAGACTGACAAAGCTATTTGGATGAGTCGCGAAATGTTTTAATCTCTCAAGAAAAGAAGACCAGTTGCTATGACTCAACTTCGAGCAGAAGCTCAGTTAGCTGGCATGGCTTCGGATGATTTATCCAGCTATCGTCCGATTGCCATGGTTCCCTTCCTGGGCAAGGTTGTTGAGAGGGTGGTTGCTGTCCGGCTCCAGTCATATCTGGAGGAAAATTGTATCCTGGATCCCTTCCAGTCTGGTTTCAGACCTCTTCGCGGGACCGAGACTGCCCTGGCCGCTCTGCAAGATGACCTCCTCAGGGAGGCCGACAGGGGGTGTTCCTCCCTGCTGGTTCTCCTTGATCTGTCAGCCGCCTTTGATACCGTCGACCACGGTAACCTGCTGGTCCGGCTGGCCGAGGCAGGAATTGGGGGTCAGGCTTTGTCCTGGCTCCGCTCCTTCCTTGGCGGCCGGACTCAGCGGGTTCAGCTGGGTGATGACTTGTCGGCTCCTTGGACTCTCCCTTGTGGGGGGCCCCAGGGGTCGGCAATCTCACCCATGCTGTTAAACATTTATATGAGGCCGCTGGCAGAGGTCATCAGGAGATTTGGAGTCTGCTGTCATCAGTATGCGGATGACATGCAGCTCTATCTCTCCTTTTCGTCTTCTGCAGAGGAGGCAGTACGCTCCCTCGACCTGTGCCTGGAGGCGGTTCTGGAATGGACCAGGACGAACAGGCTCAAACTCAATCCAGAAAAGACAGAGGTTCTCTTCTTTGGGGCGTCCTCGTCCTGGTACAGTGGCCCCCTCCCTAGACTAGGGGGCGTTTCCCTCCAGCCTACGGACAGGGCCAGGAATCTGAGCGTGGTCCTGGATTCAGCCCTCTCCCTGGAAGCCCAGGTGATGGCTGCTTCCAGGGCTGCTTTTATCCATCTTCGCAAGATCGCCCAGATCCGCCAGTACCTCAATGAGTCCTCTCTGAGGACAGTCGTGCAGGCCCTAGTGATCTCGAGGATCGACTACTGCAATGCCCTCTACGTGGGGTTGCCCTTGACCCTGTTCCAGAGGTTACAATGGGTGCAGAATGCAGTGGCCAGGCTGCTGGTGGGTGCTCATCGATTCGAACACATCACCCCAGTTCTGGCTCGCTTGCACTGGCTCCCCGTTGTCCTCCGGTTAGGTTCAAGGTCCTGGTTTTGATTTTCAAAGCCCTCCACGGCCTGGGACCAGAGTATCTGGCGGAGCGTATCTCTCAAAGATCAACTGGGACCAGACCCACGAGATTGGTTCAGGTGCGCTCACTGAGGGTGGCCACACCCAGAGAGGCGCAGAAATCTTGTACGCGTGACCGCGCCTTTTCTGTGGTGGGCCCCATTCTATGGAACCACCTACCCAGTGAGCTGCGCCTGACAGAGCCCCTGCCCACCTCTAAAAAGGCCCTGAAGTCTTATCTCTTCAGGGAGGCATTCGGCGACCTTTCTGTTTAGTTTTCTTTTTTCCTTTCTTTTCCTTTGCCCACGTTTATTTTGTTTCGGGTATGCCCGCCACCTTGCTCCGTTTTTACTTGTTTGCCTCTGTTTTACCTATTTTTTATTATTATTGTAAGCCGCCCAGAGTTCCCTTTTGGGAAGATGGGCGGGGTATAAGACTAACAAACAGATAAATAAATAAATAAATAAGTATTCTCTTCTTTGTAGCTGTTAAAAAACCTGATCTAACAAGAGCCCTTCAGGTGAGAGATCAAGGGGAAAGAACAGAAGAGTGAGATGGGATCTAAGCAGCGAAACATCCTGCCAGACACAGCAGGGTCTCTGCGTTAATTCTATCACTGCTGGTTTTTTTTTTTTTTTTTTTTTGCAGAGCGTCCAGAGGTGAAGGTGACACGCAAGGCGGGCTTTGATGACAGGGAGAGCCTCGTCTGCCAGGCCTACGGCTTGTACCCCAAGGAGATCGAGCTCACTTGGAGGAAGGACGGGGAGGTCGTGCATGAGGACACCTTCCATAGGAATACCGCCCCCTATCCGGACGGGACCTACCACGCCTGGCTCAGCATCACCATCGACCCCAAGGACAGAGACCAGTACCGGTGCCACGTGGAGCACGCCAGCCTGGCGGAGCCTCTGGTCTTGGCTTGGGAGGAGCCTGGTGAGGGCCGGGGGAGGGGCTGAAGGAGAGGGTGCCTCCTCGTCCAGGTGGGGGCCAGCAGGGTGGATTTGGAGGTGCGGGTGCTTCTCCATCAAGGGAGGGGTAAAAAATGCCAATGTAGCCGTTTTGACAGTTCCATCCACCTAAACACAACCTCCGGTGCTGTCAGCACTGCCCGGTTGCTCTCTACCTCCTCGACAAGGTAGGAGGGTTCCGGGTACATGTCAGATTATTTAGTTCTTTCTCCTTATTCCCTTTCAGCTTCCAACTTGGGGCTCATTGTTGGGTGTGTGGTGGCCATTGTTCTCCTGATTGCAGCCGTGTCTGCAGGCTACTACGTCTACCTAAGTAAGTCAATGAGTGAATGCATGAGTTGGGCGGTGCCTGTTTGGTTGGAAGGGTGTGTTCTTCTGTGGCGTCTCTGTAATCTTGTGGTTCAGTTTCTCAAAAATAAGACTAAGTCAGAGAAGTTCTCAGCGCTGAGTTTATTGAGCAAAAGCAAAGTGCAAGAGAGAAAACCTTTCGCGAAAGGACGCAAAAGGGGTCCCCCTCTTAGTTGAGAGAAGATCCGGAACACTCTAATCCAGGGTTTTTATACATTTTCATACCCTTCCAGACTCTTCTTCGGATTGCCACACCTTCAATACCGCCCATAAGCTGTCTATCTCTTGCTGGTCCCACGTGCATACCCAAAGCTTCATAAGCTCACTTTACTTCCTCTTTTTGCTCAGTTCAATTTTACAGCTTCTGGTTACCACACATTTCCGTTTGGCATCAACAGGAAAACCACAGTGTCTCTTGCTGCACAATACCCTTACCTTGGCAATTAAGATTACAAGACAGCTTTTACATTTGCTATTATCATGTTGTATCAATAAGCTTATTAGCAGGCATGATTATATATTTTCGTTTATCACATCTCCCTTCAGGGGGAGGATTGAGGGGAGTCCCATGGTGTTGGCTTACCTACTCTCTTCTTAACTCCGTCTGTTGATGCTTCTCATATGCATCTCGGGTCTGCTTTCTTTCTCTGCTATCCCAAGATGCTCTTCAGTGCTCTTCTAAAGCAGTGGGGGGCAACTGTGGTCCTGTAGAAGTTGTTGAACTACAGCTCCCATCAGCCTTGGCTACCATGAACAGCTCCAAAGGATTTTTTTTATTTATTATATTTATACCCCGCTTATTATCGTCGAGATCTCTAAGCGGCTTACAAAGCCACAATCGGCAGACAAAATCACAATTAGAAGACACACAATACACAAATCGACTAAACACAGTTAAAACCTGATAGCGTTCCTGAAGCTATCCGATAAAATTATTATTCAAAACTTGGCGATGGCGGGGTGAATTAAAGAGAGAAAAAAACTAAGAATCGCCGAAGGTCTCCCGGAAAAGGTGGGTTTTTAAAGCCTTCCGGAAGGCCAGCAGGGACTCTGCAGAGCACACTTCACTGGGGATGGAATTCCAGAGGCTAGGGGCCGCCACCGAGAAAGCCCGGGTCTGAGTGCTCGTCCTCCGGGCTTCTCGGGGTGTGGCGACCCGAAGCAAGTGCGCTCGTGCCTGCCGAACGGGCCGGGCCGAGATGGATCGCTGAGCGATACGCTCCGCCAGGTAATCCGGTCCCAAGCCATGGAGGGTTTTATAAACTAAAACCAAGACCTTGAATCTAATCCGGGCTGCAACGGGCAACCAATGCAGGCGGGCCAGAACTGGGGTGATGTGGTCATACCGACGCACACCTGCCACCAGCCTGGCCGCCGCATTCTGTACCCGCTGCAGACGCCGGAGAAGAGTCAAGGGCAAACCCATGTAGAGGGTGTTACAGTAGTCGAGCCTCGAGATCACCAGTGCTTGGACTACTGTTCTCAGAGAGTTCGCGTCCAGGTACGGGCGGATCTGGGCAATCCGACGGAGATGGTAATAGGCGGACCTGGTCACCGACGCCACCTGGGACTCCATGGTGAGCGCCGGGTCCAGGAGCATGCCCAGATTCCGCACCCTCTCCGCAAGCTGGAGGGAAACTCCCCCCAGACATGGGAGAGGGCCACCATACCCAGACGGCGAGCTCCCAAAGAATATAACCTCCGTCTTCTCGGGGTTGAGCTTAAGCCTGTTCGCCCCGGTCCAAGTCATTACGGCCCCCAGGCACTCGTCGAGGATCCTCACAGCTTCCACTGCAGAGGTGGAAAAGGAGAGATAGAGCTGCATGTCATCAGCGTACTGATGACAGCAGACTCCAAAACTCCTGATGACCCCCGCCAGCGGCCTTACATAGATGTTGAACAGCATGGGGGACAGAGACGACCCTGTGGAACCCCACAAGGGAGAATCCAAGGGGCCGATAACTCCCCCCCATGCTGGACATACTGGGGACGGCCCCCGAGGAAGGAACGGAGCCAGCTGCGAGCAGTGCCTCCAATTCCAACCTCGGAAAGCCGATCCAGTAGGATACCGTGGTTGACGGTATCAAAGGCCGCGGACAGATCCAGGAGGACCAACAGGGTAGAGCAACCCCTGTCGGCCGCCCGGACAAGGTCATCTTGCAGGGCAACCAAAGCTGTTTCGGCACCCCGACGGGGCCTGAAACCGGACTGGCAAGGATCGAGGCACTGCCGATCCTCCAGGTATGACTGCAGCTGGACCGCCGCCACCCTCTCGATCACCTTGCCCATAAACGGGACATTGGCGATTGGACGATAGTTTGTTAGATCGTCCGCCGCCAGGCCAGGTTTTTTCCGAATGGGCTTTACCACCGTCTCCTTCAGACAAGAGGGAAAAAACCCCTCGCTGAAGGAGGCGGTGGTGATGGCAGAAGCCCATTCGGCCATAGTCCCTCTGGCAGCTCTAATTAGCCAGGCAGGGCAAGGGTCGAAGGGTGTGGAGGCAGGCTGGCAATGCGCCATAGCCTTGGAGACCTCGACAGCAGAAACAGGCCCAAGCACATCCAACCGAGGCGACGAAGGCGGTCCAGCGACTGGGGATGGCGGGGCGGGACCACTGCAACCGGAGTCAAAGCCAGCACGGATGGCCTCTATTTTAGTTTGAAAAAAGGCTGCGAACTGCTCACTACTGAAATCAGTAGGAGGAGGCCTAGCCAGACTAGGATTGTTGAGGTCCCAAACCACCCGGAAAAGCTCCGCCTGGCGGTTCGAGGGCTCAGCAATTCTCAGGGAGTTAAAGGATGTTCTGGCCTCCCTGATCGCGTTGGTGTAGCAATTAGTCTGGGCATCAACGGCAGCCTTACTCAACGCCATCCGGGTTTTAATCCAGCTGCGCTCTAGCCTCCTCCTCTCCTGCTTCATTGCCCTAAGTTCCCCCGTGAACCACGGGGAAGACCGGGCTCGGCAGCGGAGGAGGCGCTTGGGGGCGATCCGGTCGATGGTGTGGACGGCTGTTTCAAACCAAAGGTTAGCCACATCCTCAGCCGGAGCGTCAGCCACGCCACCAGGTAAACCCCCGAAGAGCTCACTGAACCGCTGGGGGTCCATGAGCCTTCGGGGACGGGCCAAAACAAAGGGCCGGTGGTCCCCGCGGGGAGGGGCCGGGATCGCCAGGGAAAATGAAAGCAGGTGGTGGTCTGTCCATGACACAGGCAGGGAAACAATGTCCCCCACCTCCAGACACGAAACCCCCGACATGGAGGTAAAAACCAGATCCAGGGTGTGACCGGACCTGTGGGCGGGGCATAAAACATGCTGGGACAGACCCATGGAAGCCATGGATTCCATGAACTCCAGGGCAGCACCGGAAAGTCCACCGCCCGCATGCACGTTGAAGTCACCCACCACCAAAAGGCGCGGGGACTTCAACAGAGCAGCGGCGATGAACTCCGAGAGCTCTGGGAGGGATTGTGCTGGGTTGCGGGGAGCTCGGTAACCCAGCACAATGCCAAATCTGTCCCGCTGACCCACCGTCAGCTGAAGTACTTCAAGCCCCTGGCTAACCAATGTCGAGGCCCTGCTAACGTGAAAAGAGTCCCTGTACACGATCGCAGCCCCTCCCCCCTTTTGACCCCCCAACCTTCCCACTCCCTCCACCAAGTACCCGGGCGGACACAGCAGGGAGAGAGAAGCCCCCCCCTCCGTACCCACCCAGGTCTCGGTGATGAATGCCAGGTCGGCGTCTCCATCAATGATGGAATCATGTATAATGGGGATTTTGTTATGCACCGACCTGGCATTCATCAGGAGACAGGCAAGATTGGGGGCGCTGGTGGAGTGACTCCCGGATACGTGGCAGGGAGCCGAGGGGTCAGAACGAGGGACAGGCACGAGTTGCCTGACCCGAGTTCTTCTAGTCTGACGAACCCAACGGCTACAAGCGTACCGCCCACGGCCCGACACCGTCGGTATGTGAGCCCCTGCAAACATGGCGAAACAAACAAACAAACAAACAAACAGAAGGGGGGGAAAAGGAACAAAGAACAGCAACAACAAACAACAGCAACAAGGCCCAAATAAACAGTATAGCAAATCGACCTCCCCCCCACACAAAATAAAAAAATAAAAAAATAAAATAAAATAAAATAAAATGAATATACAGTGCAACAGCAAATAATAAAAATACAATTCAAAATAATATAATAAAATAACAGGAGGACCTAAGGCAGGAGGGAGATGGTTGAAATACCAGGAACAGGGCTGACTGCCAAAAGGAGATCAAATGCACCTGGGAGTGGGGGAAGGGAGAGCCAGAAGGTCGGAGGAACTGATTAGCAGCAAGGTCACAAGTGAGGGGGGCGGGCAAGGATGGAAAATCATGCCAGCCACACCATCTAATCTAGTAACTCTAAACCCAGCAGGTCCCAAAGGAGTTCTCGAGTCCCCAAAAACCCCGTAAACGCCCTCCCCCCCAAAAAAAATCCCCCAGCTTCGGTCTCGACAGACAAGCGATGGTGGCCGACCTGCCACCCGAACAGCCGAGACAAACAGGAGGTTGAAGGGGAAAATTGACATCAGCGGCTGATCCGCTGCCCGCGCTGGAACTCCCAGGGGGGCGTGGGGTGCGAGCTGAGGGGCCCAGATGATGATGGGTTGGGCGCCGGTGGCCGACACGCCACCCGAACCCCCAGCCCGAGAGGGGGCCATGGGCACAGCCAACGCCGACGGCCGAACTGCCGCCCGAGGAAATTTTTTCGGCTCCCGAAGATGTAGGCTGGGGCGCCGGGTTAGGACTGGCCGCAGCGGCTGGTCCGCCGCGATGGAAGCTGAGGCGGGTCCAGCAGCCTCTATAGCGTACCCGCCGCGAGCAGGCAGCAGCAGCGGCCGCAGTCTCTTCGGCGGTCTCTTCGGCTGGCCCGCCGCAACGATGACAGGCGGCAGGCCGCTTGCACTCCGCGCCGACGGTGGCCTCCATTTCAGGGTCGCCGCTGTAACGGCCGGCGGCGAACCCCTTGCGGTCAGCGATGGTGGCGGCTTCCTCAGCTGACCCGCCTCCACTGGGGGACCGCCGCGATGGATAATGGCAGACCGCAGATGGACGGCTGCGGCGGCGGGGGCCTCCTCAACTTCCTCGGATGGCCCGCCGCGGTGGTGACAGGCGGCGAGCCACACGGAAGCAGCGGCTTCCAAGGCAGGCCCGCCATGATGGAGAGTGGCGGACCGCAGATGGAAGGAGGAGGCGGCGGCAGTCTCCCCGGCTGGCCCGCCGCGGAGATGACGGGTGGCGAGCCGCATGCGGTAACGGCAACGACCGGGGCCTCGGAGCAGGCCTGCCGCGGAGATGAAGAGAAACAAGCAGCTCGCTGTCAGCAATGGCAGCGGCCGCGGTCTGCTGTGCTGGTAAGGCACCGAGGACTAAGCGGGGGGAGGGATGCTCAAACCTGTTCGACGGGACAAGATCTTGAGTCTCCCTAGGTGGTCTTCAGGCGAGCCCCTTCAGTTCCCTCTCCATAGCCCTGGCCGTCCAAAAATAAATTAAGCAAAAACAATAACACAAGGCAGCATAGTCAGGAACGCAGAATGCAGCCGGCGTGAACAGCTGCTGCTGCCACCCGCCATCTTGAAAAAAGGATGATGGATATTGGTGTTTAGCAATATCTGGAACAACTATGGGTGCCCACCACAGTTCTTGAAAAAAGAAACCTAGGCAGGAGGGTTCCCTGGGAGCCAGAGGTGGGGCTGGATGACCTCTGGGAACAACCATCACCTCTAATTCTGTCCGATCCTGTCTCTGCAGAGAAGCGCCAAGAAGGCTACAAGGCAACATCAAGTGAGTACGGATTTCCTCTTTCTTTGCTTATATTCCAAGCCTCAGGATAACTGTCTTTGTAGTTAAAGCAGTGAGGTGTAGCAATCAGAGCCCCGTGTGAAGATCCGTTTAGTTTCGGAGTGGGTGTGGAAGTGATTGATTAGAATTTGTTTCTGCCCACGTGAACTGCTATTTTTAAAAAGTCCTGCTACCAGATAAGAATGTCAAAAGAAACCCACAAAAAGCTTATGAGAAACGCTGGAGGCTGCCTGGTTGCCCCTTTGCCCACCTAGTTGCCCACTCGGTCTCCTGCCCACCCCTCAGGCAACTCTCCCCGTGCCCTTCCCGCCCTCACCCTTTCCCTCTCCTCCCCATCTTTTTCTGTTCTCCCTCCTCCCTGTTGGAACCTCCTGACCGGAGAAGGATGAGCAGGTGGCTGCATTGGTGACGGCAGGGTGAGGATGGACGCACTGCCACAGAAGTTTTGGATTTGGTCTGAAGTCCACATAGACCTAGAGCCTCTGCTGGTTTATTCCGGCCCTGGAAACAGGCCCCTGAGAACAAGGCTTGAGTAACACCCCTTTGCCCTCCCGCCTGTCTGTGGACATTGAATTCTTGGTCTTTTCCTTCTTTCCAGCGAGCGAGGGAGGTTCCAACAGCTCCAGCAGAGGTAAGTCTGATGGGTTCCCACCCCAAAATAGCAGGAAGCATCTCCCAGAGTTGGCAGGAGAAAAAGAAAGGGATGGTCTCCCCATGATTTCTCTGGCTTGAGGTCTCCCGGGGGAAAGAGGGGGTCTTCCCCTGCCCTGTAGGATCCCCCCAGCCCCACTTTTGAGTGCAAGGCAGCCTCAGAAGGTGTTCCTTGGCTAAAGACCTTTGGGACCTTCATTAAGGGCAAGGGAGCTGCCACGGAATGACCCATAATCCACCCTCTGAGGCCTGACCTCTTGAAGACGAAGCAGCCCCCAGGGTGGGTGGGTGTTACACAATCCAGGGAGAGATGCTGACTTGGTCTCCTCCTTTCTCTCCATGCAGGGAGCGACCCAACCAACCCAACCGTTTAGCATCCTTAGAAAGAGGTGAGTTGCAGAGGAGGGGGTTTACAATCTATGGGCAAGAGGGGTTACAGAGGCCAAGGCTTGAAGGTGGTGGAGAATCCACTTCCAGTCACTCTGAGGACACATTTCCTCCTCCCATTTCCCAAACACCGTTGACTCCAGGAACACAGGAAGAGTTGAGCGAAGGAGGGACTGGATCTATAATATGAAACAGGCACCGGCAGCTACAGCATATAACCCCAACTGGAAGTCCCAGTTCCCTCCTCTCTCTCTTTTGGGATAGTTTTTGTGGGTTGGCCGCCAGGCCTCGTCTTTCCCAACTGCAGGAGAAGGAGGCCGCTTTGGAGTCAGTGGCTGAGCCGTGAAAGGGGAACTGAGAGGAAAAAGTAAGGCAGTTACTTCACGTCCGTTTTGTCTCTGCTAGTGTTGCGCTTAGGAGCGGTACAAAAAATTGTTACTTCACATCTGTCGCAGAAATACTGAAATTTTGTCTCAACCATGCCCCCGGAACGGATGCACAACGCGACAATCCTGTACATAGTGCTGGGGTAGAGTTTCCGTTGTCACTCTTTGTTCCTGCTTTGTGTTCTAAGACAAGTAATGACTGTCACGCAACAAAACATTTTTTCCCCTCAGGAACCTGGGTCTGTTTTTTATTTTTTGACTTTTCAGAAGTGAAATATTGAAAAAGAATGTTTAACCCCCCCCCCAAAAAAAAAGGAAAAAGGAAACTAGACAAATTCAGTGTTTGTCACGGTACAAGACCGTGAGGTAACACTTGTCACGAGACAAGTTGTCACGAAGATGGGAACAGTGAAACGGGGACAAAACCACATGATCGTGACTAACGCTGTCACAGTACAAAACTAGTCGCGGAACAAAGAAGGACGTGAAGTAACCCCCTTAGGAGTGGGCTGCACCCGGGATTCTGTCCTTGCTAGTCATTTCCTTCTTTGGATGGGGCAAAAGAGGGGATTGTTTCCCCAACACAGTTGAGCCTCCAAACCCACCTCAGGGAAGGACTGGCATGTCTGCTGGGAGGGGGCAGAAGAGGAAGCAATAAGGACAAGACTGATGTCCAGAGTGTATGCCAGAGTTCAGTTTGCCAACATATTCCAGACACAACTTAGACAAAAAACAGAGCTTGCTGCGTGTTTTAGCATCCTGAGCCTCAAATCTGCAAAGGCCCTTTTACCATAGCCAAGGTTTAGAGAGGAACCCAAAGCCTTCCCTCTGCCTCGAAGGACCTGAAGTGTCTCCAGTAACCTGTAATGTATCCCCCCCTTGCTAGGTCACATAACAAAACCCTCAGGGTGATACAGAATTTGATAACTTTCCTTGGTGGTTCGAGTTCAAGGTGGTCTGTCACAGCTAGGATTTATCCCTGAATGGGTTGAATACCAGTGTGAACCAAATTATCTTGACAATCCTATCTTGAGTTAATATGAGTACATCAAGTCATATCAAGAAAGTATACTGACGTACTGGATATGTGTGTGGTACGCCAGTTGTACATTGGCTCAGAGGAAATCGCTCCAGAGGGTTATCAATATGGCACAGAAGATCATCGGATGCCCACTCCTCACATTGGAGGAATTACACAGCTCCCGCCGTGTTAAGAAAACACATAATATTATAGGAGACATTTCTGATCCTGGACGCTCTCTGTTTGTACTCTTGGCATCAGGCAGAAGGTATAGATGTATTAGAACAAGGACAGAAAGGTTCAGGAACAGTTTTTACCCAATAGCAATAACCATGCTAAATTCTGTGAAAAAAATAAGTTGATGAGTAATATCAGTGTAACATGTATATTGTATGGGCGATTGTGTATGGCTTTTTTTTAAAAAATTGTAGTTTTTATGTATTGGGTATGAATGTTGGCAGGTGAGAGAGTGTAGGTCTGTATGTGTGTATGTTTGGTTTTATGTCAGTTTTAAATGAGTACAAGTGATGTACGTGTGAATGTAGGAGTATGTGTATGGATGTTTGTTCTTAAATGGTAGATTTTATGTCTTGGATTTTTATACTGGGGTGTGTGAATGAGCTGACTGGATGGCACTTTTTAATCTTGTATTTTATACCATGACAATAAATTCTATCCTGTTCCGTTCCATTCTATCTATCCATTTATTTGCTCCTGCTTGTTCACCAGGAATGTCAAGATGTGGTGATTAATCTGTGCAGTTTCCAGGCCAAAAACAGAGCCTCCAAATGTCCTCTTTGTAGGATCAGAACAAATCACTGTTTTCATGGACTCCCACCCCAGATTGGGTGACCAACAAGAGAAGAATCAGTTTTCTCAATCGGTGGAGGAATTTTCCCCAATCCACCTTCAGCATCCAATCACAAAGATACCCAGTGAAGACTGTACTTGTGTACAGTAAAGGCTGTTCACCCTCCAGTCCTGTACTTCCAACTCTTCCATCTAGGGAGACATAGGGTGGGTTGATCTCCAGCCCTCTAAACAGTTTTGGGCTTGGTGATCTTGGCTTCACCCTTGATCCTTCCCCTCTTTTCAGCCTAACTCAGGGCCAACACTTCTCCCAGAGGAAGCAGAATGAGGAAGAGAAGAGCTTTGATGAAGGAGGCCATTTTGCTGCTGACGTAACCAGTCCAGGCCTGCCATTTGATGAACAAAATAGCTAGTGATTGGTGTGGTTTAAAGTGGACGAATCTGCCGTTGTAATGAGTTCCAATCTAGGAGAATGCCAGAATGTTGATTGCTCACTTGATCAGTTAGTCAGTCCATCAGAGGTGTTAATTCACCCGCTTTCTCTTACAGAGATGATGAGAAAAACTGTATTTCTGAATTAAAAATAGCACTACTTTCACCTGATTTGTATAAATCTCACAGAAGGCACTGACTTGAAATGTGCCGTCTGTCTTTGTAGGATGATGTTATGGCTTCTGTACCTGTCTGTACTTAAAATCCTAACATGGGGGGGAGGGGGGATCACTTTTTCTATTCTTTTCAATGGGTCACATTTCTGAAGCACCCATTTCTGGAATTTCTCTGATCATGGGTATAAGGTTTCTTTTCTATATTTATATTAGCCGGTCTAACTGGGGGTCAATAAAGGCTTTTGTTTTCCCATTTCCTGTGTCACTTTTCCTTCTTTGAGCCTGAGAAGTCCTTCCTGGCCCTGTCCTGGTCATTGTTGGGGTGGGGGAGCTGAGAGGGGACAGGAAGATGAGGATGACTTGAGTGGGTTCCACCAACCCTCTTCATGCATACTTCCTCGTTGGTTTCTGAGATTCAACCCCACCTTAATTATTCTATTGGGTGGTTTACAAGTAATTATGTGGCTACACATGGCACCCTCCAGGATGCTGGGTACTCATTTTACTGACCTTGGAAGTATGGAAGGCTGAGTGAACCTTGAGCGGGGTCCCTGGGAATGAACCCCAGAACATGAGCACAGTTACAGGTGCAGGACCGCAGTTTGACTACTGTGCTACAAGACTCAGAATGAAAAGATAATTAAAAGATTGGAAATACCTAACCATGAACTGTTGGTTTAGATCGATATGGAATATTGTACTGTCAGAGATACTAACAAGAACATAAGAAGAGCCATGCTAGATCAGGCCAAAGGCCCATCTAGTCCAGCTTCCTGTATCTCACAGTGGCCCCACCAGATGCCTCTGGGAGTACACGAGACTAGATATCTCTTGATACCACTCCCCTGCATCTGGCCCTTGAAGTACCCCGGTTTAAACCCTGGAGATGACACATCACCATGGTTTGTAACCTGTGATGGACTTTTCCTCCAGGAATCTGTCCAATCCCCTTTTATGTTCTACGGATTTGCCCCATAAGCGATTCTGTTAAGCAAATTTCCCCTACCTCCAGAATTGTTTGTGTTGTACAGATTATAAATTATACAAACCGTTTGTTATATGAGGGTCTTTGCTGCCTGGCCTCACCCACAACAACACTCTGTTCTGAAGGAAGGGAGATTATGAGGGGAGACTGTCCCGGCTTGCCTTCTGGCAATAGAGGCCATTTTGTGCAGGTTGGCACTGTCACGCTGATGGGAAGAGCACAAAATGGTCGCCTCTGGCTTCAAACAGCTGACCCAGTCCATCCTGCTTCCAACCACTGAAGCGTCACATTCAGCTCAGAGGAATCTGACTCTTTTAAAAATAGGACAGCTTCCCAGATGTCTGCAGGCAGCAAATGTAATCAGATACAGCTTTTCATGCATGCAGCAAATGCTGCCGGGGTTTCTGCCTCACAGGTATTAAAAATACCAAAACACTATCACCTGTTTAAACAAGTTACAAACAACATATTTTCGGTTCAGATAATAAGAGCCTGATAAAATTATATTTCCAAAAAGAAAAAAGAAGTTATGTTTAAAGGAGATTTCTGAACGCCTTTTGATTGGATGTTTTCTAAGAAATGGCTATTTTTCATTGAGCATATGTGGCTACCTGCAGGGGGGAAGTGCAGCCTCTCTTTTGTCCTGCAACCACGGGATTTATCAGGGAAGGACAGGTTTTCTCTCCCTCTGTTTTTTCAGAAATGGCAGGTTTCAGCTTCCAGCTGCCTGAGGCCCAGCTTTGGCTTCCAAATTTGCTGCTTGCTGAACAAAGTGGGATCAGGGACAAAAGTTGAGCAGCCCAGGATGCGACCTTTGCTCAGAGGGCCTTCCTCACAGCCACACCGAGGCCGGCTGAGCCAAGTCCTTGCACCCCTTCTGTGATCAAGAATGCCTCAGTCTCCAAAGAGTAAACCACCATCCATGCTCAGAGAACGTCTGGTTTAAGACCAACTCTGGAAGCAACTGTGCCCCCAATATAAAATATGCAAGCTAAATAAATAAATAAATAAATATTCCAGTCTGCGGGAGAGGCCAGCCTTCAGGGAGACAGCCCTGCCATCAGCACCTTCTCTTCAATGGTTGGTTGTTTTTGTTTTAATAAATGTTGGGGCTTTGGGAAGGATTGCAAAGATTAAATAGCAAAATGGGGCCTGCCGTTTCCAATGTAAATGGGGAGGTTAAAAATAATCTAGCTTTCCCACAACCATATTAAGTTATGCCAATCTCCAAGCTGCAATTGTTTGTCATTTCAGTATGTTTGGGATGTATGAACTTGACCATGACCTGGAATTGTCTATATCCCACTGCCTGTGTTGGTTAGCAGGTAACTAACAGGAATGCTTGGGGGTAAAATTCAAATCACCTGAAGACCCAGGCTTGGTTAAAATGGATGCAGCTATTTCAAACACATTGGTTTCTCCCTCATTCTCCCCATTCTTTCATCTCATCTTTGAGTTTCTTAGACATCCACCCAGCACATGGTGTTATGTGTCCTCCTGCCCTGACAGCATTGGGCAAGCAGTGTGGTGGTCAAGAGTGCCAGTGGGAAACCCCTTCTGAGTACCTTTGCCTATCTCTGGGAGGAAGCTGTGAGAGGAAAAGAACCTGTTGACACAGAAACAATTTTTATGAGGCAGAGGATACACCCAAGAAGCTCCAGGCTGTTGATCTCAGCTTGTCTCCTTCCCTTCCCTTGTGTCTGACCCAATACTCAGTACAGTGACTCCCTTCCCAATGGAGGGAGGCCGGGGTGTCCTCATTACCCCTTGTAATGCACTTGATCACCATTCAAGTGCCATTTCTTTCCTCTTTCGACTTGGAATAATCTTCCTTTACCTTTAGGCTGAATCTGCATTTCTGAAGGAGAAAAAAAGTTGCTTGCTGTTTCCTGCAACCTCCCCCTGATGCTGGCACAGAGGGAGTCTCGGGAAAATATAAAGGCAACTGTTAAAGCCACTGCCTACCTGTTTATTATTATTATTATTATTATTATTATTATTATTATTATTATTATTATTATTATTATTATTATTATTATTATTATTATTATTAACACCCCACCATCACCACCACCACCACCACTTCCAGTAGCCAATAGATTCCACGAGGCAGCTTTTTCCTCCATAAAGCCCACTTTTCCTTCGCTTGACCCCTCTGTCTTCTCTTCCCGCCTGCCTCTTAAGGATCCCGGCCTTCCTCCTCTCTCCCCCTCCAACCTCGTCCCCCACCAGCGGAGTCGCTTCGAGGGGGATTCCCGGGAAAACTGGCACGATCCCAGTTTCGCTTTCGTTTTCCAGCTCTCAAAATGCTGCTCCCTTGCGACGAGTGTCCTGGATAGCAACCGCTGACGACACGGGGGCTCTTATTTCTCCTATTGGCCAAGCGTTTTCCCGTCCGCCAATCCTGGCTGCCCGGGTCCGGGAGTGGGGCGGGTGTCCCGTCGAGTTGCCTCTCAGTCCGCGGAACGCCGCCGACGGGAGCGGATTCACGGCTGGGGTTGCTCCGGGTTCTATATAATTATCCGCAGCGGCCGGAGGGACACCGGGAGCCCCGCGGGGGTTGGACTGCCTCGAAATGGGGTGGCCTCGGGCGTCCCTGTTCCTGCTGGCGGCCCTGTCCGCCCTTTTGCTGAAAGGCGAGGGTGAGTCCCTTGGGGGGCGATCGGAGGAGGGGGGAAAAGAGACCCACCGAAGCGGGGCCGAAATCTTATGGGGCGAAGGATCCCCCCCATAACAGACCCCCCCCTTTCCTGGTCCTCTTTCCCAGTGATCGCCCCCCCTTTTTTTGTCCTTGCTGGTTTAAAAAGGTCTTCTGGTTTTGACTGATTATCCTGTTTATTTACTGTTTTAAGTTTAATTGTGTTTTCTTGTCTTGTGTTTATGTTTGCAAACCGCCCAGAGTAGCTTTCTGCTAGAATGGTTGTGGTATATCAATCAATCAATCAATCAATCAATCAATCAATCAATCAATCAATCAATGGAACCAAGCCGCCTTGGGCCCTTTTCCAAGGAGAAAGGTGGGGTAAAAATACTCTAAAATAATAAATAAAATGTATAAATTCATAGGATTTCCGGGGCAGGGGGGTGTTGTGTAATACACTCCCAAGTCCGTCCATATACTGCCCTCGTTGGCTGAAAAAAGTATCAGGAGCCTTCCACCCCGTGTCTCAAAATCCACCCTGATATTGAGGAGCCAAATGGAAGAGGAGCGCCCTCTTTTTTTCCCTTTCTTTTGTGGTGTTCAGGATGAGGCCTTGCCACTTTCTTGGGTTGGAAAAATGGGGGGTCGGCTTATAATTGAGGGCATTTTATAGATGAAAAAAATACGGTAGTTAAATCCATATAAAACCTCTGTGGTTAGTGTCAGTAGTAGAAAAAATGTAATGTGCTTATTTTGTGTTTATTTTACTTTAAATTATGGATTGATATTCAAAGTTCAATTGCAGTTTACAATTTATTGTATTCAATTGCAGCCTACACTTTATTGTATTCTATTTTTGTTTTCATTGCTGGATTACGACAAAGGTGGGGCACGGAGACATGCGTGGACAGGAGGGGGCGCGCGATTCAGTTTGAAACACAGCAGCCTCTTTCACTGCTCTGGAAGATGCATCTCACAGTTGGGAGCCCTGGTGGCATGAATTTCAAGACTTCATGTCCAAATCATGACCACAGTTTCTGCTAAAGCACAGGCACACACTCCTCAGTCCTGCTTCGTGGAGCATTAGTTTTTTTTTAAAATAAATTTTAATACTTTATTTCACAAGACAAGTTAAGACAACAGTACAATAGTGTCTCATTATTTATACATTCTATAGGACCAATATCCTTTTCAAAATCCACCCACTAATTCATCTTCCAACACAGTTAATTGTGACACACACACAAGTAAATTAATTCTTTTAAAAATTTACATTCCAGCAGTCAAAATTATTCCCCATAACAGATTCCTCATTTTTTGTGTTAATTCCATATGTTAATAAGGGCATCCAGGTTTTCATAAATGTATCATGTTTTATTTCCCCTCTATATATTTTAATTTGATAGGTCAACTTTTCCATAAGAGCCATTTGCCAGATTTTATTCAAAAAATTTTGTAGTAAAAGATCTTGAGCATTTCTCCAATTTTTTGCAATTTCAGCTCTTGCTACACCAATCAGATTTGCTATTAAGTCTTTATATGATAATTTTTCATTTCCATCCTTAAATATTGAAAATAATAGTAAAGCTTCATTTATAATTATTCTTTGTTTTAACAGGGTTTCTATCCATTTAATTATTTCCTGCCAATATGCTCCTACTTTGGGGCAAGATATCCACATATGTTCTAGGGTGCCTTTGCTTCCACAATTCCTTCAACAATTGTCTGGAATTTCTTGATTAATTTTATGTAATTTTGTGGGATACCAATACCATCTGTGAGCTACTTTTAACACCAGTTCTTTCGCTTTAGTTGATATTGACTTGTAAGTATATGTGTTCCATATTCCCATCCATTCTTTCGGAAGAAAGTAAAAGGTGGAACTTGACGGAACTCCCTGATTTCATATGATTTTTACATGGGATCTTTCCCAAATCACCATCAAATCACACATCCCATTCATGGCCAACTATTGCACAAGAATAATCACGTTTCCTCCAGCGCATGGCTCGGCAGTGGCGCAAAAACATGGTTCCATCGCACGGAACCATCTGATTTCATATGATTTTTACATTGGATCATGATAAATCCACTATCATATATAGAGCCCATTTCAGTCCACAGATTGCACAACAAAAATCATGGGTCCATCAGCGCATGGCTCCACAGTGGCGCAAAAACATGGTTCCAAGGCACGGAACCTCACAGAACTACCTGATTTTTACCCAGGATCAACTACAAAACACTATCACATCCTAGGCCCCATCGATACACACAGACTGCACACCCGAAATCAGGGGTCCGTCAGCGCATGGCTCTGCAGTGGCGCAAAAACATGGTTCCAGGGCACGGAACTTGACGGAACTCCCTGATTTTTACCCGGGATCAACCCCAAAACACTATCCCATCCTAGGCCCCATCCATACACACAGACTGCACACTCGAAATCAGGGATCCGTCGGCGCATGGCTCCACAGCGGCGCAAAAACGGGTCTGGGTAAAAGGCGGAACTTGACGGAACTCCCTGATTTTTACCCAGGATCAACTCCAAAACACTATCACATCCTAGGCCCCATCCATACACACAGACTGCACACCCGAAATCAGGCGTCCGTCAGCGCATGGCTCTGCAGTGGCCCAAAAACATGGTTCCAAGGCACGGAACCACACTGAACTCCCTGATTTTTACCCAGGATCAACTCCAAAACACTATCCCATCCTAGGCCCCATCCATACACACAGACTGCACACCCGAAATCAGGGGTCCGTCAGCGCATGGCTCTGCAGTGGCGCAAAAACATGGTTCCAGGGCACGGAACTTGACGGAACTCCCTGATTTTTACCCGGGATCAACCCCAAAACACTATCCCATCCTAGGCCCCATCCATACACACAGACTGCACACTCGAAATCAGGGATCCGTCGGCGCATGGCTCCACAGCGGCGCAAAAACGGGTCTGGGTAAAAGGCGGAACTTGACGGAACTCCCTGATTTTTACCCAGGATCAACTCCAAAACACTATCACATCCTAGGCCCCATCGATACACACAGACTGCACACCCGAAATCAGGCGTCCGTCAGCGCATGGCTCTGCAGTGGCGCAAAAACATGGTTCCAAGGCACGGAACCACACTGAACTCCCTGATTTTTACCCAGGATCAACTCCAAAACACACTATCCCATCCTAGGCCCCATCCATACACACAGACTGCACACCCGAAATCAGGGGTCTGTCAGCGCATGGCTCTGCAGTGGCGCAAAAAACATAGTTCCAGGGCACGGAACTTGACGGAACTCCCTGATTTTTACCCGGGATCAACCCCAAAACACTATCCCATCCTAGGCCCCATCCATACACACAGACTGCACACTCGAAATCAGGGATCCGTCGGCGCATGGCTCCACAGCGGCGCAAAAACGGGTCTGGGTAAAAGGCGGAACTTGACGGAACTCCCTGATTTTTACCCAGGATCAACTCCAAAACACTATCACATCCTAGGCCCCATCCATACACACAGACTGCACACCCGAAATCAGGCGTCCGTCAGCGCATGGCTCTGCAGTGGCGCAAAAACATGGTTCCAAGGCACGGAACCACACTGAACTCCCTGATTTTTACCCAGGATCAACTCCAAAACACTATCCCATCCTAGGCCCCATCCATACACACAGACTGCACACCCGAAATCAGGCGTCCGTCAGCGCATGGCTCTGCAGTGGCGCAAAAACATGGTTCCAAGGCACCGAACCACACTGAACTCCCTGATTTTTACCCAGGATCAACTCCAAAACACTATCCCATCCTAGGCCCCATCCATACACACAGACTGCATGCCCGAAATCAGGGGTCCGTCAGCGCATGGCTCTGCAGTGGCGCAAAAACATGATTCCAAGACACGGAACCACACGGAACTACCTGATTTTTACCCAGGATCAACTCCAAAACACTATCCCATCCTAGGCCCCATCCATACACACAGACTGCACATCCGAAATCAGGCGTCCGTCAGCGCATGGCCCTGCAGTGGCGCAAAAACATGGTTCCAAGGCATGGAACCACACAGAACTCCCTGATTTTTACTCAGGATGAACTCCAAAACACTATCACATCCTAGGCCCCATCCATACACACAGACTGCACACCAGAAATCAGGCGTCCATTGGCGCATGGCTCCACAGTGGCGCAAAAACGGGTCTGGGTAAAAGGCGGAACTTGACGGAACTCCCTGATTTTTACCCAGGATCAACTCCAAACCACTATCACATCCTAGGCCCCATCCATACACACAGACTGCACATCCGAAATCAGGCGTCCGTCAGCGCATGGCCCTGCAGTGGCGCAAAAACATGGTTCCAAGGCACGGAACCACACGGAACTACCTGATTTCTACCCAGGATCAACTCCAAAACACTATCACAACCTAGGCCCCATCCATACACACAGACTGCACACCCGAAATCAGGCGTCCGTCAGCGCAGGGCTCCACAGCGGCACAAAAACATGGTTCCAAGGCACGGAACCACACGGAACTCCCTGATTTTTACCTAGGATCAACTCCAAAACACTATCCCATCCTAGGCCCCATCCATACGCACAGACTGCACATCCGAAATCAGGCGTCCGTCAGCGCATGGCCCTGCAGTAGCGCAAAAACATGGTTCCAAGGCATGGAACCACACAGAACTCCCTGATTTTTACTCAGGATCAACTCCAAAACACTATCCCATCCTAGGCCCCATCCATACACACAGACTGCACATCCGAAATCAGGGGTCCATCAGCGCATGGCTCCACAGCGGCGCAAAAACGGGTCTGGGTAAAAGGCGGAACTTGACGGAACTCCCTGATTTTTACCCAGGATCAACTCCAAACCACTATCACATCCTAGGCCCCATCGATACACACAGACTGCACACTCGAAATCAGGGATCCGTCGGCGCATGGCTCCACAGCGGCGCAAAAACGGGTCTGGGTAAAAGGCGGAACTTGACGGAACTCCCTGATTTTTACCCAGGATCAACTCCAAAACACTATCACATCCTAGGCCCCATCCATACACACAGACTGCACACCCGAAATCAGGCGTCCGTCAGCGCAGGGCTCTTCAGTGGCGCAAAAACATGGTTCCAAGGCACGGAACCACACGGAACTCCCTGATTTTTACCCAGGATCAACTCCAAAACACTATCGCATCCTAGGCCCCATCCATACACACAGACTGCACATCCGAAATCAGGCGTCCGTCAGCGCATGGCTCCACAGCGGCGCAAAAACAGGTCTGGGTAAAAGGCGGAACTTGACGGAACTCCCTGATTTTTACCCAGGATCAACTCCAAAACACTATCACATCCTAGGCCCCATCCATACACACAGACTGCACATCCGAAATCAGGCGTCCGTCAGCGCATGGCCCTGCAGTGGCGCAAAAACATGGTTCCAAGGCATGGAACCACACAGAACTCCCTGATTTTTACTCAGGATCAACTCCAAAACACTATCACATCCTAGGCCCCATCCATACACACAGACTGCACACCAGAAATCAGGCGTCCATTGGCGCATGGCTCCACAGTGGCGCAAAAACGGGTCTGGGTAAAAGGCGGAACTTGACGGAACTCCCTGATTTTTACCCAGGATCAACTCCAAAACACTATCCCATCCTAGGCCCCATCCATATACACAGACTGCACATCCGAAATCAGGCGTCCGTCAGCGCATGGCCCTGCAGTGGCGCAAAAACATGGTTCCAAGGCACGGAACCACACGGAACTACCTGATTTCTACCCAGGATCAACTCCAAAACACTATCACAACCTAGGCCCCATCCATACACACAGACTGCACACCCGAAATCAGGCGTCCGTCAGCGCAGGGCTCCACAGCGGCACAAAAACATGGTTCCAAGGCACGGAACCACACGGAACTCCCTGATTTTTACCTAGGATCAACTCCAAAACACTATCCCATCCTAGGCCCCATCCATACGCACAGACTGCACATCCGAAATCAGGCGTCCGTCAGCGCATGGCCCTGCAGTAGCGCAAAAACATGGTTCCAAGGCATGGAACCACACAGAACTCCCTGATTTTTACTCAGGATCAACTCCAAAACACTATCCCATCCTAGGCCCCATCCATACACACAGACTGTGTGTATGGATGGGGCCTAGGTTGTGATAGTATTTTGGAGTTGATCCCGGGTAAAAATCAGGGAGTTCCGTGTGGTTCCGTGCCCTGGAAGCATGGTTTTGCGCCACTGCAGAGCCATGCGCTGACGGACGCCTGATTTCGGATGTGCAGTCTGTGTGTATGGATGGGGCCTAGGATGGGATAGTGTTTTGGAGTTGATCCTGGGTAAAAATCAGGGAGTCCCGTGTGGTTCCGTGCCTTGGAACCATGTTTTTGCGCCACTGCAGAGCCATGCGCTGATGGACCCCTGATTTCGGGTGTGCAGTCTGTGTGTATGGATGGGGCCTAGGTTGTGATAGTGTTTTGGAGTTGATCCTGGGTAAAAATCAGGGAGTTCCGTGTGGTTCCGTGCCTTGGAACCATGTTTTTGCGCCGCTGCGGAGCCATGCGCCCACGGACGCCTGATTTCGGATGTGCAGTCTGTGCGTATGGATGGGGCCTAGGATGTGATAGTGTTTTGGAGTTGATCCTGGGTAAAAATCAGGGAGTTCCGTCAAGTTCCGCCTTTTACCCAGACCCGTTTTTGCGCCACTGTGGAGCCATGCGCCGACGGATCCCTGATTTCGAGTGTGCAGTCTGTGTGTATCGATGGGGCCTAGGAAGTGATAGTGTTTTGGAGTTGATCCTGGGTAAAAATCAGGTAGTTCCGTGTGGTTCCGTGCCTTGGAACCATGTTTTTGCGCCGCTGCGGAGCCATGCGCTGACGGACGCCTGATTTCGGGTGTGCAGTCTGTGTGTATGGATGGGGCCTAGGATGTGATAGTGTTTTGGAGTTGATCCTGGGTAAAAATCAGGGAGTTCCGTCAAGTTCCGCCTTTTACCCAGACGAGTTTTTGCGCCGCTGTGGAGCCATGCGCCGACGGACCCCTGATTTCGAGTGTGCAGTCTGTGTGTATGGATGGGGCCTAGGTTGTGATAGTATTTTGGAATTGATCCTGGGTAAAAATCAGGGAGTTCCGTGTGGTTCCTTGCCTTGGAACCATGTTTTTGCGCCACTGCAGGGCCATGCGCTGACGGACGCCTGATTTCGGATGTGCAGTCTGTGTGTATGGATGGGGCCTAGGATGGGATAGTGTTTTGGAGTTGATCCTGGGTAAAAATCAGGTAGTTCCGTGTGGTTCCGTGCCTTGGAACTATGTTTTTGCACCACTGCAGAGCCATGCGCTGACGGACCCCTGATTTCGGGCGTGCAGTCTGTGTGTATGGATGGGGCCTAGGATGTGATAGTGTTTTGGAGTTGATCCTGGGTAAAAATCAGGGAGTTCCGTGTGGTTCCGTGCCTTGGAACCATGTTTTTGCGCCACTGCAGAGCCATGCGCTGGCGGACGCCTGATTTCGGGTGTGCAGTCTGTGTGTATGGATGGGGCCTAGGATGTGATAGAGGTTTGGAGTTGATCCTGGGTAAAAATTAGGTAGTTCTGTGTGGTTCAGTGTCTTGGAACCATGTTTTTGCGCCGCTGCGGAGCCATGCGCTGACGGACGCCTGATTTCGGGTGTGCAGTCTGTGTGTATGGATGGGGCCTAGGATGGGATAGTGTTTTGGGGTTGATCCCGGGTAAAAATCAGGGAGTTCCGTGTGGTTCCGTGCCCTGGAAGCATGTTTTTGCGCCACTGCAGAGCCATGCGCTGACGGACGCCTGATTTCTGGTGTGCAGTCTTTGTGTATGGATGGGGCCTAGGACGTGATAGTGTTTTGTAGTTGATCCTGGGTAAAAATCAGGTAGTTCCGTGTGGTTCCGTGCCTTGCAACCATGTTTTTGTGCCACTGCAGGGCCATGCGCTGACGGACGCCTGATTTCGGATGTGCAGTCTGTGTGTATGGATGGGGCCTAGGATGGGATAGTGTTTTGGAGTTGATCCTGAGTAAAAATCAGGGAGTTCCGTGTGGTTCCGTGCCTTGGAACTATGTTTTTGCACCACTGCAGAGCCATGCGCTGACGGACCCCTGATTTCGGGCGTGCAGTCTGTGTGTATGGATGGGGCCTAGGTTGTGATAGTATTTTGGAATTGATCCTGGGTAAAAATCAGGGAGTTCCGTGTGGTTCCATGCCTTGGAACCATGTTTTTGCGCCACTGCAGGGCCATGCGCTGACGGACGCCTGATTTCGGATGTGCAGTCTGTGTGTATGGATGGGGCCTAGGATGGGATAGTGTTTTGGAGTTGATCCTGGGTAAAAATCAGGTAGTTCCGTGTGGTTCCGTGCCTTGGAACCATGTTTTTGCACCACTGCAGAGCCATGCGCTGACGGACCCCTGATTTCGGGCGTGCAGTCTGTGTGTATGGATGGGGCCTAGGATGTGATAGTGTTTTGGAGTTGATCCTGGGTAAAAATCAGGGAGTTCCGTGTGGTTCCGTGCCTTGGAACCATGTTTTTGCGCCACTGCAGAGCCATGCGCTGACGGACGCCTGATTTCGGGTGTGCAGTCTGTGTGTATGGATGGGGCCTAGGATGTGATAGAGGTTTGGAGTTGATCCTGGGTAAAAATTAGGTAGTTCTGTGTGGTTCAGTGTCTTGGAACCATGTTTTTGCGCCGCTGCGGAGCCATGCGCTGACGGACGCCTGATTTCGGGTGTGCAGTCTGTGTGTATGGATGGGGCCTAGGATGGGATAGTGTTTTGGGGTTGATCCCGGGTAAAAATCAGGGAGTTCCGTGTGGTTCCGTGCCCTGGAAGCATGTTTTTGCGCCACTGCAGAGCCATGCGCTGACGGACGCCTGATTTCTGGTGTGCAGTCTTTGTGTATGGATGGGGCCTAGGACGTGATAGTGTTTTGTAGTTGATCCTGGGTAAAAATCAGGTAGTTCCATGTGGTTCCGTGCCTTGCAACCATGTTTTTGTACCAGTGCAGGGGCATGCGCTGACGGACGCCTGATTTCGGATGTGCAGTCTGTGTGTATGGATGGGGCCTAGGATGGGATAGTGTTTTGGAGTTGATCCTGAGTAAAAATCAGGGAGTTCCGTGTGGTTCCGTGCCTTGGAACTATGTTTTTGCACCACTGCAGAGCCATGCGCTGACGGACCCCTGATTTCGGGCGTGCAGTCTGTGTGTATGGATGGGGCCTAGGATGTGATAGTGTTTTGGAGTTGATCCTGGGTAAAAATCAGGGAGTTCCATGTGGTTCCGTGCCTTGGAACCATGTTTTTGTGCCACTGCAGGGCCATGCGCTGACGGACGCCTGATTTCGGATGTGCAGTCTGTGTGTATGGATGGGGCCTAGGATGGGATAGTGTTTTGGAGTTGATCCTGGGTAAAAATCAGGGAGTTCCGTGTGGTTCCGTGCCTTGGAACTATGTTTTTGCACCACTGCAGAGCCATGCGCTGACGGACCCCTGATTTCGGGCGTGCAGTCTGTGTGTATGGATGGGGCCTAGGATGTGATAGTGTTTTGGAGTTGATCCTGGGTAAAAATCAGGGAGTTCCGTGTGGTTCCGTGCCTTGGAACAATGTTTTTGCGCCACTGCAGAGCCATGCGCTGACGGACGCCTGATTTCGGGTGTGCAGTCTGTGTGTATGGATGGGGCCTAGGATGTGATAGAGGTTTGGAGTTGATCCTGGGTAAAAATTAGGTAGTTCTGTGTGGTTCAGTGTCTTGGAACCATGTTTTTGCGCCGCTGCGGAGCCATGCGCTGACGGACGCCTGATTTCGGGTGTGCAGTCTGTGTGTATGGATGGGGCCTAGGATGGGATAGTTGTTTGGAGTTGATCCCGGGTAAAAATCAGGGAGTTCCGTGTGGTTCCGTGCCTTGGAACCATGTTTTTGCGCCACTGCAGAGCCATGCGCTGATGGACCCCTGATTTCGGGTGTGCAGTCTGTGTGTATGGATGGGGCCTAGGTTGTGATAGTATTTTGGAGTTGATCCTGGGTAAAAATCAGGGAGTTCCGTGTGGTTCCGTGCCTTGGAACCATGTTTTTGCGCCACTGCAGAGCCATGCGCTGACGGACCCCTGATTTCGGGTGTGCAGTCTGTGTGTATGGATGGGGGCCTAGGATGTGATAGTGGTTTGGAGTTGATCCTGGGTAAAAATCAGGGAGTTCCGTGTGGTTCCGTGCCTTGGAACCATGTTTTTGCGCCACTGCAGGGCCATGCGCTGACGGACGCCTGATTTCGGGTGTGCAGTCTGTGTGTATGGATGGGGCCTAGGATGGGATAGTGTTTTGGGGTTGATCCCGGGTAAAAATCAGGGAGTTCGGTGTGGTTCCGTGCCCTGGAACCATGTTTTTGCGCCACTGCAGAGCCATGCGCTGACGGACGCCTGATTTCGGATGTGCAGTCTGTGTGTATGGATGGGGCCTAGGATGGGATAGTGTTTTGGAGTTGATCCTGGGTAAAAATCAGGGAGTTCCGTGTGGTTCCGTGCCTTGGAACCATATTTTTGCGCCACTGCAGGGCCATGCGCTGACGGACCCCTGATTTCGGGTGTGCAGTCTGTGTGTATGGATGGGGCCTAGGATGTGATAGTGTTTTGGAGTTGATCCTGGGTAAAAATCAGAGAGTTCCGTGTGGTTCTATGCCTTGGAACCATGTTTTTGCGCCACTGTGGAGCCATGCGCTGATGGACCCGTGATTTTTTTTGTGCAATCTGTGGATTGAAATGGGCTCTATATATGATAGTGGATTTATCATGATCCAATGTAAAAATCATATGAAATCAGATGGTTCCGTGCGATGGAACCATGTTTTTGCGCCACTGCCGAGCCATGCGCTGGAGGAAACGTGATTATTCTTGTGTAATAGTTGACCATGAATGGGATGTGTGATTTGATGGTGATTTGGGAAGGATCCCATGTAAAAATCATATGAAATCAGGGAGTTCCGTCAAGTTCCGCCTTTTACCCAGACCCCATTCTTTCTCAGATATACTAATATTTAAATTTGTTTCCCAGGCTACTTTAGATCCCATGCCCCAACAAATGCTTTTTCAATCAAATGTTTATATATGATTGAAGTTATACCCTTTCTTTTATTTCGATCCTTTTCTATACAGTGTTGTTCGAGTACTGTTAAGTGTTCTCATGGGTCCGTGTCTTTGATATAATTGGTTTGCCAAATTTCTTACTTGTATTAATTGTAGCCAATTAGCTTTTATTTCCTTTGTTTTATCTTCCAACTGTCTAATTGTTATTAGTTTCCCAGCCTTAAATAAGTCTCTTATTCTATAAATTCCAATTTGTTTCCAATTTTTAAATTGTACATATTTGTCTCTTGATTTAAATTTAGGATAATCCAGCATAGGGCACAAAGGAGATATAGGTGGAGCAAAAATGTTCATATACTTGCGCCAAATTTTCAATGTCTCACAAGTATAACGATTTTGTATTTGCTCCTTTTTTCTAATTAGTTCCCTTGTAAAAATATAGGTATTAACTAATCCAGTTTCCTCGCCTTTTTCCATTTCGACCCAATCTGGGATTTCTTCTATCTGGATAAACTTTATAGCTTGAGTGATTTGAAAAGCTTCATAGTATTTTATTAATTGTGGTATTCCTAGCCCTCCTTTTTTTGCTTTGACCATATTTAACACTGCTTATGAACCTTATTTTCTTCCCCTTTCCTCCAATAAACTTCTCCATATTTTTTTGCCATAGTTTAATTTTTTTAATTTCAGGTTGTAATGGTATATTTTGAAATGAAAATAAAAAAATTTGGTAATATATATGCTTTAACTAACGCTATTCTTCCTAGCATTGACATATTCAGTTTCGTCCATTTTCTAATTTTTTCTTTAACCTGAATTAAATACTATTTTATAATTTCTGTATATTAATTGGTTTTTACTTTTTGTTATCCATATTCCCAAATATTTGAAAGTTGAGTAGCATAAGTCCAGATTTGACTTTTTTTTAATTTCTTTTTGTTCTGCTGTAGAAAATATTTATACATAACAATTTGGATTTTTGATAGTTAATTTTTAGGCCTGTATAATAACAATGTTCTTGTAGTATATGTTTTAATGATTCTATGCTTTTTAATGGATCCTCCAAAAACAGGAGCATGTCATCTGCGTAAAGGTTTATTTTATGTTCTTTATTTTTAATCACCAATCCTTTAATATTTCCATTTTCTCTTCTTTGTGAAGCAAGTGGCTCAATTGCTATTGCAAATATAATTGGGGATAAAGGGTCCCCTTGTCTCGTTCCCCTACAAAGAGTGAATTTATCAGATTCTATTCCATTGATAAGGACCTTAGCCTCCGCTCCTATATATAATTTTTTCAAAAGATTAATGAATTTTCCACCCATATTCATTTTTTCTAATAGACCAAACATATACCGCCATTCTACACGATCAAAAGCCTTAAGGGCATCTAACGAGAGGAATGCTATTTTCCGTTTTTCTTTATTTGCTATATTTATGACATTCATAACTCTACGAATAGCATCCTGCATCTGCCTTCCTGGCATAAATCCATATTGATCTGTGTGAATGTACTCAGTAATAAAACTATTTATCCTCTGTGCCAATATTGAAGAAAAAATCTTTTGGTCTTGATTTTGTAATGTTATTGGTCTATATGATGAGGGGAGGGTTGGGTCCTTATCTGGTTTTAATATAGTTATTATTCTAGCTGTTCTCCATGATTTTGGAATTTCTTCACCTTCCATTATTGAATTAAACAATTTTAACAGATGCCCTATAATATCCTCTTCCCAATTTTTATAAAATTCTGGTATAAATCAATCCCAAGTAGCTGGCTCAAGGTTCACTCAGCCTTCCATCCTTCCGATGTTGGTAAAATGAGTACCTAGCTTCTTGGGGGGTGGGGGCAATGTGTAGCCTGCATACTGTAATTAAAACTGGAAACCACCCAGAGACTACGTGAAGTGGCATGGGGCGATACATAAGCAGAACACTTTGCTTTGCTTTGCACATGGTTTTTCTTCATCCACACATCCGTAGCTACTTTCCAGTTGTGACAGAAACTGCAGTTGTGTGTGTGTGTCACGTATGCGCAGGGACAAAGCACTCCACGCAGCAGGCCCAATAATTAGTAGAGGGGACGTGAATCCAGAGCAGGCCTCTTTTTTCTTGTCGGGGCTGCAGTCACTGTGGGGGAGATCCCTCACTGGGTGCCCCATGGATGGGAGTGGGTTGACCTGAGGACCAGCCCCAGCAGGAGAGGGGGATAAGTGGAAGGGTGGGGCAGCACCTCCTCTGCCCTGGTGCTTGAAGGCATCTGTGTGTAATTGTTTCTTTTCTCCCCTTTTCTGGTCCTCATGATGGTCGTGCTTTTTTCTCCTCTTTATTGTTTTCATATCAAAACCCTTTGCTTCCCTCTGCCTTCCTTCCGGAATTGCTGTTTTCTCTCTCTTTTTCCCTCTCATCTCTTGACCATTTTCTCTTCTTTTTCTGCCCCTCCTCCCCCTTTCTTTTGTCCTCCCAGGAGTACATTTCCTTTGATGCCACTTGCCTGCCTTCTTGCCAACTTACCCACATCGCCTGGATCTTCTAAAAAGGGGGACCTTTTTCCGGATGTCACAAACTTTGTGGAGCCTCTCTGGCTTGGTTGGCATATTTGACTGAAGGGGTCTTGAATCGGCCCTTTTGTTTCCTGTCTGCCAGGCTCCTCCTCCTCCTCCCACTCCCTGCGCTATTTCTTCACTGGGGTGACAGAGCCTGGACAGGGGCTGCCCCAGTTCATCGCGGTGGGGTACGTGGATGGCCAGCTCTTTGTCCAGTATGACAGCAACACAAGAAGAACGAAGTCTCGAGTGCCCTGGATGGAAAAGGTGGACAAGGAGGATCCCCAGTACTGGGATACACAGACCCAGCTCGCCCGTGGCATAGAGGAAATATTCCCAGTGAATTTGGAGATTGCAAGAAATTACTACAACCTGAGCAAAGGTGAGTGGAGGGCAGTGTCTTCCCATGGACGTCCTCCCCACACCCCATAATATTCCTCCCTCCCACAAGGAGGAGATGTGGGTAACAGGTGGTGGTGGGGATTGGCAAGAAAAGGGGTTACCTCCAAGCAGACCAGTGTCTTTTTCTTTTGATTTATTTGAGTCAGAAGAAAGAACGAAAGAAAGAAAGAACGAAAGAAAGAAAAGAAAGAAAGAAAGAAAGAAAGAAAGAAAGAAAGGGGAAAGCTGTACTGTCAGAACATAGCATTAGCAAATGTCTTGAAATGGGTGTTAGGCTTTTGCGGGATGATGGGTGTTTAACCTTTATGGCTGTGGCATTTGAGCCTTGGGATCCCCTCTGTATCATGACATTTCCCTCCCCCAAAAGACCTCTACCCAAAAGTGACTACACAGTGGTTTGTGTAGTGAAGTCTCAGCAGAGCCAGTGGGGTTCAGGTTAGGCACCTCCTCGCCTGTAAGGTCAATTTACTCCAATGGGCCTCCTCTAGTTGTGCCTTACTTCACTGGCATAGCTGACGTCAACAAGGAGTTTAGAAAGAATTCAGCCCAATAGAAGTACCCCGAGTGGTTTGTATTCATGTAGCAGATTCATCCCAAGGGCTGCCTATTCTCCGGAATCTCCCTCCAATTTCCCTCTTTCTGCCCCCGGTCTCTTTTCCTCCATTTTGGGGAGGGTGGGATCCTGGCCATCCATCCCAGGATCGACAGGAGAGCCCTGCTTGAAGGTGAAGGCAGGATCCTTGGGGGGGGGGTCTCTTGGGTCGGAGAGGAGGGAGAGAAAGTGCAGCAGAGAAGGAGGATTTGGAGAGAGTTTTTGTAGCTCTTGTGCATTATTCAGAATCAAGGTGTTTCTGGTTGATCAGTCTCTTGTTTTGTGGGAAAATTCACTTCTTCAGTGCCAGCCTCTTCCAAGGACATGTGTTCTGTTTTTGGGCCCTTTGTGTGGGGCCCCATAGGAGGTAGAAGGGGCTCTGTGGGGCAGTGGGTTGGCCAATCTTTGCCTGCCCCCTTCCCTTCCCTTGCCTTTTCAGAATATGGGGGGAGAAGGTGCATAGGGTGGAGAGGCAGTCAAGGGCATCCATTTGGGGGGGGGGGGCATCAGTGCCTGTAAAAGTACCTGCCAGATCCCTTCTCTGTGGGTTTGTGGCCAAAAGGGGGTCCAGGTGGTGGATTTGGGGTTCGGTCAGATCCAGGCAGGCCAAAAAACTCATGTGTTTTTGGATTTTGACTAATGAAGACTTGGGTCCTTTTTAAAGAGAAAAGTGGGGTAAAAAGTAAATGAATGAGTGGAAAGAGGCCCCTAAAGTGGTTCTTTTTCTCCACCTGAGGCCCCCTCAATGGCTGTGAAGTCTCTCAGCCTCTCTTGAGGTAAATATTCCTGCTTTGAGCCCTTTGGAGGGGCTTGGTGTGTGGGTCTGGGGAGGGTTGTAGGAATGACTCCCCCTTTCTCTTCCCACCTTCCATTCTCTTCCTCCCTCCCCACGTCTGTGTCTCTCGTCAGGGTTTCACACCTGGCAGTGGATGTACGGCTGTGAGCTGAGGCCGGACGGGAACAAAGGAGGGTATGATCAGTACGCCTACAATGGGAGGGACTACATCAGCTTCGACAAGGAGACCCTCACCTGGACGGCCGCCGATCTCCCAGCCCAGAACACGAAGAGGAAGTGGGAGGACATACCAGGGTTGGCCCAGAGACGGAAGGCCCACCTGGAAGAGGATTGCATTGAGTGGCTGCAGAGACACCTGGAGTACAGGAAGGAGATGCTGCTGAGGACAGGTGAGGGGGGCCTAGGGGTAAATGAGGGGTTTGCATCAAGCCTTGGGGTTCCCCCTCTTCCTTCCCTTCAACAGACCTGGTGGACCCCCCGTTAGTTCCTGGAGAGACACGCTGGGCACGTCTTTGCCGATCTCGCAAGAGGCGGGATCTGAGCCCTTATGGGCTGGGCTCCGGGATCTCGGCCACGTGGCGAAGCGGCAACAGTGCAGCCATCTCGGAAGCTGGAGCGGAGGCGTACAGCGGCACCATCCCCCCACAGGTTTCCCGGGACTAGGCGGGGGGGTTGCGCGGGGCGGTGGTGTCCTGGGGCGGCAGCTCCCAGGGTGGAGTAGTTCCCAGGGAGAAGGGTCCCAGTTAGGGCAGCACTCCGTGGGGCTCCAGGGGTGGCGGCCTGTTGGGGGGGGTGACCAGAGCAGCGCCCGGCCCCGGGAGGGCTCCCCGTGGCTGCAGGACGGCTCTCCCAGGAGGCTTGCTGCACCCGAAAAACGAAGAAACGGAAATGAAGTGTGCCCTGGGGGCCCGAAAAATGGAAACTGAACGAAGCGGACCCCAGGACCCGAATAACGACAACAAAATGACATTTTGGCGTTTCGTGCCCGTCTCTAATAGCAAGCTGTTAGGTTCGATCCCATCACTGAGGCTGGAATCATACCAAAATTAAATAAAAACAACAAAAAACTGAGCTCGTGAGATGAATCCCTAGAAGCCAATACCTAAGATGATCCCAGTTCTAGAGGGTCCATTGGCCACTTGGATACAAGGTGCTGTTGCCTTTCGCACACTTTCTCTGTGATGGAAGCCCTGGCCAGTTCTCAGAATCATGAAATTCTGCAGCTGAGTCTTTTCAGATCATTTCAGGATACCAGTAAAAGCTCAGTTAATTCTCTTCCTTGTAGCAGTTAAAAAAACTGATCTCTCAAGAGCCCTCCAGGTGAGACCTCTAGGGAAAAGAACAGAAGAGCCAGATGGGATCTAAGCAGCCAAACATCCTGCCAGACACAGCAGGGTCTCAGCATTAATTCCACCACTGCCGGGTTGTTGGTTTTTTGCAGAGAGTCCGGAGGGGAAGGTGACGCGCCAGGCGGGCTTTGACGACACGGAGAGCCTCGTCTGCCAGGCCTACGGCTTCTACCCCAAGGAGATCGAGCTCACTTGGAGGAAGGGCGGGGAGGTCCTGCATGAGGACACCTTCCATAGGAATACCGCCCCCTATCCGGACGGGACCTACCACGCCTGGCTCAGCATCAGCATCGACCCCAAGAACAGAGACCAGTACCGGTGCCACGTGGAGCATGCCAGCTTGGCAGAGCCCCTGGTCTTGGCGTGGGAGGAGCCTGGTGAGGGCCAGGAGTAGGGGGGAGGAGAGGGTGCCTCCTCGTCCAAGTGGGGGCCAGCAAGGTTGATTTTGGGGTGCAGGTGCTTCTTCTCCAAGGGAGGGGTAAAAAACAGAGCCTTTCAGCAGTCTCTTAAGCTGTATCTGAAGGCACACACCCAACACCATCCTCAGCTACCTCCTGGCTAGAAAACCCCATAATTTGGATTCTGCTGTTTTTAATGCCATTGTAGCCCTTTTGATGGTTCCTTCCACCTAAACACAACCTCCGGTGTTGTCAGCACAGCCTGGTTGCTCTCTTCCTCCTCAACAAGGTAGGAGGGTTCCGGGTTCGTGTCAAATTATTTAGTTCTTATCTCCTTATTTACTTTCAGCTTCCAACTTGGGACTCATTGTTGGGTGTGTGGTGGCCGTTGTTCTCCTGATTGTGTCCGTGACTGCAGGGTCCTGCGTCTACTTCAGTAAGTCAATGAGTGAATGCATGAGTTGGGCGGTGGCTGTTTGGTTGGAAGGGTGTGTTCTTCTGTGGCGTCTCCCTTCAGGGGGAGGATTGAGAGGAGTCCCATGGCGTTGGCTTACCTGCTCTCTTCTTAACACCGTCTGTCGGTGCTTCTCGTGTGCATCTCAGCTCTGCTTTCTTTCTGTGCTAACCTGAGATGCGCCTCAGGCCTCTTCTAAAGCAGTGGGGGCCAACTGTGGTCCTCTAGATGTTGATGAACTACAGCTCCCATCAGCCCTGGCTACCATGAACAGCTCCAAAGGATGATGGACGTTGGTGTTTAGCCATATCTGGAACAACTATGGCTGCCTGCCATAGTTTTGGAAAAAAAGAAACAGGCAGGAGGGATCCCTGGGAGCCAATGGAATAGTTTGTGTCTCCCAGGGAAACCTTCCCTGCCTTCAGGGGTGGGCTGGATGATCTCTGGGAACATCCGTCGGCTCTAATTCTGTCCAATTCTGTCTCTGCAGGGAAGCGCCAAGGAGGCTCCAAGGCAGCACCGAGTGAGTACGGATTTCCTCTTTCTTTGCTTATATTCCAAGCCTCAGGATAACACTGGGGCTGTTGAACTACATCTCCCATCACCCCTGGCTATGGGGAGGAGTTGCAAAGGATTATTGGGTGGGGCTGTTGTAGGGGAGCAGCCTTGCTGATAAATAGCCTCAATTGTTTCCCAGGGCCTTTTTCCTCCTGTGGAGTGTGAGGGAGGCTTCAGTTGCATCTTATAGTGAAAATGATCTTTTAAATAATTACGTAAAGCCCAGGGAGGAGCAATCCCCCTCCTCTCTTTTGCAGCTGTGACTGCTGGGTCTTGCATCTACCACAGTACATCAATTCTAACACAGCAAAAGGCAACTATGACCTTGTAGATGGTGTTGAACTACAACTCCCATCAGCCCTGGCTACCGTGACTAGTCAGATGCAAAGGATGATGGACATTGGTGTTTTACCAACCTCCAAGACAGCCATGGTTGCCCACCATCCGTTTTGGAAGGAAGGGACAGAGGCCGGAGGGTTCCGTGGGAGCCAATGGAATAGTTTGTAGCTCCCAGGGAACCTTCCCTGCCTCCAAGGGTGGGGCTGGATGATCTCTGGGAACACCAATCAGCTCTAATTCTGTCCTGTCTCTGCAGAGAAGCATCAAGGAGGCTACGAGGCAGCATCAAGTGAGTACGGATTTCCCACGTTCTGTGTTTGCATGCCAATCCTTGGAATAACTCTGGAGCAGTTGAACTACATCTCCCATCACCCCTGGCCATTTGTAGGAGGAGTTGCAAAGGATTATGGGGGCTGTTGTAGGGGAGCAGTCTTGCTGACCAATAGCCTGAGAAAAATGCCCCTTG
The DNA here is from genome assembly GCA_037367245.1 of Phrynocephalus guinanensis. Classification (NCBI taxonomy): domain Eukaryota; kingdom Metazoa; phylum Chordata; class Lepidosauria; order Squamata; family Agamidae; genus Phrynocephalus; species Phrynocephalus guinanensis. Next base: position 6,656,577 of record CM074744.1, on the reverse strand, counting down.
AGGGGCCTCTCTCGGTGGTTTCCCAGGGCTCTTCTTATGTTCTTGTGTTTTCCCTGTACTTAATGTGGGATTCCGCAGACCTGGTTCCTTATCCTGTGCAATGTCTCATAATGGATCTACAGAAGCAGACAAATTAAATTTAAAATGGCGTGTAGGAAATATTTTGTTAAAACTATGGTGGCCCTGGCGTGGGGGAGAAACCTTACTTGCATTTCACCAGTTAATACTGGACAAGCCATTTTTACAGTGCCCTATATTTTGATTTCACTCAGAACTGTGGGGTGGAAGAGGGTGGCTCCAGAGAAAAGGGGCCTTGGGGTTACACAGGGAGAAATGAAGCCTCTAATCAAGTGTAAGAAATTGGCAGGTGGGGTAGAATCCATCATGGTACTGTGCTGTTTTAAATTCAAGGGAGAAGTACTGAGCAGTTCGAGAGGACGGGCACATTGCAGGCTCCTGCGAAAGACCTAAGGGCTCTTTTACATGACCCCTAAGATCCGCTGGCAAATTAAATTCGGACCAGAGATCGTGGGAGTTTGTTCTGCGTTGTGTTCCCACCCCTCCGCACTCCATTGCTCCTGTCTGTGTGAGGGGAGGGGGGGAAGGGAGGAAAAATGGAGGCTCACCTCCAGTTGGAGCAGCCCTGTAGGCATTCCAGGCTATTAAAGGGGCAGGAGGACAATAAAAGGCGAGGAGAGCCTGGCATCCACAGCTTTATAGTCCGCATTGGAAATTTTTTTTACCTCTGGAGACCAGGTACTTGGAAAATGCGATGGGGCGCACTTAGGTGGGCGTGGTTGTACAGTGGTACCTTGTATACAGGAATTAATTTGTTCCAAATGAAATTAATTTGTTAAGCAAATTTTCCTTTATACAAATTTCCCATAGGAATGCATTGAAGATGGAGTAATCCCATTTTTATGTTGTACGGATTTGCCCCATAGGCGATTATGTTAAGCAAATTTCCCCTATCTCTGCAATTTTTTATGTTGTACAGATATTATGTTATACAAACTGTTTGTTATACAAGGGTCCACTGTACTTAATTTTTTTAAAAATCCGGAGCTGGTGGGAAAACAATTTTAATCTTCGCATCTGGGAGCCCTATGCCTCGGTCAGGGTCGTGTAAAAGCGCCCTAAGAGATCTAGTTTATTGTAAACTGGTTGGAAGTGGGATGCTGTTCGGCATTAGAAGCCCCAGAGGGCAGCTGAAAAGTTACTTTCTGGTGTTTCTCTTCCAGATTTAGAGGTCTTTCTATCATTCATTTTTGTAGTTAAAGCCGTGAGGTGTAGCAGTCATAGCCCCGTGTGAAGATCTGTTTAGTTTCGGTGTGGGTGTGGAAGTGATTGATTAGAATTGTTTCTGCCCATGTGAACTGCTGTTGTAAAAAAGTCTTGCTACCAGATAGGAATGTTAAAAGAAACCCACAAAAAGCTTGTGAGAAAAGCTGGAGGCTGCCTGGTTGCCCCTTTGCCCACCTAGTTGCCCACCCGGTCTCCTGCCCACCCCTCAGGCAACTGTCCCCGTGCCCTCCCGCCCTCACTCTTTCCCTCTCCTCCCCATCTCTTTCTGTTCTCCCTCCTCCCTGTTGGAACCTCCTGACCGGAGAAGGATGAGCAGGTGGCCGCATTGGTGACGGCAGGGTGAGGATGGACGCACTGCCACAGAAGTTTTGGATTTGGTCTGAAGTCCACATAGACCTAGAGCCTCTGCTGGTTTATTCCGGCCCTGGAAACAGGCCCCTGAGAACAAGGCTTGAGCAACACCCCTTTGCCCTCCCGCCCGTCCGTGGACATTGAATTCTTGGTCTTTTCCTTCTTTCCAGTGAGTGATGGAGGTTCCAACAGCTCCAGCAGAGGTAAGTGTGGTGGGGTCCCACCCCAAAAGGGCAGGAAGAATCTCACAGAGTCGGCTTAAATCTATATGAAATGTTTTAAATGAGTTTTATATAGCAACCACAAAATTTCGTTGTTCCTGCAAGGGGGCAATGATAATAAAGATTCCTATTTCCTATTTGGGGGAAAAGAAAGTGATGGTATCTCTGTGATTTCTGTGGCTTGAGGTCTCCCGGAGGAAAGGGAATCTTCCCCTGCCCTGTAGGATTCCCCAGCCCCACTTTTGTGTGCAAGGCAGCCTCAGAAGGTCTTCCTTAGCTAAAGACCTTTGGGACACCCATTAAGGGCAAGGGAACTGCAACGGAGTTACCGATAATCCACCCTCTGAGGCCTGACCTCCTGAAGACGAAGCAGCCCCCAGGGTGTGTGTGGGTGGGTGTGTCACACAATCCAGGGAGAGATGCTGACTTGGTCTCCTCCTTTGTCTCCACACAGGGAGCGACCCACCAACCGTTTAGCATCTTCAGAAAGAGGTGAGTTGCAGAGGAGGGGATTTACAATCTATGGCGAGGAAAGGTTACAGAGGCCAAGGCTTGAAGGTGGTCATAGAATCATAGAGTTGGAAGAGACCTCAAGGGCCATCTAGTCCAACCCCCTGCCATGCAGGAAGCCCCATCACAGTATTTCCGACAGATGGCCATCCAGCCTCTGCTTAAAAACCTCCAAAGAAGGAGACTCAACCACCCTCCGGGGCAGCATATTCCACTGCTGAACAGCTCTAACTGTCATGAAGTTCTTCCTAATGTTCAAATGGAATCTCTTTTCCTGTAGTTTGAGTCCATTGCTCTTTTCCTGTAGTTTGAGTCTCTGAAGCCATGGAAAACAAACTTGTTCCCTCTTCAATATGACATCCTTTCAAATATTTAAACATAGCTATCATATCCCCCCCCCTCAGCCTCCTTTTTGAAAGGCTCAACATTCCCAGCTCCCTAAGCTGTTCCTCATAAGACATTTCCTCCAGACCCTCAACCATCCTCTTAGCCCTCCTATGCACCCGCTCAAGGTTGTCAACATCCTTTTTAAATTGAGGCGCCTCCTCCCATTTCCCAAACACTGTTGACTCCAGGAACACAGGAAGAGTTGAGCGAAGGAGGGACTGGATCTATAATATGAAGCAGGCACCGGAAGGTACAGCATATCACCCCAACTGGAAATCCCAGTTCCCTCCTCTCTCTTTTGGGATAGTTTTCATTGGTTGGCCGCCAGGCCTTGTCTTTCCCAACTGCAGGAGAAGGAGGCCGCTTTGGAGTCAGCGGCTGAGCCGTGAAAGGGGAACTGAGAGGAAGAAGTAAGGCGGTTACTTCACGTCCGTTTTGTCTCTGCTAGTGTTGCGCTTAGGAGCGGTACAAAAAATTGTTACTTCACATCTGTCACACAACTACTGAATTTTTTTTTCGACCATGCCCCCGAAACGGGTGCACAGCGCGACAATCCTGTACATGGTGCTGGGGTAGGGTTTTCCCTTGTCACTTTTTGTTCCCTCTTTCTGTTCTGAGACAAGTAATGACTGTCATGCAACAAAACATTTTTCCCCCTCAGGAACCTGGGTCCGTTTTTTTTTTTTTTTTACTTTTCTGAAGTGAAATATCGAAAAACAAAATTTTAAGCCCCCCTCCCCAAAGGATGCTAGACAAATTCAGTGTTTGTCACGGTACAAGACCGTGAGGTAACACTTGTCACAAGACAAGTTGTCACGACCATGGGAACACTGAAACAGGGACAAAACCACGTGATCGCGACCAACGCTGTCACGGTACAACACTAGTTGCTGAACAAAGAAGGACGTGAAGTAACCCCCTTAGGAGTGGGCTGCACCCAGGATTCTGTCCTTGCTGGTCATTTCCTTCTTTGGATGGGGTGAAAGGGGGGGTTGTTTCCCCAACGCAGTTGAGCCTCCAACCGCACCTCAGGGAAGGACTGGCATGTCTGCTGGGAGGAGGCAGAAGAGGAAGCAATAAGGACAAGACTGATGTTCAGGGTGTATGCCAGAGTTGTTTGCCAACATATTCCAGACACAACTTACACAAAAAACAGCTTGCTGTGTGTTTTAGCATCCTGATCCTTTACCACAGCAGAGGTTTAGAGAGGAACCCAAAGCCTTCCCTCTGCCTTGAAGGACCTGAATTGAGTCCAGGGGCTTGTAATGTATCCCACCCCCTTGCAAGGTCACATAACAAAACCCTCAGGGTACTATAGAATTTGATAACCTTGGTGGTTTGAGTTCAAGGTGGTCTGTCACAGCTAGGATTTATCCCCAAATGGGTTGAATACCAGTGTGAACCAAATTATCTTGACAATCCTATCTTAAGTGAATATTAGTATATCAAGTCATATCAAGGAAAGTATACTGACGTACTGCATATGTGTGTGGTACACCAGTTGCACAGTGGCTCAGAGGAAATCGCTCCAGAGGGTTATCAGTATGGCAGGGAAGATCATTGGATGCCCACGCCTCACATTGGAGGAATTACACAGCTCCCGCTGTCTTAAGAAAACAGAATATTATAGGAGACAGTTCTCATCCTGGACACTCTCTGTTTGTACTCTTGCCATCAGGCAGAAGGTATAGATCTATTAGAACAAGGACAGAAAGATTCAGAAACAGTTTTTACCCAATAGCAATAACCATGCTAAATTCTGTTAAAAATTAAGTTGATGGGTAATATTAGTGTGACATGTATATTGTATGAGGGATTGTGTATCGCTTTTTTTTTTAAATTGTAGAGTGTAGGGCTGTGTGTGTATTTGGTTTTATGCCAGTTTTAAATGAGTACAAGTGATCTGCGTGTGAATGTAGGAGTGTGTGTATGGATGTTTGTTCTTAAATGGTAGATTTTATGTCTTGGATTTTTATACTGGGGTGTGTGAATGAGCTGACTGGATGGCACTTTTTAAATCTTGTATTTTATACAATGACAATAAATTCAGTTCTGTTCTGTTTTATTCTATTCTATCCATTTATTTGCTCCTGCTCGGTTCACCAGGAATGTCAAGATCTGGTGAATAATCTGTGCAATTTCCGGGCCAAAATTAGAGCTTCCAAATGTCCTCTTTGTAGGATCAGAACAAATCCCTGTTTGCACGGACTCCTCCCCCCCCCCCCCGATTCAGTGACAAACAAGAAACGAATCAGTTATTTCAATCGGTGGAGGAGTTTTGCCCAATCCACCTTCAGCATCCAATCACAAAGATGCCCAGTGAAGACTGTACTTGTTAACAGTAAAGGCTGTTCACCCTTCAGTCCTGTACTTCCAACTCTTCCATCTTGGGAGGCATAGCCTGGGTTATGGTTCTCCAGCTCTCCAAACGGTTTTGGGCTTGCTGATCTTGGCTTCACCCTTGATCCTTCCTCTCTTTTCAGCCTAACTCAGGGCCGGGACTTCCCCCAGAGGAAGCAAAATGAGGAAGAGAAGAGCCTTGATGAAGGAGGCCATTTTGCTGCTGACGTAACGAATCCAGGCCTGCCATTTGATGAACAAAATAGGTAGTGATTGGTTTGGTTTAAAATGGACGAATCTGCCGTTGTAATGAGTTCCAATCTAGGAGAACGCCAGAATGTTGATTGCTCACTTGATCAGTTAGTCAGTCCATCAGAGCTGTTAATTCACCCTCTTTGTCTAACAGAGGTGATGAGAAAAACTGTATTTCTGAATTAAAAATAGCACTACTTTCACCTGATTTGTATAGATGTCATGAAAGGTGCCGTCTGTCTTTGTAGGATGATGTTATGGCTTCTATAGCTGTTTGCACTTTAATCCCTAACATGGGGGTGTGTGGAGGGAGGGATCACATTTTCCGTTCTTTTCAATGGGTCACATTTCTGAAGCACCCATTTCTGGAGTTTCTGATCATGGGTATAAGGTTTCTTTTCTATATTTATATTAGCTGGTCTAACTGGGTGTCAATAAAGGCTTTTGTTTTCCCATTTCCTGTGTCGCTGTTCCTTCTTTGAGCCCGAGAAGTCCTTCCTAGCCCTGTCCTGGCCCTTGTTGGGGTGGGGGAGCTGAGAGAGGACAGGAAGATGAGAAGGACTTGGGTGGGTTCCACCATCCCTCTTCTTGTATCCTCCCTCGTTGGTTTCTGAGATTCAACCCCACCTTAATTATTCTATTGGGTGGTTTACAAGGAATTAGGAGGCTACACATGGCACCCTCCTGGATGCTGGGTACTCATTTTACTGACCTTGGAAGTATGGAAGGCTGAGTGAACCTTGAGCGGGGTCCCTGGGAATGAACCCCAGAATGTGAGCACAGTTACAACTGCAGGACAGCAGTTTGACCACTGTGCTACAAGACTCGGAATGAAAAGATGATTAAAAGATTGGAAATACCTAACCATGAACTGTTGGTTTAGATAGATGTGGAATATTGTACTGTCAGAGATACTAAGAACAACATAAGAAGAGCCATGCTGGATCAGGCCAAAGGCCCATCTAGTCCAGCTTCCTGTATCTCACAGTGGCTCCACCAGATGCTTTTGGAAGCGCATGAGACTAGATATCTGTCTCCTGATCCCACTCCCCTGCATCTGGCCCTTGAAGTACCCTGGTTTTAAGCCTGGAGATTACACATCTCCATCATGGTTTGTAACCTGTGATGGACTTTTCCTCCAGGAATCTGCCCAATCCCCTTTTGAAGGCATCCAAGCCAGATGCCATCACCACATCCTGTGGCAGGGAGTTCCATAGACTAACAACGCGCTGGGTGAAAAAATATTTTCTTTTGTCTTCTTACTCTCCCAGCCCTCAATTTGAGTGCATGTCCCCTAGTTCTGGTATTTTGTGAGAGGGAAAAGAGCTTCCCTCTATCCACTTTACTCATGCCCTGCATTATTTTGTACGTCTCAATCATATCCCCCCTCAGGCGCCTTTTTTCCAGACTAAAGAGCCCCAAATGTTTTAGCCTTTCCTCATAAGGCAGGTGCCCCAGCCCAGTAATCATTTTGGTCGCTCTCTTCTGCACCTTTTCCAGTTCCACTATGTCTTTCTTGAGATGCGGTGACCAGAATTGTACACAATACTCCAGGTGCGGCCTTACTATTGTTTTGTATAATGGCATTATAATGTTGGCTGTTTTATTTTCAATCCCCTTTTTGATAATCCCTAGCATGGAATTGGCCTTCTTCACCGCTGCCACACATTGGGGAGACACCTTCATGGAGCTGTCCACCAACACACCAAGATCTCTTTCCTGATCTGTCACGGATAACTCAGAGCCCATGAGTTGATAGATAAAGTTTTGATTTTTCGCCCCAATATGCATTACTTTACATTTGGCTACAATAAAACGCATTTGCCATTTCGTAGCCCATTCCCCCAGTTTGGAGAGATCCTTCTGGAGCTCTTCACAATCTTCTCTGGTTTTTACCACACGGAAAAGTTTTGTGTCATCTGCAAACTTGGCCACCTCACTGCTTATCCCTGTCTCCAGGTCATTTATGAACAGATTGAAAAGCACCGGTCCCAGGACAGAGCCCTGGGGCACACCGCTTTTCACCTCTCTCCATTGTGAAAATTTCCCATTGACACCTACTCTTTGTTTCCTGGATCTCAACCAGTTCTCAATCCATAAGAGGACCTGCCCTCTTATCCCCTGACTGTGCAATTTTCTCAGCAGCCTCTGGTGAGGGACTGTGTCAAAGGCCTTTTGAAAATCCAGATAGACTATATCCACCGGTTCACCCAAATCTACATGCCTGCTGACCTTCTCAAAAAAGTCTACAAGATTTGTCAGACAAGACTTACTGTGAAGTCACGGTGAAGAGATAAAATTTTAGGACCTTTGGACCGGTTCCGCGAACCGGCAGGCACTGCCAGTGGAAGCCCAGACAGTCACAAGCATACCGGTTTTTACCCCGTTCAAAAATACCCAACCGTTCCCGAGTTATCGGGCAGAAAGCGGCTTGCCCCCTTAGGCGGCCAGAAAAAGCCTTGGGAAGCACTGCAGACTGAGAAAATTGACTTGCGGGGGCTTCAAATTTACACCCTCTTCAAATGTAACCATTTCGAGTACCTCTGCGGCAAGATAATTGCCGCTGAGGGCCAGTAACTCAGCAGGGAGGCTAGATAAGCCTAACCGCGCGCCTCCACCAATCAGAGCCCCAGCGCCCCGGCCTCATCCATCAATGCCCAATTAATTCTCAACCATACGGGGGCGCTGCGGGAGACCTTTAAACTACTAAACTAGCAGACAGCCGCTCCTCCGCCAGCCCCCACCTTTCCTTCCGATTTCAATATCCTCAAAGGGAGCCGGTTTGCTCCTCCACTTCTCCCCCCTCCCATCCAGTTCCAATGCAACCCTATGGAGCTTTTCAACTCCATGCTTTCCTATGGAGAGCAGGCGATCCTCCGAAACCTCGATAGATCGGTGGCTTATGGCGGGGGTTTCGAGTCTATCTCCCAGCGTCCTTTAACCCTTTCTTGCCCTCCACTATCTAGCTGTCCCTGCTTCTTTGTTAACCCCTCCTTGACCGTTTCCTCCTAGATCTTCTAAGATACTTTAACCCTCCTTCCTTCTTTCCTCTCTTGTCCATTACCTTTTGGATTTTCTATAACACCGTTACCCTTCCTCCTCCTGCCCATTCACTCCAGAAGTTCTCACGATATATTAACTCTCACCTGTCCAGTCCCTCCCTGTTCACCTGTTCCAGATCCTGAGCCTTCCCCTGCCCTTGTCACCCCCTTTGTCACCCAAAAGACCTGCCAAAGACCCTGTAAGCCCTAAAATGAGTTGTATAAGTCTTAGACTGGTTTATACCTCCTTCATTCAGACTAACGGAGGGAAAACCACCAATCACACTGGCCTCCTTGCCAAAGCACTGGTTTCCTTACCCACCCTCAGCACTAGCCAAAAACACAAAAAGCCTTTCCTTCTTTCCTCTCCTTGCTCTCTCCTCCTGACCTTCCCTCATTTCCATCGATTCATTTCCCTTTCCCAACCCTAAATCCCATCAACTGGGGCCAAGAAGAAGCGGTGCACAGACAACTAAAAGATGGTGGGTCCTGCATGGCTGGAAAAAGAGGTTGAAGCCTCCATCATCACCTGGGTTTCTGCCACGTATCCTCAACAGCTGCCTCCCAGGGATCAACACCTCGAATAGCATGCCATTAGATTGTCATCAACGACCAAGGACACTTTTTCATTGTTTCATTTACACCTGGAGAGAACTTGTATGTTCACATCTGCACTCCCTGAAGCCATGAGACCACTCCTATAGAATTTACATCCTTGTGCCTTTACACCTTTGTATCTTTCCAGCACGCCTGAACATAATCCTATTATGACTTGTGTCCCCATGTATCAAAACCATTGTGTCTCCTAAATGTTTGTGTGTGTGTGGGCCCATCAACCCCTCCTACCCCCACTGATGTTGGTAATTGCTTTCTGCCACCTCCTATTGACTCGCTGATACTTCCAGTTTACCAACACCCAAGAACAATGCCACACTCCCCTGTCCCCATTGAGACATTCTGTCTGGTATTTGCATAAGCCCTGACTGCTACCAGGGACCACCCAGGACTGCCCCCAACTCTTCTTGATTGGGCCATTTGAACTTCCCCCAACCAATCCCTCATTTGGCGCCATTTGGGAAAGGCGGGGAAGGAAAGTCAATAAAAGTTGAAACCCTTTGTGTATTCGGGGTCGAGCATCTTAGCCCGGTTGGAAGGCGGATGTTCACCTACTGTTCTTTATTGGGCTCAATAAATTCAGTATTCCTCGGATTTCTCGCGTTGAATCTTTATTGGCTTCTGTTGGGATTCAGCGAACCTCAGTGGGGCTAGCCCATCTGAGAAATAATTTCTAGGCCTTTTTTTGGGTCTTCTCATTACCCTTACAGAAGCCATGCTGATTTTCTCTCAGCAAAGTTTGTTCTTCTATGTGTTTTAAGATTTTCTCTTGGATGAGGCTTTCCACCATCTTCCCTGGGACAGATGTAAGGCTAACTGGCCTGTAGTTTCCCGGGTCCCCCCTCCTTCCTTTTTTAAAAATTGGTGTGACATCTGCTATCCTCCAGTCCCCCCGGCACTGTGGCCGTTTTAAGAGACAAGTTGCATATTACCGTTAAGAGATCTGCAATTTCATTTCTCAGTTCCCTAATAACCCTTGGGTGGATGCCATCTGGGCCCGAGGACTTGTTAATCTTCAGTTTATCAATTAGTCCTAAAACATCTTCTCTTTTAACCTGTATTTGATTTAATTCTTTAGTCAAGAGGGGCCATTCAGGCAGCGGAATCTGCTCAAGGTCTTCTGTCGTGAAGACAGATGCAAAGAACTCATTTAATTTCTCTGCAATTTCCAAGTCCTCCTTAATCTCCCCTTTTCCTCCCTCACCATCCAGAGGGCCAATTGGTTCTCTGGCAGGTTTTCTACTTCTAAGATATTTAAAGAAGCTTTTATTATTACCCTTTATATTGCTAGCCATGCGTTCCTCAAAATCTTTCTTAGCCTCTCTTATCATCTTCTTACATTTCTTTTGCCAGAGTTTGTGTTCCTTTTTATTTTCCTCATTTGGGGAGGATTTCCATTTACAGAAAGACCTCTCCTTGCGCTTTAGAGCCTCTCTAACTCCACTCGTTAACCATGCTGGTGCCCTCTTGGACTTAAATGAGCTCTTCTTTCTTTGTAGTATGCACTTGTGCTGGGCCTCTGTTACCGTTGTTTTAAACAGGTTCCATACACTCTGAAGAGATTGGATTCTTCCAACCTTCCCCTTCAATTTCTTTCTAACTAGTTTCCTCATCTGAGGGGAAGTTTGCCCTTCGAAAATCAAGGATTTTTATGTCTGATTTGCTTGACACTCTTCCTCCAACATGCATGGCAAAGGAGATTGCAGCATGGTCACTGTTCCCCAGAGGCTCAGTGACATTCACATCCCTGACCACATCCTGAGTATCAGACAGTATTAGATCCAGAGTTGCCTGTTCTCGGGTGGGCTCCATGACAAGTTGCTCTAAGAACCCAGTTTCTCTTTCTTGCCCGGAGCTCGCATTGGCCCAGTCAATGTGGGGATAATTGAAGTCCCCCACGATTACTATCCTGTGCTTCTGAGACACCTCCATGATTTGTCTCCTCATTTCAAGGTCCCCCTCAAGTTTTTGATCTGGTGGGCGATAGCATACCCCAACTATCACATCACTCCTTGGACCTGGTAGTTTAACCCACAGTGATTCTATGGTGGAGTCAGACCCTCTGTCAATCTCCATTCTGCTGGATTTTACCCCTTCTTTAACGTAGATGGCCACTCCCCCTCCAACCCGCCCCTCTCTATCCCTTCTATAGAGTTTATAGCCTGGGATTGCTGTATCCCACTGGTTCTCTGCATTCCACCAGGTTTCTGTTATGGCTATTATATCTATGTTATCCCTAGCTGCCAAATGTTCAAGTTCTCCCATTTTTGGTCGGAGGCTTTGAGCATTGGCGTAGAAGCACCTGTACAGTGGGTTCTGCAACAACAGCTGCTGCTTTGTTCTTTCCCCCCCACAGCTATTATTTTCAGTAGATGAACTATCACGTTCCATTATTCTCCCAGTACTAATACCTGCTATGTCATCTCTATGAGATTCTCTACCCTTTCCAACCTCATTCCCTGTGGATGAGCTGTTCCGAACCGGATGCCACACAGCTCCTGTCGGCTTTCCCCCAGTTATCAGTTTAAAAGCTGCTCTGCAGCCTTTTTGAGGTTGAGTGCCAGCAATCTGGTCCCATCATGATTCAAGTGCAACCCATCCCTCCTGAACAGGTTTGGCTTGTCCCAAAATGTTCTCCAGTTCCTGACAAATCTAAAGCCCTCCTCTCGACACCATCGCCTCATCCACGCATTGAGGCTTCTGAGCTCTGCCTGCCTGGCGGGTCCTGCACGAGGAACAGGTAGCACTTCTGAAAATGCTACCTTGGAAGTCCTGGACTTCAATCTTCTTCCTAACAACCTGAACTTGGCTTCCAAGACTGACCGCTTGGCACATTAAGTTATGCCAATCTTCAACCTGCAATTGTTTGTCATTTCAGTATGTTTGGGATGTATGAACTTGACCGTGACCTGTAATTGACTGTTTCCCACTGCCTGTGTTGGTTAGAGGTGTGCCCAAATTTTGGCCCTCCTGATGTTTTGGACCACAACTCCCACCGTCCTTTATCATTGGGAATCTAAGCTTAGAATTCTAAGAGTTGTGGTCCATAACATCTGGAGGGCCAAAGTTTTGACATGCCTGCTTGGGAGTAAAATTCAAATCGCCCCACTGTGCACCTCAAGAGCCAGGCCAGCCGAGATCACCCAGTGCATGGTGTTATGTGCTCTCCTGCCCTGACAGCATTGGGCAAGCAGTGTGGTGGTCAAGAGTGCCAATGGGAAACCCCTTCTGAGTGCCTCTGCCTAGAAATCTCTGGGAGGGAAGCTGTGAGAGGAGAAGAACGTGTTGACGCAGAAACAATTTTTATGGGGCCCAGGATACACCCAAGAAGCTCCAGGCTGTTGATCTCAGCTTGGCTCCTTCCCCTCCTTTGGTCTGACCCAATACTCAGTACAGTGACTCCCTTCCCAATGGAGGGAGGCCTGGGGGTGTCCTCACTACCCCTCATAATGCACTTGATCGCCATTCAAGTGCCATTTCTTTCCTCTTTCGACATGGAATAATCTTAGGGCGTTTATACAAGACCCCTAAACTCCGGGGCAAATGGCTCCCAGCTCCGGAGATTAAAAATGTTTACCCACCAGCTCCGGAGTTAACAGGAAATTAAGTGCGACCCCGCCCACTTTAGCGCGTCCCAGCACAGCTTTCAGGTACCTGCTTTTTGGATGTGAAAAATATTTGATCCGGTGTAAGGATAGTGAGTGTGAGGCTCTCCTGGCTTCTGTTTGTTGTTTTTCTGCCCCTCGCCCCTTTAAGAGATCTGAATGCTGCAGGGAACAGAAGGGAGGTAAGCCGGAATTCTTTTATTTCTCTTTTTCTCCCTCCCCTCTTGCAGCCAGCAACCAGGAAGTGCGGAGGGGGGTGGGGACAGAGGAAGAGCGACGAACCCCTAAGATCTCTGGTCCGAATTTAAGTGGCCAGCGGATCTTAGGGGTCGTGTAAAAAGGCCCTTAATTTACCTTTAGGCTGAATCTGCATTTCTGAAAGAGAAAAAAAAGTTGTTTGCTGTTTCCTGCAACCTCCTCCTTATGCTGGCACAGAGGGAGTCTGGGGAAAATATAAAAGCAAATGTTAAAGCCACTGCCTACCCTTTTATTCTTATTCTTATTAAATTTGAATACGCTCCCCGCCACCGCTTCCCATGGCCAATAGATTCTACAAAGCAGCTTTTTCCTCGATAAAGCCCACTTTTGCTTGCCCCCTCCACCTTCTCTTCCCACCTGCATCTTTGGGTCCCGGCCTTCCTCCCCCACCCCACCCCAACCTCGTCCGCACCAGCGGAGTCGCTTCCAGGGGGATTCCCGGGAAAACTTGCACGATCCCAATTTCGCTTTCGCTTTCCAGCCCTTAGAATCATGCTCCCTTGCGATGGGTGTCCTGCATAGCAACCGCTGACGACACGGGGACTCTTTTTTTCTCCTATTGGCCAAGGGTGTTCCCCTCCGCCAATCCTGGCGGCCCGGGTCCGGGAGTTGGGCGGGTGTCCCGTCGCGTTGCCTCTCAGTCCGCGGAGCGCCGCCGACGGGAGCGGATTAACTGCTGGGGTTGCTCCGGGTTTTATAATTATCCGCAGCAGCCGGAGGGACACCGGGAACCCCGCGGGTGTTAATGCGGTGGCCTCGGGCGCCCCTGTTCCTGCTGGCGGCGCTGCCCGCCCTTTTGCTGGAAGGCGAGGGTAAGTCCCTTCGGGGGTCGCGGGGGGGGGGGAGAGACCCACCGAAGCGGCGCCAAAATCTTATGGGGCGAAGGATCCCCCCTAATGACAAACCCACCCACCCCTCTTTCCTGGTCCTCTTTCGCAGTGATCGCCCCCCTCCTTTTTTTGTCCTTGAGTTAAAAAGGTATTCAAGTTTTGACTGATTAGCCTGTTTATTTACTGTTTTAAGTTTAATTGTGATTTCTTGAATTGTGTTTATGTTTGCAAACTGCCCAGAGTCGCTTTCTGCTAGAATGGTTGCGGTATATAAATCAAAATAAATAAATAAATAAATAAATAAATAAATAAATAAATAAATAAATAAAGACGCCTTGGGTCCTTTTCCAAGGAGAAAGGAGGGGTAAAAATACAGTGGTACCTTGTATAAAGGATTTAGTTCGTTCCAAATGAAATTATGTTAAGCAAATTTTCCTTTATACAAATTTCCCATAGGAATGCATTGAAAACAGAGTAATCCCTAATGTTGTATGGATTCGCCCCATAGGCGATTCTGTTAAGCAAATTTCCCCTATATTTGCAATTTTGTATGTTGTACAGATTTTGTTTTATACAAACCGTTTGTTATACGAGGGTTGCTCCGGATTATATAATTTCCCCATCAGCCGGAGGGACACCGGGAGCCCAGCGGGGGTTGGACTACCTTGAAATGGGGTGCCCTCGGGTGTCCCTGTTTCTGCTGGCGGTGCTGTCCGCCCTTTTGCGGGAAGGTTAGGGTGAGTCCCTTCGGGAGTTGGAGGAGGAGGAAAAACCCACTGAAGCGGCGCCAAAGTCTGATGGGGCGAAGGATCCCCCCCCCATGACAAACCCTCCCCCCTCTTTCCTGGTCCTCTTTCCCAGTGATTTCTCTCCCCCCCCACACACACACACACACTTTTTTTGGCCTTGTTGGGTTACAAAGGTCTTCAGGTTTTGACTGATTAGCCTGTTTATTTACTGTTTTAAGTTTGTCCTTCCAGTGAACATTCGGGGTTGATTTCTTTCAGGATGGACAGGTTTGATCTCCTTGCAGTCCAGGGGACTCTCAAGACTCTCCTCCAGCACCACAGCTCAAAAGCATCCATTCTGCGGCGATCAGCCTTCATTATAGTCCCACTCTCACTTCCATACATCATTACTGGAAAAACCATAGCTTTGACTATCCTTTGTTGGCAAAGTGATGTCTCTGCTCTTTAGGATGCTGTCTAGGTTTGCCATTGCTTTCCTCCCAAGAAGCAGGCATCTTTTAATTTCATTAATAGCTTTGCCCGGCTAGTAATCATTCTTTTTTGATTCGCTGATGTCTAATCTGCCTTTTCGTTTTAATTATTCTTCTATTCCTTGAGCAATTTTTACGATCTTATTGTTGATTTCATTTTGTTCATTAGCTGTGTTCTTTATTGTATAATATAATTTGCTGAATTATCTGTACACTGCCCAGAGTGGTCTTGTTGCTGGCTTAGCTGGCGTCTTTGAATCTGCCCTTTTGTTTCCTTTCTGCCAGGCACCTCTTCTTCCTCCTCCTCCCACTCCCTGCGCTATTTCTACACCGGGGTGTCAGAGCCCGGACAGGGGCTGCCCCAGTTCATCGCAGTGGGGTATGTGGACAGCCAGCTTTTTGTCCAGTATGACAGCAACACAAAAAGAACGGAGTCTCAAGCGCCCTGGATGGAGAAGGTGACAGAAGAGGATCCCCACTACTGGGAGAGGAACACCCAGGTTGCCCGTCGCACAGAGGAACTATTCCGTGTGGATATGGAGACTTTAAGGAATTACTACAACCTGAGCAAAGGTAAGTGGAGGGCAGCCTCTTCTCATGGACTTCCTCCCCACACCCCATAATATTCCTCCCTCCCACAAGGAGGAGACGTGGGCAACGGGTGGTGGTGGGGATTGGCAAGAAAGGGGGTGGTCTCCAAGCAGACCAGTGTCTTTTTCTTGTGATTTATTTGCATCCTCCCCAAATGGCTTGGTTATGAGTCAGTTAAAGAAAGAAAGGAAGGAAGGAAGGAAGGAAGGAAGGAAGGAAGAAAGAAAGAAAGAAAGAAAGAAAGAAAGAAAGAAAGAAAGAAAGAAAGAAAGAAAGAAAGAAAGAAAGAAAGAAAGAAAGAAAGAAAGAAAGAAAGAAAGGGGAAAGCTGCACTTCTGGCAGAACATAGCATTAGCAAATCCCCCCCCCCCCCAGATCCAGAGGGAAATGCTTTAGGACAAGCGTGTCCAAACTTTGGCCCTCCTGATGTTTTGGATCACAACTCCCAGGATTCTAAGCTTAGATCGACAATGGCAAATGACTGGGAGTTGTGGTCCAAAATATCAGGAGGGCCAAAGTTTGGACATGCCTGCTTTAGAACATAGGGGAAGACCTCTGAGTAGACGAAGTAAACAGGAGAGGTGAGAAGGTGAGATTTGGCTGTTGGGAAATGGGTTGGGGGGCAGCACCCTCTCCTTGCCCATTCAGACTTTGGGGGAGAGGGTGCATAGGGTGGAGAAGCAGTCAAGGGCATCCATTTGGGGGGCATCGGAGCCCATAAAAGTACCTGCCAGATCCCTTCTCTGTGGGTTTGTGGCCAAAAGGGGGTCCAGGTGGTGGATTTGGTGTTCGGTCAGATCCAGGCAGGTCAAAAAACTGTCTCAGGAGTGTTTTTGGATTTTTAAGGAAAAAAGTGGGGTAAAAATTAAATAACTGAGTGGAAAGAGGCCCCTAAAGTGGTTCTTTTTCTCCACCTGAGGCCCCCTCAATGGCTGGGAAATCTCTCAGCCTCTCCTGAGGTAAATATTCCTGTTTCGAGCCCTTTGGAGGGGCTTGATGTGTGGATCTGGGGAGGGTTGCAAGAGTGGTTCCCCCTTTCTCCCCCCTTTCATCCTCTGTCTCTTCCCCTGTCCCCACGTCTGTGTCTCTCGTCAGGGTTTCACACCTGGCAGCTGATGTACGGCTGTGAGATGAGGCCGGACGGGAGCACAGGAGGGTACGAGCAGTTTGCCTATGATGGGAGGGACCACATCAGCTTCGACAAGGAGACCCTCACCTGGACGGCCGCCGATCCCGTAGCCCAGAAAACAAAGGGGAAGTGGGAGAGGGAACCCGCCATTGCCCAGTACTCGAAGGCCTACTTGGAAAAGGAATGCATTGAGTGGCTGCAGAGGCACCTGAAGTACGGGAAGGAGACCCTGCTGAGGACAGGTGAGGGGGGATACCTGGGGGAAAATTGGGTGGAGGGCTTGCATCCTTCCCCTCAACAGACCAAGTGGAGCCCCCACCCCCCAATTAGTTCCTGGGGAGATGCTCTGAACACACAGAAAAAGGCCTAAGACCAAACCACCTTCAGACCATCACGTGTATGGGGGGGGGGAGAGGGACAGAGAAAAAGAGAGAGAGAAGTTGTGTGTCGCTGTGGAGATGCACTTGGTGTGTTTGTGTATGTGGTTTTTCATCTGACTATTTATTTATTTATTTATTTATTTATTTATTTATTTATTTATGATCCTCTCCACACATGACAGAACCCCCCCTCCCTGCCCTTGCTGATCCTCTGAATCCTTCCTTTTCACTCCCTTCCCCCTCTCCCCCCCCCCAAAGCCTCCCCGGGATCCTTGGTGGCTGCCCAGAGGTCCCCTTTCTCTCTCCCCCCCCCAGCACACATCCCACCAGTCCCTCATCTGCAGGGAAAAGAGAGGACCAAAACAGAGGGTTGGACAGAAAGAAAGGGCTGTCTTAAGAGCATTACAGCTCCTCCCTAGGCAAATTAGGGCTTGCACAACCACTCCCTCACTGCAAAAACAAAACAAAAAGTCAAATATCAATAAAATAAACCAATTTTTATGGGTAACTCTAACAAAATCCGTGTTTTGACATTTAAAAAAACATACTGTACTGCAAAGATTAATCAGTGCCAACATTTGACTATGAAATGAGATGTGAAGATTGAGGTGGGCGATTGGACAATTATTGTTTATTCTGGGCTTTGTATAGAGGAGCATAGGGACCCTGTGCTAATAAGTCCCTCTGGGCAACTACCCAGTGTGCCTATTCATGCGTTATAGTGATCCTGGGCAAAGGTGGGCAGAGTTGCCCTTCCCTGGAGGTTCTTGTGGGGCTCTTCCTCCCTTGGTGATTAGTGACTTAATTGGAGTGGGTTAAATAGTGTTGCTCGTTGCATCCCTATGGCATTGGCATCTCGGGTGAGCCTAATTCACCCACCTCCTGCAGAAGTACCTCCACGGCTGTGGAGGTGGGGTTTGGTGAGGTAAATAAGGGGAAACCAAACCCCTCCCGCAGAAGGACCTCCCGGTCTGCCGCTCTTCCTCCTACACTTTCGCTATCCATTTCTCCACGGCTATGTCCTGCCTTATCCGTTTCAGCTTCTTGTTGTACTCTCTGGCCTCTCGCTTTCCCCAGTAAGAGCAGCCCTGTTTATGTGCTCTTCTCCGGTAGCTCTCTGCCTCAACATTCGGCAACATCATTTTCTCCCATTTTCCAGTGTCAGGGTCCTGCATCCAGACCCACTCCCGTTTGGGGGGCAAGACATGCGACTTCCCCTTATTTAATTCACCAAACCCCAGCTCCACAGCCGTGGGTTGGTCCAACTTTCCTGCCCTTTCTGCTTCTCCAATCTGGGCGTTCCTTGCCTCCTCCCGTCTTCTCTGCTTTTCCCGCCATTCCACCCCCTCAGCTTGATCACGTGTAGGCGGCACTCTCTTGTGCTGAGCCCCTTCAGCCTTCCCAACTCCACAATCATGTTAAAATAAAACATTCCGTAATCATTGTTTTTCTTTTTTTCAGTTTTTCCAATTTTTCAGGGGGAAAAATGAAAAAAAAAACCCACACTTTTTGCGATTTTTTTCTGGGCCTTCACCTCTCCAGTCCTATCCTGTCCCCTCCTCTTCCCTAGAAATAGCTTTTAATACTGTTTTTTTTCTTTTAGGTTTTTTTAAAACTTGACTTCCTTTCTCTCCCCCTCATAGAAGAGTAGAGGAAATGTTTAATTTCCCAGTAGTGTCTGGTGGCTAAGCTCTCTTTTCAATCCATTGAAATTGAAAGTGGATGAGATATTGGGCCTTTTTACATGACTCCTAAGATCCGCTGGTCCCTTAAATTCGGACCAGAGATCTTGAGGGTTCGTTGCTGTTCCT
Organism: Phrynocephalus guinanensis; assembly: GCA_037367245.1. Taxonomy (NCBI): domain Eukaryota; kingdom Metazoa; phylum Chordata; class Lepidosauria; order Squamata; family Agamidae; genus Phrynocephalus; species Phrynocephalus guinanensis. The sequence goes on along the minus strand of CM074744.1, from coordinate 6,637,732 downwards.
CCGTCCCCACCCGCTCTGCACTTCTTTGTTCTGTCTGCGTGAGGGGGGGAGGAAAAAAAAGCCTTAGACAGAGACAAAGAATAAAAGGCTTACCTCCGGTGCTGGGGGAAGTTGCTCCGACCTCCGTTTACTTCCTGGTTCCTCTTTAAGGGGCGGAGGCAAAAGAAAAACAACAGAAAGAAGCGAGGAGAGCTCAGGAACTCTCCGCATCAAATATTTTCACTATAAAAAAGCAGGTACAAGAAAAGTGCAGTTTGGTCGCGCTAAGTGGGCGGGGTCGCACTTAATTGTCTGCAAACTCCGGAGCTGGTGGGTAAACATTTTTATCGTCCGGAGCTTGCAGCCATTTGCGGCGGAGCTTAGGGGTCGTGTATAAACGCCCATTGATAGCAAGCTGTTTGCATCGGGTTCAATCCCAGCCATCACAGATGCTGGAACTGAACCAAAATGCAGTGATCATACCAGTGTCTAACACCCCTCCCCAGCACTGCTGACATGAACCCCAAAAGGTATTTGGCAGAAACCCTCTGGGGAGGAGCTGATCTGTGCTAGCACTTACATTGTGTGGTTGCAGGAAAAAACAACAGCAGCCTATTCCCGAAGCAGATGAAACACAGACATGTGTGCATGTAGTCACATCTTAACCTTCAGAGATGGCAGAAAAACACCTACTGTCTTTTGGAATTTTGTCTGGCTCTTGTAGGAACTCTTAGGATATCTTTGGTCCAGGTACTAGATCTGCAGTGGAAAGTTTCATGTATGTATTTCTGAGAGAGCAACTAGAGCTGTAGATCGTTTCAGAATACTGTACCCGTAAAAGCTCAGTTTCTGAAGATTCTCAGTCATCCATCTTATGAGCCTATTTCAGACCAGGGTGACTTGAGGTCAAAGTGAACTATAAAATGGAGGACTCGCAACTAGCTTTCCTCAGACTGATGAAGCTGTTTGGATGAGCAGCGAAACGTTTTAATTTCTCAAGAAAAAGAAGTCCAGTTGCCATGACCCAACTTCAGGTAGAAGCTCAGTTAATTCTCTTCTTTGGCTGCTATCTCACCTGGGTTTCGATCCTGATCTTCTGAAGGTCCGGCTTTTCCTCTTCATCCCATCATGTGATTGAATATGTGGGACAGGAGTTCCTACGTCCAAAGCTGGTTTTTTTTATTTTAAAGTGCAGTTCAGCCCCCTGGGCCAGCAGGTGGTGCTAGCATTTGGGAAAAAAAGGGCCACTTGGCTGGGAGAAATTAAAACTTAGAGCACCGATGGAGCTTCCTGTTTCTCTGAAGGTGCAGAGAAATTTTTAAAAAACCAGTGCCGATCGGCCTCAGGAACAGTCGATCGGTGCTATGAGAGAGAAAAAGGAAGAAACCCGGATCATCTGCGTGATCCCACAATGTCTGCCTCCTTAAAAGATGGATTTTTAAAGTGAGGCAGAAAATTCTCTACCTCTCAGGTGAGACAAAGAAACCTCACTAAAAGGGGCATTACCAGGTTTTCTTCCCCCACCCCCAAAAAGCCCAGTGGCCGTGGAGATGGCATTTTTGGACATGGTTTATCTAGTAATTTAAACTACTTTTAAAGGGACGTGGGACTCAGCCCTTTGTAGTTGTTAAAAATCCTAATCTCCCAAGAGCCCTTCAGGTGAGAGATCGAGGGGAAAGAACAGAAGAGCCAGATGGGATCTAAGCAGTCAAACATCCTGCCAGACACAGGAGGGTCTCTGTGTTAATTCCACCACTGCTGGGGTTTTTTTTGCAGAGCGTCCAGAGGGGAAGGTGACGCGCCAGGCGGGCTTTGATGACACGGAGAGCCTCGTCTGCCAGGCCTACGGCTTCTACCCCAAGGAGATCGAGCTCACTTGGAGGAAGGGCGGGGAGGTCCTGCATGAGGACACCTTCCATAGGAATCCCGCCCCCTATCCGGACGGGACCTACCACGCCTGGCTCAGCATCAGCATCGACCCCAAGGACAGAGACCAGTACCGGTGCCACGTGGAGCACGCCAGCCTGGCGGAGCCCCTGGTCTTGGCGTGGGAGGAGCCTGGTGAGGGCCGGGAGTGCAGGGGTGGAGGAGAGGGTGCCTCCTCGTCCAGGTGGGGGGCCAGCAGGGTGGAATTTGGGCTGCGGCTGCTTCTTCTCCAAGGGAGGAGTAAAAACCAGAGCCTCTCAAGCTGTGTGTATCAGCACACACACCCCAACACCTCCTGGGTGCAAAACCCATGATTTGGATTCTGCTGGTTTTTGTACTCTTCCTTCTTAACAAGGTTGGATGGTTCCAGATACAGTAGGACCCCTGTATCCACCGGTTCATTAACCACTGATTCAGTTATCCACAGTTGTCATAAAACAGCAATTTAGCGTTTTTATTTGTTTATTTTATTTATTTTGAATATTTTTACCCCACCTTTCTCCTTGGAAAAGGACCCAAGGTGGCTTACAATAATGAAGGATAATATACATTACAGAACATTTAAGACATATTCAAGTTAAGCACAGGGAATTAGAAGATTAACATCAGAACTACAAAAAGCACACACACAAAAAGAATAATCCATTATGAGGGGTGGAAAGTAACACGAAAAACACTGGTGTTCTTATGAAATCAGGCAAGCAATCATGTATGGCAGGCATGTCCAAACGTTGTCCCTCCTGATGTTTTGGACCACAACTCCCAGAATTCTTAGATTGCCAATGGCAAAGGACTGTGGGAGTTGTGGTCCAAAACATCTGGAGAGCCTACGTTTGGACATGCTTGATGTTTGGTAATCCATATAAAGTCACATTGTAGGTAGTCCTTCATTCAGGGAAAGCTTCCCTGAAGATGTTTATCCACAGTTTTCGTTATCCACTGGAAGGCCTGGAACTGATCTCCAGAAGATACCAGGGCCCTACTGTACATATTAAATTGTTTTGTTCTTTCTCCTTATTCACTTTCAGCTTCCAACTTGGGACTCATTGTTGGGTGTGTGGTGGCCATTGTTCTGATTGCGGCCGTGACTGCAGGGTCCTGCGTCTACTTCAGTAAGTCAATTAGGAAGTGAGTTCGTTGGGTGGTGGCTGTTTGGTTGGAAGGGTGTGTTCTTGTGTGGATTCTCCCTTCAGGGGGAGGATAAAGAGGAGTCCCATGGCGTTGGCTTACCTGCTCTCTTCTTAACACCGTCTGTCGATGCTTCTCATGTGCATCTCAGGTCTGCTTTCTTTCTGTGCTAACCTGAGATGCTCCTCAGGCCTCTTCTAAAGCAATGGGGGGCAACCGTGACTCATAGATGTTGTTGAACTACAACTCCTATCAGCCCTGGATACTGTGAACCAGCTCCAAAGGGTGATGGATGTTGGTGTTTCGCAACCTCCAAGACAGCCATGGTTGAACACCATTGTGTTCGAAGGAAGGGCCAGAGGCCGGAGGGTTGCGTGGGAGCCAATGGAATAGTTTGTGGCTCCCGGGGAAACCTTCCCTGCCTCTAGGGGTGGGGCTGGATGATCTCTGCGAACATCCATCAGCTCTAATTCTGTCCAATTCTGTCTCTGCAGAGAAGCGTCCAGAAGGCTACAGAGCAGCATCAAGTGAGTAGGGCTTTCCTCTTTCTTGGCTTATATTCCAAGCCTCAGGATAACTTTGAAGCTGTTGAACTACGTCTCCCATCACCCCTGGCCAGGAGGGTCAAGCGGCACGAGACACTGACCATGAACCCGTACAGGCCAACCACTTGGATCAGGCTGCAGAGGAAGACATTGGCATAGAGCAGGACCAAGGGACTCCTCATGGTGGTGTCCTTGGAGAGGCGGGAGGTCAGGTCTCCTGCGGGACCAAGAGACAGCCTGGTCAAGGAGCCAGCAAGACCTGAACTTGGTCTATGAGCCAGCAAGGCATCATACCTGTCAAGTGTCCCGTATTGCCCCGGAAATTCCCATCTTTACCCCTGTTTCCCGCCGTCTTCCCGGATTTTTATTTTCCCAGAAATGTCCCATATTTTTGATTACTCTGCAAAGTTCTTTAAAATTCTTTGTTATTTTTCTTCAGTTGTGTCCACAGGAGGAGTCATTGCCATTCACAGTTGGCAGACTAATTCTTTAGTTGTTGTAAAGATTAGCTCCCAAAATCTGGAAAACAGCTTTAGAGATGCAGATATCTGGCTGCCTCTGCCAGAGAAGGGCAATTGTTTAGCCTGCCTATGTGACAAAAAGAACAACCTGAGAAATGAGGGGGGAGTGAAGTTCCCTCTTGACTAAGAAACGGGGGGAGGGATTGAGCTTCTTCCTAGACAAATGAGCTCTGCTTATGCTCAGAGACTAAGACATTTTATTACAAAGAAACAACAGATGAAGTGGACATATGTTTGTGACTGAAAGAATAAAAAATTATAGCATGATAAATGTGGGCATAAGAACATTGTAAGCCCTATAAGGAGAAAAGCAGAATTTAGGACAGGTGGTGGGATGACTCATGGTGGGTGTCAGAAAAATTCCCTTATTTTCAAATCCAAAACTTGACAGGTATGCAAGGCACTTGCTTTGAGAGTAGTGGCACCAGATTCCATCTGCAAGGCAACTGAGTCACAGCAGGGCATGGTGTGTGTGTGTGTGTGTGTGTGTGTGTGTGTGTGTGTGTGTGTGTGTGTGTGTGTGTGTGTGTGTGTGTGTGAGTGAGTGAGTGAGTGTGAGTGTGTGTGTGTGTGTAAACCGTTTTGGACCAAGGTTCCCAAAATCCACGCAGCCAGCCTGCGTGTAGATGACAAGCACAGGGCTGGATAGAGGGACACTCTTCTCCCTCTCACAAAATACTAAAACTAGGGGACGTCCACTCAAACTGAGGGCTGGGAGAGTGAGAACAGACAAAAGAATTTTTTTTTACCCAGTGTGTTGTTAGTGTGTGGAACTCCCTGCCACAGGATGTGGTGATCGCATCTGGCCTGGATGCCTTCAAAAGGAGATTGAAAAGATTCCTGGAGGAAAAGTCCATCACAGGTTACGAACCATGAGGGAGATGTGTCATCTCCAGGCTAAAAACGGGGGTCCTTCAAGGGCCAGATGCAGGGGAGCAGTATCAGGAGACAGATATCTAGTCTCATGCGCTTCCAAAAGCATCTGGTGGGGCGACTGTGAGATCCAGGAAGCTGGACTAGGTGGGCCATTGGCCTGATCCAGCAGGGCTCTTCTTAGGTTCTTATGTTCTTATGGCTTCTCAACAAGTAGCCACAGATCCCTCTCAGGTCATTCCAAATAACACTGGAATATGTTATTCTATTGTGGGATTTCTGAGATCCCTCATGTTCTGCCTCCAGTTGGCTTGTTCTTGTGCGAATCTTGCAGAGCCTCAAAAGTGTGGGTTTCACTTAGAATTGCGCCTCAGCCATCAGACCCACACGAGGAGATACAGCGTGCCTTCAAAAGAACATTCAGAAGAACGGCTGTCTAAATGGGACCCTTGTGTTCTCCTTGCTGTTGCCATTTCTAGTGTACAATTATGACTCTTTCTATCCCCCAGTTTTAACATTTACATTTAATTCTTTTCTCAATATTGCATTCCCTTCTAGGAGAAGGTGGCCTATTTGCCTTTTAAAATGACCGCTCGATTAACCGAAACGTCTGGGCTAAAGAATGGGCAGAGGGTTCGTGTGAGGAAGAAGGGAACCGATGAGGAAAAACACCCCAGATTCCAAACCATCCTGCCTCTCCCCTTCGAAACACAAGCGACCTGGTTCTTTCTGAGATATTCCAGGCCTCTCTTGACCAGTTCCACTCCCGAGTCAGTGGCTGTGGGCTGTCTGGGGATTTGAACCCTGTTTTCCTGTCCTAGACCATTGCTCTACGCACTACACCATCCTGGACATCGTGGTGTTTCTTTGCAGCTCCGGGCTTTCTGGAAATCCCACCCCCGAGCCTCTGTCTTCCCACCTGGGAAATGAGCCCGTTGCTGGTGCGAATTCCTGTTGAAGCGCTTCATGCCATTTTGTGTGCCCAAGAAACCATGCAGGAAGAAAGCCAAGAAACCAAGAAAGCCTACACGATTGTTGGTTGCATCAACAGAAGCATAGTGTCTAGATCAAGGGAAGTGATAGTACCACTCTATTCTGCTCTGCTCAGACCCCACCTGGAGTAACTGTGTCCAGTTCTGTGCGCCTCAATTTAAAAAGGATGTTGACAACCTTGAGTGGCTGCAGAGGAGGGCGACCAGGATTGTTGAGGGTCTGGAGGAAATGTCTTATGAGGAACGGCTTAGGGAACTGGGAATGTTTAGCCTCTCTAAAAGAAGGCTGAGGGGGGATATGAGAGCTATGTTTAAATATTTGAAAGGATGTCATATTGAAGAGGGAACAGGTTTGTTTTCCATGGCTTCAGAGACTAGGACTCGGGGCAATGGTTTCAAACTACAGGAAAAAGAGATTCCATTTGAACATTAGGAAGAACTTCCTGACAGTTAGAGCTGTTCAGCAGTGGAACAGGCTGCCACGGAAGGTGGTGGAGTCTCCTTCTTTGGAGGTTTTTGAGCAGAGGCTGGATGGCTATCTGTTGGGAGTCCTGTGATGGGGGTTCCTGCATGGCAGGGGGTTGGACTGGATGGCCCTTGAGGTCTCTTCCAACTCTATGGTTCTAGGAGTAGAAGGGCAAGTCTGGGATTGGGGGGAGGCCTTGCCTGTTTTCACCTGCTGGAAGAAATCCACCTGCTGCCATACCAGGTAAGCAATGAGCAGGTCGTGGCTCTGGAGGCCCACCCAGGCAATGTTTGTCAAGAATATTCTAATAATGTGAATGAGCTTCTTCAAGTGACAATTAGAGATATGGAGTCCAGCTGTGGACTGAAGCAATCTCAGTAAGTTGGCCTTGACAGGACGGCTGGCATCCAAGGACAGTGTGGCGTAGCTCAGAAGTGTGGATGAGAGAAGCACCGTGACATGTGATGTAAAAGTAAAGAAATGATTGGAAAGAGATGTTATATGTATTGCAATGTGTTCTTGCTGTTTATCCAGTTTGCTGTAAGCCTTATGGGTTGGCTGTGATCAAGAAGAGTAGCTGGATTATTTGTACTACTGGGTGTAAATCTCTGGAAACTACTGTGAACTATGCTTTTTGCTCATTTGCATAGGCTGTTTCACATGTCTTTTAGAAGACCATTTAATCATGGGATTTTAATTTTATTTATTATATTTTAATTGAAACTGTATCTTTTTAATATTGTAATTTATTACTGACCATTTAATCAGGAACTTGGAAAGTGCAGTTTGAAATAAATAAATAAATAAATAAATAAATAAATAAATAAATAAATAAATAAATAAATAAAATCTCTCCCAGCCGCTGGCAGACTCTCTCACACAGTCTACTCACCGACCACTGTCAGGGTGAGGAAGAGGAAGGGCCCAGCGATGAAGGGAGCATTGGGATGGAAAAGCTTCACCAGCTTCCAGAGGGTGGCCGTGTCCCCCTCTTTGGACCCCTCTGCCCCATTCCCTTGTGCTAGGACTTCCCAGATGAGGAGGGCCAGCCCCACGGCCCCATAGCTCAGTACTTCAGCAGCAGCCATGCCCAAGGGGTTGAAGGGGGTCTCTGAACCAGTGCCCCACGGCCAGGTGGGGGGGGGCAGGAGACTTTATTCAGAAATACTGAATGCTGTGGCCTCATCTCAGGAATGTGTGCAAGCGGTTTCTCCGTCGGGGCTACAGTCCTTCCAACACTGGCCCAGAAGTCCACTGGACTTCAAGGCTTCCAGGCTAGAAAGAGGGATGGATGACTTACAAGTCCTGTGGTTCTCTGGAACTAGGCATCTGCGGATGAGGATCACCAGAAAAGGGGTTCTTAACTTGAATATGTTCTGGACTGTATTTTGTCCCTCATTATATTGTAAGTAGTGGTGGCTCAGCAGACTAACGCTCTGAAAGCTGTTGGCTGCAAAGTCGGCAGCTCGGCGGTTCAAATCCCAGGTGCCACACAGCAGAGCGAGCTCCCGCTGATAACCCCAGCTCCTGCCATCCTAGCAGTTCGAAAGCATGTAAATGCAAGTAGATAAATAGGGACCGCTGTAAAAAGCAGGAAGGTAAAATAGTGTTTCCTTGCAGCCATGCCAGCCTCATGGTCACGGACTTGCACAACACTGGCTCTTCGGCTTGAATACGGAGATGAGCACCGCTCCTAGAGTTGGACATGACTAGCAGACACGTGTGGGGGGAACTTTTACCTTTTTATTGTAAACCACATTGGGTCCTTTTCCAAGGAGAAAGGTGGGGTAAATATTCAAAATATAACAAATAAAATAAAATAAAATAAAAATGAGGCTTTCAAGGAGAGGTTTTCAGTGCCCGGCCCTTCTTTGGGAATGTCCAGGGACAAGTGGGAATTTCTGAACGCAGAGGTCCCGAGTTTTCCTCTGACACTGTCCCTTGCTACAGCAGACTGGATTAAAAAAATCCTGCCCCAAGGTGTGGACGGCTGTGGGTTCTTGTGGGAGGGGGGCAGTTCGGGGGTGCGGGCGGTGCTGCAGAGCCAGACATAGAACGGACATGGCACCAAGCCTAATAAGACGCATCCAGGGCAAACCATTTCTGAGATCCCCCCCCCCCCAAGAAGCTCATGGCACCCAGAAAACGCACAGGGCAGTCAAGCAAGGAGCTCCCAGTAGACTGAGTGACGTTTATTACTGGGTAAGCCTGCACAGGACACTTAGGCTGATGATAGATAGGACAGAATGATAGGCTGGAACTCTGGAGATCCAGGTTCAAATCCCCGCCTGGCCATGGAAATTCAACAGGGTTAAGGGAACTGGCCAAACCACTCCTTCCAGCCCCCCCCTCCTTTGAATCTGATGGCATAGAACTAGATAAGAGACCTGCTTGCAATTATTAAAAGCAGCACCACCAAACTCAACAGGGCCCAGATAGGAAGGGAAATCCTTTCACGGGGTATCAGATTGACTTTGGTGGCAAGATCCAACTCGGATAAAATGGCAGCTGGACAGGGAGAGTCTTCCTGGAAGCCTAGGAGGTGAAAGGGGGTGGTGGTCACCAGCCTCCTTCAGGACGGTTTTCCCTTTGTGGGTGCCACCACCAGAGAAGACCCGTTCCCACAGCCCTTGCAGAAGTGGCGCTGCGGACTACAATTCCCAGAATCCCCCGACAAGGAAAGAGTCCTGGAGCCACCTGGAAAGCCTAACCTTCCCGTCAAGCCAAGGGGCGAAATGTCCTCCAAGGAAACCCCTCGGGAGCCACTTTCCCATCGTTTCATTTGCACCTTCCTACGCCCGAGACCCACCCGTGGTCTTTCAAAGGCGGCAGCAGATTTGAAGGCACCTGCCCCGCTGGAGGAACCGCGCCAAGCAAATAGGAAAGGCATGGGTCCCCGTCCCTCTTTCGGCCTTTTCTCGTTCCCAAGGATCCCTCTTCCTCCTCTTCTTACCCGAGCTTTGAAACGGAAGGAAAACGAGCCGCTTTCCGAACGGCCGCCCCGGGGTCTCGAACCCGTGGCTTTTTGCTTTCGGAGTGGGGCGCCCCACCCGCCGCCTCCCCCTTCCTTTGCAGTAGCCCCTGCGGCCGCTAGATGGAGCTCGCCGCCTACCACGGGGAGGGACCCTCGTCCTCCTTGGGGGAATCCCCGGAGTTATTCTGGTGATGGAAACGGGGCAGAGAGGGGGGGCGCCTTGTTCCTGGGCAGAGGGTGGGGGGTTGAAGGGTGATAAGAAGGGCTGAGAAGGGAACCAGCCAAAAAGGGCACCACAGCATCAGGCACTGGTGGGCACACGAGCGGATCCCGTTTTCCAATGGCATCCTCCTGTCATCCACTTTTTGCTCCATTCTTCACCCAAAACAAGGTTGGAAGACACCTACAAAATAATGCAGGGCATGAGTAAAGTGGATAGAGGGACGCTCTTCTCCCTCTAACAAAATACCAGAACTAGGGGACATCCACTCAAACTGAGGGTTGGGAGAATGAGAACAGATGAAAGAAAATATTTTTTAACCAGCGTGTTGTTAGCCTGTGAGACTCCCTGCCACAGGAGGTGGTGATGGCATCTGGCCTGGATGCCTTCAAAAGGGGATTGGACAGATTCCTAGAGGAAAAGTCCATCACAGGTTACAAACCATGAGGGAGATGTATAATCTTCAGGCTTATAACTGGGGTACTTCAAGGGCCAGATGCAGGGCAGTGGTATCAGGAGACAGATATCTAGTCTCATGCACTCCTAGAGGCATCTGGTGGGGCCACTGTGAGATCCAGGAAGCTGGACGAGGTGGGCATTTGGCCTGATCCAGCAGGGCTCTTCTTATGTTCTTATGTTCATATGGGAAAGGGGAGCGTCCGCCCACCCGGGAGGATCAGGACATGGATGGAGTTGGTCACGGAGAGCGTCCAGTTGCAGCCATAATTGTGATTCTGTATTAATATGCTCCCAGTTAGAGGATGGGGGCGACCTTTCAAGACTTCCCCAAATTGGAAACACCTTTGACAAACCACAGACCACGAATTTTTGCCCACCCACCCCACCCCCAACTGAAGAACCACGGATCTGACTGTCGGGGCTTTTAAAGGAAAAAAAAGAGAGAGATCATGGGCTATTTAAAAACCAAGCCAAACTAGAAAGGACGAATAAAATCAAGGGACTCCATGTGAATATTTAACAATTCAGTGATATTCAGTATCCCAGCTTGTTATTTTCGTTCTACCCTTGTCTCTACTAAAAATGATAATATATCTTTTTCTTCTTTTTAAATAGGGCAGAGTTGGCAGCGTGGCAGAAAGCGTCCAGGGACTTTCCTGCCTGACTCACAGAGTTCACAAAGGGAGGAAAAACAGGACTGGGTGCGGGGCACAATCCAGAGTTTTTTACATCTGATGTGGAGCAAAGAAAGCTGTTCAACCCAAGCATTGACCTTGGGGAATGTGTATGGGAATGATTAGAGTTGAAGACGTTTGCTGGAGGCCATGTCTTATATAACTGGTTTCCCCCCTCCCCCAGCCTGATTTCAAGCCAAGCACTGTTGAAGCTTCCGCTTTCACCCCATGTTGCTTGGCCACACCCGCAGTAACAACTTGCCCCAAGTTGTCTGACGCGACAACAACTTGTCCCACTGGAGGGGAAAGGGTTCTGAAAAGGAAGCCATTTTGTGCAGGCTGGCTCTGCTATGCAGACGAAAGGGACACAAAATGGCGGCCTCTGGCTGGCTTGAAGCAGCCGGCCCAAGTGTTGGACTAGTCAAATCATTCAAATGTCCTGCTACATGGTTTGAAGGTTACTGACTGAATCATTTCACTTAATGTTGATGAGTTTTTCTGCTGACCTCATGATGGACACCTAAGAGTGTGCTGGTCCAGCCTTTTCCTATTAATTTTAAGTGTATTTTCTTCAGCTAGCAGTCCTGTTTGTTTGTTTACTTGCTTGTTTAGATAACATTTCCACTATCTTACAGTAATGATAATGATTATTCTGCAAGAGACAACGTGCCTCTCCCTCTGGAGCTGGCCCTAGTTGATTAGTTGATTCTTTCTCAGGGATTCCCTCACTCTCTTTTAGATCTCATTCCTTGTGTTCCTCCAACCACACACTGGATGCCAATGACAACACTGTGTGCCTGAGCTGTGTGGGTGTGTGAAAATAACAACAATCCCTCTTGACTCGCTCAAACCGTTCTCTGCCCTCCTCTGATTTCTCGGAAATCACCTGATTTTAAAAAAAAAACAAATACTGCTCACCAGCAGGGAGCAGTAGAGGACCAGGCAGAACAGCCATCAAAAGTATACTGTACTGTAGTTAGAAATTGCTTCAGGACAGTGGTGTGGAACCTTCGGCCCTCCAGATGTTTTGGACCACAACTCCCAGAATTCCAAGCCTGTATTGCCAATGGCAGAGGACTGTGGGAGTTGTGGTCCAAAACATCTGGAGTGCCAAAGATTTGTCACCACTACTTCAGGATGAATGCGGTTGCAGGAAGTTTCCTGAAGAGAAAACTTCCTTTTCCTCTATCTCAGGCATGTCAAACTTCGGCCCTCCAGATGTTTTGGACCACAACTCCCACAGTCCTTTGCCATTGGAAATACAGGCTTGGAATTCTGAGAGTTGTGGTCCAAAACATCAGGAGGGCCGAAGTTTGGACATGCCTGCTCTATCTCCTTTTCTTTCACCCCACCTCTCCCTCACTCACAACTCGTTCCCTTTGCATCTTTTTCTGTGTGTAATTAATTCTGCCACCTTGCAGTTAAGCCAAAGAGCTTGATGCCTAGATCAATCAAGGACTGATGGTAATGAAGAGCACCTCCGCTGGAAAGCCAAACGGGGTCTTTTGATTGCGTTTAAGCAGCAAAACCAGAATCACGGTTTCTACCCAAGGCTGGAAGGAGCACCTGCCACCACAACCGCACATAGGATGTGGCTTTTTTCATCCTCACAACTCCTTGTTTCAAGGGAGTGTGGCCTGTGGGTGGGTGTTTGAGGCACCTGACCTCAGCGTAAAAGGGAAGAAAACCTGCCAGCCTGCTTTCAGCCTGGCCTGGGACAGTCTTTTTGCACAGATGCTGGGATATTTTCTTAATTGTTCCCAAGCCAACTGATGCTTAGCTGCAGGTTTCGGTTTTCTGGCTTTGTCTCTGTCCAGACTGGCCCCAAACTGGATCAGAATCATTCTGAGGGGAAACGGGGTGGCAGCGGAAGCCATTTTGTGCAGGTCCTGCTGGTTATAAAGAAGGGGCCCCAAAATAGCACCAGGATCTTGGCAGCCCCTGCCTTCATGTTCAGCTGGTCTGATAAAGGAATCATCTTTATCACTTATAGGTCTTCTTTTCATATCACTTTTGGTGGTTGGGTCCGCTATTTTGCCTTCCAGTTGGCAACATCACGGGCTGGGATGAGTTCATTTTGTTGTGAAGAGTTTTCCCCCAAATGAAATGACTTTTGCTTAGTAACAAGAGAGTAAAGGTAGCTGGCTTATTCATAAGGGCACGGAGTGCAGACCTGCAAATCCATATATGGCCCAGGCCTCCTCAACCTCCGTAGAGCTACTTATTTTCTGCTGGGTGAGGCTGAACTGTAGGGAAACATGTAGAAGCCATAAGTCCGCAGGAGAAGACTTTTAATTGAGCATAGGCCACTGGTGGTGGATGTGTTTGCACAGGTGAGGCACTCTTCCACCTCAGCCCACTACACCCCAATCACCCCACTCCTGCCTGCCTTCCTCTTTTCCAGAGTCAGAAGAGGTCTCTGGGTAAGCCTGGATGCCTGCTTCTCTATTTGCATGTAAAGTACAGTGGTACCTCGTATAAAGGAATTAATTCGTTCCAAATGAAATTCTGTTAAGCAAATTTTCCTTTATACAAAGTTCCCATAGGAATGCATTGAAAACAAAGTAATCCGTAATCTTGACCATTTTTATGTTGTACGGATTCACCCCATAGGCCATTGGTGTCCAGACTTTGGCCCTCCAGATGTTTTGGACCACAAATCCCACAGTCCTTTGTCATTGACAATACTGTACAGGCTTGGAATTCTGGGAGTTGTGGTCCAAAAACCTCTGGAGGGCTGAAGTTTAGACAAAATTTTTATGTTGTACAGATTTTCCGTTATACAAACTGTTTGTTATACCAGGGTCCACTGTACAGTAGCACCTTGTATAAAAGAATTAATTTGTTCCAAATAAAATTATGTTAAGCAAATTTTCCTTTATATAAATTTCTAATATGAATGCATTGAAAACAGAGTAATTCCTAATCACAACCATTTTTATGTTGTACAGATTCGCCCCATAGGTGATTCTGGTAAGCAAATTTCCCCTATCTCAGGAATTTTTTATCTTGTACAGATTTTATGTTATACAAACCATTTGTTATATGAGGGTCTACTGTACGTGTGCATGCATATGTGATAGACACTTATCCACCTGCCCCTTCCCAATGTTGGTGGCTGTGCCTTCTGCCCTACCAACCTCAAAGGGTGCCAGCTGCCCAAAGAGACCTATGTGGTTGGAAGAAATCCCACCCGTACACCAAAAGAGTTTCACTGCCTCAATGAAAAGGAGGGGGGCAATACATGTAGGGTATTTGGAAGAAGGCACTTGGTGGTGCCTTGTATGGTCCCCCTGAAAGCAGCTGAATGTGAGATGGGTAAGAGAAGGTCCCAGAGGGGTCGAGGGAGCTTCCAGTCAAGTGGCAGAAGGCGGATGCCTAAGAAACTCAAAGACAAGGTGAAAGAAGGGGGAGAATGAGGGAGAAACAAGTGCGTTGGAAATAGCTGCATCCATTTTAACCATAACCATTGCTTAAAACAAGCCTTTGAAAAATTATAATACATTATGGGCTTAAGAGAGGTCAGAGCAAAGTTGGCAGTTTTGCAGGAAGCACACAGGGTCTTTGGCTGCTTTTACACGACCCCTAAAATCCGAGGCAAAGGGCTCCCAAATGCGGAGCTTAAAATTGTTTTCCCACCAGCTGCGGAATTTAAACAAAATAAAGTACGACCACGCCCACCTAAGCACGCCCCAGCGCACTTTAGAAGTACCTGGTATCCGGAGGTAAAAAAATTCCCGATGCGGATTGTAAAGCTGTGGACGCCGGGCTCTCCTCGCCTTGTTTTTTTGTCCCCGCTGCCCCTTTAAGAGACAGGAATCCCTAAACGCAGGCGGAGGTGAGCCTGTATTTTTCTCCCTTTTTTTCTCCCTCCCCTCATCGCTGACAAGAGCAATGGAGTGCGGAAGAGTGGGAACACAGGAAGAGGAACAAACCCCAGGATCTCTGGTCTAAATTTAAGTTGCCAGCGGATTTTAGAGGTCGTGTAAAAGTGGGTTACAGGGGTTACAAAGAGGTTACAAAGGGAATTAAAATGGGGCTGGAGTAAAGCTGGAGAATGAATGTTGAGAAACCCCATGGCAGAAAAGAAACGTTTTGTGTAGGCCATGAAGTTTGGTGGATCTGTTGGTAGATAATTGGGGTCAAAGGCTTTGCTGTAAACTATGTTGCTGTTAGGTGTTTTTTGTCTTGATCGCACGCCAAGCGCTACAGTGGCTTTCGGTTTCAGCCTTTGCTGCCTGGCCTCACCCCCAACAACACTCTGTTCTGAAGGAAGGGAGATTATGAGGGGAGGCTGTCCTGGCTTGCCTTCGGGCAATAGAGGCCATTTTGTGCAGGCTGGCTCTGTCACACTTATGGGAGGAGCACAAAATGGCCGCCTCTGGCTTCAAACAGCCGACCCAGTCTGTCCTGTTTCCAACCGCTGAAGCGTCACATTCAGCTCAGGGGAATCTGACTTTTTAAAAAATAGGACAGCTTCCCAGATGTTTGCCAGCTTTTTAGAAGAGAAAATGTAATCAGATACAGTTTTTCATGCATGCATCAAATGCTGACGGGGTTTCTGCCCCACAGATATTAAAAATACAGAAACACTACCACCTCCTTGGTCTTTAAACAAGTTACAGTAGAAACAACATTTCCTGTTTGGATAATGGCTGCCTGACAATATTGTATTTCCAAAAGAAAGAAACAAGAAGGAATAAATTTATTATGTCAAAAAGGAGAAACGTTTTTCTATTACTGCAAGATGTTTAAAGGAGATTTTTGAAGGCCCTTTTATTGGATGTTTTCTAAGAAAGCGATATTTTTCAGTGAGAATGTGGCTGCCTGTAGGGGAAAGTGCAGCCTCTCTTTTGTCCTGCAACCACGGGATTTCTCTGGAAAATCCACAAAGTCAGACGTTTTAGCTGGGTCTGAGGTTGATGGGGTTGTCAACAGACATCTCTGAGTGTTAAACACACCCTTTGTAACATAGAAGCGGTAGGCTGGACACATTTTTGTGAAATGCACAAAACTCCTTAGATTAAAAAGGTGCTGTGTATGTTATCAGGGAAGGACCAATGAAGCTGTTTGGATGAGCAGCGAAACATTTCTATCTCTCAAAAAGAAGTCCAGTAGCCATGACACAACTTCCAGACAAACTCACCTGGATGACTGAGAATCTTCACAGACACAGGGAAGAGCAGTGTTTCCTCTCCCCGTGTTTTTTTCAGAAATGGCAGGTTTCAGCTTCCAGCTGCCTGACGCTCAGCTTTGGCTTCCAAATTTGCAGCATGCTGATGAAAGTGGGATGAGGGCCAAAAGTTGAGCAGCCCAGGATGTGAGCTTTGCTCAGAGGGCCTTCCTCACAGCCACACCAATCAAGAATGCCTCAGGTTCCAAAGAATGCCTCAGGTTCCACCACCCATGATCAGAGGACGTCAGGTTAAGAGTAGCTCTGGAAGCCAGTTGCTGTGCCCCTAATATAAACTATACAAGCTATAGAAATAAATAAATAAATAAATAAATAAATAAATAAATAAATAAATAAATAAATATTGCAGTCTGAGGGAGAGGCCAGCCTTCGGGGAGACAGCCCTGCCATCAGCACCTTCTCTTCAACGGTTGATTGTTTTAATAAATTGTGTGGACATGGAATAATCTTCCTTTACCTCTGAATCTGCATTTCTGAAAGAGGAAAGTAAATCCGTTGCTGTTTCCTGCAACCTCCCCCTTCTGCTGGCACAGAGGGATTGTCAGGAAAATAAAAAAGCAATTGTTAAAGCAACTGCCTATTTATGATGAAGATGATGATGATGATGATTAAATACTACTACTACTACTGCTACTGCTACTGCTGCTGCTGCTACTACTACTACTACTACTACTACTACTACTAATTAATAATAATAATAATAATAATAATAATAATAATAATAATAATAATAATAATAATAATAATAATAATTTGAAAATGCTCCCCGCCACCGCTTCCCATGGCCAATAGATTCTAGGAAGCAGCTTTTTCCTCGATAAAGCCCACTTTTCCTTCGTTGCCCCCCCCCCCCCCCCCCAATCTTCTCTTCCCGCCTGCATGTTCGGGTCCCGGCCTTCCTCCTCTCTCCCCCTCCAACCTCGTCCCCCACCAGCGGAGTCGCTTCGAGGGGGATTCCCGGGAAAACTGGCACAATCCCACTTTCGCTTTCGTTTTCCAGCCCTCTAAATGCTGTTGCTCGCTTGCGATGGGTGTCCTGGATAGCAACCGCTGACGACACGGGGACTCTTTTATTCTCCTATTGGCCAAGCGTTTCTCCCTCCGCCAATCCTGGCGGCCCGGGCTGGGAGTTGGGCGGGTGTCCCGTCGAGTTGCCTCTCAGTCCGCGGAGCGCCGCCGACGGGAGCGGATTCACGGCTGGGGTTGCTCCGGGTTCTATATAATTATCCGCAGCGGCCGGAGGGACACCGGGAGCCCCGCGGGGGTTGGACTGCCTCGAAATGGGGTGGCCTCGGGCGTCCCTTTCCCTGCTGGCGGCGCTGTCCGCCCTTTTGCTGAAAGGCGAGGGTGAGTCCCTTGGGGGGGGGTCGGAGGAGGGGGAAAAAGAGAGACCCACCGAAGCGGGGCCGAAGTCTGATGGGGCGAAGGATCCCCCCCATGACAAACCGACCTACCCCTCTTTCCTGGTCCTCTTTCCCAATGGTTCCCCCCCCTCTTTTTTTTGTCCTTGTTGGGTTAAAAAGGTCTTTGTGTTTCGACTGATTACCCTGTTTATTTACTGTTTTAATTGTGATTTCTTGTATTGTGTTTATGTTTGCAAACCGCCCTCAAAATGCTCAGTTGCGATGAGTGTCCTGGATAGATACCGCCTTTCTGCTAGAATTATCTTGGGTTGGAAAAGTGTGTGTGTGTGTGGGGGGCGGTGTCTTATAATTGGGACCGTCTTATAGATGGAAAAATAGGGTAGTTAAATCCACTTCGATAAAACCTCTGTGGTTGGTGTCAGTAGTAGAAAAAACGTAATCTGCTTATTTTGTGTTTATTTTACTTTAAAATTATGGATTTAAATTCAAAGTTCAGTTGCAGTTTACACTTTATTGTATTCTATTTTTGTTTTCATTGCTGGATTACGACAAGGGTGGGGCAGGGAGACATGTGTGGTTCTCAAGACGTGGGTGTGTGTGTCACAATTCAGTTTGAAACACAGCAGCCTCTTTCGCTGCCCTGGAAAGTCCATCTCACAGTTGGCACCCCTGGTGGCATGAATGTAAAGACTTCATGTCAAAATCCTGACCAAAGTTTCTGCTAAAGCGCAGGCACACACTCCTCAGTCCTGCTTCGTGGAGCATTAGTTAAATGCCTGTACTGCAGGAGGTAAAACTGTGCTCACGACTTGGGGTTCGATCCCAGGTAGCAGGCTCAAGGTTCACTCAGCCTCCCACCCTTCCGATGTTGGTAAAATGAGTACCTAGCTTGCTGGGGGGGATGTGTAGCCTGGATACTGTAATTAAAATTGTAAACCGCCCAGAGACTACTTGAAGTGGCATGGGCTGGTATATAACCAGAACACTTTGCTTTTTGCTTTGCACATGATTTTTCTTCACCTACACATCCCCATTCAGTTGGGACAGAAATTGCGGGTGTATGTTTCATGCATGCGCAGGGACAAAGCGCCCCACGCAGCAGGCCCGATAATAATTAGAGGGGACGTGAATCCAGAGCGTGCCTCTTTTCTTGTCGGGGTTGTAGTCACTGTGGGGGGGATCCCTCACTGGGTGCCCCATGGATGGGAGTGGGATGACATGGGGACCAGACCCAGCAGGAGAGGGGGGAATAAGTGGAAGGGTGGGGCAGCACCTCCTCTGCCCTGGTACTTGAAGGCTTCTGTGTCCAATTCTGTCTCTTTTCTCCACTTTTCTGGCCCTCGTAATGTCGATGCTTCATTCCCCTCATATGTTTTCATATCAAAACCCTTTGCTTCCCTCTGCCTTCCTTACCAAAGCACTGTTTTTTCTACCTCTCATCTCTTGGACCATTTTCTCTTCCTTTTTCTGCCCTTCCTCCTCCTTTCCTTCATCCTCCCAGGAGTACATTTCCTTTGATGCCACTTGCCTGCCTTCTTGCCAACTTACCCACATCGCCAGGATCTTCTAAAAAGGGGGGCCTTTTCCTGGATGCCACAAACTTTGTGGAGCCTCTCTGGCTTGCTTGGCGTCTTTGTCTGAAGAGGTCTTGAATTGGCCCTTTTGTTTCCTTTCTGCCAGGTTCCTCCTCCCCCCACTCCATGCGCTATTTCTACATGGGGGTGTCAGAGCCTGGACAGGGGCTGCCCCGGTTTATCGCAGTGGGGTACGTGGACGGCCAGCTCTTTGTCCAGTATGACAGCAACACAAGAAGAATGGAGTCTCGAGCGCCCTGGATGGAGAAGGTGACAGAGGAGGATCCCCAGTACTGGGAGAGGAACACCCAGAACTTCCGTGGCGCAGAGGAGGTATTCCGAGAGGGTGTGGAGAACGTAAGGAATTACTACAACCTGAGCAAAGGTGAGTGGAGGGCAGCCTCTTCTCATGGACTTCTTCAACAAACCCCATAATATTCCTCCCTCCCACAAAGAGAAGATGTGGGGATTGGCAAGAAAAGGGGTCTTTTTCTTGTGATTTATTTGCAACCTCCCCTAATGTCAGAAGAAGGAAGGAAGGAAGGAAGGAAGGAAGGAAGGAAGGAAGGAAGGAAGGAAGGAAGGAAGGAAGGAAGGAAGGGGAAAGCTGCACTTCTGGCAGAGCATAGCATTAGCAAATGTTTTGAAATGGGTGTTTGGCTTTTGTGGAATAATGACTGTTTAACTTTTATGGCTGTGGCATTCTAACCTTGGGATTCCCTCTGTATCATGACATTTCCCTCCCCCCAAAGACCTCTACCCAAAAGTGACTCCACAGTGATTTGTGTACTGAAGTCACAGCAGAGCCAGTGGGGTTCAGGTTAGGCACCTCCTCGCCTGTAAGGTCAATTTATTCTAATGGGCCTCCTCTAGTTGTGCCTTACTTCACTGGCATATCTGATGTCAACAAGGAGTTTGGAAAGAATTCAGCCAAATATAAAAGTATCCCGAGTGGTTCGTATCCATGTAGCAGATTCATCCCAAGGGCTGCCTGTTCTCCGGAATCTCCCTCCATTTTCCCTCTTTCTGCCCCCGGTCACTTTTCCTCCATTTTGGGGAGGGTGGGATGCTGGCCATCCATCTCAGGACCGACAGGAGAGCCCTGCTTGAAGGTGAAGGCAGGATCCTTTGGGGTGGGGGGTCTGTTGGGTCAGAGAGGAAGGAGAGAAAGTGGGGCCGAGAAGGAGGATTTGGAGGGAGTTTTTGTCGCTCTTGCTTATTATTCAGAATCAACGTGTTTCTGGTTGATCAGTCTCTTCTTTTGTTTGAAGATTCAGTTCTTCAGTGCCAGCCTCTTCCAAGGACATGTGTTCTTTTTTTAAAAAGCCTGTTTTGGCCCTTTTTGTGGGGCCCCATAGGAGGTAGAAGGGGCTCTGTGGGGCAGTGTGTGGGCTGACCTTCCTCTGCCCCCTTCCCTGCCCCTGTGGGTCCCTTCCAGGGTTTTCACTTCCTGCTCTTTGGTGCCTGGAGGGGAACTGGGCCAAGATGGGCAAAATGGAGGGTCGTTCCAATTCTCCCAGAAGAGATTGGGGGGGCTACTTTGGGCAGGAGGACCCCCCCCCCCCGAGCCAACCTTGCCAGGAGGGGTGAGCAGTTGGGGGGCTTGTGGCTTGGGAGAATTGGGGAGTCCTCCCCAGATCCAGAGGGAAATGCTTTAGGACAGGCATGTCCAAACTTTGGCCCTCCTGATGTTTTGGACTACAACTCCCAGGATTCTAAGCTTAGATGGACAGTGGCAAAGGACTGGGAGTTGTGGTCCATCAGGAGGGCCAAAGTTTGGACATGCCTGCTTTAGGACAAAGTAAACAGGAGAGGTGAGAAGGTGAGACCTGGCTGTGGGGAAATGGGTTGGGGGGGCAGCACCCCCTCCTTGCCCATTCAGACTTTGGGGGGAGAGGGTGCATAGGGTGGAGAGGCAGTCAAGGGCATCCATTTGGGGGCATCGGTGCCTATAAAAGTACCTGCCAGATCCCTTCTCTGTGGGTTTGTTTTTGCGTTTTGACTAATGGAGCCTTTGGTCCTATTTATTTATTTATTTATTTATTTATTTATTTATTTATTTATTTATTTATTTATTTTTATACCACCCGTCTTCCGGAGAAACTCCGGGCGGTTTACAACATCAAACAAACAATAGTCAAACAAGCAACAAAATAAATAATAAGAAGAAGAGAATTAAAAGATATATACATAAGATTAAACAAGACTAAAAAAACAAAGAAAGAAAGATACGGGATATTTGGCAAGATGGCAGAGCTGTAGTTTTTTTAAAAAAGACTAATTTTAAGGAGAAAAGTGGGGTAAAAAGTAAATAAACGAGTGGAAAGAGGCCCCTAAAATTGTTCTTTTTCTCCACCTGAGGCTCCCTCAGTGGCTGGGAAGTCTCTCGGCCTCTCCTGAGGTAAATATTCCTGTTTCGAGCCCTTTGGAGGAGCTTGATCTGTGGGTCTGTGGGTGTTATTAGGAGCGACTCCCCCTCCCCCCCCTTCATGCTCTTCCTCCTTCCCCACGCCTGTGTCTCTCGTCAGGGTTTCACTCCCTGCAGTGGATGTACGGCTGTGAGCTGAGGCCGGACGGGAGCAAAGGAGGGTATGATCAGTCCGCCTACGACGGGAGGGACTACATCAGCCTCGACAAGGAGACCCTCACCTGGACGGCCGCTGATGTCCCAGCCCAGAACACGAAGAGGAAGTGGGAGAAGGAACCCGCCATTGCCCAGTACCTGAAGGCCTACCTGGAAGAGGAATGCATTGAGTGGCTGCAGAGGCACCTGGAGTACGGGAAGGAGACCCTGCTGAGGACAGGTGAGGGGGGATACCTGGGGGGGGGAAATGAGGGGTTTGCCTTGAGCCTTGGGGTGCCCCCTCTTCCTTCTCTTCAACAGACCTGGTGGACCCCCTGTTAGTTCCTGGGGAGACGCACAGGGCACCCAGAAAAGGCCTAAGATCAAACCACCTTCAGACCTTCTCTCTCTCTCTCTCTCTCTCTCTCTCTCTCTCTCTCTCTCTCTCTCTCTCTCTCTCTCTCTCTCTCTCTCTCTCTCTCTCTCTCTCTCTCTCTGTGTGTGTGTGTGTGTGTGTGTGAGAGAGAGAGAGAGAGAGAGAGAGAGAGAGATTGAGAGAGAGAGAAGTTGTGTAGTTTGGCTACAATCCCAGATTTCTGCCAGTTTAGGACTAGAAACCTGGTGTGCAGCAGAGGCATGGGTCCTAGCTGCCTTCCTCTTCCTGGTGTGTGTGTGTGTGTGTGTGTGTGTGTGTGTGTGTGTGTGTGTTTCATCTCACATTTGTTTGTTTGTTTGTTTGTTTGTTTAAGTCTAGAACAGTCAACTCCCCCCCCCCACATACTGGTATACTGCCTTCCCTCCCTCCCTTCTGCCCCTCCTGCTCTGCCCCCACCACTGGCTGCCAGCCTGGTCCCATAGAAAGATGGCTGTGGGTTGGGGGGGTGGGGAGGGAGGGGGTGGGCATGATCCTCCCCACACATGACAGAAGCCCCCTCCCTGCCCTTGCCAGTCCTCCGAATACTTCCTTTTGGGTCCCTTTCCCCTCCCTGGGATTTCCTCCCCAGGATCCTCGGTGGCTGCCCAGGGGCCTCCTTGTCCCCCCCCCCAAGCACACGTCCCCCCAGTCCCTCATCTGCAGGGAAGAAAGAGGACCAAGGCAGAGGGTTGGATGGAAAGACAGGGATGTCTTAACAGCATTATAGCCCCCTCCCTGGGCCCTGCCTCCACAACCACTCACTGGAAGAAAAATGTAAATTATTGATAAAATAAGCTTATATATTTATTGGTATCTCTAACAAAACCAGTGTTTTGACATTTGCTGTAGGGCAAAGATGATTGATCTGTGCAAACGTTTGAACAACATGGATTTTGAATGTTGAGGTGGGTTACTGGAAAATTAGGGTGGTTCTGGGCTGTGGATAGAGCAGTCTCCTTCCCTGGAAGTTCTTGCACGGCTCTTCCTCCCTTTGTGATTCATGACTGTGACGACACCTCCCTCTTGAAACGTGCAATTGTGTTGAAAATGTGAAGTGTAGGGAACCAACTTGTTAATCTTCACAGGATCCCCTTGGTAATGCTGCCACCTTTTAAATCGTCGCCTTATGAACTGGGACAGACTCAGATGTATAACATAAAAATAATGATTGTTTATTGAGAAAATAAATAAATACAACAATGACTAAAGTTGGTATGCGTTGCCTTAAACATAGAATAGATTAAATCAAATCTTCAAGCCTTAAAGCCTATCTTTACAAATAGTAAAGCCCTCACACCTAACCTGCCTGACTGAACTCTAACAGAGCTGTGCTCTCTCAGCACTCTCAGCTTTCAACTCTTAACAACAACTCACAGACCAGGCTCCACCCTTTTTATACCATACAATCCCCCGCCCTCCTGCTGGGATTGGCTGATGATTTACATATGTATTTCTCCTGCTTCCAGGGTGTTGTCACAATGACTAAATTGGAGTGGGTAAAATAGTGTTGTTTCTCCATGCTATTTATTTATTTTATTCATGTAACGATTTTGAATATTTGGCACAATTGTTACTTTCCTATGGCATTGGCATCTCAGTTGAGCCTAACGCAACCATCTCCCTTTAAATGCAAAGGAAAAAAGAAAGATCACAAGAAAAAAATTCTCCTTCCCACTTTGTCCCATCCTGTCCGCTCCTTTTCCCTACAAGCTTTTAATTTTGATTTTAATAGGTTATTTTTAAAAACAAAAACCCTATACTTCCTTTTCCCCCTCCTCATAGAAGAGTAGAGGAAATGTTTAATTTACAAGTCGCGTCCAGTGGCTAAGCTCTCTGCTTAACCCACTTAATCTTCCTGTGAAACTGAAAGTGGGTGAGAAATTGATAGCAAGCTGTTTCCATCAGGTTTGATCCCAGCCATCAATGAGGCCGGAATCAAACCAAAATGGGGGGGAAAGGAGCTCATGAGATGAATCCCTAAAAGCCAATACCTAAGATGATCCCAGACACAGGAGGGGCTCAGTGTTAATTCCACCACTGCCATTTTCCACCCAGAGCGTCCGGAGGGGAAGGTGACGCGCCAGGCGGGCTTTCATGACACGGAGAGCCTCGTCTGCCAGGCCTACGGCTTCTACCCCAAGGAGATTGACCTCACTTGGAGGAAGGGCGGGGAGGTCCAGCATGAGGACACCTTCCATAGGAATACCGCCCCCTATCCGGACGGGACCTACCACGCCTGGCTCAGCATCAGCATCGACCCCAAGGACAGAGACCAGTACCGGTGCCACGTGGAGCACGACAGCCTGGCGGAGCCCCTGGTCTTGGCGTGGGAGGAGCCTGGTGAGGGCCGGGAGTGGGGGGTGGCGGAGGAGAGGGTGCCTCCTCGTCCAAGTGGGGGCCAGCAGGATGGAATTTGGAGTGGGGGTGGTTCTTCTCCGAGGGAGGGGTAAAAACCAGAGCCTTTCAGCAGCCTCTTAAGCTGTATCTGCACACACACACACACATCCTTGGCTTCCTCCTGGCTACAAAACCCCATAATTTGGATTCTGCTGTTTTTAATGCCATTGTAGCCCTTTTGAACGTTCCTTCCACCAAAACACAACCTCCGGTGTTGTCAGCACAGCCTGGTTGCTCTCTTCCTCCTCAACAAGGTAGGAGGGTTCCGGGTACATGTCAAATTATTTAGTTCTTTCTCCTTATTCACTTTCAGCTTCCAACCTGGGGCTCATTGCTGGGTGTGTGGTGGCCGTTGTTCTCCTGATTGCGGCCGTGACTGCAGGGTCCTGCGTCTACTTCAGTAAGTCAATTAGGGAGCGTGTTCGTTGGGCTGTTTGGTTGGAAGGGTGTGTTCTTCTGTGGCGTCTCCCTTCAGGGGGAGGATTGAGAGGAGTCCCATGGCGTTGGCTTGCCTGCTCTCTTCTTAACTCCGTCTGTCGATGCTTCTCATGTGCATCTCAGCTCTGCTTTCTTTCTGTGCTAACCTGAGATGCACCTCAGGCTTCTTCTAAAGCAGAAGGTGTCGACTGTGGTCCTCTAGATGTTGTTGAACTACAGCTCCCATCAGCCCTGGCTACCATGAACAGCTCCAAAGGATGATGCATGTTGGTGTTGAGCAATATCTGGAACAACTATGGCTGCCTGCCATAGTTTTGGAAAAAAGAAACAGGCAGGAGGTTTCCATGGGAGCCAATGGAATAGTTTGTGTCTCCCAGGGAAACCTTCCCTGCCTCCAGGGGTGGGGCTGGACGTCCTCTGGGAACATCCATCAGCTCTAATTCTGTCCAATTCTGTCCCTGCAGAGAAGCGCCAAGAAGGCTACAAGGCAACATCAAGTAAGGATTTCCTCTTTCTTTGCTTATATTCCAAGCCTCAGGCTAACGCTGAAGCTGTTGAACTACATCTCCCATCACCCCTGGCCATTTGTAGGAGGAGTTGCAAAGGATTATGGGGTGGGGCTGTTTTGGCAGCAGTCTTGCTGACCAATAGCCTGGGGGAAATGCCCCTTGAGGGGCCTCTCTCGGTTGTTTCCCAGGGCTGGTTTTCCACATCTTCCAGTGAAAACGATATTTTAAAAGAAATCAAATGGAGGAATTTAGGAATGAAAAGAGCAATCCCCCTCCTCGCCTCTGGTATTAAGGTGCAGCAAAGAGACATCATTGAAGGAACAGTTACTAGGTTGGTTCTGGAGTTGTGACTCACTGACAGCCGGAAGAGGGGCCTGTCCTGCTGCCTCGTAGGCTTGGAAGTCCGTCCTAGAATATCCGCCTGGTGCCACCGCTCACAAGTCCTTCAAATACCTCCCCCCTCCCCAATAACCTGCATCTGGTCTTTACCCCAGATCCACTTTTTCTTGATATTTTCTGCACAAGTTGCTTGTATCCGTGTCTTAGGGCTGTTGTATTCATCTTGGTGCATTTCAAGGGTGCTAACGACCATTCCTGTCATCCTTGACAATGTTGGCTGGGAGTTGGGACATCTGCAACCCGGGATATTGCGTGGCCATAAGATGAGAGCAAGGGAGAAGCTGCCGTCCTGGAACCTGCGACCTTCCTCTGTTTCTTTTGCCTCCACTTCTCTCCTTTTGGTTTCTGAACTAGGGGACATCCACTCAAACTGAGGGTTGGGAGAGTGAGAACAGGCAAAAGAAAATATTTTTTTACCCAGCATGTTGTTTATCTGTGGAACTCCCTGCCACAGGATGTGGTGATGGCACCTGGCCTGGATGCCTTCCTGGAGGAAAAGTCCATCACAGGTTACAAACCATAATGAGGAAGTGTAACCTCCAGGCTTAAAACCGGGGTACTTCAAGGGCCAGATGCAGGGGAGTGGTATCAGGAGACAGAAATCTAGTCTCATGCGCTCCCAGACGCATCTGGTGGGGCCACTGTGAGATCCAGGAAGCTGGACTAGATGGGCCTTTGGCGTGATCCAGCAGGGCTCTTCTTATGTTCTTATGTTTTCCCTGTCCTGAATGTTGGATTCCACAAACCTGGTTCCTTATCTTGTGCAGTGTCTCACCATGGATCTACAGAAGTAGACAAATTAAATTTTAAATGGTGTGTAGGAAATATTCTGCTAAAAGTATGGTGGCCCTGGGGTGGTGGAGAAACCTTACTTGCATTTCACCGGTTTATACTGGAGAAGCCATTTTCACAGTGCACTATATTCTGATTTCACTAAGAACTGTGGGATGGAGCATGGCGGCTGCAGAAAAAAGGGGCCCTGGGGGGTACACAGGGAGAAATGAAGCCTCTAATCAAGTGTAAGAAATTGGCAGTGGGCAGGTAGAATCCATCATGGTACTGTGCTGTTTTTAATTCAAGGCAGTGGTAGTGACCAATTTGAGAAGACAGGCACATTGCAGGCTCCTGCGAAAGACCTAAAAGATCTGTTTTATTGTAAAGTGGTTGGAAGTGGGATGCTGTTCGGCATTAGAAGCCCCGCAGGGCAGCTGAAAAGTTACTTTTGGGGGGTTTCTCTTCCAGATTTAGAGGTTTGATTTCTATCAATCATTTTTGTAGTTAAAGCACTGAGGTGTAGCACTCAGAGCACCGTGTGAAGATCCGTTTAGTTGCAGAGTGGGTGTGGAAGTGACGGATTAGAATTGTTTCTGAACACGCGAACTGCTGTTTTTAAAAAGTCTTGCTACCAGATAGGAATGTTAAAAGAAACCCAAAAAAAGCTTGTGAGAAAAGCTGGAGGCTGCCTGGTTGCCCCTTTGCCCACCTAGTTGCCCACTCGGTCTCCTGCCCACCCCTCAGGCAACTGTCCCCGTGCCCTCCCGCCCTCACTCTTTCCCTCTCCTCCCCATCTCTTTCTGTTCTCCCTCCTCCCTGTTGGAACCTCCTGACCAGAGAAGGATGAGCAGGTGGCTGCATTGGTGACGGCAGGGTGAGGATGGACACACTGCCACAGAAGTTTTGGATTTGGTCTAAAGTCCACATAGACCTAGAACAGGCCCCTGAGAACAAGGCTTGAGTAACACCCCTTTGCCCTCCCGCCCCATCTGTGGACATTGAATTCTTGGTCTTTTCCTTCTTTACAGCGAGCGACGGAGGTTCCAACAGCTCCAGCAGAGGTGAGTGTGATGGGTTCCCACCCCCAAAAGAGTAGGAAGCATCTCCCAGAGTTGGCTGGGGGGGAAAGAAAGGGGTGGTCTCCCCATGATTTCTGTGGCTTGAGGTCTCCCGGGGGAAAGAGGGGGGTCTTCCCCTGCCCTGTAGGATCCCCCCAGCCCCACTTTTGAGTGCAAGGCAGCCTCAGAAGGGGTTCCTTGCCTAAAGACCTTTGGGACGCCCATTAAGGGCAAGGGAACTGCCACGGAATGACCCATCATCCACCCTCTGAGGCCTGACCTCCTGAAGACGAAGCAGCCCCCAGGGTGTGTGTGGGTGTGTGGGTGTCACACAATCCAGGGAGAGATGCTGACTTGGTCTCCTCCTTTCTCTCCACGCAGGGAGCAACCCAACCAACCCAACCGTTTAGCATCCTCAGAAAGAGGTGAGTTGCAGAGGAGGGGATTTACAATCTATGGGGAGGAGGGGTTACAGATGCCAAGGCTTGAAGGTGGTGGAGAATCCACTTCCAGTCACTCTGAGGACAGATTTCCTCCTCCCTTCTCCCATTTCCCAAACACTGTCGACTCCAGGAAGACAGGAAGAGTTGAGGAAAGGAGGGACTGGATCTATAATATGAAGCAGGCACTGGCAGCTACAGCATATCACCCCAGTTCCCTCCTCTCTCTCTCTCTCTCGGGATAGTTTTCGTGGGTTGGCTGCCAGGCCTCACCTTTCCCAACTGCAACAGTCCTTGGCTGAGCTGTGGAAGGGGAACTGAGAGGAAGGAGTAAGGTGGTTACTTCACGTCCATTTTGTCTCTGCTAGTGTTGCGCTTAGGAGCAGTACAAAAAATTGTTACTTCACGTCCAACCCGCAACTACTGAAATTTTGTCTCGACCACGCCCTGGAAGGGATGCTAAGCGCAACAGTCCTGTACCTGGTGCTGGGGTAGGGTTTTCCCTTGTCACTCTTTGTTCCCGCTTTCTGTTCCAAGACAAGTAACGACTGTCAGGCAACAAAACATTTGTTTCAGAAAACTGTGTCCATTTTTTTGACTTTTCAGAACTAAAATATCAAAAAAGAATTTTTAAGCCCTCTAAAAAAAGGAAAAAGGGAACTAGACAAATTCAGTTCCCGCTTTCTGTTCCGAGATAAGACATCATGTACTAACGACTGTCACGCAACACAACATTTGTTTCTCTCAGAAAACTGCTTCCGGGTTTTTTTTTGTTTTTATTTTTCAGAAGCAAAATAATTTTAAGCCCCCCCCCCAAAAAAAGGAAAAAAGGAAGCTAGACAAATTCAGTGTTTGTCACGGTACAAGACCGTGAGATAACACTTGTCACGAGACAAGTTATCATGACCATGGCAACACTGAAACAGGGACAAAACCACGTGATCGCGACTAACGCTGTCACAGTAGAAAACTAGTCGCGGAACAAAGAAGGACGTGAAGTAACCCCCTTAAGAGTGGGCTGCACCCGGGATTCTGTCCTTGCTGGTCATTTCCTTCTTTGGATGGGGCGAAAGAGGGGGTTGTTTCCCCAAAGCAGGTGATCCTCCAACCCCACCTCAGGGAAGGACTGGCATGTCTGCTGGGAGGAGGCAGAAGAGGAAGCCATAAGGACAAGACTGATGTCCAGGGTGTATGCCAGAGTTCAGTTTGCCAACATATTCCAGACACAACTTAGACAAAAAACAGAGCTTGCTGCGTGTTTTAGCATCCTGAACCTCAAATCTGCAAAGACCCTTTTGCCACAGCCAAGGTTTAGAGAGGAACCCAAAGCCTTCCCTCTGCCTCGAAGGACCTGAAATGTCTCCAGTGACCTGTAATGTATCCCCCCCTTGCTAGGTCACATAACAAACCCCTCAGCATGCTATAGAATTTGATAACTTTCTTTGGTGGTTGGAGTGTCACAGCTAACATTTATCCCCGAATGGGTTGAATACCAGTGTGAACCAAATTATCTTGACAATCCTATCTTGAGTTAATATGAGTATATCAAGTCATACCAAGAAAGTATTCTGACGTACTTCATATCTGTGTGGTACGCCAGTTGATATCAGTGTAACATGTATATTGTATGAGGGATTGTGTATGGATGTTGTTTTTTAAGTTGTAGTTTTTGTGTATTGGGCATGAATGTTGGCAGGTGAGAGAGTGTCGGGCTGTGTGTGTGTGTGTGTGTGTGTTTGGTTTTATGTCAGTTTTAAATGAGTACAAGTGATCTGCGTGTGAATGTAGGAGTATGTGTATATGGATTTTTGTTCTTAAATGGTAGATTTTATGTCTTGGATTTTTATACTGGGGTGTGAGAATGAGCTGACTGGATGGCACTTTTTAATATTGTATTTTATACCATGACAATAAATTCTGTTCTGCTCTGTTTTATTCTATTCTATCCATTTATTTGCTCCTGCTTGGTTCACCGGGAATGTCAAGATGTGGTGATTAATCCGTGTAGTTTCCGGGCCAAAAACAGAGCTTCCAAATGTCCTCTTTGTAGGATCAGAACAAATCCCTGTTTGCACGGACTCCCACCCCAGATTCGGTGACCAACAAGAGACGAATCATTTCTCTCAATCGGTGGATGAGTTTTGCCCAATCCACCTTCAGCATCCAATCACAAAGATGCCCAGTGAAGACTGTACTTGTGTACAGTAAAGGCTGTTCACCCTCCAGTCCTGTACTTCCAACTCTTCCATCTTGGGAGGCATAGGCTGGGTTTATCTCCAGCTCTCCAAACGGTTTTGGGCTTGCTGATCTTTGCTTCACCCTTGATCTTCCTCTCTTTTCAGCCTAACTCAGGATCGGAACTTCCCCCAAAGGAAGCAGAACGAGGAAGACAGCCGCTCAGGATCCACAGGTTGCCTTTCGCTATCTGTAATTAATGTATATTTTTGGATTGCCAAGAGCCTGGCTTGAGGTGTGTGGCTGTGCTTTCTTAAAAAAGGCCTTGATAAACTGATAAGACCTTGTTCCAGGCTCCTGCCTGGGAAAGAGAGAGTCATTCAGAAGAGCTTTGACGAAGGAGGCCATTTTGCAGCTGAAGTAGACGGTTACTTCACGTCCTTCCTCGTGCTGAGGTGGACTTGCCTCCATGTTGAAATTGGATTTAGTCACGTGACCTAATCCCGGTGCTGCCCCTCTTTCTCTGTACTCACGGCCATGCTGATTGAAACCGGCAGCACTTTAACTGCACGTCCTTGAACACGAACCAGGGTGAACTGTTCCAGGAAGATTCTTGGCCGATAAGCGGGGAAAATGGATTGATTCATAAGGAGCTATAATTCCTGTCGATCGATACATCGAAATATCGATGTTCCCTCCCTCCTCAACAACAACAAAAAAGTAATGGCGCTAAGTATTCTCTCGATGCTGGTTAAGATTAACCGCACGTCCCGTGGGGAGCGGATCGAGAAGCGGATTAAAAGGATTCCCGAGGTCCAGGACGGGAATCTCTCATCCTGCTTGGAGCGCAGTTCAGGGGGCATGGTTGGGGCGACCTCGCATTGCCCCAAGAAGGACGTGAGGTTCCGTTACTTCTAACCGGTCCCAAGTGGAGCCGCGAAGAGCAGCGAGAGGGATGTGAAGTATCAGCCAGAAGACCTTTGATGAAGGAGGCCATTTTGCAGCTGAAATAAAAACTCCAGGCCTGCCATTTGATGAACAAAATAGGTAGTGATTGGTGTGGTTTAAAATGGACGAATCTGCCGTTGTAATGAGTTCCAATATAGGAGAACGCCAGAATGTTGATTGCTCACTTGATCAGTTAGTCAGTCCCTCAGAGCTGTTAATTCACCCGCTTTGTCTAACAGAGATGATGAGAAGAACTGTATTTCTGAATTAAAAATAGCACTGCTTTCACCTGATTTGTATAGATGTCACGGAAGGCACCAGCTTGAAAGATGTCTTCTGTCTTTGTAGGATGATGTTATGGCTTCTGTACCTGTTTGCACTTAAATTCCTAACATGGGGGGGAGGGAGGGATCACATTTTCTGTTCTTTTCAATGGGTCACATTTCTGAAGTATCTTCTAGCAAGTTTCCACAGGGTGCCTTTGTTCTCATAATTGGCTGCGAACACTTGGAATTTCTCTGATCATGGCTGTAAGGTTTCTTTTCTACATTTGTCTTAGCGGGTATATCTGGGTGTCAATAAAGGCTTTTGTTTTCCCATCTCGTGTGTCACTGTTCCTTCTTTGAGCCTGAGAAGTCCTTCTTGGCCCAGTCCTGGCCCTTGTTGAGGTGGGGAAGATGAGGGTTCAGGAAGATGAGGATGACTTGGGTGGGTTAAGAACATAAGAACATAAGAAGAGCCATGCTGGATCAGGCCAAAGGCCCATCTAGTCCAGCTTCCTGTATCTCACAGCGGCCCCACCAGATGCGTTTGGGAGTGCATGAGACTAGATATCTGTCTCCTGATACCACTCCCCTGCATCTGGCCCTTGAAGTACCCTGGTTTAAAGCCTAGAGATTACACATCTCCATCATGGTTTGTAACCCGTGATGGACTTTTCCTCTAGGAATCTGTCCAATCCCCTTTTGAAGGCATCCAGGCCAGATGCCATCACCACATCCTGTGGCAGGGAGTTCCATAGACTTACAACACGCTGGGTGAAAAAATATTTTCTTTTGTCAGTTCTTACTCTCCCAGCACTCAATTTGAGTGTATGTCCCCTAGTTCTGGTATTTTGAGAGAGGGAGAAGAGCTTCCCTCTATCCACTTTACTCATACCCTGCATTATTTTGTATGTCTCAATCATATCCCCCCTCAAGCGCCTTTTTTCCAGACTAAAGAGGCCCAATTGTTTTAGCCTTTCTTCATAAGGGAGGTGCCCCAGCCCAGTAATCATTTTAGTCGCTCTCTTCTGCACCTTTTCCAGTTCCACTATGTCTTTCTTGAGATGCAGTGACCAGAATTGTACACAATACTCCAGGTGGGGCCTTACTATTGTTTTATATAACGGCATTATAATGTTGGCTGTTTTATTTTCAATCCCCTTTTTGATAATCCCTAGCATGGAATTGGCCTTCTTCACTGCTGCCACACATTGGGGAGACACCTTCATGGAGCTGTCCACCAACACACCAAGATCTCTTTCCTGATCCGTCACGGATAACTCAGAGCCCATGAGTTGATAGATGAAGTTTGGATTTTTTGCCCCAATATGCATTACTTTACATTTGGTTACATTAAAACGCATTTGCCATTTCTCAGCCCACTCCCCCAGTTTGGAGAGATCCTTCTGGAGCTCTTCACAATCTTCTCTGGTTTTTACCACATGGAAAAGTTTTGTGTCATCTGCAAACTTGGCCACCTCACTGTTTATATCCCTGTCTCCAGGTCATTTATGAACAGATTGAAAAGCACCGGTCCCAGGACCGAGCCCTGGGGCACACCGCTTTTCACTTCTCTCCATTGTGAAAATTTCCCATTGACACCTACTCTTTGTTTCGGGATCTCAACCAGTTCTCTCAATCCATAAGAGGACCTGCCCTCTTATCCCCTGACTATGCAATTTTCTCAGCAGCCTTTGGTGAGGGACTGTGTCAAAAGCCTTTTGAAAATCCAGATAGACTATATCCACCGGTTCACCCAAATCCACGTGCCTGTTGACCTTTTCAAAAAATTCTAAAAGGTTTGTAAGACAAGATTTACCCTTACAGAAGCCATGCTGATTTTCTCTCAGCAAGGTTTGTTCTTTTATGTGTTTTAAGATTTTCTCTTGGATGAGGCCTTCCACCATCTTCCCTGGGACAGATGTAAGGCTAACCGGCCTGTAGTTTCCTGGGTCCCCCCTCCTTCCTTTTTTAAAAATTGGTGTGACATCTGCTATCCTCCAGTCCTCCGGCACTGTGGCCGTTTTAAGAGACAAGTTGCATATAACCGTTAAGAGATCTGCAATTTCATTTCTCAGTTCCCTAATAACCCTTGGGTGGATGCCATCTGGGCCCGGTGACTTGTTAATCCTCAATTTATCAATTAGTCCTAAAACCTCCTCTCTTTTAACCTGTATTTGATTTAATTCTTTAGTCAAGAGGGGCGGCTCAGGCAGCGGAATCCGCTCAAGGTCCTCTGTCGTGAAGACAGACGCAAAGAACTCGTTCAATTTCTCTGCAATGTCCAAGTCCTCCTTAACCTCCCCTTTTTCCTCCCTCACCATCCAGAGGCCCAATTGGTTCTCTGGCAGGTTTTCTACTTCTAACATATTTAAAGAAGCTTTTATTATTACCCTTTATATTGCTAGCCATGCGTTCCTCAAAGTCTTTCTTTGCCTCCCTTATCATCTTTTTACATTTCTTTTGCCAGAGTTTGTGTTCCTTTTTATTTTCCTCATTTGGGGAGGATTTCCATTTACAGAAGGACCTCTCCTTGTGCTTTAGAGCCTCTCTAACTCCACTCGTTAACCATGCCGGTGTCCTCTTGGACTTAAATGAGCTCTTCTTTCTTTGTGGTATGCACTTGTGCTGGGCCTCTATTATTGTTGTTTTAAACAGGCTCCATGCACACTGAAGAGATTGGATTCTTCTAACCCTCCCCTTCAGTTTCTCTCTAACTAGTTTCCTCATCTGAGGGAAGTTTGCCCTTCGAAAATCAAGGGTTTTTATGTCTGATTTGGTTGACATTCTTCCTCCGACATGCATGGCAAAGGTAATTGCAGCATGGTCACTGTTCCCCAGAGGCTCAGTGACATTCACATCCCTGACGAGGTCCTGAGTATCACACAATATTAGATCTAGAGTTTCCTGTTCTCGGGTGGGCTCCATGACAAGTTGCTCTAAGGCACAGTCATTCAGCAAGTCGAGAAACCCAGTTTCTCTTTCTTGCCCAGAGCTCGCATTGGCCCAGTCAATGTGGGGATAATTAAAGTCCCCCATGATTACTATCCTATCCCTCTTAGCCACCTCCATGATTTCTCTCCTCATTTCAAGGTCCCCCTCAAGTTTTTGATCTGGTGGACGATAGAATACTCCAACTATCACATCACTCTTTGGACCTGGTAGTTTAACCCACAGTGATTCTATGGCGGAGTCAGACCCTCTGTCAATCTCCATTCTGCTGGATTTTATGCCTTCTTTGACATAGATGGCCACTCCTCCTCCAACCTGCCCCTCTCTATCCCTTCTATAGAGTTTATAGCCTGGGATTGCTGTTTCCCACTGGTTCTCCACATTCCACCAGGTTTCTGTTATGGCTATTATATCAATGTTATCCCTAGCTGCCAGATGTTCAAGTTCTCCCATCTTTGCTCGGAGGCTTCGAGCATTGGCGTAGAAGCACTTGTACAGTGGGTCCCGCAACAGCTGCTGCCTTGTTTTTCTCCCCCCACAGCTTTTATTTTCAGTAGACGAACTGTCACATTCTGCTATTCTGCCAGTGTTAATACTTGCTATGTCATCTCTATGTGATTCTCTACCCTCTCCAACCTCATTCCCCGAGGATGAGGTGTTCCGAACCGGATGCCACCCAGCTCCTGTCGGCTTTCCCCCAGTTATCAGTTTAAAAGCTGCTCTGCTGCCTTTTTGAGGTTGAGTGCCAGCAATCTGGTCCCATCATGATTCAAGTGCAACCCATCCCTCCTGAACAGGTTTGGCTTGTCCCAAAATGTTCTCCAGTTCCTGACAAATCTAAAGCCCTCCTCTCGACACCATCGCCTCATCCACGCATTGAGGCTTCTGAGTTCTGCCTGCCTGGCGGGACCTGCACGAGGAACAGGTAGCACTTCTGAAAATGCTACCTTGGAAGCCCGGGACTTCAATCTTCTACCTAGCAACCTGAATTTGGCTTCCAAGACTGACCGCTTGGCCTTCCCGACATCGTTGGTACCGACGTGTACCATGATCACTGGCTCCTTCCCAGTTCTCTCTAACAAGCTATCTATATTTCTGGTGATGTCTGCAACCTTTGCACCCGGCAGGCAAGTGACCATCCGGTTATCATGCTCCTCACAAATCCATCCCTCCGTATTTCTAATGATAGAATCCCCTAGCACAATGAGCTTCTCTCCTGCAGCCTGGTCATCAACATGTACCTGATCTTGTATCTCATCAATAGTGATGAGGGAGAGATCCTCCGGTGGAACCACTTCTTCCTCTATGTGTGCCTCATGAGGTGTGCTGCGGGAAAGAGCTTCAAATTGATTGTGCAAGATGAGACTCTCTGAGCGATGCCTTGGCCTTCTACTCCTTTGAGTCACATTCCTCCACCCATCCACCTCCTGAGTTGGGGGAGTGACTTCCTCCTCTGAAGTGTGCCCTGTCTCTTCTTGGACCTGGATAGTCTCTTCCGCTCTGTCCAGGAACTGCTCAAGCTCCTTAATATGTTGCTGGTCCACTATGCGAGCCTCTAGCTGCTGGACCTTCTCTTCCACCATCCCTCTTCTTGTATCCTCCCTCGGTTTGTGAGATTCAAACCCACCTTAATTATTCTGTTGGTTGGTTTACAAGGAATTAGGTGGCTACACATGGCACCCTCCAGGATGCTGGGTACTCATTTTGCTGACCTTGGAAGTATGGAAGGCTGAGTGAACCTTGAGCCAGGCCCCTGGGAATGAACCCCAGAACATGAGCATGCTTCAGAAATGTGACCCAATGAATAAAGTAATATTGGGGCAAAAAAACCAAACTTTATCAACTCATGGGCTGACAGATCAGGAAAGAGATATTGGTGAGTTGGTGGCCAGCTCCATGAAGGTGTCTACCCAATGTGTGGCAGCAGTGAAGAAGGCCGATTCCATGCTTGAGATTATTAAAAGGGGGGTTGAAAATAAAACAGCCAACATTATAATGCCATTATAGAAAACGATAGTAAGGCCCCACCTGGAGTATTGTGTACAATTCTGGTCTCCACATCTCAAAAAAGACATAGTGGAACTGGAGAAGGTGCAGAAGAGAGCGACTAAAAATGATTAATGGGCTGGGGCATCTCCCATATGAGGAAAGGCTAAAACATTTGTGGCTCTTTAGTCTGGAAAAAAGGCACCTGAGGGGGGATATGATTGAAACGTACAAAATAATGCAGGGCATGAGTAAAGTGGACAGAGGGACGCTCTTCTCCCTCACAAAACACCAGAACTAGGGTATATACACTCAAATTGTGGGCTGGGAGAGTAAGAACAGACAAAAGAAAATATTTTTTCACCCAGCGCATTGTTAGTCTGTGAAACTCCCTGCCACAGGATGTGGTGATGGCATCTGGCCTGGATGCCTTCAAAAGGGGATTGGACAGATTCCTGGAGGAAAAGTCCATCACAGGTTGCTAACCATGATGGAGATGTGTAATTTGCAGGTTTAAAACCGGGGTACTTCAAGGGCCAGATGCAGGGGAGTGGTATTGAGATACAGAGATCTAGTCTCGTGCGCTCCCAAACGCATCTGGTGGGGCCACTGTGAGATCCAGGAAGCTGGACTAGATGGGCCTTTGGCCTGATCCAGCTTTGCGCTTACGTTCTTAGGTCGAAGTAGGCTGGTTGAGGGCCTTGTATTGTGTCTGTCAGGATTTGGTCATGTGTGTATTTGGTCATGGTCAAGGAAGTCTTTCATTTGTTTTTAAAAATAATTCCACTTGATATTTGACCATTGGGCCTGTAGTTAGGAGTGGTAAAATTTCAAGTTGGACAATGGGCTCTCAGCTTCCTCTGTGGAGTTCGCCTTGTCCATGACAACCACAGCACCGCCCTTATCTACCTCTTTGATGACAATGTTGGGGTTGTTTTTGAGGCAATGTATGGCTTCACACTCTGTCCATCTTAGATTGTATAGTCATTCGTGTCCCTCTCTGGGCATGGTGGTGGAAGAAACTTGATATGGAAGTCCAAATCCTTGTTCCAGTCTTCAGGATCAGTCGTGTAGCATTCTTCTCTCTGTGGTGTTTGGAGGAAGTGTGTGTCTGTGTGTTGGTCGATTGTTCCTCCTCATGCTGTGGAGATGCTTCCTCCTCATGTTGTGAGACATGAGGCATAGCTTGTGTGTAGCTGTCCTGGTCATAGTCATGGTTGTGGAAATATTATTTTGGTCAGTCTGTGGGAAAAGGCTTCCAAATCACAACAAGATCTGGAGGCGGTCTTGGAATGGACCAGGACCAACCGGCTCAAGCTGAACCCGGAGAAGACTGAGGTTCTGTTCTTCGGGGCGCCCTCGTCTGTGTACAATGCCCCCCTCCCTAGACTGGTGGGGTTTTTTCCTCCAACCTACGGACAGGGCCAGGAATCTGGGTGTGGTCCTGGATTCAGCCCTCTCCCTGGAAGCCCAGGTGACAGCAGTCTCCAGGGCCGCTTTTATCCATCTCCGCAGGATTGCCCAGATCCGACAGTACCTCGATGAGTCCTCCCTGAGGACAGTGGTGCAGGCCCTCGTGATTTCGAGGATCGACTATTGCAATGCTCTCTACGTGGGGTTGCCCTTGACCCTTGTCTGGAGGCTCCAGCGGGTGCAGAATGCGGTGGCCAGACTGCTGGTAGGTGCTCGTAGATTCGAGCACATCACCCCAGCTCTGGCCTGCCTGCATTGGCTACCTGTTGTCCTCTGGATTAGGTTCAAGGTCTTGGTTTTGATTTTCAAAACCCTCCACGGCTTGGGACCAGAGTACCTGTCGGAGCGTATCTCCCAGAGGTCAACTGGGGTCAGGCCCACGAGAATGGCACAGGCGCGGTCATTTAGGGTGGCCACACCCAGGGAGGCGGGGAAATTGTTCACGCGTAACTGAGCCTTCTGTGGTGGGCCCTATGCTGTGGAACCATCTCCCTAGTGAGTTGCGCCTAGCACAGTCCCTTCCCACCTTTAAAAGGGCTTTGAAAACACACCTGTTTAAAGAGGCATATGGCGACCTTTTTACTTAATTTTTTTTAATCCTCTTTTTGCCGCCTGTGGAGGGTATTGTCCCTCCTTGTTTTATTGGTACTCTTGCCTTTTTTGTTTTATTTTCTGTTTTCTTGTTTTGACTGTAAATATCCGGAAGATAAATATAACAAACAAACAAATAAATAATAAGAGTTCTATCATTGGTATCAGCGTAGTGAGACAAAAACTTTTATACTTGGCTCAGTGTGTGGCTGGAGTGGTTTGAAATGGGATTGTGTAAGTTTGTGGTGTCCTTGTTGTGGATAACATCCTAATCTCTTTTAGAAGGGACAAAGAGAGAGGATAGGATTGCAGCTTGAGACTGTTGAGATAATACCTCCTTGAATTTAGATGAGGATATTGAAGGACCTGGCTGACGAGATAGCAGGACCACTCTTATTTTCTTGAAATCATTCAAGGAACATTGATGGGAACCCTTCTTTTGGGGGCCATAGTTACAGTCTGTGTTATATCAAGGCAAACATGGATTCTGCATCTCCCTCCACCCCCACCAAGCAGGGTGTGTGTGTGGAACAGTACAAAGTTCAAATATTATTTTGTCATTTTGCCACACAGACACACGCAGCACGGCACCTGGGACACATGCCCCCCCCGCCTCCCCTAGTTGCGGTCCTGCCCCTTTTAACAAGCTGGAATTAGGGCTGTGTGTATGTGTGTGTGTCTACTGCATAACATAACTGCCTCATTATTGTCCCTCATTATTGTAAGCTGCCTTGGGGCCTTTTCCAAGGAGAAAGGCAGGGTAAAAATACTCTAAATAAATGCAAATATGCCACAAACTGGAACAGAAAGAAGAACACTGGGAGCCGAAGCAGTAACTTGGCGTAGGGACATCTGCCATCTCCCACAAACTCCAGTCTTGCAGTCCTTGAGTTGTCAAGAATGAGCAGTCCACAGCAGAAGCTTAAGAAGGCAGAAAACCATGGTGCAACAAGATGTTAATGTAGGAATTTCACTTAATTTTGATGAGGGTTTTTTCTTCTGACTTCATGATGGACACCTAAGAGTGTGCTGGTCCAGCCTTTTCCTATTAATTTTAAGTATATTTTCTTCAGCTAGCAGTCCTGTTTGTTTATTTGTGTGTTTAGATAGCATTTTCGCTATCTTAAAGTGATGATAATGATTATTCTGCAAGAGACAACCTGCCTCTCCCTCTGGAACTGCAGACTGCCTAGTGTGGATTCTTTCTCAGGGATTCCCTCACTCTCTTTTAGCTCTCATTCCTTGTGTTCCTCCAACCAATGACAACACTGTGTGCCTGAGCTGTGTGGGTGCGTGAAAATACCAACAAGAAGGCCTCTTGACTCGCTCAAGCCCTTCTCTGGCTCCTGTGATTTCTCGGAAATCACCTGATTTCTTTTTAAAACAAATACTGCTCTCCAGCAGGGAGCAGTAGAGGACCAGGCAGAACAGCCATCACGGGTATACTGTACTGTAGTTAGAAATTGCTTCAGGACAGTGGTGTCGAACCTTTGGCACTCGAGATGTTTTAGACCACAACTCCCAGAATTCCAAGACTGTATTGCCAATGGCAGAGGACTGTGGGAGTTGTGGTCCAAAACATCTGGAGTGCCAAAGATTCGCCACCACTGCTTCAGGATGAATGGGGTTGCAGGAAGGTTCCGGAAGAGAAAACTTCCTTTTCCTCTATCTCCCCCTTTTCTTTCACCCCGCCTCTCCTTCACTCGCAACTCTTTCCCTCCCCATCTTTTTCTATGTGTGATTAATTCTGCCACTTTGTAATAAAGCCAAAAAGCTTGATGCCTAGATCAATCAAGGACTGATGGAAATGAAGAGCATCTCCGCTGGAAAGCCAAACGGGGTCTTTTGATTGCGTTTAAGCAGCAAAACCAGAATCACGGTTTCTGCCCAAGGCTGGAAGGAACACCTGCCACCACAACCGCACACAGGATGTGGCTTTTTTCATCCTCACAACTCCTTGCTTCAAGGGAGTGAGGCCTGTGGGTGGGTGTTTGAGGCACCTGCCCTCAGCGTAAAAGGGGAGAAAACCTGCCAGTCTGTTTTCAGCCTGGCCTGGGACAGTCTTTTTGCACGGATGCTGGGATATTTTCTTAATTGTTCTCAAGCCAACCAGCATAACTTATGCTCGGTTGCAGGTTTTGGTTTTCTGGCTTTGTCTCTGTCCAGACTGGCCCCTGCTTCTCTATTTGCATGTACAGTGGTACCTTGTATAAAGGAATGAATTCGTTCCAAATGAAATTCTGTTAAGCAAATTTTTCCTTCATACTAAGTTCCCATAGGAATGCATTGAAAACAAAGTAATCTGTAATCTCGACCATTTTTATGTTGTACGGATTCACCCCATAGGCCATTGGTGTCCAAACTTTGGCCCTCCAGATGTTTAGGACCACAATTCCCACAGTCCTTTGTCATTGACAATACAGGCTTGGAATTCTGGGAGTTGTGGTCCAAAAACCTCTGGAGGATCGAAGTTTAGACACTCCTGTCATTCTGCGATTCTGTTAAGCAAATTTCCCGTATCTCCAGAACTTTTTATGTTGTACA
Source organism: Phrynocephalus guinanensis (assembly GCA_037367245.1). NCBI lineage: Eukaryota > Metazoa > Chordata > Lepidosauria > Squamata > Agamidae > Phrynocephalus > Phrynocephalus guinanensis. The sequence continues at coordinate 6,596,918 of CM074744.1, read as the reverse complement.
GATTTTATGTTATACAAACTGTTTCTTATACAAGGGTCCACTGTACATGTGCATGCATATGTGATAGACACTCTTCCACCTGCCCCTTGCCAACATTGGTGGCTGTGCCTTCTGCCCTACCAACCTCAAAGGGTGCCAGCTGCCCATAGAGACCTATGTGGTTGGAAGAAATCCCACCCGTACACCAAAAGAGTTTCACTGCCTCAATGAAAAGGAGGGGGGGGCAATACATGTAGGGTATTTGTAAGAAGGCACTTGGTGGTGCCTTGTATGGTCCCCCTGAAAGCAGCTGAATGTGAGATGGGTAAGAGAAGGTCCCAGAGGGGTCGAGGGAGCTTCCAGTCAAGTGGCAGAAGGCGGATGCCTAAGAAACTCAAAGACAAGGTGAAAGAAGGGGGAGAATGAGGGAGAAACAAGTGCGTTGGAAATAGCTGCATCCATTTTAACCATAACCATTGTTTAAAACAAGCCTTTGAAAAATTATAATATATTATGGGCTTAAGAGAAGAAGTCAGAGCAAAGTTGGCAGTTTTGCAGGAAGCACACAGGGTCTTTGGCTGCTTTTACACGACCCCTAAAATCCGAGGCAAAGGGCTCCCAAATGCGGAACTTAAAATTGTTTTCCCACCAGCTGCGGACTTTAAACAAAATAAAGTACGACCACGACCACCTAAGCACACCCCAGCGCACTTTAGAAGTACCTGGTATCCGGAGGTAAAAAAATTCCCAATGCGGATTGTAAAGCTGTGGACGCCGGGCTCTCCTCGCCTTGTTTTTTTGTCCCCGCTGCCCCTTTAAGAGACAGGAATCCCTGAACGCAGGCGGAGGTAAGCCTGCATTTTTTTCTCCCTCCCCTCATCGCTGACAAGAGCAATGGAGTGCAGAAGAGTGGGAACACAGGAAGAGGAACAAACCCCAGGATCTCTGGTCTAAATTTAAGTTGCCAGCGGATTTTAGAGGTTGTGTAAAAGTGGGTTACAGGGGTTACAAAGAGGTTACAAAAGGAATTAAAATGGGGCTGGAGTAAAGCTGGAGAATGAATTTTGAGAAACCCCATGGCAGAAAAGAAACGTTTTGTGTAGGCCATGAAGTTTGGTGGATCTGTTGGTAGATAATTGGGGTCAAAGGCTTTGCTGTAAACTATGTTGCTCGTTAGGTGTTTTTTGTGTTGATCGCACGCCAAGCGCTACAGTGGCTTTCGGTTTCAGCCTTTGCTGCCTGGCCTCACCCCCAACAACACTCTGTTCTAAAGGAAGGGAGATTACGAGGGGAGGCTGTCCTGGCTTGCCTTCTGGCAAGGGAAACCATTTTGTGCAGGCTGGCTCTGTCACGCTTATGGGAAGAGCACAAAATGGCCGCCTCTGGCTTCAAACAGGTGAGCCAGTCCGTCCTGTTTCCAGCCGCTGAAGCATCACATTCAGCCCAGAGGAATCTGACTTTTTAAAAAATAGGACAGCTTCCCAGATGTTTGCCAGCTGTTTAGAAGAGAAAATGTAATCAGATACAGTTTTTCATGCATGCATCAAATGCTGACGGGGTTTCTGCCCCACAGATATTAAAAATACAGAAACACTACCACCTCCTTGGTCTTTAAACAAGTTACAGTAAAAACAACATATTTCCTGTTTCGATAATGGCTGCCTGACAATATTGTATTTCCAAAAGAAAGAAACAAGAAGGAATAAATTTATTATGTCAAAAAGGAGAAACGTTTTCCTATTGCTGCAAGATGTTTAAAGGAGAATTTTGAAGGCCCTTTTATTGGATGTTTTCTAAGAAAGCGATATTTTTCAGTGAGAATGTGGCTGCCTGTAGGGGAAAGTGCAGCCTCTCTTTTGTCCTGCAACCACGGGATTTCTCTGGAAAATCCACAAAGTCAGACGTTTTAGCTGGGTCTGAGGTTGATGGGGTTGTCAACAGACATCTCTGAGTGTTAAACACACCCTTTGTAACATAGAAGCAGTAGGCTGGACACATTTTTGTGAAATGCACAAAACTCCTTAGATTAAAAAGGTGCTGTGTATGTTATCAGGGAAGGACCAATGAAGCTGTTTGGATGAGCAGCGAAACATTTCTATCTCTCAAAAAGAAGTCCAGTAGCCATGACACAACTTCCAGATAAACTCACCTGGATGACTGAGAATCTTCACAGACACAGGGAAGAGCAGTGTTTCCTCTCCCCGTGTTTTTTTCAGAAATGGCAGGTTTCAGCTTCCAGCTGCCTGACGCTCAGCTTTGGCTTCCAAATTTGCAGCATGCTGATGAAAGTGGGATGAGGGCCAAAAGTTGAGCAGCCCAGGGTGTGAGCTTTGCTCAGGGGTCATTACTTACAGCCACACCAATCAAGAATGCCTCAGGTTCCACCACCCATGATCAGAGGACGTCAGGTTAAGAGTAGCTCTGGAAGCCAGTTGCTGTGCCCCTAATATAAACTATACAAGCTAAATAAATAAATAAATAAATAAATATTGCAGTCTGAGGGAGAGGCCAGCCTTCGGGGAGACAGCCCTGCCATCAGCACCTTCTCTTCAACGGTTGATTGTTTTAATAAATTGTGTGGACATGGAATAATCTTCCTTTACCTCTGAATCTGCATTTCTGAAAGAGGAAAGTAAATCCGTTGCTGTTTCCTGCAACCTCCCCCTTCTGCTGGCACAGAGGGATTGTCAGGAAAATAAAAAAGCATTTGTTAAAGCAACTGCCTATTTATGATCAAGATGATGATGATGATGATTAAATACTACTACTACTACTACTACTACTACTACTACTACTACTACTACTACTAATAATAATAATAATAATAATAATAATAATAATAATAATAATAATAATAATAATAATAATAATTTGAAAATGCTCCCCGCCACTGCTTCCCATGGCCAATAGATTCTAGGAAGCAGCTTTTTCCTCGATAAAGCCCACTTTTCCTTCGTTGCCCCCCCCCCCCAAATCTTCTCTTCCCGCCTGCATGTTCGGGTCCCGGCCTTCCTCCTCTCTCCCCCTCCAACCTCGTCCCCCACCAGCGGAGTCGCTTCGAGGGGGATTCCCGGGAAAACTGGCACAATCCCACTTTCGCTTTCGTTTTCCAGCCCTCTAAATGCTGTTGCTCGCTTGCGATGGGTGTCCTGGATAGCAACCGCTGACGACACGGGGACTCTTTTTTCTCCTATTGGCCAAGCGTTTTCCCGTCCGCCAATCCTGGCTGCCCGGGTCCGGGAGTGGGGCGGGTGTCCCGTCGAGTTGCCTCTCAGTGCGCGGAGCGCCGCCGACGGGAGCGGATTCACGGCTGGGGTTGCTCCGGGTTCTATATAATTATCCGCAGCGGCCGGAGGGACAGCGGGATCCCCGCGGGGGTTGGGCTACCTCGAAATGGGGTGGCCTCGGGCGTCCCTTTCCCTGCTGGCGGCGCTGTCCGCTCTTTTGCTGGACTGCAAGGGTGAGTCCCTTCGGGGGTCGGAGGAGAGGGGGAAAGAGAGACCCACCGAAGCGGGGCCGAAGTCTGATGGGGCGAAGGATCCCCCCCCCCCATGACAAACCCACCTACCCCTCTTTCCTGGTCCTCTTTCCCAGTGATTCCCCCCCTCTTTTTTTGTCCTTGTTGGGTTAAAAATGTCTTTGGGTTTCGACTGATTAGCCTGTTTATTTACTGTTTTAATTGTGATTTCTTGTATTGTGTTTATGTTTGCAAACCGCCCTCAAAATTCTCAGTTGCGATGAGTGTCCTGGATAGATACCGCCTTTCTGCTAGAATTATCTTGGGTTGGAAAAGTGTGTGGGTGGGGGGGCGGTGTCTTATAATTGGGAGCGTCTTTTAGATGGAAAAATAGGGTAGTTAAATCCACTTCTATAAAACCTCTGTGGTTGGTGTCAGTAGTAGAAAAAAACGTAATGTGCTTATTTTGTGTTTATTTTAAATTATGGATTTATACTCAAAGTTCCGTTGCAGTTTACACTTTATTGTATTGTATTTTTGTTTTCATTGCTGGATTACGACAAAGGTGGGGCACGGAGACATGCGTGGTTCTCAAGACAGGTGGGTGGGTGGGTCACAATTCAGTTTGAAACACAGCAGCCTCTTTCGCTGCCCTGGAAGGTCCATCTCACAGTTGGGACCCCTGATGGCATGAATATAAAGACTTCATGTCAAAATCATGACCAAAGTTTCTGCTAAAGCGCAGGCACACACTCCTCAGTCCTGCTTCGTGGAGCATTAGTTAAATGCCTGTACTGCAGGAGGTAAAACTGTGCTCACGACTTGGGGTTCAGTCCCAGGTAGCAGGCTCAAGGTTCACTCAGCCTCCCACCCTTCCGATGTTGGTAAAATGAGTACATAGCTAGCGGGGGGGGGATGTGTAGCCTGCATATTGTAATTAAAATTGTAAACCACCTAGAGCGGGGGTCTGCAACCTACGGTTCCTGAGCCGCATGCGGCTCTTTGGAACATTTGCCGCGGCTCCGGGAGGGTTCAGAAATTTCAATACAAAGGCGCCGAATCTCGCGAGGACAGCCCGTCCCACAAGGCGGCGCGAAGCCAAGCGCGGCCACACTCTCAGCGCGCTCCCTCTTCTTCAGAGCAAGAGAGAGAGAGAGGGAGGCGTGGTGGAAAGTGCCCGCCGAACGGCAGCCTTTTTTCTTTTTTTTTAACTTCAAGAAAACCTCCCAGATCTGGATTGTTGCCTCCCCCCCCCCCCCGAGAAAAAAAGACGGGAGGAGAAAACCCTCCTTCCTTCCTTCCTTCCTTCTCCCCTTCCCCTTCCTTTCTTGCTTGGGTGTTTGGTGGGAGGGGGAAGAAGCGACGTGTGTGTGTGTGTGTTGTGTGTGTGTGTGGTGGGGGGCAGCGTTTAGACGGGACGGTTCAACGTGGAGGAAGAGAAAACCCTCCTTCCTTCCCCCCTTCCCCTTCCAAGCACTGCACATGTGCAGTTGGCATCTCTCTCTCTCTCTCTCTCTCTCTCCTTTTGCTTCGCTACAGCCCCCCCCCAAAAAAAACTACGGCTTTGCATTAACTTCCCGGGATGAAGCTCCAAAAACGCGGGGGAGCGGGTGCACGCGCGGCGTGTCTCCACAAAAGAGAGAGAGAGAGAGAGAGAGATTAGAAATTCCCCTCCTCCCTCCTGTACTATTTTTTTGGAAGATTTTTAAAAACTGCCCTCCCCAAAAAAAGTGGAAGCGGTGTGGGCACGACGCACTCGGGCTGCGCTTCCCTCCTCCATGGAGGGTGGGGGCGAGAGGAGGAGGAGGAGGAGGGAGAGATGGAGTGTGTGTGTGGTGGTGGTGGGGAGAGTCAGACCATGGCTGCAGGATCCGGGCAGAAGGCAGCGAGGGCAGAATGGGAACCTCAATAAAGGCGGCGTGGGGAGGGGGCCACGGCTAGTCTTCTCTCTCCCCACTAGAGATGGGCACGACTTAGCGGTATTCCCGTTTCCGTTTCCGTTACTCGTTTCCGTTACTCTACGGAAACGGTAACGAGAATTACTCCGCCAGACTTCGAGCTCGAACCGACGAACGACCAATTTTGGTCTGATTTGTCGTGCTCGTTCCTTGCATCGCGCGATGCCACGCGGCACAGAAAAAAAGTTTTTAAAAGTTAAAAAACCCGGTTCCCGGCCAAAAAGCAGGCGGAAAAATGCCTGCTGTGCCTCAGGGCACCTACCAGAGAGGTTGTTTCTGGAGGTCCCCGGCCTCCCCCCCCATCCCCCGTCCTGGGCTGCTCTGGTGGGACTCGCCGCAGGCTCGCAGGCAGCCAGCAAAAAGCCCAGTCTCGCCGGCCGCCGGCCGCCGCAATTAAAGCACAAGCAAGCGGCACGGACGGCACAGGAAAAAACTTTTAAACTCTCCCCCCACCCATTCCCGGGCCAAAAAAGCAGGCGGAAAAATGCCTGCTTGACTAAGGGCGCAGGGCACCTACCGGAGGGGTGGTTTCTGGAGGGGGGGTCCCGCCTCCCCCCCCCCCCCCCCCGTCCTGGGCAGCCGGACTCGAGTCGCCATGCCATGCGGTGCGGGCGGGGGATCCAAAATGGGGCGGCGAACGCAATATTGTTTTTGAAATCGTGGTCCAAAAACACACAAGCACAACAGAAAGAAACACGCGAAAATTTATAAACTGCCAGATTTTTCACAGTAGCAGTGGGTTTTTTCTTGCAACAAAATGTCTCTCCTCTCCTCCTCTGTCCTCCATTGATTTTATTTTATTTTATTTTTTTTACACCTGCGCAATGATGGGCTGGCCAAGTGGCCAGCCATGTGGGAGTGGACGACCATGCAAATTTTTGGAGCCATCCCACCAGTCGCATGGCCACTTGGCCATGGAGACTTCTGGGATGTGCCAAAAAGCCCCCTAAAACCTGCCCTAGCCCCCCTAACCCTAACCCTAACCCTTGACTCCGTACCCATACGTCACAGACTGTCTTCTTAGTGGGTCAGAGAGGCACCCAGAGGTGCAACCCACTAGCCCACCGTAACCTTGCCCGTCACTAGCCTAACCCTAGCCCTTGCACTAAGCCACCTTAAAGCCAGATCTACTTGCTTGCATTGCACTACACGCAGCAAGTACAATTCCCTTCTGTGTGAGACATGGTGGTGCGAGAGCCTTGTCCCTTGTGCAGGGAAGGCATGACGCTATCACTCTCACACTGGTCTCACTGTCTGCACATTATGTTATGCAATATCCATATGGCTATTGCATAGCATTTTGCAGCAGCAGCAGCAGGTGAAGAGGGGAGACCCCCATGTTGAGGGGTCTCCCCGAGCCTGCTTCCCCTTCCTAGTGGGATAGGAGGCACCCACGGGTGCCTCCAGGAGCCCACTTTCCCTTTATAGCGGGCCAGAGGAGGCACCCACCACAGAGGTGCCTCCAGGAGCCCGCTCCCCCCCCCAAAAAAACCAGTACTAACGAAAACGAAAAAACGAACCGACTAATTTTTGCGAATTTTCGCGAAAAACGGAAACGACCCGAAACGGAACCGGCCCGACTAACGACAACTCGAAAAAAATTTTTTTCAAGTTGTGCCCATCTGTACTCCCCACCATCCCCCGCCGCCACCGCCGCCCTGCTTCCTTGCCCGGTGCTGTCAGTTCTGGCCCAACAAGCAAGGGGTTGGTGGCGGCGGGAGCGGGGAGGGGAGGAGTGGCGGCGGCGGCGGAGGAGAGGCGAGAAGCAACGGAGGAAGTCGGCTTTTCTTTTTCCTGCGCGAGATCAACTTGGCAGTCGAGGGACGCGGCGTGACAGCTAGTTCGAGCCCGCCCCCCTGCCCGAGGAGGGGTCTCTCTTATTAGACTTCCAGCCGCTCCCTCCTGGAGTCAGCCGGTTTCGGCGGCGGGGTGGGCGCCGGGCTCAAGTTGTTCAGGGGCCCCTGGCCACCCGGGGAGGCCAACGGTGCGCCACCTGGCTCGAGAAGCTGAGCCCAGCCGAGCGGAGCGCCTGTGCGCCTGCCTGCTTGTCTCGCTCGCTCTCGCTCTCTCCGAAAGCCCGCCAGCAGCTGCCTTCCGCTCCATTCCAACACACAGAACGTGCCTCCTGCGCGCCCACCCACTCCCCAGCCCGGCCCTCCCCGAGGCTGATGGACACACAGCCGCCCCAGTTGCGCGCGCGGGAGAACTTGTGGCAGGTGCGCGCCTCGATGGAAACCCTCAGGGACAGGGTGGCGGGGTGGGGGGAGGCGGCGGCGGCTCGGGCTCGCCTGCTTGCTCGCTCTCCCGGCACCCGAAGTGCCAAAGAAGCAACTTTCATTGGCTTCCTTCTCAGAAGCCGTTCGGGGGTGCCCGGAAGAGCCGCAGCCGCCGGCGCTCCTTCCCACCCCACCCGAGCCCGGCGCCGGGGCGCAGCGTGTCCGAGGAGCGCGCGAGGGAGTGTGTTGCTTGCAAGCGCCCAAAAAGCCAGGAGCGAGGGGAAGGGAAAATATATTTCCAGTGTTATATTTGTTTTAAATGTCGCAATGGTTTTGCGGCTCCCAGTTTTTTTCCCCCGTCGGAAACGGGTCCAAGTGGCTCTTTATGTCTTAAAGGTTGCAGACCCCTGACCTAGAGACTACTTGAAGTGGCATGGGGTGGTATATAACCAGAACACTTTGCTTTTTGCTTTGCACATGATTTTTCTTCACCTACACATCCCCATTCAGTTGGGACAGAAACTGCAGGTGTGTGTGTGTCTCACGTATGCGCAGGGACAAAGCGCCCCACGCAGCAGGCCCGATAATAATTAGAGGGGACGTGAATCCAGAGCGGGCCTCTTTTTTCTTGTCGAGGTTGTAGTCACTGTGGGGGGGATCCCTCACTGGGTGCCCCACGGATGGGAGTGGGGTGACCAGGGGACCAGACCCAGCAGGAGAGGGGGGATAAGTGGAAGGGTGGGGCAGCACCTCCTCTGCCCTGGTGCTTGAAGGCATCTGTGTCCAATTCTGTCTCTTTTCTCCCCTTCTCTGGTCCTCGTGATGTCGATGCTTCATCCCCCTCTTATGTTTTCATATCAAAGCCTTTTGCTTCCCTCTGCCTTCCTTCCCAAATCGCTGTTTTTTCTCCCCCCCCCCACCCAATCTCTTGACCCTTTTCTCTTCCTTTTCGGCCCACCCTTTTCCTTCCTCCTTCCAGGAATAAATTTTCTTCGATGCTACCTCTCTGCCCGCGTATCCACGTAGCCTGGATCTTCTAAAAAGGGGGACCTTTCTCTGGATGTCACAGACTTTGTGGAGCTTCTCCGGCTTGGTGGGCGTATTTGTCTGAAGGGGTCTTGAATCTGCCCTTTTGTTTCCTTTCTGCCAGGCTCCTCCTCCTTTTCCTCCTCCCACTCCCTGCGCTATTTCTACACGGGGGTGTCAGAGCCTGGACAGGGGCTGCCCCAGTTTATCGCGGTGGGATACGTGGACGGCCAGCTCTTTGACCACTATGACAGCAACACAAAAAGAGATGAGTCTCGAGCGCCCTGGATGGAGAAGGTGGCAGAGGAGGATCCCCAGTACTGGGAGAGGAACACCCAGCTCTCCCGTGGCGCAGAGGAGATATTCCGAGTGGATTTGGAGACCGTAAGGAATTACTACAACCTGAGCAAAGGTGAGTGGAGGGCAGTGTCTTCTCATGGACTTCCTCCCTACACCCCATAATATTCCTCCCTCCCACAAAGAGGAGATGTGGATAACGGGCAGTGGTGGGGATTGGCAAGAAAAGGGGTCTTTTTCTTGTGATTTATTTGCAACCTCCCCAAATGTCAGAAGGAAGGAAGGAAGGAAGGAAGGAAGGAAGGAAGGAAAGGAAGGAAGGAAAGGAAGGAAGGGGAAAGCTGCACTTCTGGCAGAGCATAGCATTAGCAAATGTTTTGAAATGGGTGTTTGGCTTTTGTGGAATAATGACTGTTTAACTTTTATGGCTGTGGCATTCTAACCTTGGGATCCCCTCTGTATCATGACATTTCCCTCCCCCCAAAGACCTCTACCCAAAAGTGACTCCACAGTGGTTTGTGTAGTGAAGTCTCAGCAGAGCCAGTGGGGTTCAGGTTAGGAACCTCCTCGCCTGTAAGGTCAATTTACTCCAATGGGCCTCCTCTAGTTGTGCCTTACTTCACTGGCATAGCTGATGCCAACAAGGAGTTTGGAAAGAATTCAGCCAAATATAGACGTACCCCGAGTGGTTCGTATCCATTGTAGCAGATTCATCCCAAGGGCTGCCTATTCTCTGGAATCTCCCTCCATTTTCCCTCTTTCTGCCCCTGGTCACTTTTCCTCCATTTTGGGGAGGGTGGGATCCTGGCCATCCATTTCAGGACCGACAGGAGAGCCCTGCTTGAAGGTGAAGGCAGGATCCCTTGGGGTGGGGTGTCTGTTGGGTCAGAGAGGAGGGAGAGAAAGTGGGGCCGAGAAGGAGGATTTGGAGGGAGTTTTTGTCGCTCTTGCTTATTATTCCGAATCAACGTGTTTCTGGTTGATCAGTCTCTTCTTTTGTTTGAAGATTCAGTTCTTCAGTGCCAGCCTCTTCCAAGGACCTGTGTTCTTTTTTAAAATAGCCTGTTTTGGCCCTTTTTGTGGGGGCCCATAGGAGGTAGAAGGGGCTAAGTGGGGCAGTGTGTGGGCTGACCTTCCTCTGCCCCCTTCCCTGCCCCTGTGGGTCCCTTCCAGGGTTTTCACTTCCTGCTCTTTGGTGCCTGGAGGGGAACTGGGCCAAGATGGGCAAAATGGAGGGCCGTTCCAATTCTCCCAGAAGAGATTGGGGGGGGGGCTACTTTGGGCAGGAGGACCCCCCAGGGCCAACCCTGCCAGGAGGGGTGAGCAGTTGGGGGGCTTGTGGCCAGGGGGAATTGGGGAGTCACCCTTAGATCCAGAGGGAAATGCTTTAGGACAGGCATGTCCAAACTTCAGCCCTCCTGATGTTTTGGACTACAACTCCCAGGATTCTAAGCTTAGATCGACAGTGGCAAAGGACTGGGAGTTGTGGTCCATCAGGAGGGCCAAAGTTTGGACATGCCTGCTTTAGGACAAAGGGGCAGACCTCTGAGTAGACAAAGTAAACAGGAGAGGTGAGAAGGTGAGACCTGGCTGTGGGGAAATGGGTTGGGGGGCAGCACCCCTTCCTTGCCCATTCAGACTTTGGGGGGAGAGGGTGCATAGGGTGGAGAGGCAGTCAAGGGCATCCATTTGGGGGCATCTGTGCCTATAAAAGTACCTGCCAGATCCCTTCTCTGTGGGTTTGTTTTTGCGTTTTGACTAATGGAGCCTTTGGTCCTATTTATTTGTTTATTTATTTATTTATTTATTTATTTATTTATTTATTTATTTATTTTTATACCACCCGTCTTCCGGAGAAACTCCGGGCGGTTTACAACATCAAACAAACAATAGTCAAACAAGCAACAAAATAAATAATAATAAGAGAAATAAAAGATATATACATAAGATTAAACAATACTAAAAAAACAAAGAAAGAAAGATACGGGATATTCGGCCAGATGGCAGAGCTGTAGTTAAAAAAAAAAAAGACTAATTTTAAGGAGAAAAGTGAGGTAAAAATTAAATAAACGAGTGGAAAGAGGCCCCTAAAGTGGTTCTTTTTCCTCCACCTGAGGCCCCCTCAGTGGCTGGGAAGTCTCTCAGCCTCTCCTGAGGTAAATATTCCTGTTTCGAGCCCTTTGGAGGAGCTTGATGTGTGGGTCTAGGGAGGCTTGTAAGTATGACTCCCCCTTTCTCCCCCCCCCCCCCTTCATGCTCTTCCTCCCTCCCCACGTCTGTGTCTCTTGTCAGGGTTTCACTCCGTGCAGAAGATGTACGGCTGTGAGCTGAGGCCGGACGGGAGCAAAGGAGGACATAGGCAGTACGCCTACGACGGGAGGGACTACCTCAGCCTCGACAAGGAGACCCTCACCTGGACGGCCGCTGATGTCCCGGCCCAGAACACGAAGAGGAAGTGGGAGGGGGAACCCGCCATTGCCCAGAGATACAAGGTCTACCTGGAGGAGGAATGCATTGAGTGGCTGCAGAGGCACCTGAAGTACGGGAAGGAGACGCTGCTGAGGACAGGTGAGGGGGGGCACAGGGGGGTACCTGGGGGGAAATTGGGTGGGGGGTTGCATGATCTCAGGAGGTCCTTCCCTCAAACAGACCAAGTGGAGCCCTGTTAATTCCTGGGGAGATGCTCTGGATACACAAAAAAAGGCCTAAGACCAAAACACCTTCAGACCATCAGAGGGAGAGAGAAAAAGAGAGAGAGAAGTTTTGTGTCTCTGTGGAGATGCACTTGGTGTGTATGTGTATGTGGTTTTTGGCCTTACATTTGTTTGTTTGTTTGTTTGTTTGTTTGTTTGTTTTTTAACTTCTTTATTTTTGTTTGATTTTACATAGAAAATTTATTTATTTATTTATTAAGAAAAGGCATAAAATAGATTTATCAGAATAAACTTCAATTCCTCTCATATAACAAACGGTTTGTATAACATAAAATCTGTACAACTTAAAAAATTCCGGAGATAGAGGGGAAATTTCCTTAACAGAATCACCCATGGGGCGAATCCGTACAACATAAAAATGGTCGCAGTTAGGGATTACTCTGTGTTCAATGCATTCCTATGGGACATTTGTGTAAAGGAAAATGTGCTTAACAGGATTTCATTGGGAACAAATTGATTCCTTTATACAAGGTACCACTGTATATTAACTTGTAACTGACTAAAGTCGCTTTGCTGACCGACATCACTGTTTGGTCGGCTGGCCACGAGTGCCAAGCACACAGCAGGCGTTCCCTCTTTGGACATTGGTGCTCGGTCGTCTTGAGAAATAGTGGCGGTCCTACAACCGATTTCCTGGGCGAGGCTCAAGACCGATTCTCCCCAAACTCCAGGTGCCTCAATAGCTACAGGGACGAAGTCTATTTATTTATTTATTTATTTAAGTCTCATTCGGTCCTCCCTCCCCCTGCCAAACTGGTACATCGTTCCCTTCCCTCCCCATCTGCCCCTCCTGCTCTGCCCACCCCCAAATTGGCTTCCAGCCTGGTCCCATAGAGAGATGGCTGGGGGGAGGGAGGGAGGGAGGGAGGGGTGGGCATGATTTTCCCCACACATGACAGAATCCTCTTCCCTGCCCTTGCCCTATTTTAGAGGCACGCAAGGCGGCTTACAGTAATGAGGGATAGTATGCAGTCCAGTACAACTAAGGCCCTTTGTACACGACCCCTAAACTCCGCAGTAAATGGCTGCCAGCTCCGGAGCTTACAATTGTTTCCCCACCAGCTCCGGAGTTTGCAGGAAATTAAGTGCGACCACGCCCACCTAAGCGCATCCCAGCGCACTTTTCTTGTACCTGCTTTAGAAGGGTGAAAATCCCCAGGTCCGGATTTAATCTGGTGAGTGCGGGGCTCTCTTCGTTTTTTTTTTTTTTTTGCCTCGCGACCCTTTAAGAGAAGGGGCGGGAGTAAAAAAAAAAAAAAAACACCAGAAGAGAAGGAATCAGGAGGATGTGGTTTCGACCAGCTTCAGAGGTGAGCCTGCATTTTTTCCTCTCTTTCTTCCTCCCTCCCCTCACGCAGACATGATCACAGGGGTGGGGACGCAGGAAGACCAACGAACCCCCAAGATCCCTGGTCCAAATTTAAGTGGCCAGCGGATCTTAGGGGTTGTGTGAAAAGGCCCTAAGATATGTTCAAGTGTTTGAGAACAAGGAATTGAGGGACCTCATTAATAGACAACATTACAGTACATAAAAGCTACACGGTTATAAGTACAGAATATAAAGACAAAGCTGCCTAGATGCCCTAAGCACATCCGATCTCATCTGATTTCGGAAGCTCAGCAGGGTCGGCCCCGGTTAGTAGTTGGATGGGAGACCACCAGGGAATACCAGGTGCTGTAGGAGCCTGGAGTAGGAACTGGCAGGCCACACCAGTATTCCTTGCCAAGAAAACTCCATGGACATGGAGTCACGAAGAGTCAGTCATGACTGTTAACGACACAACACACACACACACACACACATATAAAGACAAAGTCTACGTGAACCTCTAGATTCATATAAAATACACATGGTAGTCTATCATTCAGGGAAAGCTTGCCTGAAGAGAAAGGTCTTTGCCTGTTTCCTGAAGGACAACAGAGAACTGGGAATGTTTAGTCTTTCTTGGCTCCCTTCCCCCTCCCTTGGATTTCCTTCCCCCACCTCCCCAAAAAAGCTTCCCTGGGATCCTTGGTGGCTGCTCAGAGGTCCCTGTCTCAGTGGCTGATGTCCTGGTCAATTCTCAGAACCATGAAATGTTGTAGCTGTCGATCATTTCAGAATACTGTACCCGTAAAAGCTCCGTCTGTGAAGATTCTCAGTCATCCAGGTGAGTTTATCTGGAAGTGGAGTCATGGCAACTGGACTTCTTTTTCTTGAGAGATTGAAACGTCTCACTGCTCACCCAAACAGCTTCGTCAGTCTGAGGAAAGCTAGTTGCAAGTCCTCCATTTTATAGTTCACTTAGACCTCAAGTCCCCCCGGTTTGAAAGAGGCTCATAAGATGGGCAATGCCCTGATTAGGCTCATTAGATGGACACTAGTCTCAATACTGGAGTACGTAAAGAGCCATTAAACAGGAGGATAGCCCAACATAGGAGGGGAAACAGCTCAGGGCCAGAATCAACAGTAAATCTCCACTTGAAGGACAAAGGGCACTCATTCAAAGATGAGGATATAAACAGATGGAGAAGAGAGGTGGTTTGAGAGAGGGGTCAGGGAAGCCATTCATGTGAGCATTGAAACCCCCTATCTCAACAGAGGTGGGGGCCTCAGGCACAGTCTATCTGCCACTTATCAGGCAGTGATTTCAACAATACCCAGACAAATCAAAAATATTTCACACCTCCTCCACCACCAAGGCCCTAGCTAATGACCCATACTTTATGGGATTCAGCAACTTAGGCCATTGTCTACCTATTGGGCTACTGAGACTATTGTCCACCAAACGAGCCTATTCAGGCCATTGTCCATCCTATGAGCCTATTTCAGATCAGGGTGACTTGAGGTCAAAGTGACCTATAAAATGGAGGACTCGCCACTAATCTTCCTCAGACTGACAAAGCTATTTGGATGAGTCGCGAAATGTTTTAATCTCTCAAGAAAAGAAGCCCAGTTGCCATGACTCAACTTCTAGCAGAAGCTCAGTTAGTTGGCATGGCTTCGGATGATTTATCCAGCTATCGTCCGATTGCCATTGTTCCCTTCCTGGGCAAGGTTGTCGAGAGGGTGGCTGCTGTCCGGCTCTAGTCATACCTGGAGGAAAATCGTATCCTGGATCCCTTCCAGTCTGGTTTCAGGCCTCTTCAGGGGACCGAGACTGCCCTGGTCGCTCTGCAGGATGACCTCCTCAGGGAGGCCGACAGGGGGTGTTCCTCCCTGTTGGTTCTCCTTGATCTGTCAGCCGCCTTTGATACCGTTGACCCCGTAACCTGCTGGTCCGGCTGGCCGAGGCAGGAATTGGGGGTCAGGCTTTGTCCTGGCTCCGCTCCTTCCTTGGCGGCCGGACTCAGCGGGTTCAGCTGGGTGATGACTTGTCGGCTCCTTGGACTCTCCCTTGTGGGGTGCCCCAGGGGTCGGCAATCTCACCCATGCTGTTCAACATTTATATGAGGCCACTGCCAGAGGTCATCAGGAGATTTGGAGTCTGCTGTCATCAGTATGCTGATGATACACAGCTCTATCTCTCCTTTTCTACATCTGCAGTGGAGGCAGTATGCTCCCTCGACCTGTGCCTGGAGGCGGTTCTGGAATGGACCAGGACGAACAGGCTCAAACTCAATCCAGAAAAGACAGAGGTTCTGTTCTTTGGGGTATCTTTGGGGTGTCGATGAGTCCTCCCTGAGGACAGTAGTGCAGGCCCTAGTGATCTCGAGGATCGACTACTGCAATGCCCTCTACGTGGGGTTGCCCTTCACCCTGGTCCGGAGGTTACAATGGGTGCAGAATGCAGAGGCCAGGCTGGTGGTGGGTGCTCATTGATTCGAGCACATCACCCCAGTTCTGGCTCGCTTGCACTGGCTCCCCGTTGTCCTCCGGATCAGGTTCAAGGTCTTGGTTTTGATTTTCAAAGCCCTCCGCGGCCTGGGACCAGAGTATCTGGCGGAGCGTATCTCTCAAAGATCAACTGGGACCAGACCCACGAGATCAGCACAGGCGCGCTCACTAAGGGTGGCCACACCCAGGGAGGCGCGGAAATCGCGTACGCGTGACCACGCCTTTTCTGTGGTGGGCCCCATGCTATGGAACCACCTACCCCGTGAGCTGCGCCTGACAGAGCCCCTGCCCACCTTTAAAAACGCCCTGAAGACTTATCTCTTCAGGGAGGCGTTCGGCGACCTTTCTGTTTAGTTTTCTTTTTTCCTTTCTTTTCCTTTTCCCACGTTTATTTTGTTTCGGGTATGCCCGCCATCTTGCTTCCTTTTTACTTGTTTGCTTCTGTTTTACCTTTTTTTATTATTATATTATTATAAGCCGCCCAGAGTTCCCTTTTGGGAAGATGGGCGGGGTATAAGACTAATAAATAAATAAATAAATAAATATTCTCTTCTTTGTAGCAGTTAAAAAACCTGATCTTCCAAGAGCCCTTCAGGTGAGAGATCGAGGGGAAAGAACATAAGAGTGAGATGGGATCTAAGCAGCCAAACATCCTGCCAGACACAGGAGGGTCTCTGCGTTAATTCCACCACTGCCATTTCCCCCCCAGCGTTAGTTCTATCACTGCTGGGTGTTTTTTTTTTTTTTGCAGAGCGTCCGGAGGGGAAGGTGACGCGCCAGGCGGGCTTTGACGACATGGAGAGCCTGGTCTGCCAGGCCTACGGCTTCTACCCCAAGGAGATTGAGGTCACTTGGAGGAAGGGCGGGGAGGTCCAGCATGAGGACACCTTCCATAGGAATACCGCCCCCTATCCAGACGGGACCTACCACGCCTGGCTCAGCATCAGCATCGACCCCAAGCACAGAGACCAGTACCGGTGCCACGTGGAGCACGCCAGCCTGGCGGAGCCCCTGGTCTTGGCGTGGGAGGAGCCTGGTGAGGGCTGGGAGTGCGGGGGTGGAGGAGAGGGTGCCTCCTCGTCCAGGTGGGGGCCAGCAGGGTGGATTTGCAGCTGCGGGTGCTTCTCCATCAAGGGAGGGGTAAAAACAGAGCATCTCAGCAGTCTCTTAAGCTGTATCTGCAACGCCATCCTCAGCTACCTCCTGGCTACAAAACCCCATAATTTGGATGTTGCTGTTTTTAATGCCATTTTAGCCCTTTTGATGGTTCCTTCCACCTAATCACAACCTCCGGTGGTGTCAGCACCGCCCGGTTGCTCTCTTCCTCCTCAACAAGGTAGGAGGGTTCCGGGTACATGTCAGATTATTTAGTTGTTTCTCCTTATTCACTTTCAGCTTCCAACTTGGGGCTCATTGCTGGGTGTGTGGTGGCCGTTGTTCTCCTGATTGCGGCCGTGACTGCAGGGTCCTGCGTCTACTTCAGTAAGTCAATTAGGGAGCGTGTTCGTTGGGCTGTTTGGTTGGAAGGGTGTGTTCTTCTGTGGCGTCTCCCTTCAGGGGGAGGATTGAGAGGAGTCCCATGGCGTTGGCTTGCCTGCTCTCTTCTTAACTCCGTCTGTCAATGCTTCTCGTGTGCATCTCAGGTGTGCTTTCTTTCTGTGCTAACCTGAGATGCGCCTCAGGGCTCTTCTAAAGCAGTGGGGGCCAACTGTGGTCCTCTAGATGTTGATGAACTACAGCTCCCATCAGCCCTGGCTACCATGAACAGCTCCAAAGGATGATGCATGTTGGTGTTGAGCAATATCTGGAACAACTATGGCTGCCTGCCATAGTTTTGGAAAAAAGAAACAGGCAGGAGGTTTCCATGGGAGCCAATGGAACAGTTTGTGTCTCCCAGGGAAACCTTCCCTGCCTCCAGGGGTGGGGCTGGACGTCCTCTGGGAACAGTCGTCGGCTCTAATTCTGTCCAATTCTGTTCCTGCAGAGAAGCGCCAAGAAGGCTACAAGGCAGCATCAAGTAAGGATTTCCTCTTTCTTTGCTTATATTCCAAACCTCAGGATAACGCTGGGGCTGTTGAACTATATCTCCCATCATCCCTGGCTATGGGGAGGAGTTGCAAAGGATTATGGGGTGGGGCTGTTGTAGGGGAGCAGTCTTGGTGACCAATAGCCTGGGGGAAATGCCCCTTGAGGGGCCTCTCTCGGTGGTTTCCCAGGGCTGGTTTTCCACATCTTCCAGTGAAAACGATATTTAAAAAAAATCAAATGGAGGAATTTAGGAATGAAAAGAGCAATCCCCCTCCTCGCCTCTGGTATTAAGGTGCAGCAAAGAGACATCATTGAAGGAACAGTTACTAGGTTGGTTCTGGAGTTGTGACTCACTGACAGCCGGAAGAGGGGCCTGTCCTACTGCCTCATAGGCCCAACTGGAAGTCCGTCCTAGAATATCCGCCTGGTGCCACCTCTCACATGTCCTTCAAATACCTCCCCCCCCCCAATAACCTGCATCTGGTCTTTACCCCAAATCCACTTTTTCTTGATATTTTCTGCACAAGTTGCTTGTATCCATGTCTTAGGGCAGTTGTATTCATCTTGGTGCATTTCAAGGGTGCTGACGACCATTCCTGTCATCCTTGACAATGTTGGCTGGGGGTTGGGACATCTGCAACCCGGGATATTGGGTGGCCATAAGATGAAGGCAAGGGAGAAGCTGCCCTCCTGGAACCCGTGTCCTTCTTCTGTTTCTTTTGCCTCCATTTCTCTCCTTTTGGTTTCTGAACTAGGGGACATCCACTCAAACTGAGGGGTGGGAGAGTGAGAACAGGCAAAAGAAAATATTTTTTTACCCAGCGTGTTGTTTATCTGTGGAACTCCCTGCCACAGGATGTGGTGATGGCACCTGGCCTGGATGCCTTCCTGGAGGAAAAGTCCATCACAGGTTACAAACCATAATGAGGAAGTGTAACCTCCAGGCTTAAAACCGGGGTACTTCAAGGGCCAGATGCAGGGGAGTGGTATCAGGAGACAGAAATCTAGTCTCATGCGCTCCCAGACGCATCTGGTGGGGCCACTGTGAGATCCAGGAAGCTGGACTAGATGGGCCTTTGGCGTGATCCAGCAGGGCTCTTCTTATGTTCTTATGTTTTCCCTGTCCTGAATGTTGGATTCCACAAACCTGGTTCCTTATCTTGTGCAGTGTCTCACCATGGATCTACAGAAGTAGACAAATTAAATTTTAAATGGTGTGTAGGAAATATTCTGCTAAAAGTATGGTGGCCCTGGGGTGGTGGAGAAACCTTACTTGCATTTCACCGGTTTATACTGAAGAAGCCATTTTCACAGTGCACTATATTCTGATTTCACTAAGAACTGTGGGATGGAGCATGGCGGCTGCAGAAAAAAGGGGCCCTGGGGGTAAACAGGGAGAAATGAAGCCTCTAATCAAGTGTAAGAAATTGGCAGTGGGCAGGTAGAATCCATCACGGTACTGTGCTGTTTTTAATTCAAGGCAGTGGTAGTGACCAATTTGAGAAGACAGGCACATTGCAGGCTCCTGCGAAAGACCGAAAAGATCTGTTTTATTGTAAAGTGGTTGGAAGTGGGATGCTGTTCGGCATTAGAAGCCCCGCAGGGCAGCTGAAAAGTTACTTTTGGGGGGTTTCTCTTCCAGATTTAGAGGTTTGATTTCTATCAATCATTTTTGTAGTTAAAGCACTGAGGTGTAGCACTCAGAGCCCCATGTGAAGATCCGTTTAGTTGCAGAGTGGGTGTGGAAGTGACGGATTAGAATTGTTTCTGAACACGCGAACTGCTGTTTTTAAAAAGTCTTGCTACCAGATAGGAATGTTAAAAGAAACCCAAAAAAAGCTTGTGAGAAAAGCTGGAGGCTGCCTGGTTGCCCCTTTGCTCACCTAGTTGCCCACTCGGTCTCCTGCCCACCCCTCAGGCAACTGTCCCCGTGCCCTTCCCGCCCTCACCCTTTCCCTTTCCTACCCATCTCTTTCTGTTCTCCCTCCTCCCTGTTGGAACCTCCTGACCAGAGAAGGATGAGCAGGTGGCCGCGTTGGTGACGGCAGGGTGAGGATGGATGCACTGTCACAGAAGCTTTGGATTTGGTCTAAAGTCCACATAGACCTAGAGCCTCTGCTGGTTTATTCCGGCCCTGGAAACAGGCCCCTGAGAACAAGGCTTGAGTAACACCCCTTTGCCCTCCAGCCCCATCCGTGGACATTGAATTCTTGGTCTTTTCCTTCTTTACAGCGAGCGACGGAGGTTCCAACAGCTCCAGCAGAGTAGGAAGCATCTCCCAGAGTTGGCTGGGGGGGAAAGAAAGGGGTGGTCTCCCCATGATTTCTGTGGCTTGAGGTCTCCCGGGGAAAAAAGGGGGGTCTTCCCCTGCCCTGTAGGATCCCCCCAGCCCCACTTTTGAGTGCAAGGCAGCCTCAGAAGGTGTTCCTTGGCTAAAGACCTTTGGGACACCCATTAAGGACAAGGGAACTGCCACGGAGTGACCCATCCTCTGAGGCCTGACCTCCTGAAGAGGAAACAGCCCCCAGGGTGTGTGTGGGTGTGTGGGTGTCACACAATCCAGGGAGAGATGCTGACTTGGTCTCCTCCTTTCTCTCCATGCAGGGAGCGACCCAACCAACCCAACCGTTTAGCATCCTTAGAAAGAGGTGAGTTGCAGAGGAGGGGATTTACAATCTATGGGGAGGAGGGGTTACAGAGGCCAAGCCTTGAAGGTGGTGGAGAATCCACTTCCAGTCACTCTGAGGACAGATTTCCTCCTCCCTTCTCCCATTTCCCAAACACTGTCGACTCCAGGAAGACAGGAGGAGTTGAGGAAAGGAGGGACCGGATCTATAATATGAAGCAGGCACCGGCAGCTACAGCATATCACCCCAAATGGAAATCCCAGTTCCCTCCTCTCTCTCTCTCTCTCGGGATAGTTTTCGTGGGTTGGCTGCCAGGCCTCACCTTTCCCAACTGCAACAGTCCGTGGCTGAGCCGTGAAAGGGGAACTGAGAGGAAGGAGTAAGGTGGTTACTTCACGTCCATTTTGTCTCTGCTAGTGTTGCGCTTAGGAGCAGTACAAAAAATTGTTACTTCACGTCCGACCCGCAACTACTGAAATTTTGTCTCGACCACGCCCTGGAAGGGGTGCTAAGCGCAACAGTCCTGTACCTGGTGCTGGGGTAGGGTTTTCCCTTGTCACTCTTTGTTCCCGCTTTCTGTTCCAAGACAAGTAACGACTGTCAGGCAACAAAACATTTGTTTCAGAAAACTGTCCATTTTTTTGACTTTTCAGAAGCAAAATATAAAAAAAGAATTTTTAAGCCCTCTAAAAAAAGGAAAAAGGGAACTAGACAAATTCAGTTCCCGCTTTCTGTTCCGAGATAAGACATCATGTACTAACGACTGTCACGCAACACAACATTTGTTTCTCTCAGAAAACTGCTTCCGGGTTTTTTTATTTTTATTTTTCAGAAGCAAAATAATTTTTAAGCCCCCCCCCCCAAAAAAAAAAGGAAAAAGGAAGCTAGACAAATTCAGTGTTTGTCACGGTAGAAGACCGTGAGATAACACTTGTCACGAGACAAGTTATGACCATGGGAACACTGAAACAGGGACAAAACCACATGATTGCGACTAACGCTGTCACAGTAGAAAACTAGTCACAGAACAAAGAAGGACGTTAAGTAACCCCCTTAGGAGTGGGCTGCACCTGGGATTCTGTCCTTGCTGGTCATTCCCTTCTTTGGATGGGGCGAAAGAGGGGGTTGTTTCCCCAAAGCAGGTGATCCTCCAACCCCACCTCAGGGAAGGACTGGCATGTCTGCTGGGAGCAGGCAGAAGAGGAAGCCATAAGGACAAGACTGATGTCCAGAGTTTATGCCAGAGTTCAGTTTGCCAACATATTCCAGACACAACTTAGACAAAAAACAGAGCTTGCTGCGTGTTTTAGCATCCTGAACCTCAAATCTGCAAAGACCCTTTTACCACAGCCAAGGTTTAGAGAGGAACCCAAAGCCTTCCCTCTGCCTCGAAGGACCTGAAGTGTCTCCAGTGACCTGTAATGTATCCCCCCCTTGCTTAGGTCACATAACAAAACCCTCAGCATGCTATAGAATTTGATAACTTTCTTTGGTGGTTGGAGTGTCACAGCTAACATTTATCCCCGAATGGGTTGAATACCAGTGTGAACCAAATTATCTTGACAATCCTATCTTGAGTTAATATGAGTATATCAAGTCATACCAAGAAAATATTCTGACGTACTTCATATCTGTGTGGTACGCCAGTTGCACAGTGGCTCAGAGGAGATAGCTCCAGAGGGTTATCAATATGGCACAGAAGATCGTCGGATGCCCACTCCTCACATTGGAGGAATTACACAGCTCCCGCTGTCTTAAGAAAACACAGAATATTATAGGAGACATTTCTCATCCTGGACACTCTCTGTTTCTACTCTTGCCATCAGGCAGAAGGTATAGATCTATTAGAACAAGGACAAAGATTCAGGAACAGTTTTTACCCAATAACAATAAGCATGCTAAAATCTGTTAAAAATTAAGTTGATATCAGTGTAACATGTATATTGTATGAGGGATTGTGTATGGATGTTGTTTTTTAAGTTGTAGTTTTTGTGTATTGGGCATGAATGTTGGCAGGTGAGAGAGTGTCGGGCTGTGTGTGTGTGTGTGTGTGTGTGTGTGTGTTTGGTTTTATGTCAGTTTTAAACGAGTACAAGTGATCTGCGTGTGAATGTAGGAGTATGTGTATATGGATGTTTGTTCTTAAATGGTGGATTTTATGTCTTGGATTTTTATACTGGGGTGTGAGAATGAGCTGACTGGATGGCACTTTTTAATCTTGTATTTTATACCATGACAATAAATTCTGTTCTGCTCTGTTTTATTCTATTCTATCCATTTATTTGCTCCTGCTTGGTTCACCGGGAATGTCAAGATGTGGTGATTAATCCGTGTAGTTTCCGGGCCAAAAAACAGAGCTTCCAAATGTCCTCTTTGTAGGATCAGAACAAATCCCTGTTTGCACGGACTCCCACCCCAGATTCGGTGACCAACAAGAGACGAATCATTTCTCTCAATCGGTGGATGAGTTTTGCCCAATCCACCTTCAGCATCCAATCACAAAGATGCCCAGTGAAGACTGTACTTGTGAACAGTAAAGGCTGTTCACCCTCCAGTCCTGTACTTCCAACTCTTCCATCTTGGGAGGCATAGGCTGGGTTTATCTCCAGCTCTCCAAACGGTTTTGGGCTTGCTGATCTTTGCTTCACCCTTGATCTTCCTCTCTTTTCAGCCTAACTCAGGATCGGAACTTCCCACAAAGGAAGCAGAACGAGGAAGACAGCCGCTCAGGATCCACAGGTTGCCTTTCGCTATCTGTAATTAATGTATATTTTTGGATTGCCAAAAGCCTGGCTTGAGGTGTGTGGCTGTGCTTTCTTAAAAAAGGCCTTGATAAACTGATAGGACCTTGTTCCAGGCTCCTGCCTGGGAAAGAGAGAGTCATTCAGAAGAGCTTTGACGAAGGAGGCCATTTTGCAGCTGAAGTAGACGGTTACTTCACGTCCTTCCTCGTGCTGAGGTGGACTTGCCTCCATGTTGAAATTGGATTTAGTCACGTGACCTAATCCCGGTGCTGCCCCTCTTTCTCTGTACTCACGGCCATGCTGATTGAAACCGGCAGCACTTTAACTGCACGTCCTTGAACACGAACCAGGGTGAACTGTTCCAGGAAGATTCTTGGCCGATAAGCGGGGAAAATGGATTGATTCATAAGAAGGAGTTATAATTCCTGTAGATCGATACATCGAAATATCGATGTTCCCTCCCTCCTCAACAACAACAAAAAAGTAATCGCGCTAAGTATTCTCTCGATGCAGGTTAAGATTAACCGCACGTCCCGTGGGCAGCGGATCGAGAAGCGGATTAGAAAGATTCCCGAGGTCCAGGACGGGAATCTCTCATCCTGCTTGGAGCGCAGTTCAGGGGGCATGGTCGGGGCGACCTCGCATTGACCCAAGAAGGACGTGAGGTTCCGTTACTTCTAACCGGTCCCAAGCGGAGCCGTGAACAGCAGCGAGAGGGACGTGAAGTATCGGCCAGAAGAGCTTTGACGAAGGAGGCCATTTTGCAGCTGAAATAAAAACTCCAGGCCTGCCATTTGATGAACAAAATAGGTAGTGATTGGTGTGGTTTAAAATGGACGAATCTGCCGTTGTAATGAGTTCCAATATAGGAGAACGCCAGAATGTTGACTGCTCACTTGAAGTCAGTCCCTCAGAGCTGTTAATTCACCCGCTTTGTCTAACAGAGATGATGAGAAAAACTGCATTTCTGAATGAAAAATAACACTGCTTTCACCAGATTTGTATAGATGTCACAGAAGGCACCGACTTGAAATGTGCCGTCTGTCTTTGTAGGATGATGTTATGGCTTCTGTACCTGTTTGCACTTAAATTCCTAACATGGGGGGGAGGGAGGGATCACATTTTCTGTTCTTTTCAATGGGTCACATTTCTGAAGCATATTCTAGCAAGTTCCCACAGGGTGCCTTTGTTCTCATAATGGGCTGCGAACACTTGGAATTTCTCTGATCATGGGTGTAAGGTTTCTTTTCTACATTTGTATTAGTGGGTATATCTGGGTGTCAATAAAGGCTTTTGTTTTCCCATCTCGTGTGTCGCTGTTCCTTCTTTGAGCCTGAGAAGTCCTTCTTGGCCCAGTCCTGGCCCTGGCTGAGGGTTCAGGAAGATGAGGATGACTTGGGTGGGTTCCACCATCCCTCTTCTTGTATCCTCCCTCGTTGGTTTCTGAGATTCAAACCCACCTTAATTATTCTGTTGGGTGGTTTACAAGGAATTAGGTGGCTACACATGGCACCCTCCAGGATGCTGGGTACTCATTTTGCTGACCTTGGAAGTATGGAAGGCTGAGTGAACCTTGTTACTTGTATAAAGGAATGAATTCGTTCCAAATGAAATTCTGTTAAGCAAATTTTTCCTTCATACTAAGTTCCCATAGGAATGCATTGAAAACAAAGTAATCTGTAATCTCGACCATTTTTATGTTGTACGGATTCACCCCATAGGCCATTGGTGTCCAAACTTTGGCCCTCCAGATGTTTAGGACCACAATTCCCACAGTCCTTTGTCATTGACAATACAGGCTTGGAATTCTGGGAGTTGTGGTCCAAAAACCTCTGGAGGATCGAAGTTTAGACGCTCCTGCCATTCTGTGATTCTGTTAAGCAAATTTCCCGTATCTCCAGAACTTTTTATGTTGTACAGATTTTATGTTATACAAACTGTTTCTTATACGAGGGTCCACTGTACATGTGCATGCATATGTGATAGACACTTTTCCACCTGCCCCTTGCCAACGTTGGTGGCTGTGCCTTCTGCCCTACCAACCCCAAAGGGTGCCAGCTGCCCATAGAGACCTATGTGGTTGGAAGAAATCCCACCCGTACACCAAAAAGAGTTTCACTGCCTCAATTAAAAGGAGGGGGGCAATACATGTAGGGTATTTGGAAGAAGGCACTTGGTGGTGCCTTGTATGGTCCCCCTGAAACCAGCTGAATGTGAGATGGGTAAGAGAAGGTCCCAGAGGGGTCGAGGGAGCTTCCAGTCAAGTGGCAGAAGGCGGATGCCTAAGAAACTCAAAGACAAGGTGAAAGAAGGGGGAGAATGAGGGAGAAACAAGTGCGTTGGAAATAGCTGCATCCATTTTAACCATAACCATTGCTTAAAACAAGCCTTTGAAAAATTATAATACATTACGGGCTTAAGAGAAGAAGTCAGAGCAAAGTTGGCAGTTTTGCAGGAAGCACACAGGGTCTTTGGCTGCTTTTACACGACCCCTAAAATCCGAGGCAAACGGCTCCCAAATGCGGAGCTTAAAATTGTTTTCCCACCAGCTGCGGACTTTAAACAAAATAAAGTACGACCACGACCACCTAAGCACACCCCAGCGCACTTTAGAAGTACCTGGTATCCGGAGGTAAAAAAATTCCCGATGCGGATTGTAAAGCTGTGGACGCTGGGCTCTCCTCGCCTTGTTTTTTTGTCCCCGCTGCCCCTTTAAGAGACAGGAATCCCTAAACGCAGGCGGAGGTGAGCCTGCATTTTTTTCTCCCTCCCCTCATCGCTGACAAGAGCAATGGAGTGCAGAAGAGTGGGAACATAGGAAGAGGAACAAACCCCAGGATCTCTGGTCTAAATTTAAGTTGCCAGCGGATTTTAGAGGTCGTGTAAAAGTGGGTTACAGGGGTTACAAAGAGGTTACAAAGGGAATTAAAATGGGGCTGGAGTAAAGCTGGAGAATGAATTTTGAGAAACCCCATGGCAGAAAAGAAACGTTTTGTGTAGGCCATGAAGTTTGGTGGATCTGTTGGTAGATAATTGGGGTCAAAGGCTTTGCTGTAAACTATGTTGCTGTTAGGTGTTTTTTGTCTTGATCGCACGCCAAGCGCTACAGTGGCTTTCGGTTTCAGCCTTTGCTGCCTGGCCTCACCCCCAACAACACTCTGTTCTGAAGGAAGGGAGATTATGAGGGGGAGGCTGTCCTGGCTTGCCTTCTGGCAAGAGAGGCCATTTTGTGCAGGCTGGCTCTGTCACGCTTATGGGAAGAGCACAAAATGGCCGCCTCTGGCTTCAAACAGGTGAGCCAGTCCGTCCTGTTTCCAGCCGCTGAAGCATCACATTCAGCCCAGAGGAATCTGACTTTTTAAAAAATAGGACAGCATTTCCCTCTGGATCTAAGGGTGACTCCCCAATTCCCGGGGGCGGGGGAGTCCTCCAGCCTGAAGGAGCCTCCCCCCATATCTTCTGGGAGAACTGGAACAGCCCTCCATGTTGTTCATTCTGGCCCAGTTCCCCTCCAGGCTCCCAAGGTTAGGGAGTGAAAACCCTGGAAGGGACCCAGAGAGGCAGGGAAGGGGGCAGAGGAAGGTCAGCCCACACACTGCCCCACTGAGCCCCTTCTACCTCCTATGAGGCCCCACACAAAGAGCCCAAAATAGACTTTTTGAAAAAGAACACGGTCCTTGGAAGACGCTGGCACTGAAGAACTAAATCTTCAAACAAAAGAAGAGACTGATCAACTAGAAACATGTTGATTCGGAATAATAAGCAAGAGCTACAAAAACTCGCTCCAAACCCTCCTCCTCTGCCCCACTTTCTAACAACCCCCCCCCAAAGGACCCTGCCTTCACCTTCAAGCAGGGCTCTCCTGTCGCTCCTGAGATGGATGGCCAGGATCCCACCCTCCCCAAAATGGAGGAAAAGAGACTGGGGGCAGAAAGAGGGGAAATGGAGGGAGAGTCCGGAGAACAGGCAGCACTTGGGATGAATCTGCTACACAAATATAAACCACTCGGGGTACTTCTATTTGGCTGAATTCTTTCTAAACTCCTTGTTGACGTCAGATATGCCAGTGAAGTAAGGCACAACTAGAGGAGGCCCATTGGAATAAATGGACCTTACAGGCGAGGAGGTGCCTAACCTGAACCCCACTGGCTCTGCTGAGACTTCACTACACAAACCACTGTGGAGTCACTTTTGGATAGAAGTCTTTCGGGGGAGGGAAATGTCATGATACAGAGGGGATCCCAAGGTTAGAATGCCACAGCCATAAAAGTTAAACAGCCATTATTCCACAAAAGCCAAACACCCATCTCAAAACATTTGCTAATGCTATGCTCTGCCAGAAGTGCAGCTTTCCCTTTCCTTCCTTCCTTCCTTCCTTCCTTCCTTCCTTCCTTCCTTCCTTCCTTCCTTCCTTCCTTCCTTCCGACATTTGGGGAGGTTGCAAATAAATCACAAGAAATAGACCCCTTTTCTTTCCAATCCCCACATCTTCTCTTTGTGGGAGGGAGGAATATTATGGGGTTTGTTGTAGAAGTCCATGAGAAGAGGCTGCCCTCCACTCATCTTTGCTCAGGTTGTAGTAATTCCTTACGTTCTCCACACCCTCTCGGACTGTCTCCTCTGAACCACAGAAGATCTGGGTGTTCCTCTCCCAGTACTGGGGATCCTCCTCTGTCACCTTCTCCGTCCAGGGCGCTCGAGACTCCATTCTTCTTGTGTTGCTGTCATACTGGACAAAGAGCTGGCCGTCCACGTACCCCACCAAGATGAACCGGGGCAGCCCCTGTCCAGGTGCTGACACCCCCGTGTAGAAATAGCTCATGGAGTGGGAGGAGGAGGAACCTGGCAGAAAGGAAACAAAAGGGCCGATTCAAGACCTCTTCAGACAAATACGCCAAGCAAGCCAGAGAGGCTCCACAAAGTTTGTGACATAAGGTCCCCCTTTTTAGAAGATCCTGGCGATGTGGGTAAGTTGCCAAGAAGGCAGGCAAGTGGCATCAAAGGAAATGTATTCCTGAGAGGAGGAAGGAAAGGAGGAGGAAGGGCAGAAAAGGGAAGAGAAAATGGTCCAAGAGATGAGAGGGAGAAAAAGCAGCAATTTGGTAAGGAAGGCAGAGGGAAGCAAAGAGTTTTGATATGAAAACATAAAGGGGAAAGGAGCATCGACATTACGAGGGCTAGAAAAGGGGAGAAAAGAGACAGAATTGGACACAGATGTCTTCAAGTACCAGGGCAGAGGAGGTGCTGGTCCACCCTTCCACTTATCCCCCCTATCCTGCTGGGTCTGGTCCCCTGGTCATCCCACTCCCATCCGTGGGGCACCCAGTGAGGGATCTCCCCCACAGTAACTGCAACCCCGACAAGAAAAGAGGCCTGCTCTGGATTCACGTCCCCTCTAATTATTATCGGGCCTGCTGCGTGGGGTGCTTTGTCCCTGCGCATATGTGACACACACACACACCTGCAGTTTCTGTCCCAACTGAATGGGGATGTGTAGGTGAAGAAAAATCATGTGCAAAGCAAAAAGCAAAGTGTTCTGGTTATATACCAGCCCATGCCACTTCAAGTAGTCTCTGGGCGGTTTACAATTTTAATTACAGTATGCAGGCTACACATCCCCCCCCAGCAAGCTAGGTACTCATTTTACCAACATCGGAAGGATGGGAGGCTGAGTGAACTTTGAGCCTGCTACCTGGGACTGAACCCCAAGTCGTGAGCACAGTTTTACCTCCTGCAGTACAGGCATTTAACTAATGCTCCACGAAGCAGGACTGGAGTGTGTGCCTGCGCTTTAGCAGAAACTGTGGTCATGATTTTGACATGAAGTCTTTATATTCATGCCATCAGGGGTCCCAACAGTGAGATGGACCTTCCAGGGCAGCGAAAGAGGCTGCTGTGTTTCGAACTGAATTGTCCCCCCCCCCCCGTCTTGAGAACCACGCATGTCTCCGTGCCCCACCTTTGTCGTAATCCAGCAATGAAAACAAAAATAGAATACAATTAAGTGTAAACTGCAACTGAACTTTGAATTTAAATCCATAATTTTAAAGTAAAATAAACACAAAATAAGCAGATTACGTTTTTTCTACTACTGACACCAACCACAGAGGTTTTATAGAAGTGGATTTAACTACCCTATTTTTCCATCTATAAGACGCTCCCAATTATAAGACACCCCCCCACACACACACACTTTCCCAAGATAAGCAGAAAGGCTGAAGTTTGGACATGCCCGCTTCAGGACATAGGGGCAGACCTCTAAGTAAACGAAGTAAACAGGAGAGGTGAGAAGGTAAGATCTGGTTGTGGGGAAATGGGTTGGGGGGCAGCATCCTTTCCTTGCCCCTTTTAGACTTTGGGGGGAGAGGGTGCATAGGGTGGAGAGGCAGTCAAGGGCATCCATTTGGGGGCATCGGTGCCTATAAAAGTACCTGCCAGATCCCTTCTCTGTGGGTTTGTGGCCAAAAGGGGTCCAGGTGGTGGATTTGGTGTTCGGTCAGATCCAGGCAGGCCAAAAAAACTCATAAATGTTTTTGGATTTTTACTAATGGAGCCTCGGGTCCTTTTAAAGGAGAAAAGTGAGGTAAAAAGTAAATAACTGAGAGGAAAGAGGCCCCTAAAATTGTTCTTTTTCTCCACCTGAGGCCCCCTCAGTGGCTGGGAAGTCTCTCGGCCTCTCCTGAGGTAAATATTCCTGTCTTGAGCCCTTTGGAGGAGCTTGATGTGTGGGCCTGGGGAGGGTTGTAAGTATGACTCCCCCTTTCTCCCCCCCCCCTTCATGCTCTTCCTCCCTCCCCACGTCTGTGTCTCTCGTCAGGGTTTCACACCTGGCAGCGGATGTACGGCTGTGAGCTGAGGCCGGACGGGAGCAAAGGAGGGTATGATCAGTCCGCCTACGACGGGAGGGACTACATCAGCTTCGACAAGGAGACCCTCACCTGGACGGCCGCTGATGTCCCAGCCCAGAACACGAAGATGAATTGGGAGGGGGAACCCGCCTATGCCCAGGGAAGGAAGGTCTACCTGGAAGAGGATTGCATTGAGTGGCTGCAGAGGCACCTGGAGTACGGGAAGGAGACCCTGCTGAGGACAGGTGAGGGTGAAAGGGGTATAGATCACGCATATATATATATAGCTATTTTAGTAACCCCCAGTGCATCACAATATAAGCCACACAAGTTATATATATATTAGAAATTACTCCAATTGTATTTACATGTATATCCTGTCATGCAGACAAACTCTGGTCAAGACTTTCCGGCCACTAAGAGGGGAGGACTCTTGTTACAAAATTGGCTGAGCCAGCAATCTAATTATTTTTGTAGCTTTGAACACAGTTAATTGCATATACGCCAGCCAAGAAAACCTTATCTTTGTTGTGAGAGTTCTTGGCATGCGTCATTGTCAAAGGAGCTGATCCTCCCTGAACACTCCTAGCGGTGTAAGTCAGTTCAAACACCACAGCAACTAAGACATTTAACTGGTGTCAGAAATACAAAATAAATGGCCAAAGATGTCAATTAGTGTTTGATGCATGTAACAAATGTATGTGACGTAAATTCGGATGGGCGGAGGGAAAAGAGTGTTGGAAAACCTTATAAAATATTTCTCCTTTCGTTTCTGGGGTGGACTCCTCACTCCGATCTTGCATTGAGTGGGGGCTCCCTTGGTTGCAACCAATAAATCTTCTTTTCTGTCTGCAAAGACTCAGACTGCTCATTGCATTCTGCAAAGCTCTAGCACGCCGGCAACAGACCCCCAGAAATTTACATTCCTTTCAAGGGGGGATACCTGGGGGTGGGAAATGAGGGGTTTGCATTGAGCCTTAGGGTGCCCCCTCTTCCTTCCCTTCAACAGACCTGGTGGACACCCCCCATTAGTTCCTGGGGAGACGCACAAGGCACCCAGAAAAGGCCTAAGATCAAACCACCTTTAGACCGGTGTGTGTGTGTGTGTGTGTGTGTGTGTGTGTGTGTGTGTGTGTGTGTGTGTGTGTGTGTGTGTGTGTGTGTGTGTGTGTTTCATCTCACATTTGTTTGTTTGTTTAAGTCTAGAAGAGTCAAACCCCCCAATACTGGTATACTGCCTTCCCTCCCTCCCTTCTGCTCCTCCAGCCCTCTCCCCACCACTGGCTGCCAGCCTGGTCCCACAGAAAAATGGCAGGGGGTGGGGTGGGGGGAGGCAGGGGTGTTTATGATCCTCCCCACACATGACAGAAGCCCCCTCCCTGCCCTTGCCAGTCCTCCGAATCCTTCCCTTTGGGTCCCTTTCCCCTCCCTTGGATTTCTTCCCCAGGATCCTCGGTGGCTACCCAGGGGCCTCCTTGTCCCCCACCCAGCACACATCCCCCCAGTCCCTCATCTGCAGGGAAGAAAGAGGACCAAGGAAGATGGTTGGATGGAAAGACAGGGCTCCTGTCTTAACAGCATTATAGCCCCCTCCCTTGGCCCTGCCTCCACAACCACTCACTGGAACAAAAATGTAAATTATTGATAAAATAAGCTTATATTTATTGGTATCGCTAACAAAACCAGTGTTTTGACATTTGCTCTATGGCAAAGATGATTGATCTTTGCAAACGTTTGAACAACATGAAATTTGAATGTTGAGGTGGGGGAATCGAAAAATTAGGGTGGTTCTGGGCTGTGGATAGAGGAGCATGGGGCCCCTGTGCTTGTGGGTCCCTCCGGGCAACTGCCCAGTGTGCCCATGCATGGGTTATGATGTCCCTGGGCAAAGGTGGGGGCCCCTCACAGTCTCCCAGGCGAAGAGGGCGGAGCTGCCCTTCCCTGGAGGTTCTTGCACGGCTCTTCCACCCTTTGTGATTCATGACTGTGACGACACCTCCCTCTTCAAACGTGCAATTGTGTTGAAAATGTGAAGTGTAGGGAACCAACTTGTTAAATCTTCACAGGATCCACTTGGTAATGCTGCCACCTTTTAAATTGTCGCCTTATGAACTGAGACAGACTCAGATGTATAACATAAAAATAATGATTGTTTATTGAGAAAATAAATAAATACAACAATGACTGAAGTTGGTAGGAGGGCTTCCGGTTCCTGTTGGGTGAGGAGGCACTCTCTTGTGCTCTCTCCACTCCCTTTTAATATATCTTTTAAATTCACTCCTTTTAACCTTTTAACCTTCAAAGCTTACCTTGCTCACAAATCTTACAGTTTTTATTGCTAACAATTAATGACCGGGAGCAGTTGCGTGGAAGAAACTGAGATAATATTTTTAACCCTGACCTCCAGATGTCTGCCTGTTGAGATAAGATGCCTAGGAGGAAGAAACGCCAAAGAATTCCTTCAAGTTCTCCTGCCCAAGAAAGAAACGCCAAGAATTCCAAACAACTACGTCTTGATGATATGCTAACCCCAAATCTTGAAGAAGCTGTGAGTACGCGGCTACAAAATGCTTCACCAAACAGATATGCTATACTAGCTTCAGATAATAAGACTAACCTAGGTCTGGATAGTATTGATGTGGAGATTCCTGCTTCTCAATCAACCCAACCCCCAGCACAGTACTTCTCCCCATCCCAGCCAATTCCTCCAGTATCTAATTCTACTACCACCACAGCCGGGATAACTAACACAAACCTGGAGATAGCTGAGAGCCACATAATGTCCTTGATGAGTGAACTGGCTATAATTACTGGGAGTACTGTGTTGGCTATATTCCAGAAGCTGGAACAGATAGCTGACCAAGTTGCCATTCTGGAAGAATCCCTCACAAAAACTAAATTCACTCACCATTGTACTCAATCTTCCTGTTCCCTTAAAGCAGGGGTCCTCAAAGTTTTCAAACAGCGGGCCGGTCCACCACCACCCAGACACCACTGGGGGCCAGATCACAGTCCAAAAGCAGCTGCAGAGGCTTGCTTGCTCAGAAAACAGGGGGTAGATGGGGGGGGTTGCAATTGGTCCCAGGGGCCGGATTCAGGACCTTGGGGGGGCCGCATCCGGCCCCGGGGCCTTAGGTTGAGGACCCCTGCCTTAAAGAAACCTCCCACAGAAGGGAGCACATGGAGTTAACTGGAGAGCCTGTGAGTAATATCTTAAGCAGATAATACTCACAACAACTAATAGTGACTCAAATCATCTTAGAGGTTGCCAACAACAACATAAATAAGGGGAATTGGTCCAGTAAACAGAGGATACTTACATCTTTAAGCAAACTATTACAAACAGAGATTAGACAAATTGATTTAAACTACATAAAATATCTTCAAGGTTCACGGAGGCTGACCAAGATAAAACTGGACTTCCATAAGCCAACCATCCCTCTCATGTTATTCCGGATGAAAAAATTTCTTAACAAATTCTCTATAGCCCCCAAAAGAGTATTTTCTACTCCAGAGCATGAGGTCATGCAAGAACCACTGGATTCAACTGAAGGACTGCTTGCACAGACACAGGCTGGTAGCTCCCTTCCTAAAGGGGAACATCCACAACTCAATCCTACTAGTCACTCACTCCTCTGGGACTACCATCCTTCAGCTAAGCTCAACCAGTCAGGTGCAAACAGAAGCTTCAATGCTCAAATTAATCTTAAGGAATTAACATCTTGCCTTGGAAAATCCCTCCAACAAATTGAAATCTTTCCTAGGCTCCCTAAGAAGTTAAAATCAGATATCTCAACAGCTCCCACACCTCTAGGATCCCAAAACGTCTGCTCAGCACAGGATCCATTAGACTCCTCCATTTCCCCTTTTGAAAGCAATAACCCAACAAAGTCATCTTCAGAGACAATAATGGAAGAGCTCCCATTAGACATAGTTCAGTCTCCTGCATGTGAACCTTCACCACATGAGAGAGCTGATATACTCTCACTTTCTGTTCAACCCCTGGCAGCAGCTCTAAGACAACATGATTCTGCTGAACCATCCCCCTGGGAAATCAACTTACAATTGGATCTTGACAATGAGGTCTTATCACAGGAAGATCTTACAACCCTAAGAGCACTCTCTGACAAAAAGCGACAATCTATTCTCAGAAGGATTGAGCTGCTCCGACAAGAATTATTGAAACTAAATGGGTCCTCTCAATCCAAATGTCCCATGGAGTGTATAGCCCCCTTTCAAGAGCATAGAAAGGAACATCCCAGGAAACAGTCAATCTTAGCTGAAATTCACATGGGACCTGACCCTGTCTCTACTTTTCCTCTTTGCTCTGTCAATGCCTTGTATGAGAACACAACTCCAAGTATTAAAAGGCCAGCCATTGCCTCTGAGAGGACATCTCCCAGTTCTGAGCAGCTTAAATATTTGCCATCCGTAAAGGCTGTTAATCCAACTCAAACTTCAATAAATCCGTGCTGGGACATTCAGTCTTCTACCAAACTGGATAACCCTACTGAATCCTTACTTGCCAATGATCCTCATTTTGTCTCTCATGCGGCATTGATTCACTCAGCCTCTACTTCTGATACACAGGACCAACGTGCCACTTTCAATTTCAGGCCTCTGTTGGACAAACCAACAACTGAGGAAAACGAGCTAGGACCAGAGTACTCGGCATCCTCCCCTTTGATGGAGGAAATACCAATACAGTCACTTAATCATCAGGATATCACAAAATCCCCTCCAAGATCATCCTCTCATTTACTAGCTCACAGTTCATGACAGTCGGAGGACCACCATATAGTCTCCTTTTTAACTTGGAACGTGGCTGGGTGGTTCTCTTTAATTAGGGATCCTTCCATCGGAGACTATTTGCTTCACCATGACATTGTACTGATCCAAGAAACATGGACTGCTGATGAACTAATTCTGAATGGATTTACTGCCTTTTCATTGGGGGCAGTGCCTGGTGCCAAATATGGAAGAGTGAAGGGTGGTTTGGGGATCTTTGTTTCCACGACGCTACATGCCATTCAAGGCCTCTCCCCTCATTGAATTCATGTGCCATGGCAGTACTAGTTCAATTCAAGCAGCACTCCTTGATTCTAATTAATGTTTATATGCCACCCGTTAGGAAGATTGCCCAGCTTAGAACTCTCTGGGCTGAGCTAGAATAATATGTTGGGGATCTTATAACCCAAAACGCTAATGCATCAGTAGTTCTGGGAGGAGACTTCAATGCGAGGCTGGGTCCTGACGATCACACTCTATATACAGCCTACAAATGCATTCCCCCCGATCATGAATATACTGGCTCCCTTCTCCCCCATCTTTTTAAGGATCAGAAATTCAACTTTGCAGGCCTTTCTTTGGCCCAGCTAACATATAGATCTAATCTCTTCATCCTAAATGGTACTTCTACAGGTGACTATCCAGCTGAATTTACCTACATATCTGGATCCAAAATGAGCACTATTGATTATGCATGTGTTTCCATGGATCTTCTTCCCTACGTTAAAAACTTACAAGTACTTCCTAAATTCGACAGTGATCATCTCCCCATTTTGCTTCTCCTAAATGCTTTTACTCAGGAAGTGCGCACTGTCACTCATTATCAACCTAACATAACTCCTTCAGGAAGAACTTATCAGCGTATCAAATGGTCCTCTGTCTGGAACCAAAGAATCTCTGAAATGTTGGCATCTGATCATCTATTGGGACTGCGTCTTAACTTGTTATCAGCAAAGACACCAGAGGAATCTTTGGAGAATTATAACATCTTGATTCAAGAACTAAATAAAGAATTTAAAGCTAACAGAACCGCATCTTGGAAGCGACATCATTTCCACTCCAAACCTTGGTTTGACAAGGAGTGTGTAGATGCTAAAAAGGCTCTAACTGCTACTTATCAACTCTACCTATCTAGTAGAGCTCCATCGGCTGCACAGGATCTTCTTTTGCAAAAGAAAAAATATAAACAACTTTTAACACATAAGAAAAAGATTGCTACCCAAAATAATTGGGCACGGCTAATACAGGCAGCTAAAACTAATGATTCCGCTACCTTTTGGCATCTCACATCTTGCATCCGCAGCTTTGATAAGCCTGTGCCTGATTGTCACATTTCCTCAGAGATCTGGGAAGCATACTTCCAAGAGCTATACTCAGATCCATCTGCTGGAAAGGGATCTTACATCCAAGACCTGAGTAAACTCCCACAGTGGCCTCCTGTGCCTCAGTCAGAAATTAAGAGCTTGATTACCTTACTGAAAGAAGGGAAAGCTCCAGGAGAAGACCTAATTCCAGCAGAGGTCATCAAAAACAACTTGGACTTTTGGTCTCCCTTACTAGCTTCACTTTTTACCTGTATCGATAGATACGGACGAATCCCTGAAGACTGGGGGCTGGCTATTATTATACCTATATATAAGAAAGGCAAAAAGGACGATCCCGCCAACTATAGACCAATCAGTCTTCTTAATACAATCAGCAAACTTTATGCTAGACGCCTACAATGGAAATTGCAAGACTGGCTGGAACAAGAAAACATACTTGCAGAAGAGCAAGCCAGCTTCAGAGAAGGCAGATTAACTATAGATCAATGTTTGGTGCTCCAACATCTTATTGAAAAATACTCTCCCTACAATATTTCCTCCCTTTATGCTGCCTTTATAGATTTTAAGGCAGCATTTGATTCAATATCACGAACTAGGTTATGGGAGAAACTGGAGGCTTCAACAATAGACAGACGTCTATTTCATTTAATACGCATGCTCCACGAAGGAACCAAACTTAAGATCAGATGTAATCCCCAGGGTCAACTCACCAATCCTGTTGCCACTGATAAAGGTGTTAAACAGGGATGTATTCTGGCCCCTCTTCTCTTCAACTTCTATATTAACTCCATAGTGCCCTATCTTGACCATGGGACCTTCCACCCTCCAAAACTGGCTGGAAGGCATATCTCTGTCTTGCTTTATGCCGATGATGCGGCAATCCTCTCTAGAACACCTGTAGGTCTCAGAAGAGCTCTGAATGCACTATCACAATTCTGTGAGGAAGAGCAATTAAAGCTCAATTATCAGAAAACTAAAATTGTGGCCTTTGCTAAAAGACCCAAGATTCACTCTTGGAGTATCAATGGGCACAAAATTGAGCAGGTTTCCTCCTTTAAATATTTGGGAGTAGTTCTTCAGGCTAATGGTAGCAGAAAAGCCCATGGAGATTATGTTGCCAACATTGCTCAAAAAAGTTCTCTAGCCATTCTTAAATATCTCAAGACAGCTAGCGGCCAATATATTCCTGCAGCACTTAAATTATTCCAAGCCAAGTCAATTTCCCAACTTCTATATGGTGCCCAATTAGGTCCCCTTTCCAATTACGCTCCACTGGAACGGGTACAATCCAAAATTGTAAGATCGGCCTTACAAGTTCCCATATGCGTCCCAAATGTTACTCTCCTATTAGAGTTAGGCCTCATGAAAGTGGAGGCTAGAGCTTGGGTGGCTATTCTTACCTATTGGATTAGACTGCATTTCTTCCCTAAGGGTTTAGCCCCCCTTATTAGAAAAGATGACTTTAAATCCAAATGGGAAGGGGCTATAATATCTAAAATATTAGGATTTTAGGATCTTGGGAGGACAAATGTTTTAACTTGCTATTCTTTTGATTGTGTTTTGCTGTATCGTGATATTTGCTGTTAGCCGCTTAGAGTCCTATGTTGGAGATAAGCGGGATACAAATATAATAAATAAATAAATAAATAAATAAATAAATAAATAAATAAATAAAATCCTATCCTTAGGTCTGTCCCAAGACATCCTTTTTACCATGAAGTATGATCAGGCCAAAGCAGTTATTAAGCAGCGGGTTACCGACTCAGAACGACAACTGGATCTAGCTAGCTCCCCTGCCTTTATTGTTAATGACTCCTGCAGGTATCTATCTTTCCCAATGAGATACTTAGCCAAGCTTGAGATACCCACCCACTGGAGGGCCTTTACCTTGGCCCGATGTCATGCCCTCCCTTCTGCTGTTCTTGAGGGACGATATCGGAGATCTCCCTATTCGGAGAGACTATGTCCCTGTGACTCCGATGATACTGAGTCAACAGAACATGTACTTCTTCACTGTTCCTTTTATAAAGACACCCGGGCTAAGCTTATATCTCCAATAATCTATAAATATCCAGGACGCTCTGGTCATTATTATACTCAATTACTTCTATCAGATATGAATTCTTCTACAACATATAGTGTGGCCAGGTTCTGCGCCGCAGCGATCAAAATCCGCAGGACAATGACCAGTGTCATCAATTAACTAAAAGTACCACTTACGATACATAGCTCCTAAGTATCAACAACTCTTGATGAACAAACAAATGTGGGATGTCTTATGTGTATGGAACAGTATGTATATACAGTATGTACTCTGATGTCTTTTGTATATATCTATCTTGATCTTCCTCTATGGCTCGTTGACATCACTAATTCCTTAGATACTAATAAGGTATAGCTTCGTGATGGTCAGGATGGATTTGTGGGCAGTTTTTATATTATATTATATATATTTATATATAATATATATTATATTCTTTGTTTCATATCTTATCTATTTTACTACTATTTATATACCGTATCCTATTGCTGGTCACTGACCGTAATAAAGTTTGATTGATTGATTGAAGTTGGTATGCGTTGCCTTAAACATAGGCTTTAAGGCTTGAAGATTTGATTTAATCTATTCTATCTTTACAAATAGTAAAGCCCTCACACCTAACCTGCCTGACTGAACTCTAACAGAGCTGTGCTCTCTCAGCACTCTCAGCTTTCAACTCTTAACAACTCGTCAAAGACCAGGCTCCACCCTTTTTATACCATACAATCCCCCGCCCTCCTGCTGGGATTGGCTGATGATTTACATATGTATTTGTCCTGTTTCCAGGGTGTTGTCACAATGACTAAATTGGAGTGGGTAAAATAGTGTTGTTTCTCCATGCTATTTATTTATTTTATTCATGTAACGTTTTTGAATATTTGGCACAATTGTTACTTTCCTATGGCATTGGCATCTCAGGTGAGCCTAACGCAACCATCTCCCTTTAAATGTAAAGAAAAAAAAGAAAGATTGCAAGAAAAAAATTCCCCTTCCCACTTTGTCCCATCCTGTCCCCTCCTTTTCCCTACAAGAAGCTTTTGGGTTTTGATTTTTAATAGGTTATTTTTAAAAACAAAAACCCTATACTTCCTTTTTTCCCTCCTCATAGGAGAGTAGAGGAAATATTTAATTTACAAGTCGCGTCCAGTGGCTAAGCTCTCTGCTTAACCCACTTAATCTTCCTGTGAAACTGAAAGTGGGTGAGTAATTGATAGCAAGCTGTTTCCATCAGGTTTGATCCCAGCCATCAATGAGGCCGGAATCAAACCAAAATGGGGGGAAAGGAGCTCATGAGATGAATCCCTAGAAGCTAATACCTAAGATGATCCCAGACACAGGAGGGGCTCAGTGTTAATTCCACCACTGCCATTTCCCCCCCCCCCCAGAGCATCCGGAGGGGAAGGTGACGCGCCAGGCGGGCTTTGATGACACGGAGAGCCTCGTCTGCCAGGCCTACGGCTTCTACCCCAAGGAGATCGAGCTCACTTGGAGGAAGGACGGGGAGGTCCTGCATGAGGACACCTTCCATAGGAATACCGCCCCCTATCCGGACGGGACCTACCACGCCTGGCTCAGCATCAGCATCGACCCCAAGGACAGAGACCAGTGGAGCACGCCAGCCTGACGGAGCCCCTGGTCTTGGCGTGGGAGGAGCCTGGTGAGGGCCGGGAGCTGGGGGAGAAGAGGGTGCCTCCTCGTCCAGGTGGGGGGCCAGCAGGGTTGATTTTGAGGTGCAGGTGCTTCTTCTCCAAGGGAGGGGTAAAAAACAGAGCCTTTCAGCAGTGTCTCAAGCTGTATCTGCATGCACACACCCTACACCATCCTCGGCTACCTCCTGGCTAGAAAACCCCATAATTTGGATTCTGCTGTTTTTAATGCCATTGTAGCCCTTTTGATGGTTCCTTCCACCTAAACACAACCTCCGGTGTTGTCAGCACAGCCTGGTTGCTCTCTTCCTCCTCAACAAGGTAGGAGGGTTCCGGGTTCATGTCAAATTATTTAGTTCTTCTCTCCTTCTTCACTTTCAGCTTCCAACTTGGGGCTCATTGCTGGGTGTGTGGTGGCCGTTGTTCTCCTGATTGTGTCCGTGACTGCTTTCTTCAGTTGTGTCCACAGGAGGAGTCATTGCCATTCACAGTTGGCAGACTAATTCTTTAGTTGTTGTGAAAGGGGTATAGATCACGCATATATATATATAGCTATTTTAGTAACCCCCAGTGCATCACAATATAAGCCACACAAGTTATATATATATTAGAAATTACTCCAATTGTATTTACATGTATATCCTGTCATGCAGACAAACTCTGGTCAAGACTTTCCGGCCACTAAGAGGGGAGGACTCTTGTTACAAAATTGGCTGAGCCAGCAATCTAATTATTTTTGTAGCTTTGAACACAGTTAATTGCATATACGCCAGCCAAGAAAACCTTATCTTTGTTGTGAGAGTTCTTGGCATGCGTCATTGTCAAAGGAGCTGATCCTCCCTGAACACTCCTAGCGGTGTAAGTCAGTTCAAACACCACAGCAACTAAGACATTTAATTGGTGTCAGAAATACAAAATAAATGGCCAAAGATGTCAATTAGTGTTTGATGCATGTAACAAACGTATGTGACGTAAATTCGGACGGGCGGAGGGAAAAGAGTGTTGGAAAACCTTATAAAATATTTCTCCTTTCGTTTCTGGTGTGGACTCCTCACTCCGATCTTGCATGGAGTGGGGGCTCCCTTGGTTGCAACCAATAAATCTTCTTTTCTGTCTGCAAAGACTCAGACTGCTCATTGCATTCTGCAAAGCTCTAGCACGCCGGCAACAGACCCCCAGAAATTTACATTCCTTTCATTTGGTGGAGATGCCGGGGAACTGCCGCTGCTAGGAGGCTTGCAGAGTCTGACTCAAGTCACGGTAAGAGGTTCATGCTGATTACTGACTGATCCTAGTCCGGACCCTCCAACTTGTGAGGAGGATCGCTCTGTCAGCACTGAATTAGATACCGTACTTGAGAGAAAACAGGAGCCGGCCGAAGGGGGAAGAACTGAGAAAGACTGCGCAGAAGAAATCTGGTAAGATAAAACCGGTTGTGGGGTGGCGTGAGTTCGAATCTAACAGCTCTGTGGAGTGGAGAAGATTGCGGATTCTTCTTGTCGGCCCCGGGGGTATGGAGACGAGAAGGGACGAATGCGTCCCTAGCATCCCGAGAACCAGAAGAAATTAGGGGTTACGCAACCCCGAAATCTTCTAAGGGTGGAACGGTTCTTTTGCAAAGAAGCCAGTAACCCTAGGGTTCGCCCCCAGTATTTTAAACAGGAGGAGAGTGCTGCTCTGCCGTCCTGGGGAAAGTTTAAAGATATATTAATGTATGGGTATGTGGGATGATGATTCCACTTTTGAATTTTGTGTAAAAGAAGCTTCATGTATGTGTGTTTTTCAGGGTAAGGGGCTATGCCTCTATACCCTACGTAACAGCAGGGGAATGGCCATCCCCTGTGCGTAAGCGGTGGCAAAGAGTGGCAGTCTTTGTCCCACATTACTACCGACGGAGTGTCGACATCAACTCCGTTTGATTTTAGAGAAGTTAAAAAGACTTATTCTTAGGCAAGGGATCGCAGTTAACTGGGGAAACGGAAATGTGGGAGAGTTGTGTATGGTTGCTGAATCACATGTTTGCGTGTATGATGTGCATTTGATTGTTGAGGTGCGAGTCCGTTTGATGCTTGTGTGGGAGAAATCATAGGAACACAGTTAGACCTTTAAAACAAACCTATGGGGATAAATTAGTGCAGTTTATGCACCCCCTTTTGATGTGCGATGTGGTAACATTGGAATTCTGCCACCAGAAGTAATGATTTTAGTATTAAATGGAACGAAAGTAAGCTTTAAGAAGAACCCCTCTAACTAGGACAAGGCAGGACTTTACCACCTCAAATTATAATTCTAGCCCTCAAGGAGGGCAGACTAATTATGACCTGCTAGCAAGAGGTGTGTGAATTTACAAGGACGTGCTTAGTTAATTAATATAGAGACTAAAAACTCTGCCACCTAGAAGACCCCACCAGCAATTTTGATAACACCAGGGGAAGAATGGGCAGTGAGAAGAGTACTTTTGAGTACTCAGGGATAAACAACATCCTACGTATTTTGTGACTGGCTGGTCACACAACAAAATTTACCAGCTGAAGGGACATTTCACAGGGAAAACATCATAGGGTATCTGAGTAATGCATTTTTAGTAAAACTGGGTAGGACTTATAGGGTGAAAACGTCCACCCCATTTTTTTAAACTGGTTTTATAAACCCGAGAGATGATGGGAGGAAGGCAGGACAGTGGACTGAAGAAGTATGGAAAGGGACAGATGGAAAGAGGAAGTGTAATAGAAGGAAGCAGCAAGACAGAGATGGGAATGGACAAGTATGATATTGAAAAAACTGGAGGAGAGGAAGGCAGGACAGAGGGATCAGGAAGTGCTAGATAGGAGATGCGTACCCCTGAATTGCCTTATCCAAGCATTCAGGAGGTACTTCCATCCCGTTACGCCAATGCCCAAGTCCTTGGATATAGAAGCCTTAAAAAGAACTAATGTTTGCTATGCGCAACATGAGGAGATAGGTAGAGAAGTAGTTCAGAACATTTGAGAACAAACAAGGCAATTTAATTTCAAATACAGGGAGATTCTCAGGAACAAACGACAAATGCCCTGCCAACAGATATCCACATTTGAACTGTTTTAAAAGGCGCCAAAACTGCGCAAATCTACCCTTTTTAAATACAGAGGAAAAGTGGGGAGAAGATCCTAGTAAAATATTTTTCTCTCCCTCTCCCCCCTGGAACAAACGGGTGTCTTAGAATAAGCAGGAATTTTTTTTTAACTGTGATTTCATGTTCTTCATAAGGACTTAAGTAACATCTAGGCAACACTCTGTCCTTTAAGTGGCTTTGCTTATTCATTACAAAAGCCACACTTCTCAAATTAGGCTTAAGCAGACAACAAGATCGAAAGCCACAGGAATGGTGGATTGCTCCATTGTTTCAGTGCCGTTCACACCTAATTCATTACAGAGTAATTAAAGGAGATTATCTGCTTGCCTCAGGCTGGATAATGCAGCCTGCGGGGGAATTTAAAAGTCCACAGCCCCTCCTTTCTTTTTCTGCTCTCCCCCCCCCCCTGCGGGGCAACCTTGAATACCAACTCCGTTCCCCCTCCCAGAGGAATTTGCTGAAAAACAGCCTAGTTTTTCTTTTTTTCT
Source organism: Phrynocephalus guinanensis (assembly GCA_037367245.1). Taxonomy (NCBI): domain Eukaryota; kingdom Metazoa; phylum Chordata; class Lepidosauria; order Squamata; family Agamidae; genus Phrynocephalus; species Phrynocephalus guinanensis. The sequence continues at coordinate 6,553,807 of CM074744.1, read as the reverse complement.
CTCCCAAGCTTGCGGTTTCAATGACTCTTTATAACTAAGTCAACACAGGAGAATAAAAGAATTCTCTTTTTGCCCTAGGCGGTAAAAGGCTCGCCTAGCCATTCAGATGTGCATAGCATGTTGTTGCAGCTTTTAACCCACACCTGGTTTCCCGAGCTCCCCTGAGGAAAATGAGGTTTTTTTTTTAAAACAAATAATAAACAAAATGGCCTTAACAATTTTTTCTTTTCCTTTTTTTCTGTGCACATGACAGAATGGTTCTGTAATGCACATTATTAATTTGTTACAAAATGTCCCATTCTGCAGGACATTTGCTTTTTGCGACATTTTTTTTCTTCCCTTCTCGAGACTCTCAGATAGACTGCGCTACACTGTGCCATTGAAATCTGCACACAGTGTACTGCATGTAGCACTATCACACCTGGAGAACAAGGCCATGATCTGCAGATTGCTTGGCCATTTGTGTGTGTGTTTGTTTGTTCGTCTGTTTCTGTCTGTCTGTCTCTTTCCACTCGGGAAGACGCTGGAGGAAACACTTTCCGTCCTGAGGCATCCTTCCCCAGATGACAGCGTGCGTTTGACACTTCGGAGGGTCCCGAAGCAGCCTGCTGATTCACTTTCAACTCAGGTTGACAGATTACAATCCTGTCTTCCTGTCTCTTTTTCTTTTTTTTCTCTGTTTGTTTATGGGGGGAGAGAGTGGGTTTAAAACAGCCACTGACTTTTATTTTGAAGTGCGGCCGGCCGTGACTTTATCATGCCGCTTATCAGTCCCAACTCCCCTCCGGAACAAATTGGTTCATGCTAAGAGCCTACTTTGCATCTCATGGATATTCTGCCAGCTACACCTTTTTTTTTTTGTCCCCGTGTAGGAGAGCAATTTGACTTGGGGATGGGATCTGTGGTTGATTGGGGACACCTGAGCACCTACCTTGTGAGGTCATGCAGACTCGCCTTGCAAGCACTCATTGGGGCCAGCTGAACTTGTGCATATCTACTGATGGGCAGATGTGTCCTCATCATAGACTTTGGCCCCCCTACTTCACGTACTGGTTTTACGAAGAGGAAAGCCCCAGTCTGCCTTTTACGACATTTTTTCCTTTTCAAGACTGTCAGATAGACTGTACCACCCTGCCTTGCAGCACAAGGACAGCTGAGAGGCCCTTTTGTGGGGTTTTGTGCTCTGTGTTTGTCTGTCTGTATTCGTGTGTCTGTTCTTTTTTTTTACCCAGGTACATCCTGGAGGAAGGGCTTTTGCTCTGGGAAAAACGCCCACCCGTTCTTTATTTCTGGATCATGGAGTCGGTTGGGTTTGGAAAGCTGACGCCCACGTTCGTGGATGCTGAGATGGGGACCTTCCTGCCCTCCATTCCGCTATCCCTCCTGGAGCCTTTGATGCCTTTGATGTCTTTGATGCCATCTTCGAGATGACTTCGCTCCGCCAGTTCGATCGATGTGGGCCCCTGGATCCAGTGATGCCAGCCTTTTCACCCAGCGTGAACCACACCCCGCGACCGAGCGGGAGAGAGGCCTGACCGCTGACGCCTTCTGCCCACTGCAGTATGATGCCTCATGCCTTAGATGACTTCACCCTGGACGGAGGACGCCAAATTGCACCTGACCTGTGGTCATCACACCTGTTCCTGGGGGCGCCTTGCATTTCGCACTTCGGAGAGCCCCACTGCCGTCTGCTGGTCTCCCCTGCACCTCAGGGTGCGGGGCCAAATTCTGTCTGCCTGCTTTCTTTTCTTTTCTTTTTTCTTTTCTCTGTCTGTCTCTGAGGGGGGAGACGGAAGGAGCTTACCGGCCACTGACTTTTGTTTTGGATTGCGGCCAACAGACTTCACGCCCGCAATTTCACCCCTTTTCGCCGGGACAGAAACTTGGTGGGGTTTAAATCTGATGGAGTCATCACTACTTTCAGACCTTCAACGTGCACTGGACCACCAAGAACTTGTGAACTTGTGTCGCCACACACACACACACCAGCCTCCCAGCATCCGACAAGTGAGCGCTTATTTTGAAGCCTTGCATAGGGACGTTAATTATGGGTCACTGTTTATGATATTATTGCCTATTATTGATAGTCATTGTAAAACTTTTGTGTCTCTCTGAATGTGCCTTTCATAATTCATATAATGCTCATGCTTTGCCACTGAAAATGTTTTTTTATTATTATTGAGTGCCAGAGACTATGACGTGCCTTTCTATGCAATTTACATTGAATGAGAGCACCCATGGGTGTTCCGGGACTTTATACCACAAAACAATGGCTTTCTAGAATAGCTGTCTACATTATTTACTTCACCAAAAACAATGATGAACTACTTTTTGCCCCATATTTGCGGGGCTGATTTTGTGTGTGAACTGACAGCTACAGAGACATCTCTGCCTTGATTTCAATAGCTCATCCGTGACTCTACCATGGGACTATAACTATTGAGTATGGTTTATGGCTAAAAATTGGTTTTTCTAAAACTAATGTCTATCATCTGGGCTATCCTGTATGCATGAACAACTGGGTAATTCTGCACAGCCTGCTATAATTTGAGTTTCAATGCACACCACACACCTGAATAAGGTTGAAAATCACGTCATGATTTTTGTTTTATGAAATCAGGTACTAATGTTTGTGTATCTTTATGAAAAATGACAGTATGAAAAATCATATTTCAAGGTCTAAAGCCATTTGACAGCAAAAGGGAGAAGGCTGGCAAAGTAGCCTTGCCCACATTTTTATAAGTGTTTGATTTGCAAAATGAACCTAAAGCGTGGTGCTTTGTTAGAATTCAGGGTTTTCAGCCTGACTACCAAGCACACAAGCAAAATATCTCACATTGGCAATGCTGCTTCAAGCGAATTCATTTGGGTTTCATGATTGTCCTGAAATAAGGTACTGAACAAATCTGCTGTTTAAAGCATGTTTAGTTATCACTTTGGGACAGGGATCTTGATATCCAAGTCTATCACAATATTATCTAAAATTCTTATGCCAGCCCCTTCAAAAGTTGGGAATTTGGAATCTCTGAGCAGTGAGCAGCATGCCCTGGGAGGTCCCTTATACTGCTGTGACCATGTTGCATTTCTCCAACGGGGGACATTTAAATGCTGTGGTCCGTGGAACGCATCCATCCCTTGCAGTCTGCGGGTCTGGCCAGAGGGTCTTTTTAAATCCCAGACATTGCAAAACTTTATCTGGTAACTTAACATTTCACTATAGAAAGTGCCCTAGTGAATTAAGGGGTATTTCTTTGTTATTCACCTGTTCAAATGCGTCCCCCACCATGAGACGCCACAAATCATTTTGTGATTATTCATTTTTTTAACTGTGCCTATATGCCTTTTGGGGAAAAAGAGGGCTGGAATAGTTTTCCTGGCAACACTGCCTACACTCTCATCAGGAACACTGAAAAATCACTCCCTGAGCCATGCTGACAACCCCTCCCCAAGGGAATGGTAAGCAGGGAAGCTCAAGCAATATTCACGCTTTTGTACGTACACCTTTGATATGTTTATTTGTCCCTTACAAGTCTATCACGGGAGCCACGGGAGGGCAACCTCTGGAGAATTTACTGGCGTAAATTTCCAAAAACGTCAGGGGGGAGTGAAAGGGGTATAGATCACGCATATATATATATAGCTATTTTAGTAACCCCCAGTGCATCACAATATAAGCCACACAAGTTATATATATATTAGAAATTACTCCAATTGTATTTACATGTATATCCTGTCATGCAGACAAACTCTGGTCAAGACTTTCCGGCCACTAAGAGGGGAGGACTCTTGTTACAAAATTGGCTGAGCCAGCAATCTAATTATTTTTGTAGCTTTGAACACAGTTAATTGCATATACGCCAGCCAAGAAAACCTTATCTTTGTTGTGAGAGTTCTTGGCATGCGTCATTGTCAAAGGAGCTGATCCTCCCTGAACACTCCTAGCGGTGTAAGTCAGTTCAAACACCACAGCAACTAAGACATTTAATTGGTGTCAGAAATACAAAATAAATGGCCAAAGATGTCAATTAGTGTTTGATGCATGTAACAAACGTATGTGACGTAAATTCGGACGGGCGGAGGGAAAAGAGTGTTGGAAAACCTTATAAAATATTTCTCCTTTCGTTTCTGGTGTGGACTCCTCACTCCGATCTTGCATGGAGTGGGGGCTCCCTTGGTTGCAACCAATAAATCTTCTTTTCTGTCTGCAAAGACTCAGACTGCTCATTGCATTCTGCAAAGCTCTAGCATGCCGGCAACAGACCCCCAGAAATTTACATTCCTTTCAGTTGTAAAGATTAGCTCCCAAAATCTGGAAAACAGCTTTAGAGATGCAGATCTCTGGCTGCCTCTGCCAGAGAAGGGCTATTGTTTAGCCTGCCTATGTGACAAAAGGAACAACCTGAGAAATGAGGGGGGAGGGAAGTTCCCTCTTTGACTAAGAAAGGGGGGAGGAATTGAGCTTCCTCTGCCTAGACAAATGAGCTCTGCTTATGCTCAGAGACTAAGACATTTTATTACCAAGAAACAACAGATGAAGTGGACATATGTTTTTGACTGAAAGAATAAAACATTATAGCAGGCATGACCAAACTTCGGCCCTCCAGATGTTTTGGACCACAACTCCCACAGTCCTTTGCCATTGGCAATCTAAGCTTAGAATTCTGGGAGTTGTCCAAAAGATCAGGTGGGACGAAGTTGGGACATGCCTGCATTATAGCATGATGAATGTGGGCATAAGAACACTGTAAGTCCCATAAGGAGAAAAGCAGAATTGAGGACAGGTGGTGGGATGACTTGCGGTGAGTGTTGGAAAAATTCCCTTATTTTCAAATCCAAAACTTGACAGGTATGGAAGGCACTCGCTTTGAGAGTAGCTGCTCCAGATTCCACCTGCAAGGCAAATGAGCCACAGCAAGGCATGGTGTGTGTGCGTGTGTGTTTGTGTGTGAAATTGAGGACTGGGAGAGTGAGAACAAACAAAAGAAAATATTTTTTCACCCAGCGTGTTGTTAGTCTGTGGAACTCCCTGCCACAGGATGTGGTGATGGCATCTGGCCTGGATGCCTTCAAAAGGGGATTGGACAGATTCCTGGAGGTCCATCACAGGTTACAAACCAGGATGGAGATGTGTCATCTCCAGGCTTAAAACCAGGGTACTTCAAGGGCCAGATGCAGGGGACTGGGATCAGGAGAGAGATATCTAGTCTTGCGCGCTCCCAGAGGCATTTGGTGGGGCCACTGTGAGATACAGGAAGCTGGACTAGAAGGGCCTTTGGCCTGATCCAGCAGGGCTCTTCTTATGTTCTTATGGCTTCTCAACAAGTAGCCACAGGTCCCTGTCAGGTCATTCCAAATAACACTGTAATATGTCATTCTGTTGTGGGATTTCTGAGATCCCTCATGTTCTGCCTCCAGTTGGCTTGTTCCCGTGGGGATCTTGCAGAGCCTCAAAAGTGTGGGTTTCACTGAGCATTGTGCCTCAGCGCTCATACCCACACGAGGAGATACAGTGTGCCTTCAAAAGAACATTCAGAAAAAGGGCTGTCTAAACGGGACCCTTGTGTTCTCCTTGCTGTTGCCATTTCTAGTGCACCATTATGACTCTTTCTATCCCCCAGTTTTAACATGTACATTTAATTCTTTTCTCAATATTGCATTCCCTTCTAGGAGAAGGTGGCCTATTTGCCTTTTGAAACGACCGATCAATTAACTGAAACGTCTGGGCTAAAGAATGAGCAGAGGGTTCATGTGAGGAAGAAGGGAACCGATGAGGAAAAACACCCCAGATTCCAAACCATCCTGCCTCTCCCCTTCGAAACACAAGCGACCTGGTCCTTTCTGAGATATTCCAGGCCTCTCTTAACCAGTTCCACTCCAGAGTCAGTGGCCGTGGCTATCTGGGGATTTGAACCCTGTTTTCCTGTCCTAGCCCATTGCTCTACCCACTACACCATCCTGGACATCGTGGTGGTTCTTTGCAGCTCCGGGCTTTCTGGAAATCCCACCCCCGAGCCTCTGTCTTCCCACCTGGGAAATGAGCCCGTTGCTGGTGCGAATTCCTGTTGAAGCGCTTCATGCCATTCTGTGTGCCCAAGAAACCATGCAGGAAGAAAGCCAAGAAACCAAGAAAGCCTACGCGATTGTTGGTTGCATCAACAGAAGCATAGTGTCTAGATCAAGGGAAGTGATAGTACCACTCTATTCTGCTCTGCTCAGACCCCACCTGGAGTAACTGTGTCCAGTTCTGTGCGCCTCAATTTAAAAAGGATGTTGACAACCTTGAGTGGCTGCAGAGGAGGGCGACCAGGATGGTTGAGGATCTGGAGGAAATGTCTTATGAGGAACGGCTTAGGGAACTGGGAATGTTTAGACTTACAAAAAGAAGACTGAGGAGGGACATGATAGCTATGTTTAAATATTTGAAAGGATGTCATATTGAAGAGGGAACAGGTTTGTTTTCCATGGCTTCAGAGACTAGGACTCGGGGCAATGGTTTCAAACTACAGGAAAAGAGATTCCATTTGAACATTAGGAAGAACTTCCTGACAGTTAGAGCTGTTCAGCAGTGGAACAGGCTGCCACAAAGGAGGGTGGTGGAGTCTCCTTCTTTGGGGGTTTTAAAGCAGAGGCTGGATGGCCATCTGTCGGGAGGCCTGTGATGGGGGTTCCTGCATGGCAGGGGGTTGGACTGGATGGCCCTTGAGGTCTCTTCCAACTCTTATGATTGTAGGAGTAGAGGAGCAAGTCTGGGATTGGGGGGAGGCCTTGCCTGTTTTCACCTGCTGGAAGAAATCCACCTGCTGCCGTACCAGGTAAGCAATGAGCAGGTTGTGGCTCTGGAGGCCCACCCAGGCAATGTTTGTCAAGAATATTCTAAAAATGTGAATGTGTGTGTGAATGAGCTTCTTCAACTGACAATTAGAGATATGGAGTCCAGTTGTGGACTGAAGCAATCTCCATAAGTTGGCCTTGACAGGAAGGCTAGCGTCCAAGGACAGTGTGGCGTAGCTCAGAAGTGTGGATGAGACAAGCACACTGACATGTGATGTGAAAGTAAATAAATAATTAGAAAGATGTGTTATATGTAATTACAATATGTTCTTGCTGTTTATCCAGTTTGCTGTAAGCCTGATAGGTTGGCTGTGATCAAGAAGGGTAGCTGGATTATTTGTACTACTGGATGTAAGTCTCTGGAAACTACTGCGAACTATGCTTTTTGCTCATTTGCATACAGCATAGGCTGTTTCACATGTCTTTTAGAAGACCATAAAGGGATTTTAATTTTATTAATTATATTTTAATTGTGACTGTATCTTTTTAATATTGTAATTTATTACTGACCATTTAGTCAGTTACCTGGAAAGTGCAGTTTGAAATAAATAAATGAAATCTCTCCCAGCCGCTGGCAGGCTCTCTCACACAGTCTACTCACCGACCACTGTCAGGGTGAGGAAGAGGAAGGCCCCAGCGATGAAGGGAGCATCGGGGCGGAAGAGCTTCACCAGCTTCCAGAGGGTGGCCGTGCCCCCCCCCTCTTTGGACCCCTTTGCCCCATTCCCAGATGAGGAGGGCCAGCCCCACGGCCCCATAGCTCAGCAGCAGCCAGGCCCAAGGGGCCGAAGACAAGAGGAGAGGGGGGTCTCCGAACCAGTGCCCCAGGGCCAGGGAGGAGGGGGGCAGGAGACTGACGGTGGCCAAGGCCACAGGGGTAATAAGAACAAGAACATAAGAAGAGCCATGCTGGATCAGGCCAAAGGCCCATCTAGTCCAGCTTCCTGTATCTCACAGCAACCCCACCAGATGCGTTTGGGAGCGCATGAGACTAGATATCTGTCTCCTGGTAGCACTCCCCTGCATCTGGTCCTTGAGGGACCCTGGTTTTAAGCCTGGAGATTACACAATGTGGCATTGAAGAAGGGACTGGCTTCTTTTCCATGGCTTCAGAGACCCGGACGCAGGGCAATGGTTTCAAATTACAGAAAAAGAGATTCCATTTGAACATGAGGAAAAACTTCATAACAGAACTGTTCGGCCGTGGAATATGCTGCCACAAAGGGTGGTGGAGTCTCCTCCTTTGGAGGTTTTTAAGCAGAGGCTGGATGGCCATCTGTCGGAAATATTGTGATGGGAGTTCCTGCATGGCAGGGGGTTGGACAGGATGGTCCTTGAGGTCTCTTCCAACTCTATGATTCTGTGAGACCACCCGTGTTGTTCCCCAGATCCAGAGCCAATGCTGACCCACGGGGCTTCGACGCCTCCATTTCCAGGCAGTGGGGAGTCCTTCTGGGCCACCCTTTTCTGCCAAAGATTCCCAGCCATGGGTGGTTGGGCTCAGGAGAACCACTTTCTCCCAACATCAAAAGGCCCATCTGTAAAATGGGCACAACAGCAAAGGTCTTCACCCCAGGCATGGGGAAAACATGTATTCAGAAATACTGAATACTGTGGCCTCATCTCAGGAATGTGTGCAAGCGGTTCCCCTGCCGGGGCTACAGTCCTTCCAACACTGGCCCAGAAGTCCACTGGACTTCAAGGCTTCCAGGCTAGAAAGAGGGATGGATGACTTACAAGTCCTGTGGTTCTCTGGAACTAGGCGTCTGCGGATGAGGATCACCAGAAAAGGGGTTCTTAACTTGAATATGTTCTGGAATGTATTTTGTCCCTCATTATATTGTAAGTAGTGGTGGCTCAGCGGACTAACGCTCTGAAAACTGTTGGCTGCAAAGTCAGCAGCTCGGCGGTTCAAATCCCGGGTGCCACGCAGCAGAGCGAGCTTCCGCTGATAACCCCAGCTCCTGCCAACCTAGCAGTTCGAAAGCATGTAAATGCAAGTAGATAAATAGGGACCGTTGTAAAAAGCAGAAAGGTAAAACAGTGTTTCCTTGCAGCCATGCCGGCCACATGGCCATGGACTTGCACAACACTAGCTCTTCGGCTTGAATACGGAGATGAGCACCGCTCCTAGAGTTGGACATGACTAGCAGACACGTGTGGGGGGAAACTTTTTATCGTAAGCCACATTGGGTCCTTTTCCAAGGAGAAAGGTGGGATAAATATTCAAAATCAAACAAATAAAATAAAATAAAGATGAGGCTTTCAAGGAGAGGTTTTCAGTGCCTGGCCCTTCTTTGGGAATGTCCAGGGCCAAGTGGGAATTTCTGAACCTAGAGGTCCTGAGTTTTCCTCTGACACTGTCCCTTGCTACGGCAGACTGGCTTAAAAAATCCTGCCCCAAGGTGTGAACGGCTGTGGATTCTTGTGGGAGGGGGGCAGTTCGGGGGTGTGGTGCTGCAGAGCCGGACATATAACGGACGTGGCACCAAGCCTAATAAGACGCATCCAGGGCAAACCATTTCTGAGGAATCCCCCCCCCCCCAAGAAGCTCATGGCACCCAGAAAACGCACAAGGCAGTCAAGCAAGGAGCTCCCACTGGACTGAGTGACATTTATTACTGGGTAAGCCTGCACAGGACACTTAGGCTGATGATAGATAGGACAGAATGATAGGCTGGAACTCTGGAGATCCAGGTTCAAATCCCTGCCTGGCCATGGAAATTCAACAGGGTTAAAGGAACTGGCCAAACCACTCCTTCAAGCCCCCCCCCCTCCTTTGAATCTGATGGCCTAGAACTAGATAAGAGACCTGCTTGCAATTATTAAAAGCAGCACCACCAAACTCGACAGGGCCCAGATAGGAAGGGGAAAAGCTTTCAAAGGGTATCAGATTGACTTTGGTGGCCAGATCCAACTCAGATAAAATGGCAGCTGGACAGGGAGAGTCTTCCTGGAAGCCTAGGAGGTGAAAGGGGGTGGTGGTCACCAGCCTCCTTCAGGTTTTTTTCCCTTTGTGGGTACCACCACCAAGAAGACCCGTTCCCACAGCCCTTGCAGAAGTGGCGCTGCGGACTACAGTTCCCAGAATCCCCCGACAAGGAAAGAGTCCTGGAGGCACCTGGAAAGCCTAACCTTCCCGTCAAGCCAACGGGAGAAATGTCCTCCAAGGAAACCCCTCGGGAGCCACTTTCCCATCGTTTCCTTCGCACCTTCCCACGCCCGAGACCCACCCGTGGTCTTTCAAAGGCGGCAGCAGATTTGAAGGCACCTGCCCCGCTGGAGGAACCGCGCCAAGCAAATAGGAAAGGCATGGGTCCCCGTCCCTCTTTCGGCCTATTCTTTTTCCTAAGGACACATCTTCCCCCCTCTTCTTACCCGAGCTCCGCTTTAAAAGGGAAACGAGCCGCTTTCCGAACGGCGGCTCCGGGGTCTCGAACCCGTTGCTTTTCGCTTTTGGAGTAGGGCGCCCCGCCCGCTTCCCTCCCCTTCCTTTGCAGTGGTCCCATACAGCCGCTAGATGGAGCTCGCCGCCTGCCCCGGGGAGGGACCCTCCTCCTCCTTAGGGGAATCCCCGGAGTTATTCTGGTGATGGAAACGGGGCAGAGAGAGGGGGGGGGTCTTGTTCCTGGGCAGAGGGTGGGGGATGAAGGGTGGTAGAGAAGGGCTGGGAGGGGAACCAGCCAAAAAGGGCACCACAGACTCGGGCACGGGTGGGCACACGAGCGGATCCCGTTTTCCAATGGCATCCTCCTGTCATACACTTTTTGCTCCATTCTTCACCCAAAGCAGGGTTGGAAGCCGGATATGATTGAGACACATACAAAATAATGCAGGGCATGAGTAAAGGGGATAGAGGGACACTCTTCTCCCTCTCACAAAATACCAGAACTAGGGGACATCCACTCAAACTGAGGGCTGGGAGAGTAAGAACAGACAAAAGAAAATGTTTTTTAACCAGTGTGTTGTTAGCCTGTGGGACTCCCTGCCACAGGAGGTGGTGATGGCATCTGGCCTGCATGCCTTCAAAAGGGGATTGGATAGATTCCTGGAGGAAAAGTCCATCACAGGTTACAAACCACGATGGAGAGGTGTCATCTCCAGGCTTAAAACCAGGGTACTTCAAGGGCCAGATGCAGGGGAGTGGAATCAGGAGACAGAGATCTGGTCTCGTGTGCTCCCAGACGCATCTGGTGGGGCCACTGAGAGATCCAGGAAGCTGGACTAGATGGGCCTTTGGCCTGATCCAGCAGGGCTCCTCTTACGTTCTTATGTTCATATGGGAAAGGGGAGCGCCCGCCCGCCCGGTAGGATCAGGTGCCCTGGAAATGGATGGAGTTTGTCACAGAGAACGTCCAGTTGCAGCCATAATAGTGATCCTTTATTAATATGCTCACAGTTAGAGGATGGGGATGACTTTTCAAGACTTCCCCAAATTGGAAACACCTTTGACGAACCCTAGACCACGAATTTTTGCCCACCCAACCTCAACTGAAGAACCACGGATCTGACTGTCGGGGCTTTTAAAGGGAAAAAAAGAGAGCATGGGCTATCTGAAAAACCAAGCCAAACTAGAAAGGACGAATAAAATCAAGGGACTCTAGTGGATATTTAACGAATCGGTGACATTCAGTATTCCAGCTTGTTATTTTCGTTCTACCCTGTCTCTACTAAAAATGATAATACATCTTTTTCTTTTTTTTTAAATAGGGCAGAGATGGCAGCGTGGCAGAAAGCGTCCAGGGACTTTCCTGCCTGACTAACAGAGTTCACAAAAGGAGGAAAAACAGGACTGGGTGCGGGGCACAATCCAGAGGTTTTTTTCTTTTTTACATCTGATGTGGAGCAAAGAAAGCTGTTCAACCCAAGCAGTGACCTTGGGGAATGTGTATGGGAGATGATTAGAGTTGAAGACGTTTGCTGGAGGCCGTGTCGTTTATAACTGGTTTTTTTTGCCCCTAGCTTGATTTCAAGCCAAGCACTGTTGGAGCTTTCGCTTTCACCCCTTGTTGCCTGGCCACACCCGCAACGACAACTTGCCCCAAGTTGTCTGACCCGACAACAACTTGTCCCACCAGAGGGGAAAGGGTTCTGAAAAGGAAGCCATTTTGTGCAGGCTGGCTCTGCAATGCAGACGAAAGGGACACAAAATGGCGGCCTCTGGCTTGAAGCAGCCGGCCCAAGTGTTTGACTAGTCAAATCATTCAAATGTCCTGCTGCATGGTTTGAAGGTTACTGACTGAATCATTTCACTTAATTTTGATGAGTTTTTCTTCTGACCTCATGATGGACACCTAAGAGTGTGCTGGTCCAGCCTTTTCCTATTAATTTTAAGTGTATTTTCTTCAGCTAGCAGTCCTGTTTGTTTGTTTGTTTACTTGTTTGTTTAGATAACATTTCCACTATCTTACAGTGATGATAATGATTATTCTGCAAGAGACAACGTGCCTCTCCCTCTGGAGCTGGCCCTAGTTGATTAGTTGATTCTTTCTCAGGCATTCCCTCACTCTCTTTTAGATCTCATTCCTTGGGTTCCTCCAACCATACACTGGATGCCAATGACAACACTGTGTGCCTGAGCTGTGTGGGTGTGTGAAAATAACAACAAGCCCTCTTGACTCGCTCAAACTGTTCTCTGCCCTCCTCTGATTTCTCGGAAATCACCTGATTTTTTTTTTTTAAATACTGCTCTCCAGCAGGGAGCAGCAGAGGACGAGGCAGAACAGCCATCTCAAGTATACTGTACTGTAGTTAGAAATTGCTTCAGGACAGTGGTATCGAACCTTTGGCACTCGAGATGTTTTAAACCACAACTCCCAGAATTCCAAAACTGTATTGCCAATGGCAGAGGACTGTGGGAGTTGTGGTCCAAAACATCTGGAGTGCAGAAGGTTCGCCACCACTGCTTCAGGATGAATGGGATTGCAGGAAGGTACCGGAAGAGAAAACTTCCTTTTCCTCCATCTCCCTCTTTTATTTCACCCCACCTCTCCCTCACTCGCAACTCTTCCCCTTCCCATCTTTTTCTATGTTTAATTAATTCTGCCACTTTGCAATAAAACCAAAAAGCAATAAAACCAAAAACCAAAAATCAAGGACTGATGGAAATGAAGAGCATCTCCGCTGGAAAGCCAAACGGGGTCTTTTGATTGCGTTTAAGCAGCAAAACCAGAATCACGGTTTCTGCCCAAGGCTGGAAGGAGCACCTGCCACCACAACCGCACACAGGATGTGGCTTTTTTCATCCTCACAACTCCTTGCTTCAAGGGAGTGAGGCCTGTGGGTGGGTGTTTGAGGCACCTGCCCTCAGCGTGCGAGGGGAGAAAACCTGCCAGCCTGTTTTCAGCCTGGCCTGGGACAGTCTTTTTGCACGGATGCTGGGATATTTTCTTAATTGTTCCCAGGTTAACCAGCATAACTGATGCTTAGCTGCAGGTTTCGGTTTTCTGGCTTTGTCTCTGTCCAGACTGGCCCCAAACTCTGGATCAGAATCTGAGGGGAAACGGGGTGGCAGCGGAAGCCATTTTGTGCAGGTCCTGCTGGGTATAAAGAAGGGGCCCCAAAATAGCACCAGGATCTTGGCAGCCCCTGCCTTCATGTTCAGCTGGTCTGATAAAGGAATCATCTTTATCACTTATAGGTCTTCTTTTCGTATCACTTTTGGTGGTTGAGTCCGCTGTTCTTGTTTTTGCCTTCCAGTTGGCAACATCACGGGCTGGGATGAGTTCATTTTGTTGTGAAGAGTTTTCCCCCAAATGAAATGACTTTTGCTTAGTAACAAGAGAATAAAGGTAGCTGGCTTATTCATAAGGGCACGCAGTGCAGACCTGCAAATCCATATATGGCCCAGGCCTCCTCAACCTCTGTAGAGCTACTTATTTTCTGCTGGGTGAGGCTGAACTGTAGGGAAACATGTAGAAGCCATAAGTCCGCAGGAGAAGACTTTTAATTGAGCATAGACCACTGGTGGTGGATGTGTTGGACAGGTGAGGCACTCTTCCACCTCAGCCCACTACACCCCAATCACCCCACTCCTGCCTGCCTTCCTCTTTTCCAGAGTCAGAAGAGGTCTCTGGGTATGCCTGGATGCCTGCTTCTCTATTTGCATGTAAAGTACAGTGGTACCTCGTATAAAGGAATTAATTCGTTCCAAATGAAATTATGTTAAGCAAATTTTCCTTTATACAAAGTTCCCATAGGAATGCATTGAAAACAAAGTAATCCGTAATCTTGACCATTTTTATGTTGTACGGATTCACCCCATAGGCCATTGGTGTCCAGACTTTGGCTCTCCAGATGTTTTGGACCACAACTCCCACAGTCCTTTGTCATTGACAATAGTGTACAGGTTTGGAATTCTGGGAGTTGTGGTCCAAAAACCTCTGGAGGGCCGAAGTTTAGACACTCCTGTCATAGGCAATTCTGTTAAGCAAATTTCCCGTACCCAGATTTTACGTTATACAAACTGTTTGTTATACCAGGGTCCACTGTACAGTGGCACCTTGTATAAAAGAATTAATTTGTTCCACATGAAATTATGTTAAGCAAATTTTCCTTTATACAAATTCTAATAAGAATGCATTGAAAACAGAGTAATCCCTAATCACAACCATTTTTATGTTGTACAGATTCGCCCCATAGGTGATTCTGTTAAGCAAATTTCCCCTATCTCAGGAATTTTTTATGTTGTACAGATTTTATGTTATACAAACCATTTGTTATACAAGGGTCTACTGTACGTGTGCATGCATATGTGATAGACACTTATCCACCTGCCCCTTCCCAATGTTGGTGGCTGTGCCTTCTGCCCTACCAACCTCAAAGGGTGCCAGCTGCCCATAGAGACCTATGTGGTTGGAAAAAATGTCACCTATACACCAAAAGAGTTTCACTGCCTCAATGAAAAGGGGTGGCAATACACGTACAGTATTTGTAAGAAGGCACTTGGTGGTGCCTTGTATGGTCCCCCTGAAACCACCTGAATGTGAGATGGGTAAGAGAAGGTCCCAGAGGGGTCGAGGGAGCTTCCGGCCAAGTGGCAGAAGGCGGATGCCTAAGAAACTCAACGATGAGGTGAAAGAAGGGGGAGAATGAGGGAGAAACAAGTGCATTGGAAATAGCTGCATCCATTTTAACCATAACCATTGCTTAAAACAAGCCTTTGAAAAATTATAATACATTATGGGCTTAAGAGAGGTCAGAGCAAAGTTGGCAGTTTTGCAGGAAGCACACACGGTCTTTGGCTGCTTTTACATGACCCCTAAAATCCGAGACAAAGGGCTCCCAAATGCGGAGCTTAAAATTGTTTTCCCACCAGCTGCGGACTTTAAACAAAATTAAGTACGACCACGCCCACCTAAGCACGGCCCAGCGCACTTTAGAAGTACCTGGTATCTGGAGGTAAAAAAATTCCCGATGCGGATTGTAAAGCTGTGGACGCCGGGCTCTCCTCGCCTTGTTTTTTTGTCCCCGCTGCCCCTTTAAGAGACAGGAATCCCTAAACGCAGGCGGAGGTGAGCCTGCTTTTTTTTCTCCCTCCCCTCATCGCTGACAAGAGCAATGGAGTGCAGAAGAGTGGGAACACAGGAAGAGGAACAAACCCCAGGATCTCTGGTCTAAATTTAAGTTGCCAGCGGATTTTAGAGGTCGTGTAAAAGTGGGTTACAGGGGTTACAAAGGGGTTACAAAGGGAATTAAAATGGGGCTGGAGTAAAGCTGGAGAATGAATTTTGAGAAACCCCATGGCAGAAAAGAAACGTTTTGTGTAGGCCATGAAGTTTGGTGGATCTGTTGGTAGATAATTGGGGTCAAAGGCTTTGCTGTAAACTATGTTGCTCGTTAGGTGTTTTTTGTCTTGATCGCACGCCAAGCGCTACAGTGGCTTTCGGTTTTAGCCTTTGCTGCCTGGCCTCACCCCCAACAACACTGTGTTCTGAAGGAAGGGAGATTATGAGGGGGAGGCTGTCCTGGCTTGCCTTCTGGCAATAGAGGCCATTTTGTGCAGGCTGGCTCTGTCACGCTTGTGGGAAGAGCACAAAATGGCCGCCTCTGGCTTCAAACAGCCGACCCAGTCCGTCCTGTTTCCAGCCGCTGAAGCGTCACATTCAGCTCAGGGGAATCTGACTTTTTAAAAAATAGGACAGCTTCCCAGATGTTTGCCAGCTTTTTAGAAGAGAAAATGTAATCAGATACAGTTTTTCATGCATGTATCAAATGCTGATGGGGTTTCTGCCTCACAGGTATTAAAAATACAGAAACACTACCACCTCCTTCGTCTTTAAACAAGTTACAGTACAAACAACATATTTCCTGTTTGGATAATGGCCGCTTGACAATATTGTATTTCCAAAAGAAAGAAACAAGAAGGAATAAATTTATTATGTCAAAAAGGAGAAATGTTTTCCTATTGCTGCAAGATGTTTAAAGGAGATTTTTGAAGGCCCTTTTATTGGATGTCTTCTAAGAAAGCGATATTTTTCAGTGAGAATGTGGCTACCTGTAGGGGAAAGTGCAGCCTCCCTTTTGTCCTGCAACCACGGGATTTCTCTGGAAAATCCACAAAGTCAGAGCCTAAGTGTTCATATTAAGACATTTTAGCTGGGTCTGAGGTTGATGGGGTTGTCAACATTCATCTCTGAGTGTTAAACACACCCTTTGTAACATAGAAGCGGTAGGCTGGACACATTTTTGTGAAATGCACAAAACTCCTTAGATTAAAAAGGTGCTGTGTATGTTATCAGGGAAGGACCAATGAAGCTGTTTGGATGATGAGCAGCGAAACATTTCTATCTCTCAAAAAGAAGTCCAGTAGCTATGACACAACTTCCAGATAAACTCACCTGGATGACTGAGAATCTTCACAGACACAGGGAAGAGCAGGTTTCCTCTCCCCGTGTTTTTTTCAGAAATGGCAGGTGTCAGCTTCCAGCCGCCTGACGCTCAGTTTTGGCTTCCAAATTTGCAGCATGCTGATGAAAGTGGGATGAGGGCCAAAAGTTGAGCAGCCCAGGATGTGAGCTTTGCTCAGACGGCATTCCTTACAGCCACACCGATCAAGAATGCCTCAGGTTCCAAAGAGTAAGCAAACCAGCACCCATGATCAGAGGACGTCAGGTTTAGAGTAGCTCTGGAAGCCAGTTGCTGTGCCCCTAATATAAACTATACAAGCTAAATAAATAAATAAATAAATAAATAAATAAATAAATAAATATTGCAGTCCGAGGGAGAGGCCTTGCCATCAGCACCTTCTCTTCAATGGTTGATTGTTTTAATAAATTGTGTGGGCATGGAATAATTTTCCTTTACCTCTGAACTGGATTTCTGAAAGAGGAAAATAAATCCCTTGCTGTTTCCTGCAACCTCCCCCTTCTGCTGGAACAGAGGGATTCTAAGGAAATAAAAAAGCAATTGTTAAACCAACTGCCTATTTATGATGATGATGATGATGATTTAATAATAATAATAATAATAATAATAATAATAATAATAATAATAATAATAATAATAATAATAATAATAATAATAATAATAATAATAATTTGAAAATGCTCCCCGCCACCGCTTCCCATGGCCAATAGATTCTAGGAAGCAGCTTTTTCCTCGATAAAGCCCACTTTTCCTTCGCTTGCCACCCCCCACCCCCCACCTTCTCTGCCCGCCTGCATCTTCGGGTCCAGACCTTCCTCCCCCCTTCGCCACCCCCCACCCCCCTCCAACCTCGTCCCCACCAGCGGAGTCGCTTCGAGGGGGATTCCCGGGAAAACTTGCACAATCCCACTTTCGCTTTCGTTTTCCAGCCCTCTAAATGCAGTTGCTCGCTTGCGATGAGTGTCCTGGATAGCAACCGCTGACGACACGGGGACTCTTTTTTTCCTATTGGCCAAGCGTTTCCCCCTCCGCCAATCCTGGCTGCCCGGGTCCGGGAGTTGGGCGGGTGTCCCGTCGCGTTGCCTCTCAGTCCGCGGAGCGCCGCCGACGGGAGCGGATTCACTGCTGGGGTTGCTCCGGATTATATAATTATCCGCAGCAGCCGGAGGGACAGCGGGATCCCCGCGGGGGTTGGACTGCCTCGAAATGGGGTGGCCTCGGGCGTCCCTGTTCCTGCTGGCGGCGCTGTCCGCCCTTTTGCTGGAAGGCGAGGGTGAGTCCCTTGGGGGGGGGGATCGGAGGAGGGGGAAAAAGAGAGACCCACCGAAGCGTGGCCGAAGTCTGATGGGGCGAAGGTTCCCCCCCCCATGACAAACCCACCCGCTCCTCTTTCCTGGTCCTCTTTCCCAGTGATCCCCCCCCTCTTTTTTTGTCCTTGTTGGGTTAAAAAGGTCTTTGGGTTTCGACTGATTGGCCTGTTTATTTACTGTTTTAATTGTGATTTCTTGTATTGTGTTTATGTTTGCAAACCGCCCTCAAAATGCTCAGTTGCGATGAGTGTCCTGGATAGATACCGCCTTTCTGCTAGAATTATCTTGGGTTGGAAAAGTGTGTGTGTGGGGGGGGGGCGGTGTCTTATAATTGGGAGCGTCTTATAGATGGAAAAATAGGGTAGTTAAATCCACTTCGATAAAACCTCTGTGGTTGGTGTCAGTAGTAGAAAAAACGTAATGTGCTTATCTTGTGTTTATTTTACTTTAAATTATGGATTTGTACTCAAAGTTCAGTTGCAGTTTACACTTTATTGTATTCTATTTTTGTTTTCATTGCTGGATTACGACAAGGGTGGGGCAGGGAGACATGCGTGATTCTCAAGACGGGTGGGTGGGTGGGTCACAATTCAGTTCGAAACACAGCAGCCTCTTTCGCTGCCCTGGAAGGTCCATCTCACTGTTGGGACCCCTGGTGGCATGAATATAAAGACTTCATGTCAAAATCATGACCACAGTTTCTGCTAAAGCGCAGGCACAGGCTCCTCAGTCCTGCTTTGTGGAGCATTAGTTAAATGCCTGTATGTACTGCAGGAGGTAAAACTGTGCTCACGACTTGGGGTTCGATCCCAGGTAGCAGGCTCAAGGTTCACTCAGCCTCCCACCCTTCCGATGTTGGTAAAATGAGTACCTACTAGCTTGCTGGGGGGGGGATGTGTAGCCTGGATACTGTAATTAAAATTGTAAACCGCCCAGAGACTACTTGAAGTGGCATGGGGTGGTATATAACCAGAACACTTTGCTTTTTGCTTTGCACATGATTTTTCTTCACCTACACATCCCCATTCAGTTGGGACGGAAACTGCAGGTGTGTGTTTCATGCATGCGCAGGGACAAAGCGCCCCATGCAGCAGGCCCGATAATAATTAGAGGGGACGTGAATCCAGAGCAGGCCTCTTTTCTTGTCGGGGTTGCAGTTACTGTGGGGGAGATCCCTCACTGGGTGCCCCACGGATGGGAGTGGGGTGACCTGGGGACCAGACCCAGCAGGATAGGGGGGATAAGTGGAAGGGTGGGGCAGCACCTCCTCTGCCCTGGTGCTTGAAGGCATCTGTGTATAATTCTCTTTCTTTTCTCCCCTTCTCTAGTCCTCATGATGGTCGTGCTTTTTTCTCCTCTTTATTGTTTTCATATCAAAACCCTTTGCTTCCCTCGGCCTTCCTTCCGGAATTGCTGTTTTCTCTCCCTTTTTCCCTCTCATCTCTTGACCATTTTCTCTTCTTTTTCTGCCCCTCCTCCCCCTTTCTTTTATCCTCCCAGGAGTACATTTCCTTTGATGCCACTTGCCTGCCTTCTTGCCAACTTACCCACATCGCCTGGATCTTCTAAAAAGGGGGACCTTTTTCCAGATGTCACAAACTTTGTGGAGCTTCTCTGGCTTGGTGGGCGTATTTGACTGAAGGGGTCTTAAATCAGCCCTTTTGTTTCCTTTCTGACAGCCTCCTCCTTCTCCTCCTCCTCCTCCCACTCCATGCGCTATTTCTCCACGGGGGTGTCAGAGCCTGGACAGGGGCTGCCCAAGTACATTGCGGTGGGGTACGTGGACGGCCAGCTCTTTGTCCAGTATGACAGCAACACAAGAAGAATGGAGTCTCGAGCGCCCTGGATGGAGAAGGTGGACAAGGAGGATCCCCAGTATTGGGAGAGAGAAACCCAGCGTGAACGTGGCTGCGAGGAGACATTCCGAGTGAATTTGGAGATTGCAAGGAATTACTACAACCTGAGCAAAGGTGAGTGGAAGGCAGCGTCTTCTCATGGACTTCCTCCCCACACCCCACAATATTCCCTCTCAGAAGGAGGAGATTTAAGTAACAGGTGGTGATAGGGATTGGCAAGAAAAGGGGTGGTCTCCAAGCAGACAAGAGTCTTTTTGTGATTTATTTGCATCCTCCCCAAATGGCTTGGTTATGAGGCAGAAGGAAGGAAGGAAGGAAGGAAGGAAGGAAGGAAGGAAGGAAGGAAGGAAGGAAGGAAGGAAGGAAGAGGAAAGCTGCACTTCTGGCAGAGCATAGCATTAGCAAATGTTTTGAAATGGGTGTTTGGCTTTTGTGGAATAATGGCTGTTTAACTTTTATGGCTGTGGCATTCTAACCTTGGGATCCCCTCTGTATCATGACATTTCCCTCCCCCCAAAGGCCTCTATCTAAAAGTGACTCCATATTATGCCCTATATTCTGAGCCCACTTAATCATACAATCTTTAACTATCTCATCCTCAGTTTTACGCTCCAATAGGTGTTTATACATTTTCCTAATAAATTTCTCTTCGCTCCCTAGAAACAATATATCAAATTCAGTTTTCTGCATATAAAAACCTTATATAGGGCATAATATTGAGATAGATAACTGGAAACAACTATGGGAAGTTAATATTAGGTATATCAGAGCGACCAGCTTGAAAGAAAACGTATATAAAATGTTTTATAGGTGGTATATAACACCACAAAAATTAGTGAAAATGTTTGGAAACGGATCTGATAAATGTTGGAAGTGTAAGGAGAAAGAAGGGGCTTTCTATCACATGTGGTGGACATGCGCAGTGATTAAAAACTATTGGAAAAGAGTACATGAGATGTTACAGAAAATATTGTGTTGTATGATACCATTCAAGCCAGAAATATTTTTGTTAAATATTATGCCGGAAATCAAAGATTATAATAAGAAACATTTATTAATGTATATGTTAACTATAGCTAGGATTCTGTTGGCAAAATACTGGAAAACAAAGGACTTACCAGAACAATATGAGCTTTTGGACAGATACTTGGAAACAGCAGAAATTGACATTTTGTCAGAAATACTCAAGGAGAAAGACCTACAGAAGGCAAGAGAACGCTGGAGACCTCTATATGTTTTCTATGAGAAAAAAGTCGCTAATAGACTCTGACCCACAGAAGACTGAATTTATATTTAGATTTGAGATCAAGATTGGTAATGAGGTGTATTTTTATGTAAGGTTTTCTTTTTTTATTTATAATAATAATTAAATTAAAAAAGTGACTCCACAGTGGTTTGTGTAGTCAAGTCTCAGCAGAGCCAGTGGGGTTCAGGTTAGTCGCCTATAAGGTCAATTTACTCCAATGGGCCTCCTCTAGTTGTGCCTTACTTCACTGGCATATCTGACACCAACAAGGAGTTTGGAAAGAATTCAGCCAAATAGAAGTACCCCGAGTGGTTTGTATTCCTGTAGCAGATTCAGCCCAAGTGCTGCCTGTTCTCCGGAATCTCCCTCCATTTTCCCTCCTTCTTCCCCCAGTCTCTTTTCCTCCATTTTGGGGAGGGTGGGATCCTGGCCATCCATCTCAGGAACGACAGGAGAGCCCTGCTTGAAGGTGAACGCAGGATCCCTTGGGGGGGGGGTCTGTTGGGTCAGAGAGGAGGGAGAGAAAGTGGGGCCGAGAAGGAGGATTTGGAGGGAGTTTTTGTCGCTCTTGCTTATTATTCAGAATCAACGTGTGTCTGGTTGATCAGTCTCTTCTTTTGTTTGAAGATTCACTTCTTCAGTGCCAGCCTCTTCCAAGGACCTGTGTTCTTTTTAAAAAAAGCCTGTTTTGGCCCTTTGTGTGGGGCCCCATAGGAGGTAGAAGCGGCTAAGTGGGGCAGTGTGTGGGCTGACCTTCCTCTGCCCCCTTCCCTGCCCCTGTGGGTCCCTTCCAGGGTTTTCACTTCCTGCTCTTTGGTGCCTGGAGGGGAACTGGGCCAAGATGGGCAAAATGGAGGGCCGTTCCAGTTCTTCCAAGAAGAGATTGGGGGGGCTCCTTTGGGCAGGAGGACCCCCCCCCCGAGCCAAGCCTGCCAAGAGGGGTGAACAGTTGGGGGGCTTGTGGCCAGGGGGAATTGGGGGGGGTCACCCTTAGATCCAGAGGGAAATGCTTTAGGATAGGCATGTCCAAACTTTGGCCCTCCTGATGTTTTGGACTACAACTCCCAGGATTCTAAGCTTAGATCGACAGTGGCAAAGGACTGGGAGTTGTGGTCCATCAGGAGGGCCAAAGTTTGGACATGCCTGCTTTAGGACAAAGTAAACAGGAGAGGTGAGAAGGTGAGACCTGGCTGTGGGGAAATGGGTTGGGGGGGCAGCACCCCCTCCTTGCCCATTCAGACTTTGGGGGAGAGGGTGCATAGGGTGGAGAGGCAGTCAAGGGCATCCATTTGGGGGCATCGGTGCCTATAAAAGTACCTGCCAGATCCCTTCTCTGTGGGTTTGTTTTTGCGTTTTGACTAATGGAGCCTTTGGTCCTATTTATTTATTTATTTATTTATTTATTTATTTATTATTTATTTATTTATTTATTTATTTATTTATTTATTTTTATACCACCCGTCTTCCGGAGAAACTCCGGGCGGTTTACAACATCAAACAAACAATAGTCAAACAAGCAACAAAATAAATAATAAGAAGAAGAGAATTAAAAGATATATACATAAGATTAAACAAGACTAAAAAAACAAAGAAAGAAAGATACGGGATATTTGGCAAGATGGCAGAGCTGTAGTTTAAGAAAAAAGACTAATTTTAAGGAGAAAAGTGGGGTAAAAATAAAATAAATGAGTGGAAAGAGGCCCCTAAAGTGGTTCTTTTTCTCCACCTGAGGCCCCCTCAATGGCTGGGAAGTCTCTCAGCCTCTCCTGAGGTAAATATTCCTGTTTCGAGCCCTTTGTAGGGGCTTGATGTGTGGGCCTGGGGAGGGTTGTAAGTATGACTCCCCCCTTTCTCTTCCCCCCCTTCCATTCTCTTCCTCCCTCCCCACGTCTGTGTCTCTCGTCAGGGTTTCACTCCCTGCAGGGGATGTACGGCTGTGAGCTGAGGCCGGACGGGAGCAAAGGAGGGTATTTCCAGTATGCCTACGACGGGAGGGACTACCTCAGCCTCGACAAGGAGACCCTCACGTGGACGGCCGCTGATGTCCCAGCCCAGAACACGAAGAGGAAGTGGGAGGGGGAACCCGCCATTGCCCAGAGATGGAAGGTCTACCTGGAGGAGATCTGCATTGAGTGGCTGCAGAGGTACCTGGAGTACGGGAAGGAGACGCTGCTGAGGACAGGTGAGGGGGGGCACAGGGGCTACCTGGGGGAAAATTGGGTGGGGGGTTGCATGATCTCAGGAGGTCCTTCCCTCAAACAGACCAAGTGGAGCCCTGTTAGTTCCTGGGGAGATGCTGTGGACACACAAAAAAAGGCCAAAGACCAAACCACCTTCAGACCATCAGAGGGAGAGAGAAAAAGAGAGAGAGAAGTTGTGTGTCTCTGTGGAGATGCACTTGGTGTGTATGTGTATGTCGTTTTTTCCCTTACATTTGTTTGTTTGTTTGTTTGTTTGTTTGTTTTTTAACTTCTTTATTTTTGTTTGATTTAACATAGAAAATTTATTTATTTATTTATTAAGAAAAGGCATAAAATAGATTTCTCAGAATAAACTTCAATTCCTCTCATATAACAAATGGTTTGTATAACATAAAATCTGTACAACTTAAAAAATTCCGGAGATAGAGGGGAAATTTCCTTAACAGAATCACCCATGGGGCGAATCCGTACAACATAAAAACGGTCGCAGTTAGGGATTACTCTGTGATCAATGCATTCCTATGGGATATTTGTGTAAAGGAAAATGTGCTTAACAGGATTTCATTGGGGACAAATTGATTCCTTTATACAAGGTACCACTGTATATTAACTTGTAACTGACTAAAGTCGCTTTGCTGACCGACATCACTGTTTGGTCGGCTGGCCACGAGTGCCAAGCACACAGCAGGCGTTCCCTCTTTGGACATTGGTGCTCGGTCGTCTTGAGAAATAGTGGCGGTCCTACAACCGATTTCCTGGGCGAGGCTCAAGACCGATTCTCCCCAAACTCCAGGTGTCTCAATAGCTACAGGGACGAAGTCTATTTATTTATTTATTTATTTATTTATTTATTTATTTATTTATTTATTTATTTATTTATTTAAGTCTCATTCGGTCCTCCCTCCCCCTGCCAAACTGGTACATCCTTCCCTTCCCTCCCCATCTGCCCCCCCTGCTCTGCCCACCCCCAAATTGGCTTCCAGCCTGGTCCCATAGGGAGATGGAGGGAGGGAAGGAGGGAGGGGTGGGCATGATTTTCCCCACACATGACAGAAACCTTTTCCCTGCCCTTGCCCTATTTTAGAGGGACGCAAGGCGGCTTACAGTAAAGAGGGATAGTATGCAGTCCAGTACAACTAAGATATGTTCAAGTGTTTGAGAACAAGGAATTGAGGGACATCATTAATAGACAACATTGCAGTACATAAAAGCTACACGGTTATAAGTACACAGAATATAAAGACAAAGCTGCCTAGATTCCCTAAGCACATCCAATCTCATCTGATTTCGGAAGCTAAGCAGGGTCGGCCCTGGTTAGTAGTTGGATGGGAGACCACCAGGGAATACCAGGTGCTGTAGGCGCCTGGAGTAGGAACTGGCAGGCCACACCAGTATTCCTTGCCAAGAAAACTCCATGGACATGGAGTCACGAAGAGTCGGTCATGACTGTAACGACACAACACACACACACATATAAAGACAAAGTCGACGTGAACCTCTAGATTCATATAAAATACACATGGTACTCTATCATTCAGGGAAAGCTTGCCTGAAGAGAAAGGTCTTTGCCTGTTTCCTGAAGGACAACAGAGAACTGGGAATGTTTAGTCTTTCTTGGCTCCCTTCCCCCTCCCTTGGATTTCCTCCCCCCACCTCCCCAAAAAAGCCTCCCTGGGATCCTTCGTGGCTGCCCAGAGGTCCCTGTCTCAGAGGCTGATGTCCTGGTCAATTCTCAGAACCATGAAATGTTGTAGCTGTCGATCGTTTCAGAATACTGTACCCGTGAAAGCTCCGTCTGTGAAGATTCTCAGTCGTCCAGGTGAGTTTATCTGGAAGTTGAGTCATGGCAACTGGACTTCTTTTTCTGGAGAGATTGAAATGTCTCACTGCTCACCCAAACAGCTTTGTCAGTCTGAGGAAAGCTAGTTGCAAGTCCTCCATTTTATAGTTCACTTAGACCTCAAGTCCCCCCCGGTTAGAAAGAGGCTCATAAGATGGGCAATGCCCTGATTAGGCTCATTAGATGGACACTAGTCTCAATACTGGAGTACGTAAAGAGCCATTAAACAGGAGGATAGCCCAACATAGGAGGGGCAACAGCTCAGGGCCAGCATCAAGAGTAAATCTCCACTTGAAGGACAAAGGGCACTCTTTCAAAGATGAGGATATAAACAGATGGAGAAGAGAGGTGGTTTGAGAGAGGGGTCAGGGAAGCCATTCATGTGAGCATTGAAACCCCCTCTCTCAACAGAGGTGGGGGCTTCAGGCACAGTCTGTCTGCCACTTATCAGGCAGTGATTTCAACAATACCCAGACAAATCAAAAATATTTCACACCTCCTCCACCACCAAGGCCCTAGCTAATGACCCATACTTTATGGGATTCAGCAACTTAGGCCATTGTCTACCTATTGGGCTACTGAGACTATTGTCCACCAAACGAGCCTATTCAGGCCATTGTCCGTCCTATGAGCCTATTTCAGATCAGGGTGACTTGAGGTCAAAGTGACCTATAAAATGGAGGACTCGCCACTAATCTTCCTCAGACTGACAAAGCTATTTGGATGAGTCGCGAAATGTTTTAATCTCTCAAGAAAAGAAGTCCAGTTGCCATGACTCAACTTCGAGCAGAAGCTCAGTTAGTTGGCATGGCTTCGGATGATTTATCCAGCTATCGTTCAATTGCCATTGTTCCCTTCCTGGGCAAGGTTGTCGAGAGGGTGGCTGCTGTCCGGCTCCAGTCATACCTGGAGGAAAATCGTATCCTGGATCCCTTCCAGTCTGGTTTCAGACCTCTTCGCGGGACCGAGACTGCCCTGGTCGCTCTGCAGGATGACCTCCTCAGGGAGGCCGACAGGGGGTGTTCCTCCCTGCTGGTTCTCCTTGATCTGTCAGCCGCCTTTGATACCGTCGACCACAGTAACCTGCTGGTCCGGCTGGCCGAGGCAGGAATTGGGGGTCAGGCTTTGTCCTGCCTCCGCTCCTTCCTTGGCGGCCGGACTCAGCGGGTTCAGCTGGGTGATGACTTGTCGGCTCCTTGGACTCTCCCTTGTGGGGTGCCCCAGGGGTCGGCAATCTCACCCATGCTGTTCAACATATATATGAGGCCGCTGGCAGAGGTCATCAGGAGATTTGGAGTCTGCTGTCATCAGTATGCTGATGACATGCAGCTCTCTCTCTCCTTTTCGTCTTCTGCAGAGGAGGCAGTATACTCCCTCGACCTGTGCCTGGAGGCGGTTCTGGAATGGACCAGGACGAACAGGCTCAAACTCAATCCGGAGAAGACAGAGGTTCTGCTCTTTGGGGCGTCCTCGTCCTGGTACAATGGCCCCCTCCCTAGACTAGGGGGTGTTTCCCTCCACCCTACGGACAGGGCCAGGAATCTGGGCGTGGTCCTGCATTCAGCCCTCTCCCTGGAAGCCCAGATGATGGCTGCTTCCAGAGCTGCTTTTATCCATCTCCGCAGGATCGCCCAGATCAGCCAGTACCTCGATGAGTCCTCTCTGAGGACAGGAGTGCAGGCCCTAGTGATCTCGAGGATCGACTACTGCAATGGCCTCTATGTGGGGTTGCCCTTGACCCTGGTCCGGAGGTTACAACAGGTGCAGAATGCACTGGCCAGGCTGGTGGTGGGTGCTCGTCGATTCGAGCCCATCACCCCAGTTCTGGCTCGCTTGCATTGGCTCCCCGTTGTCCTCCGGATCAGGTTCAAGGTCTTGGTTTTGATTTTCAAAGCCCTCCGCGGCCTGGGACCAGAGTATCTGGCGGAGCGTATCTCTCAAAGATCAACTGGGACCAGACCCACGAGATCAGCACAGGCGCGCTCACTGAGGGTGGCCACACCCAGGGAGGCGCGGAAATCACGTACGCGTGACCACGCCTTTTCTGTGGTGGGCCCCATGCTATGGAACCACCTACCCCTTGAGCTGCGCCTGACAGAGCCCCTGCCCGCCTTTAAAAACGCCCTGAAGACTTATCTCTTCAGGGAGGCGTTCGGCGACCTTTCTGTTTAGTTTTCTTTTTTCCTTTCTTTTCCTTTTCCCACGTTTATTTTGTTTCGGGTATGCCCGCCATCTTGCTTCCTTTTTACTTGTTTGCTTCTGTTTTACCTTTTATTATTATTATTATTGTAAGCCGCCTAGAGTTCCCTTTTGGGAAGATGGGCGGGGTATAAGACTAATAAATAAATAAATAAATAAATAAATAAATAAATAAATAAATAAATATTTTCTTTGTTGTAGCAGTTAAAAAAACTGATCTTCCAAGAGCCCTTCAGGTGAGAGATTGAGGGGAAAGAACATAAGAGTGAGATGGGATCTAAGCAGCCAAACATCCTGCCAGACACAGCAGGGTCTCTGCGTTAATTCCACCACTGCCATTTTTCCCCAGCATTAGTTCTATCACTGCTGGGTGTTTTTTTTTTTTTCAGAGCGTCCGGAGGGGAAGGTGACGCGCCAGGCGGGCTTTGACGACACGGAGAGCCTGGTCTGCCAGGCCTACGGCTTCTACCCCAAGGAGATCGAGCTCACTTGGAGGAAGGACGGGGAGGTCCTGCATGAGGACACCTTCCATAGGAATCCCGCCCCCTATCCGGACGGGACCTACCACGCCTGGCTCAGCATCAGCATCGACCCCAAAAACAGAGACCAGTACCGGTGCCACGTGGAGCACGCCAGCCTGGCGGAGCCCCTGGTCTTGGCGTGGGAGGAGCCTGGTGAGGGCCGGGAGCTGGGGGAGAAGAGGGTGCCTCCTCGTCCAAGTGGGGGCCAGCAGGGTGGATTTGGGGGTGCGGGTGGTTCTCCATCAAGGGAGGGGTAAAAAACAGAGCATCTCAGCAGTCTCTTAAGCTGTATCTGCATGCACACACCCAACACCATCCTCAGCTACCTCCTGGATTCTGCTGTTTATAATGCCATTGTAGTCCTTCCACCTAAACACAACCTCCAGTGTTGTCAGCACAGCCTGGTTGCTCTCTTCCTCCTCAACAAGGTAGGAGGGTTCCAGGTACATGTCAGATTATTTAGTTGTTTCTCCTTATTCACTTTCAGCTTCCAACTTGGGGCTCATTGTTGGGGGTGTGGCAGTCGTTCTCCTGATTGCGGCCGTGACTGCAGGGTCCTGCGTCTACTTCAGTAAGTCAATGAGTGAATGCATGAGTTTGGCGGTGGCTGTTTGGTTGGAAGGGTGTGTTCTTCTGTGGCGTCTCCCTTCAGGGGGAGGATTGAGAGGAGTCCCACGGCGTTGGCTTACCTGCTCTCTTCTTAACACCGTCTGTCAATGCTTCTCATGTGCATCTCAGCTCTGCTTTCTTTCTGTGCTAACCCGAGATGCACCTCAGGCCTCTTCTAAAGCAGTGGGAGGCAACTGTGGTCCTGTAGATGTTGATGAACTACAGCTCCCATCAGCCCTGGCTACCATGAACAGCTCCAAAGGATGATGGACGTTGGTGTTTAGACATATCTGGAACAACTATGGCTGCCCGCCACAGTTCTTGAAAAAAGAAACCTAGGCAGGAGGGTTCCCTGGGAGCCAGAGGTGGGGCTGGATGACCTCTGGGAACAACCGTCAGTTCTAATTCTGTCCGATCCTGTCTCTGCAGAGAAGCGCCAAGAAGGCTACAAGGCAACATCAAGTGAGTACGGATTTCCTCTTTCTTTGCTTATATTCCAAGCCTCAGGATAACTGTCTTTGTAGTTAAAGCAGTGAGGTGTAGCAGTCAGAGTCCCGTGTGAAGATCCATTTAGTTTCAGAATGGGTGTGGAAGTGACTGATTAGAATTGTTTCTGCACACGTGAACTGCTGTTTTTAAAAAGTCCTGCTGCCAGATAGGAATGTCAAAAGAAACCCACAAAAAGTTTGTGAGAAACGCTGGAGGCTGCCTGGTTGCCCCTTTGCCCACCTAGTTCCCCACTCGGTCTCCTGCCCACCCCTCAGGCAACTGTCCCCGTGCCCTTCCCGCCCTCCCCCTTTCCCTCTCCTCCCCATCTCTTTCTGTTCTCCCTCCTCCCTGTTGGAACCTCCTGACCGGAGAAGGATGAGCAGGTGGCCGTGTTGGTGACGGCAGGGTGAGGATGGACACACTGCCACAGAAGTTTTGGATTTCGTCTCAAGTCCACATAGACCTAGAGCCTCTGCTGGTTTATTCCGGCCCTGGAAACAGGCCCCTGAGAACAAGGCTTGAGTAACACCCCTTTGCCCTCCCGCCCGTCTGTGGACATTGAATTCTTGGTCTTTTCCTTCTTTCCAGCGAGCGACGGAGGTTCCAACAGCTCCAGCAGAGGTAAGTGTGATGGGTTCCTACCCCAAAAGAGCAGGAAGCATCTCCCAGAGTTGGCTGGGGGGAAAGAAAGGGATGGTCTCCCCATGATTTCTGTGGCTGGAGGTCTCCCGGGGGAAAGGGGGGGGTCTTCCCCTGCCCTGTAGGATTCCCCCCAGCCCCACTTTTGAGTGCAAGGCAGCCTCAGAAAGTGTTCCTTGGCTAAAGATCTTTTGGACGCCCATTAAGGGCAAGGGAACTGCCATGGAATGACCCATCATCCACCCTCTGAGGCCTGGCCTCCTGAAGACGAAGCAGCCCCCAGGGGGTGGGTGTGGGTGTGTGGGTGTCACACAATCCAGGGAGAGATGCTGACTTGGTCTCCTCCTTTCTCTCCATGCAGGGAGCGACAGCCAACCCAACCGTCTAGCATCCTCAGAAAGAGGTGAGTTGCAGAGGAGGGGATTTACAATCTATGGGGAGGAGGGGTTACAGAGGCCAAGCCTTGAAGGTGGTGGAGAATCCACTTCCAGTCACTCTGAGGACAGATTTCCTCCTCCCTTCTCCCATTTCCCAAACACTGTTGACTCCGGGAACACAGGAAGAGTTGAGGAAAGGAGGGACTGGATCTATAAGATGAAGCAGGCACCGTCAGCTACAGCATATCACCCCATCTGGAAATCCCAGTTCCCTCCTCTCTCTCTCTCTCGGGATAGTTTTCGTGGGTTGGCTGCCAGGCCTCGCCCTTCCCAACTGCAGGAGGAGGAGGAGGAGGAGGAGGCTTTGGAAAGAGTCAGTGGCTGAGCCGTGAAAGGGGAACGGAGGGGAAGGAGTAAGGCGGTTTTTGTCTCTGCTAGTAGTGTTGCGCTTAGGAGCAGTTGTGAGTGGGTTCAGTTCTGTCTCCATCCCGAACCGGCGCATTGAGGAGGACAGATTGGCCAGATGACGGTGTAGGATTTTCTAACAAAGTTTTATTTTGTACATCATTCTCAAACGGGTTCCTCTTCTTTTCTGTTTCAATGTCAACTTGTCTAATTTCAAACATAACTGGCTTAACCTTAGCTCCTGAGGTAACATTAACAGTTTCTAAAAGTGGGGTCTCCCACCCCACGGTAAATGGAAAGCTTGCTCCGGCACACTCCCAGTCCCATGGCAGGGACTGCCGCAGCACGGGTGCCGTGCCCAGCGGGGAGGCTCCCGCCATCCTTGGTGAGGTGTATTCCCCCTCATCAGCCTGGGAATACCCCCACTCCACGATGGAGCCACCGTCACTGTCCACTCCCAGCTCTCCCCCCTCTCCAACTGTCATAACTGTCACTTCGTCCGTCCGTTTGAGTTCCCGCTTCCTGTTTTTTCATTGGTTCCTCTTTCAGCCAATCCCGCATCGCCACTACCTCCTCCTCTTCTGCATCCACCCAAAAGCCTTGCCTTCCACCTCTTCGCCTTTATTATCAGTAATCCCCTTTCCCGCTGTTTCATTTTTCTCCCTTGTCTGATCCTTTTCTGAGTTCCCTGTGATTGTCCCTTTTTGGTTCTTCATTTCTCCCTGGCCTTCTTTGTCCTCCTGCAGGTCGGACGGCCCACCCAAAGACTCCTTCTCACAGCGGTACAAAAAAATTACTTCACATTTGTTGCGCAACTACTGAAATTTGTCTCGACCACACCCCCGGAACGGGTGCTAAGTGCGACAATCCTGTACCTGGTGCTGGGGTCGGGTTTTCCCTTGTCACTCTTTGTTCCCGCTTTCTGTTCCGAGACAAGACACTGTGTAGTAACAAGTGTCACGCGACACAACATTCATTTCACTCAGAAAACTGTCTGGGTTTGTTTGTTTGTTTGTTTTTACTTTTCAGAAGCGAAATATCAAAAAAGAATTTTAAGCCCCCCCCCCCCAAAAAAAAAAAAAGGAAAAAGGAAGCTAGACAAATTCAGTGTTTGTCACGGTACAAGACCGTGAGATAACACTTGTCACAAGACAAGTTATCATGACCATGGCAACACTGAAACGGACAAAACCACGTGATCGCGACTAACGCTGTCACAGTACAAAACTAGTCGCGGAACAAAGAAGGACGTGAAGTAACCCCCTTAGGAGTGGGCTGCACCCGGGATTCTGTCCTTGCTGGTCATTTCCTTCTTTGGATGGGGCGAAAGAGGTGGTGGTTTCCCCAAAGCAGGTGATCCTCCAACCCCACCTCAGGGAAGGACTGGCATGTCGGCTGGGAGGAGGCAGAAGAGGAAGCCATAAGGACAAGACTGATGTCCAGGGTGTATGCCAGAGTTTAGTTTGCCAACATATTCTAGACACAACTTACACAAAAAACAGCTGCATGTTTTAGTATCCTGAGCCTCAAATCTGCAAAGACCCTTTTGCAACAGCTGAGGTTTAGAGA
Organism: Phrynocephalus guinanensis; assembly: GCA_037367245.1. Classification (NCBI taxonomy): domain Eukaryota; kingdom Metazoa; phylum Chordata; class Lepidosauria; order Squamata; family Agamidae; genus Phrynocephalus; species Phrynocephalus guinanensis. The sequence goes on along the minus strand of CM074744.1, from coordinate 6,521,848 downwards.
GGAACCCAAAGCCTTCCCTCTGCCTTGAAGGACCTGAATTTTGTCCAGTAATCTGTAATGTACCCCCCCACCTTGCAAGGTCACATAAAACCCTTAGGGTGTTATAGAATTTGATAACTTTCCTTGGTGGTTCAAGTTCATGGCAGTCTGTCACAGCTAGGATTTATTCCCGAATGGGTTGAATACCAGTGTGAACAAAATTTTCTTGACAATACTATCATGAGTTAATACAACTATATCAAGTCATATGAAGAAAGCATACTGACGTACTGCATATGTGTGTGGTACGCCAGTTGCACGGTGGCTCAGAGGAAATCGCTCCAGAGGGTTATCAATATGGCACAGAAGATCGTCGGATGCCCACGCCTCACATTGGAGGAATTACACAGCTCCTGCTGTCTTAAGAAAACACAGAATATTATAGTTTCATCCTGGACACTCTCTGTTTGTACTCTTGGCATCAGGCAGAACTATTAGAACAAGGACAGAAAGATTCAGGAACAGTTTTTACCCAATAGGAATAACCATTCTAAAATCTGTTAAAAAATCAAGTTGACGAGTAATATCTGTAACATGTATGTTGTGTGAGGGATTGTGTATGGCTGTTGTTTTTTAAATTGTAGTTTTTATGCATTGGGTATGAATGTTGGCAGATGTGCGAGTGTCGGGCTGCGTGTGTTTGGTTTTATGTCAGTTTTAAATGAGTACAAGTGATCTGCGTGTGATTAATCTGTGCAGTTTCCAGGCCAAAAACGGAGCTTCCAAATGCCCTCTTTGTAGGATCAGAACAAATCACGGTTTTCATGGGCTGCCACCCCAGATTTGGTGACCAACAAGAGATGAATCAGTTCTCTCAATCGGTGGATGAGTTTTGCCCAATCCACCTTCAGCATCCAATGACAAAGATGCCCAGTGAAGACTGTACTTGTGTACAGTAAAGGCTGTTCACCCTCCAGTCCTGTACTTCTAACTCTTCCGTCTTGCGAGACATAGGCTGGGTTTATCTGCAACGCTCCATGCTGGTTTGGGCTTGCTGATCTTGGCTTCACCCTTGATCCTTCCTCTCTTTTCAGCCTAACTCAGGGCTGGGACTTCCCCCAGAGGAAGCAAAATGAGGAGGAGAAGAGCTTTGAAAAGGAGGCCATTTTGCTGTTGACGTAACGAGTCCAGGCCTGCCATTTGATGAACAAAATAGGTAGTGATTGGTGTGGTTTAAAATGGACGAACTTGCCGTTGTAACGAGTTCCAATCTAGGAGAATGCCAGAATGTTGATTGCTCACTTGATCAGTTAGTCAGTCCATCAGAACTGTTAATTGACCTGCTTTGTCTAACAGAGATTGAGAAAAACCCGTATTTCTGAATTAAAAATAGCACTGCTTTCACCTGATTTGTATAGATGTCACGGAAGGCACCAGCTTGAAAGGTGCCGTCTGTCTTTGTAGGATGATATTATGGCTTCTGTACCTGTTTGTACTTAAATTCCTAACATGGGGGAGAGGGACGGATCACATTTTATGTTCTTTTCAATGGGTACATTTCTGAAGCATCATCTAGCAAGTTCCCACAGGGTGCCTTTGTTCTCATAATCGGCTGTGAACACTTGGAATTTCTCTGATCATGGGTGTAAGGTTTCTATTCTACATTTGTATTCGCGGGTATAACTGGGTGTCAATAAAGGCTTTTGTTTTCCCATCTCCTGTGTCGCTGTTCCTTCTTCGAGCCCGAGAAGTCCTTCCTGGCCCTGTCCTGGCCCTTGTTGGGGTGGGGGAGCTGAGAGGGGACAGGAAGATGAGAAGGACTTGGGTGGGTTCCACCATCCCTCTTCTTGCATCCTCCCTCGTTGGTTTGTGAGATTCAAACCTGCCTTAATTATTCTATTGGGTGGTTTACAAGGAATTAGGTGGCTACACATGGCACCCTCCAGGTTGAAAATAAAACAGCCAACATTATAATGCCATTATAGAAAACGACAGTAAGGCCCCACCTGGAGTATTGTGTACAATTCTGGTCTCCACATCTCAAAAAAGACATAGTGGAACTGGAGAAGGTGCAGAAGAGAGCGACTAAAATGATTAATGGGCTGGGGCACCTCCCTTATGAAGAAAGGCTAAAACATTTGTGGCTCTTTAGTCTGGAAAAAAGGCACCTGAGGGGGGATATGATTGAGACATACAAAATAATGCAGGGGATGAGTAAAGTGGACAGAGGGACGCTCTTCTCCCTCTCACAAAACACCAGAACTAGGGTATATACATGCAAATTGTGGGCTGGGAGAGTAAGAACAGACAAAAGAAAATATTTTTTCACCCAGCGCGTTGTTAGTCTGTGGAACCCCCTGCCACAGGATGTGGTGATGGCATCTGGCCTGGATGCCTTCAAAAGGGGATTGGACAGATTCCTGGAGGAAAAGTCCATCACAGGTTGCTAACCATGATGGAGATGTGTAATTTGCAGGTTTAAAACCGGGGTACTTCAAGGGCCAGATGCAGGGGAGTGGTATTGAGATACAGAGATCTAGTCTAGTGCGCTCCCAAACGCATCTGGTGGGGCCACTGTGAGATACAGGAAGCTGGACTAGATGGGCCTTTGGCCTGATCCAGCTTTGCTCTTACGTTCTTAGGTCGAAGTAGGCTGGTTGAGGGCCTTGGTCATGTGTGTATTTGGTCATGGTCAAGGAAGTCTTTCATTTGTTTTTAAAAATAATTCCACTTGATATTTGACCATTGGGCCTGTAGTTAGGAGTGGTAAAATTTCAAGTTGGACAATGGGCTCTCAGCTTCCTCTGTGGAGTTCGCCTTGTCCATGACAACCACAGCACCGCCCTTATCTATCTCTTCGATGACAATGTTGGGGTTGTTTTTGAGGCAATGTATGGCTTCACACTCTGTCCATCTTAGATTGTATAGTCATTCATGTCGCTCTCTGGGCATGGTGGTGGAAGAAATTTGATATGGAAGTCCAAATCCTTGTTCCAGTCTTCAGGATCAGTCGTGTAGCATTCTTCTCTCTGTGGTGTTTGGAGGAAGTGTGTGTCTGTGTGTTGGTCGATTGTTCCTCCTCATGCTGTGGAGATGCTTCCTCCTCATGTTGTGGGACATGAGGCATAGCTTGTGTGTAGCTGTCCTGGTCATAGTCATGGTTGTGGAAATATTATTTTGGTCAGTCTGTGGGAAAAGGCTTCCAAATCACAACAAGATCTGGAGGCGGTCTTGGAATGGACCAGAACCAGCCGGCTCAAGCTGAACCCGGAGAAGACTGAGGTTCTGTTCTTCGGGGCGCCCTCATCTGTGTACAATGGCCCCCTCCCTAGACTGGTGGGGGGTTTTCCTCCAGCCTACGGATAGGGCCAGGAATCTGGGTGTGGTCCTGGATTCAGCCCTCTCCCTGGAAGCCCAGGTGACAGCGGTCTCCAGGGCCGCTTTTATCCATCTCCGCAGGATTGCCCAGATCCGACAGTACCTCGATGAGTCCTCCCTGAGGACAGTGGTGCAGGCCCTCGTGATTTCGAGGATCGACTATTGCAATGCTCTCTACGTGGGGTTGCCCTTGACCCTTGTCTGGAGGCTCCAGCGGGTGCAGAATGCGGTGGCCAGACTGCTGGTAGGTGCTCGTAGATTCGAGCACATCACCCCAGCTCTGGCCCGCCTGCATTGGCTACCTGTTGTCCTCTGGATTAGGTTCAAGGTCTTGGTTTTGATTTTCAAAACCCTCCACGGCTTGGGACCAGAGTACCTGTCGGAGCGTATCTCCCAGAGGTCAACTGGGGTCAGGCCCACGAGAATGGCACAGGCGCGGTCATTTAGGGTGGCCACACCCAGGGAGGCGCGGAAATCGTTCACGCGTAACTGAGCCTTCTCTGTGGTGGGCCCTATGCTGTGGAACCATCTCCCTAGTGAGTTGCGCCTAGCACAGTCCCTTCCTGCCTTTAAAAGGGCTTTGAAAACACACCTGTTTAAAGAGGCATATGGCGACCTTTTTACTTAATTTTTTTAATCCTCTTTTTGCCACCTGTGGAGGGTATTGTCCCTCCTTGTTTTATTGGTACACTTGCCTTTTTTTGTTTTATTTTCTGTTTTCTTGTTTTGACTGTAAATATCCGGAAGATAAATATAACAAACAAACAAATAAATAATAAGAGTTCTATCTTTGGTATCAGCGTAGTGAGACAAAAACTTTTATACTTGGCTCAGTGTGTGGCTGGAGTGGTTTGAAATGGGATTGTGTAAGTTTGTGGTGTCCTTGTTGTGGATAACATCCTAATCTCTTTTAGAAGGGACAAAGAGAGAGGATAGGATTGCAGCTTGAGACTGTTGAGATAATACCTCCTTGAATTTAGATGAGGATATTGAAGGACCTGGCTGAAGAGATAGCAGGATCACTCTTATTTTCTTGAAATCATTCAACGAACATTGATGGGAACCCTTCTTTTGGGGGCCATAGTTACAGTCTGTGTTATACCAAGGCAAACATGGATTCTGCATCTCCCTCCACCCCCACCAAGCAGGGTGTGCGTGTGGAACAGTACAAAGTTCAAATATTATTTTGTCATTTTGCCACACAGACACACGCAGCACGGCACCTGGGACACATGCCCCCCCCCGCCTCCCCTAGTTGCGGTCCTGCCCCTTTTAACAAGCTGGAATTAGGGCTGTGTGTATGTGTGTGTGTCTGCTACATAACATAACTGCCTCATTATTGTCCCTCATTATTGTAAGCTGCCTTGGGTCCTTTTCCAAGGAGAAAGGCAGGGTAAAAATACTCTAAATAAATGCAAATATGCCACAAACTGGAACAGAAAGAAGAACACTGGGAGCTGAAGCAGTAACTGGGCGTAGGGACATCTGCCATCTCCCACAAACTCCAGTCTTGCAGTCCTTGAGTTGTCAAGAATGAGCGGTCAGCAGCAGAAGCTTAAAAGGCAGAAAACCATGGTGCAACAAGATGTTAATGTAGGAATTTCACTTAATTTTGATGAGGGTTTTTTCTGCTGACCTCATGATGGACACCTAAGAGTGTGCTGGTCGAGCCTTTTCCTATTAATTTTAAGTGTATTTTCTTCAGCTAGCAGTCCTGTTTGTTTATTTGTGTGTTTAGATAGCATTTTCGCTATCTTAAAGTGATGATAATGATTATTCTGCAAGAGACAACCTGCCTCTCCCTCTGGAACTGCAGACTGCCTAGTGTGGATTCTTTCTCAGGGATTCCCTCACTCTCTTTTAGCTCTCATTCCTTGTGTTCCTCCAACCAATGACAACACTGTGTGCCTGAGCTGTGTGGGTGTGTGAAAATAACAACAAGAAGGCCTCTTGACTCGCTCAAGCCCTTCTCTGGCTCCTGTGATTTCTAGGAAATCACTTGATTTCTTTTTAAAACAAATACTGCTCTCCAGCAGGGAGCGGTAGAGGACCAGGCAAAACAGCCATCACGGGTATACTGTACTGTAGTTAGAAATTGCTTCAGGACAGTGGTGTCGAACCTTTGGCGCTCGAGATGTTTTAGACCACAACTCCCAGAATTCCAAGCCTGTATTGCCAATGGCAGAGGACTGTGGGAGTTGTGGTCCAAAACATTTGGAGTGCCAAAGATTCGCCACCACTGCTTCAGGATGAATGGGGTTGCAGGAAGGTTCCGGAAGAGAAAACTTCATTTTCCTCTATCTCCCCCTTTTCTTTCACCCCACCTCTCCTTCACTCGCAACTCTTTCCCTCCCCATCTTTTTCTATGTGTGATTAATTCTGCCACTTTGTAATAAAGCCAAAAAGCTTGATGCCTAGATCAATCAAGGACTGATGGAAATGAAGAGCATCTCCGCTGGAAAGCCAAATGGGGTCTTTTGATTGCGTTTAAGCAGCAAAACCAGAATCACGGTTTCTGCCCAAGGCTGGAAGGAGCACCTGCCACCACAACCACACACAGGATGTGGCTTTTTCATCCTCACAACTCCTTGCTTCAAGGGAGTGAGGCCTGTGGGTGGGTGTTTGAGGCACCTTCCCTCAGCGTAAAAGGGGAGAAAACCTGCCAGCCTGTTTTCAGCCTGGCCTGGGACAGTCTTTTTGCACGGATGCTGGGATATTTTCTTAATTGTTCTCAAGCCAACCAGCATAACTGATGCTCGGTTGCAGGTTTTGGTTTTCTGGCTTTGTCTCTGTCCAGACTGGCCCCAAACTCTGGATCAGAATCATTCTGAGGGGAAACGGGGTTGCAACGGAAGCCATTTTGTGCAGGTCCTGCTGGATATAAAGAAGGGGACACAAAATGGCAGCAGATTCTGGGCAGCCACTGCCCTCATGTTCAGCCGGTCTGATCAAGGAATCATCCTTGTCACTTAGAGGTCTTCTTTTTCTTAACGTTTGTATCACTTTTGGTGGTTGGGTCTGCTATTCTTGTTTTTGCCTTCCACTTTGGCACCGTCACAGGCTAGGATGACTTCATTTTGTTGTCAAGAGGTTTTCCCAAATGAAATGACATTTGCTTAGTAACACGAGAGTAAAGGTACCAGGGATGTCTAAACTTTAGCCCTCAGGATGTTTTGGACCACAACTCCCAGAATTCCAAGCCTGTATTGCCAATGGCAAAGGACTATGGGAGTTGTGGTCTAAAACATCTGGAGTGCTGAAGTTTGGACACCACTGGTGTAAAGAAAAACACCATCCAAAGCCTTGGTCTTTGTTTCAGCCTCTCTTGTGTCCTGTAATTGTTTGAAAGCAGACCTGCAAATCCATATATGGCCCAGGCCTCCTCAACCTCCGTACAGCTACTTATTTTCTGCTGGGTGAGGCTGAACTGTAGGGAAACACGAAGAAGCCATAAGTCCGCATGAGCATAGGCCACTGGTGGTGGGTTTGTTAGGCTAGTGGGACACTGTCTCACCTCACCCCACTGCACCCCAACCACCCCACTCCTGCCTGCCCGCCTCTTTTCCAGAGTCAGAAGAGGTCTCTGGGTGTGCCTGGATGCCTGCTTCTCTATTTGCATGTACAGTGGTACCTTGTATAAAGGAATGAATTCGTTCCAAATGAAATTCTGTTAAGCAAATTTTTCCTTCATACTAAGTTCCCATAGGAATGCATTGAAAACAAAGTAATCTGTAATCTCGACCATTTTTATGTTGTACGGATTCACCCCATAGGCCATTGGTGTCCAAACTTTGGCCCTCCAGATGTTTAGGACCACAATTCCCACAGATCGAAGTTTAGACACTCCTGCCATTCTGCGATTCTGTTAAGCAAATTTCCCGTATCTCCAGAACTTTTTATGTTGTACAGATTTTATGTTATACAAACTGTTTCTTATACGAGGGTCCACTGTACATGTGCATGCATATGTGATAGACACTTTTCCACCTGCCCCTTGCCAACGTTGGTGGCTGTGCCTTCTGCCCTACCAACCTCAAAGGGTGCCAGCTGCCCATAGAGACCTATGTGGTTGGAAGAAATCCCACCCGTACACCAAAAGAGTTTCACTGCCTCAATGAAAAGGAGGGGGGGCAATACATGTAGGGTATTTGTAAGAAGGCACTTGGTGGTGCCTTGTATGGTCCCCCTGAAACCAGCTGAATGTGAGATGGGTAAGAGAAGGTCCCAGAGGGGTCGAGGGAGCTTCCAGTCAAGTGGCAGAAGGCGGATGCCTAAGAAACTCAAAGACAAGGTGAAAGAAGGGGGAGAATGAGGGAGAAACAAGTGCGTTGGAAATAGCTGCATCCATTTTAACCATAACCATTGCTTAAAACAAGCCTTTGAAAAATTATAATACATTATGGGCTTAAGAGAAGAAGTCAGAGCAAAGTTGGCAGTTTTGCAGGAAGCACACAGGGTCTTTGGCTGCTTTTACACGACCCCTAAAATCCGAGGCAAAGGGCTCCCAAATGCGGAGCTTAAAATTGTTTTCCCACCAGCTGCGGACTTTAAACAAAATAAAGTACGACCACGACCACCTAAGCACACCCCAGCGCACTTTAGAAGTACCTGGTATCCGGAGGTAAAAAAATTCCCGATGCGGATTGTAAAGCTGTGGACGCCGGGCTCTCCTCGCCTTGTTTTTTTGTCCCCGCTGCCCCTTTAAGAGACAGGAATCCCTAAACGCAGGCGGAGGTGAGCCTGCATTTTTCTCCCTTTTTTCTCCCTCCCCTCATCGCTGACAAGAGCAATGGAGTGCGGAAGAGTGGGAACACAGGAAGAGGAACAAACCCCAGGATCTCTGGTCTAAATTTAAGTTGCCATCGGATTTTAGAGGTCGTGTAAAAGTGGGTTACAGGGGTTACAAAGAGGTTACAAAGGGAATTAAAATGGGGCTGGAGTAAAGCTGGAGAATGAATTTTGAGAAACCCCATGGCAGAAAAGAAACGTTTTGTGTAGGCCATGAAGTTTGGTGGATCTGTTGGTAGATAATTGGGGTCAAAGGCTTTGCTGTAAACTATGTTGCTCGTTAGGTGTTTTTTGTGTTGATCGCACGCCAAGCGCTACAGTGGCTTTCGGTTTCAGCCTTTGCTGCCTGGCCTCACCCCCAACAACACTCTGTTCTGAAGGAAGGGAGATTATGAGGGGGAGGCTGTCCTGGCTTGCCTTCTGGCAATAGAGGCCATTTTGTGCAGGCTGGCTCTGTCACGCTTATGGGAAGAGCACAAAATGGCCGCCTCTGGCTTCAAACAGGTGAGCCAGTCCGTCCTGTTTCCAGCCGCTGAAGGATCACATTCAGCCCAGAGGAATCTGACTTTTAAAAAAATAGGACAGCTTCCCAGATGTTTGCCAGCTTTTTAGAAGAGAAAATGTAATCAGATACAGTTTTTCATGCATGCATCAAATGCTGACGGGGTTTCTGCCTCACAGGTATTAAAAATACAGAAACACTACCACCTCCTTGGTCTTTAAACAAGTTACAGTACAAACAACATATTTCCTGTTTGGATAATGGCCGCCTGACAATATTGTATTTCCAAAGAAAGAAACAAGAAGGAATAAATTTATTATGTCAAAAAGGAGAAACGTTTTCCTATTGCTGCAAGATGTTTAAAGGATATTTTTGAAGGCTCTTTTATTGGATGTTTTCTAAGAAAGCGATATTTTTCAGTGAGAATGTGGCTACCTGCAGGGGGAAAGTGCAGCCTCCCTTTTGTCCTGCAACCATGGGATTTCTCTGGAAAATCCACAAAGTCAGAGCCTAAGCGTTCATATTAAGACGTTTTAGCTGGGTCTGAGGTTGATGGGGTTGTCAACAGACATCTCTGAGTGTTAAACACACCCTTTGTAACATAGAAGCACTAGGCTGGACACATTTTTGTGAAATGCACAAAACTCCAGATTAAAAAGGTGCTGTGTGCTGTGTATGTTATCAGGGAAGGACCAATAAAGCTGTTTCGATGAGCAGCGAAACATTTCTATCTCTCAAAAAGAAGTCCAGTAGCCATGACACAACTTCCAGATAAACTCACCTGGATGACTGGGAATCTTCACAGACACAGGGAAGAGCAGTGTTTCCTCTCCCCGTGTTTTTTTCAGAAATGGCAGGTTTCAGCTTCCAGCTGCCTGACGCTCAGCTTTGGCTTCCAAATTTGCAGCATGCTGATGAAAGTGGGATGAGGGGCAAAAGTTGAGCAGCCCAGGATGTGAGCTTTGCTCAGGGGTCATTACTTACAGCCACACCAATCAAGAATGCCTCAGGTTCCAAAGAGTAAGCAAACCACCACCCATGATCAGAGGACGTCAGGTTTAGAGTAGCTCTGGAAGCCAGTTGCTGTGCCCCTAATATAAACTATACAAGCTAAATAAATAAATAAATAAATAAATAAATAAATAAATAAATAAATATTGCAGTCTGAGGGAGAGGCCAGCCTTCGGGGAGACAGCCCTGCCATCAGCACCTTCTCTGGGTGATTGTTTTAATAAATTGTGTGGACATGGAATAATCTTCCTTTACCTCTGAATCTCTCTCCCCCCCCCCCCCATCTTCTCTTCCCGTCCCGGCCTTCCTCCTCTCTCCCCCTCCAACCTCGTCCCCCAGCAGCGGAGTCGCTTCGAGGGGGATTCCCGGGAAAACTGGCACAATCCCACTTTAGCTTTCGTTTTCCAGCCCTCTAAATGCTGTTGCTCGCTTGCGATGGGTGTCCTGGATAGCAACCGCTGACGACACGGGGACTCTTTTTTCTCCTATTGGCCAAGCGTTTCCCCCTCCGCCAATCCTGGCGGCCCGGGTCCGGGAGTGGGGCGGATGTCCCGTCGAGTTGCCTCTCAGTCCGCGGAGCGCCGCCGACGGGAGCGGATTCACGGCTGGGGTTGCTCCGGATTATATAATTATCCGCAGCAGCCGGAGGGACAGCGGGATCCCCGCGGGGGTTGGACTGCCTCGAAATGGGGTGGCCTCGGGCGTCCCTGTTCCTGCTGGCGGCGCTGTCCGCCCTTTTGCTGGAAGGCGAGGGTGAGTCCCTTGGGGGGGGATCGGAGGAGGGGGAAAAAGAGAGACCCACCGAAGCGTGGCCGAAGTCTGATGGGGCGAAGGATCCCCCCCCCCCATGACAAACCCACCCGCTCCTCTTTCCTGGTCCTCTTTCCCAGTGACCCCCCCCCTCTTTTTTTGTCCTTGTTGGGTTAAAAAGGTCTTTGGGTTTCGACTGATTAGCCTGTTTATTTACTGTTTTAATTGTGACTTCTTGTATTGTGTTTATGTTTGCAAACCGCCCTCATAATGCTCAGTTGCGATGAGTGTCCTGGATAGATACCATACCGCCTTTCTGCTAGAATTATCTTGGGTTGGAAAAGTGTGTGTGGGGGGGGCGGTGTCTTATAATTGGGAGCGTCTTATAGATGGAAAAATTGGGTAGTTAAATCCACTTATATAAAACCTGTGGTTGGTGTCAGTAGAAGAAAAAACGTAATGTGCTTATTTTGTGTTTATTTTAAATTATGGATTTATGTTCAAAGTTCCGTTGCAGTTTACACTTTATTCTATCGTATTTTTGTTTTCATTGCTGGATTACGACAAAGGTGGGGCACGGAGACATGCGTGGTTCTCAAGACGTGGGGGTGTGTGTCACAATTCAGTTTGAAACACAGCAGCCTCTTTCGCTGCCCTGGAAGGTCCATCTCACTGTTGGGACCCCTGGTGGCATGAATATAAAGACTTCATGTCAAAATCATGACCAAAGTTTCTGGTAAAGCGCAGGCACACACTCCAGTCCTGCTTCGTGGAGCATTAGTTAAATGCCTGTACTGCAGGAGGTAAAACTGTGCTCACGACTTGGGGTTCAGTCCCAGGTAGCAGGCTCAAGGTTCACTCAGCCTCCCATCCTTCCGATGTTGGTAAAATGAGTACCTAGCTTGCTCGGGGGGGGGGGGGGATGTGTAGCCTGGATACTGTAATTAAAATTGTAAACCGCCCAGAGACTACTTGAAGTGGCATGGGGTGGTATATAACCAGAACGCTTTGCTTTTTGCTTTGCACATGATTTTTCTTCACCTACACATCCCCATTCAGTTGGGACAGAAACTGCGGGTGTATGTTTCATGCATGCGCAGGGACAAAGCGCCCCACGCAGCAGGCCCGATAATAATTAGAGGGGACGTGAATCCAGAGCGTGCCTCTTTTCTAGTCGAGGTTGTAGTCACTGGGGGGGGGATCCCTCACTGGGTGCCCCACGGATGGGAGTGGGGTGAATAGGGGACCAGACCCAGCAGGAGAGGGGGGATAAGTGGAAGGGTGGGGCAGCACCTCCTCTGCCCTGGTACTTGAAGACATCTGTGTCCAATTCTGTCTCTTTTCTCCCCTTTTCTAGCCCTCGTAATGTCGATGCTTCTTTCCCCGCTTATGTTTTTATATCAAAACCCTTTGCTTCCCTCTGCCTTCCTTACCAAAGCGCTGTTTTTTCTCCCTCTCATCTCTTGGACCATTTTCTCTTCCTTTTTCTGCCCTTCCTCCTCCTTTCCTTCATCCTCCCAGGAGTACATTTCCTTTGATGCCACTTGCCTGCCTTCTTGCCAACTTACGCACATCGCCAGGATCTTCTAAAAAGGGGGACCTTATGTCACAAACTTTGTGGAGCCTCTCTGGCTTGCTTGGCGTATTTGTCTCAAGGGGTCTTGAATCGGCCCTTTTGTTTCCTTTCTGCCAGGCTCCTCCTCCCCCCACTCCATGCGCTATTTCTACACCGCGGTGACAGAGCCTGGACAGGGGCTGCCCCGGTTTATCGCAGTGGGGTACGTGGACGGCCAGCTCTTTGTCCAGTATGACAGCAACACAAGAAGAATGGAATCTCGAGCGCCCTGGACGGAGAAGGTGACAGAGGAGGATCCCCAGTACTGGGAGAGGAACACCCGGAACTTCCGTGCCTCAGAGGAGACATTCCGAGTGAATTTGGAGAACGTAAGGAATTACTACAACCTGAGCAAAGGTGAGCGCAGGCCAGCCTCTTCTCATGGACTTCCTCCCTACACCCCATAATATTCCTCCCTCCCACAAGGAGGAGATGTGGATAACGGGCAGTGGTGTCGGAAGGAAGGAAGGAAGGAAGGAAGGAAGGAAGGAAGGGGAAAGCTGCACTTCTGGCAGAGCATAGCATTAGCAAATGTTTTGAAATGGGTGTTTGGCTTTTGTGGAATAATGGCTGTTTAACTTTTATGGCTGTGGCATTCTAACCTTGGGATTCCCTCTGTATCATGACATTTCCCTCCCCCCAAAGACCTCTACCCAAAAGTGACTCCACAGTGATTTGTGTACTGAAGTCTCAGCAGAGCCAGTGGGGTTCAGGTTAGGCACCTCCTCGCCTGTAAGGTCAATTTATTCTAATGGGCCTCCTCTAGTTGTGCCTTACTTCACTGGCATATCTGATGTCAACAAGGAGTTTGGAAAGAATTCAGCCAAATATAAAAGTATCCCGAGTGGTTTGTATTCCTGTAGCAGATTCATCCCAAGAGCTGCCTATTCTCCGGAATCTCCCTCCATTTTCCCTCTTTCTGCCCCCGGTCACTTTTCCTCCATTTTGGGGAGGGTGGGATCCTGGCCATCCATTTCAGGACCGACAGGAGAGCCCTGCTTGAAGGTGAAGGCAGGATCCCTTGGGGGGGGGGTCTGTTGGGTCAGAGAGGAAGGAGAGAAAGTGGGGCCGAGAAGGAGGATTTGGAGGGAGTTTTTGTCACTCTTGCTTATTATTCCGAATCAACTTGTTTCTGTTTGATCAGTCTCTTGTTTTGTTTGAAGATTCACTTCTTCAGTGCCAGCCTCTCCCAAGGACCGTGTTCTTTTTTTAAAAAGCCTGTTTTGGCCCTTTGTGTGGGGCCCCATAGGAGGTAGAAGGGGCTCTGTGGGGCAGTGTGTGGGCTGACCTTCCTCTGCCCCCTTCCCTGCCCCTGTGGGTCCCTTCCAGGGTTTTCACTTCCTGCTCTTTGGTGCCTGGAGGGGAACTGGGCCAAGATGGGCAAAATGGAGGGTCGTTCCAATTCTCCCAGAAGAGATTGGGGGGGGGCTACTTTGGGCAGGAGGAACCCCCCCCCCCGAGCCAACCTTGCCAGGAGGGGTGAGCAGTTGGGGGGCTTGTGGCTTGGGAGAATTGGGGAGTCCTCCCCAGATCCAGAGGGAAATGCTTTAGGACAGGCATGTCCAAACTTTGGCCCTCCTGATGTTTTGGACTACAACTCCCAGGATTCTAAGCTTAGATGGACAGTGGCAAAGGACTGGGAGTTGTGGTCCATCAGGAGGGCCAAAGTTTGGACATGCCTGCTTTAGGACAAAGTAAACAGGAGAGGTGAGAAGGTGAGACCTGGCTGTGGGGAAATGGGTTGGGGGGGCAGCACCCCCTCCTTGCCCATTCAGACTTTGGGGGGAGAGGGTGCATAGGGTGGAGAGGCAGTCAAGGGCATCCATTTGGGGGCATCGGTGCCTATAAAAGTACCTGCCAGATCCCTTCTCTGTGGGTTTGTTTTTGCGTTTTGACTAATGGAGCCTTTGGTCCTATTTATTTATTTATTTATTTATTTATTTTTATACCACCCGTCTTCCGGAGAAACTCCGGGCGGTTTACAACATCAAACAAACAATAGTCAAACAAGCAACAAAATAAATAATAAGAAGAAGAGAATTAAAAGATATATACATAAGATTAAACAAGACTAAAAAAACAAAGAAAGAAAGATACGGGATATTTGGCAAGATGGCAGAGCTGTAGTTTTTTTAAAAAAGACTAATTTTAAGGAGAAAAGTGGGGTAAAAAGTAAATAAACGAGTGGAAAGAGGCCCCTAAAGTGGTTCTTTTTCCTCCACCTGAGGCCCCCTCAGTGGCTGGGAAGTCTCTGGGTCTTTCCTGAGGTAAATATTCCTGTTTCGAGCCCTTTGGAGGAGCTTGATCTGTGGGTCTGGGGGTGTTATTAGGAGCGACTCCCCCTCCCCCCCCTTCATGCTCTTCCTCTCTCCCCACGCCTGTGTCTCTCGTCAGGGTTTCACTCCCTGCAGCGGATGTACGGCTGTGAGCTGAGGCCGGACGGGAGCAAAGGAGGGTATGATCAGTCCGCCTACGACGGGAGGGACTACATCAGCCTCGACAAGGAGACCCTCACCTGGACGGCGGCCGATCTCCTGGCCCAGAACACGAAGAGGAAGTGGGAGAGGGAACCCGCCATTGCCCAGGGAAGGAAGTTCTACCTGGAGGAGATCTGCATTGAGTGGCTGCAGAGGCACCTGGAGTACGGGAAGGAGACCCTGCTGAGGACAGGTGAGGGGGGATACCTGGGGGTGGGAAATGAGGGGTTTGCCTTGAGCCTTGGGGTGCCCCCTCTTCCTTCTCTTCAACAGACCTGGTGGACCCCCCATTAGTTCCTGGGGAGACGCACAGGGCACCCAGAAAAGGCCTAAGATCAAACCACCTTCAGACCTTCTCTCTCTCTCTCTCTCTCTCTCTCTCTCTGTGTGTGTGTGTGTGTGTGTGTGTGAGAGAGAGAGAGAGAGAGAGAGATTGAGAGAGAGAGAAGTTGTGTAGTTTGGCTACAATCCCAGATTTCTGCCAGTTTAGGACTAGAAACCTGGGTCCTAGCTGCCTTCCTCTTCCTGGTGTGTGTGTGTGTGTGTGTGTGTGTGTGTGTGTGTGTGTGTGTGTGTGTGTGTGTGTGTGTGTGTGTGTGTGTGTGTGTGTGTGTGTGTTTCATCTCACATTTGTTTGTTTGTTTGTTTGTTTGTTTAAGTCTAGAACAGTCAACTCCCCCCCCCCACATACTGGTATACTGCCTTCCCTCCCTCCCTTCTGCCCCTCCTGCTCTGCCCCCACCACTGGCTGCCAGCCTGGTCCCACAGAAAGATGGCTGGGGGTTGATGGGGTGGGGAGGGAGGGGGTGGGCATGATCCTCCCCACACATGACAGAAGCCCCCTCCCTGCCCTTGCCAGTCCTCCGAATCCTTCCTTTTGGGTCCCTTTCCCCTCCCTGGGATTTCCTCCCCAGGATCCTTCGTGGCTGCCCAGAGGCCTCCTTGTCTCCCCCACCAAGCACACGTCCCCCCAGTCCCTCATCTGCAGGGAAGAAAGAGGACCAAGGCAGAGGGTTGGATGGAAAGACAGGGCTCCTGTCTTAACAGCATTATAGCCCCCTCCCTGGGCCCTGCCTCCACAACCACTCACTGGAAGAAAAATGTAAATTATTGATAAAATAAGCTTATATATTTGTTGGTATCTCTAACAAAACCAGTGTTTTGACATTTGCTGTAGGGCAAAGAGGATTGATCTGTGCAAACGTTTGAACAACATGGAATTTGAATGTTGAGGTGGGGGAATCGAAAAATTAGGGTGGTTCTGGGCTGTGGATAGAGCAGTCTCCTTCCCTGGAAGTTCCTGCACGGCTCTTCCTCCCTTTGTGATTCATGACTGTGACGACACCTCCCTCTTAAAACGTGCAATTGTGTTGAAAATGTGAAGTGTAGGGAACCAACTTGTTAATCTTCACAGGATCCACTTGGTAATGCTGCCACCTTTTAAATCGTCGCCTTATGAACTGGGACAGACTCAGATGTATAACATAAAAATAATGATTGTTTATTGAGAAAATAAATAAATACAACAATGACTAAAGTTGGTATGCGTTGCCTTAAACATAGAATAGATTAAATCAAATCTTCAAGCCTTAAAGCCTATCTTTACAAATATTAAAGCCCTCACACCTAACCTGCCTGACTGAACTCTAACAGAGCTGTGCTCTCTCAGTACTCTCAGCTTTCAACTCTCAACTCTTAACAACTCCTCCTCACAGACCAGGCTCCACCCTTTTTATACCATGCAATCCCCCGCCCTCCTGCTGGGATTTGCTGATGATTTACATATGTATTTCTCCTGCTTCCAGGGTGTTGTCACAATTACTAAATTGGAGTGGGTAAAATAGTGTTGTTTCCCCATGCTATTTATTTATTTTATTCATGTAACGATTTTGAATATTTGGCACAATTGTTACTTTCCTATGGCATTGGCATCTCAGGTGAGCCTAACGCAACCATCTCCCTTTAAATGCAAAGGAAAAAAAGAAAGATCACAAGAAAAAATTTCTCCTTCCCACTTTGTCCCATCCTGTCCGCTCCCTTTTCCCTACAAGAAGCTTTTAATTTTGATTTTTAATAGGTTATTTTTTAAAAACAAAAACCCTATACTTCCTTTTCCCCCTCCTCATAGAAGAGTAGAGGAAATGTTTAATTTACAAGTAGCGTCCAGTGGATAAGCTCTCTGCTTAACCCACTTAATCTTCCTGTAAAACTGAAAGTGGGTGAGAAATTGATAGCAAGCTGTTTCCATCAGGTTTGATCCCAGCCATCATTGAGGCCGGAATCAAACCAAAATGAGGGGGAAAGGAGCTCATGAGATGAATCCCTAGAAGCCAATACCTAAGATGATCCCAGACACAGGAGGGGCTCAGTGTTAATTCCACCACTGCCTTTTCCCCCCAGAGCGTCCGGAGGGGAAGGTGACGCGCCAGGCGGGCTTTGACGACACGGAGAGCCTCGTCTGCCAGGCCTATGGCTTCTACCCCAAGGAGATTGAGCTCACTTGGAGGAAGGACGGGGAGGTCCTGCATGAGGACACCTTCCATAGGAATACCGCCCCCTATCCAGACGGGACCTACCACGCCTGGCTCAGCATCAGCATCGACCCCAAGCACAGAGACCAGTACCGGTGCCACGTGGAGCACACCAGCCTGACGGAGCCCCTGGTCTTGGCGTGGGAGGAGCCTGGTGAGGGCCGGGAGCTGGGGGAGAAGAGGGTGCCTCCTCGTCCAGGTGGGGGGCCAGCAGGGTTGATTTTGGGGTGCAGGTGCTTCTTCTTCAAGGGAGGGGTAAAAAACAGAGCCTTTCAGCAGTGTCTCAAGCTGTATCTGCATGCACACACCCAACACCATCCTCGGCTACCTCCTGGCTACAAACCCCCATAATTTGGATTCTGCTGTTTTTAATGCCATTGTAGCCCTTTTGATGGTTCCTTCCACCTAAACACAACCTCCGGTGTTGTCAGCATAGCCTGGTTGCTCTCTTCCTCCTGAACAAGGTAGGAGGGTTCCGGGTTCATGTCAAATTATTTAGTTCTTATCTCCTTATTTACTTTCAGCTTCCAACTTGGGGCTCATTGCTGGGTGTGTGGTGGCCGTTGTTCTCCTGATTGTGTCCGTGACTGTTGGGTCCTACATCTGCTTCAGTAAGTCAATGAGTGAATGCATGAGTTGGGCAGTTGCTGTTTGGTTGGAAGGGTGTGTTCTTCTGTGGCGTCTCCCTTCAGGGGGAGGATTGAGAGGAGTCCCATGGCGTTGGCTTGCCTGCTCTCTTCTTAACACCGTCTGTCGATGCTTCTCATGTGCATCTCAGGTCTGCTTTCTTTCTGTGCTAACCTGAGATGCTCCTCAGGGCTCTTCTAAAGCAGTGGGGGGCAACCGTGACTCATAGATGTTGTTGAACTACAACTCCCATCAGCCCTGGATACTGTGAACCAGCTCCAAAGGGTGATGGATGTTGGTGTTTCGCAACCTCCAAGACAGCCATGGTTGGCCACCATTGTGTTCGAAGGAAGGGCTAGAGGCCGGAGGGTTGCGTGGGAGCCAATGGAATAGTTTGTGGCTCCCGGGGAAACCTTCCCTGCCTCTAGGGGTGGGGCTGGATGATCTCTGGGAACATCCATCAGCTCTAATTCTGTCCAATTCTGTCTCTGCAGAGAAGCGTCCAGAAGGCTACAGAGCAGCATCAAGTGAGTAGGGCTTTCCTCTTTCTTGGCTTATATTCCAAACCTCAGAATAACTTTGAAGCTGTTGAACTACATCTCCCATCACCCCTGGTCAGGAGGCTCAAGTGGCACGAGACACTGACCATGAACCTGTACAGGCCAACCACTTGGATCAGGCTGCAGAGGAAGACATTGATTGGCATTGAGCAGGACCAAGTGGCTCCTCATGGTGGTGTCCTTGGAGAGGCGGGAGGTCAGGTCTCCTGCGGGACCAAGAGACAGCCTGGTCAAGGAGCCAGCAAGACCTGAACTTGGTCTATGAGCCAGCAAGGCATCATACCTGTCAAGTGTCCCGTATTGCCCAGGAGACTCCCATCTTTACCCCTGTTTCCCGCCGTCTTCCCGGATTATTATTTTCCCAGAAATGTCCCATATTTTTTATTACTCTGCAAAGTTCTTTAAAATTCTTTGTTATTTTTCTTCAGTTGTGTCCACAGGAGGAGTCATTACCATTCACAGTTGGCAGACTAATTTTTTAGTTGTTGTAAAGATTAGCTCCCCAAATCTGGAAAACAGCTTTAGAGATGCAGATCTCTGGCTGCCTCTGCCAGAGAAGGGCTATTGTTTAGTCTGCCTATGTGACAAAAGGAACAACCTGAGAAATGAGGGGGGAGGGAAGTTCCCTGTTTGACTAAGAAAAGGGGGAGGAATTGAGCTTCCTCTGCCTAGACAAATGAGCTCTGCTCATGCTCAGAGACTAAGACATGATATTACAAAGAAACAACAGATGAAGTGGACATATATTTGTGAATGAAAGAATAAAAAATTATAGCATGATGAATGTGGGTATAAGAACATTGGAAGGCCGTATAAGGAGAAAGGCAGAATTTAGGACCGTTAGTGGGATGACTCATGGTGGGTGTCGGAAAAACTCCCTTATTTTCAAATCCAAAACTTGACAGGTATGCAAGGCACTCGCTTTGAGAGTAACTGGTCCAGATTCCATGTGCAAGGCAACTGAGCCACAGCAGGGCATGGTGTGTGTGTGTGTGTGTGTGTGTGTGTGTGTGTGTGTGTGTAAACCGTTTTGGACTACAGTTCCCAAAATCCACGCAGCCAGCCTGCCTGTAGATGACAAGCACAGGGCTGGATAGAGGGACGCTCTTCTCCCTCTCACAAAATACCAGAACTAGGGGACATCCACTCAAATTGAGGGCTGGGAGAGTGAGAACAGACAAAAGAAGATTATTATTTTTACCCAGCGTGTTGTTAGTCTGTGGAACTCCTTGCCACAGGATGTGGTGATGGCATCGGGTCTGGATGCCTTCAAAAGGAGATTGAAAAGATTCCTGGAGGAAAAGTCCATCACAGGTGACAAACCATGATGGAGATGTGTCATCTCCAGGCTTAAAACCAGGGTACTTCAAGAGCCAGATGCAGGGGAGTGGGATCAGGAGACAGATATCTAATCTTGTGCACTCCCGGACGCAGTTGGTGGGGCCAATGTGAGATACAGGAAGCTGGACTAGATGGGCCTTTGGCCTGATCCAGCATGGCTCTTCTTATGTTCTTATGGCTTCTCAGGTCCCTCTGAGGTCATTCCAAATAACACTGGAATATGTTATTCTATTGTGGGATTTCTGAGATCCCTCATGTTCTGCCTCCAGTTGGCTTGTTCCCATGGGGATCTTGCAGAGCCTCAAAAGTGTGGCTTTCACTGAGCATTGCGCCTCAGCCCTCATACCCACACAAGGAGATACAGTGTGCCCTCAGAAGAACATTCAGAAGAAGGGCTGCCTAAACGGGTCCCTTGTGTTCTTGCGGTTGTCATTTCTCGTGCACAATTATGACTCTTTCTATCCCCCCAGTTTTAACATTTACATTTCTTTTCTCAATATTGCATTCTCTTCTAGGAGAAGGTGGCCTATTTGCCTTTTAATACGACCGATTGATTAACCGAAACCTCTGGGGTAAAGAATGGGAAGAAGGGAACCGATGAGGAAAAACACCCCAGATTCCAAACCATCCTGCCTCTCCCCTTCGAAACACAAGCGACCTGGTTCTTTCGGAGATATTCCAGACCTCTCTTAACCAGTTCCACTCCTAAGTCAGTGGCCGTGGCTATCTTGGGATTTGAACCCTGTTTTCCTGTCCTAGCCCATCGCTCTACCCACTATACCATCCTTGACATCCTGGTGGTTCTTTGCAGCTCCAGAAAGCGGTTCCACCTGCAAGGCTAAGACTTGTGATGGTGTCTTAAACAATGAAGTTGCCAGATGCAAGATTTAGGATGATTGGTGACCCCCTCCAAAGGCTTGGGAAAGCTGCGTTTGAGTTCAAGTCGTGCAGATCCTGTTGGAGCCGTTCAGTGAGAGACACGGTCAGAAAGAGAGGATCCTGAGTAGCTGCAGCAGAAAATTGGACAAGTGGGGTTAAAATTTGGGCTTTCTGGAAATCCCCCCCCCGAGCCTCCGTCTTCCCACCTGGGAAATGAGCCTGTTGCTGGTGCGAATTCCTGCTGAAGCGCTTTGTGCCATTCTGTGTGCCCAAGAAACCACGCAGAGGTTGAGGGGCAAGGCTGGGATTTTGGGGGAGGTCTCACCTGTTCTCACCTGCTGGAAGAAAGCAAAGAGCAGGTTGTGGCTCCGGAGGCCCATCTGGGCAATGGTTCTCAAGAATATTCTAGAATCTAGGACAACTACGGGACATCCACTCGAACTGAGGGCTGGGAGAGGGAGAACAGACAAAATAATTTTTTTTTTACATAAGCGTGTCGCTAGTCTGTGGAACCCCCAGCCACAGGATGGGGTGATGGCATCTGGCCTGGATGCCTTCAAAAGGGATTGGACAGATTCCTGGAGGAGAAGTCCATCACAGGTTACAAACCATGATGGAGATGTGTAATCTCCAGGTTTAAAACCAGGGTACTTCAAGGGCCAGATGCAGGGGAGTGGTATCAGAAGACAGATATCTAGTCTCGTGTGCTCCCAGACACATCTGGTGGGGCCAATGTGAGACACAGGAAGGTGGACTAGATTGGCCTTTGGCCTGATCCAGCATGGCTCTTCTTACGTTCTTATTCTTATAATGTGAGTGAGTTTTTCAACTGACAATTAGAGCTATGGAGTCCAGCTGTGGCCTGAAGCAATTTCGGTAAGTTGGCCTTGACAGGAAGGCTGGCATCCAAGGACAGTGGGGCATAGCTCAGAAGCGTGGATGAGAGAAGCACTGTGACATGTGATGTGAAAGTAAACAAGTGATTGGAAAGAGATGTTATATATACCAAATGACTTGCAATATATTCTTGTTGTTTAGCCAGGGCTGTTTAGCCAGTTTGCTGTAAGCCTGATGTGTTAGCTGTGATTAAGAAGCGTAGCTGGGTTATTTGTACTACTGGATGTAAGTCTCTGGAAAGGAATGAAACCTGTAAATATTTTAGTAAATAGACTGCAAGAGAAAACCAGCAACGGAGTGTATCATATTTTTGCCTCTGATCCTTGACATCTGCTTATTAAGGTTAACCCCCTCATAATTCCTGATAATGGTGAACGTGAACAGCCCTCCCTAGCCACCAACCGACAGGGAGCGGGAGTGGAAGTGGACAGCAGAAGACCCCCCCCCCTCCCGTGGCCTACAGTGGACAGGGAGGCCTGGTGGCAGGCAAGGGTGGGGACTGAGGAAAGGAACAAACTCCACTCCCGAGAGAAATCAGGCCCACAAGCAAGATGGCCCAAGAGAAGGCATCCAAGTCGTACTTGGTACCCAAGACGTCCGTCACTGTCCTGTGTAATTTCACCTGCCGATGGAGTACAAAATGTGGTTTTTAAACAAACACTTCCAGAGGAATGGATCTTTCCTATTTTCTCCTCAGCAATGGCGTCTCTTTGATTATGCAACTCTCAGCAATTAGGTACGCAAAAGAAACCGAGCTTTATTGGAGAGTGTTTACCATTCTTTTAAAAACCCCACTGTTTTTTATATGCTTTTACAATCAGACCCATTTCCTCACTTGAGAGATCAATGGTTCCAGATATGGGGTCAGCGTCTAGTGAGCCTCTGGTAAGGCCAGAGACAAAGGCTGAAATCGTGTTCCTCAGTGGAGGGACGCCCAATGAGAGTAGGCCCATTGACTGCATGGAACTTAGCGAGGACCCGCATCACCACCTGGTTCCGTGGGTCTGTTCCAGCCGGAAGTTCCTATGATCTTTTCCGAGCAGCAGAGATGGGCTGGGGCACCTCCCTAATGAGGAAAGGCTCAAACATTTTGGGACTCTTTAGTCTGGAAAAAAAAGCACCTGAGGGGGGATAGGATTGAGACGTACAAAATTATGCAGGGCATGAATAAAGTGGATAGAAGGATGCTCTTCTCCCTCTCACAAAACACCAGAACTAGGTGACATCCGCTCAAATTAAGGGTTGGGAGAGTGAGAGCAGACAAAATAAAATATTTTTTAACCAGCGTGTTGTTAGCCTGTGGGACTCCCTGCCACCGGAGGTGGTGACGGCATCTGGCCTGGATGCCTTCCAAAGGGGATTGGACTGATTCCTGGAGGAAAAGTCCATCGCAGGTGACAAACTATGATGGAGATGTGTAAGCTCCACGCTTAAAACCGGGGTACTTCAAGGGCCAGATGCAGGGGAGTGGTATCAGGAGACAGAGATCTAGTTTCGTCCGCTCCCAAACGCATCTGGTGGGGCCACTGTGAGATCCAGGAAGCTGGACGAGATGGTCCTTTGGCCTGATCCAGCATGGATCTTCTTATGTTCATATGGGAAAGGGGAGCGCCTGCCCGCCCGGGAGGATCAGGTGCCCTGGAAATGGATGGAGTTTGTCACAGAGAACGTCCAGTTCAAGCCATAATAGTGATCCTCTATTAACATGCTCACAGTTAGAGGATGGGGACGACTTTTCAAGACTTCCCCAAATTGGAAACACCTTTGACGAACCACAGACCATAATTTTTTACCCATCCACCCCCTACTGAAGAACCACAGATCTGATTCTCGGGTCTTTTGAAGAAAAACAAAAAATAGAACATGGGCTATCTTAAAAACCAAGCCAAACTGGAAAGGACGAATAAAGTCAAGGGATTCCATGTGAATATTTAACAAATCAGTGACATTCAGTATCCCAGCTTGTTATTTTCGTTCTACCCTGTCTCTACTAAAAACGATAATACATCTTTTTCTTCTTTTTAAATAGGGCAGAGTTGGCAGCGTGGCAGAAAGCGTCCAGGGACTTTCCTGCCTGACTCACAGAGTTCACAAAGGGAGGAAAAACAGGACTGGGTGCGAGGCACAAGTCAAAGTTTTTTTTACATCTGATGTGGAGCAAAGAAAGCTGTTCAACCCAAGCAGTGACCTTGGGGAATGTGTATGGGAATGATTAGAGTTGAAGACGTTTGCTGGAGGCCATGTCTTATATAACTGGTTTCCCCCCTCCCCCAGCCTGATTTCAAGCCAAGCACTGATGAAGCTTCCGCTTTCACCCCATGTTGCCTGGCCACACCCGCAGTAACAACTTGCCCCAAGTTGTCTGACCGACAACAACTTGTCCCACCGGAGGGGAAAGGGTTCTGAAAAGGAAGCCATTTTGTGCAGGCTGGCTCTGCTATGCAGACGAAAGGGACACAAAATGGTGGCCTCTGGCTGGCTTGAAGCAGCCGGCCCAAGTGTTGGACTAGTCAAATCATTCAAACATCCTGCTGCATGGTTTGAAGGTTACTGACTGAATTGTTTCACTTAATTTTGATGAGCTTTTCTGCTGACCTCATGATGGACACCTAAGAGTGTGCTGGTCCAGCCTTTTCCTATTAATTTTAAGTGCATTTTCTTCAGCTAGCAGTCCTGTTTGATTGTTTACTTGCTTGTATAGATAACATTTCCACTATCTTACAGTGATGATAATGATTATTCTGCAAGAGACAACGTGCCTCTCCCTCTGGAGCTGGCCCTAGTTGATTAGTTGATTCTTTCTCAGGGATT
The DNA here is from genome assembly GCA_037367245.1 of Phrynocephalus guinanensis. Taxonomy (NCBI): domain Eukaryota; kingdom Metazoa; phylum Chordata; class Lepidosauria; order Squamata; family Agamidae; genus Phrynocephalus; species Phrynocephalus guinanensis. The sequence goes on along the minus strand of CM074744.1, from coordinate 6,497,702 downwards.
CCCTCACTCTCTTTTAGATCTCATTCCTTGTGTTCCTCCAACCACACACTGCATGCCAATGACAACACTGTGTGCCTGAGCTGTGTGGGTGTGTGAAAATAACAACAAGCCCTCTTGACTTGCTCAAACCGTTCTCTGCCCTCCTCTGATTTCTCAGAAATCACCTGATATTTTAAAAAACAAATACTGCTCACCAGCAGGGAGCAGTAGAGGACCAGGCAGAACAGCCATCAAAAGTATACTGTACTACTGTACTTAGAAATTGCTTCAGGACAGTGGTGTCAACCTTCGGCACTCCAGATGTTTTAAACCACAACTCCCAGAATTCCAAGCCTGTATTGCCAATGGCAGAGGACTGTGGGAGTTGTGGTCCAAAACATCTGGAGTGCCAAAGATTCGCTACCAGTGCTTCAGGATGAATGTGGTTGCAGGAAGTTTCCTGAAGAGAAAACTTCCTTTTCCTCTATCTCAGGCATGTCAAACTTCCGCCCTCCAGATGTTTTGGACCACAACTCCCACAGTCCTTTGCCATTGGAAATACAGGCTTGGAATTCTGAGAGTTGTGGTCCAAAACATCAGGAGGGCCGAAGTTTGGACATGCCTGCTCTATCTCCTTTTCTTTCACCCCACCTCTCCCTCACTCACAACTCGTTCCCTTTGCATCTTTTTCTGTGTGTAATTAATTCTGCCACCTTGCAGTAAAGCCAAAGAGCTTAATGCCTAGATCAATCAAGGACTGATGGCAATGAAGAGCATCTCCGCTGGAAAGCCAAACGGGGTCTTTTGATTGCGTTTAAGCAGCAAAACCAGAATCACGGTTTCTGCCCAAGGCTGGAAGGAGCACCTGCCACCACAACCACACACAGGATGTGGCTTTTTCATCCTCACAACTCCTTGCTTCAAGGGAGTGTGGCCTGTGGGTGGGTGTTTGAGGCACCTGCCCTCAGTGTGCAAGGGGAGAAAACCTGCCAGCCTGCTTTCAGCCTGGCCTGGGACAGTCTTTTTGCACAGATGCTGGGATATTTTCTTAATTGTTCCCAAGCCAACTGATGCTTAGCTGCAGGTTTCGGTTTTCTGGCTTTGTCTCTGTCCAGACTGGCCCCAAACTCTGGATCAGAATCATTCTGAGGGGAAACGGGGTGGCAGCGGAAGCCATTTTGTGCAGGTCCTGCTGGGTATAAAGAAGGGCCCCCAAAATAGCACCAGGATCTTGGCAGCCCCTGCCTTCATGTTCAGCTGGTCTGATAAAGAAATCATCTTTATCACTTATAGGTCTTCTTTTCGTATCACTTTTGGTGGTTGATTCTGCTATTCTTGTTTTTGCCTTCCAGTTGGCAACATCACGGGCTAGGATGAGTTCATTTTGTTGTCAAGAGTTTTCCCCCAAATGAAATGACTTTTGCTTAGTAACAAGAGCGTAAAGGTAGCTGGCTTATTCATAAAGGCACAGAGTGCAGACCTGCAAATCCATACATGGCCCAGGCCTCCTCAACCTCCGTAGAGCTACTTATTTTCTGCTGGGTGAGGCTGAACTGTAGGGAAACATGTAGAAGCCATAAGTCCGCAGGAGGAGAAGACTTTTAATTGAGCATAGACCACTGGTGGTGGATGTGTTGGACAAGTGAGGCACTGTTCCACCTCAGCCCACTGCACCCCAATCACTCCACTCCTGCCTGCCTGCCTCTTTTCCAGAGTCAGAAGAGGTCTCTGGGTATGCCTGGATGCCTGCTTCTCTATTTGCATGTAAAGTAGTTCAATCCCCAGTAGAAGTCTCAAGGTTCACTCAGCCTTCCATCCTTCCGAGTTCGGTAAAATGAGTACCCAGCTTGCTGGGGGGGGGCAATGTGTAGCCTGCACACTGTAATTAAAAACTTGTAAACTGCCCAGAGACTACTTGTAGTGGTATGGGGCGGTATATAAGCAGAACACTTTGGCTATTACTTCACGAACGTCTCGCTGCGCGGCGAGCCGTCATTTCTGTGCGAATCGATCGTTTCTGTCCTCACGCTCCTCCTTTTTGGATGTGGCGCCACCCCGACCACGCCCCCTAAACCGTGCTCCAAGCGGGGCGAGTGATTCCCCTGCCGGAGGCCGGGAATCTTTTTCGCTTCGCATCCCGCTTCGCAACCAAAGTCACGTGTGGCCAGTGATTATATATATTTAATTTTTTTTTAGTTACTTTTTCTCCGAAATGCCGATGTATCGATATTTTGGTTAACCCGTTCTTTTGATCTTGCTTTCTGTGCTTACAATATTCCTTGGAGGAGCGATGGTATACACAACAAATGTTGTGTGCTGGTCCACCTAGTGACCCTGACGGAGAACAGCAGTTTTTTCACGTCGCCAATGGACGAAGCAATAGAAATCGGGAGTAGAAAACAAAGGAACATACAGTTATTCAGCTCTGCCGCAAATGACAGCCGGGTATTGATGCATCGATACGCCGTGGTAGTTTTTTTTAAAATATTAAAGAAAGCAGAAACCGGACGTTGCAAGTAAGCTTCCCAATGCGAAGGGAGCACGTGAGGTAATACTGGATTCGATCCTAAAACTTCGCCTCGTGAGGACAGAGAAAGAGGGGTGGGAGCGAATGGAGACCACGTGACCGCCTTCGCATTCAAAGCGAAGGCAATCCCGCTGCGAAGCGAAGTACTTCGTGAAGTAACGGCCTTTGTTTTGCTTTGCTTTACCTTGTATAAAGGAATTAATTCGTTCCAAATGAAATTCTGTTAAGCAAATTTTCCTTTATACAACGTTCCCATAGGAATGCATTGAAAACAAAGTAATCCGTAATCTTGACCATTTTTATGTTGTACGGATTCACCTCATAGGCCATTGGTGTCCAGACTTTGGCCCTCCAGATGTTGTGGACCACAACTCCCACAGTCCTTTGTCATTGACAATACTGTACAGGCTTGGAATTCTGGGAGTTGTGGTCCAAAAACCTCTGGAGGGGCGAAGTTTAGACACTCCTGCCATAGGCAATTCTGTTAAGCAAATTTCCCGTATCCATAATTTTTTATGTTGTACAGATTTTACGTTATACAAACTGTTTGTTATACCAGGGTCCACTGTACAGTGGCACCTTGTATAAAAGAATTAATTTGGTCCAAATAAAATTATGTTAAGCAAATTTTCCTTTATATAAATTTCTAATAAGAATGCATTGAAAACAGAGTAATTCCTAATCACAACCATTTTTATGTTGTACAGATTCGCCCCATAGGTGATTCTGGTAAGCAAATTTCCCCTATCTCAGGAATTTTTTATGTTGTACAGATTTTATGTTATACAAACCATTTGTTATACGAGGGTCTACTGTACGTGTGCATGCATACGTGAGACACACTTTCCCACCTGCCTCTTGCCAACGTTGGTGGCTGTGCCTTCTGCCCTACCAACCTCAAAAGGTGCCAGCTGCCCATAGAGACCTATGTGGTTGGAAGAAATCCCACCCATACACCAAAAGAGTTTCACTGCCTCAATGAAAAGGGGTGGCAATACACGTACAGTATTTGGAAGAAGGCACTTGGTGGTGTCTTGTATGGTCCCCCTGAAACCAGCTGAATGTGAGATGGGTAAGAGAAGGTCCCAGAGGGGTTGAGGGACCTTCCAGCCAAGTGGCAGAAGGCGGATGCCTAAGAAACTCAAAGACGAGATGAAAGAATGGGGAGAATGAGGGAGAAACAAGTGTGTTGGAAATAGCTGCATCCATTCTAACCATAACCATTTCTTAAAACAACCCTTTGAAAAATGATAATACATTAATGGGCTTAAGAGAAGAAATCAGAGCAAAGTTGGCAGTGTTGCGGGAAGCACACAGGGACTTTCCTGCCTGACTCAGGGGTTACAAATGGGGCCGGGGCAAAGCTGGAGAAGGAATTTTTAGTAGTCGGTGGATCTTGCTCTTTGAAAAACTCCATGGCAGAAAAGAAATGTTTAGTGTGTTGGCCATGAAGTTTGGTGCATTCGTTGGTAGATAAGTGGGGTCAAAGGCTTTGTTGTCAACTATGTTGCTCGTTAGGTGTTTTTGTGTCTTGATCGCACGCCAAGCATACAATGGCTTTCGGTTTCAGCATTTGCTGCCTGGCCTCACCCACAAGAACACTCTGTTCGGAAGGAAGGGAGATTATGAGGGGAGGCTGTCCTGGCTTGCCTTCTGGCAAGAGAGGCCATTTTGTGCAGGCTGGCTCTGTCAGGCTGATGGGAAGAGCACAAAATGGCCGCCTCTGGCTTCAAACAGCCGACCCAGTCAGTCCTGTTTGCAACCGCTGAAGCGTCACATTCAGCTCAGAGGAATCTGACTGTTTTAAAAAACAGGACAGCTTCCCAGATGTTTGCCGGCTTTTTAGAAGAGAAAATGTAATCAGATACAGTTTTTCATGCATGCATCAAATGCTGATGAGTTTTCTGCCTCACAGGTATTAAAATACTGAAACACTATCACCTGTTTAACCTTTAAACAAGTTACAGTACAAACAGCATATTCCCTGTTTGGATAATGGCAGCCTGACAATATTATATTTCCAATAGAAAGAAACAAGAAGGAATAAATTTATTAGAGCACAAAGGAGAAACATTCTCCTATTGCCGCAAGAAGTTATGTTTAAAGGTGATTTTTGAAAGCCCTTTGATTGGATGTTTTCTAAGAAAGAACTCCCCCCCCCCCAGTGAGAATGCATGTTAAACACACCTTTTGTAGCATAGGAGCAGTAGGCTGGACACATTTTTGTGCACCTGCAAAAAAACTTCTTAGATTAAAAAGGTGCTGTGTACGTTATCAGGCAATGCCTTGGTTTTCTCTCCCCCTATTTTCTTCAGAAACGGCAGGTTTCAGCTTCCAGCTGCCTGACGCTCAGCTTTGGCTTCCAAATATGCTGCGTGCTGAACAAAGTGGGATCAGGGCCAAAAGTTGAGCAGCCCAGGATGTGAGCTTTGCTCAGAGGGCCTTCCTCACAGCCACACCGAGGCAGGCTGAGCAGAGTCCTTGCACCCCTTCCTTGCACCCCTTCCGCGATCAAGAATGCCTCAGTTTCCAAAGAGTAAACCACCACCCATGATCATAGGACGTCTGGTTTAAGAGTAGCTCTGGAAGCAACTGTGCCCCCGATATAAACTATACAAGCTAAATAAATAAATAAATAAATATTCCAGTCTGAGGGAGAGGCCAGCCTTCGGGGAGACAGCCTTGCCATGGGAACCCTCTCTTCAATGGTTGTTTTTGTTTTAACAAATTGTGTGGCTTGGGAAGGGTTGCAAAGATTAAATAGCAAAACGGGGCCTGCGGCTCCCAACCAACATAAATGGGGAGATTAAAAGTAATCTAGCTTTCCTGTTGTGTCAAGTTATGTCAATCTTCAGGCAGTAATTGTTTGCCATTTAAATATGTTTGCTGGACAGTCTTAGCTAACTTTGCTCTGGGTTGGGTTTTATTGCTGCTGTTATAATATGAAAAAAAAGGTGTTTTTGACTTTGGATACATTAAAGAAAAATGAGATGCAAGAACTTGATGCGGACCTGTCATTTACTGTTTTCCTTTTCTTGTCCAGGACAGCAGGTAATTAACAGGAATGCTGGGGGGCAAATTTTAAATCACCACACTGTGCAGCCAGCGCATGCACGGCTGACCGTGTTATGTGTCTTCCTGCCTGGGTAGCCTTGCGAAACCCCTTCTGAGTCCCTATGCCTAAAAAAACCTGGGAGGAATGCTGAGTTGAAAAGAAGCTATTGACACAGAAACCATTGTTAATGGGCCCAGGATACACCCAATAATGTCAAAGCTGTTGATCTCAGCTGGGCACCTTCCCTTCTCTGGGTCTGACAGTGAAGCAATAGTACAGTGCCTCTTCTCTTCCTTCGGGAAGACGGGCAGCATAAAAATGGATACATAGATAAATAAATAAATAAATAAATAAATAAATAAATAAATAAATAAAGGGAGGCCCATTGATGTCCTCGCTATCCGCCTCCCCCCCCATGCACTTGATTGCCATTCAAGTGCCCTTTCTTCCTACTTCCATGTGGAGTAATAGGTTGGCAGAGCCTGAGAAATTCCTTTGAATTTCCTCTTAATATCCAACAGGTTTTGGGACCCAGGGCAGTTTTTTTAGGCTTACAAAAGAAAGATCAACAAAGAAGCATGGTTCGTGGTTTGTTATTTTAACAAGTGATTGAGTTTCTCTTGTTCCCCTTTCGTGCTAGGCTGAGTTTGTACTCATGAAAAAGAAAAATAAGAGATCAATTGCTATCCCTTTCCGGATGGGGGAATAAAAGCTACTATATTATTATTATTATTATTATTATTATTATTATTATTATTATTATTATTATTATTATTATTGTTGTTGTTGTTGTTGTTGTTGTTGTTGTTGTTGTTGTTGTTGTTAAACACTGTCCCCCTTGCTGCTGCTTCCGAAAAGTTCAAGTCTTAGCTTAATCCCTAAATGTTTTTTTCCCCCCTCTTCCTCCTCCACCCTCGTCCCACACCAGCGAAGTCGCTTCCAGGGGATTCCCGGGAAAAGTGGTCACGATCCCACTTTCGCTTTCGCTTTCCAGCCTTCCACGCCTGGCTTGCGATGAGTCGCCCGGGTAGCAACCGATGACGACATGGAACCTCTTTTCTCTTATTGGCCAAATATTTTCTTCTCCGCCAATCCTGGCTGCCCGGGCTGGGAGAGACGCCTCCTTCCCTCCCTCTCTCTCTCGCTCAGTCGAGGAGTCTCGGTGGAAGCGGGCGGAGGGTCGAGCGTTGCTCCGGATCGAGACCCCGAAGACCGACGAACACGCCGGTTTTGGGACCGGAGGCCGGAATGGGGCGTTCTGGGGCTCCCGCCTTGTTTCTGGGGGCGCTGGCCGTCCTCTTGTTAGGCTGCGCAGGTGAGTCCCTTCGGGGATCGCAGGAGGGGGGGGAGGGACCCACGGGAGCGGCGCCAAAGTCGGATTGGGCGAAGGAATCCCCCCCCCCCAATGCCACACCCTTCCCCTCTTTCCGGATCTTTCCCTTTTCTTTATCCTTGGGTTAAAAGATCGTCAGGGGGGGTTTCGATATCTGAAATCATTCGTTTTACGGATCCTCTTTTCCATGGGCTAGCACAACACTGGCTCTTCGGCTTGAATGCGGAGATGAGCACCGCCCCTAGAGTCAGACACGACTAGCATGCATGTGTGTGTGGTGGTGGTGGTGGTGGTGGTGGGGAACCTTCAAGGGCTTAGCCTGGGGGGAGGGCAAGAGGGGCGGGGCACCCCGGGCGCAGCAATTAGGAGGCGCCAAATTGCCTACTGACACCCCCCACCCCCAGATTATATTTTGCAATGGGGGGTGGCGCGCAAAGACCGACTGTTGCCCCGGGCTCTGGAAGCCCTAGCGATGCCTCTGGGGGACCTTGCCCTTTTCCCTCCTGCTGTTCCTATCTTGGGCTGGAAAAAAAGCAACAGGAGTCCTTGGACCCCCTTCCTCAAAATTAACCAAGATAATACAGTATACAGTAATGTAAATTCCTAATGGAAGGGAGCGACCTCTTCTTTTCCTTTAGGATGAGGTTGTCAGGGTCAGGCCTTGTCCCTAAACGTGAGTTGGATGATGTTCAGATATGGCATAAGCCTGACTCTGATGATGATGATGATGTGTGTGTGTGTGTTTATGCTCAGTGTGCCACTTCAACCTGGCAGATCGCAGTGGGCATCTGGCACAAGAGCCCCTGGTCTATAAGGAAAGAAGTTCAAAGGTTACCCAAGGCATCTGTGGCTGAGCAGTCCCTCTCCTTGGGTCTCTTAAGCCCCCTCCGTACATCCACACTTGACCCCAGTTGCCCCCACGTGGCCAGCATTCCCGTAACCCATTCTCTTCATGTAGGGCAGTGATGGCGAACCTTTTAGAGACCGAGTGCCCAAATTGCAATTCAAAACCCACTATTTTTTTTTTTGCAAAGTGCCAATACAGTGATTTAACCTGTATAAAGGTGGCTCTTAAGAGGCGATGTCGGGTGCCCGCAGAAAGGGCTCCGAGTGCCACCTTCGGCACCCGTGCCATAGGTTTGCCATCACTGATGTCGGGAATCTCGGTGGGATCAGGAAGGCATTTATTTGCCTCATCTTCCTGGTTGGGGATGGGCTCGTTCAGCCTTTTCTCTAGTGACTACGCAACCTATGTACCATCATGAACCAGCCCACCCTGATTGAGGCCTACCTGCATCTTTTGGGGGGCCTTGTTAGGGTCTATATAGGGGAAAGCATCAGTTGAGGTGGAATGTGGTTGATCTGCCTAAGTGATGTATTGCACCTCAGGGTAAGAAGGTCAGCCGGCTAGACGAGCACTGAAATGGTTGGCTGAAAAGTCGGCCGCTCAGTAGTTCAAATCCCAGGTTCCACGCAGTGGAGTGATCTCCCTCTGTTAACCCCAGCTCCTGCCAACCTAGCAGTTCGAAAGCACGTACCTCAAGGTAAAACCAAATTAGAAAAATAGGCACCACCTCAAAAAGCAGGGAGGTAATAAACTGTTCCGTGTGCATAAATGTATTCAGCTATGTTGGCACAACACTGGCTCTTTGGCTTAGAAACAGAGATGAGTGGGACATGGCTAGCACGAACCCTTACAGGGTGGGATAACTTGGTGGTCTAGTTGCACCTTCTAATTAATGGGGTGGAAATTTAGCCTGATTAGAACCTGGGGGCTAATTTTCACCAGGGTTGTGGGGTCCCCTTCTTTGGAGGTTTTCAAGCAGAGGCTGGACAGCCATCTCTCGGGAGTCCTGTGATGGGGGTTCCTGCATGGCAGGGGGTTGGATTGGATGGCCCTTGAGGTCTCTTCCAACTCTATGGTTCCACAGTGGCACAGTTGGCTACAGTGATGGAGCCAAAGATCAACTCATTTACAAGGTCACAGGTTGCCCCTTCTGGCATCCCTACAACGGCAGATGTGAGTTGAGACAGATACAGATTCTCAAATTACACTAAAAGATTTTAGAGAGAGGACATCTAACATAAGCACAATTTCAACAAAAAGAAGAAAGTCTAAAAATCAACAAAGCCTGGCTTCCAGTCCTAAAGGCTGCAGAGTGCAAAAAGCTCAAAGCTTAATGATTCTCATCCAGCCACAATAGAACAACTAATGACACGCATCAACTACATATTGGGATCATTGCTACCCCTGATTACGTTGAAACTTCTTAATGATGTCTTCATCACAATACAAGGACAAACACCTCTTGTCCTGCATAGGACAAGCTGCTTCTTTCCCTCAACTTTAAGAACCCCAGTCTCACTCACTCTATACCCCAGAACACAGAGAGAATTCCTAGTTCCCTAAGCTCCTTGCCGTCTGAAGATGCCGGCCACAGAATCTGGTGAAACGTCAGGAAGAAAAACGTCCAGAACACAGCCAAACAGCCCGAAAAACTCACAACGGCTATCAGATCCCGGCTGTGAAAGCCTTCGATAATACATTTGCCTTTGTTTTAAGTGACCTCAGTTTTAATGATCTTTGTGATGGTTTTAATTATTTTATTGCTTTATTCAAATTGATCTTCAGTAAACAGAGTAGATCCCAGAAGACCTGTGTTCAAATCCTTACTCAGCCCTGGAAATTTTATGTATCTATTTAAAATATTTTTACCCATCCTTTCTCTTTAAAAAGAACCCAAGACAGATTATTACATCATAAAAAGACAAATGCAGCCCTGAAAGTGGCAGGAGGGAGAGAAAGGCCTCTCCTGGTGGATCTTAACACTCAGGGCCTTTTTACACGACCCCTAAGATCCGCTGGCCACTTAAATTTGGACCAGAGATCTTAGGGGTTCGTTGCTCTTCCTGTGTCCCCACCCCCCTCCGCACTTCCTGGTTGCTGGCTGCGTGAGGGAGGGAGAAAAAGAGAAAGAAAAGCATGCTGCTCACCTCGTTCTGCCTCTCATCTCTGTAAGGCCATCAAGTCCAACCCCCTCGTCTCTGTAAAAGTAGCTCTTAAAGGGGTGGGAGCCAAAAAGCAGCAAACAGAAGCGAGGAGAGCCCCACACTCACTATCGTTGCACCGCATCAAAGATTTTTCACCTCCAAAGAGAAGGTACAAGAAAAGTGCGCTGGGTCGCGCTAAAGTGGCGGGGTCGCACTTAATTGTCTGCAAACTCCGGAGCTGGTGGGGAAACATTTTAAAGCTCCGGAGCTTGCAGCCATTTGCAGCAGAGCTTAGGGGTCATGTATAAACGCCCTCAGTCAGGCTTATGAAGGGAAAACACTGCCCTTCTTGGACCCAAGCCATTATTAGAGAGCTTTCTAGTTTAGAGCCATTAGGTTGAATTGTCCCTGGAGACGGAGGTCGGCAGCTACAGTAGTGGAGCTGGTGTAATGAGTGCTGTGTGATTCCTGTTGGCAGCCCCAGTGAACGCTCTGGCTGCAGTTTTTTAGACCCACTGACGTTTCTGAGCATCTGGTTCCAAAGGCAACCCCACGTGGAACTCACTGGGAAGGAGATGACTTTGGTAAAAAGCCTTCTTTAAATATCTCGTGTATCTTGAAAGCTGCATTAGGGTTGCTATGATGTTGGACAAAAAAAGAGGCAAGTGGCCAAAGCATTTCATTGAGTCACGCAGGGATTTGTAGTCTGGAGTGTGTTTGTGTGTGCCTGTGGACAAATGCCAGGGAGTTGTGGAACTGATATTTCATGAAGGAAATTAGTTTTATCCACTTACATAAAGCTTCCGTGGTTGGTGTCAAAAGTAGAAAAACTAAACGTGCTTCTTTTGTGTTTATTTAAATTATGAATTTAAGTTTAAAATTCAATTGCAAATTACAGTACTTTTATGACTTTTATGGTTTTACACTGCAATAAAAACCAGAATTGTACTTTGTTGTGTTTTTGTTTCTGTTGTTGGAGTCTGGCAGTGGAGGCGAAGGTTCGGCACTCCAGATATTTTAGGCCACAACTCCCAGACCCCACCTGGAGTACTCTGTCCCGTTCTGTGCGCCTCAATTTAAAAAGGATGTTGACAACCTCGAGCAGGTGCAGAGGAGGGCGACCAGGATGGTTGAAGGTCTGGAGGAAATGTCATATGAGGAACGGCTTAGGGAGCTGGGAATGTTTAGCCTCTCTAAAAGAAGGCTGAGGGGATATGATAGCTATGTTTAAATATTTGAAAGGATGTCATATTGAAGAGGGAACAGGCATGTTTTCCATGGATTCAGAGACTAGAACTCGGGGCAATGGTTTCAAACTACAGGAAAAGAGATTCCATTTGAACATTAGGAAGAACTTCATGACAGTTAGAGCTGTTCAGCAGTGGAAGATGCTGCCACAAAGGAGGGTGGTGGAGTCTCCTTCTTTGGAGGTTTTTAAGCAGAGGCTGGATGGACATCTGTCGGAAATATTGTGATGGGGGTTCCTGCATGGCAGGGGGTTGGACTAGATGGCCCTTGAGGTCTCTTCCAACTCTAGGATTGTATGATTCTATGATTTCAAATGACATAGGACTTGTGAGTGTTGTGGTCCAAAACACCAGGAGTGCCGAATGTTTGCCACCACTGGATTATGGTAAAGGCCAGGCAGGGAGACATTTATGCTTCTTTAGATGGGGTGTGTGTTTGTGCGGGGGTGCACAGTCCAGTTTGAAACACTGCAGCCTATGTTACCGCCCTGGAAGGTTCATCTCACAATTGGGACCCCTGATGGCATGGACATCTAGGGTTCATGTCAGTCCAGGCTAGGGCACAGTTAGGTATGCTTGCCTCCCCCCCCAAAAAAAGTTTTCTTCACCCATACATCCTCAGCAAATTTCTGGCTGCCACAGAAACTGCAGAGAGGGGGGAGTCATGCATGCGCACCCCACGCAGCAGGCCCGATAATAATTAGAGGGGATGTGAATCCAGACTGGACCTTCTTTCTTGTCGGGACTGCAGTCACTGTGGGGAGATTCCTCACAGGGTGCCCCATGGATGGGGGTGGGGTGACCTGGGGACCCCACCCAGCAGGGGAGCGAGAAGTGGAGGGGTCAGCCAGCACCACCTCTGCCCTGGTACCCAAAGGCATCTTCGTCCAATTCTGTTTTTTTCTTTTCTCCCCTTCTCTGGCCCTCGTAAATTTCATGCTTCTTTCCTGTCTTTATGGGTGCTTTTACACGGCCCCTGAGGCAAAGGGCTCCCAGATCCGGAGCTTAAAAATGTTTTCCTACCAGCTCTGGACTTTTTAAAAAAATTAAGTACGACCATGGCCACCTAAGCGCATCCCAGTGCACTTTTTAAGTCCCTGGCCTACAGGAGGTAAAAAACTTCCGATGCACATTGTAAAGCTGTGAATGCCGGGCTCCCTCGCCGTCTGTTTGGGTTTTTTTGTCCCCATCGCCCCTTTAAGAGACAGGAATCACTAGGAGGCTGCTCTGGGCGGCTTTGAACGCCAGACAGAGGTGAGCCTGCATTTTTTCTCCCTTTTTTTCTCCCTCCCCTCATGCAAACAGGAACAGGAGTGCGGAGGGGTGGGAACACAGGAAGAGCGACAAACCCCCACGATCTCTGGTCCAAATTTAAGTTGCCACCGGATTTTAGAGGTCGTGTAAAAGCGCCCTATGTTTTCATATCAAAAGCTTTTGCTTCCGTCTGCCCTGTCTTTTCCACGTCTCTTTCCTTTGCATCTTTTGACCGTTTTGTCTTCCTTTTCTGCCCTCCACCTTTCCTTCCTCCTCCCAGGAATACATTTTCTTCAGGGCCACCTCCCTACCTTCCTGCCATACCCATGAAACCTGGATCTTCTAAAAAGGAGGACATTTTCCGGATGACACCAACTTTGAGGAGCCTCTCGGGCTTGGTGGCCATATTTGTCGGAAGGGGGCAGAAGGGGTCTTAAATCTGCCCTTTTGTTTCCTTTCTGCCAGGTTCCTCCTCCTCCCACTCCCTGCGCTATTTCTACACTGGGGTCTCTGAACCCAACCAGGGGCTGCCCCAGTTCATCGTGGTGGGGTATGTGGACGGCCAGCTCTTTGTCCACTATGACAGCAACACAAAAAGAGAAGAGTCTCGAGCACCCTGGATGGAGAAGGTGGCAGAGGAGGATCCCCAGTACTGGGAGAGGGACACCCGAATCTTCCGTGGCGCAGAGGAAGTATTCCAAGTGAATTTGGAGACTGCAAGGAATTACTACAACCTGAGCAAAGGTGAGCGCAGGCCAGCCTCTTCTCATGGACTTCCTCCCTACACCCCATAATATTCCTCCCTCCCACAAAGAGGAGATGTGGGTAACAGGTGGAGGTGTGGATTGGCAAGAAAGGAGGTTACCTCCAAGCAGACCAGTGTCATTTTCTTGTGATTTATTTACAACCTCCCCAAATGGCTTGGTTATGAGTCAGTTAAGGAAGGAAGGAAGGAAGGAAGGAAGGAAGGAAGGAAGGAAGGAAGGAAGGAAGGAAGGGGAAAGCTGCACTTCTGGCAGAACACGGCATTAGCAAATGTTTTGAAATGGATGTTTGGCTTTTGCGGGATGATGGGTGTTGAACCTTTATGGCTGTGGCATTCTAACCTTGGGGTTCCCTCTGTATCATGACATTTCCCTCCCCCCAAAGACCTCTACCCAAAAGTGACTCCACAGTGGTTTGTGTAGTGAAGTCTCAGCAGAGCCAGTGGGGTTCAGGTTAGGCACCTCCTCATGTGTAAGGTCAATTTACGCCAATGGGCCTCCTCTAGTTGTGCCTTACTTCACTGGCATGTCTGATGCCAACAAGGACTTTGGAAAGAATTCAGCCCAATAGAAATACCCCGAGTGGTTTCTATTCATGTAGCAGATTCATCCCAAGGGCTGCCTTTTCTCCGGAATCTCCCTCCATTTTCCCTCTTTCTGCCCCCGGTCACTTTTCCTCCATTTTGGGGAGGGTGGGATCCTGGCCATCCATCTCAGGAACGACAGGAGAGCCCTGCTTGAAGGTGAAGGCAGGATCCTTTGGGGGGTGGGGGGTCTATTGGGTCAGAGAGGAGGGAGAGAAAGTGGGGCAGAGGAGGAGGATTTGGAGGGAGTTTTTGTCGCTCTTGCTTATTATTCAGAATCAACGTGTGTCTGGTTGATCAGTCTCTTCTTTTGTTTGAAGATTCACTTCTTCAGTGCCAGCCTCTTCCAAGGACCTGTGTTCTTTTTAAAAAAAGCCTGTTTTGGCCCTTTGTGTGGGGCCCCATAGGAGGTAGAAGCGGCTAAGTGGGGCAGTGTGTGGGCTGACCTTCCTCTGCCCCCTTCCCTGCCTCTGTGGGTCCCTTCCAGGGTTTTCACTTCCTGCTCTTTGGTGCCTGGAGGGGAACTGGGCCAAGATGGGCAAAATGGAGGGTCGTTCCAATTCTCCCAGAAGAGATTGGGGGGGCTACTTTGGGCAGGAGGACCCCCCCCCCGAGCCAACCTTGCCAGGAGGGGTGAGCAGTTGGGGGGCTTGTGGCTTGGGAGAATTGGGGAGTCCTCCCCAGATCCAGAGGGAAATGCTTTAGGACAGGCATGTCCAAACTTTGGCCCTCCTGATGTTTTGGACTACAACTCCCAGGATTCTAAGCTTAGATCGACAGTGGCAAAGGACTGGGAGTTGTGGTCCATCAGGAGGGCCAAAGTTTGGACATGCCTGCTTTAGGACAAAGGGGGAGACCTCTGAGTAGACCAAGTAAACAGGAGAGGTGAGAAGGTGAGACCTGGCTGTGGGGAAATGGGTTGGGGGGGGCAACACCCCTTCCTTGCCCATTCAGACTTTGGGGAAGAGGGTGCATAGGGTGGAGAGGCAGTCAAGGGCATCCATTTGGGGGCATCTGTGCCTATAAAAGTACCTGCCAGATCCCTTCTCTGTGGGTTTGTTTTTGCGTTTTGACTAATGGAGCCTTTGGTCCTATTTATTTATTTATTTATTTATTTATTTATTTATTTATTTATTTATTTTTATACCACCCGTCTTCCGGAGAAACTCCGGGCGGTTTACAACATCAAACAAACAATAGTCAAACAAGCAACAAAATAAATAATAATAAGAGAAATAAAAGATATATACATAAGATTAAACAATACTAAAAAAACAAAGAAAGAAAGATACGGGATATTTGGCAAGATGGCAGAGCTGTAGTTTTAAAAAAAAAGACTAATTTTAAGGAGAAAAGTGGGGTAAAAATAAAATAAACGAGTGGAAAGAGGCCCCTAAAGTGGTTCTTTTTCCTCCACCTGAGGCCCCCTCAGTGGCTGGGAAGTCTCTCGGCCTCTCCTGAGGTAAATATTCCTGTTTCGAGCCCTTTGGAGGGGCTTGATGTGTGGGTCTGGGGGTGTTATTAGGAGTGACTCCCCCCTTTCTCCCCCCCTTCATGCTCTTCCTCCCTCCCCACGTCTGTGTCTCTCGTCAGGGTTTCACACCTGGCAGCGGATGTACGGCTGTGAGCTGAGGCCGGACGGGAGCAAAGGAGGGTATAATCAGTATGGCTATGATGGGAGGGACTACATCAGCCTCGACAAGGAGACCCTCACCTGGACGGCGGCCGATCTCCCGGCCCAGAACACGAAGAGGAAGTGGGAGAGGGAACCCGCCATTGCCCAGAGAAAGAAGGTCTACCTGGAGGAGACCTGCATTGAGTGGCTGCAGAGGTACCTGGAGTACGGGAAGGAGACGCTGCTGAGGACAGGTGAGGGGGGGGCACGGGGGGGGTACCTGGGGGGAAATTGGGTGGGGGGTTGCATGATCTCAGGAGGTCCTTCCCTCAAACAGACCAAGTGGAGCCCTGTTAGTTCCTGGGGAGATGCTGTGGACACACAAAAAAAGGCCTAAGACCAAAACACCTTCAGACCATCAGAGGGAGAGAGAAAAAGAGAGAAGTTGTGTGTCTCTGTGGAGATGCACTTGGTGTGTATGTGTATGTGGTTTTTGGCCTTACATTTGTTTGTTTGTTTGTTTGTTTGTTTTTTAACTTCTTTATTTTTGTTTGATTTAACATAGAAAATGTATTTATTTATTTATTAAGAAAAGGCATAAAATAGATTTCTCAGAATAAACTTCAATTCCTCTCATATAACAAACGGTTTGTATAACATACAATCTGTACAACTTAAAAAATTCCGGAGATAGAGGGGAAATTTCCTTAACAGAATCACCCATGGGGCGAATCCGTACAACATAAAAATGGTCGCAGTTAGGGATTACTCTGTGATCAATGCATTCCTATGGGATATTTGTGTAAACGAAAATTTGCTTAACAGGATTTCATTGGGAACAAATTGATTCCTTTATACAAGGTACCACTGTATATTAACTTGTAACTGACTAAAGTCGCTTTGCTGACCGACATCACTGTTTGGTCGGCTGGCCACGAGTGCCAGGCACACAGCAGGCGTTCCCTCTTTGGACATTGGTGCTCGGTCGTCTTGAGAGAGTGGCGGTCCTACAACCGATTTCCTGGGCGAGGCTCAAGACCGATTCTCCCCAAACTCCAGGTGTCTCAATAGCTACAGGGACGAAGTCTATTTATTTATTTATTTATTTATTTATTTATTTATTTATTTAAGTCTCATTCGGTCCTCCCTCCCCCTGCCAAACTGGTACATCGTTCCCTTCCCTCCCCATCTGCCCCCCCCTGCTCTGCCCACCCCCAAATTGGCTTCCAGCCTGGTGCCATAGAGAGATGGCTGGGGGGAGGGGGGGAAGGAGGGAGGGGTGGGCATGATTTTCCCCACACATGACAGAAACCTCTTCCCTGCCCTTGCCCTATTTTAGAGGGACGCAAGGCGGCTGACAGTAAAGAGGGATAGTATGCAGTCCAGTACAACTAAGATATGTTCAAGTGCTTGAGAACAAGGAATTGAGGGACATCATTAATAGACCACATTACAGTACATAAAAGCTACATGGTTATAAGTACACAGAATATAAAGACAAAGCTGCCTAGATGCCCTAAGCACATCCGATCTCATCTGATTTCGGAAGCTAAGCAGGGTCGGCCCTGGTTAGTACTTGGATGGGAGACCCCAGGGAATACCAGGTGCTGTAGGCGCCTGGAGTAGGAACTGGCATGGCAGGCCACACCAGTATTCCTTGCCAAGAAAACTCCATGGACATGGAGTCACGAAGAGTCAGTCACGACTGTTAACGACACAACACACACACACACACACATATAAAGACAAAGTCTACGTGAACCTCTAGATTCATATAAAATACACATGGTAGTCTATCATTCAGGGAAAGCTTGCCTGAAGAGAAAGGTCTTTGCCTGTTTCCTGAAGGACAACAGAGAACTGGGAATGTTTAGTCTTTCTTGGCTCCCTTCCCCCTCCCTTGGATTTCCTTCCCCCACCTCCCCAAAAAAGCTTCCCTGGGATCCTTGGTGGCTGCTCAGAGGTCCCTGTCTCAGTGGCTGATGTCCTGGTCAATTCTCAGAACCATGAAATGTTGTAGCTGTCGATCATTTCAGAATACTGTACCCGTAAAAGCTCCGTCTGTGAAGATTCTCAGTCATCCAGGTGAGTTTATCTGGAAGTTGAGTCATGGCAACTGGACTTCTTTTTCTTGAGAGATTGAAACGTCTCACTGCTCACACAAACAGCTTCGTCAGTCTGAGGAAAGCTAGTTGCAAGTCCTCCATTTTATAGTTCACTTAGACCTCAAGTCCCCCCGGTTTGAAAGAGGCTCATAAGATGGGCAATGCCCTGATTAGGCTCATTAGATGGACACTAGTCTCAATACTGGAGTACGTAAAGAGCCATTAAACAGGAGGATAGCCCAACATAGGAGGGGAAACAGCTCAGGGCCAGAATCAACAGTAAATCTCCACTTGAAGGACAAAGGGCACTCATTCAAAGATGAGGATATAAACAGATGAAGAAGAGAGGTGGTTTGAGAGAGGGGTCAGGGAAGCCATTCATGTGAGCATTGAAACCCCCTATCTCAACAGAGGTGGGGGCCTCAGGCACAGTCTATCTGCCACTTATCAGGCAGTG
Organism: Phrynocephalus guinanensis; assembly: GCA_037367245.1. NCBI lineage: Eukaryota > Metazoa > Chordata > Lepidosauria > Squamata > Agamidae > Phrynocephalus > Phrynocephalus guinanensis. Next base: position 6,479,791 of record CM074744.1, on the reverse strand, counting down.
ATTTCAACAATACCCAGACAAATCAAAAATATTTCACACCTCCTCCACCACCAAGGCCCTAGCTAATGACCCATACTTTATGGGATTCAGCAACTTAGGCCATTGTCTACCTATTGGGCTACTGAGACTATTGTCCACCAAACGAGCCTATTCAGGCCATTGTCCATCCTATGAGCCTATTTCAGACCAGGGTGACTTGAGGTCAAAGTGACCTATAAAATGGAGGACTCGCCACTAATCTTCCTCAGACTGACAAAGCTATTTGGATGAGTCGCGAAATGTTTTAATCTCTCAAGAAAAGAAGTCCAGTTGCCATGACTCAACTTCTAGCAGAAGCTCAGTTAGCTGGCATGGCTTCGGATGATTTATCCAGCTATCATTCGATTGCCATTGTTCCCTTCCTGGGCAAGGTTGTCGAGAGGGTGGCTGCTGTCCGGCTCTAGTCATACCTGGAGGAAAATCGTATCCTGGATCCCTTCCAGTCTGGTTTCAGGCCTCTTCGCGGGACCGAGACTGCCCTGGTCGCTCTGCAGGATGACCTCCTCAGGGAGGCCGACAGGGGGTGTTCCTCCCTGCTGGTTCTCCTTGATCTGTCAGCCGCCTTTGATACCGTCGACCCCGTAACCTGCTGGTCCGGCTGGCCGAGGCAGGAATTGGGGGTGAGGCTTTGTCCTGGCTCCGCTCCTTCCTTGGCGGCCGGACTCAGCGGGTTCAGCTGGGTGATGACTTGTCGGCTCCTTGGACTCTCCCTTGTGGGGTGCCCCAGGGGTCGGCAATCTCACCCATGCTGTTCAACATTTATATGAGGCCGCTGGCAGAGGTCATCAGGAGATTTGGAGTCTGCTGTCATCAGTATGCTGATGACATGCAGCTCTATCTCTCCTTTTCGTCTTCTGCAGAGGAGGCACTACGCTCCCTCGACCTGTGCCTGGAGGCGGTTCTGGAATGGACCAGGACGAACAGAACATAACTCAATCCAGAAAAGACAGAGGTTCTGTTCTTTGGGGTGTCTTTGGGGTGTCGATGAGTCCTCCCTGAGGACAGTAGTGCAGGCCCTAGTGATCTCGAGGATCGACTACTGCAATGCCCTCTACGTGGGGTTGCCCTTGACCCTGGTCCGGAGGTTACAATGGGTGCAGAATGCAGCGGCCAGGCTGGTGGTGGGTGCTCATTGATTCGAGCACATCACCCCAGTTCTGGCTCGCTTGCACTGGCTCCCCGTTGTCCTCCGGATCAGGTTCAAGGTCTTGGTTTTGATTTTCAAAGCCCTCCGCGGCCTGGGACCAGAGTATCTGGCGGAGCGTATCTCTCAAAGATCAGCTGGGACCAGACCCACGAGATCAGCACAGGCGCGCTCACTAAGGGTGGCCACACCCAGGGAGGCGCGGAAATCGCGTACGCGTGACACACGCCTTTTCTATGGTGGGCCCCATGCTATGGAACCACCTACCCCGTGAGCTGCGCCTGACAGAGCCCCTGCCCGCCTTTAAAAATGCCCTGAAGACTTATCTCTTCAGGGAGGCGTTCGGCGACCTTTCTGTTTAGTTTTCTTTTTTCCTTTCTTTTCCTTTTCCCACATTTATTTTGTTTCGGGTATGCCCGCCATCTTGCTTCCTTTTTACTTGTTTGCTTCTGTTTTACCTTTTTTTATTATTATTGTAAGCCGCCCAGAGTTCCCTTTTGGGAAGATGGGCGGGGTATAAGACTAATAAATAAATAAATAAATAAATAAATATTCTCTTCTTTGTAGCGGTTAAAAAACCTGATCTTCCAAGAGCCCTTCAGGTGAGAGATCGAGGGGAAAGAACATAAGAGTGAGATGGGATCTAAGCAGCCAAACATCCTGCCAGACACAGGAGGGTCTCTGCGTTAATTCCACCACTGCCATTTCCCCCCCAGCGTTAGTTCTATCACTGCTGGGTGTTGTGTTTTTTTGCAGAGCGTCCGGAGGGGAAGGTGACGCGCCAGGCGGGCTTTGACGACATGGAGAGCCTGGTCTGCCAGGCCTACGGCTTCTACCCCAAGGAGATTGAGGTCACTTGGAGGAAGGGCGGGGAGGTCCTGCATGAGGACACCTTCCATAGGAATACCGCCCCCTATCCGGACGGGACCTACCACGCCTGGCTCAGCATCAGCATCGACCCCAAGGACAGAGACCAGTACCGGTGCCACGTGGAGCACGCCAGCCTGGCGGAGCCCCTGGTCTTGGCGTGGGAGGAGCCTGGTGAGGGCCAGGAGTAGGGGGGAGGAGAGGGTGCCTCCTTGTCCAGGTGGGGGCCAGCAGGGTGGATTTGGAGGTGCGGGTGCTTCTCCATCAAGGGAGGGGTAAAAAACAGAGCATCTCAGCAGTCTCTTAAGCTGTATCTGCACGCACACACCCAACGCCATCCTCAGCTACCTCCTGGCTACAAAACCCCATAATTTGGATTCTGCTGTTTTTAATGCCATTTTAGCCCTTTTGATGGTTCCTTCCACCTAAACACAACCTCCGGTGGTGTCAGCACCGCCCGGTTGCTCTCTACCTCCTCGACAAGGTAGGAGGGTTCCGGGTACATGTCAAATTATTTAGTTCTTTCTCCTTATTCACTTTCAGCTTCCAACTTGGGGCTCATTGCTGGGTGTGTGGTGGCCATTGTTCTGATTGCGGCCGTGACTGCAGGGTCCTGCGTCTACTTCAGTAAGTCAATTAGGGAGCGTGTTCGTTGGGCTGTTTGGTTGGAAGGGTGTGTTCTTCTGTGGCGTCTCCCTTCAGGGGGAGGATTGAGAGGAGTCCCATGGCGGTGGCTTGCCTGCTCTCTTCTTAACTCCGTCTGTCGATGCTTCTCATGTGCATCTCAGCTCTGCTTTCTTTCTGTGCTAACCTGAGATGCGCCTCAGGGCTCTTCTAAAGCAGTGGGGGCCAACTGTGGTCCTCTAGATGTTGATGAACTACAGCTCCCATCAGCCGTGGCTACCATGAACAGCTCCAAAGGATGATGCATGTTGGTGTTTAGCAATATCTGGAACAACTATGGCTGCCTGCCATAGTTTTGGAAAAAAAAGAAACAGGCAGGAGGTTTCCATGGGAGCCAATGGAACAGTTTGTGGCTCTCGGAAAACCTTCCCTGCCTCCAGGGGTGGGGCTGGACGACCTCTGGGAACAGTCGTCGGCTCTAATTCTGTCCAATTCTGTCTTTGCAGAGAAGCGCCAAGAAGGCTACAAGGCAGCATCAAGTGAGTACGGATTTCCTCTTTCTTTGTTTATATTCCAAGCCTCAGGCTAACGCTGAAGCTGTTGAACTACATCTCCCATCACCCCTGGCCATTTGTAGGAGGAGTTGCAAAGGATTATGGGGTGGGGCTGTTGTAGGGGAGCAGTCTTGGTGACCAATAGCCTGGGGGAAATGCCCCTTGAGGGGCCTCTCTCGGTGGTTTCCCAGGGCTGGTTTTCCACATCTTCCAGTGAAAACAATATTTTAAAAGAAATCAAATGGAGGAATTTAGGAATGAAAAGAGCAATCCCCCTCTTCGCCTCTGGTATTAAGGTGCAGCAAAGAGACATCATTGAAGGAACAGTTACTAGGTTGGTTCTGGAGTTGTGACTCACTGACAGCCGGAAGAGGGGCCTGTCCTACTGCCTCATAGGCCCAATTGGAAGTCCATCCTAGAATATCCGCCTGGTGCCACCTCTCACATGTCCTTCAAATACCTCCCCCCCCCCAATAACCTGCATCTGGTCTTTACCCCAAATCCACTTTTTCTTGATATCTTCTGCACAAGTTGCTTGTATCCATGTCTTAGGGCAGTTGTATTCATCTTGGTGCATTTCAAGGGTGCTGACGACCATTCCTGTCATCCTTGACAATGTTGGCTGGGAGTTGGGACATCTGCAAACCGGGATATTGCGTGGCCATAAGATAAGAGCAAGGGAGAAGCTGCCCTCCTGGAACCCGTGTCCTTCTTCTGTTTCTTTTGCCTCCACTTCTCTCCTTTTGGTTTCTGAACTAGGGGACATCCACTCAAACTGAGGGTTGGGAGAGTAAGAACAGACAAAAGAAAATATATTTTCACCCAGCATGTTGTTGGCCTGTGGAACTCCCTGCCACCGGATATGGTGATGGTATCTGGCCTGGATGCCTTCAAAAGGGGATTGGACAGATTCCTGGAGGAAAAGTCCATCACAGGTGACAAACCATGATAGAGATGTGTCATCTCCAGGCTTAAAAGCGGGGTACTTCAAGGGCCAGATGCAGGGGAGGGGTATCAGGAGACAGAGATCTAGTCTCATGCACTCCCAGAGGCATCTGGTGGGGCCACTGTGATATATAGGAAGCTGGACTAGATGGGCCTTTGGCCTGATCCAGCCTGGCTCTTCTTATGTTCTTATGTTCACATTGCAGACTCCTGCGAAAGACCTAAGAGATCTGTTTTATTGTAAACTGTTTGGAAGTGGGATGCTGTTTGGCATTAGAAGCCCCACAGGGCAGCTGAAAAGTTTCTTTTTGGGGGGGTTCTTCCAGAAAACCCAGGCCTTCCCTCTTGTGTCTCTTCCAGATTTAGAGGTCTGATTTCTATCATTCCTTTTTGTAGTTAAAGCAGTGAGGTGTAGCAGTCAGAGCCCCGTGTGAAGATCCACTTAGTTTCAGAGTGGGTGTGGAGTTGATTGATTAGAATTGTTTCTGTCCACGTGAACTGCTGTTTTTAAAAAGTCTTGCTACCAGATAGGAATGTCAAAAGAACCCCACAAAAAGCTTGTGAGAAACACTGGAGGCTGCCTGGTTGCCCCTTTGCCCACCTAGTTGCCCACTCGGTCTCCTGCCCACCCTTCAGGCAAATGTCCCCGTGCCCTTCCCGCCCTCACCCTTTCCCTTTCCTCCCCATCTCTTTCTGTTCTCCCTCCTCCCTGTTGGAACCTCCTGACCAGAGAAGGATGAGTAGGTGATGTCAGGGTGAGGATGGACACACTGCCACAGAAGCTTTGGATTTGGTCTAAAGTCCACATAGACCTAGAGCCTCTGCTGGTTTATTCCGGCCCTGGAAACAGGCCCTTGAGAACAAGGCTTGAGTAACACCCCTTTGCCCTCCCGCCCCATCCGTGGACATTGAATTCTTGGTCTTTTCCTTCTTTCCAGCGAACGACGGAGGTTCCAACAGCTCCAGCAGAGGTGAGTGTGATGGGTTCCCACCCCAAAAGAGCAGGAAGCATCTCCCAGAGTTGGCTGGGGGGGGAAGAAAGGGGTGGTCTCCCCATGATTTCTGTGGCTTGAGGTCTCCCGAGGGAAAGAGGGGGTCTTCCCCTGCCCTGTAGGATCCCCCCCAGCCCCACTTTTGAGTGCAAGGCAGCCTCAGAAGAGGTTCCTTGGCTAAAGACTTTTGGGACACCCATGAAGGGCAAGGGAACTGCCACGGAATGACCCATCATCCACCCTCTGAGGCCTGACCTCCTGAAGACGAAGCAGCCCCCAGGGTGTGTGTGGGTGTGTGGGTGTCACACAATCCAGAGAGAGATGCTGACTTGGTCTCCTCCTTTCTCTCCATGCAGGGAGCGACCCAACCAACCCAACCGTTTAGCATCCTTAGAAAGAGGTGAGTTGCAGAGGAGGGGATTTACAATATATGGGGAGGAGGGGTTACAGAGGCCAAGCCTTGAAGGTGGTAGAGAATCCACTTCCAGTCACTCTGAGGACAGATTTCCTCCTCCCTTCTCCCATTTCCCAAACACTGTTGACTCCGGGAACACAGGAAGAGTTGAGCAAAGGAGGGACTGGATCTATAAGATGAAGCAGGCACCGTCAGCTACAGCATATCACCCCAAATGGAAATCCCAGTTCCCTCTCTTTCGGGATAGTTTTCGTGGGTTGGCTGCCAGGCCTCGCCCTTCCCAACTGCAGCAGGAGAAGGAGGAGGCTTTGGAAAGAGTCAGTGGCTGAGCTGTGAAAGGGGAACTGAGGGGAAGGAGTAAGGCGGTTTTTGTCTCTGCTAGTGTTGCGCTTAGGAGCGGCTGTGAGTGGGTTCAGTTCTGTCTCCATCCCGAACCGGCGCATTGAGGACAGATTGGCCAGATGACGGTGTAGGATTTTCTAACAAAGTTTTATTTTGTACATCATTCTCAAACGGGTTCCTCTTCTTTTCTGTTTCAATGTCAACTTGTCTAATTTCAAACATAACTGGCTGAACCTTAGCTCCTGAGGTAACATTAATGGTTTCTAAAAGTGGGGTCTCCCACCCCACGGTAAATGGAAAGCTTGCTCCGGTACACTCCCAGTCCCATGGCAGGGACTGCCGCAGCACGGGTGCCGTGCCCAGCGGGGAGGCTCCCGCCATCCTTGGTGAGGTGTATTCCCCCTCATCAGCCTGGGAATACCCCCACTCCACGAAGGAGCCACCGTCACTGTCCACTCTCAGCTCCCCCCCTCTCCAACTGTCATAACTGTCACCTTGTCCGTCCGTTTGAGTTCTCGCTTCCTGTTTTTTCATTGGTTCCTCTTTCAGCCAATCCCGCATCACCACTACCTCCTCCTCTTCTGCATCCACCCACAAGCCTTGCCTTCCACCTCTTCGCCTTTATTATCAGTAATCCCCTTTCCCACTGTTTCATTTTTCTCCCTTGTCTGATCCTTTTCTGAGTTCCCTGTGATTGTCCTTTTTTGGTTCTTCATCTCTCCCTGGCCTTCTTTGTCCTCCTGCAGGTCGGACGGCCCACCCAAAGACTCCTTCTCACAGCGGTACAAAAAAATTACTTCACATTTGTTGCGCAACTACTGAAACGGAACGGGTGCTAAGTGCGACAATCCTGTACCTGGTGCTGGGGTCGGGTTTTCCCTTGTCACTCTTTGTTCACGCTTTCTGTTCCGAGACAAGACACTGTGTAGTAACAACTGTCACGCGACACAACATTCATTTCACTCAGAAAACTGTCTGGGTTTGTTTGTTTGTTTGTTTGTTTTTACTTTTCAGAAGCGAAATATCAAAAAAGAATTTTAAGCCCCCCCCCCCCAAGGAAAAAGGAAGCTAGACAAATTCAGTGTTTGTCACGGTAGAAGACCGTGAGATAACACTTGTCACGAGACAAGTTATCATGACCATGGGAACACTGAAACAGGGGCAAAACCACGTGATCGCGACTAACGCTGTCACAGTACAAAACTAGTCGCGGAACAAAGAAGGACGTGAAGTAACCCCCTTAGGAGTGGGCTGCACCCGGGATTCTGTCCTTGCTGGTCATTTCCTTCTTTGGATGGGGTGAAAGAGGGGGTTGTTTCCCCAAAGCAGGTGATCCTCCAACCCCACCTCAGGGAAGGACTGGCATGTCGGCTGGGAGGAGGCAGAAGAGCAAGCAATAAGGACAAGACTGATGTCCAGAGTGTATGCCAGAGTTTAGTTTGCCAACATATTCCAGACACAACTTACACAAAAAACAGAGCTGCATGTTTTAGTATCCTGAGCCTCAAATCTGCAAAGACCCTTTTGCAACAGCTGAGGTTTAGAGAGGAACCCAAAGCCTTCCCTCTGCCTTGAAGGACCTGAATTTTGTCCAGTAATCTGTAATGTACCCCCCCCCCACCTTGCAAGGTCACATAAAACCCTTAGGGTGTTATAGAATTTGATAACTTTCCTTGGTGGTTCAAGTTCATGGCAGTCTGTCACAGCTAGGATTTATTCCCGAATGGGTTGAATACCAGTGTGAACAAAATTTTCTTGACAATACTATCATGAGTTAATACAACTATATCAAGTCATATGAAGAAAGCATACTGACGTACTGCATATGTGTGTGGTACGCCAGTTGCACGGTAGCTCAGAGGAAATCGCTCCAGAGGGTTATCAGTATGGCACTCCTCACATTGGAGGAATTACACAGCTCCTGTCTTAAGAAAACACAGAATATTATAGTTTCATCCTGGACACTCTCTGTTTGTACTCTTGGCATCAGGCAGAACTATTAGAACAAGGACAGAAAGATTCAGGAACAGTTTTTACCCAATAGGAATAACCATTCTAAAATCTGTTAAAAAATCAAGTTGACGAGTAATATCTGTAACATGTATGTTGTGTGAGGGATTGTGTATGGCTGTTGTTTTTTAAATTGTAGTTTTTATGCATTGGGTATGAATGTTGGCAGATGTGCGAGTGTCGGGCTGCGTGTGTTTGGTTTTATGTCAGTTTTAAATGAGTACAAGTGATCTGCGTGTGATTAATCTGTGCAGTTTCCGGGCCAAAAACGGAGCTTCCAAATGCCCTCTTTGTAGGATCAGAACAAATCACGGTTTTCATGGGCTCCCACCCCAGATTTGGTGACCAACAAGAGATGAATCAGTTCTCTCAATCGGTGGATGAGTTTTGCCCAATCCACCTTCAGCATCCAATGACAAAGATGCCCAGTGAAGACTGTACTTGTGTACAGTAAAGGCTGTTCACCCTCCAGTCCTGTACTTCTAACTCTTCCGTCTTGCGAGACATAGGCTGGGTTTATCTGCAACGCTCCATGCTGGTTTGGGCTTGCTGATCTTGGCTTCACCCTTGATCCTTCCTCTCTTTTCAGCCTAACTCAGGGCTGGGACTTCCCCCAGAGGAAGCAAAATGAGGAGGAGAAGAGCTTTGATGAAGGAGGCCATTTTGCTGTTGACGTAACGAGTCCAGGCCTGCCATTTGATGAACAAAATAGGTAGTGATTGGTGTGGTTTAAAATGGACGAATTTGCCGTTGTAACGAGTTCCAATCTAGGAGAATGCCAGAATGTTGATTGCTCACTTGATCAGTTAGTCAGTCCATCAGAACTGTTAATTAACCTGCTTTGTCTAACAGAGATTGAGAAAAACCCGTATTTCTGAATTAAAAATAGCACTGCTTTCACCTGATTTGTATAGATGTCACGGAAGGCACCAGCTTGAAAGGTGCCGTCTGTCTTTGTAGGATGATATTATGGCTTCTGTACCTGTTTGTACTTAAATTCCTAACATGGGGGAGAGGGACGGATCACATTTTATGTTCTTTTCAATGGGTACATTTCTGAAGCATCATCTAGCAAGTTCCCACAGGGTGCCTTTGTTCTCATAATCGGCTGTGAACACTTGGAATTTCTCTGATCATGGGTGTAAGGTTTCTATTCTACATTTGTATTCGCGGGTATAACTGGGTGTCAATAAAGACTTTTGTTTTCCCATCTCCTGTGTCGCTGTTCCTTCTTTGAGCCTGAGAAGTCCTTCTTGGCCCAGTCCTGGCCCTTGTTGGGGTGGGGGAGCTGAGAGGGGACAGGAAGATGAGAAGGACTTGGGTGGGTTCCACCATCCCTCTTCTTGCATCCTCCCTCGTTGGTTTGTGAGATTCAAACCTGCCTTAATTATTCTATTGGGTGGTTTACAAGGAATTAGGTGGCTACACATGGCACCCTCCAGGATGCTGGGTACTCATTTTACTGACCTTGGAAATATGGAAGGCTGAGTGAACCTTGAGCCAGGTCCCTGGGAATGAACCCCAGAACGTGAGCACAGTTACAACTGCAGGACAGCAGTTTGACCACTGTGCTACAAGACTCAAAATCAAAAGATAATTAAAAGATTGGAAATACCGAACCATGAACTGCTGGTTTAGATAGATATGGGATATAGTACTGTCAAGAGATACAAACATAAGAACTTAAGAAGAGCCATGCTGGATCAGGCCAATCAAGTCCAGCTTCCTGTATCTCACAGTGGCCCCTCCAAATGCATCTGGGAGCACACGAGAGACTAGATATCTGTCTTCTGATACCAATCCCCTGCATATGTTCCTTGAAGTATCCCGGTTTAAACCCTGGAGATGACACATCTCCACCATGGTTTGTAACCTATGATGGACTTTTCCTCCAGGAATCAGTCCAATCCCCATTTTAAGCCATCCAGGCCAGATGCCATCACCACATCCTGTGGCAGGGAGTTCCATTGACTAACAACACGCTGGGTAAAATTCTTTTGTCTGTTCTTACTTTCCCAAACTTCAATTTGAGTGGATGTCCTCTAGTTTTGGTATTTTGTGAAGGAGAAGAGCATCCCTCTATCCACTTTACTCATGCCCTGCATTATTTTGTACGTCTCAATCATATTCCCCCCTCAGGGGCCTTTTTTCCAGAAAAAATAGCCCCAAATGTTTTAGCCTTTCCTCATAAGGGAGGTGCCCCAGCCCCAGTAATCATTTTAGTCGCTCTCTTCTGCACCTTTTCCAGTTCCACTATGTCTTTCTTTAGATGCAGTGACAGAATTGTACACAATACTCCAGGTGCAGCCTTACTATCGTTTTGTACAATGGCATTATAATGGCTATTTTATTTTCAACCCCCTTTTTGATAATCCCTAGCATGGAATTGCCTTCTTCACCGCTGCCATACATCGGGTAGACACCTTCATGGAGCTGTCCACCAACACACCAAGATCTCTTTCCTGATCTGTCACAGATAGCTCAAATCCCATGAGTTGATAAAGTTTTGATTTTTTTGCCCCAGTATGCATTACTTTACATTTGGCTACGCTGAAACACATTTGCCATTTTGCAGCCCATTCCCCCAGTTTGGAGAGATACTTCTGGAGCTCCTCACAATCTTCTCTGGTTTTTACCACCCCGAAAAGTTTTGTGTCATCCGCAAACTTGGCCACCTCACTGCTTATCCCTGTCTCCAGGTCATTTATTAACAGGTTGAAAAGCACCGGTCCCAGGACAGATCCCTGGAGCACACCACTTTTCACCTCTCTCCATTGTGAAAACTGTCCATTGACACCTTCTCTTTGTTTCCTGGATCTCAACCAGTTCTCAATTATCCCCTGACTATGCAATTTTCTCAGCAGCCTTTGGTGAGGGACTTTGTCGAAATATTGATTCCAGATGTTTATCAGGCAATATAAAAGTAAAAAAGGAATTTCATTGTGCCATGGTTGTCTTTTCTATTGTTGTTTACATGGATGATGAGAACACAAGATCTATTACTACACATTGTAACTGAAAAAAATAGCCTTTTAAGTTGAACTGGACCTAAAAATTCCTAGTTTATTCCTTGCTGGAAATGTATTACATTTTATATACTGTATTGACAAGAGAGCACTGGTTTTGTCTGCTACTTCTGTTCTGAAATTTACAGGTTGTGAAGGCATTGTGCAAAGGAAAATATTCAAATAATTGTACTTTATTTAGTACTTGTATCAAATAAAAGGGGCAGGAAGAAATAAACCAGATGACTCCTCTTTGAATTACTTCTGGGGGCAAGGGGCATTTCTTATTCATCCTCTCGGCCAGTTGCCCCAAAGTGCAAAAAAAAGTTCATCAGTATTCCTTAGTCCTCATCACTTCCATCTCGCTCATTCTGCCAGCCCATAAAATGAAGGACATAGCCAGCTTCCTTGGCAAAACACCCCTCACAATTACAAGATAGCAAAGCAAACAAAAATGTTCTTTTTGTTTGTTTGTTTGTTAACCGCCCCATTTTCCCGAAGAAACTGTACAACATGTCGCAAAGACAACCTGCTCAAACTTACAAACACCATACATAGCGGATCAAATACAATAATAAAAACATAACGGTTGTATTTGGTACTCCAAAACGATGGGTGGTACCAGCCAGATAAGGTTCTTCACACCTTCCAGTATTCACTCTGTGCTGCTCGTCTGTGCCAGCCTGTAATAGGGCCCCCTCCGTCCCATCAGCTCGACGTGGCTCCCCTCCTCGACAACCTCTCCCCCCTCAAGCACCACAATCTTATCGGCGTTCTCCACTGTCTTCATCCGGTGAGCGATCACCAGCACTGCCCGGTCTTGGGACTTCAGCACCGACCGCTGGATCTAAGGGGAAGAAAGAGCTAAAGGAAAACATTCCCTGAATGATGGACTACCTGTTGTGTCTTTATATGAATCTACCATACATGGCTAACTGTTGCGTTACGAATCACATGGGACACAGAGTTTCAGGGTGCAATATCTGGTGCTCAGGCAACATTCCTGTTCGTCTCTCTGTCAGGGCTCCATTGATGTCTGTGTATCTGAATGTGTGGAGGCATGCGTGTGTGGAAGTGATTGTGTGGTGATGATTCCTACTGCCTGAGCCCAGTCTTTATTAAGACAGTAAGCACAATAGATACAGGAAGGACGTTCCTCCGTGGGAGGAGGATGCAAGCCTTATCTGTGAGACCACACTCAGTAAACAGGCACAGGAAATAGAATCCATAGGTGGGGGGAAAACGCTCCCTAGCTAGTGAGGCATTACTGATAAGGACAGAAAGGGGCTCTTGGTCTGTTTCCTGATATCCTGTTTTCCTGGCCTCCTGTTTGCTCTGGCCTCCTTGCCTACATCAGCACATTCTGGTATCTGCTTGTTCCTGGGGACTGCTGGGAAATATATGTCAAGCAGCCCTCCTAGGCCTTCAGTTTCCTTTGTGCTTGACCAATCTTGGGGCTCAGAAATATGGGCAATGATATTCCCACAGCTAACCACTTATTACTTTGTGTTTATATATCTCCTTGTATGATTGCATTGACACTATAGCATAGTGTTGGCAAACCTAAGGTGGCACTCGGAGCCCTTTCTGTGGGCGCCCGACATCACCCCTTCACAGCCACCTATATTCAGGTTAAATGGCTATGTTGACATTTTGCAAAAACTTAGTGGGTTCTGAATTGCAGTTTGGGCACCCAGTCTCTAAAAGGTTCGCCATCACTGCTATAGCGGTTACTTCACGTCCAGTGTTGCACTTAGGAGTGATACAAAAAAATGTTACTTAACAGCTGTCACGCAACTACTGAAATTTCTTTAGATCACGCCTTTGGAATGAGTGCTAAGCGTGACAATCCTGTACCTGGTGCTGGGGTAGGGTTTTCCCTTGTCACTCTTTGTTCCTGCTTTTTGTTCTGGGACAAGACACTGTGTAGTAATGACTGTCACGCAACAAAACATTTGTTTCTCTCAGAAAATTGTGTCCAGTTTTTTTTCTATTTTGACTTTTTAGAAGTGAAATATCAAAAAAAGAATTTTTAACCCCCACCCCAAATGAAAAAGGAAGCTAGACAAATTCAGTATTTGTTACGGTACAAGACTGTGAGGTAACACCTGTCACGAAACAAGTGATCACAACCATGGGAACACTGAAACAGGGACAAAACCACGTGATGGCGACTAGCGCTGTCACGGTACAAAACTAGTCACGGAACAAAGGACGTGAAGTAACCGCCTCTGTTATTCAATGGTTAGCTTTAATGTTGCCTTCTGATGCATTAATAAGATAGCCCTCAATTCCCTGTTTCTCAAACTGATTGTGTCTTAATGTAATGGGCAGGAGACAAAAATGTGTAACAACGGGGCGTAACTTGGACTTGTGGATTGACCTAATCTGAGTCCAGTATTAGCCTGAGTCTGTTTGCTGATCCCAAAATCTCTCTTCCCTTTCCCCAAACACAACTAGTAGAGGTGGGCGCCAACCTAGGTTTGTAAGTTCATCCCAGTTCATAAAGGCAATAGCACGGCTCCCTTCCCCTGCCGTCTCTGGCTCAAAGAGCGACTCAGCAGGCCCAGCATGGTTGCTTCCTCCACCTCTTCGGTTGATCTTCCAGTCCCACCGGTCAGGAATCGAACCCCAGGGTGTGAGCAGAGTTTGGGCTGCAGCACAGCAATTTAACCACTGCGCCACGAGGCTCAGTGAGGCACATATTACCTAACCTCTTCCAGCACCGCAATTATTTCCTCCCCTCTTCCTCCCTGCCAGCCTGGACTCACCGCTGCTTCGCTCTCCACATCCAGGGCGCTCGTGGCTTCGTCCAGGATCAAGACCTTTGGGTTCCGGACGAGGGCCCGGGTGATGGCCAGGCGTTGCTTCTGCCCAACAGACAACAGGCTTCCTTTCTCCCCCACATCTGTAAGGAAAAGAGGAGGAGGTGGAACTAAGAAATAATCAGAAAAGCATTCTCCCCTTTTCAAATGACAGCAGAGGACAGAGGAGCGTTAACTGAAAGGAAAAGTGGTTCACTAAAATAAAGGCAGGGTCCTGGCTATCACCTGGAGCATTCCAATGTGGCCACATGGAGAAAATGAAAGCCAGCCAAATGAACCACAGACTCCTTCCCTGCCTGCAAAGATTTTGACTTTTCAGAAGCAAAATATCGAAAAAGAATTGTTAAGCCCCCCACCCAAAGGAAAAGGAATCTAGACAAATTCAGTGTTTGTCACGGTACAAGACCGTGAGTTAACACTCGTCACGAGACAAGTTATCACGACCATGGCAACACTGAAACAGGGACAAAACCACATGATCGCGACCATGTATGGTAATCCATACGAAGTCACGTAGTGGGTAGTCATCCTGTGAGCAAGATTTCCAAAGGTTAATGATAGATGCTAAGAGGAGACTGGAGGTATGTGCTAAGAGTCGGAAGAGTGGCATTTTCAGGATGGGGAATGGGCGTACAATGGGAGGAAGGGAACAGATCCGGCCCACCTGTGTTGAAGCCTCCTTCCAGTTCATTGATGAACCCCAAGGCGTCGGCTGCTTCCGCGGCGGCCATAGCCTCTTCCATGCTACAGTTCTCCAGCCCGTACGTGATATTGTCCCATATGGAGCCTGAGAAGAGGACCGGCTCCTGGCCCACTAGCGCCACCTGCAGGAAAGAGGAGGCCCAGCCATTAGGAACAGGCAGGACGAGCACATTTGAACTCGGCACCAGGAACGTTTCTACAGGCAGGTGTTGATTTGTGCCTGTGATGCCATTATTTTCCAGTCATCATCTTTGACTTCAGCATACTATGGTCTGATGCTCTTCCCTCTTGCTTGATGATACCTATGGTCCTTTTCGAAGATGATGATGACTATAAGCTACCTATACAACAACCCCCAGTGCTTCATGACTCTCCAGATAGTTTACAATTAAATGCTGCACATTGGCCCGCTTCATTAAGCTGGGCGCTCATTTTACTGACTTTGAAAGGATGGAAGGCCGAGTAAACCTTGAACCTGCTACTTGGGATTGAACCCCAGGTCGTGAGCAGTTCTGGCAGCAGCAGAGATGGGCACTGTTCTGCCTCGTGCCCTTTGCAATGCTTGTTGCCTTGCAGGCATGTCCAAACTTCGGCCCTCCTGATGTTTTGGATCACAACTCCCAGAATTCTAAGCTTAGACTGCCAATGGCAAAGGACTGTGGGAGTTGTGGTCCAAAACATCTGAAGGGCCAAAGTTTGGACATGCCTGAAGGGCCAACCCAGCTCTTCATCTCTAGACTGGAATCTGGAAACCAAGGTGGACTGTGGTTGTATACCACCAAAACACAGATTTGAACTGGAGCAGACATCTCCAAACTTGGGCCCTCCTGATGTTTTGGACCACAACTCCCAAAATTCTAAGCTTAGATTGCCAATGCCAAAGGACTGTGGGAGTTGCGGTCCAAAACATCTGAAGGGCTGAAGTTTGGACATGCCTGAACTAGAGGCTACAGCAGTCACAGCCTCCTGTGTGAGAAATGTATTCTCCCTCCCTGAAATCTACTCTGTAATACCTCCCTTTCTTTCTTTCTTTCTTTCTTTCTTTCTCTGAAATACACCATTTTATTCATGCAGGCTTTTAAAACATTGTTATACTTCTGCTACCATCATTGACTGAAACCCTGTTCTCATAACTATGTCCACTGGACGTCATCAGCAGGATTGTTGTTTATGGAAATTATCACTTCTCACTTCTGTTCTGCAACTTCCTACTTCCACACCATGTCATCTCTTTTCGTGGCGTAGAAACTGTGGGAGCCAAGGGGCTGAAGGAGGAAGTCTTTATTTATTTAAAATCACTACCATCAGGAAGATATTCTTAGTTATACCAATCTTAGGTAATTAAAGTCTTCCTCCCCTCCTATGGCACCCACAGATTCCCCTCAAGGGAAAGGAACACAGGGAAGAGAGGGAGC